>OV816031.1:31316989-32649489 GCA_929113105.1 Agrypnus murinus
TAGCTTGTTTTGACAGTTCTTTTGAGGTTATCAATGAATTTTTAATTCTTATAAACAATATCCATCCTAATATAAAATTTACACTAGAAACAGAACAAAACAGGGCTATAAACTTTCTAGACTTAAATATCAAGATTAACGCAGACAATCTTTTTGAATTTTCCATATACAGAAAACCAACACAAACAGATATAACAATACCAAATGAATCTTGTCACCACAATACACATAAAATAGCAGCATACAGATCATTAGTACACAGAGCTTTAACTATTCCACTAACAAAATCAGATTTTAGCAAAGAGATATCAACCATTAAACAACTAGCACATGCAAATCATTATAATCCGAACATGATTGACACTTTAATTAAACAAAAAGATTATAGGTTAGCTATCAAAAGAATATATCCCATTGACAATCAAACAGAAGACACAAATTACATATCTATACCATATTTTGGCAAAATATCAGAAAAAATTGCACATATACTAAGAAAAACCAACAATTATAAAATAACATTTAAAACCAACACTAACACTTTTTCATTTTTATTTAATGCTAAAGACAGAACACATGATATCATGAAATCGGGCATTTACCGTTTAAATTGTTCTTTTTGTAGTTCGGTATATATTGGACAAACACTTCGAAATTTTGACATAAGATATAAAGAACACGTACGTCATTACAAAAATAAACATCCTGAAAAATCGAATTACGCCAAACACCTTTTAGAACAAAATCACACAATGACTCCTCAAAATAATATTAAATTCCTACATTTTTGTAATAACAAACGCAAATTAGACATTTTAGAAGCCTTTGAGATATACAAACACAAACTCAGGGTACCTTTAATGAATGAACAACTTGAGCTCAGTAATTCTCCGTTACTGGAAGTATTAGATGTTTAATTATGATTTTTATTATTAATTTTTATTATTATTATTATTTTATCTAGTTACCTATTTTGTATCTACCTTAGCGACGTGTTTGTTTATAATTATATTACCTTTGATAATGACAGCATAGCTGTCGAAACAATATTGTCAGGTATATTTTAATAAAACTGTGAAACTTTTAATAATCTTTATTTATTTCAAGTTTATATCATAATCAGTCGCTGTAGTATTAATACCACGAACATTTGCTTTCAGCTTGGCTACAAAGTTTTTTTCTCTATAATTTTCTTAGAATTTTGTATGAATGACGCCATATTGAAAAGCCCGCCATATAAACGACAATCCTGATTATTTTCTGTTAAAATTGTTATAGCCAGAACATTTCTTCGAATAACTTTACATTCTGATTATCATCTATCTGTTTAGTTACTGATAACGTAAAATACTTTATGTGTGTTTATGGTGGCCGTCAATCTTCCATTTCTATGTTTCACTTTAGTTTTTATTTAAGGGCTCTTTCGAATGTTCGCGAAGCGGTTCTCTCCACATATACACTAGTTTACCTCTAATATAAATTCAAAGGAGAGCTATTATAGAAACCAAAGTTTTTCGAAATTGTTGTTATTTATAGAATCCCGCTACAGCGAGTTTTGTTATTTATTGTAAATAATATTGTCAAATTAATTTAAAAGCGGATACTCGGCATTGCAGATTCTCGAAAATCTAAATTAGCAAATTTTTCAGACAACTTACTCTGTAGCGGGATTCTACATATACTTACTAAGCACTGTGCAAAATCTGAGGATAATCCTACACGCCATTTTTTTTTTAGAAGTAAAATCCCAAAAATAAATGTAATCATTGAGATGTGGCACCCTCGGCATGACTTACGCGAAAGTGTCGCTATTAGTCCCGCCTACAAGCATCACACGATTCCCCTACAATTTTCATTTGAATACGAACACGGAGAATGATTTCAATATTCAAAGGAACCGTAAACATCTTTTACGTTGGATCTGAATCTGCCCAAGTTTGAATTATGTAAAATTACAAACTTTTTGAACGACATTAAAGAATATAGTTTTCAGAATTTATTTAGTAATTTTATTAATTAGAGAAATAGTTGGAATTTTTAATGCTAAATAAAAAAAGGAATATAACATTTGGTCTGCGATATATTTCTTATCTTACTACAATAAAAAATACTAAAATAGAATGATGTTTTGTTCAGTTTTCATAACTATTATTTTAATAAGATAACAAAAAATAAAAAATATCAACAAACCTATTGCTGTGCACTGATGGCCGCATGGTTGATTTCTGCTGTCATTAAAATATTGTATTATAATGCATAACATTTATTAGGTCTGGAAACGGATCGCTAAAAAAGACTTTCGACACCATTTATACGTTTATTGCAATCACTGGCAACTTTATGAACTTACTTTCATTTCAAAACGTAAAAATGGTTTAAATATTTTTAAAAAGAACAGAATAGTGTAATTAATTATGTTGTCTTTCTTTAATTTTATTTTTAATTATTAATTATGTGTAATTAATTATTCACATTTCTTAGATTATTGCCTCGTGGATTGCTAGTGAAATATGTTCCTTACCATAAAACAAAACATCTGCACAAATCTTCACTAAAAAATTTATTTAAAAAATTACTTTTCTTCGGCGGTCTGTTTTGATAGTTGTAATTATTTCCTACCTTACTTTTTTTTTTCTTTTTGTCTGCCAGATCAGCACAAACTGCTATTCAAGGCACTTTTCACTATTATTGTTTTTCAAATTTTATTAACATATGAGTCAATAACACTCTAACATGTATTTAAATATTGTTTTATAACACTATAGCACTGGGTGTTTATTTATTGCGAACACTATTCAACAATATCTTGAGCTAGTCGCTTCCTTAATCGTCGATTTGCCGTTGGAATTCCTAGTTGAAAGTGAACAGCTCCTGGACAGTTGGTAAGTTTGAAATAAAGTTAATTGTTGATTTCATAATGAATTCATGTATTGTTGGAAGCGCCAGTTCTTGGTGTAATTGTTGATTACGAATGTACCATTCAGCATTGCAGATAGTTCTAGTGACTTTGTTTTGAAAAATTTGAATTTTATTTAAATGCGTCTTGCTGTCAGATCCCCAGATAGGACAAGCATAGGTTAATATAGGCCGGAGAATGGACTTGTAAATTAGTAGACCACAATCAAGTTTTAAACGAGTGTTTTTATTAATGATGGGGTAAAGCAGGTTTAATTGGTCATAAGCTAAGGGTAATAATCATCGATAGAGAAATAGAGAATATCGATCAATAGAGAAAAAGGAAAAAGTTAGTTCCAGCCGTCTACACGTGCTTCGCACTTATTAGTGCTCATCAGGACGGCATAGCACATAGAATGAAATAAGCAACAAACTCAAAAATGTATATAACACAAGGTTTCACAGATATCAGCCAACTGCCGATGCTGCAAATGTGCGGATGGTAGCTTGCCACCAGCTAGCTGGATTCGGAGATGGGAGTATGAAGATCAAGCTATGGCTGTGCACTTTCAATCTTGTGATCCGAAAAAACCGCCTCGAGCCGCTAGGTTTAAGGGGTATTGATGCGAATACAAAGCCTCGCAATGCTCAAGACAACTTTACTTCCAAGGGTACACACCGGGATTCTGCTTAGGTGGAACTAAACGAAGCGCTGACGAGGGCAAACCAGCCTTATAAGTGGGATGGCATAACTGTCCACGCCTGTCACATTGAGGTTCGTTTCGGTCTCGACGAATGAATACGTTTATAACTCTGGTACTAGCTTGGAGAGCTAGTAAAGGTTTGGATAGGGCAAAGGATTAGTGTACTAATTGAGGGTATCTTGATGATACCTTCAATGATTGTGGAGATAAGGTATCTAGGTGCGCCAGTTAAAATAACACTATCCCATGCTTGTTGACTCTAGTTCATAGAGGTAGTTAACACAATAAGCCGGAGACTTTGGAAGCCTTAAAATCGAGTATACGAGACCAAATATCCAACATACCGTCTACGATGTTTTCTATGGTCATGGAAATGCTTTAAACTTTGGTTGCTATTGTATTCCGCACATGATGTAACTTCTAACTTCTAAAGTTGAAATAAATATTTAAGAGCGACAAAATCAAATCGAAATACTTTTGTTAGAAATCAATTAGAATTAGTAAATAAGCTACAAAGCATACATCTTCACCACATTCCAAAACTCGTTAGCGTTGACGTATCTAGTAAGTTTTCTAAAATACATCCACAGGAATGTATTACTTTCTTAGACAGTTTCTTGATTGATAGTAATATAGAATTACTTGAAAGGAGTTAATTCAATTATTTGATCCTTAGTACACAGAGATTTAACTATTCCACTCACACAGTCCGATTTTAACAAAGAAATTTCAACCATTAAAGAACCAGCAGATGTGAATCATTATATACAAACATGACTGACACTTTAGTTAAACAAAAAGATTATAGGTTAGTTATCAAAACAATATATCCCATTGACAATCAAACAAAAGCCACATATTACATATCTATACCACATTTTGACAAATATAAAAAAAAAGTAAAAACCATCAATTACAAAATACGTAGTCTTTAAAACCAACACGAATACTTTTTTATTTTTATTTAATGCTAAAGACAGAACACATGATATGAAATCGGGCAGTAGTTGTTGCCATCCCCTAAGGTTAGTCTTCCCGTTCTATCATCCGTATATACAGCGTTTCTTGCTCTTGTGGTCTTGTTTATTTGCATTGAAGAAACAGGACGATCAGTTCACACGAGAATCTGCAAACATAAACCAAATGTGAGATCAGGTCTTGTTTCCACATCAGCGATTCTATACGAAACATCACGAAACTGGGCATAAGGTCTTTTTGGATGAATCCTCTATTAAATATAAATCCAAGTTTTTTTTCATACTAGCATATTCAGGGAATTTATTGCAATTTGGAAACCAGTCAATTTTGAACGGTCCCCGTCGTTATGATTCATCAATCATAAGTTCTGCTCTCCCTTGACCCTTAGTGTATACGATAATGTATTATATACTCCATTTCTTACTCCCCCCCCTCGAGTGACGTTAAGCCGCGTGCGAGGGGTGCGGTTCTGAGAAGGACGTTTTTTGTGTTCCCTCTTGGTCACCGTCTCCATTTGGGGGGGGCGATGACGTTCCCCTCTTAACCAAATAACTATTCGTTCAACAGCCAGCCGACGTCTTCATGCGCCGCCACTATCAACAGCACCGCCACCAACAACCCACCCAGGAGAGGAACCAATATTACCTTTTCCAACCTTCCTTCGGCGGATCCTCTTGCAATTGGGGGTTCGGCGGGAGCTGCCTGGGGGCATAGAGTATCACTCAAAATATACTGTATCTACTCCACACGGATGAAGAGGCATAGCGAGCCTATAGCAGCCACTGCCCTGCGAAACAGGGCACAAACTGACGATGACTAAGTGACTGACGCTTTCACTCAGTTCACATGCTAAGTTCCTGTACTGTTTTACTACCGTTATAATATCCCCCGAAGATTCTCCATACAATTGCGAGTGAAACGTTGAATTCTTCGATTGTTTTTCAACATGATACGGTTCAAACCCGGACGTCGCTGGTTATACAAAGAACATTCGTTCTAGATAATTTTTAAATACATTAAAAAATAAACGTTTGGTTAACAAATTTGACAAAGATGTGCACCATTTATACATCCGATCTTTATTAAAATTGTAGTTATTATTAAAAACAATAGAATTATGTATAACAAAAAAAAAGATTAATTCAAAATTCAGAATATGAAAGACGATCTTTTACCAAAACGATTGGTCATCATTTCTTAAATAGCATTTAATTTTTTTTATTTCCATGCATGTTTACAGTTTGTTGCTTTATAATTATGAACAATAAGGGCGCGTAATTTAAGATTTAACTAAAAATAACATAATCAGACCAGCCCTTTGATTGTTCCCTTTCTAGTAAATAAAAATGTATAATGATTATACAACCAGGCGGATACTTTGTTTATAAGTAATAAAATATACTGTAAGTAAGTAAAATCTACTGTTATTGTAATAAATGGCTGTTAAAAATACTTTATATCATTAGTTGATAATGCCACAAATCAGATTAAAAAAATTTAGTATGTAATTTAATAAAAGATTTTCATTCATGCTCAAGAATAATATAATACTGCAACAAGAGAGAAAAAGAAAGAACCTCTTCTTCACACAACAAATGGAATATTCTACAGCATTCGAGAGAATGACGCATCGCACCAAGCATGTAAACCAGACGCGGTTTATCTAGCGCCTTCCAGAAATACACAGTAGTTTCCAGCGGCTTCTAGTACGATTGTAGGAGGGTATAAAATCGACTTCGCCGATAAAAAGAGAGGAGTCAACAGCGAGTCATTAACTGTGTATCACGAAATAAATAGTAAATGTGAAGATAAATGTTGTATTAGAAATTTATAGTATGTAAATAATAGTTTTAATGGTTTATAATCATAGCCTTAATTTATAGTGTATTCATTAGTGTTTGTAAATAAATATTTCTTATTAATAGACGATTTAAACGGCACTTTTGTTATTATTTTAAAAAGAACGTTACAATACTATAATGTAACTAACGACGAATTTCATGTTTAATAAGTATTATGTAGTCCTGTAAAATCTAATTTAATTTTTTGGGCGTGTATAACAATTCTATAGTTGATTTTGATATGATGACATATACACATCATATCGTTTATACGTGTAAAACCTGCCAGCAAGTTAAGCTACATGCTTCATGCAGCGTGCAGGGGTACTGGTGGAAAATATCAAAGTTTCTCTGAATCTATCCCACTCAAAAAAAAGTGTGGTGGGGGCCAAGATCGAGAGGTTCTCCTAGCGTTGTTCCCTGTACCGCTGCCCCCCAGGTGATGGTTCGGGACTGTTTGAATAAAACCTTAAGTTCTTTTATCTACTCTCCTATTTTATCGCAAGGTGCAGTTGTAGTTCTTTGCTTCTCATATCTCATACATGTTTGACTTATTTTACACATTTTCTTCTTTCATCCTTATTTATTTTTATATACGCAAACTCCAGCCTAAAAGTTCGCTAAAGGGATCGATCCTTACCATTAATATCTTGATGATAATTACTGTTCGACAAAACCATTTTGACACAATCTGCCTTGTTCTATTTGAAATAATGTGTGTTTTTATAAAGCATATGAGCAATTAACCTCAATTGCGTTATGTTCTCTCTTGTAGAACCACCTGATGTTTGGCTTCGTTTATGTCCCTTCTCATATTATCTGAACCACAGAAAGGTGAACATTATGCTTTTTTTGTCAATTACTTTAACTTTACTGTTGTGCTTTTTTTATTTTATTATTTTTTTAATTAATTTATATTTACTATTCAAAAAATCATTTTTTAGTACATTTTAATAGCTGTGTTTTAAATACTAGTTACTCGTCTTATAATAGGACACACTCTCAAGATACTTTACAATAATAATTAATTCATATGGTATCAAAGTGTTTATCTATTAACTACATCTTTGGCATATAATGGGTTCAGTCTATAGCGATATAAAAATTCCTTTAACTAAATAAATCTTCTGGAAAGCTTCACGAAGGGGCAGGCGGTAACATAGCTTGCTAAAATATTTTTTATTCAACATGTAATATTACCTACAAGTTATTATCATCATCTTTAACTTTTATTAACTACTTTATGTATCTTGAAACGATTTTGTAAGACTGAATAAGTAAAGAATATAATATATTTAGCATTTTACTTTATTTATAAAATCTGCTTATGTTTGTGTGTTTTATTATTTGTTTAGGACCTACTTTCTGTGTTTCGAATTGCTTACGTTAACGTTTAGCATTATAGGAATTTTAGCTTTAAGAATAAGAATCGTTTATTAAACTTTAGTCTTCGATACAATCTTGTTTTTATTAACACAAAGACTTTTCTGCACTTTGAAAAAAAAATGTTTCCGTTTAAGAGAGGGCTCTCTGGTTACTTTCTGTGTAAATTTCTGCTAAATTACATAATTTAAAAAATGTATTAAAATTCCGAATATGACATTCAAAATAGTGCCCTTGTAAGATAGTTTTCAAGAATTTTGAGATATTTATCTTTCGAAAATGAAGTATAACCATACGGTTCGTATCAGGAAACTGTATAATGTGAGAATTTTGCAACCTCTAGGTTTACAATTTTCGAACGTGAAATTTTTGAATATTATAGTTTGCAGATCCTAGAAATCCAATAAATAGTTTGCAGATATAGAAAAGTTAAATTAAGTAAGTGCTGAAAATCTTAAGAAAGATACAAGACTAATCTTTGTAAATAGCCCAATAAAAAATTGAAGTCTCTGCTAGTGCGAAAACTAACTCATGTATTTGGGTATAAAAAGAGAGCGTATAAAGCATTTTTTTCGAAAAATAACTTCTCGCTTTTGGGAATTTTGAAAAACGCAATTCCCTACCATGCGGCACCGATTGATTTAAAGTTGATACGGCGGAAGGTTCTTACTTCCCGAAAACACATACGGAAATCTCATCTGAAACGAACCTATAGGTAACGTGCAATTGGGTTTTATGTATCGAAAAATGACTTATTTTGGGGAACGTTGACTTCCATTATCTTTGTGAAAAGATAAGAATGATTGCAGGAGATATTACAGTCAAAAGACACACCAACCAATGGAATTTCACAAACATTTGTCTGTCTCGGGTAAAAATCAAGTGCTTGAGAAAATTGTCCTCTAACTGCGTAAACACATTACGCCCCTACACATCAAGGATCAAATGAGATCACACGCGTATGGTATTTTTTCTTTGAGACAACCTTTCTCCCTTCCCCCCTCTTATCAAAGACTCGTTAAAATATTCACCGAAAATCGCCTTCATGTGACATATAATTCGAATCTAAATCAACACGAAAAGTTCAATAAACAACCTTTTAAGCTCTATGTTCCTTCGATTGATCGGTCGCATGTACGACCTTCTGTGTTATAAAATATTGGGCTAGCATTACGTCACAAGAAGTCGCTTGGAAGCTTTAGAGGCGACTATAGGTCAGTAGTAGTACCATTCGACTTGTTACATCAAAGGGAGTCGCACAAGTGCCATATGTATAGTCTCCTGCTGCATAGGGTATTGGGGGCAAGTATCGTGGTACAAGTAAGCATGGGGTAGAGAACAGAACAGTGAAAGTGGTTTCATTGAATTTAGGGGGTCTTGGAGTCTAATGGGTCTTGGTCAACTAAACGGAAGGCAATGATCAGAGTGCTTAAAGTTGTTTTATTAGACTTGCGTCGTGATTTGGAGTTGAATAAGGATGTGGAGTAGAGAGCACAGTGCTTAGAGTTGTTCTACTGGGTTTCTGCGGTCCTTTACTTTTTTTTAAATAAGCTCTTCTCAGTTTGCACAACTTCGAATGTTTTACTCCAGTAGGGGAAAATAACTCAACAGAACACAAAGATTAACAAGGGACGGAAATCAAGCCAGAATTGGAAAAAGTTGCAAAAGCGGTGGAATTCCATTGGATCTGACCATTGACTAAAGCAAAAGAATGAATAATAGAAAATGAAGTAGTTTCATTAAGTTCAAAATCACCAATTGAGGGAGGTGGAGTGGTTGCTTTTCAGATGTCTTAAGTCAACGGAAGCTGGATTTCTAAAAATACAAAATCATTTGCAAGAAGTGTAATCTGTGACTAAGAACCAAACCATTTCTTACCGCAAGCTTCGGAGTACAAGCTACACAAAACGAGTAAGAAAAATAGGCTTCTTTTCATCGGTCACATGGAAGAATACACACTCTTATTGATCCGCACATGCATCACCGTTCACTTGCATCGGGTTAGTTGCACTTTCTACACTCACAGGTCATTCTAAAACACTCCTCGAAATCTGAATTAAAAGTAAAAAAGTGAGAAGCCTGGTCCTTGTTATATCAGCACGGGAGGCTACAGTAAGGCAAGAAGCTACAGTGTTGATGGCTATAGTGGGGTAAGATGCAAATAAAAATAATTTGACCAAAGGCATTTTTTTATTCGGGACCATCTCTCACTGAAATGGCACTTTAATTTAGATTCAAATCTAATACACTCGAGGAAAAAAAAAACGCACCACTTGACAACGTACCAAAATTTCAAACCGTCATAACTCGGTGGATTTTGGACAAAGATGGATGAACCTTTGAGTACTAAAAAGTCTAAGAGTCTGTGAGCGAATGTTACGGAAAGGCCTTTCCGCCCCCCGCGACCGACCGTAGTAAACAAATGTTTTTGATAAAAAAAATGTCAAGCTTTAACAGCTTGTAAGGCCTACCAAAAAAAACGTGGATCCTATCGACCGCCAAGGCAATAAAGTTCAGACCTTTTTCTGTCAAGTTTTCAAAACTTCGAGTGCCTACGATTTTTTGGCGCAAAGTTTGAAATTTACCCTGCAATTTGTCGGGTGTTTTTCCTCTTCTGCTAGCGACATTATTATCGGTTGAGTTTGAATCTTTACTTTTCCAAATTCAAAAAATGTTGAATAATGTTTAATTAATAAAAACATTTTTTTATTAACGTTCATTTTTTTTAACGTGTAACCGCCGACAACGTTACCCGATTACCCCGATTTTTATTTTACTAATGTTAAAATTAATCAGTATCAGAAAGTTATTCGAAGCGTTACAATGCCACAATTAACGGGCATTCAACGTGCACGAATTGTTGCTCTTTTGGAGGTAGGAGTTAGTATGCGACACACACATACACGATGTGTAAAATCCGACCGACAACCTCCTCCTCCAATTGCACACAATTGGTGCACATCGGGTAACGCTGATGTCGGCGGTTACACGTTAAAAAAATCAAAGTTAATGAAAAAATGTTTTTATTAAGTAAAAACATTTTTCAAATTTTTTGAATTTGAGAAAAAATGGTAATAATGTTGTTGGCAGAAGACGAAAGACTCCCGACAAAATTCAGGGTAAATTTCAAAAATTCATAACTTCGCGCCAAGTCATCGTAGGCACTCGAAGTTTTGAGAACTTTACAGAAAAAGGACTGAACTTTATTGCCCTGGCGGTCGATTTTTTTTGGTACACCGTACAAGCTGTTAAAGTTTGACATTTTTTGAATCAAAAACATTTTTTATTCTTCGGGGGATGGCGGGGAGCGGAAAAGCTTAAATGTAACATTCGCTCACACGTCCTTAAACTAGACACTTTAAACTTTTTAGCACTCAAAGGTTCATCCATTTTCGTCCAAAATCCGCCGAGTTATGACGGTTTGAAGCTTTGGTATTTTTGGCGTGTTTTCAAGTGGTACGTTTTTTTTTCTTCGAGTGTATTTAGGTATAAATTAGCTTTAAAGTGGAATAGCTTTAGTCGAATAATATTTCGATGAATATTTCAATAGGATTTGGAGGGTGAGGATGTGGAGTGGTGGAGGCATGAAGTGGGAAACATAGCGCTTGAAGTTGTTTTATAGGACTTGTGAGGTTCGTTGGAGTCGAATATGACATGTCGTATAATGAGATTTTCAATTAATATTTTAAGGGATTTTGAGGAACGTTATACCATATTGAAATTCTTTTACTGGGCCACCTATCTAATAATATTTCTAATAATATTTAAATTATTGATTAGAGTGTTAATTATTTAAAACTATCACATCCTTCAATACTAACAAAAAGTTTATCAACAGGTGGGTAGTGGATAGTGGAATAAGTAAACGAGTTTGCAGTATTTGGATAATCTACTCAATGTAAAGTGGATTCCAAAAGAATTTCCATGAGAATTTACTCATATTTAATTTTTTACTGTGTTGGATCATGCCATTTTGTAGTTAATAATTTTTAGATATGTAATTTCTGTTTGTTTTTGATATACTGACAGTGCCAAGTTTTCAAATTTTTCTGAAATTAGTTTTCATATTTCGTAGTTATATACCTATGTGCTTTATTATACAATAGTGATAATTTTTTCCTAAATACATACTTTATATCCTTTTTGAATAAAGTATCTACTATTTTATTAAGTTTCCGGGTGAAAATGCAACAACATCCCAGAATCGTGAAGCCCGAAAGCGTTTAAAGCGTTTTCTTTAAGAGCAGGTCAGCTTTTCAATTTGATTTGCTCTACTTCTAGACGTTTTATTTATTTGATTCTCGTATTATACATAGCGGATTTTCCCTTATTTAGTTTTCCTTATTCTTTAATAATTTTCTAATCTTACTTTCTGTAATTGTAGGATTTATGTAAATATAAATATTATAGAGGAATGCCTTTAGGTGATATTTTAATTGGTTAAATAATAAATCACATCATCGAGAGACTTTAATGATACGTTAGAGAAGATGTTTAATTTCACACATTTTTATAAGTAGACTTTCTGAGCTTACTGAAAATAAATAATTAAGTTGCCTGGCTAGGCTGATACAAAAAAATTATAAGGAAATTTCTTGTTACTAGTTTTAACTTATTTAGCAAGTTCGCTTTAATTACCAAAGTGATTTGTTTAATCCGGATTTATGTGTCTGTTACGTTTAATACAGACGGTTGCACACCTCGTGGCTATTAGTAAAGACGTACAAACTATGTATATAAACAAAACTGAAGTTACGAGAAAGTAATAATTAAGTAATAAATACTTGTAACTCTTTTTGCGTTGTTTCATACCTTCAGTATCCAAACTATAAATAATTCCTAAATAGGCACGAGGGAGACATTTACATTACCTAGTTAAATTTACAATGAAATATGTTTGTTGGTGTTTATTGCTTTTATATTCGAGTTAATGAGTAAAACTTATTTTTGCATTAATTATCAGATTATTCCTCTTAAGTTACACACCAAGAGGTTCCGCGTATGTAAGTAAGTACGTACATACGTAAACACGTAAGTAGTAAATGTGTGATGTTTTTATTTTCTGGTGCCTCGATTAAGAATTTTTTCATTTATTTAATGCCGTAAAAGGACGATTTACAACTTTGGTTCAATTGAATTTCAAATAGAAAGTTTAATAATGTATAATGTGTTAACGAAAAAAAATCTTTTTATATGATACAATTTCCTTTTTTGAAGTGTTTCTAGTCGATTTGCAAAATTATTTTTCGAGTTTCGACTTTCTAAATTTACTGATGATAATTCCGTACATGTAATTTCCGTTAGTATATAGTGGTATTAGATTAGTTAAAGATGGTTTTTGTTTTTATTTTGTATAAAATCATCGGTGATTGATTGACACTTGAACATAATTATATTTGAAGAAAGTGTTGTTTAAAAAAAATTAACACAAAAATAAAAGAATAACATAAATTTGTTGATTAATGTTCTTTCAACACCTGAAAATATGCATAGAAATCTTCATATTGATCTTTAAACCTACAAAGCTGATGGAATTGAGGTAAGCACAGGTAGCGATAAATAAAATTATTTCTTGTGCTTGATTGAAGAGCACTTCAGCTATGATTTCGTTAAACTATAACCCTATTATGTCACTTAATTATTTCCTTATAGTCAAAATTGAGATCCTAAATAACTCTCCAAGGTTTCCAACAACCGAAAGACTCGATTAGTATTGCAATTTTTCATGAAAAGTTCGAATTTTTGAAAAGTTCGCTCAACTTTTCAAGAAAAGTTCGGAAAAGTTCGAAAAGTTGGAAAAGTTAATTTTTTTGTAATATTAAGATGTAAATTATGTAAATATAATAATAATTGCTAAACACAATTTTGGCATTTTTATTATTTATAGAAATAATTATAAAAAAACAGTTGCAATCACATTAATTACTATAAGAAACACTATCGTCGTGCAAATTCGAATTATCATAGTGTGAAAATAAGGTAAGCTTATTAATATTGCTGATTAGCAAGCACCAAAAAGGCCATTCTATACAGACTATCCGAAAACCAGTCTAAACATACAAAAATTAATGAGTGCAACAAGGAATACATAAACAATATGGGTAGCACAACAAAGATAGAATGCAATCATGGCAAAACTTTTCCAACTTTTCAATGAAATGTTCGAACTTTTCGACCGAACTTTTCTTTGCTTGCAACGCTACTCATAATTAGTGTTGCAACTTTTCATGAAAAGTTCGCATTTTTGAAAAGTTCGCTCAACTTTTCACGAAAAGTTGCAACCCTATAGTAGCAACTTTTCATGAAATGTTCGAATTTTTGAAAAGTTCGCTCAACTTTTCACGAAAAGTTGCAACCCTATAGTAGCAACTTTTCATGAAATGTTCGAATTTTTGAAAAGTTCGCTCAACTTTTCACGAAAAGTTGCAACACTACTCATAATGCATGTCTTTCAGTGACTATACATCAATCCGCTCAAAAAAAAAACGATCATTCCTATTTAGTTGGGAGCCTGAAATAATAGACCCTCTGAAGAGAAAATCTTTCGTTCTATGATTTCTGTTTTGTAAGTTTTCCTTTAAACTGTTTGGCTGATATTAATAGACCATATGAGAATCAATATGATACATTCACCCGCCAGTATCGTCATTGTTATACTTGATTTATATTATTATAATGAATATGATAATAGTATCCAAAATCCATATAATTGGGAATAAAACTTACAGTCAGTCATTAACTTAAAAAAAATTATTTTAATATTCCGATTGGTAGTACAAGAAAAGGGAAATAATTTTTGTTACCGATTTACCTGATTTCAAGTTAAAGGCTTAACGCTTAGTTTTTAGATTTTTTAATTAATTATATTTTTAAAAGTATTATTGGTAATCAATGCATTTTAATACGCTCCAGACCGATTGTCCACTTACAGTTCACACTTCGACACGTGTTGAAACTAACCATCCTCCCTCTACCTACTTACTACGCCTGCAATCGCGTCGCTTGTTCACACAACTCATATCACAAACAATTGTCAGCCCAGTTTCATACGATTAGCTATGGAACATTTTCATGAAATTCGTGTGTATTTCCGTTGTTTTAGAATTTTTGAATTTTGGCTTTGGACTCTGATATTTGATATATTAAGCATATGATCCAATATAAGTCAGGACGGCGCACACAGGGCTGAGACCAGATTCTAGCAAGACAAAACTCCAAAAATGTTACCAATCTTGAAGTACATGCATTGTGTTTTCATTCATTCATGTGTCTCGGTATATTTTTTACAGCCAGCGCTGGATGACCCAAACCCTATTGAACTACGCGATGTAAGAGATAGAGGTGAGGATCCGAGCTTGAATTCTTTTTTCGTATTTCAACAAAAGCAACAAGCAGTAAAAACAGCAGTGTTTTAAGAGTGCGTTAGTTACTAAAGCTTACCCATTAGGGTAAGCAGTTGGCACCTAGTAATTGTTAAAATCAAAGGTATTTTAAGAAATAGTATTTTAGTAGAAACCTTAGTGAACTCGTATCTACCTGCAGTTTACCGTTACGGCTAATAATAATTATAAAGAAGTCTGACAATTCCGGTAAAGTGCAATTCAGTATTAACCCTTCTGAAAGCGCCAATCTGATGTGGATTTATTTGTAGCTCATTCATTAAGGCGATTTTTTTTGTGTGAAAGTGTTTCTTTTATTGATTTCAATTGTTAAAAACAGAATTGCAGTGCTAAAAAGTCTTATAAAGAGGTAATTTTATACCCTTCTAATATAAAAAATGGTGATTTTTATTTTCCGGATAATAATTTTTCTTATTTTGTGGTTTATAACTTACAAAGATTGCAAGCGTTTACGTTTGTATTTTCAATATGTTTTTGCTACAGTATAAAGAATAACATATTTAAAAATAATAATGCATAATGAGTCATAAACTGAAATACAATCGAAATGAAAAGGGGTAGTTATTAAACGATAAGCAATATAATTTTTGGGCGTTATTTCATTTAGATATTAAAGAAGCATTTTAAGTTGTGTAATATTTCTTAAAATGAAGAGGATTCATGTAAATGCTATTTATTTTACGTCTCGACCTTATTTTTTAATAACATAATTACTTATGTAAATAACTTTTTCTTATAAAAAGTATAAACGTATCAAACTGATCCAGTTCTAGTAGCTGAAAAAGATTTCTTTTTTGATTATGTTATTATCTTTATATTATTCCAGTAATTTGCTTTCAGTTAAGCCTACAAAATAATTTTGATCAGTTTTGCGTTTCAGTTCTGTGTGCGGCGTAAGTCGGGGGAAAGGATGCAAGTAGGACGAAGACGTAAGACTGTGGGGATGGGATGGTAAGTCAGGGGTGTTTGTCAAATAAGCCGTTCAAGAGTTCGTCTGACAATATTAGGCTTAGCATTTTCAACTGGCTGTGTTTGATTGCACTTATTTAAATGATAACTCGTGGAAATCCAAATGATTGTAATCACACAATAAAGTTGTATACATGTAAGGATATCCTGCAATAAATTAGCTTTTTAATCCGCCATATTTTGACGTAGTTTACCTAGCTTTAACCTTAACCTAAAAATTAACCTTTGTGAAATACCTATGACTTTTTTGTAAGTAACGAAAAGAATTTGGTTTCTATTTTCTGGTAATTACTATAATTGTTTTGATTTTCTTTTAAGAATATTTCCATTCTAGTACATTTCGTCGTGCTGTCGGAAGGCACGTTAAGCAGTCGGCCCTGACAACCACGCAAACACCTACCTAGCAGTTATCACCAATTATCACGTCCTCACAAGTCACTGATCACTAAATTATATAAAAAGAAAATTAAAAAAGTATTTATTTAAAAATGCACTAAAAGCTATGATTTTTTTGTTTAAATTGATCAAATTTCCATAAAAGCGTGGGTATCAAATTAAGTTGAATGTTATATATTTTTATTATTAGATAAATTGTATATGAAAGCTGATTGAAAAAATATTTTGCATAAATGGTTTTACGGAGAACTTATTGACTGACATAACTATTTGATATTTCTTAGTGCATTTTCAAATAAGAGGTCCGTCGAGTTGGCGCTCTCTATAAACGTAGAAAAAGTAGCAATGGCTTATATTATTGTGCTAACGACGTGCTGTAATGAACTGATTAAATTTTAGAATTTACTGCGTAAATAAAGCGACTTTTCCCATTTTTATCTGGGGGGGGGGGGAGTTAATTCGACTCATAGCTACTACAAATGTAGTTCTCGGGTTGTGCAGCATCAAGCAATAGATTTACACCAATACGCAGACGGATTTTTTGGGAGTGCAACTTTCAAGGGGCTAATTCAATTATTAGCTCCCCTAAAATGCAGAAATTTATCTATTTAAAACTGTATCGTGTAGTGCTCACGTTGTGATGCATTGTGCGCTCGAACAAAATTAAAAATACGTAAGACTAATTTTTAATATTTTTAAATATTCGGAGGGAGTGCTAATTGAGTTAGCTTGCATTGTTATTTGAGCGGCACAATGCAGCACAACGTGGACACAACACGATGTAGTCTTTAAATAGATAAGTTTGTAACTTTTAGGAGGGGGGGGGGCTAATAATCGAATTAGCCACTTCAAAATTGCACCCCCAAAAATTCGTTTCCGTATTGGTTTAGATTTTTTGTTTGAACGGCATAATGCTTCATACCAGCACTACATTTTGTAGTCGCTAAATCGGCGAATTTCCAAATTTCAGAGGGGCCTGCGAGTCGATTTAGCTTCCCCCCTCCCGGATAAAAATGGAAAAAATTGTTTTATTTTCTGCAGCACATTCCAAAATTTAATCAGCACATTACGGCACAAGAATTTAAAATATTTTTACCTTCCATATGTTTATAAAAGGGGGCCAACTCAACGGATCTTCAAATAAGATGCATTTTTCAATTTTTTTTTCTTATTTTTGTATTTCATCCCTTTTTGTCTCGCAAGGTTCAAATTTGTGAAGTTCATAATTGATCTTTAAATTTAAATTGGCAGACTTTACTAATAATGGACAGCCGCTACGGGGCATTCCTATGACTGGTGTCAATGTTGACACTTCTCCGATAATTACTCAATTTTTGAATATTTTCTCAATAAGAATTAGAATTTCTCTATGAAGTTTAAATATGGGTATTTTTAGCAAGTAAGTCATTTTTAATACAAAATGCAACACATATTATTTTAAAAATTTTAACGCGCACATCTTCTGCCTTGTAGAATAAAATTTCGTTGGATATTCTGCTCTGGAATGTACAAAACTTTCGAAATTCGCATCAAAATTGGCAATATAAACTTGTAGCTCGTGTATGGTTAGGTCATGGCAAATCACTGTGGAAGTCGCTCGCTCTATTTGGATACTTTTTAAAGTAGTATTTTGAAAGTGTTCAAAAAAGTGCATCCTCTAGACAAACCTTTGCAAAGTAGTACCCTTAGGTTAATGCCAGTTTCATTGGATTTCAACAGAAAGTTTCGGAAAAATGGCGGAAAACCCAATCTAGGTGAGTAGCCGATTTCTTTCCACTTCGCCGAAAGTCCCTGTAATAACCCCATGAAACTTGGCTTGCAATTCGACCCGGGTTGTCATGAAAATTTAATATATAATATTATATACAAAATTTGAAATTCTAACTTTAAAGTTTCAAACTTTAAAATCTTTGAAATTTTGAAAACAGGCTTCATTACATTAAGAGTTCTATATATAAAAATTCCAAACCCAGAATTTCCCAATGGCTCAATTTCTAACTTGGTCAATAGCCCAACCCTTTTCGGGCTCTTTCGAAAGTGCTTCGAAATACGAGCCAAAAGATTACAACGCTTTCTCGTTGTATAACTGCGCGGACTGTAAGCAGTATCATTATAGTAGTTGGTAAAACTTTCAAAACACTTTTGAATAAGTCCAAGAAAAGGATGGAACATTCATGGCCAAAAAGTATGCATGGTAAACCTTTTGCAAAAAAATCCTTTCTATTAATCATTAAAACTGTGGACTACTGAATTCAGTTGAACTGAATTGAAGTTTCTGAAACTTTTAAACACTAAAACAGCAAATCTGGGATAATTTAAAACTCTGTATCAATGAAACTGAAATTTCGAGACTGCAAATCAAGATATGCTTGACAACCAGGTTTCCAAGTCTTTGAAATCAACTGCTTTAGAAATTCCAGTAGACAAGATTTTGGATGGTAAAGTACCGTCTATCTTTCTCAGTCAATATCAATCTGCACGTACCCTTTCTTGTCGTTTTTGATTAACATTATAAATTTTTAAAAATCTTATAGTTTTAAATTACAAAATCGTAATACAGCTACAAATCTTTAAACAACATCAATAAACTAACTTACCAGATTTGATGGATTCTTTATCCTCATCCTCATCACTGTCTATATGCGGTATCGGACCAGCAAATTCGAACATGGGACTAGTTTGAATGGACGTGTCTTTCTTAAGCACCAAAGAAGTTTCCTGCAAGCGACACGAACACTGACAAGTACACATCAAACTGCCAGATTCCTGCTCTTGCCTATTCAGAGGCACATACTGTAAACATTGCGGACAAGGATTCACGAGATCGTCCAGAGGAACTCGCTCAATGGCATGCTCCACAGAAACAAGTAAATTCTGCAAGAGTTCAGGTAAATCGACCGCCTCGGTCGAGTCGTCGATCGCGGTGCATTCCAAATCCATAATGGACGTTAAAGGTGAACACATGATTTCGTCTTGATTTTGTAAGGGGTTTTTGTATTCGGCAAACGTTTGGCAGTGAATTTGGGCGGATTTGCGCCAGATAAGGGCTACTTCTAGGCCTGGAGCGCTACGGCCCCTTAAGCAAAGGTAGCAGTCTGTGTTTCGAACTAAAGTTGGTGAAAATGGACCCAACTGGATTATAACGCCAGATGGTCCCAGACACAAAGGCCAACCTTGTGGAGCACTTCCGGTATTGGCATTTTTATCCTGAAACAAAATTAAAATTATTAATACAAATAATTTCAAATAACGGACAAACTAAAAGTTAAGTAGCATATACCGTGTGTGTACTTGGAACTACGTATATACATAATACATCCGAAGCGAGCGAAGTTGCCAGACAAAAACTTCAGGCTGGGCACAGTTTTAACAATTCGCTTGATGCATGTACGAAGTCTCCACTTCACGCAGGGTATAAATATCGACTGATTCTATCGAAAAGAAAATGCTTTCGTATCTTATTTTACAGTAGCGTTACACTACAAACTGCATACTCACGGAATACGCGTTTTTCTAAATTGAAGAACATGCGCGTGTGCAATTTTTAACCTCTTGGTCTCTTTTAAAGCACTCCGCTAACGCGCCGGGCTTTAAATATCAATCTCCTAAAAGCCTAAAAAATGACGTAAGGGTGTTTCACAATTCTCCAAGTAATGAAAAGAACCAGTGCAGCAAGACCTAGTTACCTTGAATTCTACATTCTAAAGAAAATAACTAATGTTTATTTCTTATAAGGATGCAATGCCTTTAGAATTCTGCTATGGTTGTCAGTAGGATTACGACTAACTCCGCGGCCGCCGCTTGTAACAAAAATAGGTCACAATTTAAATCGTTATGCCGTGCCGAACAGTAATCGTGTTAGCATATTCGTAAACAGCATGAAGTCTCATTCGTATACTGCGCAATAATTCGCGCAGGCGACATTTATTCCTTTGCTCTCAATTTGGGTAAGTTTATCTCGGCAACCGTGCACGCAATACGGCTGCGTGGGGTATCGGGTATAGACCTCTCGATGAGGTCTATTCAAGTATACGAAGAGCATTTTGCAGTGCTTTGTCCAGGGATAGAACCTGGGTGCACAGATGAGTAGGCTACCTCTACAAGGCATGCTGTCTTATGGGATCTTGAGCCAGTTACAAAATTTCAATTGTAGTTGGTCACCAAAGTAACCCTGTATTATTATTACTATAGATGTTTCTCTTTAGTGATCACTCTTTGATAGCTAAGTTGAGAGACGCTGAGTTTCAAAATGCATAGTCTTAGCTTAACATAGGATGACAAAATATATTGACAAAGAGAAACTTATTGCTAAACATACGGAACACATTTTTTCGAAACAAAATGACTTGCCCAATAGGACCATTTAAAATTACATTAACAAATTAAATATTGCAATAGATTATATCAAAATATTATTACTTTTATTTTATTAGCCTATCGAAATAGCCGCGTGTAAAGGTAAAAACCTACATTATCGATTATGGTTGCAAAAATTTCCTCCCGACAGTTAACTACGCGAATATATATATATATATATATATATATATGACACAAACGAGACGGCATGTTGCACATACGTTTAAATTCTCTTTAATTATCGATAAGGAAGAAGTCGGTAGCTTGTCAGTTAACCAAGTTGTTCTGGTGACGTTTACAATTAAAGCTTTGCGTTTATCAGATTTATGAAATTTTTTAATGTCACCCCGAGAGACGTTGTATTACTATGTAGAAAATTCATATCTTCAAACGTGATCTATCAGTACACGATTTACAGTTTTAATTAAGCGTTGTTTATTTCGTTGTTTATTGAAAGAGACCACACCGCAATCAATGATTAATTTTTATTATTTTTACAATTATTTGAATTTTAAAAAGAACAAGAACTGGAGAACATACGGTAAGCTGTAGGGCAGTCGTTATTATAGGAGTAGCTTCCAGCAAAAGCAGGAGATTGCTAGTAATTACACCTTAACAGGATCAGATATAACCAATATTTTACAACATAACCTACATAACATAATACTGATTCCAATTCGATAAACTCGTTTTGTAAGGTTAGTAGGGAATTATTTAAAGAGAATGCATAAAAATTATGAAAGAATTTTGAGGTTATGTATATACATAACTAGCTATATATGTATATATGTAAAGATTTAAGAAATCTCGTTCATTGTTTTTGTTATTATCGATTTACCTAGGGCAGTATAATAAAAAGGAAATCAAAACGCTCATTATGAAGTGTAAAGACAAATAGAAATAAATCAAAACAGACTCGGGTAAAATAATGAATTATTACCAACCAAAGAAATAGAAATATTGGAAAAATTGTCTTAACAGGAACCCATACATCATTTCTAACAAATTGAAATCTACATACATAACCACAACTTGTAAGCTTAACAATATATCTGCAAGTGTATCTATAGTGTTTACGTCTATAGAATTATTATTTATTAATATAAAGGATAATTTATTACGTAAACGCAAAAATAACGTAAGACTTAAGGCGTAACGTCGCACAGTGCCATTGCGTTACATCTATATTTATTATTTAATACTTACATAATTAAAAAATCAAACGCCGAAAATAACTATTATTATTTACAGTTAGGTTACTCATATTTCTCAATAGAAAAATGCCTGAAAATTACAAAACCGTACAAGCACTTCCCAACATCCCAATCCCCTGCCGTAACGCAGTGTTGATCATATTTCACTCATTTAAATTTTATTACGTTACATTATACTTAGTAATTACCGGCGTGTTACCGATAGTTTTATATTAAATATCCAATTAAGTTATATATAATTAAATTCCACATACGGTTAGACAACCAGAAGAATAAAAGGTACACGTTTTTGTTCGACACTCACAAGATTGAATTAATTTTATGGCCGTTTTATGGATTATCCTCGTTTATGGGCATTCTGTAATTACTTTTGACATAAACTTATCGAGACGTTCTGTACGATGGACAAGATGACAAGATACTGACCGAAGAGTAAATTGTAAACTTGTTGAGTTGATAAAGTTGCAGAAAATGAGTAATTACGCTTGTATCAAGAGATTATCAAAGAAAAATCTGCAACAATCGAATCGATCTGTTAGATTTCTATATCTAACTCTTGTAATAGAAAAGCTAGATATAGTGATTATTTATGGTTAACGCGTCTTGATTTATGAGCTATTAACATAGTTTGTTAAACAAAATTTATCTCCTAACCTCACTTTACTTGAACTCTTTAATTATTAATTTGAGAACATGCAATCCGCTTATAGTTGTTAAAAATTTTTGCTTTAAACTTTCTTAAACTTAAAGTCCTGGGTTTTCAACTTCAGCATTGCTCGACTTTTCCATCCACAGTAGTTCAATAGTTGATTGATGATCAATAACACATCGAAAAATCTACTGGCACGTTCCTTGAGGATTGCATCCCTAGGCAATTTTATTTACCTATTTATCCAAAATGGTCATACCATCCATTACTCATTTACGCATTGAGTCAAAACCGCTCACTTCGGTTCGGTTTCGGAGTAACAGTCGTATTTACCTTTTGGTACCTGCCTGCTGCTAATTTCATTCCGTTAGTTGTTAAATGAACCAACTACCACCGACGTGCACTAATCAATTTTATCAACAATACTATATCAACATTATAACTATTATTTCAAGGTTTCGAATAGGTTCCTATCCTGCTTTGCAAGTCAGAAGGTAATCTTGAAGGCAAACAGATTCACTAGAAGTCATCACCTTTTTCTGTAGTATTTCCCATTGAACTTCCATCCTTAGTAGATCTTCTGAAGATCTCACAGCCCCCAAAACTCGAAAATTGATGTTATCGCATATTGACGTGGACAAGTCAAGTTGAACAAAATATTACCAAAAAATAACACCATCAACTCGTTTCTGGGT
Organism: Agrypnus murinus; assembly: GCA_929113105.1. Taxonomy (NCBI): domain Eukaryota; kingdom Metazoa; phylum Arthropoda; class Insecta; order Coleoptera; family Elateridae; genus Agrypnus; species Agrypnus murinus. The sequence goes on from OV816031.1 coordinate 31,340,470, forward strand.
GTCGTGCAGTCTGAAAATCAGATACCATCTGAGCTATTAAACTTCAAAAAGATATTACGCGCATATTATGGATGAAAGCAATATGTGGTAAATAACTGTTAGGGACATATCTAGCCATTAGACCCGCTTTCTTTAACCTGGTATCTCCGTTGCTTGCTCACCATAAGTAGCTAGCCATCCAGCTAGTAGACACACGTATGTGTGTCAAAAATGTATTACTTTATGTATGTATTTATTATTACAAATTTGTATTTGTATAAATAAATGCTGTTATAAATAAATAAAGTGGACTAAATGGTGAAAACATGGTGAATGTGGGTAATTGACCTCTTTTCCTTTGATCCTACGCTGACTATCAAGAATCCTTCAATATGATGTAACACCTTCGGGGGTTCGTAAATCCTGAGGTTTGGGATTTATATAGTGCCTTGACTAATAGAACCTACACAGAATTATTACAAAGAATCTAAATTATATGTTCTACATTCTATATTCTACATTATGTATCCTACATTCTATATTATACATTCCCTTATTTACACCTTTACCTGAGATTGTTGCAGAAGTGGAGTAATGACCGATAAACACTACACACAGAATTATTACGAAAAATCTATTTTCTATATTCTACATTGTATATTCTAAATTCCACATTCTATATTTTACATTAATAAAATAAAATTAATTATCAGTGTCATCGCTCCAGTGGTATGAAGTCCACGTTAAACTGTAGAACATCTTCAGTTAGTTAAATTTACATTACCATTAATATAAAACAAAGAACCGTAATACATACGGTATTAACACTCCGACTGATAAAAACAACTAACAGAATTATTACGAAAAATCTAAATTCTATGTTCTACATTCTATGATTTACATCCTATATTCTACATTCTATTATTTACAATTTTACCTAAGATTGTTTAGAAGTAGAATTGACCGATAAAGACTACATAGAATTATTACGAAGAATCTACATTCTATATTCTACATTCTCTATTATAAATTCTACATTCTAAACTCTAAATTCTGTATTCTAAATTCCACATTCTAAATTATACTTTCTACATTTATATAAAATGTTAAGTAATTTAAATTACCACTCATCTACTATAATATTAAATTAAACTTAATTAAATTAAATTAAATTACACTACATTCTATATTCTACATTATATTATTTACAATGTTACCTAAGATTGTTTAGAAGTGGAATTGACCGATAAAAACTACATAGAATTATTACGAAGAATCTATATTCTATATTCTACATTTTCTATTCTAAATTCTACATTTTAAACTCTACATTCAATATTCTAAATTTCACATTTTAAATTCTACATTTATTTAAAATGTAAGTTATTTAAATTACCACTCATCTAGTTAAAACCAAGAACCGCAATGACCTTACCGTAATATATACAGTATTAGTACTCTGCGCAGTACGTTAAAATTGTGATAGAAAATAACACTGATATTAGGATTTAACAGTAAAGTACACGTAGAGTAATAACCGATAAAAACGACACAGAATTATTACGAAGAATCTAAATTCAATGTCTCCATTCTATGTACTACATTCTATATTCTACATTTTATACCCTACATTCTATATTCTACATTCTATTATTTACAATTTTACCTAAGATTGTTTAGAAGTGGAATTGACCGATAAAAACTACATAGAATTATTACGAAGAATCTACATTCTATATTCTACATTCTGTATTCTAAATTCTACATTCTAAACTCTGCATTCTATATTCTAAATTACACATTCCAAATTATACTTTCTACATTTTAAATTCTATATTTTATTAAAATGTAAGTATTTAAATTACCACTCATCTATTTAAAACCAAGAACCGTAGTGACCTTAGCGTAATATATACAGTATTAGTACTTTGCGATACGTTAGAATTGTGATAGAAAATAACGCTGATATTAGGATTTAACCATAAAGTACACGTAGAGTAATAACCGATAAAAACGACACCGAATTATTACGAAGAATCTAAATTCAATGTCTACATTTCATGTTCTACATTCTATATTCTACATTTTATATCCTACATTCTATTATTTACAATGTTACCTAAGATTGTTTAGAAGTGGAATTGACCGATAAAAACTACACAGAATTATTGCGAAGAATCTACATTCTCTATCCTAAATTCTACATTCTAAACTGTATATTCTAAATATCACATTCTAAGAATTATTACGAAGGATCTAAATTCAATGTCTACATTCTATGTTCTACATTCTATATTCTACATTTTATATTCTACATTCTATTATTTACAATTTTACCTAAGATTGTTTAGAAGTGGAATTGACCTATAAAAACTACATAGAATTATTACGAAGAATCTACATTCTCTATTCTAAATTCTACATTCTATATTCTAAATTCCACATTCTAAATTATACTTTCTACATTTTAAATTCTACATTTATTTAAAATGTGAGTAATTTAAATTACCACTCATCTAGTTAAAACCAAGAACCGTAGTGCCCTTACCGTAATATATATAGCATTAGTATTCTGCGCAATACGTTAAAATTGTGATAGAAAATAACACTGATATTAGGATTTAACCGTAAAGTACACGTAGAGTAATAACCGATAAAAACGACACAGAATTATTACGAAGAATCTCAATTCAATGTTTACATTCTATATTCTACATTAATATGTTACATTCTAAATTCTACATTTTATATTCTAAATTAATAAAATAAAATTATTTAATTAAAATTAATTAACGGTCTCAACGCCCTAGTGGTGTGAAGTCAACGTTAAACTATAGATCAACTTCAGTTAGTACAATTTAAATTTTCACTCAACTAACTAAAGCCAAGAACCGTAATGGCCTAACCGTAATACATACAGCATTACATATGACTGCTGAAGTTAAAATTGTGATTGAAAATAACATTTAACCGTAAAGTACAGACTAATCGCATTAGGGAAAATTTACAATTTTACCTAAGGATTCTTTTAGAATTAAAGTAATGAATAAAGAATCCTTGTTTTATTTCTGAATGCGATTTAAAAAATGATGTCTTCAATATGTAATAAATGTGGGGAGTTCAACCAACAAATGAAAAATAGCTTATAAATTTACACAACGATCGAGTCAGTGAGATTTGTGCTCCTCCTGGGACGGTTAAATTCGTTTAAAAAAGCAACTTACGACTTTTTCCCATGTTCATAAAATTCTATGGTCTGCATTTCTGGCAAACACCTGCCTTCCACATCCACTCCAATTTAGGGAAGTCCACTTCGCAACACCCAATAAAATTTCACCGAACCTTTTTTTTTAAAAATCCTATTTATTTTGACGTATCTAATCGCTCCACGTCAAAATACGTTTTAAGATCTAGTTCTAAAACTACATGCATGGGAAAAAAGAAAAAGATAAAATAGAAACTCGATTTGGCAAGGAATAAATTAATTGAATTCATTTACTACATCACTGGAGAATAATTATTTTCAATGTTAATTAGTTTTAACAGGTTCGCGTGAGAGTATCAATGTCTATAAACGACTTTATGATGGTTTTTCTGCGAATATTAATTTTAATAATTGCTACAATTATAGCTGGATGCATTTTCATATAATAAATCTGTATAAATGTACGCTGTTATAATTAGTCACGAATAAATTGAATTAAAAAAGTAATTCAGTGGCGTCCTGGTACAAAAAATAGGTTATGTTTAGCATAAATTGGCAGATTGATGATACTTAACCTCAAAATTGTTATACGCCTGGCAAATACACTCGATTTTTATAGTAGAGATAATATCATGGTCAGTCATGCTTTTTCATGTTGTAGTTGTAGTAAAACATTGCGTGCCCGCCCACGTTTGGCGTCCATAGTGATCCACACCTCTGTTTTCACAGTGGCTATGCTAAGTGATGCAAATGGGCGCCTCTCGTGGGAACATCCACTATATTATCCAACTTTCAACTCTTGTTAAATAATGCAAAGACAAAGTTTACCATCTTGTAAAAAAAGCAAGAGCTTGTTTTAAAATTTTTAACAATTTACGAGTCTCAAGAGGTGTTGGGTGCTGAGCGCTCGGGGTATTCTGTCAAAAATGATGAAAAAAGCGATCATGACGTAAATTTCAAGAATGACTTTTTTAAAATGTAAATAGCCATTAGAAAAGCAATAACCGCAGGTACTGCATGTTTGTTTCAGGTAAAATATACGTCTACTCGGTAATTTCCCAAGATCACAAGCCAAACGCCGATTACTCCAGGCATTTTGTTACAATTTGTTGTAAATGCACGAGTTGTTTTAACCGGGAAGTTTTCACTGCCTATTTATTCTAAGTTTTGATTAAAATAATTCTGTTGCTGTGTATGTAATTTCCTTAGAATATAAAACGGTTGGCATCACGACATGGAAACTTGATAAAAAGTTATTCTCTTGGGAAGATTGGATCTAGTGCAAGTTTTATAGAAACAATCTCAAACGTAGTGGTTTTCACTTAAGCAATCAACACATAGGCTCACTACTCACGTAAATTATAAAACAACGAAATACCCTGGTAAATCTATAATAAATAATTCACTTCCATCCAATACTGACACATTATTTCTTGAACATCTTCACTTTTTGTTTAAACCTTCAGCTACGCTACTGTTAAACAACATACTTAATGTAATTTCATAGCTTCACACCAATAATGATCGTTTTAAAGACAGTTAACAAACGATGTAGCTATTAACAATGAAATCATCTATCACACATAAAAGATGATTAAGGATAATATTCTCGTATCATGTGATGCCAAACGAAGAAGTGTCGATATGATGGATGAAGAAAACCTAACGGGTTTTACTTTCATAGAGATTTTTCCAGCTTGGACATGCTATATTTCATTTGATTCTAGAAAAAAATCTATCAATAAATTAAATTACGTCAAATAAATCGATCTTGGATGTAAAAGTTCACGTTCATAGATAAATAATTCTATGTAGTTAAAATTAAGCTCAATTTATCTATTTCAATCGTTAATAATGTCTGAAAATGAATGCAATTTGCAAATTATTTCCATGTTACTGTTGGTGTAAACAAACTGCAATAAATATTGCTTATTGTTATGTCAAGATAAATATCAAAGTTGGTCATGCTGACAAAGAATAAATAAACAATCGTTCTAAAATTAGAAGTGTATACGAATAATCATGTTTCTAGTTGCATTGGCCCTTGGCCTACAGATTAAATGATAGATGAAATAAAAACTGAAATAAGTAGAATTCAAATAAAGAAAAATAAGATCCATCAGATTCTGTATCAGACTGGTGAATATGATGAAGATGAAGCAGACAAAGTGAGACAAAGCAAGGATTGAGATAAGAGATCGTCCCTCCATGCTACTTACTGCCTTCGAAATTAATCTTTCTGGTCATAACTACTAAGGACATTTTTCAGTTTATTTCATTGGTATTCATACATTTGTGTTTAGCTGCGAAAACAGTAGAACAAAAAATCAACGAGCAAGGATGCGGATAAGAAACCAGAATTTAAGCTTCACACCGTTTCTCTTTTAAAGCAAAAAATGAAAATTTACACACATGAGTAATTAAACAAATTAATTAATTCAGACACTAATTTCGCCTAAGCGGGAAGCATAAAGAAGTAATACCCCAGTAAAGTAAACGAGGTTTCCATTGCAAAAGCAAAACAAAACAGAGAGTCATGCAAGTAGTTTATAAAAGAAATCGTAAAGGTAACTGATAAGCGCTTAATAAGGATGGTAAATCTAGGCTTGCTCCTCTTATTAGATATAATTAATTAATTTAGATACTCCTTATCAGATAAAATACCTGTAATAAATTCACTTTTAAATGATTACTGTATCTCTAACCCAATAAAATCGAAAATTCAACATTTAAAATTAATATTAATCGAATAAAGAACAAATTGATAAATCTTAAAATGCTTACAAATTGTTTAATAAATAATTTCACATCTTAAATATAAAAATGCAAGCTATACTTAAGATTAGATTAGAAAAGTTGTATGTTCTAAACGTTTTCAACCTTAGCGATAACTTGAAGTGTTAAAGAATGCAATAAGTTCTAATCGACAGGAATTCATAACCAAAATAAAATGAAACAACATCTAAATGATTGATCCTATTTTTTGCTAAGGATTTATGGTACACACTTTGGAATTTTTGGAAGGCCCGACTCTAAGTCGAACTTTCAAAAGAAAGTCTCCAATGCGGCACATGTTCATATGTATGTATATTGTATAATTGTATACACATATAACAGAAAAAAAAAGACTACAACACACGTCGAATTTCGAAACATTCATTCGCCAAAGCGGCCAAAGTAACTCACTAAGACAAAAAACGCCTTAAGAAGAAATATCGTTATCAATATAAATCAATAGAAGAATGTTAAGGTCAAAGAGAGGGGAACTAAGTACCATAACACACGTAACGTAGAGTCACTTGCGTCACTAGAGAGACTTGGAGTGAAAGAGGAGTTACTGTTTGCCAAACCACTGGCTTGATTAGATCTAGGACTAGCTCCAGCCACGCATGATTGTAGGATTTAGAGTGCTATTTAGGTCAATAATCCAACCTATCCAACCAACGATCGCATTTTTAAATTGTAAAAGCTTATCAACTTACCAAGAATTGACATTAAGGGCTTTCTCAAATGCTTGCGAAACATTTCTCTCCACATATACACGAGTTTACCTCTAATAGAAATTCAAGGGATAGTTATTATAGAAACCAAAGTTTTCCGAATTTTTCCGAAGCCGATACTCGCATTATAGATATCCGAAAATCTGAATTAGCAGATTTTCCAGGCCCCTTACTTTGTAGCGTCATTGTGAATATACTTAAGGTGGATTGTATGAATATGATTTAACTTTAAACTAAGTTCAATGTCCTAGGTAACAATTATTCGGACAATCGTCATTATGACAGCTAAACCAGGCTTAAAGTTAAACCACATTTATACAACTAACTCTTACTATGCACTGTGCAAGATCTGAGGATAACCCTACAAGTCAGTTTTGTTAGAAGTAAAATTGCAAAAAATAAATTAATTATTGAGCGGTGGCGTCCTCGCCATGGCTACTCATTTCTCCTCTTTTTAGATTTCAAAGCATATTTTACATGCGTAAATGAATTAATATTAATTGTCGATTAATTACTAATAATCAATTAACAAGTGAACGTACTATCATTAGTAATTGTAAAAATGATCAAAAATTAATTAATAATAAAACAGAAACTAAAAAAAAAAAGATGATGACATTTATTAAAGTTGCAAAAAAGTGAACAGACAGCATGGTCGACTGGAAGGCGCTCTGAATTTACGACTTCAAAACCCCCGTTCGGGGAATTATTTTTTAATAAAATATTTCATATCTTTCATAAATAAACAATTTTTGTATAATTATAATTATCGGATAAAACTCATGAAATACACCTTTTTGTTTCACAAGACTTTATCAATGACAAAAATATGATTACAAAATGTAACTGACATAAATAAAAACATCGTCTCCTTATGAATTATTTGGTCAAGCAGGCTTTTTCAAATCTTACAGCTCACTTCAATGACAATAATGTTTATAAAAAAGAATAACACAATTAAATACTATTTATGATATGAATAATCATTTAGTTTTAGCTTTATAGTTTAAACGATTCTAAAATTAAAGGAAGAAATTGCTTATTTATGAAATATATTAAATAGTTTATTAAAAAGTTACCCGGACCGAGAATAGACATAGTCTTGTAATCGTAAATCCAACCATTCCAGCTGACCATGCTGTTATGTCCTTTGCTTCTTTAATCTTTAATTTTCTTTAATGTCATTTATCATATTTTTCGTTTGTTTCTTTAATAACTTGCTGATCTCATAATTATATAAATATAATATTTATTAAAAAGAATAATTACATAAAATTATCCCTTAATTTTATATTCGTTTAAACTATGTATATACGTTAAATAAAAATAAAAAACTAAATTATGCAAACCATTCATGTTAGTCTTTTTTATAATAGTATATTAAAGAACGAGTTTCATAAGGCAAGATTTATTGCAGGAGTCCAAATCTAGAAAATGAGCCGCTTGCGGCGAGTTTTCTAAAGGGCGAGTGCAATAATGACTTATGAAACGAGTTTTTTATGCTAGTTTTTCTATTTTGCTTTTTTTATTCCCTTTTGAAATAAAAAAATCGCAATTTCAAAGTTTAGGGATTTTTGTGGTAGTCGACAACACTGAAAATTAGTGAAGTTTTTGTCAATTTTCCGTTTTTTTCAATTATTTTTTCAATGCTACCAACTTTGAGAAAGTTGGGCTATTAAAGCACTCAAATCAGCTATTAACGCACTGTTTTAGGTGCTTTAACAGATTTTTTATAGACGCAAAATAGAAAAATATTATAATTATATAATAATGTTTATTTATGAAATATAATAAACACTTAATAAAAATTACCGAAACTGGGAATAGAACCGGGGTTTTTTAATCCTAATCCAGCGCGCCTTCCAGTCGATATTACTGTCTGCTCATGTCTTTTGCTTCTTTAATAAATGCCATTTACGATTCTTTTTTGTTTGTTTCTTTTTTATTATTAATTACTTTTTGGTGATTATTTCCAATTACTAATAACAGTACGGTACTGTTGAACATAGCTTTAAAACCTATTTAACGAAACAACTCAAGAAAGATCTTGGCATAGTATGATGCAAGAATAAATCGCTTTATTGAAAATCAGCAACTTTGGCAATTTGTAGGTCACTTTTAAAACAACAACAACTAGAATCTAAATGAATAAATTATTAGAACCAAGAATGACTTTTATAGATAATTAAGTCTATCCTATCTAAATTTGGCTTAATGTTACAAGCTTGTCCTATGGGAGAATAATTGGAATATAAGATACATACACAGAACATCAACAAGACGGTGGTTCAGCATATTCAGTTTTGGAAAACACGTTGCATACTGAAATGTCATATTTTGGCTACGTTCCCCATTTATAATCAAACGGAAAGTTTAAGGAGCCAATACGAAGAGCCAAAAGAATGCATCCCATAAACAATAGATTTAAATATAATGCTCAACATATTTAGCGCTGAGGGTATAGTAGTGAAAGTAGTCAGTATAGAAAATATGATGAAACATGTGCAGATAAACAATGAATTAGGTTAGATAGAGCCAAATTAGATTAGATTAGCTTTTGATATTTGGCTTTTTGTGTCTGTTTTTAACAAAATTTCATTAGTCCAAAAAGCCTGACAGTACGAAACGTGCGAATGACTTAAAATTTGAATACTTCAAAGTATTCTAATAACAGTAAGGATCTGTTTGATAACTTAATCGTTAATTATTATTTCTTCAACAATATTCAAGAAAATATACTGCACCTTTAACATCAATAAATATTTATGACTAGCTATAAAAGTCCAACAGACATTAAAAAAATGTAACCAACCAAAAAGCCAAAACAGCTTGAAAAGCCTAGAATATTTTAGGTGAAGTTCAAACCTATTCGACGTAGTCAGATTTTATTGGAAGATGTTGAATTCAATTTTTTCCATATACCAGATCACCTCCATTAAGTTTCTTTATCATAAACTCAGCGTAATTTTGTATCAATATACAAGAAGGTAGTATTCATTCAAGCGACTCATAAAACAGTTAAAAAAAGTCACCTAACCAAAGATGCCCTCTCTTCTAATCTTCTTATATCAAGCCATACATTCAATCATGTGAATATGAATCAACCCATCTTTCACAATCAACACCTACCCGATCTATACCCAGAATCAAGTTGAAGCTAACACTAATATATTGATAGCTTGAATAGAAGGGCATTGTATTCAGTAACTGTTGTAGTTTATCTTAATGGAATTTAGATATAGAATATTATATGCAACATTATAGTATTTAACCGTAACAGATGTGTATTGTGCGATTGTCAAGGACCTCCTTATTGTTATTACTTGGGTTAGTTTTCTTCCTTAGAATGAGCTTTAGTACTTAGTACTCTTTGAGAATAATTCGGTAGAATTGCAGCTTGCTCAGAAAAGAGAAGTGACTCATTAAGACTGACAGGCTGGCCCAGCGACTCAACAAGAAATTAAGAAAAACAACTGACCTGACCAAAGATTTTGTTCCCATGTCAAACCTTACATTCATTCATATGAATAAATCTATATTTTAATCTACCGGATCTGGTGTGTAGATCAAATAGCACTCTAAAAAGGGTATTACTTCTATCTATAATGTTTCCTGCTTTCTCCTGTGATACAAAATAATCCTACAGTCTGAGTATATAAAGCATTAGTTAATTGGATTATTAAGTTGAATGTTCTTTTCTTTCAGTTTTTTCTTCAATCACTAAGTTCATAAATTCACTAAGACTCTAAATAGAAACCAAAACATATACGCTAGTGCTAACGTTTCATTTATAACAGTTTCATTGTATGGTGCTCTACATGTTACATGCCGGTGAAACTTTCAAGGCGATCAAATGGAGGTGGGCAGAAAAAAATCTCAATAATGATGTTCCGACCCTAACTCGATCCACTGCTCACGCAAACGATATCCTAATTTTTGGGCTCAAATTTAATACTTAGTGTTAGCAGCTGCCAGCGATAAGAAGTTTGAATGTTTCAAAAGAAGCATAATTTGAACTTAATGAAGCCCACAATATGGCTTTAGAGATCATTAGATTTGAGCATCATAGTGATGTTCCTTCCGGCAACTTTTAGACAATATTTGAAGATATGAAAATTGGTACTAGGGGATATTTGAATTCATCAAGATGGCAGCATGCAACTGTTTGTGCATTGCGTAAGTTCGTACATAATGATACTTAATGCGACATTACCCGATTCATGTTTATAGACCTTCCTATAGTAAAAGTTTCAAGTACTTCTAGGAAGCAAGCAGCCAAGAAAGATTTAGATCAGACCTGCAAACACCTCGTGATAAAAGTATGAGAACTAAGAAAAGAGCCATTATAAACCCACATTAGTAGTTGAAAAGTGAAACCTTACGGAGATAATTCAGAAACATGAAGGCCAAAAAACGTGTAGGCTATGCGAAAAATAATAGTATATGAGAAAGTAAGTAACGAGGAGGCCCAACTAAGAAAAGGTCTCATTGTTGCTCAACAAGCGAAATCTCAATACAAACAAACCATTACTAATAGGTTCACAAACACACCACAACAATTTGAGGTTATGTATGTCATCTTGTTTTTAATGCACGTTTATGGCGAATAAGTACTCTTCTATTCTAACACTTTGGATTATTACTTTCTTTAAAGGTAGTTTCGAATTCAAAGGATTCCATCACGTTGCACAACGGCGTTCTTTTTCCTTTAATCGCCATCTTCACTAACTGTTATTAGTTATTATGTTTAAATCAACCTTGCAGACGACTTTTAAGATTTCTTCCCACAAAATTATTTTTATTTTTGCAAATACAACACTTTCCTTTATAATTTTCTAGGCTAATCCTATAGGTATTTAACGAATTAGACGTACCTAGTATTTGATTATTGTTACTAATAGCGTGGTAAATCGTGATCGTGCGACACTGACACTCAACACTCACTTTGTCATTATTACCCAAAGGTTAGGTTGTCTTTATCACTAGGCGTAAAGTATAAATAATAAAAACATAGAATGCACCTTTTGTTAGCTGCCAAACGACTAGGCAAAATACTTCGCTAGAAGATAACTCTTAACCTAGTTAGTACAAAAATACACACACACACCACATCAATTGGCAGTTGCATTGTGGGAAAACCTCAGGGCTACCCCATGGTGTTAAACTGAATACCCACTAAAAATCTTTATTACTGCTCTCTTCTTCATCGCAGTGAAATTGATACTAAAATATGATTGTCATTGTTTTTTGCTTCTTCAAAACGATCGTTTAGAAAAAACTAATATAGGTTAAAGATGAATGAATTTTACGATGAGTACTAATTTTCTCTGATTAACTCGTGTCTGTCTATTGTGTTTTTAAGGAAAAAGCCTCTGGTCATCTTCTATCATCATCGATACTTTTATTGAACAATAAATGACTTTCACACACATTCATAAAAAAAACTCAAAGAGGTTCAAGAATGTTGGGGATTTGATGAGTTCCTAAACAAAAACTTGTTCAATTTTGTATTGTGGTCGTTTTTCCCACTGTTAAAAAAGTTAATTCTGAATTTAGTACTTCCGCAAAAATTAATTAACTTTTATTTTCTTCATTGTGCGGAAAAAATTAGATTAAATATTAAAAATCGCAAACTTTCAAATATGAAGATAATCTTTAATCATGGGTCATTGATGGGGAAAAAACTAAAATTAAAAAATAAGGAACTCTTTGGCAGTACGATTGTAAAAAATGGAATAATTTAAATAAAAATTGAAGTTTTAACCTGACTTCACGCAAAATTCAGACTTTTTAATGACTTTGCTTTTTTGGGCTTATGTTTAGTTGCATAATCAGTGGGGACACCATCTTGCTAAAACCAAATGGCATTAATAGACGCAGTGCATACTTGGTCATTTGGAAACAAGATTGCTAGTAACAGACTCACCACACAGCAACTGGGTGGTGGTCTTATTTAATTTAAATTTGGTCTATTTAAAAATAGTGGAGGTAGATCGCCACATGGAGAAAAAACTGAAGCAGAAGAATGATCGACCTAAATTTCTTAAGTTCTTAGGTTAAGATTAAGGGTTAGAAATGATTCTAATATTTTGTATATAAAGGGCGAGTTTTGCTATAGCTACTATCGTCTTTTTTAATTTTAAATGGAACACCTTGTATATTTTTATTTTTATGATTTTCGATTCCACACTTTGTTGTAAGTATTATTGGTTAACATATATACCGAAAGTCCGTACAGTTTTTGAATAAATCTAATTGTAAATTTCTATATGAACTTTTTTTAGAAATTGATTGTGAAATAATATATAGGGTGTTCAATCTAATATACCAAATGTGCAATCTTTTGAACATAAAAATATCTTTTTTCAAATGGGATACGGTGTACATTTATGTTTTATATGATTCAGTCTTTGAGACTAATAAAAAATATTAATAATAAAAAATAAATTATAAATAGTAATAAAATATCGAGACAGTATAGAAACGCTGGTAACTTTAAAGTGTAGTATTGGGACAGGCAATTGTTGGTGGTCACTGGTTTATTTAACAAAAGTGACAATAACAAAATATTTTATCGTGCACATGTTTTATATATGCTTTTCTTTTGTTATGAATTCTCTATGAAATGTCAACTTTACAAGTTGTGTTACTTAAATGATGTCCACTACAATAAATGCATTACGAGTTTCTTTCTCTATAATTATCTGTTTTATTTATAAACCTAAATTAATATAAGTCGACACTAAATCCACTTGGTACACGTCATAAAGCTGATCATTTTTTAAATAGAAAATATATTAGATGAATGATATATTAGTGGAGACACAAGAACTGAATCATATTTAAAATATAAATATACATACATACAGATACATAATGTTTAACCTCTTATACCTTTTTTTAGCACCAAGTCGCTGTATATAAATATACAGGATGTCCTAATTAAAAAAAATGTATGTTCAAAAATTAGCATCTTTGGTCTAGTGGATTATATACCCTGTATATTATTCAATGATTTTATGAAAACAACGTTGACTTAGGTATTTATAAGCATAGTTAAACATAAGTTGCAGTAATTAAATACGAATCTACGAAAATTGTAAAAATATACAGGTGGTTCTATTAAAAAAAAAGTTGATATTAGGCGTAGAAAAACGACTCACTCTGTATACAGAAAATTATTACAAAATTTAATTTTGTTTTATAGCAACCAACTTATGTATTTAACTTTATTTCGTATCTCTTATAGTTTCCAAGATAAGGTACAGGGTCATCTTACGTGAGCCACCCTGTGCGACCGCGAGCGAAAGAAAATCATAGAGAAAAGAGAAAAAGGTCCTGGAAGACGGGATTGTGAAATTTAGATATTCCGTTTGAAGATGCGTACTTCAGAATGTTTGAAACTAAGAAGTTTCAAAACCTCCACACGTACAATTTGAAGAATTCAAATGTATCAAATATTGAAGCTCTGAAACTTGAGCGCTTTCAATCTACAATCTGCCAATGTTTCAATTGATGAAATCCTAGGAATTTAAATTTAGTATTGCTAGGTTTAAAACCTACTACTTTAGAATCTTAAACTTTAAAAGCTAGGCTCCTAAAATCTCTTAGTCCATACTTCGGAGACTAAACACCGACTCTGTGAATTTCTGAAATTTGAAACTGTGAAATCTTGAGATTCTTTAAGTTTATAACTCTTAAGCATCGAAAGATTTAGAATGTTAGAGTGTACGGTGGCTTAAAATAGCAGAACAGTTAAACCTTGAAATTTCGAAATACGAGATGTAAAACTTATGGCATTTCAAAAGCTTCTGAAACGTCAACATATATGTTACGACATTAAAAAGACATACATGTGAAACATTTGTATATGAATGGATTGGACAGGATCAATCCTTGGAGGTTTGCGCCCTGGTGTGAGCTGATATTTGCCGTCCCAAATAATTAAAAAGCACAGCTCGGTTTGGCTCGGTTGGCATCAAGCAGAAGTCAGCACTGGTATTAATGCTAATAATGTTATTTCGCGGTTTGTATAAATAGAAACCACACGATGAGAGGAACTCCTAGGATTTCAAACAAAGCCTCTTCACTTATGATCCCTAACTGATGGTGAAACAATTGTCTAAGGAGTTTTGTTTGAAATTCTGTACCTGTCATACGTAATATATTTAAGTGGGTTTAGACGAAGCCAACCGACAGTACATTTGCGATAAAGTAAATAAAGCGTTGCCAACGGCTGATCTACTTTTCATAAACAGATAAGGGTCATGTTTATGTTCTAAGAGCGGCGTTTTAGCTATCTTCCGACGATGGCTAAAGAGTTTAACCACAAGTCTATCAAAATAGAACAATTTTTTCCGTTCTTCGATTCTCCTCCGGAATATATTACGTATATTATTTGTAGTATTTCTTTTCAGCTAAAGCAATGTAGGGACCATTTTCACAGGTTTCGTTTTGCATTAGTTCACGTATTATGCAAGCGATGGCACTGCAATACTTGTGTTTCTTGCGAGCCAATCCGGTCAGTTCCGGCCTTTACTGCCCATGACAATCGTTTAAAAAAATAGCATATTAGAGATTTTTGTTCGAAAAGCCAAAGCGTTTTTCTATTTTTTTTATTATTTAAAAAATTTTCATTTCGGTTGTTTATTAAAGAAGTTTCAGAAGAAATATTATATGCAACACACGTCAGGAAATTATCTTTACAGGACTTTAATGCATTGCACTTTTGATGCGGTAGTTATTGGGATTGCCATATAGTCACTGCATCTAGTCACCTAGGCCAGCTGGTCGATCAGAGTAACGCAAACCGCCGCCATATTGGGGCAGAGAAGGGTGATTTTTAATAATGGACAAATTAAAACCACGTTTTACGTGTTTGACATATTAGAGGTTTGATCTTTCAGAATAAGAAAAACCTTTTAAAGTAAAAGCGGATTTGATTAAATTCAATACAGAACAAATAATGAACAATTTCGTGCTTCGTTTGCCCCAATATGGCGGCGGTTTGCGGTACTCTGGTCGACCAGCTGTCCTAGGTAACTAGATGCAGTGACTCTAGATTGCCAAAGATTGACCTGCATTCTAGCGGAATTTTATAAAAACTAATTATGCGGTAGAATAATTGTCAAACTGGAAAGTTTGTAGGTTATGCTACAACTAAAGCATGAGTCTCATTGATTGCCTGGATAATCCCCTACCGCATAAAGTCATTTTGTTTAATTTTGTTGCTGTACAGTGCTATCTATATTTATTGGCGCGTCCCAATATTATATTCTCTTTGCCTAGGGCAAAGAATTATTTTATTTATACTTTATACAGTTTCCGATATTTTGTGAAGTATTTTCTTATGAAATTACACACAATGGTACCAATGATCAGAATTTCTAGAGATTGTCTCAAGCTATTTGATCGTTTCCGGACTTTTGGTAGACCCTGTATAAATGAAACTTTTGATAACCATTAGACAAAGTTGGCAAGCCTAGGGGCAGTGTACGCGTACTTTCGGTTTGCGTTAAATCATCATGTACGGTCTTACGCCTTATGACGCCCTACTTGGGCGTCTTTGGAACATTGGGGCCCTGGTTTCTTTAGTCACTTGCTCCGGCATGCAGACACGGCCCTGCGAGTGAAAACAACTTCAAAGGATTGCTGCACTGCACTATAATGAGCTTTTAAGGTTTAAAAATGATCTAAAATCGTGAGGAATTGGTAAACGAAACTATATACATCTAAGTATAAAAATAGGCAAATATCGACTAATTCTGATTAGCGCTTTTAAAGACATCGCTAATATTTCATTTTGTTGTCATTTTAAAGCGTGTTTTTAACATAAGCCAACAATACCCACAAATTTTGTTTAGATTACCTTAGAAGTGACTTAACCACATTTGTACAAAAATTAATAAGTTACATATTTATTAATAACAATCAGCAGATGTTGGATGGTGAACGCAAACACAGTGGCGCTCAATATACTGTTTTAGAGTCATAAGCTTAAGCTTAATCCATTAGTGTACAAGCCATCATAAGGAAAGTTCTAACAAAATTTAAAATATTGATTGTTGATGTGACACGGAAAATCGCGTTTGTAGAGGTTGGACTAATAAAATTATATAGGTTCAAAAACTTACAGTTTAGTAGAGACCTGCATAATGAGAGGAAGCAATACAACTTTATGAGAGCACTCGTTTTTGCAAAATATTGTAATAGATAACAACAATAAATCTGGCTGGCTGACATTATATTCAAATTTACAAGGCCTTATCTGATTTATTTTCATCTCAAGCAGGAATGTAACAACTTAGCTTGATAAGTTATATAGCATAAATTAATTTGTATCACCAAATCGAATATGTTTGATGATGTAAACTCAGAATTTGAGATTAGTTCTTAATTTCCCATTACCAGTATTTCAGCTGCTTTTACTATTATTATGTACAAACAAAAAAACATCAACTTTATGCGTTAGTTTACATTCACAGTATACGTGTTCGGTGTTAGATCTACAAAAGGAATTTTACATCTCAGAAAGATTATCTACATTGAAATATAACAGGAAGCTTATAGTATAATACACGTGTCCGCTATTGTATTCACATTTAGCATTTTACTACGTGCATTTCTTCCACGCGTATGGTTCCAAACCGTAGGCAGATGGCGAATCCCACGGTTATAGGAAAACTGATGGGCTTTTTTGGACAGTTGCTAATATAACGTAGGGGGTTACAAACCCAATATCTCGTTTGATTAATAGACAAAAGCACTAAACATAAATTATTTTTAATTACTAAAGCAAATTGTTGAAAGATGTTTTTTAATAGTTTTTTGGCTTGAAAAATATTTATGTTTCCTGTATTATTTGGGAGAATGCGTGTAGCAAAAAGTAACATTAAAAGGTTTATTATAATTACGTACATTCACCTGGAATGCCATTATGAATATTAAACCATAAATGTTTTTGACAGTACAGTCATTAAATAATTTAGGAAAAATGCATTGGGCAGATTGTGCTGCATTGATGGGTGTGGATCAATACGAAGATGCATCAAGCAATTTTGTGTAATTTTTTTTGCAATATTCCAAGCAGGTAATTTACCTTAGAATTAAAGGTAGGTATTACTTTCATTCTTTAGCCACTTCAGAATTTATTGTGATAAGCGATAGCGATCTTCGTCATTACGTGTGAAGCCTTAAAGATCAGTATAAAAATTACTATCGCCGTGTTAAAAAGTTCTAGAAAGTTAAGACTTTTCAGAAGTTTCATCCTGATACAACATAACAGCTGTACTGTCTATCAGATGCAAATATATCGGTAAGAGCAGTAGCCTGACGGCCAACACAATCCGTCGTATGCATAAAATGTAGCAAATGCTTCTACTATTAGTCGATTTCACTCTTACTAATTAAAAAGCATATATTTTTCCTTTTACTAATAGAAGTAAAAGCATTTACTTCACTTACTGCATACGACCCATTGTGTGGGGGCTGCAGTCATGAACGTGCAAAACATTGATATTCTGCGCAACGCCAGCATTAAATAAGTTTACTACTACCAGACATACAGGCATGGTGGACGCTTTGCACTCCAATTCTAACTGACCCACAGGCTCCTTGAACGATAGTAATCTAATAAGCAAATCCAACCGTGTCATTGTGACTGTGAATTAACCCACTATGGGATGACATCCTTTCCACCACATCTTATATCCTGGAGGTTCCCTTTATTCCAACAAGTAAAGCAGCCTGTTCTAAGGCGGAGTGTTGAGCCATAGGTAATGGTCTATCAAGCCTTCCCATAGTTACCCTTTGCAAGAGCAGTTTGTACCACTACCGGATATGCAGCCATCGTGAGAACTGTACACTCTAATTCCATAATAACCAGATTCAACTATGTAGTTACAAACTCTGAATCAAAAAACAGAGGAATCGCTAGCGCCACTAGCTTGCTGCGATAATTAATCCTCCAACAGGCAGAAGGAGGTCTGAAGTGAGCTCATCCTACGTTCAACATTATGTATCTTCAGCTACCTCTTGCACTGCTACCAGCATTTCAATCCTACACTTACTCATTTTCTGTTGTTACCTTCCAGCTTTGAGACATCAATCGCTATACAACACTTGCTGATTGTCACGTGGTTTGGATGACATTCATTCTGCTAGTGCTTGGTCTACTAGTGTAGTGGATACCTTAAAATACTGATTTTTATAACTAAATACAAAAACTCGAAAGCATCACTACGATACCTAGGTATCGCATCCAAAGCATCCCTTCAAGAAACCTAATTATTCTTCATAATATGGGTTGGTGTTGGAAAACATGCCCACTCCGATTAACCAATTAAAGGAGTGATGGGCCTTCGATTATACCTAACGACGCGCAAGTACCAATGTAGGAGGAGATGGGCATATTCTAGGATACACAGGAAACAAAATAAAAAACAATAGGCTTTAAAGTTTTTACAGATTACTCGTCCTTTTTCATTTTTGACACTTTGATTCGGTTCTAATCAGATTATGTTTAAATTGATGCTACCTACCTATTTCATAGTCAAAACACTACAGTAGATTCCTTTGCTTTTACCAAGAAATTGGATCTTTGGGTTCTTATTCACAAAACAGCATCTTTCTTGCAAACTAGAATCAAATAATTGGTTTCTACCCCACATTACTACATCTACATTAACCCTTCTGGCAATGATTAATGTAGTTTCAATTGGACGGATAATAAGCTAGGACCATATTGGATATCATAGTATACGCAAATACAAGTCTGAGTCTTCTGTAATTATTGCGGGTGAGCGTATGGATTAGCATACCTTCTTGTTTTCTCATTTTCTTAATCCAAGAGTCCTAGATTCAAGTAAGTCTCGAGGAAGTCATTCTTCATTGTGAAGAAAAATTTCAAGATATGCCTTCATCTCAGATAAGAAAGAAAAATCGTAAGCGCGATATCAATAAAATAAATCGAATTTTTAATCAGATTCGTAAAACTGTTTCCTTTGGTGTAGCCCTTTGGTGACAGTCACTACAATAGATTATTCATGTAGAAGACTTTAACAACTGGAGATTTAAACAAGAATTTCGTAAATTTTTGTTGTGATTGTAATTTTGGTGAATAAATTACAATTACAGAGAGTAAACAATGAAAGAGAATGGGTTTTGGCTTTTGTAATCTCGGATTCTGTGGTTAGAAGGAGGTATGACCAACAAAGGCAGATTCCAATAAACCGCATGTAACTTTATTGTTTATGTAACGTCCGCAAAGTTGGTACCACATTTTGACAAAATCAAAGCATTCTTAGCTGTAGATTATGAGCTAATTTTGAGCCAAAAGTAAAAGTCTTGAGCTACGATATAGTAGCCTAATGAATCTTTTAAGAGTGTTATGTTATATTAAATGTTATGTTAACGTCAACTCAACAGATATGAGCTAATTTTGAGCCTAGAGTAGAAATTTTGAGCTCGAATATTATAGACAAAAATTGGATCTTTTAAAAGAGAGTGCTACTTGACGACAACTCAGCACCCCGACGATACCAGTTTCAATCGAAGTTTAAATTTAACTATATGAGCTTCAATGGTAGACATTACACATTTATTAACCCTTAAAATTCACCCTCTCTATGAAAATGCAAGGTACTTGTACAAAGTATTTGAAAAAAGAAATACACGTCATTGTCATTAAAAAGCTGTAAAATCAATGAAGCAATTATGAATTCTCAATTATGAAGACACAAACATTGAACAGCAATCCTTATAGTAAAATACTCTTATCTTATGAAATAAATAAAGATTATTAAAAGTTTCACAGTTTTATTAAAATATACCTGACAATATTGTTTCGACAGCTATGCTGTCATTATCAAAGGTAATATAATTATAAACAAACACGTCGCTAAGGTAGATACAAAATAGGTAACTAGATAAAATAATAATAATAATAAAAATTAATAATAAAAATCATAATTAAACATCTAATACTTCCAATAACGGAGAATTTTATTATTATTATTATTTTATCTAGTTACCTATTTTGTATCTACCTTAGCGACGTGTTTGTTTATAATTATATTACCTTTGATAATGACAGCATAGCTGTCGAAACAATATTGTCAGGTTGTATTTTAATAAAACTGTGAAACTTTTAATAATCTTTATTTATTTCATGATTATGGAGTTCCACAAAATAAGGCTGGAAACAATAAACAAAAAAAAAAAAAAAAAAAAAAAAAAAAAAAACTCTTATCTTATCTTTTATACTCTTATCTTATCTTTTCTTTTACCCAAAATATGACACCATCTTTCTTTATCACAATACAGTTAAAGCTTGCGCAATTCTTTGTCAATTAAGAGAATTTCTCAGGCAGTTGTTACGCTTTTTAATTTGTGTTTTGTAATTTTGGGCTACATTACTAAAAATAGGGGAAAATGGTGTAAGAATGGGTAATTGAGTTAAACTAGGTACATCCGTTTCAATGCGGTTTGTCAAGCAACTCATTGTACTCGTTCTTTACTGCTACCATAGCACTCCGAGATAATGCTTTGAGCGTTAATGCCTATTAAGCTGTATCAGAATCCTGAGAAGTGACTGAGAATTCTTCCAAATTCTTGGCTAATCAGAAACCACTTTTGTATCGACTTTTTTCCCATTATTTATCACTAGTAGTACTAATCACTATTTTAAGAGTATTTTGCCATTTAAACCAATTCTTTAGGTCAAGATGCAATCATATGGACAATGAACAATGGCATTCGTTGTATTTTATCCGAATGGGTCAAAACAGAGTAGTAGCTGATTTTACCCCATTTTGACAATACCAATAATTTTATGTTTCTAAATTGGTTTTATTTTTTTGTTTTGAAGAATCTTTGAAGAAAGCAGAACGCTCTAGAAAACAGATAGTTATGGAAAATGATTTATTGCCAACAAAAGAAAAAGAAAGTCCCGAAGAAAATTTATCATCCCCGTCAGAAGAAGAGAACGATAAGGCGTACTTTTCTGCAACCAGCCTACGTTGATTTGAAAACTGGTTGGATAACTGTATCCAACCCTCGCAGTTTCAATTGCCATTCACTGGTATGGCATGTCATGGATGAATCCATGAGGCATGCATCAAGTTGC
This sequence comes from Agrypnus murinus, assembly GCA_929113105.1. Taxonomy (NCBI): domain Eukaryota; kingdom Metazoa; phylum Arthropoda; class Insecta; order Coleoptera; family Elateridae; genus Agrypnus; species Agrypnus murinus. Next base: position 31,362,278 of record OV816031.1, read on the forward strand.
AAAGAGCGACGGCACGTTTCTATGTGATTTTTTTCTAACTATTTTTCTACATACTGTAATGTTGCAGACTTTTTAATTATTAAGAAATTTTATTTTGTTTATTAATATAATACTGTACTGAGTGTACGTCTATCCCAGGTCGCTTTTATGACTATAAATAATCTTATAGCCTTGTTATTAATTTTGCCCTCTTTTATGAGATAAACACTGAATGATTAATCCTCAACTGGGTTCCTTTATGAGAATTCACGGTTTTGATAAAATGTGATTATATCTTATGGTATGCTTACCTCTCTTTGCTTTTATAATGATTAGGAAAAATGGGAATTCTGTAATCACCTTGAAACATCAATTTTGACGTTTGGTTCATAACATAACCCCAAAATGTGAATAACACAATTGTGACGACTCAATCAATTTGATTTCTTTTCTTATATTTGAAAATCATAACTAACTTTTACTACTTTTAGGTTATGTAGCTTATCATTTGCAGCTTTACAAACAAATCTACTAAGAAATTATGTCCAGTTCTTTGAAAATGATCTCACTTTTTCTCTTCCTATGCTTTTATTAACTCTGTTTTTTACTTGTCACAAACCTGGCGACTTGATTTACTAATGTTTCTCTTTTTTCAGCCTGCTGCCCTCACTTCCCACTCATAAATGGATGCTCAGTCGCAGCTAAAGCGTTGAAGAAAATCGCACCTAATTAAATTACTTTTTTATGCTATTTCTTGAATAACGTTCATGAATAATTTTTCTTTCTTTCTTGTTTTCTTGTGTCTCGGTTTCTTCGAATCTAGCAGGTCTCGTTGAATGAACTTCACCTTTACCGTTCTTTGAAGTTTTATTCTTCTTCTTTTAAGTTTTCTTTTCTTATTGTTGAAATAAACATAAGCCTTTTTGCACTTGTAAAATTATTAAACTTTTTTTTCTTGCTTTTAAAACATTTCTTTACAGGAAATAATAAATTTTACAGCCATTAGCTTTTAATTTCTTTTAATCACCCTTTATTTATTTAACTACCTCTTAGTAGCTAAACATTTTTTTAGATTGCAATTATTTCTCATATTTTACTGTTTATATTTCAATTTAAAATAGCTTGCCTTTGATCATTATTTTAATATCATGATTATTATCGACCATGTAATTGCGTTTCAAGACAGATATTGGTTTCTTAATAACCGTAGTCAAGGTTACTTTTATAACGTTATATTATTGTCAACGAGATATGTATTGTTGTATAATTTTACTAAACTAATATATTTTCTTTTTTATCAGATGTAACTGCAAGTGAAAATCCTATCAACACAAAATAATCCCCTTAACCAAATATTGCGATGCACATGTGTCAATCAATAAAATCTACTTGAACCTTTTATGATAAATTCTTTATCAATGTTCAATTAACAATCATTAATGATAAACGCAAACAGTCAACACTTAACGTTTCTTTATTGGGTATCAACAAGAATTCATGATTTTAACTTCAACAGCTGAGGCAATTATTTTTTATTAATATTATGATGTAAAATCATTACAATACATACTGATATATTAATTTTTATTAAAGTCCAAATCAATTTGTAGTATTCCAGTCAAATTCCAAAAAGGTCTCCAAAAGGTTGTGCACTTCTTGAAAGATGTAATTAGAAGAGAATTTGTTACAAAAATGGCCGTGCTTTTGTATGTTTTTTCGAAACAATTGCACGTGATGTGAATTTTGCAGAAAATAAATGCCTGTTGACATTTCTAAATATCTTGTTTATTGTTTCTAGTTTTACTTTCTCAAACTCCATAATCAAGAAATAAATAAAGATTAATAAAAAGTTTCACAATATTTATTAAAATATAACCAGACAATATTCAGCTAAACTGTCAGATTATATTTTAATAAATATTGTGAAACTTTTTATTAATCTTTATTTATTTCATTTCCAAATATCCTTAACCCTATTTTTATTTGCACTCAGCAAGCAAATCTTAATAAAATCATCAACTACTTAACAATTCGATTATGATTACCATAGTGAACACTAACAGTAGGCAGTCAATTTTATGACTTTTGTCTTAGGCGTATTATTTTCTTCTGTGGATTTTATACTTTAAAATCAGTCGAAATCTTGTTAACTATATATCTTCTTAATTGGACATGGACATGTTTGCTAACAGGCCTAACCTTCCTTCCAATCCCACAGAGAAAAACTATAGAAATAGTAAAGTTGGGACGAGATACAAGGCATATACTTCAAACCATGATAGTTATTGGAATTACCAGCCATTGTCAATATACATTAACATTAAGAAATTTTATTTGGTGTGATTTATAGGCAGTAAAGTCATAATAGGTCAACAAAACTATTATTAACAAATGAAGAGACATATAGCGTTGGCTATTTATTTTACAATCTATCTATTTCTTAATCACTTCTGTGATTCGAAGCATCATAAAATCCGTAGAAAAAATGTCAATACAAACATTTTAGAAAAGGATGACAATGATGAAACGTCGAAACATGGATGATGACGCATTTAATTGTTCTCGATGTCTTGTCGTGCTACTGCAGGAAAAGTTATATGTGGATAAGTTTTATTTAACACGCTGAAATAAAACTATGGGATAATGTGATAATGATAAATATAAGTAATAAAGTATATAACAGTAAAGGTATGCAAAACCGCGTAGACCGTTTCCATTAGTAATAAGTTATCCGATTTTATTAGTAATAAAAACATCTTGAAGATGTTTATTTTAAGTACGACTACTGCAACTATGACTGACTATTGGGGCAATTGGAATAAATAACAGGTAGTATCTAATCTCTTACACATAATGGGAATTTTTGTGGTATTAAATGTTGCGTTCATATGCATATAAAGGTATGTAATCGGTTTCACGTTGACTTTTACCGTTGCAGAATGATTTATGTTTATTTTGCTATAAATTATAAGTAGACAGAAACCAATAAATCTTCATTTTTGCGTGAAATTTTATTTTATTTCGACGAATTTTTATGAACTTTTAATTGAACTTTAAAACAGCAGCAGTCAGCAATAACAGGAGTAGTTAGTGCACCTACAGTTAAGAAGATTGAAGAATGAAGACAGGGCATTTTGATGTTCTTATTGCTCTATGATGATAAAATTTCTATATGCAGAGGGTAAGTTACCAATTTTTCAGAACACCCTGTATGGCAATATATGTATGCTTGGGCGTGCATTTTATTTTATATACTAAAAAGAATCCACTTCCAATAAATAAACTAATAGTAATAATATTTATTTCATACTGTCCGGTAAAAGGGTATTTACCGGACTCATTTGAGTCCGGTAAATGAATTATTACGTTACAAGGCCGGTAAAAAATTTTACCGGACTGAAAATCCAATTTGAGTCCGGTAAAAAATTTTACCGGACTGAAAATCTAATTTGAGTCCGGTAAAAAATTTTACCGGACTGAAAATTTTAAATGCATTTTTTTAAAAAATGAACAATGTGAGGCAGTATGAAATAAAACGCCTTACGTCATACTTCCGGTAAACCATTACAGTAGCTCGTTTCAACATTCGAGACTCGGCTCCTTCGTCGCCTCGTCCCGAAACGTTTTCAACTCGCTACTGTAAACTTGGGTTTACCGGACTTATAACGTAATATACTATTACGTACTACCTATACAATATCATATATCGCTCGATGAGTCAAAAAGTGGAAACCTACAGCAAAATAATGAATTTTCCGAATTTCTTTATTAGGTCTATTTCAGAGTAGGTATTTATATCATCCCACTCCAAATCTAACAATCTCTGAATAACAGTGCAGTATTTTCGGCTTTATATCTTATTTTTATGCCGGAAAATGGCGTGTCTTCAGCGCAACATTTAAGAGTATCAGCACACTATCAGATTATTCAATGATGATAACTAGATACAGAGCCGTAAATAATATACTCACTAGGAATTTACCTTTTGATTTCTTCCGAGCGACAGCGGAGCGATTATGACTTTCTTTTATGGTCGCGGACCCCTATCTTATTTTGTAGATAAGTAGTTGCAGATTAAGTCTGGATTCAGTACCTAAAAGTTAGTCCGTCAGTTGCTTCCTTACCACTGGCCTATGGAAGACCGTCTCGCCAGGTAGTCGTCCGGTATAAGTTAAAACTCTTGATCTGCTACTCTGCACTTTTCTGTTTTTTGTCGGACGTTTCGATGTAGGGAGCGTGGAGCGAATGGTTTCGTCCGACATTAAGTGCAGTTGGTGTACCCTGGAACATATACCATTACGGCAGGACAGAGTAGGATCTCACATCTAAGATAACTCCACATCCAGTGGTATACGCCGGATCACATAGTATACGCACACAAAAATTTATCTAACATCAAACCACACTTGGGTTGGACTCGGCAAGACAGTGTGTCGTCAGCATGTTAACTAGGGGTACAGGGATGAACTCCAAAGGGTGAGTACATAAATAGCTTCGGTATTAGCTTGGATACCTAGTAGAGGGCGAACAGTAATCTCGCTCCCACCTATGTGTGGCAGCACTCACACAAGGTTAATTGAGGGTACCTCAATTTCTGTCTAAGGTGACCGTGGCGGTAAGCCATAAATACACTACTACGTACTATGTCAAGTAAATCCGCAAGGACGAACAGCAGTTGTCAACGACGCCATGGGACAACTACCCAAAGATCGACAAGATTTATGAACGGAATCTAGAATTATAGGTTTAATTTTTTTCAATTTAATTAATTTAATTTAATCACATTTAATGAATTTATTCCATACTTTATGTACACAGAGTATAATAAGGTTATGCTGTAGAAATTAACGAATAAATTCTAAGGCCGGTATTGGCAACCAGCCTATAGCATTTAATTGGAGTGATGTACAAAAAATAGCATTGACATTGACTATATTCAACTTTTTCAAAATAATAAAACACTCAGAAACATTGTAGAATGCACCTTGGTATACAGGGTGGTTAACATGCGTTGCACACTATTGGGATTTCGAAAACCATAAGAGATACGAAGTTGGTTAAATGAGACAAAGTTGCACAATTGCAAGGCCATCTCAAAACCAGTTCCAATATTTAAAAAAAATGATAGGTCACTAGATATAAGCAAAAAAATGTAAACTTGACATTATTTCCTTTTTTCAATATCTCAGAGACTATTTATTTCAAGATTATGAAATTCTGCACATAGCCTAACCTGACATTATTTTCTGGTTGTCGCCTTAGAAAAGTTTTAAAGCAACTATTTATTAGCCAGTGATAGTCAGCTTTTTTTTCTTATGGACACCATATTGTATATTTACTTCATCAGATAATAAAAAAAAATATAAATGCAATGATGTATCACAAGCAGTATCACTTTCTGGTCAAATAAGCAATTTGCATTTAAAATACGTTTTCGACTAGTCACCTATGAAAAATTTGACAAAACTGACACGAACCCGAGTCGAGATTCTATTCATCCGACCACTATGCATCCGTGCTCGGTCAGTTTGTTTAGTGTTAACCGGTGAGTCAATAAAAACTAATTCTAGGAAGCAGCTGTTCATTCTCTCTTCAACCACTTTGGCGCCCCTTATTACTGAAGCCGGTGCAGTTTAAGGGACGACGTAGTCCAGTGAAGTTTCACTTTCCTTTTTCCCTAACGGTCGTTAGCCTTGAAAAAGTAACTCTCCGGGTCTTCGGGGGTTGGCCCGTTCGAGATGCTAACCTTGCTAGCGGCTGTTTGCCCTTTCTTTCCCATCCCATGAGGGGGTGGAACCTCACAATTCAATTCATCATCACATCTACAATCACCATCCAATCAATCAACAGTTCGTGCCAACTGCAACCAATCAATTTTTCAACAATCTATAAATTAAAATTCGCTTCCATCTTCAGCAAACCCCATTCAAACATTATACACATACCAACATGTTCTGCATGCTGGTATGGCCGATAACAAATAAAAAAGGAGCCATGACGGTGGCATTGTCGAAGAGAACAACAACATGCAGAGTGATTGTGGTTATCATCACCAACATTATTCTTACTGTTGTCAATAATAACCACAAAGGTCACCCCATCAATTCGGCTGTTTATTATTAAATTATTTTAATAATAAACAGCCACCCCATCGGCTGATGAGGCGCAAGCCTATAACACCCAGTGCCCCTGCCGGTGGTACAAACTAACGTTGAGTAGTAGTACTACTACTGAATACAATTACGGCCTGCTGGTGTCTGCCAGGGGCGCTACGTCGTTACTTCGAATTTGTGTGGCACGCTTTCACAGAAACTGCTATTTTAGCCTTTGCAGTCCAAAACTATTGGATACTATTATTGTACTATCATCTGATTGTTTACTATCATCATAGGATAGACTGTAGTAGAATTTTATCCATGAAGAAGATTCTTAACGGTGGCTTGGCATTTTCTTCATATATGTCATAAAATGGCATCACAATTGCAAGAATTTCGGCATTTCGAAAAATCGAGTCTGATACATTGTATCAACATAGTCGATAATTGCAATAAATTAAAACTACCGTTACGGTTCCTAAATTGCACTTTGTCAACTGCCTGGATTATGTCAGTATTAGAAATTCAGAACTCTACATCTAGTGGTGAGTCAAAAATTCATCTATACAATAAAAATATCACAAATTGTCAAAAAATAAGTAACATCCTAACTGACTCAAACATTTACGGCCACATTGTCAAAAACTCACCATAAAATAATAATAGTATATTAAAGAACGAGTTTCATAAGGCAAGATTTATTGCACGAGTCCAAATTTAGAAAGGACGAGTGCAATAATGACTAATGAAACGAGTTTTTTTATGCTATTTTTCTATTTTGCGCGTTTTAGTCCCTTTTTAAATAAAACCAGTTGAGAACGCGCATAGCTAGCATTGCCATGACGAACAAAAACAACTGTATACTTAATAAACTAATTTATTTTTGAAAACTAATGTTGACCTAACACATTAGTTGTCATAAAAACTAAAATTCTAAGTCCTAAGACTTTTCGTAAAAAAAAAGTTGATAAACATGGTTATTTTTTCGTAAATTTCTAAAAAATACAAAAGTTTTCATTTTTCAAAAATTTACCGAAATCTTCGGTGGTCATTTTGACCACTTTCCCGAAGAGATACAAAAACATGTTTCAACCAAAAGTCTCTTAGAACCTGATGTACTATAAGATTCCAAAAAGAAAAATTCAAAAAAGTCAACATGGAAAAAGGCGACAGACCGACAGACAGACACTCTTCACGAATTCAGAGACGAACTTTATGTTCGTCGATAATAAAATAATTTTGTAGTAGTTGGCAACACTGATGTGACATTTGAAAATTCAAATTTTTAGAGTGAAGTTTTTGTCAATTTTCTGTTTTTTTTCAATGTTACCAACTTTGAGAAAGTTGGGCTATTAAAGCACTCAAATTAGCTATTAACGCACTGTTTTTGGTGCTTTAACAGCTTTATTATAGACGCAAAATACAAAATAGTATATTAAAGTATTAGTTTCATAAGACGCGTTTTTAGCGCACGCGTCCGAGTTTGAGAAGTGCGCTAAAACGCCTTATGAAACGAATACTTTATACTTGCGTCGTTATTTCGTTAATTATTTAAAAAATAAATTAGTTTTAAATAAGATTTGTTAGTGAAATTTTGTTAAGTACTTTTGACAGTTGGCTACACTGAAAATTCAACTTCAGCATTTGTTATTTAAATTGTTTTGTTTTTATAAAATTAATTTAGTTTCTGTGACAAGAAGGTAAAATGGTCAGATATTCTCTCCCTCCATCTTATTAAAAAGAATTTAATTATCTTAATTAATCTTAATCTTATTAAAATATTGAAATTTAACCATATTGATAGATTTATAACAACTGCAGAAAATAACCAACATTTAGCTATGAAAGTAAGTAAAATTTTGTGCTAAATACTTTCAATTCTTAATATATTTCAATTATTTAAGGTTGCGTTAATAATGGGATTCTGTGGTGCCTGCCGAAGAGATGAATTGACCAACATGTTATTAGACAATATTGTGGTCAAAGATGATGTGTTCACTGTGACTGTAACAAAAACAAAAAATAAAGTTCGAAGAGAATTCTTAATTACAGAGAAACTGTGGATTGATTTAATTAAGCAATATTTGAGCCTAAGGCCTAAGAAAATAAACCACAGGCGGTTTTTTATAACCTACCGCAATGGAAAATGTATTTCTACTCCTATCGGTATAAACACCATGGGAAAAGTTCCTTTTATTATTGCCACTTATTTGCATTTATCCAACCCGAAGCTTTTTACAGGTCATTGCTTTCGACGTTCAAGTGCTTCCCAATTGGCAAACAAAGGTGGCGATTTAATAACTATAAGACGGCATGGAGGTTGGAAGTCTTCAGCTGTGGCTGAGGGTTGTATTGATGCTTCAGTTAAAAAAAATGGAGGTAGCTGAATTGCTATCTAATAAGCCATGTACTTCCACTTCAACGGCTCAAGTGGTAATTGACCAGTCTCCCACTGCTTCATTTTTACATGAAGAATCACACACTTTTAGCAGCAACCCAATAACGAGTCAACAAAACATTGTTGAGGGACAAAATTTACCTTCATTTAAGATTAATGCCCAGGACACTTCTGCTGTTACAATCAAAGTGTATAATAACTGTACTTTTAATACAAAAGATGTATAAAGAATAATTTGTGAATTTATTAAATAATTTTTAATTTAATTAATTTATTTTGTGTATGTTTATTTTATATTTTAAAAGTTTGGCATTTTATCACATAACAACAGAACCGCACTTTTAAATATAATAAGTTTGACATTTAAGAACAGCTGTTAGGTGCTACCAACTTTAAAAAACAAAATTTTACTGTTTCCAGTATTCTAATAAATCTCATTAGGACACGCAAATGCGTGTCCTAATGAAGTTCAATAGGATACGCAAGTATAAAAAATATATTATCGTCACGCTTCGCCTGGTTTATTTAACGACTGTCATATATGATACTGTCAGAATTTCTGAAGTTCAAAGTTTACTTGTCGGTATGTTTGTCCCTGTATAACCTCTGACACTATTCCACTCACAAACCATTTATATTGTTAAATGCAGCATGGACCACAGCAGTGCAAGGGGTGTATCTGGTGGGAGTGGATTCATGCTAGTGGGTGCAACATATTCGTTTGCCACTATGTTAGCTCCTTTCTAGAATCGAAATATATAGTTAATTAAGCAAAAACCAGAGAGGTGCAATAGGTGTGTCTGATATGCATGTCTTGTAGCTATTAGTCCCTTTATAGATTCGAGATATATAGTTGAACTAAAAGAGAACGAAAGGGATGCAATAGGCGGGTCTGATGGGCATGGCTTCATGTTAGTGGGCGTGACATACTTATTTGTCAATATGTTTATAGAATCCACATATATAAACTGGTATATTTGTCACTCATAAAAGCCACATATATGATTGAACTAATCAAGGAACAGAGAGGTTCATTAGATGGGTTTGGCTGGCGCGGCTTTAATTTAGTGGGCGTGGTAATTAAACTAAAATTTCTTGTGCGAGTGCATAATAAGTATAAAAGGAAAGAAGATTCGTTTAACTTGTCGTATACTTTTACTCTGTTTCTAATACAAATCATTGGTGACTATTAAATATTTTATTAAATAAAGTGAATAACTACTCAATCCAGAACTAAAAGCTTGATGTTAGGAGAATAGTTAATGTTATGTTATGTATCAAAAATTGCCTTAATTTGTTTTACAGATTCTTACTCACAAATTCTAGAACTTCTATCATTTTTTAAAATCATGTTTTCCTTTCATGTAAATGATTTGTTGAAATGAACTTCCTTCCATCCAAAAGGTGGGCTTAAATCTAGTAGTTTAATCAATTCAGAGCTCTAGAATAGCAAAATCTCAAATTTCTTCTTCTTGAAACTTACAGATGCTGAAAGCTTTGAAAGATTCCAAATTTTGGAGCTATATAGTTTTAAATTTTCAGATTGTCATGGTTTTGAGTCTTCTGAAGATCAAATTTGGACGTATAAGTGTACTTGAAGAAATTTACAATTTCTAAGTTAACTAATACAGATAGATTCTACGTTGATGTTTGACTGTATTGGAGAACTGGGAATTTTTATATGTTCTTCGAATATACAATATTCCGTCACAAGTTTTTCTTTCAGATTTCCAAAGATCGAAAGCTTCAGCTTCCATAGTTTCATAACTGTTGTTTTTAAATTAGTGAGTTCTATAGTTTCAAACGTTTAAAGTTTCAGATTACAAAAGCCCAAAAGATTCAAATGTATATAGACTTAAGATTTAACACTGTTAACTGGGAGGGGCAGAAAGATCAAATTAATAGGCTAATGTGGATAAAATCGGTCTTTGACTAAGCTTTGACCGGCACAGCATACATAATAAAAAGACACAGAAATTGGAAGGTTTTCATAGGCTATTCATATATAGAATATTTCAAAGTTTCTATTTCAAATTTCGAAGATTGAAAGTTTCAGATTCTATAGTCTCAGAAGTTTTATTTAAAATTACTGAATTTTATGGTTCCAAACATTGAGAGTTTCAGAATCGAAAAGTCTAGTAAATTCCAATGGTTTATATTTTCAAACAATGAAAATTGGAAAATTTACAGTTCAAGGTTTTATTTTATTCAAGTTCAAGTTCCCGAGTTCTAAAGTTTTCAATTTCAGTGCGATCAAACGCAAGATATTAAACTTTTAATTCTTCAAACCATCTGACAGAGAGAATTCGATACTGATAGAGCGTTCAGTGGTACATACTTGAATAATGTGCAATTTTTTAGCAACAATGAACAAAATGTTTATACAATCTGTCAATATGGGACGATGTGTCATGTCCAAATGGACAAACTGTTCATTTGGACTAAAAAACACGACTCGCAAACATTATCACCCTTTTCATAATTTAAAAGTTATGGATGTCTTATTATTATTCTATGGAGTACAAAATGTTTATCCAATCTGTCAATCTGGGACGATGTGTCATGTCCAAATGGACAAACTGTTCATTTGAACTAAAAAACACGGCTCGCAAACATTATCACCCTTTTCATAATTTAAAAGCTATGGATGTCTTCTTATTATTCTATGGAGTACAAAATGTTTATCCAATCTGTCAATATGGGACGATGTGTCATGTCCAAATGAACAAACTGTTCATTTGGACTAAAAAACACGACTCGCAAACATTATCACCCTTTTCATAATTTAAAAGCTATGTATGTCTTATTATTATTGTATGGAGTACAAAATGTTTATCTAATCTGTCAATCTGGGACGATGTGTCATGTCCAAATGGACAAACTGTTCATTTGGACTAAAAAACACGGCTCGCAAACATTATCACCCTTTTCATAATTTAAAAGCTATGGATGTCTTCTTATTATTCTATGGAGTACAAAATGTTTATCCAATCTGTCAATCTGGGACGATGTGTCATGTCCAAATGGACAAACTGTTCATTTGGACTAAAAAACACGACTCGCAAACATTATCACCCTTTTCATAATTTAAAAGCTATGGATGTCTTCTTATTATTCTATGGAGTACAAAATGTTTATCCAATCTGTCAATCTGGGACGATGTGTCATGTCCAAATGGACAAACTGTTCATTTGGACTAAAAAACACGACTCGCAAACATTATCACCCTTTTCATAATTTAAAAGCTATGGATGTCTTCTTATTATTCTATGGAGTACAAAATGTTTATCCAATCTGTCAATCTGGGACGATGTGTCATGTCCAAATGGACAAACTGTTCATTTGGACTAAAAAACACGGCTCGCAAACATTATCACCCTTTTCATAATTTAAAAGCTATGGATGTCTTCTTATTATTCTATGGAGTACAAAATGTTTATCCAATCTGTCAATCTGGGACGATGTGTCATGTCCAAATGGACAAACTGTTCATTTGGACTAAAAAACACGGCTCGCAAACATTATCACCCTTTTCATAATTTAAAAGCTATGGATGTCTTCTTATTATTCTATGGAGTACAAAATGTTTATCCAATCTGTCAATATGGGACGATGTGTCATGTCCAAATGGACAAACTGTTCATTTGGACTAAAAAACACGACTCGCAAACATTATCACCCTTTTCATAATTTAAAAGCTATGGATGTCTTCTTATTATTCTATGGAATACAAAATGTTTATCCAATCTGTCAATCTGGGAAGATGTGTCATGTCCAAATGGACAAACTGTTCATTTGGACTAAAAAACACGGCTCGCAAACATTATCACCCTTTTCATAATTTAAACGCTATGGATGTCTTCTTATTATTCTATGGAGTACAAAATGTTTATCCAATCTGTCAATCTGGGAAGATGTGTCATGTCCAAATGGACAAACTGTTCATTTGAACTAAAAAACACGGCTCGCAAACATTATCACCCTTTTCATAATTTAAAAGCTATGGATGTCTTCTTATTATTCTATGGAGTACAAAATGTTTATCCAATCTGTCAATCTGGGACGATGTGTCATGTCCAAATGGACAAACTGTTCATTTGGACTAAAAAACACGACTCGCAAACATTATCACCCTTTTCATAATTTAAAAGCTATGGATGTCTTCTTATTATTCTATGGAGTACAAAATGTTTATCCAATCTGTCAATTTGGGAAGATGTGTCATGTCCAAATGGACAAACTGTTCATTTGGACTAAAAAACACGGCTAGCAAACATTATCGCTCTTTTCATAATTTAAAAACTATGGATGTCTTCTTATTATTCTATGGAGTACAAAATGTTTATCCAATCTGTCAATCTGGGACGATGTGTCATGTCCAAATGGACAAACTGTTCATTTGTACTAAAAAGCACGACTCGCAAACATTATCACCCTTTTCATAATTTAAAAGCTATGGATGTCTTCTTATTATTCTATGGAGTACAAAATGTTTATCCAATCTGTCAATCTGGGACGATGTGTCATGTCCAAATGGACAAACTGTTCATTTGGACTAAAAGACACGGCTCGCAAACATTATCACCCTTTTCATAATTTAAAAGCTATGTATGTCTTATTATTATTCTATGGAGTACAAAATGTTTATCCAATCTGTCAATCTGGGACGATGTGTCATGTCCAAATGGACAAACTGTTCATTTGTACTAAAAAGCACGACTCGCAAACATTATCACCCTTTTCATAATTTAAAAGCTATGGATGTCTTCTTATTATTCTATGGAGTACAAAATGTTTATCCAATCTGTCAATCTGGGACGATGTGTCATGTCCAAATGGACAAACTGTTCATTTGAACTAAAAAACACGGCTCGCAAACATTATCGCTCTTTTCATAATTTAAAAGCTATGGATGTCTTCTTATTATTCTATGGAGTACAAAATGTTTATCCAATCTGTCAATCTGGGACGATGTGTCATGTCCAAATGGACAAACTGTTCATTTGGACTAAAAAACACGGCTCGCAAACATTATCACCCTTTTCATAATTTAAAAGCTATGGATGTCTTCTTATTATTGTATGGAGTACAAAATGTTTATCTAATCTGTCAATCTGGGACGATGTGTCATGTCCAAATGGACAAACTGTTCATTTGGACTAAAAGACACGGCTCGCAAACATTATCACCCTTTTCATAATTTAAAAGCTATGTATGTCTTATTATTATTCTATGGAGTACAAAATGTTTATCCAATCTGTCAATCTGGGACGATGTGTCATGTCCAAATGGACAAACTGTTCATTTGAACTAAAAAACACGGCTCGCAAACATTATCGCTCTTTTCATAATTTAAAAGCTATGGATGTCTTCTTATTATTCTATGGAGTACAAAATGTTTATCCAATCTGTCAATCTGGGACGATGTGTCATGTCCAAATGGACAAACTGTTCATTTGGACTAAAAAACACGGCTCGCAAACATTATCACCCTTTTCATAATTTAAAAGCTATGGATGTCTTCTTATTATTGTATGGAGTACAAAATGTTTATCTAATCTGTCAATCTGGGACGATGTGTCATGTCCAAATGGACAAACTGTTCATTTGGACTAAAAGACACGGCTCGCAAACATTATCACCCTTTTCATAATTTAAAAGCTATGTATGTCTTATTATTATTCTATGGAGTACAAAATGTTTATCCAATCTGTCAATCTGGGACGATGTGTCATGTCCAAATGGACAAACTGTTCATTTGTACTAAAAAGCACGACTCGCAAACATTATCACCCTTTTCATAATTTAAAAGCTATGGATGTCTTCTTATTATTCTATGGAGTACAAAATGTTTATCCAATCTGTCAATCTGGGACGATGTGTCATGTCCAAATGGACAAACTGTTCATTTGGACTAAAAGACACGGCTCGCAAACATTATCACCCTTTTCATAATTTAAAAGCTATGTATGTCTTATTATTATTCTATGGAGTACAAAATGTTTATCCAATCTGTCAATCTGGGACGATGTGTCATGTCCAAATGGACAAACTGTTCATTTGAACTAAAAAACACGGCTCGCAAACATTATCGCTCTTTTCATAATTTAAAAGCTATGGATGTCTTCTTATTATTCTATGGAGTACAAAATGTTTATCCAATCTGTCAATCTGGGACGATGTGTCATGTCCAAATGGACAAACTGTTCATTTGGACTAAAAAACACGGCTCGCAAACATTATCACCCTTTTCATAATTTAAAAGCTATGGATGTCTTCTTATTATTGTATGGAGTACAAAATGTTTATCCAATCTGTCAATCTGGGACGATGTGTCATGTCCAAATGGACAAACTGTTCATTTGGACTAAAAAACACGGCTAGCAAACATTATCGCCCTTTTCATATTTTAAAAGCTATGAATGTCTTCTTATTATTCTATGGAGTACTTCTTCATTTCTAACCCCAATATAAGTAAAGTGTAGCAGGAGAGAAGGTTAGAGTTATAAATCCTTTTTTGGTCTTTCAAAAAACAAATGAATTTGAGCGAATTCTTAACGGACCAAGGTTATGTTGCAAATATACTTTTCGGCAACTGTATAAAACGAGGTGTCAGTAGAAAACTGTGCGTTAGATTCAATCATGTTGTGAATTTACGAATACCGTAAACAAGGTTATGGAAACAGGAAATAAAAGCTCTTCAATGATATTCCAAACAAAATATTTGAAAACATACCCAAGGACTGGAAATAATTAAGTTTGGAAAGTTGATGCGCGTGAAATGGCAATAACAAATTATATTAACACTAACATCATTCTATTCTATCCACTTAACCATAATAAAACAATCCGATTTTGTTTATTAACAAACGTAATTGCTCGTTAATTAAAAGTATTATTAAATTAAAAAATTTAGGACGTTGTTTCTATTATAGTGGTAACGGATTTTATGCGTTTTAAAAAGTTCTCGGGTCATAAACATAGTTAACACTTATTAGTAAGTGACAAATAAGTACGGAGACAGTCCAGTTGTTAAATTGATTATGTCCTAGCGGGGGTCATCGGTTCATCTGCCTACAATATTTGAACTTTGACACTTGTAAACTCGTAAAAAAACGAATAATATATACAGGAGGAGTACCGTTGTGATACATCCCACACCTAAAATTATACTACTACAACTTTCTTCTTCTTTTTCTTCTTCAGCATCATCTTTATTTTGATTTTTCAACTATTTGGCGTAAACCAATCAACAAAATATAGTTCCTTCGACTGGTTCAATGTCATCAAAGAATCAAAACTGACTCTCTGTTAAGCTGTTATTACACTACAGCAAAGAGAAACATGTTTTCTGGAAGTTTCTCGCTTTTTAATGGAGTAACGAGATTTTAACGACTGGTTGACGTGGTTGGTGCTCACAAATTAATTTAAAGACACCAATTTACAGATTAGTAAACAAACATCTGTTTCTCTCTAAGACTCTAGGTTATTTGATTAATGTTGATAGTTGTTAAAAATCTTCATTAGAGAATCTAATTTTGTTTAAAATGGCACGAAGATTGATAAGTGAAGATTTTTTAAATAAGATATCACAGAAGCATACCTGTGACGTCATGTTTTATATTACTACCTATTTTTCTTTTGTAAATCTTACTTATGTGCTTCATAGAAAGTTAACTTTTCTGCAAGAATACTTACAATCGAGTCTTTCAATCACTTGATTGTTTTATCGCATCCAATCTTATTTGACCATAACCTAACATTTCAATGAAAGAAAAAGCACGCACATACCTATACGTCTTTAAATATCCTTAAATATACGAGACGCGTTTTGTATGGTTATATTCACGTTAAGTACGCAGAAACGTATGCAGATTTAAGATTGTAAAGAATATGTTACCTATATGGAACTTGAAGTAACGATAATTTTTCTATAATCCTAGAAAGTATGCGAATAATTAAATCCTATCTACATGAAATACAGTGCCGAGATGTTATATTTATGTTGGTTTACCATACTTGGACTTATAGTTGTAAGGGAACCGTAACTGCAAAAGCTCCACTCTGTGGTTGAATATGAAATTGCTACTTTGTGATTTGATTTGTTAGTTATGTTGATGATGCCTACGCTCTCAGCTTGAGTTTGTTGGTAGGGAATTCATTAAAAATCCTTCACAAGCCTTTTACCATTTCCTAGTAATAAAATATATCACCATCGATTTCTATATCGTTAATTTTTATTGTGTTGCCAAACTTTTTCTTCTTGAATGGACATATTATATCCTGCTTAAATAAATTATTTCCATGCTGTCATTCTAAGCAGCTTTAGCTATTATCTAACAGCAGAGCGGTCAATTGAGTTCATTTTACTAAACATTTTGCACAAGTTTTTCTTGCCCATTTGTTGCTCTAAATGGTTACATTCTGAAAGGTCACCATTGGTACACTGGGTACCTACCTAAGGTACCTACAAAACTTGCATCCGTTGCCTTTGTCCTAGTTTTTCGATGAGAATCTTCAAGCGTATGGTATTAGAATAAGTTTACCAGTGCAATATTTCATTTCTTGAGACACTCCAAAATTGGAACTTCAAGAGATTTAATAAGTCTTGCAGAGGGCAACATGTTAAATTTCCTGAATTTAGTAGAGAAAGGTATAACGGAAACTTCCTGACCGGCTAGCAAGCAGTATTAGTAAGAAGTCTTGCTATATTAATATTTATAAAACAAAACATTAAACAGAAACCTTGCTAAATTTTGAGCCGAGCAAACGTCTGTTACAAGACAACAGCAGCCGTTTGAAAGCAGCATAAGCAATATTAGAAATAAAAGAAACAGTAAGAGATTTATTCAAAAATAAAATAATAAACAGCAAAGAAGATTAACATCAAAATCAGAGAATCAAGTTAAAATTATAATAGTTCATACCAAAAACAGTGAACGATTTACGATTTCTGCAGAAAAAGTAATTTAAAGTAAATCTGGCAACTGTGTAAACGCAACAAATATAACCAAATCAAAGATAGTAAAAGCTTATATTTAATACATAACCTAAAAAGAGAACAGAAGAATTTCTCTAAATTTCAAAAGATGAGAAAAAAAATTAGTGTATATCAGGATGTTGTGTATCTTGTCAATGTATGTAATTTGGACTCGATCATACACTTGATGTTGTAGATGCTGCTGAAGGGGAGCCGATAAGCAAAACGAACGTTCAGGAGGAAACTCTCAGCAAAGATAACCAGATGCCTAACAAAGAGACATTACGTAAAATGTATCGTAAAAATGTAGAGTAAAAAATAATTCTGCATTAATTAACCGATTATCACCATAAACTACAGCGTACCGAAATATGGTACTATAGGCTTCAACAAAGAGGTTCGTAGGGATAGAAATTGCTTCTTGTATTTAGGAAGATCCTCCGTGGAAATGTAGCGGTTAAATCCCAATCAAATTAAATTTCCTGTGTATAGAAATTTCACCTACGTGAAAACTAAACGAGATCCACAGCACATGAGCTTATTAATTAAGCTCTCACCCACTTAAAAACCTCAAAGAGGAAAATTATAATTAAACTACACAAGTGAAGAAAAAGCACAAGATTACTTATTCCAAGAAAATTTACAACTCAACTGATAAAAGGGAACAAATAATTACCTTTTGCAAAATTTACAAATAACAGTTATAAGCAGAACTTATCAAAGGAAAATCCCGAACAGAAACATAACCAAATAAGGAACAGCCAATAAAACTGTCTGCTCAAAAACATGATCAAATTAGGAGTGGAAGATTGATAATAACACAATGGGGAAAAGCAGTTTAAGGAGAAGGTTTTTAAGTTAAACACTGTGTATGAAGTGAAATCGAACTAGGAAAAACCCAAGAAAATTGTAACAAACGACTAAAAAGTGTTATTTAGATATAAATTGCTTCATAGTTCCGTTAAATTCTCTCAAATCTTTTATATTGTCTCAAAATTCCTCTGATTGCGCAGTGCAGTGGCTCAACATGCCTTGAACGAAATGAAGTTTTGCCAGTTAATAGAAATATTGTGACATTCCAGTATAACATCCAGATCTTACATGAAGCTGTTATGTTACAATATTTATATTTATAGTTAACAAAAATTGTGCCCAAAGCATCAATTTTTCTGTGCCGTTTCATTTAGTTTCGTCGAATAAGCTTAAGAAAAGAGTGGGCCATCGCTCAAAAAAAATGCATGGAAGCTCTTTTACAATGTATTCTTTACATGATTTTTCTCCCAATGTTTTTAAAGATAATTTTAATAAACACTGCAATAAACAAGCAAAATTACATCTCATGAAGGCGAAAAGTCTTTGTCAGGCAAACCAAAACTTTATATGAATCTAGTAAAAGGGGTCTCGTTCTTCATATATTGGTTGATTTATGGAACCGGTTCCGCACATACAGGACGTAGAGTTTCAATTACAAAACGCACTTTATAGGCTACCCTACCTTTCACCTAGCACGAAATGAGAAAAGGATAAAAATTCCTTGGATTTGAAGAAATCCGTTTGAACAAACACGAAGGCCGTGAGTCCATTAACAGACCTTAGACAGATATCGTTAAGTCGTCCAGATGGTATATTCCGCATCGGATGAAGCTAAAATTCACTATATCAGAAATTATTTTCTCTCGCCAGAGCACACATATCGAAAATCTGCGACCCTTATTTAGTGACCTCTTCTTCAAACATAATTCTCACTAAATGATTTGGCGAATACTTCTCTCTATATGTCAGGCAAACCTATATGTAGTGTCAAAATGGATTTCTGGTCACTGTTTATGAGTAAAAATGGCTCGTTCTAAATCTTAGCAACGCAATAGAGGGCTCTTCCATAGAACGTAAGTAGATTGGAACTTCTACATGACAACTCAAGTCTTAACTCGATATCTTCAACTGCCAAACCCAAGTCGTTTACAATGAACCAAACTAATTGCATGCAATATACCGCATGCGGCAAGCAATGTTCAATATATTGATATCAAATCAATTTAATATGTCAAGAAAAAGGAAAAATGTCGTGACCGAGTGGAAGGAGATGGGGTTATAATGGTAATATGGCTCTGCTCTGCTTCTGGTGTTATTTTTCTCAATATCTTCGTTATTTATAGGAGACTTGAGTGTTTTTTTGTTCGATTCAGTTTATTACTTTCCCAGATGGGAAGCAACAATGACGATGGGTAGGTATATAATTTTCGCCACTTTCTGGTTTGATATGGATATCTTACTTTAATTGCCCTCGGAGCCCATGATCAAAAACCATAACAATTGGAGAATTGGGGTTTGCAGAATTTTTCGCTGTGGCATTTTTCTGCGCTTGAAGTTGTAAGCAAAAACAAACACAATTTTCAGCGAATATTGCAAAATATGGATAAAACAAATAACATAGATTTTATTCAACAATTTGTGTCATTTAGAGCATGAGTATGGGCATTTTCAATTCTCATTTGGTGGTGTCAACTTTACAATCTCTGGTTCAGATTCTTTGCACTAACTTTATGCATAAAAGTGGGGGCAAAACGATCAAATTAGTGGGTAATGTGAGCAAAATAGGCATTCGGCTATCGTTTAATCGGCATAGCTTTCACAACAGAATTACTGAAAAAATGTTTGGTAGACAGATGTGGGCAAATAGACGGCTTAAGATACATTATAAAATTTGCATTTGGGAGATGCTAACATCACAAGTAATTTCAGTAAAAAGCTTTTAGAACAAACCGAAGGTGTGCCTAGTGTCTACCCATTCAATACAAAGACAACGGCAAGTCAAAAGTCAAGATTCAGTTCAGATTTTGTTCCTTGACACGTATATTGTTAGTGGGACTAACATTCACCCCACCAAGCCTCACTTTAAATTTTCTTCTCTTTACTAATTACAAACTTTGTTGACACAGTACTCTCTTTAGTTCCACAACCATAACCAAAGCGTTTTAATATGATACCTACAATTTAGTAATCCACTCCATTTCAGATCAGACCCATATGTTTGAGGGTAAGGATTTTTCAGGCTCGACTTGACTTCTGGCTCGAATATACTTTTCAGTAAAGTGTCCGAAATTTTTTGTCATAGTAAATATGAGATGATGCTTCAATCAGAATATCTCTTAATGCTTAATCTTTGCTAAGCCGTATATTACGAATGGTTCTAAAAATGTAAAGGTACCCAAATATTACCAGAAAAGAAATTTGTTGATGTAATTCAGAATACAATTGAAGCTTTGTAAGAAATGCTTTGTTTGATTCATCCAAATCTCAAATTTCATCTGTATAAAGCTCATGATTGGTGCAACTCCTGTAAAATCTAGTCCACTGAAGTTTGTTTCGAGTCTTGTTCAGTCACCCTTAAAAAACTTAAAAGGTAAAGCAGCAAAAAGGCCTGTCTTCAAAGCGTTCTCGACTTTTTGCTCAATGAATTTTTGTTTAATGGACTTTTAGTTCAATGACGGTAAGTCCAATGAATCTTTGGTTCAACAGACGTTTGGTCCAATGTGACTTTTTGTCCAACGAAACTTTTAGTTCAATAGACGTTATGATCAATGCTATCTTCGATGAACCAGGGTTTTTCTGATAATTGAAAATGTCACTACACTGTACTCGACGGCGCCAAAGCTGCAACTAACGTTCGCCCAGTAGACAATAACAGAGGCTATCAAGTTGTCAATAATGGACGTTGTTTAAGTTCATCTAGTCTCATTGGACCAAACGTCCAATAGAATAAAAGTCCGGCTGAAAGAAAAGCGCCAAGGGACGAAAAGTTCCAGAAGATCAAACGTCCATTTGACTAAAAGCTCCGTTAGATCAATATGTCATTGAACCAAAAGTTCATTGAACGAAGAATTCAGTCTAAAAAAATAATTTCCACGGATTGTCTTTCTTAACAACATTAATCGTATCAAAAACTTTTTCTAATCAATCCTTATTCGATTATTCAATGTTTTTGGCAACAATATTCAGGAAAGCTTCTGGGATGATGATATAATGAATTTGGAAGTTTTTGACTACTTCGTTTTTCACTTTTGCTTTCACTGCTCTAAACTTCAATCCATCTCGTTTTGACATACGCGATTTCTATTTTCAAATATCTTTCATTCTCGAATAGTTTTAAAAGCAATCATATCCAGTACAATTATTATTTTCACAAATACAATTCATAAAGAACAAAAGGTTGTTTCTGAAAATAATTAATGAGCACTTGTCTCGAACGCTTAGTCAATTTCATCTTCGATGTTTGCAAGCTATTATTAAACTAATGCCCGTTAAGATGGGATATGCATTCAATCATTTTTAATATTGAGAAAAAGAAGATACCTTTTCCTTCAAACAAACCAAAAAAAGAAAAATATTTTCAATTTTTACATAACGATTGGATGAATAAAAACGAACCTTGTCAACATAAATATTAAGAAGAAATCCGAATGCCAAAACGATTTTCTGCTTGAAATACGTCGAAGAATTTGCACGCCTCTATAAAGTAAGAGTTGTCAAGTTCATAAGGCTCATTTCAAAATCGTTTGTTCTTTTATGGAAAATCTATATTTAACGAGTGACGTAAAATAAATAGAGGCTTGTCATATGCAGAAGCTCTGAAAAAAAGTAATAATAAAATTCTAACCTCACATTTAAATAATTGGCCACAACAAGATTTCTACCTTATAAAAGAGAAATATTGAAAGCGATAGTTTAAACGCAACAACAACCCTGACCTAAGATAATACCGAAGACAAAGGGCCCACAAAACGATGCGGTAGGTCTCTTTCCTGTATATAATCCAAGAAAGGTAGTCTCATTCATGTGTCACGTCTAAATTTTCCCTCATTCATCACTGCTGGTCAATAAGAATAACATGGGAATTCTCGAGAGTGCCAGAAGATGCCTTCTGTGTGAAACTGTGAGAGAATCTAATTTTAGGTTATGATCAAAACCGAAACTGAAACCAATAAGTTCACCTTTTTTATAAGCATATTGATTTAAAATAATAAAAAAGCACTTAAGAGATTTAAAAAAAAACTCTGAGAAAGTTAAATCTTTTCGGACACCACCCAGACGTAGAACCTGCATGGGGTGTCTCATATAGAAACCGCTCAGCATGTCATATATCACCTCAAGCATACCCAGTGCTGCCAACTCTTATAGTATACGAAAATATTGACTGCATGGTTGATATTGACGTTTAAAGGTATCAGAAGAATAGGCAGACGTAACTAAGCATAAAATTGGATTTTGTTAACAATCAACAAGATTATGATTTATTTGGTAACTAATCTATACTTGACTAACTTAACTGTACAGTGTAGATGTTATATAGTATTATACATACAACAACTATAATAATTCTTAGCTATAACAATAGCATTTATGTAATGTTCTGAAAAGTTCAAAGGCGTTGTAAATTAAGAAAAAAAACGGTTTTATGGATTATGCTAATAGGCCTTTAAGTAAATACATATATTGTGTTTTTAAAGACGGAAATGTTAAGAGAGAAACTCGCGGTGGATTGTTTTAAGTAAGAATAATGGAGTGTCGAAAAATTTGAATATAGGTAACAGAAGACATCCTGCTTAAGAATGTCACTAGTTATGTTAGTAGAATTGCAGGTATTGTTGTAGCGCTTTTATTGTTTATTTGGCAAGAGCAATAATGTTAAGTAGTCTAGAGAAACCATTTTAGTGTGTTCCTGCAATAAAAACCGCTAAACTGTCTGAATTTGCATGGGTTTATAATAGGTTAACTAACCTAAAGAAAAGCTAAGAAGAAACAAAAGAAATTTAACATTCCTTAAGTCACGTACTTACACATGGAATCTCTATTTTATTAAACCAGTAGCTAAGAGACACCCTGTATATTTTATTGGACTCCGTGGATTAAGTAAAAGCTCCTACAAATAAAAGTATCATGGCAATGGGTGCCAAGAGGTACCAGGAGTGTTTATGTAACGCTTAAGAGCTAAGATGAATTTTTTAGATTTTGAAATGTCATAAATTGTGATAAATTTTCATATTACCCGTCTGCTACACGCCCATCCAAAAAGTATTCTACATTAACCAAATTGTGATCAGTATTTTACCTTTGATGACATTTGATAGAAGAGAGTAAAAATTTCAAATACGACGTTTTTAGTTTGTTCTATAATACCACAGTTTAATAACAACCAGCAGGTGCACTCTCGCAAATATTGTAAGACGCCGGCCGTGTGATTCTAGGGCTGTTGGGTGGATACGGAACAACAGTTATGCGGCTGCTCGTTGTTACCCGCATGCAATGACGATGACGATCGTCAAGCCTCGGTGAACTAATCGTGGTGTGCGATATCGAAGCTAGCTTATCAACTTCAAAGTGCCGACGACGATATTTTTATGCTGTGATAATACCGTGGCTGTACAATACTGTAAAAAATTACAGACGGAGGCGCTTATACCCATTACAAGAATATTTTCGGAATATAGTCCCTTTTCGTTCTAGTTAAAGTTTCGAATGAGGTAACTTAAAAAGCAAGAGTATGATATGGTGACCAGAAATCGAAAAATACCTACACTCCTTTCTAAATGCTGATGCTACGAATCTAGATCAAACTGATCTCAACCGCAATGACCAATCGCAACCCGATTGGAATTTCTGGTGAGGTTGATTTTATTTTTAAAATACTTTTCTGGTTTAAATCAATTATTTTGGATTTGGATAGTTTTTCTTCGAAAAATTGAACTTATCTTACGGCTGGTCTACTGTGCAGATTGGACCTTTCAAATCGGCTCTGCCTTTAGACAGTTTTAAAACATAGTGGTGGATGTATTTCGCTATATAGCGTTAGGTTATTGTATTGTGGACCAAGCAATTGTTGGAGACATATGAAACATGCACAGAGTGTTAGCAGCATGGAATCTTACTTCCTGAAAAACCTAATACCTTACATGATTTTCTCAAGGAAGAAGGTGTTACGTTCATATAAAAGCTTGTTCTATTGTAAGCTTCCTAATGCAGAGAGACAAAGAAAAGTACAAGAAACTTGGGAGCTATCAATTCAGATGAAAATCAGGAAATTCTTGCACAAAGAGAACACCTCAGCAAAATATCAGGTAAGGCTTCTAGCTATTACCAAAAAAAAGTTGTTCGGCTGTGGACCCTCACTTGAATGACATTACCTTCCACAAGATTATCGCACTTTGCCTATGCTGAAACTGCCAATCCCACAGATAGACTAAAACTATAAGATGTACTACTAAAAACTGGAAGAGTAGGGATAGGGGTCTTCTTCGAGTTCTTGGTACTTGGTACTGGTATTTTCGACTGTTTAATTGTTTCTGGTACCTTGCAATCAGGACAAAAGCTAGAAAAAGTTAGGAGCGTGAAAGCAGCTGCTATTCAGGATTGACACCGTTCTGCAACAAAGATAACCTCTAGTGTATGTATAGGAAGTCTAAAAACATTTGTGGTAAAATTGTATTTGAAATATGTCTTATTTCTGTCCCACAAAGTAAACGATATTAGCAACCTTACCATTATGAACATACCATAGATTGCTCGAACGCACATTTTTGTAGACACCCTATATACAAAATATTGTCCTGTAATCTTTAATAGCGGTTGTGGTACAAAAACTAAATAGAATTAAATAACCGTTTCTATGCAATTTTTGCAAGCAGCTTGTTTCTTTAAATTCTGACTGAATAAAGATACGCTACTTAAGACACACCAGTAGACAATTTATCATAATCTGACATCTAAAAAGCCGTTCTGGACAAAATTTCAATCTGCGTCGTATGATTGACTGCGCCACCTTTGTCTTATTTATTTTGAAGGTTGCCGAATACGGTACCTACAGTTCATTCAGCGAAGCTCGTCTGTGTACGACACGTATGAGAGATTATGTTGGCGAATCTCAGCAAAGCGCTATTACGTGCTAATTTCGTGACACCCTGTTTCGCTTGGCTTTCGTGGGACACATTAAAAATTGTATACATAAACTCCGTAAAAATTTATTCCTGTACATATAAACTTTGTTAGAATTTATCCTTGCGAGTGTGCCCGTATAACTTGATTCGTAAAAAGTATTAACTAATTACTAAGTGTTTGTGAGATGTACGATTGTACAATCTAGGGTTCCGTAGGTATTAACATTCCGTGACTCTAGTTTAATAATTATATTTAAGCAAATTTGGAGTAGTTTCGCTCGCATAAATTCCTTGTCTATTTTTGGTTGGTAAATATTAGTTAATTAGTGCTAGGGTTATTAGACCTTCATTTAAAGTTTATTTAAACACTTCAGTTATCATTGTAATAGAGGATTTTATATTTTATTTGGTGACTTATTATTTGTGTGCATTATTTGTGGTTATGTTTCTTGGAAAGGAAGCTTTCAGCTCTTTAGGTACTTGGAAGTACCTGGAGTGGAAGACTCTTGGGAAGAGTCTACCACATTTGAAGCAGTCGCAAATGCGCAGTTCTTTTTACAGATGTCGGCACACTCTATTTTAGACGACTCTTGGTATCCATCCATTGCAGCAGACATTTTGTAAAACCCACGACCTCACAGTATAGTTCACTGACAGCCGACAGAATTTACTGCGGGTTATAGTTTCCCAATTAGCAAGCCCCATTTTGTTGGTAACAACGTTAATGTAGCGTGGGATGAAGCACGTGTATTTATTTTTCGTCGTTTCGCTGAATGAACTGTCATTGTAAACAGGACTGTTAGCCGCAGCAAGTGCAATTTAGATTGTCAGGTTCCATAGTTAGACATAATTTTTGATATCGTGTAGCTCCAAATTTAAAACGATTTGGGCAATTGAAAATGTCTTCACCGACAGAACTGTTAGCTCAGATACAATCTAATAATTAATAGCATCCTTCGAGGTAATTAAATTTTGCTCCAAAGTCGGGATTGGCTCTCTGCTGAAAATATTTCCAGGTCATATGCCATTGTGAAACGATGTTTTCTTTCGTCCTGCATCCCCTGTTAAGATGATGCACTTTTTCTATTAATTTTCCCAAACTTCGTGGAGTACTATTAGTGTTCCGTGGACATATATGGAATATTTGTTTTCTGACACCTTCAATCCTGGACAATTAAATTGACCTATACTCTGCGAATTTTCTCGTTTATCTAAAGCAGGCGTCGGCAACCTATGACCCATTTGATAATTTCAAGTGACCCACTTGAGTGCAAATAATGTATAATATATAAAAATAAATTATAAAACGTAAACATGAAACGAACACTTGAGAAAATGTAAACAATAAGATTAACATTTTGGGTCGATTAAAAAGTTGCAGATATAAAAATAGGCGGATATCAGCGACATTGTCCGAAATGAAAATACCCATTGACCCCAAACGGTCATATTTGGGTTGATTTTGAACCACAGCCAAAAAAGGTTGCCGACGCCTGATCTAAAGGCTCCTTTATCTAGAGCACCTATGATCAGCATTGGTCGTGCTATATATTTGCTTTCACTTCGGGACCTGAATACGGGAACAAAATATATAAGATATAATTTTATTGACCGGTTTCATCAGGTTGCAGTTTGTCAATTTTTGTTAAAATTGTTTGTTTTTCCTAGTCTTTACCACCTTTGGAAATTGGCAAATCAAATCACAGAATAGCTTTGATATTTACTAGAAATCTTTATCTATGGTCCTCAAGATGAGAAACAGGAACATATAGTTTATCATTTAGTCAATCTTTGCACCGAGTATCTTCAATTTTAAAATTTAAAAAGATGCAAATGAAGAACAAGATAAAGTTTTCTAGAATGTCTGCATCTCAATTACCAAACTTATAATTAAAGGCATATAAATTATTTTACCTGTATGCAATTTCTTCTGTGTGACCCATAAAAACGTATAGATATGTGGCCTCACCTGAAACAAAAATATTATTGTTATTTAATGAGAAATGTACACACGTCAAACAATATGATTAATATTGCGATACACATACTACATAACCAATAATTGGGTTACGCTTCCTATAGGCTACAGGCATACTAAAGAGAACTTAACCTTAAAAATTCGTTTTCTCTAAATTATTATCATCCAGCAGCAATTTTCATTTTTCACACTTATCACACACTCTCTGTATATCGTGTGTTGTTATTAATACCAAATACAATGACTTGCAATTAATTATTTTTCCAAATTAATTAATTCAGCCTTGCCAACTTGTAAAAAATAAAACCTCGTAGGTGATGTACAATGTGGGTACATATGTACCTAGTTCCGTTTTTTTCCAAAGACAAACACACATGCATCAAGATTAATAATAGTAGAGGAAGAGGAGGAGGAATAATCCTAGATCACACGGTTAATTTTGGCACCGAAGTGAAAACCAAGTTCGATCAAACAATTTGGAACGAGGCCTTCAGCGAAACAATGACATGCATTAGAAAATAAAAACAGAAGAGGACCACTGAAAGCGAGAACATACATACATGTAAATATATATAAGAAAGTCCTACTAATTCGAGAACAAGAAGAACAACAACAACAATACGTGACAAGATGCATTTTATGTATATGTAGACAAATCTGCGTGATGTCCAAAGACTTCAATCGTGGGAACAGACGTGCTACATGAATAGTCCCTCGCAGCACTAAAATGAAAATCGCTACAAATTGACAGGTAAACACTTCTCACGATATTATACCGACAGATGATCGGGGAAATATGACATAAAAACACGAACAAGGGCGGCGATCGACAGATACGAGATGATGACAAACAGCTTCGTCGGAAGAGAAAAATTCAAGTTTCCATAACATAAAAATTTCACTCTTCAAAGGCATAATAAATTCAGGAAGTGCATATGCATTTTTTAAAATAAGAGAACTGCAGCTATGGAATTGTTTATTTGTGTACTAGGTATGGCTGCCAATCTATAGTATGACCAAAAAGTCCAACAAAGGTGACTTTGGAATTTTGAACTCATGTGTATTATAACACCAGAAATAGTTATTTATGGTACAAGTGAGTTAAGTAAGATATTATCCACGAACGAAAAATTTTTCTGAGTGGATAATATCCTTAACTCACGCGTGGCATACAAAATTTTATCCAACACCTCTTTATTTAAGTTTAAACATCGAATTTGCAATGTATAGTTAGTCTGTAGTTTTGACGGTAATACTCTAGCACGATGACTGGATTTTAATAATACTAAGTAACGTAAGCTGGTGATTGGTTGTTATCTTTGAAGGCGTGAGTTTTTTGAAAATAACCCACGTTGCTAGGGGCAACGTGGGTTATAATGTATCATAAGAGTAAACAATCACTTTCCTTATTTAAAATGACCATAGTAAACATGATATTTATATAGAGGTGTTGGATAAATTATAATAACTGTCGCTGTCAAAGGACTCGGATTATTTTATATAATTTTCTGGTGTTATAATACACATGAGTTCAAAATTCCAAAGGCACCTTTGATGAAGTTACTTTTTGCTCATACTATAGATTGGCAGCCATAGTACACAATGGTTTCACACATACAGATTGCTTCCCCAATGTCCTTCCACTGAAGATTATTATTGTCAATTTCCTCAAAAAACTACTACTTTTGATATACGACGATCATCTACTGGAAGTAGACCACATACCATCTTTAACCTTAACAATCCTTATTTTACATCAAGTCCTTTACTTAAGAAAACAACAACCAAACCTATAATTAGCTGAAAAATACAACTTATTCAGTTAACACAAACATGCGTGTTTAGTATGGAAATACCATACTACTTAACCTTAAAATTATAAGGTTTAACTTACAATTACGCACATGTCACACGCGGAAGACACGCATTATCATGGAAATAGTACGCAAAACTTTCTTTTCATTAAATCACGTTAAAAACAGTTATTTAGTGTCACGCATCGTTATTACTAGAAAACTTTTAAGACCAAGGGGGAATTATAAAGGCGTGAAATCGTCGAGATTTAACAGCATTTAGTTATTGCAACATCTCTTTTATACACTTATATGTAATAATAATAATAATAATAATAATCATTTGTAATATACACTTATAAATAATATGCTTTCTTTTAAATTATATTTAATTGTCTTTAGGCTACATTTATACAGGGGTCGTCTTCAGAATATAAGGAAATAATTAAAGAAGAAGAGAAACTTGAACTTTTTCAAGGATATACCGAGTATTCAAGGTTGTATTGCAAAATTGTGGTTCTTGAACTTTTTGTAGGAGTGTTATTAAGAGTAATCACAGCCATCATGTTTTTGTAGACATGAAGACATTACTCTTTCTTGAATTTCCGCCAGAAAAACAAATAAAACGATTGTCGGTTTATACTACTCTCGGTGTTGTTTATTCATTTTATCGAAAATACGTGCTCGTATTATTAATTTGCATAACTTGGCTCATTCA
Organism: Agrypnus murinus; assembly: GCA_929113105.1. Lineage (NCBI taxonomy): Eukaryota > Metazoa > Arthropoda > Insecta > Coleoptera > Elateridae > Agrypnus > Agrypnus murinus. The sequence continues at coordinate 31,392,150 of OV816031.1, forward strand.
TAGAAGTAAGTCAATGCCAATGAAGGCCCCAATAGAAATTATTTATTTAAACAAAAGCTTTCCTTTTCAGTCCGCTTAAGCCATTCTGAGATTAAATAAAAGATTCACACTAGTAACAATAAAAGTATTTATGATGGTACATATCTCGGTATCAGGGACGAACCCATGGGGGGGGTGGGAGGGGAAGCTCCCCCCCTCAAAGTTGATAATTTTGGGCGAGAGTTGGCAATTTCACAATTTGAGAAAAATGAGAAGATAAGAAAATGTGTCCAAAACAATTGATTTTTTTAAATTTAATCTAATTGCCATGCATACTCGTTGGAGAGTTTTAAATAAAAATAAGATTTGTGTAACATAAGTTTTGCTTCATATAATGTTAGGTACAAATAAAAATATTTTCTTACTAGTAGTTGGTATTTTCATCGTAACAAGTTGGCAATTTTAAGGTTACCCCCCTCCAAAAAAACTCTTTAGGTTCGTCCCTGCTCGGTACAGGTGCATATCTCGGTAACAGGTCCGCATAACCGCGGATAGATTATCTCCAGCTCCTACAGCGGTGGTTACTAGGTAGGTATGCTTTGAGATATTCTGTTAGCGAGCGGCAAACAGTGTATTCGTGTGAAACATTGTAAGTATCCGAAAAGATGCAATTGATTAATATGGGGGTACGTATTCGCGAATTATGCTATCGCGAGTTACGCCACCCCATTCGTACTCTCCTATAATCATCTTCTATGAGATATTTTTTTGGATCAGTTTTAAGCATGATTCTTCTGGCCTGCCTGTTTCTCTTCCTCCTTCCGTATGTGTTAACACACCACTTTTTTTTTCTATATTGTTTCTATATTGAAGAGATGTTTCGATTTAAATACTGGGCATCTTACCTCAGAATGTCATTGTTGTCATATATATTTTAAAAATAATTTCAAATAAGGTTAGGGATAAACTGCAGTCCTGACGTACCCTTTGCACTTATACAGGGTATCCATTTAGTACGCAATTATTCGATATATTCTAAACTGCTAAATATCAAGAAAACCTTTCAGTATAAAAAAGTTTTATTTGGCCAAGATGTATACTTTAAAAATATTCACAACAATACACGGTGTTTCAGAAACGCGGGACAAATAGAACTACATTTTTCTTAAATGGTACACCCTATATATTTTACCCGGGATTGATTCTCCTATTAGGTGTTTATTCTACAGTAAAAAAAAATTAAATCCATTGCGACGTTGCCAATGTATAAATTATTTTTTAAAATTTGTCAGTTTTATAAGGTCGTAATCAATAAGTCACAGTCCATTCATTTACTTGAGTTTTAAATAAATTCTTTTCAGATAGTATTATCAGGGTTCTACAAACACTATTAAAATGTTTTCAAGTTTTGTTTATGTACAGAGTGTTCAAATTATACCTTCAAATCTTGATAATATTAAATCAAATTTACTCAGATTTTTCAAATGAAACATCCTGTATGTTTTACTGGAAATTAATACTTCTGCTAACACACCAACCAATCCTAAAATATTTTCTTCGATCAATAGGTTCAGCGTTGCCAAATTATGAATTTTTTCCTTAAAATTTCTATTTTTTTGAGAGAATTTAGACAACTTGAGCAACTTTTAACAATCACTACGATATCTTGTATTTCATTGAACTTTAAAGTTTACACCTCACTACAGTGGCGTATTTAGGAATTTTTCTGAGCGGTTACTACTAAATTTTCGGGTTTTTGACGGGAAACCACAGCTTCAGTACATAAATGACCTATTTAGGCTATTAAAAAAATTTCGGAGGGATTTCAGCCCGATAGCCCCCCCAAATACGCCACTGCTTGAGTACACAATACATAATATTTAGGCTTATTATTCATCCAAGCAGTTGCCAAATGAGTGGCTTTTATCTTTTCAAAATACCAAAATCGTTAAAGCTTCTAAGCCATCTAAGCTAGCCATGAAAGATTAATGAACATTTCAGTGGTACTTGTCATTTACTTCAGTTTTGGTCTTTAGTATTTAGAATATCTTACTTTTCTTGTTACTAAAATGAACTATTCCACAGAAGAATTAATAGGAATTCCCTTAATCGTGCAAACATACAAAAGGCACAAATCCTTTAAGAAAAACTGATTCCACCCTAATCATGATCAGCTCTCCCAAAGACTTACGGGTAACAATTTTGAGAATCGGGTAACAAAACAAAAAATCATAAAAACAAAGAGTTCTGTGTATCGGCAGAATTTTCTTTTATGCTAATAAAAACCCTCATGCTGTTTCAGTTTTGAATATTCAAGGCAAGTAGTCGCTCAATGTTTGGGGTATAATTCATGATTATGTAAAAGTTACTGCAACATGCTCCAGCAGAAATTAACGAAGACATGCGGTTTCGGTTAAATGGTGCTCCTGCACATTTTCATAGGGATAGATCGTGAAAGGCCAACTAAATGGTCTGTCAAGATCGCCCGATTTGATCATTATTATGGAATTCTTTTATGGGGACACGCAAAATCTTTGGTATATCACTTATTTACTGCTAGTCGCATTCCAAGTATTATACAAGCGACATTGATAAATGCCAGACAAAGGTTTATTACTCACATTGAAATGTGCATAAACCAAAAAGGAAAATATTTTAAAGAATTTCTTTAATTAAACAATTAAAATAAGTTATTGTCCATTTTCTCCAATGTAATAATTTAATAAAAAATATTATTGATTTGGCAACACCGCACGAAGACGAGAAAAGTACTAAGCGAAGTCTTAATTTTCGGGAAAACATAGAGGGTGTTCCATTTGAAAAATTGAATAAATTTGATTTAATGTTATCAAAATTTGAAGGCACGATTTTGAACACCCTGTACATGAAAAAAACTTAAAAACATTTTAATAGTATATGCACGACACAGATTGTACTGTCTGCAAAATCTGTTTTTAAATTCAAATGAATAAATTATTTATTACGACCTTAACATGTCAACATTGCAACGGATTTAAAAAAAAATCTATTGTTGAATAAACAACTGATAGGGGAATCAATTCCGGGTAAATTATATAGGATGTCTCATTTAGGGGCCGACCATAAACTACTCACGCAGCTCAGGAGGAGGGGGGGGAATGTGTGATAATTGTGACGATGGGCAGGGCCGCTTCTGGGGTGCTTTCCGCCCAGGTGTAAAATTGAAGTTGAGCATTAAACATATTTTTTAAAAATGTAGCATTATTTTTAAAATATTTCAAGATCGTTTTCCATTGATTTAAAGTATAATCTCGTTAGCTATTCGGAAAGCGTAAACAAACCAAATACTATTGGTGGGCGCGCTCAGATAAACGTCCAGTACTAATGTTCATGTTACACGTCCAAATTAAAGGTTATGTTGCAGCGAATAACAAAACTTTTAAGTTAAAAGACGTAACAGATTTGCTAGTAAAAGTAATTGCCCAGGTTGCTGCAGAAAACTGTCAGAAATACGTCGAGCACACTCAACAAGTAAAACAAATGTGGGATCTGGATAACAAAGTCGATATTTTCGTGGAACAGTGGCGAGCCGGATTTAGACACGGATTGTAAAGTATGAGCAAAAAGTAACTCAAGGGTCCTTATGGAATTTTGAACTCATGTGTATATTTTGTATAGTTTTCTGGTATAATACACAAGTTAAAAATTCCAAAAGCACCTTTGATGGAGTTACTTTTTGCTCATACTATATGTCAGAAGGTACTGAAAGTGATGGATAGCAAGGCGAATTACTTTGAAATTTGAATTATGTATTAATATTTCTAATCTGTCCACAGAAAGAAAATATAATTATTTTATAGTGGGCGTCTACGTGTAAAAAAATGTCCTTCTTGGAACAAACGCCTCTTTTAAACTCGGCTTTGTTATTGGTAATGATACGTGTAATGAGTTTAATTTAATTGTGGTGTTAAACATTTTCCTAGTCGTTTTCAGTTTCGCGCACTAGAACGCGGTAACGCATTATTATGTGAACGTATCTTTGAGCGGTCACCTGACTTGTTTACGCTTTCCGAACAGCTAACGCGACCACTACTTGTCTTGTGTAAAATTGTCCTGTAGTGGTATCCTGTTGGACAATAAATAAAGATTATTATTACGAAATTTGAAAATTCAGACATTTTTGGTCTATGAAAATAATAAGTAGCATATTATTACTAGCATAAAGTATAATGTTCGTAACGTATATAATGTTCTTTGCTTTTACTAGCAATAAATTCAGTTAATCTATATATTTAAAACACAATGCTTATTTTTGTTCCAGTTCGTTTGAGAGTTCCATCCGGCCGATCTAAACGATTCTTTTTTTATATCAAAGCTTTCGCTGTGCAGATTAGTCAACACTACTTAATTTTTATATTTTTTTAATGTTTCTATTTTTAATTTGAAAAACTCTAAAATGCTTAATTTGAGACGGACGAATCGGACATTCACTTGGGGAGCCCTCTCACTTTCTACGGTTCTGAGTTTCCTAACTACTCCCGCTTATAAATATAAAAGGGTGATGCAGCCGTCCATTTCCATCATTAATTTTTCTTCACCGATATTGTGAATTTTATTTGTCATTGGCTGTCCCTTATGTTTGGCCGCCCTGGTGCAAGTGCACCACCAGCACCATGTCCAGGAACGGTCCTGACGTTGGGGAGGGAGGGGGCTAATAAAATTTGTGACGTCATTTTATATTTCATTGAATTATTAAATTAAATTTTTAAATTTCATTAAAACATTTAATATACAATGATTTTATAGAAACATTTATTGATATATTTATATACAACCTTTTCAATTGTATTGATCCTAGATTGTATTGAAAAAATGGAGGGGGGTATAAAGATTGTGATGTCATACCTAAGTATGATTGCTACCCCCCTAAGGTGGTAACGTTGTGTATGACAGACTGTGACATGGAGGTGGGGGGGGGGGTAAAAACGCAAGAAATTAGCGTGACGTAGTTTATGGACGTCCCCTTAGCAAGAGAGTAGTTTTATTTGCTTCGCTTTTCTAAAACTTGTTTTGTTTCTAGATATTTAATAGTTTAGACGATATCGAATAACTACACACTAAATGGGCACCCTGTATAGAATTTATTAACTTTTTATTTTTTTAATTCTTCAAACTGGAGGTGTGCGGGCATTAGATTGTCAACTGTCCGGCTGAACCGTACCTGTTGAATTTTCTCATAGAATACAGTAAGAGTACAGTTTGAGCACGAGTAAGCCGTTTCTAGCAATAATTTCTTTAAACAGAGGGTTGTAGACATTCCAAGCAGCGAAACATGCCCGGCCCGTTGTTTAAGTACTAAATCCGTCCAAACCACTTCTGAATTTGAATGTCTCGCACTTTCTTGTTGTATTTAGCGAACCGCGAATTAACATTAATAGCAAGAAAAGCGGCAGTAATTATATCTACAATTTTTTTCTGACATTTTTCCTGAAGTAATTTTATATCAATATATTAGCAAACAAAAAAATAACGGATGCAGCTCTACATATATGGCGTATAATCCGCCATGCACCGAATATTAATAATAAAAACTCGGACTGTCGGAATCATATAGAGCAATTTTTTCAGAAGAAAATTAAATGTTTTATAAGCAATTTTCTATAAGCAGCATCAGAAGTTTGAAATTCAGAAGTTTCAATAATAAGACCATTAAAATAGTCTTTTAGGCGCCTTTTGTGGACAATTTTAAGGTTAACCATATACACGAAAACCAGTTAAGAAAATAAAAAATTACTGCTTTTGTTACTACCAGCACTACCACCATCCTTGGCTGTTCTCGCTCACTCAATCAAGCTTGTGTTAGAAACGTCTAAATTATTCCTATCGCCTATAATAGTTCATGAGGGTGCGATATAGCCTGCATCACAATAAAATATATTATAAAATCTAGGCAATTTCCCTATGCAACACTCAATATAACGTAAAACAGTTTGCAACTTCTTTAATACCTGTACCATCTTACCTATCTCGATGCATATATAAGAAAGGAATAGGGCCAATCACTGATCCCTGGGGTACGCCTCTTGCAAATGTTCACCCATTCTCACATAAAATATTTGTTTTATGAATAACCATCTAGATGAAAATCAGAATAAGTCAATTCTTTAGTTTATGTTTAATTGCTATTTCTTTAATACTGAACAGACTTTAATTGATACTATCTGTTGGTATCTGCTATCCTTTTTCTATATGGCAATATAATTGATTTATTACGATAAACAGTTATTAGGATTTTCTAATTAGATTCACTTGACTAGGTTCTTAAAAAAAATAAAAATCAGAACTAAAAACTATAAAAAAGTAAAGGGGAACTCCCCTTTACTCCAATTTGTAACGAAATTAGTACCACGTTCATCTTTTACTTTTATTTTAACTAATTTAATGTGAAACGTTCAAGTTAACCAATAGTCTTTAATAAACTGGTCTTTTAAAAGCTAACATTAAAACAGAAATGGTTTGTATAGCGGTAGTGTCACCAAGCTATCAAGTTTTTAATTAATTCCATATGTCTTTCTAACAGAATGAAAAAAGAGAAACAATATATAGCCTGTTCGGACGTCTTCTGCTAATTATAACCTTAAATTTATTTTATATACGTAAGAGCAACGGTTTAAATGATGTAAACTTTCCTTTTATGAAATCCTTTTAAGTCGGCACATCTGAGCCTATCAATAGCAATGACAAAAAGCAAATTTATACAGGGTTGACTGAAAAAATAATACATGCATTTTATTGCGGGAACAGAAAATGTTTTTTGGCGGGAAATTCAAACATCGTTGCATAATGTTAGATTTATTTATCTATTAACATTAAAAAAATGTTTATAACAAAGATATGAGTATCTCAACAAAAAAAGAACTCATCTGAGTAATCCATCATAGAAATCAGCTAGCAAAACAAACTTAATAAACTTTCCCCCATAGTATTCCTCGTGATGTATTTACGACTCCTCCGGGAACAAAAATCATCTAATTTCCAATCCTTACATCCTCAAACAACTTTTTTCGTTACTTTTCCCAGCTATAACATGTGCGTTCACTGACTGCTACAGAGCTACAGAAAAACATCGTTTTCTATTTGGTTTGCAACTTTTACGCACACATCTCGAAGTACCGTAGCTCTAGCCGAGTGAACGTACGCAATTTTTATAACATTAAGCACGTGAAAACGAAATAAATTTAATTCTTTCAAGCACGAGAAGCATAACATTAACCTCCCATCCGATGCATCTCGTAACACCTGCAGGACTTCCGCGTGAAGGAGGAGGCGCGGAATCCGGTAGGCCGCAAGGTGCGCTTATGTTGGTTGTGGTCAAGAGCTTTTAAACGAACAGTTTTGCTACGCTAGTGTGGTGTGGTTAGAAAGAAACATAAGAACTTGCTAACTAGAAGACTTTATTAGCGTACAGATTTAATTACTGAAGGCTTACTTGGTTTTATTTCTCCTACCGAGTAAGAAATCATTTTATTAATCAATTAGGCACGCAAAACCGGATTTTTGAATCTAATCAGGAGAAGCTTACATTCAATGAAACCTAGCTGTAAATACCTTATTCATTTTTTTTCATTCATGGTAGATTTAGCTAATTTAAATTAAAAACAATTCTCAAGTAGGCTATGGAATAATTATTGATACTAGCATTGTATAATTTAAGGAGTCTTCAGGCTATGCCCAAAATTCACCCAATTCATCACTTTTCTTAAGATGCTCACAACACTCCATTGCAATAGTTCGGTCCATATTCCACCTAAGAATTTCGGTAGACCTGTAAAAACTAAGATTGCTCGTATATCCAAACCGTTTCGAAAACCAAAAACGCACTCAATCAAATCGTCAACTGTTGACTGACCAATGAGCTTTGGTTCAGAAAATAGGACTTGGAGATTTAGAGCATCTATCTTAAATTGAGGCGCATCCATACTAAAATCAAAATCACACGTTCTTCTCAACATATCTTGATAAATATCAAGATGACTATCTGAAGAGTTTGCTGCTCAATAACTGATTATGGATAACAAATCTCCAAATCGAAATATAATTCGAGATTAAGAAAGATCAATGACAGTAAGTGATAAGTAAATTGATTTGAAAATCTTTAAACCGAAAACACAATTGTTGTAAAGATTTCTAAGTTATGGGTATTAAGGATTTCTAAGAAAATTCAGATACCTAGATCTATGGGCTAGATGGTCTAAACAGATAGATCCATTTTGAGATGAATCAGAGAAACGGTTAGTGACTGGAAACGAGAAATACGCTTCAGTTATAAGACAAAAAATGATTTTGCAACGTCTTCACTATTTTTAAATAGAATTTGGTAACCTATACAAAGTAATAGGCCATTAACCAAAATGACATTGAGCTCTGTTTTCTTTAAATTTTCAACCAAGTCCAAATTGACTCTGAAGGGATAGACGTTTATCGTGAACGGCTGCACTAACGTTTGCATGGGGCATGGGTTATAATTTTCTACGTTAGTTTGATTGGCTCCTGCTCGAAAATGGTTTTCGCACTGTCTCCCAAAAAAATTGCAGAAACCACGTAAAAAATTGCATGGTGGCATAAGCAGTAGCTACAAGTCTTTTCCATTGAGTCATTTGAGGTGTTAAAATTATAAATCTTAAACACTCCAGTGGTGAGGAGAAAGGACGGTTAGAAATCCCGAAAGGTTGCATAGGTTTTGCAGAATCTACAATTCTATTCACTCCGAGTTCAACTTATGTTTGGAAAAAAGTGAAATTAGAATTCGTGACTGTCCACTATGGACTCCACGGACTTCACACGGGGACTCCACGTAAAACATTCAGATAAGCTCTGTCCACTATGGTGGAGGGGAGAGGAAATTAGAACCTCTGAGTATTTAAACCTATTTAACTTGAGCTCAATTGGTTTTTCTATTGATTATGCATCGAATCATACCTCATTCAACAGTATTATTAGACGATTTTAATTATGTGCGGGATTAGATCTGGTTTACCCAAAGAGAAGCAATGTAGGGTCATGACATCTACAATATGACCTGTTATGAGAAAGCAGCAAATATTAAAGAAACAGTTGCCAGAATAATAATAATAATAATACTTGTTACTACCCATCACCTTGCGAACCAGGCTCCAGAAGCTATAAAGGTTGTTAGAGAGGGAGTGGCGATTATTACTATTACGCAGGCCCAACGTACGTCTGAAACCGACGTAAAGATATCAAAGTTGCAGGTCAATCAGAAAAGATGTTGAAAGAATGGTTTTTGAAGACGTCAAAATAATAGATGACAAAGTCGGTACTAAAAAATCTTTTAATAACTTTTTTTTAAGTTTATTTATTATCTACAATCTGTCTCTCGCATACATTCAATAGAATATTTGACAAGAAGATATAAGATATATAGCAAAGACATGCAGGAAACAGACCAGTGAGTTTCCGTTTAATAAACTCAATTGTTTTCTATTATTAATATAGCACGTCACTCGACACGACGCACTACTCAAAGCGATGTGGAAAGTCGAAAAGTTTTATTTTTTTAGTCTAGGCTGGACATCGCTTCCTCTAATAGGGGAATTTACATATTAGGGTGAGAACTAAGTCGGGTAACATAACGGACGCTATATTTTTAATTTATTTTGTGATTGAAGGGATGTCCAAGTCACGTTGAATAACTTTATTTGGAACAAACCAGGGAGCTTTTACTATAGATAGGAGAACTTTGGATTGAAAGTGCCTTAAGATGTCAATATTGGAGTTGCTTGCATTTCCCCAGAGTTGTATTTCGTAGCTCCATATTGGCTTTATGATGGCTTTGTAAAGTAAGATTTTATCAATGGACAGTTGGGATTTTCGCCTAAAAACCAATACATTTTTTGCACTTTAAGGCCCAGCTGCTTTCTTTTTATAAAAATATGCCTCCTCCAAATCAGGCGTCAGTCTAAATGAAATTCCAATGTTCGTCTTGCGGTACTGGCGTACCATTGAGCAGAACGAGAGGACAGGTACCTACTCTTAGGGTAAAGGTTACATGTACTGACTTTCCTTCATTTATCTTTATACACCATTTGTTGAACCAGAGTTCTAGTTCTTGCAGATGTTCCTGTAGATGGTGACTTGCCATATGGGTTTCGAAGTGAGAAGAAAGTACTGCAGTGTCATCTGAAAATGTGGCTGCTGAGGTGGAGCTATTGGTGGGAAGATCAGCTGCAAAAAGTAAATATACTATCGGGGCCAGAATACTGCCCTGGGGTACACCTGCGTGTATTGGGAATAATGGCGTGCGACTATTTCCATATTTGACAAGAAAGTGCCTATCGGTTGAGAATCTCATAATAGTCGGAGGGAATTTCAATAAGAGCCCCTGATGCCACACTATGTCAAACGCTTGTGAGACATCTATGAAGATGGCGGCTCCGCCATCTTTATACTGCTATTATACTGCTCAGTAGCGTTTATCATTAAAGTCCTTTGTAATTTTGTCAACCATACGATGTATCTGCTCTATGTTGACACGCTTTTTCCGAAAACCAAGCTGGTGATCAGGTATCAAGATAATTTCAGTAACTTTTCATTGCTCTGGAAAGTGTCTTAATCGCAGTACTGCATTGAAGAGTAAGTGATGAACACCAACCCTTTTTTTTGGCAATTCTCTTAATACTGCGGCTGTTTAGATAATTAGATCGTGGCCATTTTCTTCGGTTTAGTTCTCTCATGAGCATGACCTGAATTTGTGTAGTGTTGAACTTCTGGATTAGTGGACACAATTGGGAACGGTGCTTCTAGATAATGTTGGATTTCTTGTCCTTCTTCTAGTGTGTCTTTGGAGTCAAACTGTGAAAACTGTTCCCAAATGGTTGGCAAATGCAAGTGCCTTTTCTTCATTATTTTTTGCCAAATTGTTATTTGGAAGGCGCAATGGTGTTTCATGTTTCTGTGGTTGCTTTAATGTAAGTAAGTTTTCACCGATTAATTTTTAATATCCGATAGAAGTTGTTTTTATTCCAACGTTTTACGGTTGAGTCTGTTCTTATCATCAGGCTGCCTGGTTCTACGCAGCCTATGTTCTCGGCGATCATTTTCTTCACTACGATAGGACAATCAATGCGAGCAATATTTAGTCTGCTTGAAGGTGTCGCCGTTCATGCAGCTTGCTGGAGAGTTTGATTATGCAATTCTAGTGCAGTAAATAAATCTTCTTTCCTTTTTAAGGGTACATCGAGCAATAGGATTTCATCGATTATTAGCTGACTGACGAAATTCCAGTTCGTTTTGTTGTTACTGAGACTAGGATGCTTCGAATTGAGTTTGGATTGACGCCTTTTACTATACAGAAGTCAAGTAGATTGGGCATTTTTGCTAGGTCCAATGGCCAGTGTGTAGGTTCACCTGTGGATTTTACCTACATTGTGCTACAACAGTAGAGCAGTCCATTTTTGTTGTGTTTTTAGCAATTCTCGTCCCTTAGTAATTGTTAAGCGTGATCCCCACTGCGTGTGTTTTGCATTGTAGTCACCACCAGAAACAAACCTGTTACCCAAGGTTTAAATATATAATAATAATAATAATATAATCGCTACAACCCATAGCCTGGAAACCAGGCCCCAGAAGGAATAAGCTTGTGCGGGAGGGAGGGGCGATTATTATTATTACGTAGGCCCTAAGTGCGGCTGCAGCCGACTTACAGATGGAACAGCGCAAATCCCACATTTGTGTCACAGCTAAGGAAAACTGCAGAAAACCTTAACCAGATCTGCCGGCACCGGGAATCGACCTCGGGCCGCTTGGGCGAAAGTCCAGCACTCTAGACATTACACTACCAAGGCTGTTTGAAAACAGTGTTCGTATTTCTCTAATTTATTATTAGGTCGTGGAGGGCAGTATACTGCTGAGAATATCAGCGGTCCTTTCCAGTCTTCTATTGCTACTGTGGTGGCCTGTAAGTGCTCTGGATTGTATTTGGGTAGTTCATGGTGTTTAATAGTATTTCTGATAATAATGGCTAATAATAACAAAGAAGTAAACTTTCATCTAAATATTATGAGTAACGTACACTTATGTAAAGACTAGACAAAGTTTGCTTAAAAGAATGTTTAAGTGTTAAGTGTATATGGAGCTTCGTTTTCGAAAACAATTTTTTTCTTGAACACCTACTGATGGCGCTTTCTATATAACAGTTCTATTCTGCTGTTAGAGAGCAGCCGATGTAGATCGATGGATTTTGCGCCGGCTCTTAATTTTGCCTGTCTGGGTTCGAATCTAACCTCAGAATATTTTTAAAATTAATTAGAAATTTATAAAATATCATTTTTAGATAAAAGGTTAATTTTTTATTTTGTGAATTATTTATTGTGAGAGTTTTACATTAAATTATATTTCTATCTGCTGACAGTCGCTTCAGGTAGCTCAGAGGTAGGGATGCTGCTTAGATAGCGGAAGGTCCTGCTTCTAAATATAGTTTAATGTAAAATTCACAAAATAAAAAATTAACCTTTACATAAAATTTATATAATTAATTTCCTTATAGGATGATATGATCAAAATAATCTACATGCTTTAAATATTGATGTTGTCGTTGGCGAAATGTTGATTTTCATTAATAAAATCAAACAATAACCTAGTTATTTTGTATGTCTGCTAAATATCTAATTCATATGGAAAAATTGTCACTATGCTGATAGTCGTCTCAGGTAGCTCTGAGGTAGAGATGCCGCATAAATAGCGAAAGGTCTTGGGCTCAGTTCCCAGTCGGGGCGAGACCTTTTTCACTATGAATTTGCATTCTATATTAAATCATTTGTATGTAATCTTTTAATATCAAATATGAACCTTTTTAAATTGTAGAAATTAAAAATTTCTTCTATGGCGTTTTGTAATAGTAGAAATGACGATTTAATAATGTTTCATTTTTCATGGTTTTAGAACCGATTTTATTCAAAAAGTTGTACAAATATGCGAAATATTTACTGTAATGTGTGATAGTAAATAATTTTGAAATAAGCAATTACAATCAAATAAAGATTACTTCTTGTGTAGAATAAAATGTTAGTATATTATTTATTATATTTTATAAATGATTATCTAAATTTCAAAAAACACGAAATTAGATTTGAACCCAGGTCCAGGAAAGAACTGTAGCGCAATCCATCGAACCACTGCAGCTGCTCGCTAACGGTGTCACACAAAGTGCCATCACTTAGCCATAGCCATTAAAGAACAATTAAAAATTGTTTTCGAAAACGAAGGCCCATGCACTCAATCGGCTTTACGTCTATTAACGACGCAAAAAAAGGAATCGAACTCACCACGAATAATTAAATCTTCTTTCAAGAAAACCTTGCCTACTCCTTGCTTGTTTAGTTGCAATTATAAATTATACGGTTTTTCACCACTATGAATAATACATATTACTATTTATTAATATAATTAAAACGCGGGATGATACATTCCTCATACTCGAGAATACTTCAATTCAATTTAAAAATATTTAACAGTTATAATATTTACAATTTTGCAGTTTTAACTGTAAGCAACTAATCATTTATAAAATAAACTGGACGCTTGTCTCTTATCTACTTTGCGATCTCTTCCTGCAAAATTTTTATAATTTGTGCTTTATCAAAGCAAATTCCTGCAGATTTTGCAGTATATTCTTCAAAGCGAAACATTTACGAGTATATTTATAAAAGAAAAACATTCTGCTTATGTAAACCATGAAGTAAGTGGATGCAATCACTCTTGTATTATTTATAATTTAAAAATTTTAAATCGAGAAAACCAATTCTATTCAAAATCTGCAAATATAGTGGATTAATTATTAATTTTCAAATATAATCAAAAACGGAAATGTAGAATATACATGTTTGTAATAAATACAATTTTTTTTATAATAAGTGGCATCCAGAAGTAGTAAAATCAGTATGTAATTAATATAATAGGAAGTAAAGAGAGGCAATAATAAAATTATGGACCTTTTGTTCACTCCGCAAACGGATTAATAGAACTTAGAGGGAAATAATTATAAATTTTTTTATATGCCCCTAGGTGTCGCGCAAACCAGTTGCACTTGCAGAAGCCAGATTGCATTCTTGAAGATAAAATCTCCCCACAGGTGCTAAATTCCTCCCGGATTGTTCTGAATTATGAGATCTGTCGGCGATAGGGATTTTTATTATAATTTTACACGAACGCGGTAATTTTCAATTCAATTAAAATACGTATAGGATATTTGCCATTTTAGCTCTATTGAATTTGTCCTTCTAACCCGGTTTATAAGATAAGGATGCTTGAATAGCATTATCGTTTACTTCCTATAAACGACCATGGCAGGCACAAAGCAGTATAGAAATGTCCGAGAATAATTTTCTATTACCGGTGGGTAAGTTGGTGTGTAGTAGAATAAAAAGACATATTCTCCATATTAACTGGGTTGCTGTTTGTGCTATTGTTCTAGTATTTTTATTTATATAACTTGTAATAATTTCTTGTGCAATACGGCATTCTAGTCTGTAAGTGGGATGGTTACACTTTGTTTTTAAATTGACATGGCTGGCAACCTTATTCAACTAGTAACATGGTCCATTTGCTTTGTAAAACATAACGTCAACACTAATAAGCGATTCTAAGAAACAGACTTGTAGGAAAAATTGATATTGTCACCTTGCCAGACCTTTTCTGGATGATGAAATAGATTCAAAAGATTAGCAAATTTAGTATTATCAATAGGAAATGTCTATATCGCTGTTTATCAACCTTCCTCCTCTTCGTCCTTTAGAACAGCATAAAACAACAAATCAGTTATTAGTAGGACATTAACTAAAAACGAATCATAATATACGTAAATTTTGGTTCTTATCTCGACTTTTTAATATTCAGCCCATAATCCAGAAACTGCAGTTTGAGCTTAGACAAGTTTTCGTTCTAGTCTTCAAAAATCATACGCCACAACCCATACAATATATAGGTCCATAGATCACTCTCGTGTTGTGCAAGTTCGTAATTTGTAATAGTCAGTGCATAAACCACATTCAAGAAACTGCAGCTCGAGCTCAGACTCAGAGTGTGCAAAACTTAGCCACCATAAATCATACGTCAAAGTTTATACAGTCTATAGGTCCAAATAGGTCTATACAGGTCTAAATTCGTAATTGATAATAGTCAGTCCATAATCCACATTCAAGAAAACACAAATTGCAGTTCGAGCTCAGACATATTTTAGTTCCATGTAGTACATGCTGCAAAACTCATACTTAATACACATGTCATAGTTTATACAATCTACAGGTCGATAGATCAATCTCTTATTGTCTAAATCCCTAATTTGTAATAGTCAATCCATAATCCACATTCAAGAATCCACAAACTGCAGGTCGAGCTCAAACTTTCGTTCCACATTCTACAAAACTCAGCCACCAAAAATTACACGCCATAGTCTACGTAATCTAAAGGTCCAGAGATCACTCTCTTATTGTCTAAATTCGTAATTTGTAATAGTCAGTCCATAATCGACACTCAAGAATCCACAAACTGCAGTTCGAGCTCAGACATATTTTCGTTCCATGATCTACAGTCTGCAAAACCCAGCCACCTTAAATCACACGTCACAGTTTATACAATCTACAGGTCCATAGATCAATCTCTTACTGTCTAAATTCCTAATTTGTAACAGTCAGTCCATAATTCACATTCAAGAATCCACAAACTGCAGTTCGAGCTCAGACATATTTTCGTTCCATGTTCTACAGTCTGCAAAACCCAGCCACCTTAAATCACACGTAACAGTTTATACAATCTACAGGTCCATATATCAATCTCTTACTGTCTAAATTCCTAATTTGTAATAGTCAGTCCATAATCCACATTCAAGAATCCACAAACTGCAGTTCGAGCTCAAACGTTCGTTCCACGTTCTACAGTCTACAAAACTCAGTCGCCATAAATCATACGCCATAGTCTACGCAATCTAAAGGTCCATAGATCACTCTCTTATTGTCTAAATTCCTATTTTGTAATAGTCAGTCCATAATCCACATTCAAGAATCCACAAACTGCAGTTCGAGCTCAGACAAACTTTCGTTCCATGTACTACAGTCTACAAAACTCAGTCCCCATGGATCATACACCATAGTCTACGCAATCTAAAGGTCCATAGCTGACTCTCTTATTGTCTAAAATCGTGATTTGTAATAGTCAGTTCATAACCCACATTCAAGAATCCACAAACTGCAGTTTGAGCTCAGACAAACATTCCATCCATGTTCTACAGTCTGCAAAACTCAAGTCATCATAAATCATACGCCATAGTCT
The DNA here is from genome assembly GCA_929113105.1 of Agrypnus murinus. Classification (NCBI taxonomy): domain Eukaryota; kingdom Metazoa; phylum Arthropoda; class Insecta; order Coleoptera; family Elateridae; genus Agrypnus; species Agrypnus murinus. The sequence continues at coordinate 31,408,452 of OV816031.1, forward strand.
ACATAATCTATAGGTCAGCAAATAACTCTCTTATTGACCAAATTCGCAATTTGTAATAGTCAGTACATTCAGTCTATATTCTTTGTTTATCTGTAGTTTCGTACATGTCATTTAGTTCAAGGCAGAACCGAGAATTAACCCCAATTCAAATATCAGAATATCTCAGATAAACTTTTGTTCCATGTTCTACAGTCTGAAAAATTCATCCACAATAAATTATACGCGATAATCTACACAATATATTGGTCCATACACCGTTCTGTTATTGTCCGAATTCGCAATTTGTGATAGCCAGTCTATAATTCACATTCAAGAACCCACAAACTAAAGTTTGAGTTCACACAAACTGTCGTTCCATGTTCTATAGTCTGCAAAACTCAGTCGCCATAAATCATAGACCACAATCTACACAACCTATAGGTTGTTCTGTTATTGTTCAAATTTGAAGTTTGTAAAAGTCAGTCCATATACACATCCAAGAATCCACAAAGTGCAGTTCGAGATCAGATAAACATTCGTTTCATGTTTTACAGTCTGCAAAATGTAGCCACCAGAAATCATACGCTATAGTTTACACAATCTATTGGTCCATAGTTCATTCTGTTGTTATCAAGTAATTTGTAATAGTCAACTCATAATCCACATTCAAGAATCCACAAAGTGCAGTTCGAGCTCATACCATCTTTTGTTCCAAGTTCTACAGTCTACAAAACTCAGTCAGCATAAATCATACGCTATAGTCTACACAATCTATTGGTCCATAAATCACTCTATATTGCCCAAATACGCAATTTTTAATAGTCAACTCATAATCCATGTTCAAGAATCCACAAAATGCAGTTCGAGATCAGATAAACTTTCGTTGCTTGTTTTACAGTGTGCAAAACTCAGCCACCATAAATCATACGCCATAGTCTGCACAATTTATTGGTCCATAAATCATTCTATATTGTCCAAATTCGCAATTTTTAGTAGTCAACTCATAATCCACATTCAAGAATCCACAAAGTGAAGTTCGAGATCAGATAAACTTTCGTTTCTTGTTTTACATTGTACAAAACTCAGCCATCATAAATCATACCTAGGCCGACCTAGGATCCTTAGGAGGAATCTTAAGTTAAACTTAACTTTTAAGATTTTTATTGAATTTGGATTTGTTATCATTTTTCTTTAAAACCTCACAATGCATAATCAGCTAAAGTTCTTATCACCAATCTTAGAGTAAGTGTTTATGAAACAACATACCCTTTTTCATGGTAACCGCTTTCGCTTTTATTTATGAGAAAACTCCAAGGCTAACTGTATGTCGATACCCTCTTGTATACGTTTAAGTGGACCAACGTTCAGGATCCCTTGACATAGTCCTTGTTGTACCGGCCTACCGAGATTTTCTCGCCGGCCCTATCCTCCCCTGCTCATTATAACACCTCTCTACGCCTAGAAAATGACGTTAGCTGTACTTTTTAAAAACTGCCTTTCTATTATATCGTAATTCATTACTACTTCCGGCAATATTTAAAAGGTTCTTCCAGCCATTCCTAGTTTTAACTGCTTTAGTCTCGCAATAAATAGCTAAATAAAGCTTCTGTCACTAGTACCAAATTCTTGTCAACGTCTTTATATATCCAGGGTCATAATGTGGATATGATAATGCATACCGAGGTAATCTTTGCGACTTTGTTCATTTTGGGTGTTATTTGAGAGCTCGTTGTTTCTGCACTAAGGATCCTCCAACATTTACACAAAAACGTTGGAGGTCACCAACATCACTCTTACCAAGACACCAAAGTAATTTGATTAATTGAAGCGCATGAATAATATCTTGGAAAGATCTTGGTGTAACTCCCCTTAAGCTGGTAAGACCAGCACTTACAGCGTGCTTTCCGTCAAACTCCCAAATAACACGTGACCAAGGCAGAGAGGTTACCGGTGGCGAAGACTGACAATACTGCTTTCACAAAAGTTGTTCCACGCTCTATTTTCTACAACTAAAGAAACCTAATGGGCCTTAGGCGTCATCAAAGCCGTTCCGACCTTATCGTTGCAGTCATTAGATTAATTAGAAGCTGTTATTTTATAATATTTACAAGCAAATCTAAGACTTGGAAGAATATAGGCGAAATTCGGCGATGCTTATGCCCTGACACAAACTCAGCCATTTCAGTGTGCTTTTCAGGTTATCTTAAGTTTTTTCTTAAGTTATACATAATATCATAAAGGTGTCCTTTTAAGATTCGAACTTTCAGATTCTCCAGAAGTTTCAAAATATCAAAATTTTGGAGATTTGGCAAAATCGAAAACCTAACACATTCCAAGGTTCTTCAGAGGGGTTCAGTTCACTTTAGGAATTGCAAAGATGAAAGTTTCAAACAGTGAAAGCCTTAGGGAAGTTTTAAATTCATTCAAGGTTCAAACTACTAACACTAAAAGCTTTATGATTCATGCATGATTTAAAATTTAATAGTTAAAATTTTCATCTATCGAATGAGAAGTTTCAAAATTCTAAATTTGGCAATATTAATAGATATCTGCAATTGATAACTGCAAAGCTTTACTTAGTTAACAAGTTTAGAATTTAGAATAGATATTTAGAACTTAAGATTCAGAATTTGTAGATAATTATTGACAGACATTCGAAGATTCGAGTAATCGTTGTTTATAAAAGCTTTAAGTCTCAAATTTATGTAAGATTTCCAAGCAGAGTTATAAAGGTCCTTGTTGCTTTATAACGGAAATAGCAAAAATAGAAATAAAAAACATAGATTACAAAAGAAACAGAAAGAGATTTATTCACTCAATAACAAAGTCATAAACCAGTGACAACGTAATAAACAGTATGAATCTATTTTAGAGCTATCAGAGGCGTATCCAAAAACTCAGGTACTTACACGATACGAATTCTGCAGAAAAACTACATTTACATTAAATCTTGCAACCGTGTAAACGTTCTAATAAGCCAAACCAAATGCACTAACAAAGTTTATACATTTAACAAATAACCTAAAAGTTAAGAGAAATGATTATATAATTTAGAAAGGTTTAGTAAACAATAGGTAATAGTAGTTTGTATATAAAAGGGTGTAGTCTGACCTTCTCCTGATATATTGGACTAATAAAATAAACATCTGATGTTTTAAGATGGCTTTTAAAAGGGGTAACAGACAAAACCTAGTAAGGATAACGGGAAGCCTAAAAAGGAAATTTTGAAATTTTAAAGTTTATCAAACTCATTGTTTTTAAGGGTTTTAGTTTCAGATGTTCACATCTGTATAGTGTCAAAGATTTGGAATATCCAAGTTTCAGGTAATGCAGTTGTAAAGCTCCACAGATCCAAAATTATCATAGGCCATTCTTCTTCTATTTATCATTATTTTGAGTAATAAAAATAGTAAGGTAATAGTAAGTTTCTTAAAAAAAAGAATTGAAATGAAAAATTGTGATGCATTCGATGTGTATGCCTACTTATCCCTAACAACACATGGTTTCAATTACCGACTATCAGCTTTCATTATAATGTGTGCCAAAAAATGGTAACAAATCGTGATAATGTCTCCAATGAATAATAACAATAACTTCCGCAAAAGCAACTTCCTCCTATAAATTAGTCAGTTTAGATGTTTCTAATAAGAATAATGTCTAGATACCACCTGCTTGCTCCAGATTTTTCCCAGAATGACCATTTATTAATTTTTTGCCTATGAAGGCCTATTCCAATGGAATTCGCAAATTTCACACAGTTTGTACGTATGTAATAAATAAATGTTACAGATTGCAAGATTTTTATCTCTTGTCGATTAATTGAAATTCAAGTCACATGTTATATAGAGAAGAACAAACCGGGTTTCTATTTTTTTCTCTAAATTTTTATATAGGCCCAGAAGGTATGTACATTTTTAACGGAGGAGGCGTTACTGCGACTACTCGATCTAATAATAAATCTAGACTTTTAGTAGTACAAAAGAAAATAAAGTAGGTTTTTAGACGAAAGGGAGAGCACGCATAAATTTTTATCATTTTGTCATTATTTGTGTCTATAGACAGAAAACAATGTCAATGAATGTCCAGGCTTCAACAATATATCCCACATAATAACGGAAATCAAGTACACAACAATCACTCTGAGCTCGCTCAGCTCGGCAGAAATCAATTCTCCTAATAAGATAATTTCGAAGCGAAAAGAAAATCTTTCTTTTTTACCTTATTCGTATAATGTGGGTCATCATGAACTAATCTTTTCGTTATCAAAAAATTTTAATTTCCTTCACGGTCTCTTTGTCGCGTCTTCTTGTTGTTAGTGGGAGAAAGACGGAGCAGAATTATAAGGAAAAGTCTGACCTCGAGACGTGAGTGATTGAATGCGTGTCAATCATTATATCGATAGATTCTGCATCTTCTATTTATGAGAATTTACATACAATCATTCGATTGGACTTTATCGAGAATTTGGTTACCTAGCTATCTAGCATATGCATACATATATGGCTTTTTATTACACTTCGGAAAGTTTCATATAAAATAGAAAATATTTATACACGGACGTATAATAAATACGTTCTTTGTGTCGATTGTCATGGTAATTTCCAATTTGGGATAATAATAACATCTTGTTTTATGCATCAAGGTTGAAAGATTCCCTAAAGCAGAAAATTTATGGGTTAAAATCATCTTCTTCTGTTATATACTACATCACGAGACGTATGGTTTTCACTACGTAATTGTCCCAGTTTCATCTGCGTGAGATACTGTAGATTGTATTGAGATTTTTCAGCAAAAACACACGCAATTTCATTTTTCAATTGCATGCAATTGTATGTGGTACAGATCATTAAGCAAGTTTATGTCGTTTATTATTAAGGCTTTTGTTGTAATGTACTAGCTGTAATGCATATAAAAAACATGACGCATTTGTTGCAAGTTTAAAAATAAGCCACAATTCTTAACCTTGTGGTGAAGTAATTACGAATGCGCAATTAAAGACATACAGACGTTCCTTTGTCGTAAAAGGTATATTTTTAACCTGTATATTCTTTGTTTGACTTATCTGCAATTGATTAGTAGTAATGATGAGTAAATTTTCATTTTTTTACATAATATGCTTTGTCTTTGAAGAGACCAAGATTTTGCACTTTATCTATACCAGATTTGCTTGCTTAATCAATATTATCTCAGTGGTACAGCCTCTCATAAAATATATCTGCAGCACACATCCATGTTTTGGATTTACGGTACAGAATCTACCACCATCGGAGATAGATGTAGTACATCGGAGATGGTTGTTGCGATTATATGTATCTCAGAATAATTTTTCACTTTACCAATAAAAAGTTCTATATCTAATAATTTTTCAAAATTGGAACCCACAGATTGCAGCAAGAAACCGGATGTGTGTACTGAACAATATATACAAACAGGGTACTTATACTGAGAGACCGTAGTTGCGTATACCACACACGCAATCTGCAATGTTGCGGCCCCACGTTGCTGCGCCGCTTAGTGGAGCCTAACACGAAAAATCAGAAATGGCACGAAAAAAATCTACCTATGAATCAGTCACTTCGTCCACCCGTAGAATAGAAAACTGACTCATTTATTTCAAATAATCTAAATTATATTATGTAAAACTTGATTCAAAGTTGCGTATATTTGTAAAAAAGCAGTTTTGTGTGTATCATGTAGATGTTAAGCTGTTTGTACATTGTATATGGTGACGTGATTGTGACCAATGCTTTAATCTCTGACTTTTAGATTTATGTGATTTTGCGAGATATTGAGAAATCTGTAAATAAACTTTCATATCTCAATTTCGTGTTTTGGATATAATCTGTAAGTTTCATATGTTGTTTCATATGTTGAACAGTATCCCAATAATTAAAAAACGTTCATATATTAGTTCTTTGTTTATATCTAGTATGCCATGGGTTTCTTACATCTGCAGTTTTTTTTTGAGATTTTCTCAACTTGTGTAAATACTGTGTAATTAAATAATCGTCATATCCATCACCATTACAAGATCTTTAATCTGTGCATTTTTTATGTAAAATGCAGCCTACATCTTTGACGCTATTTCTCCGAAACTATAAGTCGTAGCTAAATAAAACATAAACTAAGTTCCGAGAAATTTTACAAGCAATAAAAAAGATTTTTTGTCATAAGTAAAACCTACCAAAACTGACTTTTTTAAAAATTTTCATTTTAATAGACACATCTTCTTTAACTCGGAACCCATCGGTTTCTTAAAAGGTATTTATTGGCGAACGTTTATTAAGCCAATTTCTAGCTTCTTGTTAATTTTTTACTTTACTTGTTTACTTTTGTTCTGATTTTACTGTAATTTTGGCTGTTGACCTTGTCCTAGTCATTGCCCGCCGATGAGTTAAATACCGCGTTAAACAGAATTTAAAATTACCTTCAAAAGATATATAATATGACGTATTTTAAGTGTCTCTCATTGGATATGTTTACAAGTGTGTATTTCCCGATTGTGCGTTTTTTGGTACAAAATATTTTTAAAACTGGCAAGATCTTTTCCAGAATTAACAAAAAGAAAGATTTTCTTGATTTAGACATTGATTGCCTGGTTATCGTATAAATTCATGTGACTGCTGATAGTTTGCTGTAACATTTGCAAGTATTTATTTGCCAATCTGCTAGGAGATGGTTCTTATTTGTTTCTCTTCATTTGAACTCTTCATCTGTGAGTTTCCGTTATAAAGTCATAGCGCGGTAGGTGGTGCATAAGAAAACCCTGCTACGATTTAGCTGGATCCAGTAGAAGTCTGGTAATACTTGGTTTGAGGTTTACTAAAGGATCTATAAGGTTTCCTTGTTATACCGCTAGATCTTTCTCGTTTCTCTCGTTGGTAATAATAGCCATAGCACCGTTCTGCGTATTATTCTATGATTCTAGGTTGTCTAACAAGATTAGGCAGTTTCGGTGGATGAATTGACTTTAGTTATTCACTTGACCTGAGCTCACGTCTTGTGCACTGGCCCTGATAAGGAAATGGAAATGTTCGTCTTTATAGATTAAGTCATACTTGAGGTTTAGAAAAATTGACTGGCTATGTTCTTAAACCGCCATTTGAATCTTTTTCATGGTTCATAACTGAATTTGAATTCGGAAAAAGATTTTGTAAGTCACTTCTTGTGCAGAAGCAGTGAATGCTCAAATATGAACAGTATGAATGGTATACATCAGAAATGTAGAGATCATTCACGAAAATTTAACTGAGAATTATTTAACGAAGTTATTTTGTACCATCCTCAGCTACATCTGATTTCCAGTCTTATGTTAGAACGAAATTCTCATGGTAAATTTATGCAAGATATAATGTTTAACCGTGCAGTTATAACGTTGTACATATTGTAATATGTTAATGCTGACAATTCAAAATATAAAACACAACATATAACGCAATAAAATACACCACTACTAATTATATACAGGGTGATCCAAAATGACTGAGGATTGTTTTAATTTACCACCACGGTAAATTAGTGTCACGTTGGCAACATGAATGCTTTCCGGATATTCTTGTCCTTTTTTTATCTTACAGTGGCGTCTGAAAAATAATATAGCTTATAAACTTCATTAATTTTAAATAATAAGCTTACTTTATAATAAGATCGTCTAACAAACCGTAATTCTGAAAAGAACTGTTTTGTAAAATAAGAAAACAAGCGAAATAAAACAAAAATTCAGAACGACGTGGCAAAGCAAACGAGAAAGTGACGAGTTGCCGCTGTAATTTGACGCAACATATTTCAATAGTGCTACACTAACAACGTGAAATACACTAAAACCTAAGGTGCCAAATTCAAACCAACCTCACTCAATTTGGATCTCACTGTATAGTTCTTCAATACGCTGATGTCCGCCGATTTCTATGATTCGATCCACTGTGCGTCACAGTCCCACATCACCACCGAGGATCGGCGACAAAAAATGCATGCAAAATAGACGTGCGGTGTCGCAACGTCGCGTCGCCGGAGGTATGTAAATGAATATAATAATCAGAACTAGTCTTGACATGGTATTAAGTGGGCTACTACTTAAAGAGTTCGACAATGGCTGTATTCCAAAAGAAATCGTATATCTTATAACTACCTCTGTTGCCCGTGACGAAAACAGTCAGATAACAGTTAAAATTTAAAATTACCTAATAATCTGTACTATGTTACCGATTACCATATGCTGGTTGCACGGGTAATAGATCTTTTTTATTGTCTTTTCGATAATAATCTTTTGTCACTTTAGAAAGAATAATCATCAAGCGTTCTAGCTGACCATTGTGGCGCTCCTCTATTTATTCTGAGGTAGGTATGTGCATTTATTAGTACTCAGATGTGACGTAATAGAATGGAATTTGATTTAAATGCTTTGTACATGCATTTGAATTCATTCAATATATTATCTTATCTAAAATCAGATCTGGGTAAGGTTTTCTTCAGATCTGGTTAAGGTTTTCTGCAGTTTTCCTTAGCTGTCACACAAATATGGCATTTGCGCTGTTCCATTTGTAAGTCGTGCTAGAGCCTAAGAGTGTGGTAAACGAAAAGTTATTCTAACAAAGTTATATCAGGTTTCAGTAATAAACAATATAAAGAAACTACTTAAACCAAAAAAATAAGTAATGTCAAATACTGATTAAGGAACATTAAATGATATAGAGGTGGTAAGAATATTGTCACGAATTATTGAATTCAGACAAAAACCCAAATTATGAATGATAATAATAAAATTGATTAAATGAAAATATTAATTACCGTTAATGGCTTGCCTAACACAACTTATGTAAACTCTTTAACAACCGTTAATGTTATATTTATAATATTGGGATAGATAAATAATTGTGTTTTAATGTGCGCTTACATGAGATCGATCGATTTGAAGATTTCATTGCGTCCACTAGGGTGGAATAATCTCTAAGAGATTTCCTAGTTTCTGTATATAAATCCTAAGTTCGCATTGAAGGCAGCGGCGTAACTACCGCCCACGTAGAACCTGCGACGCGGGGAGACTCAACCTTCCGAAGGGCGCTATTTTCTTGACATTTTATTTCGTTGGAGATAAAGATTTTAAAACAAACACATTCTATGGAAACAGTAAAAGGGACTTGTGGATATACATTATTCAAAACAATTAGAAGATATTTGGTCGGTTTCACTTGATTAAGCTTGATTAATCATGAAATAAATAAAGATTATTAAAAGTTTCACAGTTTTATTAAAATATACCTGACAATATTGTTTCGACAGCTATGCTGTCATTATCAAAGGTAATATAATTATAAACAAACACGTCGCTAAGGTAGATACAAAATAGGTAACTAGATAAAATAATAATAATAATAATAAAAATTAATAATAAAAATCATAATTAAACATCTAATACTTCCAGTAACGGAGAATTACTGAGCTCAAGTTGTTCATTCATTAAAGGTACCCTGAGTTTGTGTTTGTATATCTCAAAGGCTTCTAAAATGTCTAATTTGCGTTTGTTATTACAAAAATGTAGGAATTTAATATTATTTTGAGGAGTCATTGTGTGATTTTGTTCTAAAAGGTGTTTGGCGTAATTCGATTTTTCAGGATGTTTATTTTTGTAATGACGTACGTGTTCTTTATATCTTATGTCAAAATTTCGAAGTGTTTGTCCAATATATACCGAACTACAAAAAGAACAATTTAAACGGTAAATGCCCGATTTCATGATATCATGTGTTCTGTCTTTAGCATTAAATAAAAATGAAAAAGTGTTAGTGTTGGTTTTAAATGTTATTTTATAATTGTTGGTTTTTCTTAGTATATGTGCAATTTTTTCCGATATTTTGCCAAAATATGGTATAGATATGTAATTTGTGTCTTCTGTTTGATTGTCAATGGGATATATTCTTTTGATAGCTAACCTATAATCTTTTTGTTTAATTAAAGTGTCAATCATGTTCGGATTATAATGATTTGCATGTGCTAGTTGTTTAATGGTTGATATCTCTTTGCTAAAATCTGATTTTGTTAGTGGAATAGTTAAAGCTCTGTGTACTAATGATCTGTATGCTGCTATTTTATGTGTATTGTGGTGACAAGATTCATTTGGTATTGTTATGTCTGTTTGTGTTGGTTTTCTGTATATGGAAAATTCAAAAAGATTGTCTGCGTTAATCTTGATATTTAAGTCTAGAAAGTTTATAGCCCTGTTTTGTTCTGTTTCTAGTGTAAATTTTATATTAGGATGGATATTGTTTATAAGAATTAAAAATTCATTGATAACCTCAAAAGAACTGTCAAAACAAGCTAAAATGTCATCAACATAACGAAACCAGAAAATAATGTGTTTAGAGAGGTTTAATTCAAATATTCGATCTTCAAACTTGTCCATAAATATGTTAGCTAATAGAGGACTTAGAGAATTACCCATAGGTAAACCATCCTTTTGTAAATAAATTATGTTATTAAAAGTGAAATAATTTTGACTTATACAAAGGTCAAATAATTGAATTAACTCTAACCTTTTAACTAATTCTATATTACTATTGATCAAGAAACTATCTAATAAAGGAATACATTCTTGTGGTGGTATTTATTAGCAAAGATTTATTTGAAGTTTATAAATTTCCCTCCTGGAGGCTTCTTTATTCTATTTTTCTCAAAACACAAACATGAATATGGTTACCTTTGACTTCCTGGTACCCATATGTTGCAACAGAGACACTATTATTTTTCTTTTTGGGCTGCCGTACATTTCATCGCCTAACTTCAAACCATAATCCATTCTTTCTTTATTATGCGTTTCCAAATAAAGTTTTCACAATGAAATATTTAATGGGCCAGTTATTTGTTATGTTAAAACATCAAATTGTTTCTCTTCTTTATATTAATCTTTCATTTCTCTTTATAGGTTCATGTCTTTTTATTATATTATATTTATACATACAAACAAATAATAGGTTTTCATTCAATTAACAATATTTTTATTTTTTTTTATTTTTACATTTTTGTGTAGATATTTCTATATATGTATTAACAATTTATTAAATGCTTCAGGTGCATCCATGTCACTCTTTTAAACAAAAATAAAATAATTTTAATTCAATTCTAATAATGCATTCAAAATAATTATTATTTAAGATTTTTTAACCAAATTTTGATTTGATTTAGTGCACTTCAAAACAAGGCTTGCTATGTTTTTTTTTATTATTTGCATTTACTTTACTTTTGATATCAATAGGGTTTTGAATTACATACTAATTTCTTTTATTAAGGGATTATACCTGATTATTATACCTGATAAAGATTTGTACACACACATAGTTGATATAATTGCACAAGGACTTTTTGTTTCATCTCGATTTAAAAGGAACGTGGTGATCATTACAACACAGCTTCATTACAAACACCAATTGTCTTGTTCTGGCCAATTCTTATTACGATGAGATTGCCGATTATAAGAAAGTCATAAATTTCCAACCGTCTCATTTAGGAAATCACAATGTAGAAGGTGCGAAAACCGCAATGTTTACTTTTTCAGTATAGCTGTAGGCCTACCAAATTAGCCATCAATAAAACGAAATCAAAACATATAAAATTAAAACCAATTCACTTTTTTCACGATACAAAAAATAGATGTAAATAATAAAAACTTTCAGGTGTCTTCTTTTAATAATAATTTTCACTTTAATAAGTCCAGCCTGATTTTTGATCTCCAGGCTAGAGTTACGGAATTTTTGACCTGCTTTTAATGAATTTGCTAATTGGTATATTTGTGTCACTGATAGTTTGTTTAATTGATTTCATTCTAATTTATTTGTTGAACAAATGAAGAAAGTGATTTTTAGTTTTAACTAAGTGCTAAATTTATCATTAACATTAATTATTAATTATTGATAATTGTTGTGAGTGTGAAGAGGAAATGGGACGAAATGAAAGCAAATTTAACTTTCAGAATGATAAGGTTTTTCACCATTGTGGAAGTTGGAGATGTTTAAGTTTGAAAACCGCAAGCAAAAACCTAATTTAATTAATTTAATATATGGTATCAAATTAACAAAAGTGATTATTATAAGCTATAACCTAAACTGGTTAGTTGATGGTATGACAAAGAAAAAATCTGCCCGGAAGAGATGGACTTTCTCATTGTAATGAAAATGTGTAACACATTCTTGATTTCGTTCAATGTCAGTCAAGCTTGTTTAAGTGTACCAGCACATTTTTAAACAATATAGTAGTGCGCTAGAATTTAGAAAATAATAACAATTTTGTGCTTTCAAATTTAACAAAAATTTTTATACATGAAGAACATCCGCTTTAAAAATCTCGCTAATCCTCTGAAACATTTGACCAAAAATACTCACGTAGAAACTCGTCCATTCTTTCAACATGTTCGCAATTAAAAAATATTTACTTAGAAATTAGCAAAAAAAAACAGGAAGTTCAAGTTTTCTCAACGCCTAGCTAATTATTATTTTATACAAGATACAGCGAAAAATTACCCTTGCTTTGCAAAATTCTGTATTATACACTACATGTCATTAATTTTAGAACATAACATTTCGATACAATTTAATAAATAGCCAATTTCCTGCGTTCTCAGTATTTATTAACAAGACAGAATAAAGCAATCAAATAAATGTGCAAAAGGATACTAAAAATTTTAATTCGCAAAACTTTCTGCTAATTAACTCTCAACGTTAATTCCAGATAGATTCAGGCTAAATCTCACAAAAAAAGGTTCACAACCCAGCCATTTTCTTTTAAGTACATACTCAACAACTTGTAAGATCTTAATACTCGATAATTTTTGTTAATTATCCTGTATCGTTATGTCGGTTTCGTTTATAATAATATAAAAGATAATTTCGGAGAGAAACTACTTAAGAAGATCGTTACGTCTAGATATAAACCAGTTAAGGCAAAAAATTTGAGAAAAAATGACAGAAACAGAACGTCCTTCATGGGAAGGAAATACATTAACAAACAACTAATATACGCATACACACGAAGAGTAATATAATCATGCATGCAATAGTTAACAAGAAAAAATTCATTCATGTAGAATAGAATAAATTTTTAAATATTTGCACCATCAATGATTATGTTATAATCTAGTTAACTATTGAATAACTACACGTTATAATGCTTAGATTTGACCTTCGTTGTTTCTCATTTCATTATTCTTCTTATTGTTGCACCTTAAAGAGATATTTTATCACCCACAGGTTGTTCTGAATACCATCACAGATGGTTTATTTATATCACCTACACACAACACATGTAGAACGCATAAAAAATGATAATATGGAAAATAAATATGGGAATTATGATTAGAGTGTTGCCATACTGAGTAGCAGTAGTACTACAAAAATCGTCTTCTGCCATGGTTAATTAAGAATTTGATTATTTTATTTGAAACAATTTATATACAATAAATGGTTTTTACCAAAACGAGCTTCCCATAAGAAATTTAGAAAGAAAGTTGATCATGGCCGAAATATGATGCAGGGTGATTCTCTTTAAACCGGTCCTGGAATATTTGAATTATAAACTGAGGGCCTGGAGCAGTGCATGGGTATTCTACATATCAATTTTAAATAAATTATTTCAGTTTGTTTAAAAGTTTGTTAAACAACTCCTCGTGAATCACCCTATATAGTGTGCAATGTATAGCACACTAAAGCACCTGATTGTATGGTTGCGATACAATCAAAATTTCAAAATAAACGGTCACTTTGTAGATAGAACACATGACGTAGTAGACAAACTTTTTCCTAATTTATTTAATACTAAAATTTCTTAATAAGGGAATGAGTCAATGGCAAATAGGGGAATATGAGGTATCTTTGAAGAGCCCATTTAAAGGGCAATTCAGAGACACATATTGACATGACCTATCGTGACTATGTGATCTAAAGATATGTCACGAACCTGGGATCATATGGGGTATCAAAGCCCATTTAAAAAGCAATTCAATGACACATGTCTAGGTAAGCTGCTACTGTTGACCTGTTTTTTCGACCTTTCTGAAATAGTTTATTCACGTCCACATGTCTAAATTTTTTACTTTTTATCATTGCCTTTTGAATCAAATAGCGTCCTAATTTAAAATTGAAAATTAAAATAAAATAGTCTGGAATGTATGAGCGGCAGCGGCACCTACAAAACCTTCTGCTTTAGAATAACATTTGCGAATGTAGAAGTGACCACGGCATCCTTGAATTGAGAGACAAACGTCACGGTCGCGTTGAAAAAATTTCTGTTTTTGACAGTTTTAGTATAGTGGTGCCATCTGTTAAGTCGAATCATGTATAAAATTCTAATAAATAATAAGTTTAATAAATTTAGAAATTTTGTTTGGAATTTCCTCAATTTTCTATAAAAAACAAAGAATTCCCTTAAAACCGATCGACTGACGAGTCAATATATTTTAACCTTTCCCCTCATGTTTCATTAAGCAACGTTTAAAACAAATATTTTGAATTGTTGCTTTAACTCGAGAGATCTACATTCTACAGGTAGCATAGTTCTATTCTGTTGAATTTCCCTTTTGCTTTTTAATTTTTATAACTAGATAAATAAAATAACACATTATAAAAGCACGTATTTTTTTGAGAGGTTATGTTTTCTTAGCAACTTTGAAAATTCGCAAGCAGGCAGCGCTGTAATATTTCCAAAAAGATATTGATAATGCACAGCCTGAGTACTCGGTATTGTGGCACCCCTTCAAAACAGAACTAGTGTCTGAAAACATAACTAGAAACACGATCAAACGTATAAAAGACGTTTGTCTCTTAAATCGTGGAGGCCGTGGGTATAAGTCGACTTTGGTGTATTTATTCATTCTTAATCAAGTTATAGGTCGAAAACAATGCGTTTTTTATGTAGGATCACCTTGAATTAAGATCCATCGGCTGCACTGTCGTTAGTACTGCTCTGTACACTAATACAGTATAGTATATACGTAAACACTATAAAAGAAATAAAAGGATCTGCAACATGCACATTGGTGAAAAATTAAAATAAATTAGTAGCGAGTGTGTGATCAGCAACTGCAATAGGTTTAGTTACTAGCCCCGTGAAATTAATCCCCAATATATAAAACTTTTCAAAATTTTTTTGTATGATTTGTTTTCCCACTGTTAGCCTACATAAACCGAACAAAAAAATATATTTGCCACCAACAGGAAAAAAGTTAAAACAAAAGCTAGGTGCACGCAGAACAACGATTTATAAGCCAGATAAGATATTGTATTTCACAATAACTTCGAATGTAATGAATGGGCAAACGACCTGTAAAATAAATATAACAAAATTCGAAAACTCGGAGCTGAGAAGCCCCTGAGATACTGAGATAGTAATTTTACATTTAATAATCTGCAAAATTAGTTTTTTTAAATCACTTTAATAATCCTCTAATCACATTTCCCCAAAAGTTCGCATTGAAAAATAACTGTAATTAATGAAAAGCACATCAGGTGCATAAATAAATATTCCTGATATAAAATTCTTTCTTTTTCCGTCTCTTTTATCGTAAAACCTTTTCTGTTTAGTGCCAATTGTTTGTCAGCAATTTCTAAAACACACAAAATGAGGGCAGTTAATTCAGTCGGCTGCCAGCTAATTAGTGTGAAGTCGTGGGTCTCACTAGATGTCTTCTGGAATGGGCGCTAGAGTCGGCGAAATAGAGTCAGTCCATTGCCGACAACATCTGTAAAGAATTATACATTTGCGACTAACTACTTTCAATAGTTCCAATGCGCTAGACTCTTCTCAATAAAAAAGCTGAAAGCGTTCTTCGCAAGAAACAAACCACAAATATTACACATAAATAATGAATCGCCAAATAAAATATAAAATGCTTCATTACAATAATAAATAACGTACATACAAATAAATTTTAGTAAGGTTTAACGTAGTAGGGTTATACAAACATATTATTAAGCTAGTGGAATATTTACTCAAAACTGGCTTATGTATAAAAATTAAATCAGGGTAGCACGAAAGATCACGAAATGTTAACGCGTCTACAGGTTCACCCTATATATAATTAGTAAGGTTATAATTAGTTAATACACTTTACGAATCAAAATAAACGGGCACACTCGCAGGAATAAATTCTAACAAAGTTTATATGTACAGGTTCCTAAGTGTTACTCACACTGGGGAGAACCCACTTAAAACAGAAAAGCTATTTAATTCTTTTATTAGACTAATATTGTGTTTGCTAAATGTTATAATCAGACGTATACATGCGTTTATAGACATTCAACTCACGCATCTTCCACGCTTCCTTCTTCGCTTCCTCTACGTTCTTCAGTTATTGTAGATTGTATAAATCCTCCACGTGTTGAATCGGAAGGTATGCCCCTATCTAGGCATAACGTTGTTTAAAGGTATCACAAGCAAGCAACCAAATCCCAGATAACAGACAAATTATACGTCGAATGATAGTTAATAATAAAATAGTAATTAAAAAAAGAGGGAAAAGAAACAGAAAAAACAAGAGGCCTGGAACAAACAAACCATGTATCAAATATGCACCTCACAAGCATTCAAATAACTGCCTCAGTTGAAAGGCTTCGAAGAATTGCTAAACCGCTTCAGAGTCAAGCGTCAAAAAGTCCAGCGATTAATAAACGATTTCTGCATAAAATTATACAAGTGAACGTATTAAATACAGTAATCTATAGAAGCCTTCACAGAAAGTGTTCATAACTTCAAAAGATTTATAGTGTAAAATGCCCGAAGGTTCTCAAAACAAATGGAAAACACACTACCCAGAATTAAATCCGCAAAATGCATTTCCAATAATATAACGAAAGAAAAACCTAATTCATCAAGGCCATGCCACTAGAACATTCTTTCGAAGCTAACGAAACGAAAACGTGTTAGGAAGTAACTATTTATCAAAAACAGGAAGAGACTTTCAAAAGGTTCGGAATGGCAACTAAAGTAGAGGGAATGCAAAAATCCCCAAAGAATTCCCGCATAAGTAAACGGTACAGGGTATCACGAAAGCAACACGTAACAAAATTCAGAATGAGCAAAGTTTTAAATACATTCTTCCATGTAAACTACTTTGCTACTTACTAGTGATAGAAGCTGGTATTGCACCCACAACTTTTGTTATTTATGGTTTATTAAGTAATCATAAATATTTCTAGAGTAGTATTTTTCTGCTTAAACTTTCCTAAAACCACAAGTTGCTATAACTCGCAATAAAAGCGACATATGCACAATAAAAACGACTTACTTGTTTCTACAAACCTTTGATACACAAACAAAACTCGAAAAATCACAAGTCACTCGTATCTAGCAAAAGGATATGCAAATGCACTTAAATCTGGCCTTCACTGGCGATCTTAATTAGAATACATTGTCTCGTGTCTGGGGCTATTTTTTCCGATGTTAATTATTTGTATCAAACACTCTACTAAACGAAGGTACGAAGATGCTCTCTTTTTACACTTATTATTCTCTACTACAGAAAATCTAGTTTAGTTATCATGCCCAATAACATGAAGCCACGCTCAGGAACGTCACAAATTGCACCTCTCTGGCCCATGCTGAGTCCAACCATATAGTTGATTTAGGAGTGTCGCCTGTAGGAACTGAGTCTATAAAGGGAAAACATACTAACAAACGAATCTCGGATCTTAGTATATAGTCTATCTTTTATCTTGAACAGATTATTTAACACATAAGGGAAACATGGTTAAGAAAATGATGGATATTTTTTAATTTGTGAGCAAAAATCTGCAAAATAAATGAAGCTTATTTCTGGACTGAGTAGTTAATTCATTTTATTTAATAAAATATTTGATTAATAATTGGAGAACAATTCTGGAATTTTCTTTTATTCCCTATACCTCATTTTTCAAAACTTACAAATTAAAACAAAACTTTAAACAAATTTAATTGGTGGGCAAACGATGGGTAAATGATTGATGGTATAAAAATCCAAAACTTCTAAACTGGGAGGCTATCGTGAAGAAGCTCCCCCCCTCCCCCGAAATTTATTTTCAAGTAACTCTTTTTTATTACTGGTAAGCAAACACGAGATTTTTAGTTGGGCTTATGTTAGAATGGCACAAAAAAATTTGAAAAGTTCTACTTTTGGGAGACAATTTCACGGAGATTCGAATGCTTTGTATTCATGTAGGTTAATCATAAGCATCTTATTTAGGTTATGTAATGTATATCAGTCAATCTGAAAAAGTATCTTATAGATACCTTCCAGCCAGGACACTGACGTCATAATGTCGCCGTGTTTTCGGCAGTAACAACGTCAAAGTGTCGTAAAACTGACATCATTATGTCACAGCCCAAAGACGTCAATATAAGACGTCATTAAAATGTCCTATACTAGGACTAAGACAGGAATTATAAATAAATAGTTGAATATTGGAAATAACATTTATTATATACTACAGTCAAAACATCTCTATATTGTGTCCACCTGCTTAATGATGCTACATTATCAGTATTCCTTGGCCACTGTTAAAATAATGTCTTTTTAATGAAACTTGTACGTATTGTATTGTACGTCCAAAAGACGTCGTTTTGTAGACGTCTACGTACGTCCCATTATATGACGTCGTCGACCAATATTGACTTAAAAATAACGTCATTATAACCTCAGTGTGCTGGCTGGGCTATAGCAAGTAACTAACAAGCTGCTCAGTAATGATTTAAGGAAGTCGTCGCAACATAATTTTTCTTTGATCATTTTTAATAATGCAAAATTCAGTTGAAAACGTGATCAGAAAACCAAATTATACCAACTTAACTTTGTAATAATAAATAATAATACATACATTTATTATCCCCTTGAAGAGGCAAGGTCGCGTGTCTCATACAAGACAAGAAGATGAACGGACAGTTCAAAACGGATATATTATTCACAGGTCGGATGTCACATACTCTCATTTATTTTACACAAAACAAAGCTCAATTTATTCAAGTAAACTTGAAAGATAACCTCATACATACAACAATAATACAGAAGATGGCCTCAAAAGAGATAACAAACCAAAAATAACCTCAAACCATACAAAAGAATGTTGGATTTGCTGATTAGGATTTCAAGAATTACGTATAAAAGATGTTCCTTGTCAGGATGAATATAAGAAAAATAGCCTCAGCAAAAATGAAAACCTACTGAAAAATCGTATACAGCAGTGATGTAGACTTGTAATAAGAGTTATTTTTTTCTTGTGGGCAATATGTCAATATGAAAGGGAGAGCTGAAAAAAATGCGGATTCTAGAACAGATCGATTATGTTGTTAGTTGGTGTTTCGCTACGGGCATCCAACACCTAAACGCTTTCGGTTAATAATTAATTATTTAGCACGTTCACAAAAAACATGGTGCAAAAAAAAGGTTAAACGATATGAATAGGTTTCTATTAGTGTGAAAACTGATAAGAAATTTCGATATAAATCATTTCCCCTTCTTTTCTATTTTTTTATTTGTACTTTACTGCATGTCTATTTTCACTAGAAAGTAACAACATGGAATGGTAATTTCTAAGACTGAAAAAGCGGTGTGAATTTATGGTTTACGTAGGCCGGTAGTTAAAATAAACGAGTGTTTCAGATGTTTTATGGTTCAAAATTATCTTAATTGAGATGTTTAATTGATAGTTTGTATTTAATAATTTTAGAAATATATAAAATTGTTCAAAAGTAAAATTATTGCACTATAATCATGCGTTTGTTGTAGCAGACATATTTTATCTATACTGAAAGTCTGTGAAACCTTTCACAGTAGTTTGTATGAATTGTATTTCTCATTCCAGTTATCAAAGTAGAACGATACAAGAATAATTGTCAATTCACCTAATATTTAGTTGAGACAGCTTTACTAAGGGCATTTTTGCAATAAACCAACAAGGATAACGCAAACAACCCATACAGTTCTAGATTTCTTAATGTAGTTAGTTTCAAATAAATGGCCGACCCTACTAATTCCACCCTCATGTACTTCAGATTGTTGTATATTTTGAATTATGTAGTTAATTCTTGTATAACATGTCCTGACATATTCATTCGGCTCTACAGAACCAATTTTTAAAATACAGCTGTGTCACAAACTTTTACGATGAATGTAGTTGCTGCAAACAGCTAGAAATTCATCATATTCCTAAACAACTCGTAGATGTAATACTTGAAGGTTGGAAGTCTCATTGATGTGAAAATTCCCATGTTTTTACAACTTCAAGACGCATACAGTCCTGAAACGTTATACTTATAGACCTAGAGTCTATAGACACACTGGTTGAAAATTAGGCTTTATCCGGGTAGGTAATGCACCAGAATCCCATTCTCACGCGGTAACAGTGGGGCACACAAATTCCCATGTACATCATCAAATCTACCTGTCGACTGTCGGTGGTTGGACACTTCGCCGTCCCATAAAATAAATCTTGTTACTAAACACTTTGTCGACCGTAGACAATACGCTGACCGCAAGCGGTGGACACTTTACCGACCGCGGACGCTAACTAAGATCCGTCCATAGTTACAATTCTCATGGGGATGTTAAAAACCTAAAACTAATTAACCTGTTGATCGATTTTGATATGGTTTTCACAAATATGATATCTGTGATGTTTTCTACAATATTTAAGTAGATTAGGTTAGTGTCCACGGTTGGAAAAGTGTCCGCGGTCGATGTTGTGTCCGGTCGACGTAGTGTGTTATACCCTATCTGTCTGGTCGAGAAGGAATAAAAGAGTAGCAAATGCTGAATCGTCTCTCATTCTGCTATTACGTACAAATATATAAAATAATAAAGATTCATTTAAAAAGACACAATACAAAATTAGGTGAAAGTCATTAGAAATGGAAACCGGAAATTGTGAAACATGTAGAACTAACGAGAAATTTGAAGACTTTGAAGATTTCCAATTTAATAATTTATTTTGGTAGTTAGGTAGAGTAATCATTCGGTCAAAATTGTGGATTTCGTTATTAATCTGTTCCTGACATAGGATGAAGCCTTTTAATGATCTTGTCTTCCCATTTGTCAGCTAGAAGCCATTCCAATTATTTCGAAACTCACTTCGGAACCTCAATCTTGCCACCACCTAAACTTCTACTAGTGACAGCTGCAAATCTTGAATCTAAAAGTTTCAAGTTTCTTATGTTTTAATCAATTGCATATATAAAAGTTTTATTGGCTTTATCGTTATTCAATTCAGTGTAATATGGAAATCATTCATCAAGATCTGAATTGGGCACCCGCTTAATTCGCAATAGCTCTGGACGACAGAATAAGGTTAGTTTTTACTACAATTCCAGGTCCTTTAGATTCAAAGTGCTCCTCCTCCCTTCCAAAGGGCTCTTCTCTTAAATATAAATACTTTGCTTCTGTCCCAACTCGCAAACCCCCTCCATATAACCAAAATGTAACTTGAAGCTCGAGTTACATATCGTATGGGTTCATATAGAAGAATTTGTCAAATCATTATCCATAAGTGATGTTCTAGATTTAAATCTCTAGATTTTTATATAACCAAATTTATCATCATGATCCGTTTTCATTAATGTTGGTCAGTAAGTAAATTTATGATTTCGGACCAGTCAACGTGTTTTTAAGTTGCTCTCACGAGTTTCGAATTTGTTTGTAATAGATCATTTGCAATAGAAAAAAAAAGTTCAACCGTTAACTTTCGAGATAATTAATATTATATCCAAAACTTATTCAAGTTTCATCAAGAATTCTCAAATCCGCGGAAATCCCCGAGCGGTGCGTTACGATAAAAATGTTTCTTTATAGTCGTATGTAATACCTCTATTATTGCGAGCGGGTTGCATTCATCAACAATTTTTTTTAGCACCGGGCACCGCAAGATATGAACGAGCCCGGTAGGGTCCATCCCGACAGGTTTATCAAGAAGAATATAACTAACGTACCAAAAATATACGTTTCATACCTTTCAGAAGAAGGAGTAGGGGACGATCGAAGTGGTGGCGGCGCTCACTTATAAAAAGTAATTCATAAAAATAAACTCGTCTAAGTCGTCTCTAGTTGGCTGAAAATTAGCGTCAATGACGTCTGTATGGCCTAAGGTGTCGGATAAATCAACTATTTAGTATCCATGACGAGTCCTGAGGGAATCCCTGCCTTAGGTGGGTAACGGACGATAAAATCAGAAAGTAATGTGTGGTAGAGATTCAGGAAAGTGCTTCTCGACGAAACGAAACGAAGCACTGGCAAAGATACACCAGGCCTATAACATGGTAGGCCGGGGTGACATAACCTCCAAGCCCAGACAAATTAAGGTGGAATTCGGCCGGGCAGAAGGCTAAATTCCGAGATATCCTAGACAGACCTAGTTTCTAAATCCCAGCCACACTGGAGGTTGGACTCGTCCGGGCAGTATAAGTCCGCATGCTGGACTATGGGTGATGGGACTACCTTGGAGTCGGACCCTGACGGGGGAGCACGTTTATTGCTCCGGCGCTAGCTTGGAGAGCTAGTAGAGGTAGGATAGGCAACCTGGCTTCCACTAGTGCGTACTGGTAGCCAGTGCCGTAACGAGGGTATGAAGCGCCTGTGGCAAGTGTCTAACTTGTGCCTCTCCGTAACCCAATAATAACAAAAAATAAATAAAAATTTTAATGTAACAAGTAACAATGACGACAAAATAAAATAAATACAAAACATAGGTACATGTTAAAATAATACTATAATAAAAACATAAAACAGTTCAGCATATTTTCCACAAAAGAGAGAAAATATATAAAAATAATTACGACAAAGCAACAACACAGCTGATCTTATGAACGAGGAACGACCAACAAAGACTGTAGTGCCTTGCCTACACACTATACAGGCCCGGATTAACCTCTTTGGCGCTCTGAAGCTCTTCTACGGCTGGCGCCTTTTGATGATATATCATCAATCAATAGTATAATATAACGGTGGTGTCCGGCCGATCTGTCCTGCTTTGGAGAAGTGTATATTATACCCCCTTTATTTTTAAACACTAGCGACAATATAACAGCATTGTCCGGTCGATCTGTCCTGCTATGGAGAAGTGCACCGCAGCTTTCCGCAACCTTTTTTTATCTAGCGACCCAAAAATATCAATAAAATTATCAGGCGACCCATACCAGAGGAAGAAAGGGGAGGGTGCTTAAAGTTACAGGATCTGATTTCTTGCAGTATATATTTTTAACGAGAACATAAATGATATAATAAAAATAAATAATTATACGACCTATTTTTAAACTTTCGCGGCCCAATGGTTGCGGTCCGCTGGTAAAGAGCATAGCCTCTTTA
This sequence comes from Agrypnus murinus, assembly GCA_929113105.1. Taxonomy (NCBI): domain Eukaryota; kingdom Metazoa; phylum Arthropoda; class Insecta; order Coleoptera; family Elateridae; genus Agrypnus; species Agrypnus murinus. The sequence goes on from OV816031.1 coordinate 31,431,736, forward strand.
TTTTTTAAATAGTAGCGACGATTGATCTCGCCGCTGGAGCAAAAGCACCAAAATGATGTTGGCAACATTGAATGTTACAAGGTTTGACATTCTATCTTACAATAAATTTTAGGTTTAATAATAATAATGGACAAAAATATTCACAATTTAACATTAATTTGACAGTGGACAGTGTGCTTATAAAACATTATATAACAGTAAAATGTTAAAATCTATGTCATTAACCCTATTTTGATCGGGCACCGTGGCAACGCATTGATCAGACTCTAATTAAAGGATCTTTAATGTACAGTAACATCAGGCGCCACTACGCGGTGGAAAGTGAAGTATGAGCAAAGGCATACAACAAAGTGCAGCAACTTTTGACTTTTCTTAATTCGTTAAGTGCAATTGGCTGCACTTGACTGACCTGACAGTATAGATCGTTCTTGTATGAGCCTGCATTGACATGACGCTGGAAAAAGCAGCGTAACGTATCCGACGTAACTTGCTCAGCTAATCAGAACGTTGTATCAACATCACCTGTTTTCTTCTTACGTTCTGATTGGTTGAGTTTTTCGCCTCATGTGAACGCGAGGTAGGAATGTAAGACATAGAGGGAGTGTGATGCGCGTAATAATACGTGTCTCTGTCTAATTGGTCAGGATGACGAAAAACGGCCAGTGACTGTCGGTGTTGATTCATGTAGAGTAGAATGGTCAAGTAAAATAAAAATCACGTGGAACACTCAACCGGGTCGGTATCCTTTGTTTTGCGCCCCAAACCCAGTTGCGCCCGTGGCGGGCGCCTTTTTCGCCACGCCCTCATTACGGCACTGCTGGTAGCTCTTACAAAAGTAAGTGACGCGCTAATTGAGCGTAACTCAATTCGTTGAACCCTAAGGGAGCCGTGGCCATTAAGCTCAACGCAGGGGGGGGGCACGTTAAATAAAATCTCGGATTCATGTATGACCCATAGATAGAGCAAATACCGCCTTGCATTCACTGCCCTGCGTCACGATTAATAAACAATTGAAGCTATGTACTTTGTCTAGCATGGTAGCTATGGCAACATGTGGCATTGCACGTAGAGGCATGCAGTGCCTTAAGGAACTATTGATTTTAAGAAAATGAAATGACTTTAGAAACTGAACTAGAAGAAAGTACTTACTTATTTCTAGTGGAATAATAAAAGACCAAAGCCTTATTTACTTAAGTGCTTGTGAATTTAAACGTTTGTCAGTTATTTTTAGGTTATGTAATGCAAACAAAGAATAAAAGTTTTAAAAACACAACTACACAATTAAGAAATTGGTAAATAACAAAGGCTTTAGGAATTGTTTAGGTTTTAGGAATAATTAACGGGAAAACATCACCAACGCTAATGAACTTGTAAAGTTCAAAGATGTCTAATACTCTAATACTCTTAAAAGGAGATAGTTATATAATTTTGCATCTATTTCTAAACTAGTACATACGCAAATATCCACTGCTCCAACTATAGTTAGGAGCGCGGGAATGCGTGGGAATAGCATTGTTTGTATTTCCGTCATTTGCCACTTCAAATGCCGAATCGAAAATCGGAAATTCTTATTTGGATTTTTCTTATAAAGCTCGAAGAATTGTGCATTTAGGCTAAGTTTTGTCCGATCGGTACATGCACTGTCATACTTATATTGCTACGCGTCTGAGTGGTGCGGTGAGTAGCCACATGGAGAGCTACATGAAACCGTTTGACTAGCGAATTGCAGATCTCTGACTTAAGCGTATCAATTATTAATTTTATTGGGAGGAAAACCTTGACTTTCTTAGGTTACAAATGAGAAAACAAGTTTAGAAATGTAGGCAACATTTGCCATCAGTTAACACTTACCCGTTACAGTGTGCGGTATCTTTTTGTTTCTCCCATATTGTTACGTTTTCTAATATCCGAATTGTCGTTCGGAACACGGAAAGTTGCAAAATATTTTTTTCTACTACTATTAAGGAAAAACTGGAGACACCCCACCCTTGGGAAATGTGTATATTCCGTTACTTCTGCTGTCCGAAGTAACTTTTAGGTTCACCAATACCTTTTCCAGTGACAGGGAATGGGTGAAAATGACGAGTGGCAGGATCTTTCCCACTACATATGTAGTGGAAGAGGGCTAAGGTTCAGCTTAAAAGCTTCTGATTGTATTTAATATTGATGTTGACATGTTACGAAGAATCAGCATTTCAATATTACTAATATAGAAAAATCAATAGTTTCAACTAGCCATATAGGTATGTGACGTCAAGCTACTAATATAAATTCTGCTGGCTTTAATCGAAAGTCGAATAGTAGACACAATAATATTGTTATGTATTTATTAATTATTTTCTTTCTGGTATCTCCGTTAATTCAAGAGACCGTCTAAATGTAGCTTCCTTTCAGTTCTACTCGTCTCCTCTACCCTGCTATGAGAACAACGGAGGTCAGTCAATAGATGGCCAAAAACTGGGGATAATAATGCCCTCCATCTCCAACTACTCAATTACAGGTGTTTTTGTAATTCTGATACTTACGATCGACTCGATCTTGATTCAGTTTGTTCTCGACATGATGGCGACAGAAATAAAAGTAACTTAAGTTTTCCGTCTTCAGAACTTCATCGTTCTTGATGTATGGAAAAAGGTCGATAAATAATTAGGTCACTAAATGATGGGCACGACAATGGCTGCTCTGCTTGCCGCTGATTTATTTTTTTATTTCGCTATTTATGACTTGTTTTGGATGTTTTTTGGCTTCTCTTAGTTCGCCATGCCCATATGCATGGAGACAGAGAAGTGTCATTAGGTGATAAACTGATAAGTACCAACTCCTTTGACGTTATTTTTATTATTTATTATTAGCTTTTTGTAGCGTTTACATTTTTACAAGTCGATCTTAAAATGCAGCGTTTGTTTTATTATTTGTCTTACTCCATATTGTGGGAACTGTGAAGATACCCTCATTAGGTTGTCAAATGGTAGAAAATTAGAGATGGTCATGTGAGTGATTCTTCAGGCCTACTCACGCCTGCTCACGATTTATCCTGAATGGATAACGTCCGTCACTCACGCAAATTTCTAACTATGATCACGATTCCGCATGCGTGATTCACGCATGAATCACGCATGATTCACATTAAGTAGGTATGATTATGTAGTTTAGTGTAGGCATGGAGGAATGAAAAATAATAGCAGTTATAAGTATAACATTGATGTTTATTTGTACAGTTTACAAATTCGTGTTAGTATGTAAAAATAACGAGCTGAACTGGCGACAGGTCGCGACTCGAAAAGTGGACAATTCGGCGGGATTCGGGAGTAGAGCTCGTGTGAGAGATTCGGGATGTCAAAACCGAAAGTCAGCGGATCGGAAAATCGAAACGTTCAGCGTACGCCCAGTTGAGTCTAGCGCAACTCACGTTCAATCGCAGTCACGTGTTCCTGAAACTAACATCACCCGCTCACGGTTGGTCACACGTGAGCCATCATGATCCGACGTGATTCACGCTATTTATCTATTACTAGAAATAAACAGTTTTATTTATTTCATTATTAATGGGTAGATCTGGTTTCGATTTTGACTGATATGATTTGACTTTTGACTTTTTATTTGACTGATCTTTTTACCTCTGTGATAAACAGCAATCATGGATCATCAAGCACTTAAGTGGCGGGGAATGTTAATGGTAAAGACTGTTATCTTTAACTCTGTTATTTAACGCCGGATCTGGATGCGTTTCGTTTTTGTTCGACTCGATTCGTCACTCCCGATGTAAATGCGTCATTCGGTGGTATCGAAGTGGAGGGGAGATATTACGTCACATTACGGGGTACGAAGTGGCGAAATTTTATTTGATGAATTTCGATAAATGAGACGATCTGAACATCCGACTTAATAGCCACTTTTTTGTGTAGGTAATGTTAACGTTGTTTGTTGTTCGCTACGGAGTACACCAATCTGGCTTTGGTACGCGAGTGGAATTCATCGGTGGCTGTGATATTTATCAGTAATAATCGATTACATTGTAAAGACTGCGTCATAGGAGCGAGGATGTGGGAGGGTGCGAATTTTTAACTTAATATTTAGATATATTTGTATATTGTTGATTGCTTCTGTGAATAGATGACTGTATCTTGTGAATTTCACAATAGCATCTAAGATTATAAGTAGAATGACCTTGAACGCTGCTGATAGTATTAATATATACAGTCTAAGTAAGTTTATTCTTTAGATCTAATCAGAAGAAAATAATAAAACGCTTTGTTTATCGTAATTTACGTACGATGTGTCCAAAGGTACATTATACACAACAAAACTAAACATCCAACCACACACGATAGATGTGAAAATAATTAACAAAGGATTCTCATACTGTCATTAAATATCCAAAAGACAATAAAATTGAAATTTTATAAAACACAAAAAAGAAAGGATAGCTCAAACCAGCACCAACACAATGATGCAAGTTGTTACTGCTGCCAAGTTGCTACCACAACTACCATACCACATAAAGTGTGCAGAAAAAACCCGAAATGCACTTTTCACAGCTCGTTTAAAGGCCTCAGAAAAAGAGAAAATAATGGGTAATAAAAACATTAATGTACAGTTTATATTTAATAAAGTACACTGGAATGATTTCGCCCACATTTTGCGTTTACTCCTACAGAAAACGTGACATTCTCAACCTTGATGTGTAGACAGTCTCAAACGATTCAGCGCGCTTTAAAAGAGTCGATAAAACGTAAACAAAAATCGGCTTTTATTATCGACAGCCGTGGGACGATTACTCTGTTATCTATTATCTTTGTAATCGTTATTTCTGTTTATGCAATATTAATAATTAAAATCTGAAAAGAAACAACCAAATAATATTTGCCGATTTTCGGTTTAGAACAATGAATATTACAACAAACACAAAGCTTTTACCTACACTGTTCGCCGTGAAATCGATTTTCATTATCAAGGCCGGCTTGTGGGCATTTTGCAAGAGTGTGCCTCTCTTAATGAAATTGTGAGAAAATAAGTTTACACCCATTAATTGCCTGAATAATTAATAATTTTAATGTGAGTCATAAGTGTAGGAAATTAATAATAGCATGAAGGACGTTAAATTGTATTGTTTGGACAATAAAAATTTGCATAAGTTACCGCTTGCTTTACATGAGCATTTACATAAATAATATAAATAATAATGTTAACGTACCAACCCAAACGAAAAGGTAACACACAAAAAAAGAAATTATAAAAAATTCACATTATATAAATAGCGTTATTATATAACGTTTCAATTCAAGGATATTTTTGTTTGGTTTTTAAAAAATGCGAGGATGTTCGGGTACTGCCACCAAAATTACCGTTTTAATTGGATTATTAATTTTTTTAATTATATCCAAGTCACAACATCAATTTTTTTGATATTAATCGACCTTAGTGAAGAATTTACGACATGGGAACTCAAAGTTAACTGCCAGAATTTAAATTTTTAATTTTTTAGTTTGATTATACACGTGGAGCATTGATCATGCTTCCGTCAAATTGTTTCAGGAGGCGTAGGTTTGCGCAGAAACATCAATGGAACCAAAAAAATACCCTAAACAATTTAATGAATCAATTATTGCACTCATTCATCTATAGTTAGTATACAATTAATTAAATGAGTTCGTTACGACATTGCCTATTAGGCTGTAGAAGAATGTGGGCATCAAATAAATGCCATTGTAAACATTTAGTAGTTGCCCGTGATAAAACAAAATTCGAAAAATGTTTGGAAGCAATAGGTGGAATTGCCTAGAAACGGCGATGCCCACGTGCAACTGCCCATTTCGCTTATTAAGGTTTCTGTAGATATATAGTTGTTTGTTTTGAAAGGTAACTCAAAATCACCAATTGTGACGAAACCTACACGACACTAGGGTTTCAAGAAAGTTACAGTCTCTTTTTTAATATTTCTTGGTTGATTATGGTATATTGGGTGTAATTTCCACGAATTTTCAAAATATAAATATATTGTATGTCATAGTGCTGCATCGTTATTTATAGACCAATTTCAATTTAAATCCTATCGGTAGTTGTAAACGAAAATTAGGAACTTTAAATGTATTTTGTAGGCGTGAAATACAAAAATTAGGTGTAAGTGTGATAATTTGATTTTTCAATTTATATGGTTTAAGAAATCGATATTAAATATTAGGTACATATATTTATAAATAACTGTATACGTAATACCTTAGATATGTTTTATCTATTACTAAACCGTATTGTATAGTTAATCAGAATTATGTTTGTATATAAAATAGTAGATTTAAATTAGGATATGGTATAAGTTGTTATGTAATTATTATGTACTAGAATGTAAGAATATTATGTAAATACTTGTATATAAGCAAAGGGAACACTAATAGGTCATTCTCGAGTATGCGCCTAAAGAGAGGAGTAGTCTATAACAATGTAAACACGTAATTAGTCAAGTGTAAATATAGTTAAAGAGAGCAGTCCTCTATATTTATAAACAGAGTCTTGCTGTATGCAAGTTAAAATAACAAGTTATAAATAATTAAATAAGAGAAAAGTGAAACAGTTGAAATGATATGTTAAACTGCAAAGCAGCAAATTTAAAAAGTAAGAAGTAACAAGAATAAAAAGTTAAATACTCAAAACGGACAGGACTCGTTCTATTAAGAAATATGGTAGGGAATTGTTTTTCCTTATATTATTTTGGAATCTTATGGAAGCTTGGATAGCGTAGAGTGAAATTAATTAACTGAAGCAATTTGTTCAAGGAAGTTTATGTATTAGATTTTAAATTATAGTCAGTTAGTTTAAATTTATCTTCATTACTTCATAACCTAAAGAATCCAACGTCACCATGAAATATGTTTTTCATGAATCAACGTAATTACGTAATCTTGAAAGTTAAATAAGGATTTACGTAACGTATTTTTGAGTCATAGTTATTAAACCTCTTTAAAATATAGAAGAAAAATTATTGAAGAAATATAAAAGAAGTGCAATTGAAATCTATTTCTAAAGACAATTAAAATCAATAATTGAAAAATAAGGGACATTTATTAGGAGATTAATCGCATATTTATTTGGCTTGCCCAATGTGGGGCATTACTACACAGTATATTTCGAAAATCTGATTAATATTTAACAATAGCTTAATTTTCTGAACTTGAAAACGTGTGATTTACGCTTAAGCTTACTTGCAACTTCTACATTTTTGCTTCAAAATCAGTTTGGAGTGGTACTTCATTTTTACAGATGTGATACCAAGGATTAGTGACAGTAAAGAAGTTCTCTAAGCACAGTATGACCTTCAGCCGTCTTTTCAAAATTAATAGCTGTTAGCACATCTAACAATTCTATCCAGTCGGAAGAATTCCCAACATGTCAAAAAACCATTTGGTTGTATCGGCATAAGTCCAGTTAAGGAGGGGGAGAAATGTTTATAAAAACACAATCTGAGCAGAGAGTAGTTAACAAAGACGAAGAAGAGATTCTCCTCTGTATATATACCTCGGGAGGTTTGACATTGCCTTCGGAGAGAGAAACGACCTTAAAGACTCGTTAGGTAACTATTGCAGAAATACGTGTTGTCATAAGTCAAATACAAATATGCTGTTTGGAGCGACTGTTTAAAATGTAGTGCTGTAACAGACCAAAGGTCCTGGAATTTGTTATTAGTAGCCACGAGGGGCGTCTCACTGCTGTAGTAGGTGTATGAATTTTCGGAAACATATCGGGAATACAAGGTAATACCTGAGAAATAATCGGGAATACTAGGGAATGGTCGGGAATATTTGGGGAATATAAAGGAATAAAGGGGAATTCTTGAAGAATACTCGGGAATATTATGGAAATACATGAAAATTTGGAAATAGGGTACAACAAACTCTGATGCTATTTCAAAAAGTTTTGGTTACGGGAATACATTTAGAAATATAGGAAATTAATTTAGAAATACGAAAGTGAGCGCAAATATTTCAATTATCCAGGAAAGAGGTGTACAAAATTTGTTTAGTTAGATGCTCCGCGGGGCGTCTGAAATAGTTGTAAGAAATAGTCAGGAATATTTGGGGAATCCGCGGAAAAACTTGAAAATTACTTGGGAATATTACCAAAATACAAAATTTGGTGTACAACGAATTCTGATATTTGCTATTGATATTTCATTAAGTTTTGGTTAGGAAATCCGGGATTACATTCGGGAATACCCCGACATTATTTCAGGAAAACGAAAATAACCGCGGATATTTCCGTATTTCCGGAAATAGATGTACAAAATTTATTTAGTGAGATGCCCCTCGAGTAACTAAGATAAAGGAAAATCTGGAACTTGACTTTTAACATTATTTTACGATCCGTTTTTGTAAGAATAGTCTCATCAGAAAGAATAGAATCAGTCACATATTGTCGAGAATATCGAGAACGAATTTTTTGCTCCATAAGAATCTACGAATCCTTTTTTGAATATTATCTTTATTTGATCCGCGGTTATTAGAGATTGCACTATGTAATCTTAAATCCCCCCCCTCCATCAAAATCTCCGAGTTAGTCAAATGTCAGAGTCGAGACTATTTTTGTTGAAAATCTTGGAGGTTGATATGAGATGTCCTCGTCAAAATAATCTGTTTTCCCATTATTGTCTACTGTTTCTGACGCGGAGATGTTTATTTTTTGATTGCTTCAAATTTCAGGAAAATAACTGGTGACAGGAGACAATGCATTTAATTAAAATCCTTCGAATTAAACGCGTCATTAAAGGTCGAATTTGAATGCATCTGCACATCTTTTTGTAAATATTTCTAGCGAGTTCTCTTGGCGTTTTTAAAGTCTTGCAGAAACAATTAAGTCGCATTTTTTGTGCCCATACACATAAAATATGCATGTATTGAAATTCTAGGATTATAATCTATTTTTCAGCAGGAATTTTATAGAATGTAGGTGACAGTTAAAAATAGTCAATTCCAGTAGTTGTACGAAGGTTAAGGCTGAGATTTTATGCAGAAATATAAAATTTTTGGGTGAAATACCAAGTACTTGTTCTAGTAAGTAGCAAAGTGGTTTACAGGGATGAATGTACTTTTACTTATTTTGAAAATTCAAACTAATCTTTGAAATAATACTTGCTCGGCTGAATCATCATATTTAGCAAAAGTGTATTTGTAAAAACTATGAATGACTTAAAACTTGCCGACCAACAATTATGCTTTACAATATTTTGCTGTTGGATACATACGTTTTACTTCCAATATCGAACCCTGCTAAAATGTAACTTTACTTTTTCCAAGTTAATACTACGTATGTATGTATGTTAATCTTAGTTAAACTGTAAGATTTCTTCTTTTCATCTTCCTTAACTCACTAGCTTTCCATTATTAGTTCATTATTTTATGTAAATACGTGAATGTTACTTCTAATAACCAGAGCCTGCAACTACATCAATGTTTGCTAATTTGCAGTTTAATAATACTCAAACGATTCCGATTTTATGTTCCGAGTATTCTACTTCTCTTTTTGTCTATATAATTCGTAAGTAATTTAAAATGGAAGCCGTACGTTTTCATCCTAGGAATTTTAATTAAGTGGCATGTTAATGTCCAACGAACATAGTGTTACGTTACGTACACGAGTGGTTCTAACAAGCAGAATTACAATTAGAAATTTGCATACTTGACTTTGTATTATATATAATTTACTGATTTTGCACAATTTTTTCATTCATTCGTTGTACTTTCCTTAAAGTACATCCAATTGTACCTCGTGTTTAATAAATTAGAACTCTTGTTTACATCTTGCATTATTTCGAAAATGGGTGTTATAAACCCCAACTGAGCGTGACTTCAGGTGTTGCAATGCGGTTATAATAGCGATATCAAATGCCCTTTTAATGAAATGTTAAGATATAATTGCAGTTTCTCATAGAGAGACAGACCCGTTTTTGCGAATGTGCATTAGTTTCATGTCTTGTAACGTTTTAACAACGAAGTCGTGAATATGACTCTTGCAAAATTATTGTTCACCATATTTTTACTATTTGTAACAATTAGGTATGAAATATTAACCTTATTTATTTTTACTGTTATTACTATTATATTAGATTTGGGTTAAACTGGATGAAAATTCTTCTTCTTTTATCTCGATCTTGTTTTTGCTGCTTCTGTAAGTTTATACAAATTTTAACAGTAAAATCTTCTGTGGCAATTTATTTGTAGAATTATTATCCTTGAAAATGCTTCATGTTTATTGTTGTTGTTAATAATATAAAGAATTTCTCTTTCGCTATAGCTTTTTTAAAATGAGAGGTCATAAAGGTTGTATGTAGTCAGATCTTTAAAGATACCCTAACACTAGAACAAACACAAATGATGTCAGGAATTTAAACAGCATTTCACTTATTAACATTCAACAGCACATTATGTTTAAAAAGACCAAAATTGCAATATGGTTGGTACTACATGGTGGAACATGTATTGGACAGACAGAACAAACGCTTAAACAACGTCTGGCGCAACATAAAGAGTTATTATCGTCTTAAATCTAAATCTGTGTAAGTACGAATTTATGTTTTGTCGCCACAACTGCCCAAATAATGACCTAGTGATAAATAGTGCGAAATTTCTCAAGTGACTCACATGTTGCTTGTCGAATCAAGTAACTGTTGTAACTTTTGAAGTTATACTTACCGTTAAGAGGTTCAAACTAAATTTGGTGTACATTGGGCACTTACCTAGAACAAAAAATAATACAGTTAAACGGGAAAAAATTATTATATTTTATAGTTGTACTATTATATCTGTTATAGGCGACTGCTTGTTATTTATTACATCATTTATGTTGGATGGATTTTCTCTTATTAAATCATTATTTGTTGTTTTTCTTAGGAAAATTGATATTTCAAATATAACCAAACAGAACCACAACGGGCTACAGCTAGAGAGTATTTACAAACTAAACCCACCAAAATTAGATGGGCCGGAAATCCAGCTTGACTCAACTGCTTTAGATTGTGACGACTGTGTACATAAACATCGTACTTAAGGCATTCTGAACGGATAAGCTGCAATAAAAATTATTAAGAACAAACAACAAAATAAAAGTAATAAAACACAGAGACATATAAAAGAGACAGAGTAAATAAAAATGTTTTACCTCTAAGAAACGAAGATTGTGCAGAATGATAATATTTTATCTTACGTTAACGAAGTAACAACAAAAACAAGAATCACCAGAGATTCCTTCCGCAATAAAGCGATTGGAATTAACCCCTAGCCCAATATTCCAAACGGATTAATTCTATAAAACATATTGTGATTATAATCCGCCAGAAGGCTATAAAGAAATCTTACATTTTAACGTAACCACAGCCGCTCACTCTCTCAAGTGGCCATTTTATCACCTAATTTTAATTAAATCGTGCGCACAAATGAAAAACAGTGGCGCAATCTTTTCTAATCAGGCAGGAAATTTAAGCGGTAAATATAAACCAAAGAAGACTCACACTGCTTTAAAGCAGTGACCTTTAAACAAATAGTAAGTAGATGTTGTACAAATAGCTCTAAATATTTCCAGTTTTGGCATGAGTATGTGCTGGTGAAAGAATGAAGCTGAAGTATTTAAATTCTAAATGACACTCAGACCACTGCTAGTCACAAGACTCTCTCATTCTTTACTTTTTCGTCTATACTCTGCTGTTCCCCATATGGTTGCCCATCATCTTCATTCCATCGTTGAGAAATGAAAGTGTTTTACTTGTAAGAAGCGAAAATTGTGCTGAATGATAATATTTTATCTTACGTTAACGAAGGAACAACAAAAACAGGAACCACGAGAGATTTATTCCGCAATAAAGCGATTGGATTTAACCCTTAACCCAAGATTCCAAATGGATTAATTCTATAAAACGTATTGTGATCATAATCCGCCAAGGCGTTTTAACAAAATATTACATATTAACGTAAGCACATCCTTTCACTCTCTCAAATGGGCATTTTATCAACGTCTCTAATTTTACTAAAGTTATGCGCACCTGAAAAACAGTGTCGCAACCTTTTTTAATCTGACAGGAAATTCAAGCGGCGCATCTCAACCAAAACTAAGATTTTAAAGCAGTGATCCTCAAAAAAATAACGGTAGATGTTATACAAATAGCTATGAACATTTTCAGTTTTAGTATGAGCATGTGCTGGTGAAGATATGAAGCTAAAGTATTCAAGTTCTAAATGACATTCGGTCCACTGCTAGTCACAGGACTCTCTCATTATCTTCTTTTTTCGTCTATACTCTGCTGTTCCCCATATTGCTGCCCATCTTCATTCCATCGTTGAGAAATGAAAATATTTGTCCTGTAAGCAGCGAAGATTCTGCAGAATGGTAATATTTTTTCCTACGTTCAGGAAGTAACAACAAAAACAGGAACCACAAGAGATTTCTTCCGCAATAAAGCGATTGGATTTAACCCCTAACCCAATATTCCAAACGGATTAATTCTATAAAACGTATTGTGAATATAATTCGCCAAGGCGTTTTAACAAAATCTTACATTTAATGTGACCGCCGTTCCTTTTTCTCGAGTGGCCATTTAATCTCAGTCTATAATTTGACTTAAATCATGCGCACACGAAAAACAGTGTCGCAATCTTTTCTAATCAGACAGGGAATTTAAGCGGTGAATCTCAACAAAGAGGAGTAAAATTTTAAAGCAGTGCCCCTCAAACAAATAACAGTAGATGTTATACAAGTAGCTCTGACCATTTCAAGTTTTCAAGGCATGAGCAAGTGCTGGTGAAAGAATGAAGCTCAAGTATTCAAATTATAAATGACATTCGGTCCACTGCTAGTTACAGACCTCTCCCATTTTTTTTATTATCGTCTATCAGCTGCTGTTCCCCAAATGGTTGGCCATCTTGTTTATTGCAATTCTTTCGATGACTATCAAACTTGTTTTATCCTTTGGATTTGTTCGTTAGGTATTCAATCTTGGAGGTATATCTTCATCATTGGACTATTGTGCGCTGTGTTGTTTTCACCTTATTTGCTGATTTATGTGTGAATGTCAAAGTTTCTGCTCCATATTGGCAGGAAACATTGTTCGTACAAATATGTTTTTGTATGGTACTCAGCTTTGCAAGGGATAACAAGGTTAACCCTATTCCTCTTTGTTCGTGCGTCTAATTGTAGGTTTCTATATTGATTTGGAAGCCTAGATATTTATGTACATGTGCTACTGTCTACAATGTTGCTGCTCATAACAAATTCATCTTAATACCTGCCTTCCAGGTTGAAACTTTGTATGTAGTCCTTCTTATTACTCAATGTAACATCAAGAGTGCAAGGGGTGGATTCCAATATCGCAGAAACCAGGTATCTGCGACACAAATTGAATTGAATTCGAGTCTTAAGAAACCCCAACCCAATAAAATTACTGAAACAAAAAGATTATTCATTTTTTTTGCTTGGTCCAACCTAGAGATAAAAATATTGAATATCTTCAAAGGGACCTTCTATATGCGACTACCAAGATAACATCAAAACAACTCTAGAAGCAATCAAACTAATTTGAAGAAATTCTCTGCAATAATTGTAACATTGTAACACATGTTACAGTTTCCGGATAAATGTCTTAAGATCAGAATCTTAAATTCGTATCTAATTACTCCTTTAACGTCAGTTTGTACCATTTATCTAATTAAGGAATCTTAAAACGTAAAAACCGCATCACGAAGAAAATATCGGACACTGGCACCAGTTAAAAGGTAAGAAGAATACAACACAACACGAAGAAGGGGCACAGGTAGATCAACCAACAGTGGTTTGCGTGTGGTCAGTGCCCTCCATGCCTCGATCTGTCAACCAACGGCTTGTGACTGGATTCTCTTCGGTCGTATTTGGTATGTGACCACCAACTATGATTTTATTACAAATGTATCTGGTTGCATCAGATCATGTGCAAGATCTTATTAGGTTTGATTGAATAGTACCATTATATAATAAATTGAGTGTAATGTACGGCTGTGAGAAATCAATTAAGGAAAATATAAGCTTGAGATAAAGACAAATCAGTTGGTCCAACAGAGCCGGATCTTGAATAAGTATATACCTAAGTAAGTGTATACATGCAAGCACATTCATTCATAGCATACTCATACTATACTTACTATAATAAGTTAGTATGACTTCCTTGGCTCTTGTTGTACGGTTTTCACCCTGCAGTTGAAAAAATCCAAATGGCTTTAATACCATAAATGTACTAAAGAATAACAGGATGCAAACCCATAGATGTGCAAGCATTAAAAAGATAATGAAACGAATGAATATAAATTAGTCTTCGTATAGTAAACTTCTAAGAAGAAGTGGGAAAACAATAAACGCTGATTAGATTACGCCTTCGCATCGGTGGTATTACAGTAACCAGTGCATATTAATGGAGAATTAAAGAAATCCGTTCTTCTTGTACATACCTACACTCAACACATCCGTTACGATTATATAATAATAACAATAACAAAAAACGGAGTCTGAAGTCTGTGATGCAAATTCGCCGACTCTTATTGTTTATATAAATAATACGCGAAAATGGGAGTGATACGAAATATTAACATAACGTGAATTTCAAATAGTAGTAATGAATATGAATGAACTTGCGACATCGAAAGTTGTCATAAATAAATAAATCCACAAATTTAATAGGAACTATAAAATATCAAAACACCTACACCTGGTTTGGACATATTTTAAGTTTAACGACCTAGAAAAAATATTCTATATAACTTACATGGATTTAAATTCGTAATAAATTTTTTTGCGTAATTTATTTTCCAGTTTTGAAAGATATTGGAACACGCTTACAATTTATAATTGGTCTAAATTTTATTTTGCTATTTTATTGTTATTTTATGTATTTGGTGCTTTTTCTGCGTGCGTATATATTCAGATTAAAATTTAAATTTAATCGAAGTAATAACCTAACAACCTAGCTGACGGCTTCCGTTAAAAATAATTATTTTATATGATTTTTGCATTGATTGATTGTAAATTCATAGTTTTTAAATTTCTTTTAGAAATAATACGTAGGATTAATAGATGTTATTTAATAAAATAATAATACACTTTTATTGCTGATTTTGTAAAAGCAAATGATGCAATATTTGAATGATTTTTCTAGTTAGCCGTTGCTTTTAAATTATTTTATGAGAGTTAAGTTCAATAGAATATTTTATTTAATAATAACTTATTTATTAGTATCTATAGGCACTATAAAACTTATATGACTCTATTTCTATGTAAATACCTTGATATTTATTACCACTGTTTATTTATTAACTTATTAATATTATATTGTATAATATACATGTATTGATATATTTTAACTGCAACTTTATGTTATAAAATTGGTGATAAAATGACATATTTTCATTTTGACAATGTATGAAGGCAGCAGGTGTTTCTGTGTTTTAACTGGTTAGGCTTAATGAGTCTTATTAGTCTTCAGTCTCCTTCATGCTCGTCACTTCAAAGTGGTTTTTGCGACTCCGTAGATATATCACTTTTTTAATTTTAAACTTTATTTTTTGCCGAGGAATTCGGATGGCGCAACATCCCTTGTACCTCATGACACCAATTAGTATGATTATTTGGCCCTACTAGAATTTAGACGAATTTAGTCGAATCAATCGTTTTAATCCCTTATCCGCGAATAATACATATTTTAATTATTCTTCGATATGAAAAATGACCAGCTTGGTCAGGGATAGCACGTGCGATCCTAGGATTTGTAACGAGATCAAATCTGGCGGTATCGGAATTTAGTTCATGTTTAAATTTCCAACTCCCGGTATAAAACAAATTTACTGTCTCGAACCTTACTTTGTGCAACTCCATAATCATGAAATAAATAAAGATTAATAAAAAGTTTTACAATATTTATTAAATTATAACCTGACAATTGTTTCGACAGCTAAGTCGCATCATAAAAGGCAACGTTAATGTAAACAAATATGTCGCTAAAGTAAATACAAAAAATAGAAAAAAAATAAAAATAATAAAAAATAAATACAATAAAAATAATAAATAATTAAATAAAAATAAAGATAAAAAAAGTATGAAAGGCAGCTGTATTTAAATAAACATTTACGGATGTAGACAGTTTCGTGGTATCAATTTAAAACCAAGTTCAACCCAGCAGAAAAAGAATATAATTCTCACAATTGAAATTCTGCTTTGGGTACGTTTTCCCTGTTGTTTTTGTTAAAAATCCCTCATAAAAGCAAGATACGTACCTTATTGCAGTGATAAATTGAAAATTTGGTAGGTATGATTTAATTTACGACATTCTAATAGCTACAATAAATGCATTAAACAGAGTTAAATTTCCTGGCATCTGTTAGTTAGGAACCACCTACGTTTATGTTTATGGGTTGTAGTAATTATTATTATTATTATTATTATTATTATTATTATTATGTATACTATTAAAATATTAGCACAAAGGATTGAAGCTTGGTAAGAAAACATTAATCAATTTTATGAGATCACTTCATGGAAATATTTTCAAGGGTTTGCTTAGATCCAGTTTAACGACCCACCTAAAGTAAAAGATATATTAAGAGATGTATTTCAAATTATTGCTAAGTTGGGAATTGTTTAATGTGTAATAAAGATTTCAAGATTTCAGAAAGTATTTAGTGATATTTGGTGGTTCTGTGGAATTATTAAGCAGTTTTTTGTAAGTTAATAGCCTTTATTATAAGTTACCTGTAACAATTTCTTGTAGAAATTCTATAGGTTTATAGTTAAGAATTTGTAATCACGTTGTCTTTAGAATGGGATCCCAATTGTAACTTGGACTGTATACTTTCATTTTTGTTAGGTTTTTTAATTCTTCTTTAATGTATTCAAGAAGTATAATACAGGGTCCGGCAGAGAGGTATAATGTTTTTGAATTGACTGATATGCGCGGTTGGGTGGTCACATGTTTTCAAAATGGTTGATATCTACTTGTCAAGAGATGCCCTTTCAGTAACAATCGAGCCTTGGTCTGTAGTACATCGTGTGTTTATTTACAACACCTTCATTGAAACGGTCGTTCTGTGGTGCTCACACAGCGACGTTTTTGAAACCATTTAAACCATAATTGTTTAACGGAATACCATTATGAAGTGGGTGAATAGTTTTCAAAGAACAGGATCTTTGAAACCGGGGACTGCACGGGGGCGTGATTAAACTGTACGGGCCCAGGATAACATTGAAAGAGCGCTACAAGTGCTGGAAGCTCGCCCTCGTCGTTCGGCGGTACGTCACGCATGCGCTCTTTAGATGTCAGACAGGTTAGTTCGCAGAATCTTACACTTGGATCTTCATTTCCATCCGTATAGGTAAAGGACTTCATAAGACGACACAGGTTTTTTTAAGACACCATTTCCCAGGACGCCTGATTTCATTGCGTGGGGATATCGAGTGGCCACCTCGGTCAGCGGACCTGTCACTTTGTGACTACTTTTTATGGGGCTACCTAAAAGCTCAAGTTTACATTAACAAACCACGTACTCTTGAAGAGTTATGTTAGAGTGTGTTTCCGAAAACATAACGCGAGAAATTCAAATGATTTCACGTGCCATGCTTTAAAGGACTATGGACAATTTCGCCATCCGTCTACAAGAATGCCTCGACAAAAATGGACTCCACCTAAGTGAGGTGATTTTTCGAAGTTGATTAATTTTTCAAAAATAAATTATGTTATATATAAATGTGTTATAATAAAGATTGGTTCGAAATTGGAATGTGTGGCAGTCATTTCAAAAACATCATACTTCTCTGCCGGACCCTTACATAGTTATTGAGTAGAGCATTAAATAATTTTTTTGCTTGAATATTTCATACTACGTCAGATAGGCACGACATATTGTTGATGTTTCACTAGGTAACTTACTAATTAAATTCCATCGAATGACTTTTATAAGCAATTTTGCAATAATTAGTTTTTTTTCCCAGATTGTAGACTTCCTACTGCTTAAATTACAACATG
This sequence comes from Agrypnus murinus, assembly GCA_929113105.1. Taxonomy (NCBI): domain Eukaryota; kingdom Metazoa; phylum Arthropoda; class Insecta; order Coleoptera; family Elateridae; genus Agrypnus; species Agrypnus murinus. The sequence goes on from OV816031.1 coordinate 31,449,752, forward strand.
CATAATTTGGGTGGCGCTATCTATCATTTAATTGTTCCTGGCTTTTGCTATCAGTACCCACGACCGCCGAATATAATTTGATTCCACAAGATGTCTCTGCCGGAACATAAGCTTTAACGTAAGTATTGCGATTTTGCGGAATTCGTTATTATTATAAATTGAAAACTGTGTAGAAAACAGCTAGTTACAGATTATGAAACAAACACGTTAACCATTAATCCACCAAGGCTAGCTTTAAACCTCTTATTGATTATATTCTTTTTTGTATTGCTATAATGCACAGAGCTTTAAAAATTGGTGGTTCTTAATATATGTAACAAAAACAATCAGTTGTCAAGGTTGGTTCGTGTCCGTTTGTACAATGTTAGTTAACTGGCCACTATAGGTTTAAAATGCCTCTTCACCACGTAATCGCTTGGTTGGCCGTGGATAGAACTGATAGAGGTTAGCGAGGATTCTTTTAGGTACGTCAACATGGTTTTAGGAAATGGTGGTAACGGCAGCATGCTACAGGCTAATGTTGTGCTGGTCATAGGAAGCAGGGAATCAATAGTGGTTTTGTGGAAGATTTAAATTTGGGACTAGAGAATGGGTAAAGGTTGATGACAAAAGACACTCATTTCAAAATTCAAAATCTTGTGTACGTCGCGTTGAACGCTGATGATTCTAGTGTCGATCCATTCCACGGCCTACAGTGAGCATTTAAATTGATTTGACTACTAGATGTGCTATTCATGGTGACTCAAAATTACGGCAAAGTCATTGTCGGTGCACAAGTTTATGTAGAATTGAATACATTACCTTAGAATTGAACTGCGTCCAGAGGAGAAGGTACGGGGTTCAGCATGTAGAGTTTGGTAACCATTAAATCACAAAAAATTTACCTTTTTTTAATAGACCCGGAGAGGCCGAGTACGGCTAAAAATGTTTTTGCTCAAAATAAGTATTAGAAAAAAATAAGGGTTTTTCTGAACGTTATCAACTGTGTAGACTATGTAGAGGTAGTGATGCTAACTATGTCAAATATCTCAAATGCGGCCAGTTTAGTAGATAGGCGACATGGACAGCGAGAAATGTGCTTAGAATGAAAGAAGAATGCAGTTATGGATATCGTCTTTAAAACAGAAAACTTAGCAACTAGAAGGTAACCATTCTTCGAAATCAACACATTACCAGCAAAATGCAAGTTTTATATTAAGTATCCGTGAGATTCTTCAGTAACCTTTACTATCAGCCCTACAAAATGGAGATTGTTAAGAATTTAACAGCGCAATGTAAGATTCGAGAAACATTTTAATGGTGGAAAACACCACAGTAATGTAATAATTTTTCTTTCTCCCACCTTGCATAAATATTAATAGAAATACTAGAATCCGTTGCTGTCTAGCTGCTATGCCTTCTTTTAAACACATTTAAAAGTTATTTTTTATAATGCTTATCTGACTACTCAAAGATAGATTTTCTTACAGTTTCACTACTGTTGACAGCGATGTCACCCATCACTTTGTTAAAAAGATCTTCAAAGGTTCAGTACTTTTCTTTCTAAATTAATTAATTATCATAAATACACAATAGTCTGTGACAATTTCTAGTTTAGAATTTAGAAAGCATAGAAAATTATAAATTATTTCATTGCAATTTAAATTCTTTTCTTAATCATACTCATTTCATAGTCACAAAATTTTCTAATAAGGATTCATAACAAACACATTATTGGTAATTTACTATTTATAAAAAAAAACCTGAATCATTAATCATTTGAATTACATATTGAGATAAGTTTACTTTTTGATTTTAACTTTTTTTAAATTTTGTTTTAAATATCTATATTAGTAAAAATTATACTAATTTACTTATGGTTTGATTTAATTTTTAGTGACAGATGCAACTACTGTCCATAAATAACCTTAAAGGTGTTAAATTATTGCGTTACATATTTATATTAACCAATCAGAATTACTTGGGTTCTTAAGCAAATGAAATAAAAACTGCATGCTTGACCGAATTAACACAACTTTTATGTATCCACCACATGCATCGCGATAATTAAAAATTTTGCAAGAGAAAATTAAGTAAGTAGGTACTATAAGTAGTAGTCGACTGTTTTTTTTTATACCTACATATACACATGACAACATACAACTGTTAAATCCGATCGTTTAAAAGAGCACTTGCTATAAAAAAAAGTATATACTCACTCACATACACTGTAATTAAACAATCTTTAAAAATGAAGTCGTTTCTTGACTTGTTGGGAAACCACTTTATCTTTTGCTAAAATGCTGCAATAATAATAATAATGAATGGTCACCGTGGGTGGTGAAGAAGCAAGGACGATTGCTTTATAAACACATGTTTTACAGCTAAAACGCTGTATTTATTGCATTTTAACCGAGTATGCATTATTTGAGCTAATTACTTAATTATCAGTTTACTTGATGTGTGTGTATGTGCAATATTGTATGTATACTTGATGGCTTCACTCGTTAGGGGCATTTTTAAATATTTAACTTGTCAAGACAAAAGTAATATTTAAACTTGCCCTCAATTTGTTGGTGGTTGTTTTGCTGAGTTTTGCTTTCTTTATGAGTTTTATAACCTCCTTTTGATTTAATATTCATTTTATTTCTTGGTAACTCATTAATAATTAAAATGTCGTCATTTAGTTGCACGCGAAGTTATGACCATCATAACAAAAGATGTTCAGGGGGATGGTGGTTATCACTTAAGTTATCATAAACTTAAAGATACTGATATAGAATATTAAACAGTATTTGATTTAGGTGAAGGGTGAGGTTCATTACGTGCGGGACTACCAACCAAGGGATCCGGGTTCGAACCCCGGTCCATATATCACCGGATTTTTAAAAATCGCATCTCCTTTGCAAGGAAATGACAAACCACCGAGGTATACTTTGCCCAGGAAATTTCCCTGAAATTAATAAAAAATCCAAGTACTATGTACTTGGGGTGGTTCGGAGTCCACCTTGAGCGGTAGGTCCTCTATACTTGTGATCACTGAACACGACTAACACAAGTATAGGAGGGAAATGCCAAAGCTCTGCAACAGAGCACGGCACGCAGAAGAAGAAGCAGGTAAACTCAGAGGAACACAGTCACTCAATGTGTCAACTACGCCATATATCCACAATCAAATCCCTATCTTCGTTCCTGAAGAATCTTCTTTTGACTACAGCTGCAGCGTCTATAGGGCTCTGATTTCAATCTTTTTGTATAATATCTCCTGAAAGTTCCGCTGAACTTCAGAGCATGTTTTACTTGTGGCTTCACTGATTTTCCGCGACATGTTAATGCACTTTGAAGTACTTCTGAAAGTGTCCTAATTTTGTTAATTATTTATATCGTCTACTGATAAACAGTTTGTTTTGTTTGATGAACAATACTTCATTATACCGAACAATACACCAGGAAAACTTGGTCAAATAGTCTGGTTCTCACAGTTTATTAACGGAATTGGAGACGAATCTACAACATGCTCACAACTATTGATAGTTTTGCTTTTTTTATAATAGATCGACCAAAGATAAAAAAGTTCGACATACGTCATTTTATTCAGAAAATATTACAATTACAGAGTACAATTAAATTTACAATTAAAGAGTTACAATTTGAAAACTACTAAAAAACTAGTAGCGGAACATCAGATAATTTTAATACGTCTAGAAAAACTGTCATAGATATCTGAGAGGTTTTTTGCAGACGTTCAGTGGGATAGTTCATAAATAAAATTATATGGAATCATTTATCTGGCTTCTATATGAATACATCTGTAGAAGAAAAAGTAGCGGACTACATTCTTTCAAGGTACTTTGTGCTATATCATCTGTAAGTCGGCTGTAGCCGTACGATGGGTCTGGGTAATAATAAGGGCCCCTCTTTCCCGCACAAGCTTCATAGTTTTTGAAGCCTGGTTCTCCAGGTAATGAGTAGTAGTAAAAAAAGTAAATCAGGTCTTCAGTAAGATGGTCCTCTGGTGAACACGGTGTCCAGCTTACAGGGGATGCATCTATACAAACCCCTCACTCTTTAGATTTGTCGAGATGCTTCTACATGATTACCTCGGTTTCTGGCCTTTATTGAGTTTTAAGCTTTAATTAATCATATTTAGTCTTAATTAGTTAGCATGGAAACCAAACTATAAAGCTAATCAAGTTCATCTCATCAAAAGTTGAAGACTCAAATGGTCAAGAAGCACTAACTCATCGAAAGTTGAGAATATTATGTAGAAGCTTCTTAGATAACATCTTAACAAACTGTTTCAATCAGTCTTAATGAGTCTGGAGAAGGGGGGGGGGGCAAAACGCAAACAATTAGAGGTTTCGACTCCTTCATACATAAGAAAAACATGCCAAAAACGTTTCATGATTATATGTCAAGACCTTAATGCCAAAATTGGCTTATGAGTAGACGCAGAAGCCTCAATGCGATTGTTTAGATCTCAAGGCAGAAACGATCGAGAAGCAACTCCATTCTGCTTATAAAGAAATAATCTGTTACAAATGAATATTTTTTTACAAAAAGAGCACATCGAAGGTGGACATGGGAAAGTCTAGAAGTCAAATCTCGGAAACAATAGATTGCATTATTATGGATAAAATACAAATATTCAAAAACGTCACAGTGATAAATAAATTCATGACAGGCATCGATCACAGAATGGTGAGAGCTACGATAAGCACGGATAAGCATAAATCTTGAAAAAAAAAGATATCGACTGATACAAAAAAAAATTAGGACCAAAAATACATTAACGATATGCTGGAAATCACACTTCCATCTAAAACACATAAAGTCAAACATCAAACACAAAGGAGTTCCTAAATCTCGTATAAGAGTTTAATGGGGAACTGTATAGAAGCAGACGAAAAAGAGAATGAAGAAAAAGATCATAGAAAACCGCTATAAAAAGGATAGCCAATCAAGGATATAAAGAGTTACCAGACGGTAACATCTTGTTTCCTCCATCTACAGAAGTCTACCTGAACCTTCTCGTTTCGTGCATAATACAAATGATCTGCTCATATATGAATATCAAGCATGCGATGATTCATTAAATTATTTTTTAAATCGCATTTTTTGCATGAAGTTTGAATATTTTTGTAAAAACATCAAAAGTCATGAGACAATTTTGGACTTAGGTTAAGTTAGGTTACGCCAAGAAATCTTAGATTAGGTCAATCTAGGTTAAGTTAGGACAGATCAGATTAGGTTAGAAAACCAGAGATTTGTAGGTAAAGATCTGTTCTATTGAACAGCTTCAAACAGCTTTAAACAGTCTCTGTACAGCTTATGAACAGCTTTACAGGAGCTATAAGAAAGTTGTTTAAAGCTGTTTAAAAGTTGTACAGGAGCTGTTTAAAGCTTTCAAGAGTTGATTGAAGCTGTTCACAAGCTGTACAAAGCTCCCTTATAGCTCCCATACAGCTTTAAACAGAGCTCTACAGAAGCTGTTAGTAGCTATTCAAAAGCTGTGAAGTTAAAAAAAGAACAAATAAACTAAAACGGAACTGGACAGGAGAAGTAAAACTGATTAGAGAACTCCACCATTTACTTATAGGGTTTTACATGGGGGTCAAAAAACTGTCTCACTTCCAGTCTAGCCCATGTTTTTGATTAATAGATCAGTATCCTGCTGGCCTAGCTGTACAGCTATTGAACAGTTTTAAACAGCTCCTGAACAGCTTTTGTACAGCTTCAAATATCTTTAAACAGATCTGTACAAAAGCTGTAGAGGAGCTATAAGGAAGCTTTTTAAACTTGTTCAAAAGCTATATAGGAGCTGTTTAAAGCTGTTCTGAAGCTGTACCGGAGCTGTTTAAAAGTTCAACAGAAGCTGTTTAAGAGTTGCATAGGAACTGTTTGAAGCCGTTTGAAGCTGTAAGCAAAGCTGTACAGGAGCTGTTTAAAGCTCTTCAAAAGCTGTACAGGGACTTACGGAAGTTAAAACAAGAATAAATAAACTAAGATGGAACTGGACAGCAGAAGTAAAACTATGAGAAAACTCCACCATTTACTTAGGGGGTTTTACATGGCGGTCAAAAAACTATCTCACTTCCAGTCTAACCAATGTCTTTGATTAATAGATCAGTATCCAGCTGGCCTAGCTTTAACTCTATATACTTTCTCTTAATGCTTTTATGGCCTTTAATGAGATTATGATTATCTTAGAGTTCTCATCCATAAATAAATAAATCATATACAGCTTTTAAACAGCTCCTGAACAGCTTTTAAAAGCTCCTGTACAGATTTTTAGCAGCTGTAAACAGCTCCTATACAGCTTTAGAATAGTTTTAAACAGCTCCTGTACAACTTTAAACAGAGCTGTACAAGAATTGTACAGGATTTATAAGGGAGCTGTTTGAAGCTGTTCCAAAGTTGTACATGAACTATTTAAAGCTGTAAAAAAGCTGCTCAAAAGTTGTACTAAGCTCCCTTATAGCACAAAAACTGTACAGGAGTCGTTTTTAAACTGTGCAGCGGTTCGCGGATGTTAAAGAAAGAATAAATAAACTAAAATGGAACTGGGCAGGAGTAGTAAAACTATCAGAGAACTGTACCATTTACTTATGGGATTTTACATGGGGGCTCCAAAAACTGTCACTTCCGGTGTAGTGCATGTCTTGGATTTACAAAGCTGTACAAAAGCTCTACAGGAGTTGTTTGAAGCTTGATTATCTTAGAGTTTTCATCTATAAATAAATCATTTACAGCATTTAAATAGCTCCTGACTAGCTATAAAAAGCTCCTGTACAGCTTTAAACAGCTCCTCTACAGCTTCTGAACAGCGTTAAACAGAGTTGCACAAAAGTTGTACATGAGATATAAGGGAGCTGTTTGAAGCTGTTCAAAAGTTACAACATTACAGCTTTAAACAGAGCTGTACAAAAGTTGTACAGGAGCTATAAGGGATTTGTTTGAAGCTGTTCAAAAGTTGTACAGGAACTGTTTAAAGCTGTAAGAAAACTGTTCAATAGTTGTACTAAGCTCCCTTATAGCACAAAAGCTGTACAGGAGCCGTTTTAAGCTGTTCAGCGGCTCGAGGATGTTAAAGAAAGAATACATAAACTAAAATGGAACTGGGCAGGAGTAGTAAAGCTATGAGAAAACTGTACCATTTACTTATGGGATTTTACATGGGGGCTCAAAAAGCTATGTCACTTCCGGTGTAGTGCATGTCTTGGATTTACAAAGCTGTACAAAAGCTCTACAGGAGTTGTTTGAAGCTTGATTATCTTAGAGTTTTCATCCATAAATAAATAAATCATATACAGCTTTTAAATAGCTCCTGACTAGCTATAAAAAGCTCTTGTACAGCTTTTTGGCAGCTTTAAACAGATCCTATACAGCTTTTGAACAGCGTTAAACAGAGCTGCACAAAAGTTGTACATGAGATATAAGGGAGCTGTTTGAAGCTGTTCAAAAGTTGTACAGAAACTGTTTAAAGCTGTAAGAAAACTGTTCAAAAGTTGTACAAAGCTCCCATATAGCACAAAAGCTGTACAGGAACCGTTTTTAAGCTGTTCAACGACTCGCGGATGTCAAAGAAAACTATGAGGGAACTGTAGCATTTACTTATGGGATTTTACATGGGAATCAAAAAAATATGTCACTTTCGGTGTAGCTCATGTCTTGGATTTACAAAGCTGTACAGGTTTTGTTTGAAGCTTGATTATCTTATTATCCTAGACTTTTCATCCATAATAGACAGCACCTGAACAGCTTTAAAAAGTTTCCTGCACAGTTTTTGAATAACTTTAAGCAGCTCCTGTACAGCTATTGAACAGTTTTAAACAGCTCCTGTACAGCTATCTTTAAACAGATCTGTACAAAAGCTGCAGAGGAGCTATAAGGAAGCTTTTTTAACCTGTTCAAAAGCTATGTAGGAGCTGTTTAAAGCTGTTTTGAAGCTATACAGGAGCTGTTTAAAAGATGAACAGGAGCTGTTTAAAAGTTGTACAAGAACTGTTTGAAGCTGTAAAAAAAGCTGCACAGGAGCTGTTTAAAGTTGTTCAAAAGCTGTACAAGAACTTAAAGCTGTTCTAAAGCTGTACAAGAACTGTTTACAAGCAGTACAGGAACTGTTTAAAGCTGTAGAGGAGTTGTAATTTGAGCCCCATAAGTTTACCTAGATCAAAGACCAAGGCACAAAAAACATATGGGCTTGCTATGTTTTTCATATTCATATGGACTTCAATTAAAAACGGTACAAAGAGCATAATACATGATCGACTATTAGACAATTAGTTGGTCTTTTATCACAATTTCCAAAACTCGATTTATGCAAATGCACTAGACCCAAAATAAAAAATATGCGTGAAAGAATTTGAAATGCTGACTAGATAGTAAGTATCATTATTTAAGAAAGTTTATTAAGAATTCAGATGGCTTATTTTAAGTAAATCCGGTAATTTTTATACCATAATCCGCTCAAATTACTTTCAAACAATTCCATTTTACAAACGAAACCAGTCCAGTAAGAAAAAGATCATTCGATCACTTTTAAGTACCGAATGATGTAAAGGTTTGTAATCTATTTCTTTATGGTGATGGCATTTTGAAATTCCACTTTCGCTTCTGTCCGCACCTATTGTTAAGTTAAATTGAACTAGACGTAATCCAATACAGATTTATGAATCAGCAATGCATAAGTAGATTATGTTGATCTCTTATCATCGGATAACATATAATTCTGAATTCATTCTTGTTTTTTTTTTCTTGCAAAGTATTTCGAAACTTTGTAAGATACGGGCCAAAAAAATTTATAAATACAGAAACACTTCACCTGCTAAAATATAAAAAAAAATCACGATCGATTGATTAGATATTGGAGTGGATAAAAGTAAAAGTATTGAATATTGGGAAATTCGATGATCTTTAATATTTGGAAAGAATGAAATTGAAACTACATGGCATTTAAATGAAATGGCATCAAAGAAATATATTATTGCAAATAATATAATCTTGTTTCATTCTTTTATTATTTTAATCGCCTTTTTTAATATGCACGTCATTAAATGTTATTAGATTTATAGAAATTATTCGATGTGAAAATTAGGTAAAATGACACTATTAAGCTAAAACGCAAATATCTATAGTTCATTCACTATTATCATAGATGACATCCCGGAACAATCTACTCTGTATACTTTAAAAGAAATAATCGCAACTTCTTTTTCTATAAATTCTAGATTAATAGACTCTAGTGTATCTAAATTGAAACATTTAATCGTTCTATAGTAGATTAAAATAGTTTTTAAATTCGCTACAAAAACAAAAGAGAAAAAACCAGCAAAACGCAACCAGTGCTTTATTCTCCACAATTAAAATGCTAGCACGTTTCTCTCAAGTTCAAGTTTCCGGTATTATGAATGAAAAGAATGACTCACCACGATAACGTTCAAAAGACAAACCGAAGTTTAACATCCGGAACATAAAGCGTTTTTATTCTGAACCTTAACCAGACAACATCACATCTTGCCGCATTTGTATTATTTAAACAGCCTCAGAACGCAGAAATCTTAAAAGATAGCCCATCCTTAATTCTAATTTTAATCAAAACAAAAGTTTATTATTATTAGTGCTCCATTTGTTCATTGATCCTTTTATGTAATAATTATGACCATGACCTTTTTGTTTTACCAACAACCCACAGCAGCTGCTTGAGGAGGTATATAAGTAATACGATATGATGATAATAGATTAGTTGCAAACTTTTCTAACCTTGCTCCAAGCAAATCCCACACCTTGTTTTTTTTCGCTATTGTAATTTAGCTAAACATTTCATACTAAAGGTGTTAATGTGAATTTTTCACAGTCATATTTGACAGTAATTACCAGTGCCAGACAAACATTGTTGTCTAATTGAAGAAATACAGTTAATTTCCTTTGGTTTTTCAGCCAAAATAGGTTTTTATGGCGGAATTCAATTTTATTACCTTCAAAATCCATTGTGAAAGCCGAGTATACCAATAAAACGGATAGATGCTATTAAGATTTTAGCATTTTCCATAATTGGAAGAGCTTTAAAAGAAGATAACGTGGAGATTCGGAGATAAAAACCTTGCAAGAATCAGGTTTGCTGATCGATACCGTTACTCTATCGAGAATGATACGCAATGATAGTAATTATAATAAAATTTTGATTGAATATTTACTACAAAAAAATTTGAGGAGAAAAATTTAGAAACTTCACATATAAAGATCAGAAAAAAAAGATCTGCACTGGATCTATCAAACAACAACCATTAGCTTTTTTTCAATATTGCATCTTTGGAAGCAGCAAGAATGATGAAGAGCGCAATGTGATTAGAAACGTGTATGATTAGAAATAAGAAATCGAGACCTACGAATAAGAATATTTTTCTAGAAAACTAAGAGATTATGAGATTTTATAATTTTCTGCCAAAGTATTTTTGGAGGTGATCGTATACAATGTTACCCACAAAAAGGGGCTCAGTCTAATTCGGAAACGGTAACCACCTTTAACCGTAGTTAATTCTGTCGGCTTCCAGTTAACTAGTGTGAGATCGTGGTATCACAAGATATTTTCTGTAACGGGTGCCGAGTGTCGTCTAAAATATTTAAACTAGAGCCTGCCGACAATATCTCTAACGAACTACACATCTGTGACTGCTTGCAATGTGGTAGACTCTTCCCAAAGCATTCTTTCAAAGAGATAAACTACAGACAATTCACATAAATAATAAGTCACCGAATAAGATACAAAATGCTTTATTCTAATAGTAAATAACGAGGAAATGAACTTTAATAAGGTTGCTAATAACCTTAGCACTAATTAACTATGTTTAATACTTAAAAACAAAATATACGGGCACACTCGCAATAATAATTCTAACAGAGTTTATATACAATTTACAATGTGTAACACACAATTAATTTACATTTATATAGTGCTAGTTGTTATTTCTAGACATACAGTGGACTCACATGAGCTTAAATACATGCAACTCACAATACTAATGCGTTCTTCAGTTGCTGTAGTCTGAAGGTATGCCACCAGATAAACAGATCGCCGATTAAGTGCGACAACTACGTATTGGCAAGCGACCAGATAATTAAAAAGAAGGAAACTCAGAGGAAATAAAAGAAGAAAGACCTGCAACAAATAGACCAATTAGCAACTATGCACATGGCAACTTCGAATAATACCTTCGTTGATAGGCGGCCTTGAAGTAATGTTAAACCGCTTCAGAGAGGAAACTAATAAACTATAAGAAATGAAACGTAATAAAATAGTCATTGTATACAAAGTAGGAAAAATGCAAAAATCCACTAACAAACTATACAATATATCACAAAAGAAAACATAGCGATACAGGGTGTTACAAAATTAACACTTAACAACAACTTAATGCATCTAATAAGTGACGTAAAAAGATGGCGGTACATTAAATTACTTTCGTGACTCTCTACACAACGTTAAAGATTTGCAATTTTACCCAGTGCCTTTAGGGAAAGGAAAGTACTTTTGTTGCCGCTGATTGGCCGACCACCGGCAGTAAAAGAACGTTTGCTGCCGCCTGTAGTAGAATTAATAATCCTAAATAGTTGTAAAATTAATTGTCATTAGAAACAAAAGTTGTTCCTTTTTCTACTATGCAATATTTGCAAGGGTAACTTTTGTGACGTCACGCTCAACGAGATCAACCCGAGACAAAACTATCTATCTCATCGAGTAGTTTAACCTTTAACTATCATAGGAAGATATCTTTACGAAGAGATCTTTATGAAGGACCTAATATCAACGATTATTCAGGTAGAATAAGCGAAGTTAGAAGTAAGATTATATTAGGAGTAGTTGTTTTGGAAATAGCACGGTCACTTCCAAGTATATTTTACTTTGGGTGTTTACGCTCCTTTTAACAGTTCCCCCAATGGATACTGTAACCACGGACGTTAGAAAAATCTTTAGAGACGGCTACCATTAATGGTCACAGGTTTTTCGCTATCAAAGCATTCGTTGTGTGAAGCAAGATATACAGAATTGTCTCAAAACGGGTGTGGGGAGTAATGAAATTTATTAAAGGATTGTGAGGGATTAGGAATTACGATTGGACTCGATAAAAAAATTAATATTAACAAGGGTCTCTATCTTAGTAAATTCCTATAAGCCTGCACGACGATAGAGAGAAACAGTTCTGGTGACTGATATCACATAGATTCCTTTGAAGAGGAAAATGGAAAAAAATTGTAACACTTCCATCCTTGAAAGGGAGTCTTAAATATCGAGATCATTAGTTTCCTAGGCATATCATGTTTTGCTGCTACAAAGGGCAACATATCGAATGTATTACACACAGATTACCTAGTTAGATAGATCTTTGTCAAAAATCTTCAAATTCAGATTTCGAGGTAAATTAAGAGTTTCTATTACATCCCTCTAAGCGTCGTTTGAAGTCCCAGTCTAGATTTTTAATACGCAAAACAATCTCTGTACTCTGAAAGCATGCAAGAAACTGCACCAAAGTCGAATTTAAAAATGTGTACTGGTTTTTATTCCTTTAGCTTCAACTGCACCTATTATTCTCAGTGAACCAGATTTCCTGGAATAGATAGTACCTACACTTTAGTGCCTAATAGGGCAGTCTAGTAGCATTAATTTAAAAATGGATTAAAATTCTGAACAGTTTTTCAATTTATTTTTGAGTCTCGACCGCAAATGCGCATCGCATGTGCAGAAATCTCTATTGGCCTTATTTACAAACTAAACCGATTTTCAGCGGTTTCACGATAATTAGAAATTCGACCACTTTTCAAAGATAAAGTTATTTATCTAGATGAAAACACTATCCGTGACTGAAACACTTCATGTCTAACATAACCTAACCTATATAAAGCGGTAAGAACGAGTAAGAAATGACTATATTTTCTTTAAGATATCTCTATTGTTTATGGTCCAATTTCCTTCAGATACACAGCATAAGTTGGGCCACTTTAAGGTTGCCCTGAATTTTCTCTACTAAGTTTCTAGGACTACAATATTAGCAAATCATTTATCGTTAATTGTGCCTCATAAGCACCAGTGAAGTTGTTCTAAAACAATTCCAACACTCCTGTTTTTAAAACGTTAACTTTATGTTTACTTATGTTCAATATCCTTTAATAATATTTAGATGTTATTTATCATCTTGAAAAACCTAGTATTACTGAAAAAGATCACGTTTTTGTTACGCCCAGTTTAATCTAACTCTCGTATAATTATTAATAAACTATCCATTACTTCATTTCAAAGAGATTAAGTGTTTTAAAATAAGATTAATATTAATTTTCTAATCAATAATGTAGCGACAGGAGTCAATAATATAATTAGTTCATTTATCAGGATATATTAACGTTAAAAGATACCAACGTTAATGTGTAAAAATTAACATAATCAATTCGCGCAAGCTGTTCGATTTCTGCCATCCGGAATACTACAACTACGTAGAGAAGTTTCATTAATATTTACAAACGTTAGCAATTAATTTCATGTTAATTATCTAGTACTAATTAAAATAAGATGTTCTACAAACTGTAATTAGAGATCCTGATTTAAATTTTTACCAACAGTTTTTCTTTCTCGTGTTTTAAATTATGATACCCTGGAATTTTGCATACTTATTTAATTATTTCGACTAGTTTTAGTTTACATTTTTTTTTAAGATATAAAAGAGATATTTTTTATAACTTTATCCGGTAGATAACGATCGGTGAATATAATTATTATAATAAATATAGCTTTTAAAAACCAATTTATAAACACACTCACTGTATTAAATTGACAACATAATTTTTACAGGAGAAATCAATCTTGACTATAGAAAAATACAAGGCCAAGATTCTGATTTATTATGTAATTGTGTCTTTATATAACTTATTGTCGCAGTTTTGTATAACCCGGTAGAAACAATGCTATTATTATCCTTTGTAATTTTGACAGAAAATTATGGCTAATAGATAAAATTAAGGTAATCTAAATGTCATTTTAAAATATAACCTTAGATAAATCAAATAAAAGTAAGATATTATGTTCAAACTTCAAAGAAAGACCTTCATTAGTGTCTTTGGTATTCAAATTTTGGTGCTGTTACTTTTACTTGTTTTGACAACTTAATATCTTTTCTATTTCATTGTATAACTTCCCGAAACAAGATATATTTATTAGATTTATTTCGAATAAATAAATTATAACCAGGATTTTGGTAACATTTCGCAAAACCGGGTTCGGCCTTGCAATCAGACCATTCGCTCTTATGTTGCGTTAACAAACAAAATAAATAACATTTGACATAGAAAAGAGGAACAAGTGTCAATACGGAACAATCAAGAAAATTGGAGACAGTATAGATATATAGTGGCTAATATCCGAATGTGATGTAGTAGATAGAAAAAGTCTTCACATGGTATAATTACGACAATGAGAGACCCTGCAGTACAAGCCTCTTGCGAACTTTAGAAGCTTCTGGAGGCCATGTGGAGATTGTAATGTTCCAGGGTTTCTAAATGATTTGTGAGCGTTTCGTACTAAGCCATAAAACCTTCTGGTTTCGTCGGTAAACCCGATGGACAATAAAATTCGGTAATAATGACTACTCGTTTTGTGCGCTCATCTAGCAAGTATCTGCCCGCTTTGAATACTTTTTAACATAAGACATCTACATACAAAGTTATGATTTTGTTCTCAGTGTTTTATATATTTTTTTACATCAAATACAAAAAATAGTAGTAAGTACAAAGTATTAATAAAAAGTTACTAGTATTTAGACCAGAAAAGTATTTTTTTAGTAATCATCTGATTTCTTAAACCAGTTCATCTGCGTAGCCTAACTTAACCTAAGATATCCTAGCCTAATCTGCCCTAAGCTAAGTTAAGCTAATCTAACCTAAGTCGAAAATAAGTTTGTACAAAAATAAAATAAAAAATAAAAACACTCATCATTTTTATTCCGCACCAAACGAGAAGGCTTCCGGCGGTGGCCGAAACGCGACGCACAAAACAAGATCACCTTCTAGATGGGCTGCTTAAAATTTAAAATTATAGGAAAAACTTCCTGATTTAAGGTTACCGAGAATAGGGCTATTCTTTGTATTTAAGATAAAAATTGGTACCAGATCTTCCTAGTTTATTTTTTAAGACAAATTAAATGCAAATTATTTGTTTTAGTTTGTAATATTTAATGTTTTGGGATGTACAGCACAGGTTTTGTGCGCTGGATATATTTGGCAACACAACAACCCAATTGTCATGGTTGGTGTCTTTGAACTCCTTAGATCATGGCGAGTCGAATAATGTAGCACCTGTAATAGTGTAGTGCCACTTCTGATTTCTCGTATTTTTGCAATTTCCTATTTTAAAAATTAAAAAATATTATATGTACATAAATAATTATATCCAATATTCTGCCTATACTTATTAGTTTAATTTCTTGTCAGACCCCTAGTGGAATTTGGATCTAGAATTATCAATTTACATTACCTTAATATGAACACAAAGATTAATCCATCTACAAGAACGCCTTGTGTTTGATTGACTTACCTGAAACAAAGAAAACAAACAATTAGTTCAATTATCTGCAGTGCACAATTTTAATTTACTCATATAATGATCGAGGACAGTTCAGGTCAGTGCTATACAAAATGTGGTTCGAGGACCGTTATAAAATTTGTTACAGGTTTTACAAGGCATTTTGAAATTCGGCTAACACAATAAAGATAATGTTTTACAATACTTTAAAATAAATGAGAATGTTAAGGGTGGCAAAAAATTGGAACTATACACAGTTAAAAAATCAGCCCCGCGGACAATTTTTAGAGTACCGGGTAAAGATCATAGAGTTAAAATTTAGAGTAGAAAAACTTTTTTTTTCTTCTATTCTTATAATAAAAATAATTTTTTACTGTTGAAATCTATTTTCTCTCTATATTATTAATTAACTCGATTTAGATTGAATAACTATTTAATCTAATAGTATTCTAAATTGGTAAACTAATGTTTGTTAGTGTTCATGTTACTCTACTTAGAATGAATAAAACGAATGGGCACCAATATACATTTGACAGTGTATTTGACAAGAGAAGCGCGTGCGTAATAACAACACTTACAAAAAATGACGACAACCAGCTGTCTGCTGTATTCGACTTCGACTAGTTATAATTGTTGAAACTTTGCAATTGCAAAAGTTACTAAAATTGGTGAAATTTCAAAATTTTGTTACTACTAAAACTGCAGGAAATCATAAATTAAGTCACATCAGCAGTATCATTTCATACAGTTCGTACTGTCTTCATGATCAATTTAAGACAATGAAATGTATAAAGGTCTGTTCACAGTGAAGCAAAGCAATGAGCATAGCATAGCGTCGCGGCAAACAACAATCACAGTTGTATGCTAAGCTAGGATTGTCACCACTCAATTGGACACCATTCAAAAGAACAAAGCTTGCCTTAAATTTATAGAGACTCCAGAAGTCCATTCCACAGAGTCCATTGCCCATTTTTTAATTTCATCTATTTTTCAAGTACGTTCACAAGCAGCAAGTACTCTCAAGGTAAACTGATAAAAATGAAAACTCATTTAACTTATTAAAAATGAGGACAGGTGAAGATACCCCTGGCTCACTGATTTTAGTAAGACTTTGTGGGCATCAAGTACCCCACTTATAAAAAAAGATTCTGGCAGGCTATTCTTGGTAATAACTCAACAAACGGTGTTTAAATCGGCCTGAAAGTCTGACGGCAAGCGGCCGCTCGATACAATGCAAGTTATGGGCGACGCGACGGCCGACGTAAAGTCAACATAGTCACGTGGACTAGGTTGACACGCTCCTACGCTATAGATATGCGGTTCAACGACTATTGGTTTTTCTTTTTTCTTAATTTATTGTGTTTATGATTTATTAATAAAATTACGTAAATTAACATTATTTTTAATTTTATTTACACTTTTGTTTCATAAAACAATAATTTTTTTACTAACAATGAAAAATATAATTCATTAATTAAACAAAATTGAATACAGAAAATAAAATACAATCTATAATCTGTAATTATATTAATATGAAAAAAGTTGTATACAATTTTTATTGCTTTATAAATTAATTAGTTATAAGTGAATTATAATTATTTACAGATAAGGTTTTTATTATAATACTGGAAATGAAATAAATATATATTATAGTTTTATTATTAATCTCAATTTTTCTTCAAAGTTAGACGTTGAAGGTTTGTCCATATTACCAAAACTTTCGGTTTTTAGTTTACCAAAGAAAAACTTAACAATCGAATTAAATATACGTAGGATGTGTAAAAATCAATCAACGAAAGATATATCTTTCTGACTTATTTTTATTTTCCAGTAAAATTGCTATTAATAATTATAATTATACATTATTCAATTATTTATGTATTTAATTTCCAGTACTATATCGATTAAAATTAAAAAAACCCTTTCTATAAATAGTTATAATTCATTAATTTATAAAGCAATAAAAATTATATAAAAAATTTTATGTAACAAATTGTTAAATTTGTATTGTATTAAATTTTGTTTGATAAATCTAAAGAAGCGTGTCATCTAGTCCACACGACTATGCCGACTTTGTCAAACTTTGCACGCCGATTTCTATGCAATTTTTGAGTATTGGATCAAATAGCTTGGCACAATTTCTATACAGGTGGAGTACTTTCGTATTTCACATCCAACTAATAGAGACTTTTCGAACACATGTACTATGTAGGGTGTGAAGCATCCGATGCTGGAATGAGAAAAGTACAACATTAAATCTTATATTTCAGTACAAACCCTTCAAAAAAGGAGGCAAAATATCTGTGTCTAGATTAATCACTAGGAAGTGAAGTAGCAGATGCAAAAAAGGCTCAGAATATTTGACGTGACAATTACACACTGATACCCGTTATATGGTTATAGCTATCATTGTTTAGCAGCGTATGATGTTACTATTATCACTGTTATTGTTAGACAAAGTCACTGTCAATGATGTGTGTCAGCTGACCGTCCGGGTACTTTATTGATTAATCATTATGTGTGAATATTGGAAATCTTTAGACCAAACATGCCGAAATAAATCTTTAACGATCAATATTTTCATATGACATTCATTATATATTTTAACTTATTTAAATAATTACAAGACGTAAGCGGAACACACCTTCGTGCATAATAGTGTCATTACAGATTCATTCTTGGACAAAAAGAATAAAATTTCTTCTTTTTTAAAAAATTATACATTCCGGAAATGTTCAATCTATAAACTCGAACCTTGAACGTCAACAGATCATTAAATCTTGTACATTATTCATTTCAAGCGCCCAAAAAAGGTAAAATAAATCTAAAAATAAACATTATTTTAAAATTAATAAAGTTGCTTGACAATTTTTTACATCTTCTTCTTACTAATTTTGTGTATTTTAAATTTGGCGTATCCAATTATAGTTTTTTTTATACCAAGACGTTATTATTTTTAATGGCAATTTTATTTATTTCATTTTCTCTGTTTAATATTTGGCTATAATTTCCGACCTTAAGACAGGTTTCACAATTAGTTCCTGCACACTATATATTTAGAAAACCAAAAAGCCACTTTTCTGACCATCACACAACTGTACTAAACTTAATTTTCTTTTTCTCTAGATTTATGTATTCAGGAAATGAACAATTTAATTTTGAATGTTGCGAGAACCATTAAAATCCGCACCTTCATTTGAAGCTTTTGAATGTTTAAAAATAAAATAGCACGGCTTTGGAAAAACGTGTACCTCTATGAATGACTGACTATGAGGTTGTTTTATAAACATTTGAAAAAACAGCTGAAACAGGGAATATGTTTGCTTTGGATCTCGTGAATCCAATATACAAACAGCAAAAAAGCCTGAAAGCTGTCGTCGCGGAACTAAAATTAACGTGGTGGAAGGATGCAGTGTTATTTATGAGGTGGAAGTTAACGTAATAACAACTGGAATAACATAACTTTTTCAGATTTTTTTACTTTTTCTGATGTGATTTTTGCCAGTCATAAAGAGATTGTTTAGAGTTCAAGCCAAGAGAAACTCAAGTTCTTCTAGCTGGAAGGGATCTCTGGAAGTAGATAGGATATGAGGATAATCATTACGTTTTTATCCATTTCTCGCAGAATAATTGTAATTAGTTTTAGTAAGTAGATTTTTAATCTGAAATTGCTCGAAAAAGTCTGGTTGGTAGAGAGTGCAGTTCGGTTGTGTTGTTTATAGAGGCGCTACTTGTGCGACCATCCGGTACAGTCAATTAGCGCGTTTATCTCTTATGTGATTATCGTAAATAAAAATTACGAATGTTTTATAATTTTGTTTTATTACCTATGCGCAAAGACATTTTTACTCCGAAAGGAGTATTTCCCACAGGTTGGGAACCACTGGAGGCTCTCCAAGCTAGTGTCGGAGCTGTTAACGTGCTCACCCGTCAGGGTCCTTCTCTTCTAGTCCATCATGTGGACTAACTAATTTCCCCAGTCAAATTGATCGCAAGTGTGACCTGACCTTGTCTAGGATTCAGAGCCGTAAAGATAGCGGATCCATTACAACAGAAATTATATTCATAATTAAAGGCTATGTAAAAGCCCAAAAAATAATTTTTATTCTTTATTAATTTTTTTTATTTGTAGCAGAAATGAAACTTAACAGCCTTGAAATGAAATGTTGATTACGGAATAATTAAAGGTTCTTAAGGTCCCAAAAATTAATCCCTAGATTCGATTATTTTGTTGAAATTGCGGGTACTGCTAGCTTTAAAAAGTTAGCAGCGCCCACTAACGAAAACAGGACTGACAATTTTTGAAACAAAATATTTAATACAGAACAATTAAAGGACTCTTTAAAAGCTATATATAAACATCCAAAAATTAATTCCTAGGCAGTAATATTTTTTTAATTACGTTTCTGCTAGCTTTAAAATAGTTAGCAGCACCCACTAACGAAAACGGAGCATTACAGCCTTGAAACGAAATGTATAATACAGAACAATTAAAGGCTCTTTAAAGACTATATAAATACCCAAAAATTAATTCCTAGGCTGTATTATTTTTTTAATTACGGGTTCCGCTAACTTTAAAAAAGGTAGCAGCACCCACTGACAAAAACGGAGCTTAACAGTCTTGAACGAAAAATTTATTACAAAACAATTATAGGCTTTTAAATACCCAAAAAATAAATTACTAGATTCTATTCCTTTTTTTAATTGCGGGTTCTGCTAGCTTTAAAACAGTTAGCAGCACCTACCTACTAACGAAAACAGGGCTTAACAGCCTAAAAAGAAATGTTTAATACCAAACAATTGAAGGCTCTATAATGGCTATATAAATACCCAAAAATTAATTCCTAGGCAGTAGTTTTTTTCAAATTACGGATTCGGCTAACTTTAAAAAGTTAGGTAGTTAGATCCACTAACAAAAACGGAGCTTAACACTCAAGAAACGAAATGTTTATTACAGCACAATTAAAGGCAATTCAAATACGCAAAAATTTATTTTTTTTTCAATTACGAGTTCTGCTAGCTTAAAAAGGGCATACCCCTAACCAAAGTGCAGCCTAACAACCTTGAAACGAAATGTTTACAAAATTGTTTCCTATCTACATCGCTTTATGATAAATTCACCAAAACCCAAACAGAAAATAGTCAATCTAATATTTGTGAGAATAATAAAGAATGGTTAAAAGCTTCATGAAAGCTAGCTAGCAAAAAATGATAAGCGTCTAAGAACTCATCTTTAGGTACTATTTAAATAGCTTTTAAAGGGTCTTTAACTATTCTGTAATAAACATTTCGCTTTAAGGCTGTCAAGTTTGGTTTTCTTTAGTGGTTGCTGCTAGCTTTTTTTAAAATTAGTTAAACCCGTAATTTCAAAAAATAATACAGCCTAGGAGTCTACCTTTAATTGTTCTGTTTAAACATTTCCTTTCAAGGCTGTTAAGCCTCGTTTTCGTTAGTGGGTGCTGCTAACTTTCTTTAAAGCTAGCAGAACCCGCAATGTCATAAAAATAATAGTCTAAGCATTAATTTTTGGGTATTTAAAAATCCTGCAAAGGGACTTATTTTGTAATAAACATTTAGTTCTAAGATTGTTGAGCTAAATTTATTTAGTGGATCTGATAGCTTTTTTAAAGTTGACAAAACCCGTAAAAATATATAGCCTTTAATTGTTCTATATTAAACATTTCGTTTCAAGGCTGTTAAACCATGTTTTCATTAGAGAACGCTGAAAACTTTTTTAAAGCTAGCAGTACCCGTAATTTAAACAAATAATAGAGTCTAGAAATTAATTTTTGGATATTTAAAAAGCCTTTATAGAACCTTTCATTATTATTCTGTAATAAACATTTCGTTTCAAGGCTGTTAAATTCCAATTTCTTTAGTGAAATAAAAATAAAGATAAAAAAAATTAATAGAGCATACAAATTAATTTTTCGGTATTTAAATAGTCTTGAAAGAGCCTTTAATTAGGAATATAGTTGCAACCGTTTCTGCCGTAATAGATCTGCTAGCATTACGGACGTCTAGGATTTACCCACTCAGATCTACCAATGAACGACTTAGTGGGCTCCAGCGCTCCATTCGATTCTACCTAAAGTAGAGACCGGGCATGTACCGCATGGAGGTGGAGTTTTCTTAGCTGTGAGAGGCTGTATGTTCGCATTAATATCCCTTAAAAGTGATCTTCCTGGATAGCCTTACTCAGCTCAACCGTATCGGTTTTTTGAACTACAGTGTATGAATTAGTATGGCGCAAACTGATAATGGAGACCAAGAAAGCTAATAGACGCTGCAATGTGCAGAAACAAGAGTGTCGATAAGCTAGGGAAGAGGTAGTCCTTCACTCTTTCTAAATTATAAGGTCATGGTCAATCAATTTTTCTTTAAATAGGTATTTCGCGTAGATACGCATCCCGCAGATAAGTCTTTATGGCCTAACACCCATTCCCAATTATTAAATATTATTTATTCTACATTATTTGGTTTTAAAATGGTTCTAGTTCAGTATACCCATACGAAAAAAGGTCACACGGTGGATAGCCGCATTTATGGCGCCGCTAGTTCAGCATGTGATTCTTTGCTAGCGTAATATAGTACGTAATATCACAAATAGCTATTGTAAGCCTTCATAAAGCTATCCAGGTGAGGTACAAATTGTTACTGGAGCTCCAGTTTCCCCTTCTCATGCATTACATTCTATGTTTTTGATATTCTTGGGAATGGGGAATGGTCAAGGCCGTAAAAATGCGAAAATGTAACAATTTCCAGTCTAGTAGTTAAGTTTGGACCAAAAAACGTTTTAGGAGCTGGATTCCAAAGAATTCTGAATATTGGTAAGCATAAGATTTCATGAGGTGTTTCAAAATAGACTTGCTAGACGAAAAACAATGGACAAGATAAATTTAGAACTTTACCAGTTAAAACAACCATCACTAAAACAGTAAGACAATTTTCCTATGTAAACTGTATGTTACGTATAATATTTTTATATGTATAATCAAACGCGTAATCACGTCAAGATTCCTGAAAAATCAACAAAACCTACGTCAAAACGTTCCAAATCGTAAAATTGAGTTCTACTTATAAAGTATGACGTGAATGTAAAACGTAAAATCGCGTAATATTTGGGGGGCAAGACTTGGAGACTTTTCAGCAGAAATTCAATGTCAACAATTTATCGTTGTATCCATAACTTAATGAGCATGCTTTCGGGGTGGGGGGGAGGCTTGGAAATGTAGACGTAACTTACCAAAACCTTACTGCCCTACGAAGCACTGTCGGTTGCGATTTTCATACCACTATAAGGACCACTCCAACTTCTAGATCATGTTGCTTAACTCTGAATACCACTTGACCAGTACCCATAGAGATAGGTCATGCAACGGTTATTGTATATCATACATAATTTTTATGCATGATGGTTAATTTTAGTAGAAACAACCTTTAGTTGAAAGAACAACATATACACTGATACTGTATAAGAGGTTTAGATACTTAGATAAGTAATATCAAGAAGTCCAACACGAGAATGTAAAATGATAAGACAGATGAAAATTTTTCGCTTTTTTTACACTCCCCCAAACGCATAATTAATATTTGAAACAAAAATCGATCAAAGCATTCTGACGCAAAATGATCGACTTGATACCACTAAGGAATGATACCCGTATGAGCCTGATGAATACTTATTACAGAACATTTCGAACTGATCTCGAGTTATCCTTCAGGATTGAAGAGATTGCCAACAAGCACACGATTCTTAAAGCCATAATCAATTAGATTAGGATTTACCTTAGTATAATCCTGCTGTGTTGCCCAGGCTTTCGTATCGATCGGAATTCTCGACAAGTCTTGATGAGTGTCTTCAAAAGATTAAGAAAATACGTAGGTATGACTGAAGTAAGTATATAAAGTTTGACCTTCATACACCTTCTAATCAGGTAAACGTTATAGAGTTGAAACTGCTACTGCGATGAAGAAAAATATTGCTTGGAAAGTAGGAGGGATGTGCTACCCCATCATTAGTTAAATATTTGAAATAGCCCAATCGGACAATCAGAAATTCTACGAATAAGCCTCTCTGCTTTTGACTCATCTGCTTTAACGGGTTCCGTTTGACGTAAAACATTTACGTCAGAACTCTGCGACAATGCAATGTTTACTAACAAAAATTTCAAAGCAATTTCTAATTATTTATAGTTAATTAAAGCGATTATAAACTTATGATTATATTTAATTAAATGAGAGAGATCACCTGTTTAACTTCTAAAGTGTGTCTAAAAATTTAAGAAAATGACTTTTGAGTCGCTTATAGCACACGATTTTTAACACACGTCGCTGCAAAGCGCTGTTTGCTTTTCAGTAACCAGTGAACAGTAAAACCTAACTTAATAGTAATAAAACAAATGTTAAATTGACTACTACCACGTGACATATCTAAGAAGAATAAAACAGAACACAGACCTGGATACTTTGCTGTGTGTTAAGAAATTCATAATAAGGCTTCAATTGAGAGGGCTACGGTCAGTGTACGTCATAAACGACCTAAAAGTCATTTTATTAGATTTGTAGACAAACTTTAACAGTTAACTAATTTTTGAGGTTATGTTATCACAAGTGTTTACTATATGATGCTTTATGATGTTATATATGAAATGAGATTAAAAGTTTCTTAACACAAACCACACGATCTGAGTTTTTGAGCCTTTTTTGCGTATAAAGGCCGCATTCAACCACAAAACAATTAGATTGCAAACCAACGGCTTTAAATCTGCACAAAAAGCATTTTAAGAACTTAACTTTTTATTTTGACTGCATTCCAGTCGTAAAAAGTGAAAAACTTGGAACGTTTAACAGCATACGCGCGCATCGGTTCGTTTATTGTGTCTGCCCTGATGATATTTTAAATTGTGCCACCACACGGTATTTGTCTTTTACGTGCAATGCATTACAAGCCAGTTTTATTTATTTTTTTATTATTATTCACTCCTTATGGTATTTGACTTTTATGTATTCAGGTATTATACACACCCTCCCTCACCGTTTTTTACTTGCACATAATTTAAAGCTAGAGTCTAGCGGAAACATATTGGCGCCTCCTTCATCCTTTTATTCAGGACTCGATTTAAGGCAACAGGAATTTGTTGTAGGTATTGTCATGAACAGACATACGCTGTGCATGACATGAATTATGTATTTATCATGTGGCTGTGTTTCCAGATTTTTATTATTAAAACATTAAATTGCCTAAGGTGTAGTTTTTTCAAGCGTGAAATTTTTAAATGAACCACGTTTAATCCCAAGATTCTGTGCGCGGTTTTTTGTTCTTTTCGGAAAATTACATGCGTATCGTTGAATTTTTAATGTGGCTAAAGATGAGAAAATAATGGAAATTTGTTTATCAAGGAAAGTGATTGCGCAATTTTGGTTAGTTTAGTTGCGAAGTTGAGTTATTCGGTTGAGAGGTTCAAGTTAATTATTACCTACTCGTCCTGTTTTACTTGCTTCATTTCCATTCATGTAAAAATTAATGTTAACCATTATTGGACGGGTGTAATTAGAACGTGAAACCCAGCGTGATAGAGGCGTGAAAAACTTTTCCTGTATATATATTGCGGTGAATTCGCATAAACAGAAAAATTTTGATTTCTTTTGCCCCACGTTGGGACAAACCATATTTATATGCGTTGAATTTGGCTAATTAAAAACAAAATATTGTTTTTATATTCAATTTCATCAAATACTTTCAAATAACGAATAATTGCTGTTAGATCGTAGATAATTGATTTATAATTAAATTGATTTTTTAAAATGACTGTGATCTTTGGAAATGCTTTACAACTTCCCTCTTTTATAAATTCTTATATGATTAGAAAATACCTTTTAATAGTTTTAAATAATGCAATAGTTATGTAAAGATAATATTACGTGAGTTCTTGAATAACTCAAGTTTACGTAAGAGAGTTGGGCGCCAATTAAATAACTAAAATTAACTGAATTAAATTTAATAAAGACTCATCTCAGGGCGAATGTGGATTCCTGTGGTTTTAAAAATATATACAAATTGAAATTGAAATCACTTTTAAAATTGAAATCTTAATTAAGTTTAACTATTACTAAATTGTTCAATTCACTTAATTGCACTTCACAAAATTGTCTTTTCTTTCACAATTACCATTTACAGAAGGAAATAACTTCCTACCTTTTATATAGCGATACTTCTTCCTTTCTACTATATCCTTTCCCAATTCCTATTGGCAGAGCAGGTCACTTTATGTTGTCCCAGTGCTGGTTTCCAATTCCGGTTGACTTCCTTCCTTTTGCATGGATTTCCCACATAACACCATCCACACACTTGATTATTGATTACACACTTTTGGTAATACACTTTTGTCTTAATTTATTGCGGGTACTATTTTCCTTGTTCGAAGAATCTTTGTTTATGTGTTTAAACCAATAAAACACCGATTTATGGTTTTGACGTAGATTTATTGACTATCAATAACTTTAGCTAGAACTTTTAAATTGAAAATTGCAGGTGGTTCCTTTAAACCTTATAAACACTCTTTCACTTTATAACAACTATACACTTTCGCCGTATTCAATTCACCAATCAACTTAACTATCTATTTACATTTGTACTATATTATAATTTATGACTTTACACTGTCGCCTTATTTAGTGAACTCAACTTTACATACGTTCTCGTTCGTCGTATATAAGGAAGTGTCTATTTTACATTATAATAATATGACGACTGTATCTGTACGCCGTTTATCATGAAGTCTATTTACATTTTTACTATTGTATTTAACACGACTTTACTGCGTCGCTTTATGTCAGGAAGTGTCTTAAAAATATGATATTCTAAGCTTATATACTATTTACTATTTACATAATTATATTACACAATTTGACGTCACCTTACGATCTAATACCGGGTGATTTTTTAAATTTCTGATCTAGTAAGTCGTGATTTTTACGCCGTATCGAAGGTCACCGAAACGTAGGGCGTAGCGTTGATCACACTGCTATTCCAAATGTCATTTATGTGACAAATTGACTACTTACTTTTACATTTATTAAACAAATTGATAAATATTTAAACAGTGATCATTTGCGAAACATGCTTTTACCAAAGTGTGCATTTTATTGCGAGTTTAAGTGCAATTTCGATGTGATTATTGACTTGAGAAGTTTAGGTTATGGTTACAACTCGCTTCAATTTTTATTCCTTGGATTTAAGAAATAGCAAGATTTATTCACAATTATAACAATTTACATTGTTAACACAATATTTATTCAAAATTTACAACAACTGTTGGAAATGTTGACCTTCAGCATCTATACACAAATTAACTCGGCGCTTCATATTTTTGAAATCTGACAGTTGTGACAAATCGAACGATTCAAACTACGCCCTACGTTTTCCGCATCTTTTGTTTTAAAATTATGTCATGGCTTTCTAGATCAGAAATTTAAAAAATCACCCGGTAGAATGACTATACTATTTACAAACATAATAGCAGATTAAAACATAGTTTGTCAGTGACACATCTATTACACAACATTGGCAATAATAAAGATGTATTTACATGAACAAAAACCTTTAAAGAATAACCCGTCGATATTAATCATTTGAAATTAATCATAACTGAATTATATAATAACAATAACTTGCGCACAACTTGATGTTACGTATACTTAAGTATTTGGTGAGTAAACTGTTTGATAATAAATAAAGAAACATGTATTATTTAACCTTATTAAAAAGTATACACATTGATTGTATAATCAATGACACACCAGTAACTAACTTAAAATTATTTTTAACTGGAAAAGTTGATAAAGTATTTCTAAAGTGTTAGTTTTTAACAAAGATTTTAAAATTTGACAAAAATTTCCAAAATTTTGACACTAAAATTCACAGCAATATATATATATATATATATATATATATATATATATATATATATATATATATATATATATATATATATATATATATATATATATATATATATATATATATATATATATATATATATATATATATATATATATATATATATATATATATATATATATATATATATATTACAATGCAAATCTTTCACTCTACATAGATTTCTGCAGGCTGGAAATGGATGCGTATTATAGTTCAGAGCTATGGTTCTGAGCTAGTCGGCCTCAATCAAAGTATGGTTTTGCAACCTTTCCTTTAGAGTACATTTTCTGGAAAACTTCTGAAAAGTAGCCATGACATTTTTGGCCAGCTCAAATAACTAATACGTATTTGCTCCTTAGAACGTAAGAAGACGTAATATAATAAGTTCGTAGAAAACGTAAGATTGGAGAAGAGAATATCACCGCAGAAATTAATACCTTCTACTGTCAGTAAAGAAAGAATTCTTCAATTGGTGGTAGGTATCACACTGACCAAGAATATCACCATAAAAGAGCAATGCACATCACTAACATCTCCACTTCTAACCATACAGGTTGTGGGTTCAAGAGGCAACTCCATCTATAGATTAATCGACTGTTAATTGTTACCGAAAACCATAATACCAAGGTATTTTTCTTATTTGGAGGTGTTACTTTTAAACTATTTTATTGCCTAATCCATATATGGCAATATCTTAATTTAACATTATTTATTGGTTGATTTTGCCTTATCACAGCTTCCTGCAGAATTTTGTTGTAAAGAAATACTTCCTGTAAACTATTTTGATAGTTGACTTGATTGATTTTTTTACACACTGTTTCTTTTACAGTTTACTTACACACATATAACTCTATCTGTCTTTTGTGAATTATTGATGTTGAGTTAAACGGCGGCTGTTTACTTTGTAGCAGACGCTTGCTGGACCATAAATAAATAATATTTTCAGGATATTTGTTCAATAAATTTAAATATAGCGAGAGTCCCTATTAACACTGCGATCTAGGCGGCCAGGAAGTTTCCATTATAAAAGGTAAGAAAACAAATTCATTTGCTATTTTTCCAAATCCCCACTTAACTGTTTGTCTTACTGAACTCATTCGAATGCTGAAGTTTTGTTGGGCAAGAGTAATATTCCTGCCAGGATATGGACATAAAATGCGTTTTTGAATAAGATGCTTTGGATCTCCACAGAAGACATATTTTTCATTCTGATCGAATGCAACACAGTGTTCCAGTTGAGAATAAATATGTGGCAACGTGTCTTGGTCACAATAAGACCCTATTAGGGTTGCTATAATTCATCAAGGCATACTTAATTGACAGATACTTAACACAGTGGTGTCTTTTATGAAAAGAAAAATAATCCTCCTGATTAACAACAGGCCTACATATTGCACGGTCCATCAATAAATCCCCAACAAAAGTGAGCCAGTTCAAATTTTAAAAATTCAATAAAGAATTCCTTGGCTATCTATGATCTGTTTTAAGTTTGAAATAACTGAAAAAGACCGCCAAAAGTCCAAATGGAGGTTCTCAATCAGCCAATTAATTTGGATATGTTAACCTTCTTAAATAAATGCATAGTTAGGTAGTCCTCGCATTTATATGATAAACAATAAGCAAGAGGATTTTTTTTATTCTATAAGGACAGATTAATTTTATTGGAACTGTCACCTCATCAGGCAACCCTTTTAGTAATCTGAGGACGCGCGCTGCTGATTGACGATTAGAGGTCAGGTTAGAGATTAAAAAAAATACTTTCCGTACATGTTGTACTAGAAAACTACCACTTTTCCTGCATCTGTCTAAAGGGATTATTAAAGAGTACGGAATATTATTGCAAGGTACGTGAAATGTACGGGAATTGTATGGGATTTTTGTTCTTGTATACAGCTTGGCCTTGAGCCACAACATCACTCGTTGCAAATCGCCAGTTTTCCGTCCTAGTGGCGTAATGTATTGCACCCACTGTTCTCTTACCAGCTTAAAATCGACCGGTTTGCTGGCGTTTTATTGATTAGGGAATGCGTTTATTTTCGAGCTCGTATGACTCTGCTAACTCTACAGTAAATCCAGCAGAACCTTATATTAAAAAAATATATATTGCAGGAGAAAAATTAAATTTTGGGAATTTAAATAGCCGAAAACTATTGCTATTATCCTGGTCCACAGTATTGCAATTTTTTACATTTCTATGTACTTCAACTTAAACGAAAGTAAAACTTGGTGACATTTGGAAGAATTTTTAACTTTGAAGACGAAAACGTCGAGATCTTTTTCTCCGAGAGAAGAATCTTAGTCGAAAAATTAGGGACTTGATAATTGGACATAAATCGGTGTTTTCTTAACCAGTGCTCATAATCTGAATCAAATATCCAGGGTCGACATGAACTTGCTCATCGCTAAAAAGTGATTATCTGCACTTCTGATGCATTACTGCGCAAACGGGTTGACCATCAAGACCAGGTTAATCTGTTGCTAGATCATGCCAATAATTCCAATCTTTGAATACATGCCTTAAGGTCCGAAAAAAGAAATTGCTCGTCGCATCGGCCTGGGCATAATTGGAAACCTCGTGGTGAGTTATCCGTTGTTCTGAACATCATTCAGAGGTACTGTAAAAATATACTGAGTATTAAACCCGATAATCAGTTTTAATTCTGTGTTATTCTTTGCCAGAGCTTTAGGATTTTATATCCACTGTGTGGATTTGAGCTCAGCTAAAATTTATCTACCTAACAATTAAACTGTACGCGAAGTTCATAATGTAGGAGAGAGTGACCTAAAGAAATCTTTTCCATAATTGCTTAATAAGCTTCAAAGTCGGGAGATAGGAATCTTCTGCGAACAATCAGGAGTAAGTTAAGAGTTGAGAGCCTAACGAAAACATGGTTTATAGTGATTTCCAATACCACAACACAAATTCCAAAGACATTATTAGATTGGCCGATCGAATGTGGTTGCCTTTGTTCGATTCATTTTTCAAATTCAATACCCAAAGTATGGTTTGAAGAAAGAAGAAGCATGTTTAAAATTCCATTATACCAGAATGTGGGTATTATACACAGTGATTCAGACCACCCGTTTCAGGCCTTGTTTTTGGCAATAATTAATCGTAGAGTTGGTATAAAAACAATTGTCACAGAAGCCCTAATGAAGAATGAAATGGTGGTAATAGCCGCCCCCTGTCGGGTCAGTATTTTGGAGAACTGACTCCAAAACTTGGAAAGCAGGGTTGTGTCACTGAATAGGTCGTTTAAAAATAGACCACTTTTATAGAAAATAATTTTTATATCCACACAAGTTTCCAGAAAAACTGAGTTAAATTTCTGAAACATCTTTTCAATAAAATTATAATGCAAGGTTAAAATATTGATAATTCATGTGCCAAAAACAGTTCATAAATGTTCGTACTGCCTTCCATCT
Source organism: Agrypnus murinus (assembly GCA_929113105.1). Lineage (NCBI taxonomy): Eukaryota > Metazoa > Arthropoda > Insecta > Coleoptera > Elateridae > Agrypnus > Agrypnus murinus. The sequence goes on from OV816031.1 coordinate 31,480,666, forward strand.
TTCCATCTGCCTTCTAAACATTTTCCTGCCCCTCTACTCATGCTGTTAGTAGCTCGTGGTATGTACGAGGGTAGGCTGAAAAGTAATGCACACATGCTTGTAGAACACGAACAAAAACAAATAGCAAGATCGGGCAAAAATTAAATCAAAGTACAATTCTTAAGGTTCAAAATCATATATTTATTTTTCAACATAGTCACCGTTAAGCCTAACACATTTCTCCCAACGTGTAACAAGTTTTTTCATCCCGTCACTGAAGAATTCTTCCGACTTCTCTCGAATCCAGGACGCGATAGTTGCCTTCACCTCATCGTCTGAGGTGTAATGATTACCCTTGAGGTCTCTCTTGAGTAGAGGAAAAAAATAAAAATCGCATGGCGCGAGATCGGGGGAGTAAGGAGGGTGTGGAATCGGTTCAAACTTCAGGTTTTGCAGTGCAAATTTTACGGTATCCCAATTGTTCAATAATTAAGCCGACACGTTCCTTGGATATTCCAATATGGTTTCCAATACGCTTTTGAGTGATTCGCCGGTCATTTTGAATCAAATCGTCGACGAGTTGGCGATGTTTATCGTCTGTGGCAGTGATCGGACGTCCGCTGCGTGTTTCATCAACAATTATGGCTTTTCCAGGCTCGCAACCACGAAATTTTAATACCCATCGATTTACAGTAGATCTATCAACAGTATCGTCACCATAAACAGCCTTTAAACGGCGATAAATCTCAGTAGGAGGCACATTTTCAACAGTTAAAAATTCGATAACAGCGCCCTGTTTAACTCGCGTTGACATAGCACTAGAACACGTCTCCATACTTTCGCTACTCAAAACGAACTGGTGAACGCAACGCCTTCAAAATGGGCATGCATATAGAGGGGGATTGTGCATTACTTTTCAGCCTACCCTCGTATTACCGCAGCGCTTAATGAACTGCAAGATTCTCAAATTCGCAGTTTCATTTCAACTCTTGTTGTTGATTTATTTATAAATAGGCCCATTGGGCCCGGGCCCGGGCCCATGGTGCAAAAGTTTGAGAGTGCAAAAGTTTGAGAACGCAAAGGGCGCTACAGTGCAAGTGTAAAGTCTGGAACCATAAATGTTTTTGAAAGAAAATCCATAAACACGTCAATTTGTATCTTAAATGAGAGACATTTTAACGTAATTGTTATTTTTAGATTGTCTTTTGTTTATGAGTTATGGCGATAGCGAAGTTTTTTTTTAAATAGAAGCCCTGAAATTCTAAGACTAAATATGCTAAAAAAGTATGATACTGTATTTTAAAATTTTGTAGATAATTGCTTTTAAAGTTTTAATAAAAGAAAATAAAAAAAATTGTGAAGAACTGTCATAATTTAACGTTAAGTCAATTGTTACACGACTACTTGATTTTTTTAGATAATTGTTGCTTTTAGAGTTTTAAAACAAAAATCGAATAATAATCAAGAGTTCCAAGTTTTAATAAAAAAATAACAAAAAATTCTCTGAAGAACTGTCATAATTTTAACGCTATGTCAATTGTTACATGACTACTTGATTTTTTTAGATAATTAATGCTTTTAAAGTTGTAAAACAAAAATACAATAACCTCAAGAGGTCCAAGTTAAAAAAAATTAAAAAAATCTGTGAAGAACTGTCATAATTTTAACGTTAAGTCAATTGCTATACGGCCCCTTGATTTTTTTTAGATAATTGTTGCTTTTAAAGATATAAAACAAAAATCGAATAACAATCAAGGGTTCCGAGTTTTAATACAAAAAATAAAAAATTCTGTGAAGAACTGTCATAGTTTTAACGCTAAGTCAGTTGTTACATGGCTACTTGGTTTTTAAATAATTATTGCTTTGAAAGATTCAAAACAAAACTCGAATAACAATTGAGAGTTCCAAGTTTCAATAAAAAAAATAAAAAAATTCTCTGAAGAACTGTCATAATTTTAATGTTAAGTCAATTGTTACACGGCTACTTGGTTTTTAAATAATTATTGCTTTGAAAGTTTTAAAACAAAAGTCGAATAACAATCAAGAGTTCCAAGTTTCAATAAAAAAAAATAAAAAATTCTCTGAAGAACTGTCATAATTTTAACACTAAGTCAATTGTTAATGGCTACTATTTTTTGACATAATTGATTTTAAAGTTTTAAAACAAAAATCGAATAACAAGCAAGAGTTCCAAGATTCAATAAAAAAAATAAAAAATTCTGTAAAGAACTGTCATAATTTTAAGGTTAAGTCAATTGCTATACGGCCCCTTGATTTTTTTTAGATAATTGTTGCTTTTAAAGATATAAAACAAAAATCGAATAACAAACAAGGGTTCCGAGTTTTAATACAAAAAATAAAAATTCTGTGAAGAACTGTCATAGTTTTAACGCTAAGTCAGTTGTTACATGGCTACTTGGTTTTTAAATAATTATTGCTTTGAAAGTTTTAAAACAAAAATCGAATAACAATCGAGAGTTCCAAGTCTGAGTAATTTATTTCAATTTTCCTCGATACTGTTAGGGGTAGGTAATAAAAAGGTTTTCTTACAAATCTTGTTTTCTTTTTAAAAGACCTATCGGTGCTATCCCACTTAACTTCAATTTTCATTTGAAATTTTGGAGTTGGAACCACTTTTACAGGATATTGGCTCCACCAGGGAGTGGCCACTACCACCATTCGATTATTCATCAGGGGTTATGTGATAAACTTTTTACCCCAACTCTCTAGGATTAATCGTTGCCGAAAACAAAGGCCGATACGGGCATTCCGAATCACCCTGTACGATCGAGGCGAAGCAAAGATGTTGGATGTTGATAGTGATAGATAAAGACATCTAGAAGCCGAGAAAAGGGCTTGTGGTTTATTGGCTGCCCTGCTTCCGGTTCCGAACATATGTTGGATCTAGTATGTTGCATCTTCTAACACCGACACTGTTCTCCATTCACAAAGAGGAAAGGCAATAATCTAATCTAATCATGTTATTATTGTAGCAAATATACTGTTCGATTTACAAATAGTACACCTTTAGGAAAATATACTTTCGCTACGTTACGTTGTGTCGGTTGAAGGGTGGAGACAGGTGCAGGAAAAAGATATTAGACTCTTTGTATAAGGAAATATTCAGAACATAAAATTCAATTTATTGGAGAAACCAGGAACGGGATGGTCAGAATTGGAAACATTTCCAATGGAGCGAAGAAAACCCAAGTCCTTCCGACGATCCGTAGATTTCATCAGTTATAGAATTATTTTGGTATATGCTCCACATACCGTCATCCCTCTCCCTATTACAACAAGCCTAATTCTTTTTGGGCTCGTTATTGAGATAACTAAATATTATAGTATGAGCAAAAACTAACTACATCAAATGTGCCTTTGGAATTTTGAACTCGTGTGTATCATAATACTGGAAAATAATAACACTGTCACTGTCAAAGGAGTCTGATTATTTCGTATAATCTTCTGGTGTTATAATACACATGAGTTCAGAATTCCAAAGGCACCATTGATGGATTTACTTTTTGCTCATACTATATTTTTATGGATATCGCCGCTGTTAGAACTGTTGCCGTAGGCTAATTTCATGCCAAATCGACTAGAGCCGTATTTAAATGTCTCAGATTTTGTTGAAATTTTGTGCTTGCATAGATACATATGAAATGTCATTAAATTATTTTCCAGATTTTTTGGATTAAAAATGGCCGAAGTAGAAGTTTTTGAAAATTTCGATTTTTGGCAAAATCTGCTACCCGTCACTCTACATCATCTAACTGAACTTGCCATAACTCCCTTATTTTTGGAGTTGTCTGGCTCATTCAGGTGTCAGATTAAAGCTAGTTCTTGGATCTTTCAGATGAATCTTCAGATTGGATCCAGATTCTTTTTATATCAAGAAACGTGTACAGAGTATATCAGCCAAGCATGTACTAAGATGATTCTATAAAAATAGTCTCAAAAGGGTGACACTAACACTAAACACTAACATTTGTCTTCGGAGCCTGCTACTTTTTCATTTGGTCATTTTTAATCTAAAAAAATCTGTAAAATAATTTAATGACATTTCATATGTATCTATGCAAGGACAAAACTTTGAACAAAATCTGAGACATTGAAATACAGCTCTAGTCGATTTGGCATTTAGCCCATAGTAGAACAATGATAAAGCCATGCAGCTACGTTGCAGTCTAAATTAGTTCCTATATATTTGTCCATAGGCGCTCCGTGGTCGAGTGGTAGAGATCCTACCTCTCGTTCAGAGGGACAGGGGTTCAAACCTCGGTTGCGACTGAATTTTAAAAATTTAGTACGATCGTGTTTGAGCTCCTTAGCTTAAGGTATGAAAGTTGTATGAGTGATAAAGTATGGGGGGAGCGTAATGTACTTGCTACAATAGCTCCATTACCTCCGTTGCACTCCCATAAGAGTTTGTGTGGAACCCCGACACTGCGAAATGCGGTATAAGGGAAATGGATTATGTATGTATGTATGTATATTTGTCCATAATTTTACCTTTATTAATTTTTACTTTATTGCACTGAAATTATTAAACTACATGGAGGATATTAAATTACACAATTAAATTATTTATGGTCTTGCGAAATACCGAATAATTAAATCTCGCGAATATAATATTTCAGGTAACCGTTACACCGCTTTACATTTTTAATTTTGGAACCATCCTATCATAACTTCATTAATAATATCCCAAAGATTAATCTTTTATTTGTTTTATTCCTTTTTCCAATCCTGCACCCTCAATTTGTAAGATTTATGAAGCACAACACTTTTGAACTCGTGCCGCTTACATCAAAAATTTAAAGATAAATCAAACTGAAATTAAGCCTAAAGGCTTTAAAACGCCATAACATCTAAAAAAGAAATACTGAAACAAGCTTGAGAAAGAAAAGAAAAAATCGGTGGAACCAAGATGAACCAGCATTCCTTCATGTATAGTATAGACTATTCCATTTCTTTTGGCAAGTTTGTTCAGAATAACAAACAACATCCTACTAAAATTTACATAATAATATTTAGCAGATTTAATTAATGCGATCGGGTCTTTCAACACGCACGTAATTTCAAATTTGTTAACGAAACATAAATCTTTACGATTGTCCAATTATCATATTAATTGATAGTTTTCTAAAAATATCGCAAACCAACGAACCACTGGCCGAAATAAAAATGTATGTCGTGATGTTTGTTGGGGTCTTGGTATGCATAAGAATAATCGTGTCTTTGGACGCGAAATAATGTAATGGACAAATATTTGTTTTCAGATTCATCACCCTGACTGGTCGCCTGAAGAGTTTTCTGTTTTTGTAGAAATTTAGACATGAACGTGAGAGACATACAGAATAGGGCTTCTTTGGTGATACTGACGAATAGCTGCCAGGAGATCGAGGAGTGGAATTATTCAATGTAATAAGACTTTCAGGAATTCTGAAGTTGAAGGAAGAACTTGACATTTAATGATGAGATTGTTAAATTTAAATAAAAATTTGGTTTTCAATAAACAGAACCAGATAAGGAATTTATGACTTTAATCATATCGCCACAATAACTTGTATGTACGTTTTAATTAGGTAGCTGCCTACTTGTAGAATTAAGATTTATAAAAATAACTTTTTACAATTATTATTCTCATGAATTCTTCTTTTATGGAAATTCTCACGGAAAAGAAACAAATAATGTTCAAACCGATAGTATCTGGTAGCTACATAACAAAGAAAGATTGGACTATTCAATGCCATTTAAAGTGTAATCTCCAAACAAGACTTAATTTTATGGTCTTATATTAGGCACTAAAACGACTAACATATAGCGTTCGAGCAATGTAAACTGTTTAGCAAAACGAATACAGCCAACACCACCTATATAACTAAGGCCTCACAACATATTGTAAACGTCATAGTGACGTCACATACAAAAGGCAAACGAAATCAAACAAAACACAGTATTATGTCATTTGTGTTGGCTGGTGTATTGTAATTTTTATAATATGTAGCATATAATTAGCTTGTATGGTAAACAAGTGTTGTGTTATTGTGTACCCGGTGCAACGGTAATTACAATGAAGAACAAAAAATGCACGTGTTTAAGTTTCCGAAAGACGACAAATCGCAAAGAAAGTGGATACATAAAATTCACCGAGAAGATTGTATGCCATCGAATTATTTTGTAGTGAGTTAAGAGCTTTTATTTGGTTTGCTTTTTAACCTGTTTCATAAGACACTAACAAGCTTTATTAAACAGTATAATTGTTTAATATAATCGATGGTGTTCTGGCGTCTTAACAGTAGAAATTTGTATTTACCAAAGGAGGTTTAGTAAATTTAAAGCACCCAAGATCCTCGTGATTAAGGGGTTTTCTTTAAAAAAGTTTTGCAAAAACACAAGAATTATAAAATTTTTCTGTCAAGTATGACTGTATAACCTAACGATCTAACCTCAAAATAGCAACTTTAGCGTTGATTTTCTGATTATTTACGCGATGTCTGCGCCATTTGATTTAAGATTCCTATTCTCTGAGTTATTTTGCAAATCCTATTACCATCGACATAGCCTAACTACTACAAACATTTTATTTTTGAATATATTTAATTACAAATACAAGTTGGTATTTTATATTTACGGTAGAATTTTCGTATGAAAATAGGTCCCTGTCAAATAAAAACCCATTCTCAATTAATATTCTAGGAAATCGTTTATTTCTTGGTGGAATAAGACAGCCTATTAGCTAAAATGTAATGTAATTGATGTAAATTGCCTTTTTGTCGTGGCGTCACTATGTTGTTGATGGGCCTTATTATGTAGGTGGTGTTGATACAGCTAGACGATTTATAGAATGTTTTTGTTCAGATTAACAGATAGAAAACTGCTGGAGAGCTTGTTTTACACATAAGAAGAATTTGCTAGGATTCGAGGGAATTCTTGAGAATTGTAAGAAATTTATTGGCTACTAAGTCCATTAGTATTTACACAGCGCTATAAAAATACAGAGATTATGTAAATCTAAAGAAATTTTCAGAAATTTCCAAGAAATTGTGGGGAATTTATAGGCATATTAGGAAATTTGGAGGAATTTCAGGAAAAATTACAGAAATAATGTAAAAGTTACAGAAGTTACAGAACACTAAAGTAATTACAGAAAATTGGGGGGAATTTACAGACATTTTTGGGGGGAATTTAGAGAAATGTCAAATGACAGAACATGTAAAATAATTGTCGAAAAACGAGCTAAGTTTTTAGTTATATTTAGTTATATTCATGGTTAAAATGACCATTCTGATAGATTTTCGCTCATGATGTTGGCTTATATGGATCAACTTTGGGGTAGTCAATTTTCAATCACATAATAATGTAACAATTCATCAGAGTCAATTAAACAATAGCAGCGAATAGGTAATGAAACTAAAACCACAGACATATCAACTAACAAATAGTAAAGATGTCTGGTCAGTTAATTATAGCCAGCTGAAGAACAATAATATACCCATGATTGGTTCCCTAACAGTCTACATTCCTTTTGATTGCGCATTTTGATTCGGTTATTTAATCAGTTCGGGGTTTTATCCTCAAAAGCCCTATTTTTTGTCCACCATCTCGGGAACAATTAAAGATACTGAGGTATTGTCTGAAACAGTTTCCGTCTAGCTACCTTTTATTTAGAAAATAAGTAAACATGAATCTCCTATTTGATTATTAGGTTTTTCTTTGGGAGAATCACAATATTTCTTAGAAATGCCGACCACAAACTTATTTTGATGTTGTAAGCCAATTCTTATTCTATTTCTAATTTGGCTAGCATATGGAGGCCTTTGTGGGGAACTACATTCGAAACAGATTTCGAAAGTATTTCCAATTCTCCCTAACAACAGTTGCTTCACGAGAAGCTTCGAGTATGCAATGCATACTATGCATGTATGTAAATTTTTTAATTACCTACCTTAAACCTAACTTATTCTGGAAGTCTGAAATATAGTGATGGTTCGAGTTAGGAGGCTGCAAGTATACGAAATGTTGTAGTATGTAGTGGAAAAACTGAATATCATACAGAAACAAAACTAACTTATCCAGATAGAAAATTAATTTTACGTGCGATCCGATACAGAAAACGCAGCCCCGGCATCTTTAAAAACACTTCTTTAATGGTACGTTGAATTGTTATACCGCTGGCGAAGCTTTTTGCCATTAGTTACATTTCTTTTCATCTCTTTGAAGAGAGTGTGATAATCAGGCTCGGAATGGTTTCCTTACTTACCGAGCTTGGAAAAAATTGGTCCATAAATAACCGATACACGGAAGAAAGCGTTCCAAAGTTACATTTCATCCCCTACCCCGTCTACAATTTAGATACCATGATGTGTTTTATCAAGTGCACTTACACCTTTTATGAGTCAATAAAGGTCTTGTTCTGCCAGCGAAAAGCTTTCCGAAAAGTCCGAGATCTGGACTGCAATTTTTGTTGGTTAATGTCTTGTAATTATACCTAATACAAATCCTAAAGGAATCCTCAGAAATATATAAACAATTATGGGAAATTATTATAATTAATAAACTCATCTTAAAAAGATCGAGTTTTTTTAAGTTTGGAAAATAATAGCGTCTTTTAAAAAAAGTCTATATGCATTTTCCCCGATGAAGGTCATTTTCAGCGCCGAAAAGAGGAAAACCGAAACGAGTGCAGAAATGGGCTAATTCTGGCGTGCAGTCGATTGAAACCGTCACCGAGTAACCATATCTGTCGTTACAAAGCCTATTCTATAAAAAAATTCCATACTTTCCAAAACGCCTGATCAGGAGGAAGCCTAGACCGACCACCTCGGATTAGGCTTTGAAGCCATCTAGCACACCTATTCACAAACACTAAATGAAATTAAGCATACCGAGAAGCTCTTTGAGATAGGGGATACATTATACCGAAGTATGACTCGAGTATTCAGGGAGTTTTCAAAAAAATCTTAGGTTAGAGAAACTGGTGAGGGAGATGGGCGATAGTTTGCTCGGATTTTAATACTTCATACGATAGAGAGATTCGATGAATGTTTTTGCTCGCGTCCTAGCACCACCGGTTTATACAGGGTGATTCAAAGCACGTCCCATTTTCGGACCTCTTTTGCACGCACCTCTATTGAAACCTAACCAGACTTTTATGTTGCGGTTAGACAGATATGATAGCTCAGGCTTTCTTCTATGATACTGCCAAGTTTCTTGCGAATGGGACAAGAAACAACCACGCTGTAAATTTTCAAAGGCACCTCTGCATCGAACACATTCTCCAGTCTTGATGCGAAATATCTCTGGAAATGGATGTCAATGGTTGGAACATAGCTACATATCAATCGGTTCCATAATCACTTGACCAGGAACGTTGCAAGTTCCAGATGTGACGTTTCGTTATGGACATAGAATCTTTCTGGATCTGGGATAGCAATAAGTAAAAAAATAGATATAGAATGTAAATAACTTGCTCAAAACTATTCAAAAAAATAAATTGTTTGACTATGAGTATGTCTTTGAATATGGGTTAATCTCCAATATGGGCTTATAATCTGGAACCAGTGCCAATAGGAGCAATGCAATTTATATATTTTTTAGAATTTGGTCGATAATTACTAATTTTTGATTTACCAAATTTTTTGTGTCGCCTTTGGGTAGGTTTTAATTAATTCAGTACATATTGACATAAACTACAGTAAATAAATTAATTGCTCTCAATTATTAATCAGGTTAACGCCTTGAATAGTACATTGCTATCTTTATGTTTAAGTTATTGTTATTAGAGTAACACCAACTGATTCGACATAACAGTCATAATCACAACGACGACCTGGTTACATTTGTTTATTGCAGGCGTGGGGGTTCTGCATGTTTTAGCTACGGTTTCCCAGCAGACGCTGATAACACACAGAAATATTATGTGGGAGAGTAATATGATAAGAGACCTCATTTGTTTGGGAACACGACTGTTTACATTCTTGTTTTGAATTCGGAGCATCAGATTTAGGAATTTTAAAACTTATGAGAAATTGTCTCATAGTAGTTTCATAGTATTTAATCTTCCAAGGATTGGACTTTAATTTTAACAAATTCAAGATTTAAAGTTTTCAAGAATTTCAAGTAGGATGCTTCCAAATATCAAAGCTTCAGTCTTCATGTTTCAGACTATCAAGAGTTAGACTTCTACAAAGTTTCACCAGCTTAAACGTTTCGGAGAATCGGTATGAGAATTTCAAAGTATCAGTAATTCAAATTTACTTACAGCCAGTCAGTTCGTCAGTTACTTATACTTTTAAAGTTTTGGGTACCTTAAGAGTTTATAGTTTGGTACTGCACATTTTTAACATCTTAGAACTTCAATTCTTCTTAAGTGAAGAAAATCATCAGAATTCACATTATTAGAACTGTACACACTCGGTTTTACGGGTTCTAGCATTCAAAGTTTGAGTTTAAACTTCAAGGAATGCATTAGAATTTAAAATTCAAAATTTAGAGCTTCAGATTCCTCTAATATCAGATCACAAGCTTCCTAATTTCAGAATTACACAGGCTCAAAGTTTGCAAGTCCCATAAAGTCAGATACATACAGAGAAACATTTTTAGGGGTTTTAAATTTAGATGTTTCAGTCAATTCATTGCAATATGAATATTTTTCAACGAATTCTTCGTTGTGAAGTTCTGTAGTCTAGATACTTTCGCCAATTACACAGTTCGCACAGAATTACCAGAATTTCGTATAAGATTGGGTAAAGGGCAATGGATTGGAATATTGGTCAAATTGAGGCAAACCATAGATAAACAGATGAATTCCACGTATCTTGTTCAATGTACTCAATGATATGCTTCAATGGGTCAATTCATATGGTAAAGATATGGAAAAAAATATTTTCTAAGTTAGCTTTTCTTTCCCTAGGAATTGAACCTTATGGAGAGCCATCACGTGTAAATATTGCCATGTCAATTTTTTTTCAGCATAACGAAGCAAACCTAGTACCAATTCGAACCAGGAACTGAACCTTGTGGGAATGCGTTACATGTAAATATTGTTTGTGATCAATTCGGATTACTAGAAACATCAAATCATCTCAGTGGCAAAGAAAATGCCGCATATCGTCCAAAGGGCAAAAGCTCGCTATATTTATCCATTCAGAGGACTTGTTCACTTCTTGACTGGACACGGGCTGTACTTAACACATCTAAAAAAATGAGCACCACAGAGCAAGTGCTGTTTTACTGTCAAGACTTGAAGGAAACAACTCAAAAAGAGAGCAGTGTCCTTCAGGATGTGCTAGTGCGAAAAATGCTCTGGGATAAAAATCTAGTAACAGTGCTGGTGCAGAAAGTGAGTAGTTACGCCCAGCAACAATGTGCAAACCGGTTAAAGCAGAATAATTAACTTAACGGAACTAACAACAAATCACCTGATTAAAAGTAAAAAGCAACAGACAACGAAGTTTCAAGTTCTAAGATTCTGTCGGAACTTTCTGGAAATACCAACAGTATTACTGAAGAATCAAACCCAGAGCAATGGCAGAGTCAAAGAAAATGCCAGAATAGAATATGTGAAACCCATCCGTTTATTCCAATTATGACAATATTGTACTCCGTTACCAGGTGCTCTCACAAAATTATAAAGATTTGTAAGTTTCACATTTATTTAAACTTTGGCCTCCAAAGTTTTACACTTCCTGAGCGTGAGTGTCAATGTAAGGCAACAGATAGTAGTAATCTCAATTAATCAAAATAGTTATAGCTGTTTAGATTCACGCGTCATAATGACGTCAACATCTAGTGATAATTCGTCATAAGACATCAGTGGACCAAAATATTTGTATCTTTAGATGCCATTCATTAGAAATAATGAGACAACGGCCAAAAAAACTAGACTGTGAATTTCAATATATGTTATATTGTCGTATATTTTTTTCAATATATAACCTTAAAAAGTACTAGTAGTTTCAATATATATTCGTAAAGATTTGGGGGGTGGAGTACCAAATTTACCTTGAAAAAGACGTAAAATTAACGTGTCTGTAAGACGTGAAATTAACATCTAGCATATGACATCATTGGTCTGAGACATAAGGAAGTCATTACCACGTCATATTTAGGTTATTCAACGTCGACATTTACGTCACTCAGTGACCAGTTTTTCACGTCATTTTCACGTGGCTTTGCTACCTGGATATAGTCTCCAAATTGAATCTAATTTTTCGAAAAGCGTCCGTTTCGACTAAGTAATTGTTTAAAGCACGTTGCCGGGAAACAATAGCTTATGTTTCATAATTTTCTAAGCTAGTACCAATTTAAATAGAAGATGACCAGGAATTAAACCTTGTGGAAAACCATCACATGTGAATATTGCCATGTCAAAAGTATTCGTTGCATAATCACTAAGATAAATTATGATCAGTTTTCGTACAAACGAAAAGTGTAGAAGCTTAGAAGATTCAAGGTTAAATGTATAATCAACGAAAATGTCAAAATAAAAGAAGTTGTGGCTCTTCCCATGACAACATTGTAATAACAGTTAAAAAGATCCTATTTCTAAGTACGAAAATAAATATGTAATGTTTTGAAAGAAATTGATTGCAAATCCAACCTATTCTTGTTTATAGCTTTCTGTAATACAATCGTTTATAAATAAGATGCTAGAGCCAACTATACCTACATTTAACAAAGGTAGTGTTAATAAAAATAACACTTTAATTATGTCGCGTCCACCGTGAATGCATCCACTTTCAGTAGATTATAGATATGCAAATATAAATCCCTGAAACAATAAACCATTAAAGATAAATCGAGTTAATTACAAGTTACAGCGCGAAAGTGATTAATTTATTAAGTGATTGGTATCGTTATTTTTCAATGATTTTTATAAAATCTTACGGTCGGTCGGTCGGTATGCTCCCGTTCATTTGCGCTGAACGGTAATTAAATTATCAGGTCTTATTTGTAAACCTGCACGTAACAATTTTTAACCATTTATGTTTTCAGATTTTTCATGTGGGTGACGGTTGAATCTTATCTCTAAGAGCAATTTCTCATGCTTTTACTACCGCTTCAATGTGGTAATTATGCATTTAAAACGATTTCGCGTACTTACATTAGTTAGATCTGTAAAAGTTGCCGTGTAACTTTTAGCCTTAACATTTTGCTGTACTTCTTCCGTTCTTTAAAAGTCGACCGATTTTCAAATAGCCCCCAGACTCCCAGAGCAAGTAACAACTATTAAATACATGCATAATGCATTTTCTAAAAGGTGGATAACCTTTACATAATAATTAATCGTCCAATTTTCTTTTAAGGTGCATGGAATTATCATTATTATTATTATTATTATTATTATTAGTATTATTATTATTATTTCATTGCATTTACCTGTTAGTAGATTTTCTATTAATTAATCGCCAAGAAAGACACTGAATAAACTCAATGCGATAAGAACGCGCATTTTAACTTTTTATAATGGAATTACTTACAGGGATCAAGAATTTCACTTTCTTTGTTAATAACGTATGATTTATTCATACTGACTGTTGGCTACTTTGTCTGATATTTTTCAAAATCCCGACTTCGTGGATATTATAATAATTTCGCTTTCATATCCCCATATAAAGTAGTAAAAGCTTTTATGATTATCTATTCCTGAAAGATAAAAAGTTGAAATGATTGGGATTTCAAACAGAATTGACAGATAAGGTGATGAGCTTTATTTATTAATTTATCAGTAGAATCAATTGGAACATTTTTTTATTATACAATTGTATTGTCTTTTATCCTTTAGATACCTGTGAGAAACTGTATGTAGCTGAAGCACTACGTACAATTGGTCCATTTATTAGTGTAAAAGCTGAAAAAGAAAAAAATAGTTGTAAATGGAGTAAAAGTGTGGGAAATTGTTACTGAAATAAAAATAAATTTCAGGAAGAACGTAAAGATAGTCTTTAAAACGAACTATCCATTAGCTGGTAATATTTATTCAGTTTTTCACTAGTGTGCATAGCGTACTACATTCTGAAAACGAAAGCTTTTTACCAGTTCGATTCTAGATCGCTTTCCTAGTTCATTTTTTCACGATATATCTTCTGTCTTAAATAGGTTTCGTTTTGAATTCTCTATAGGAACCTAAAATGTATTTACGAAATACGAAAAAATTTGTAGCCATAAATTAGTCACCCCTCTGACCTTAGGGTCTTAATGGTTTTTGTAACACCGTCTGTAGAAAACACATTTTAAAAATATACAAAATTATAATGCTAATATTTACTGTGTTTGTTATAAGGCACTTAGAAGTGCTGGTACCTGTTTTGTTGCTATCATTTGACAACGTGAGTTGTTGCTTGAATTGTGATTGTTGGCCTTTGGCCTGGAATTGGCTTTATGTTTATTTTAGCAATTGGTGGAATTGCTGAATTATATTGATGTGTTGGCAATTGAGGAATTGCCTGTTGTAGTTTGGTTTTCTTGTGTTGATTTTTTAGCAATTTGTAGAATTGCTGTTGTTGTTGATGACATGTGAATTGAGCTCTGTAAAAATTAACCTCACAGTATACTGTTTGCTTGGAGACAGAGAGATGGGCGCATCTTGAAGTTCACCGACCTGGGTAATTAATTAGAATTACACCCGTGGCCCCAGCTGATCACTGGGTAGCAATAGGGGGCTTATTCCCCTACGTTTCTGGGGGGAGGGAGATGAATACATTGAAGGTACCTGGTCCTGTTAGCGTTCGACTAAAGGGCGCCCGATGCGACAAGCATCTGTTTCAGGTCATCATGCTCGTCGTAGTGCACTGAAGGTCTTCACTCCCGAAGACGCCAATCATCCAGAAGCTACGTGGGACGGCACGGGGGAATCCCGATCCCCCCGTAAGTACTGTTAATTTCCATTTAAAGGATAAGCGACTAATGTGTTGTAATTATCTTTTCATGTGTGCCTTAATCCGGCCCTGTGGTATTTTACGTTTTGGTCTCAATGCGGCATGTATCTGAATTGAAGCATAACCGACCGTTCCCGCTCACTCCGGAGCAAGCAGTCACACGACCTGTAAGGACCTGTCAAATGTAACATTCAGACTTGGGATTAACTAATTATAAAGCTATTACAGACTTCTACCATTATACCATATCAGATTTGTTGTTTCAAAGAGTCCTCCAACTTCAGACCGTAAGAATTTCAAAGCGACGAGTTGTGGGGTTTCAGATAACTAAAGTTTTAAATTTTCGCTCAAGTTTCAGCTAACATTGGAGATTCTGGCATTCGAATATGTTTTGAAAGAAATTCCACAACTTTTGAGTTCGTTTCTAAATTTTTGATTTCGGAGAACCAAACAAAGAAAAACACTTCAAAATTACATATTCATCATTGCCTTTTAGGAACCAACTTTCTAATTTTGTGATGTATCAAAATAAACCATTCTTCTTTCCTTTCTAATACTGTAAGACCATCTCGATTTTCAGTCTTCGGGAACATAACCATTGGAGTACTTGTATACCTTATCGGCCATTGGCCTTTAGTGCAACTGATTCGATATCGCCGCGCGTTCGACAAGGTACTTCTATATAATCATCTCGGACTCTTGCTTTCGTTAAGGTAGATCTACTTCAGTCCCAACTTTCGTTGACGAAAGAATTGTTATATCGCTATCTCAACTTTGACCTTAAAGGAATATCCTACCTTGAAGAAGCTTCCTGAAAACTGAAAATCGTAGTGATCACGATCAGGTGATCAAACACAGAAGTGGGGTGGGGGTCATACATTTAAGTAATTCTATATTATTTTCCGAAGAGCAAACTGCTGTACACTCCTCCAAGTAAAATTTGGCTAGAATTCTTATGCATAAGAAATAGGAAAAGTCTTGGATTTAAGCACTAGAAGACTTTGTTGAAGGGCTATAATGAAATTATTTTTCTAGACACAATATAAAAATTCCAAAAATATCCAAATGTGAACTATTATAGTAGGTTTCTTATGTATCCAAAATATTACTCCAAAAAGATAGAGACTTATTCCATGATATGCAAATGATGCGAACAGCCAACTGATGTGGAGTGGATAGCCGCATGGTAAACAGTTTAACTGTCAAGTACACGGTTCGCGGTCGATCACCGATTTCCCCACAGGAACAGAATTTATTATTCCAAAAACTAAAACAATCCAATTAAATCTAAAAACTTTTGGTCACGTACATTGCACTGAATTTGAAACTATAAAATATGCAAGTACTATGTACTTGGGGTGGTTCGGAATCTACCTTAAGCTGTAGGTCTCTTATACTTCTGATCTTATGTTGGACACTTAATTAAGAGCGTTTAATCGAAGAGAAAGTCAACTCTAGGTGATATTTCAAAAATTTAATAAGTTTGAAGTATAGGTATAAGCCGCATATCAAAGCTTGAATTGATGTAAACCTGGTGAAAGGTAAGAACTGGTAAACCTCGCATTGAAGGCGAAGCGAGGAATGAAGAACGAGGAGATGTTAGGTTAGACAAGGTAATGCAGAAATATGGAAACTGCAACTGATTAATTCATAGTCCAGATTCTGATTTTTTTGATATTTTTTGTATGTTGTGGGCCCTCATAAAAAACTAAGATTTCGACCTTGGCATTTCAACCCCGCCACCATATTGAAGAAAAGATGGAAATGTCAACCGTCTTTCGGTTTTCGCAGAATATCTCCTTAACGATGTTTTACGGCGAACGTAGTTATAATTTCTAATTTTAAAGTATACTAAATTTCTACATTTTGAATGCAGAACGACTTTTATAAATCCAATAGTTGCTGAGATACAGCTCTTCAAAGTTTGGGTAGTTTTGAACATCATCAATGATCAAATCAGTTTTGAAAAATAGAGTGTTGAGACAACCAAATCTTTTGTCTCTGAGCTTATCCATGTTCTCATTATTTTGGGTAACGTGAGAAAGATTATGTTATTGAGTTAATGACAAAGTATTTGTCAACTTCATCGCACGTTCTAAAAATGTATCATTCCTAGAGTCCATCGAGTGAACACACTGTCTGTGATCGCGCGACCACGCGTCATTCTTCTAAAGCTTTTTATTGTGTTCATCAGTGTTTATTGCATGGTTATATCTGACCATATACCGGACTGACACTTTTTTGTACGCTTGATGGTTAAATATTCTTTAGTCGTGAATTTGTGGTATTCAGCAGGATCAGTAGCGGTGGGTGCACACGTCAAACCCGGGGCAATCGCAATGCAACACATAATGATGTACTGCTTTAGTGTGCGCGTACGAGCATGATAGCGATATACCAGTTTGTCGTGTGCCCCGAGTTTGACGTATGCACCCACCGCCACTGAGCAGGATCCATTCTTTCTTCTAATGTCTAAAAAAAGTGCATGAAGGAATGACAGCCTATATTGGACAGAGACAAGACGGCAAGCCCAGCTTTAGATTGTTTCCTAGCTGTATCTCGACAACAATTAGATTGAGAAAAGTCGTTTTGCACTCAAAGTGTAGCAAATCTAGTCTACTTTAATATTAGACCTAGACACTTTCGCCGTAAAACACATCGTATAGGAGATATTCTGCAAAAACCGAAAAAATATCAAAGTTTTCATCGTTTTTTCAATATGGCGAAGTGCGTCAAAGTCGAAAACTTGGATTTTTAATAAGAACCCCAACATACAAAACAGCCAAAAATCAGAACTACCCGATTTTTAACACATTGACTGGACCCATAACATCTGATAGATAGTGAGAAGATTTGTATTTAATAGAGTCACTGCATCTAGTTACCTAGGCCAGTTGGTCGACCAGAGTACCGCAAACTGCCGCCATATTGGAGCAAACGAAGCACCAAAATGTTCATTATTTGTTCTGTATTGAATTTAATCAAATCCACGTTTACTTTAAAAGGTTTTTCTTATTCTGAACTATCAAACCTCTAATATGTTAAACACGTAAAACGTGGTTTTAATTTGTCCATTATTCAAAATCATCCTTCTCTGTCCCAATATGGCGGCGGTTTGCGTTACTCTGATCGACCAGCTGACCTAGGTAACTAGATGCAGTGACTCTAGTATTTAACAACATACAGAGCCATCTACAACAGATTACGGAAACCAAAGAACGAGATGATTTTTAGAAATTATAAAATTACTGTAATTAGGAGATATAGTACTTATTTACCAAATGTACAAAGAAAGGACCTACAAAAATAAATTACATTAAATTATAATACATACTTTGCTCCTGGGAGGGAGTAATCCTCCCCTCTACTCCCTTATCTAAGCCAATGTCATAAACGCAAGTTTATTGAGTATCTCTATGTATACAGGGTGTAACTAATATAACTAAAAACCTGGTAATAGGGGGTTTAGATGTAATGGCTTAGCACATATTTTCCTGATCAGCATGTGGTCGCTTTCTGCTAGTTTTCGAGAAAACCGACAAAAAAAACTTTTTCTTACAATTTCTTACAAGTACTTTATTCTAACTGTTAAGACCAATTCTATCTCTAGCCGTAGTCCAGTTCAATTCAGTCCAAACTTAGAGAATGCTGTTTTAACGTTCTAGTCATCTCCTCTTGAGGAGATGACTAGACCCAGAGATGATCACATCTCTCAAACTTGAGCAATTCGTATTTGGCCTAATCCAACTAATAAAACACATACAGACCGTAAAGTTACGACGCGTCGTAAGGTCATAAACAATTTATAAAGTTTTTTCAAGTCAATTTTCTTTTGGTATCCTTTTCAAATCTTTCTAGGTATCAGTTCACATAATTTGAAAGAATAATTAAATTATCGGTAAATAATCAAAAACTATTTTTTTGGGGTGTGTAGCTTAAAGTTGCTGGTGTGTAAGATTGGAGGGAAAGCTACAACTTTTTCAATAGTATGCAACCTACCTATTTGTTTGTAATATTTACCCAACTAGGTGAAATTGTTGATGATCAACATAAATAATTCCCAAAAGCATCAATTCTGTACCCCAAACGTTGTTTATCGCTTAAAAACACCAACCAATAATAAAGAAAATTATGAACAATAAAGACAAATGTAGATTACTTTCCAGTACCAAAGAGACACAAATTAAAACAACGCAAATGTAGCTTGAGCAGCCTCTCTTCTATCCGAATCCGGAGGTAAACTGATTGGTTTCGCACAAAAATGAATGCTACGCCGCTGGATCCCGGCGGCGGTTACGACCAATAAACACTTTTATAGTTTTATTTTACTTACCTCACGTCCAAACACAAAATACTACGAAAGCGAAACGTATTCTATTTTAATCAAAAAATTTCGTTTTTTTGCCGTTCGAAGCTTTGCGTCAAAGCTTAGACGGAAGATATTCCCAGAATAGAAAACAATTTAAACTGGGTCATTAATGGTCACCAACCGCAACTTTTAAGCATAATAACATTTGCAAATTCGACATTTTGGTTTTTTCGCACTACCCTATTACACATGTCGAACGTAATGTGTCATTCATAACTATATACAAATACAAATTGCAGAAATATATCACGATATAGCTTTCAAAGTCTTTTCTCTGACTTATTGAAATGCATAAACACAGCTTAAGATATTAATTTAGATAACAGAAAGAATAGGTCCGGCAACTCCACCCTGGGAAACACCATAACATTAAGTTTGCATAACCATTCCAATAAATCTGTTAAAACAGAAATTTCTAGTTATTTATTAAACCTTAATTAATATGTTCTATAATAACAAAGTAAAGATAAAACAGCAACACTGCATAATTAATAATGTTTATAACCTCATAATGTCTTCTTTACTGCAATACCATGCCTTTTATGCGATAATAATCTCAAGTTTTTCATAATTTATTGAAACATTTACATTAACGTTTTCATTTGCACAATTTGAAGAAAGAAAATTGAACCTAACCTCAAAAACTTAACTATTATACTGTCAAAACACCCATAAATATAAATCCTCCATCTGTAAGATTTTTATTAACAGATGTCGAATGCGTGCAAGATTTATAACATGAATTCAACTAGAACTTAACTGTTATCAAAGGTAATATTTCTTACAATTTCTTAGAATTACCCAGAAGAAACTTATGCAGGAAACTGAACTCTAACATTTCAATGATATTTATTGCTTTATCACAATTCAGAAATTTGTAGTTGAAACCTACAAAACCTTAAAATCAATAACCATAAATCTTCAATTCAATTTTTCCCATAATAATCTTTCATATACTAATTCATTTCTGATAAAAATTAAAAAACTGGAAAGGAAGATGAAGCATCAAATTAAGCCATCCTTTTTTTTCTAACCTCTCCGTTTTCTGATTTAACACGAGAGTTACCCAATTCTATTGTAATTTTTTTTGGCGGTATTCAATTAAAATTGCTTGTAGTAGGTTGGCTAAAGTGTGAAAGGATTGTTGTTAACTTCAATTTTAGCCAATCAATCAGCTGATGTGCAAAAAATGCCGCCCGCGGCTTTATTTTGATCACAATAAAAGCCGCATTGGAAGATTTATGCAAAATTTTATGGTAGTTAAAATATTCTAAAGGATTTTTCGCATTGCTAATTTATACGTGAAATTAATAGCACCCTGGGTTGTCTGTCTGTCTGTCTGGTTTTGTACACTACAGTTCTTTAGTAGATCTAATAATTATTAATTTCACTTTTGGTAGAATTAATTCTTCTTCTACATATTGACAAATGAAAGTTTCATTGCAGTATGTACAGTTACAGACGTTACAGGTTAATTTCTATTGACACAACCTATTTCTTTTTTCTGGTCTACTTTAGAAGAGCCACAACAGCTATTAGCAAATTAATTACTTTAATTTGTCTCCAAATTTATTTATTTCAAAAGGAAACACATAAATCCACAAGATTTCAGCTCTGAAAACCTTATTAGTCTATATATTTCGGATTTACCTAACGGTACCGTTATTGCTAAGTCTTTTGGCATTACGAATATTTTTGGCATATTATACATACAAATATACTTAATTAATTAGTCAACTAATTAATGACCCAGATTTATTTTATAATTTTTAGGTCGTTGAAATTTATTATAAAGTATTTTGCGGTTTCAGTTGTTCTTTTTTTATGTAAATAAGGAATATATATATATATATATATATATATATATATATATATATATATATATATATATATATATATATATATATATATATATATATATATATATATATATATATATATATATATATATATATATATATATATATATATATATATATATATATATATATATATATATATATATATATATATATATATATATATATATATATATATATATATATATATATATATATATATATATATATATATATATATATATATATATATATATATATATATATATATGTATATGTGCTGCCAAAAATGGGATAGTTTCAATATTAAAATTGCCTTTTCTTGCTGATTTATGGTCAAAAATCACGCAAGATCAAGGATTTAACGAATTGATGAGTTTGATCAGGTATAAACAATCTTGTGAAAATTAAACAAAAAGGCATGAAAAAGAGCCCTTTATGAAAATAGGTTTAATTTGTTCATACAGTTTCCTGTAATACCGATAATACAGTATCTAACATAATAAAATATAGTCCAGGTTGAGACAGATAGACAGATAGAGTAAAAAATACTCACTTAAGAGCGAGCATTTGAATTGAATTGAGCGGGTAATTGATAGGGCAGTTTTACACTAGAAAATATAACATTGTCCATAAACCAATAAAAAGAGTGCAGATATATTTTTTTAGTTCAAAAGAATATTGAAAGTGATATCTGTTGCGATAATTATTAAATAAAATGTCCTTACAGTGTGAAACGGGTTTCTGTAACGAAGCTCCACCCATTTTATATTATGATTCTATCTGTTTGTGACATAGACTATAGTAGTATGTTAACCACGCCCCCTCGATTTGAGAGACAAACTGAACGTCTCTTATACGGTAGTTCCAAGCATTATTTGAAGTTTTGAAGGGGGAGCCACAATTCAAAACATTCAGGTTGCCTATTGTCGATCTCTCTTTAGAAATATTACATTGCTGCCCGGTTGCAATCTCTCAAAGTTGCTAAGGAATCATAACCTCTCATAAAATACGTGCTTTTATATATTGTATTATTTTATTTATCTAGTTATAAAAACTACTAAAAAGCGAAAAGAAAATTCAAGAGAACATGAACAAACAAAAGCTATCTGTAGAACTATATGTAGATTCATTAAGTTAAAATGACAAATTCAAAATATTTGTTTTAAAATTAATTGTTCTGGCAAATGAAATGTAACAAAATTAGTATTTAAATTTTATGAAACATGAAAGGAAACGGAAAGGCTAGAATATATTCAACCCTTGTCAGTCGACCGGTTAAAGGAATTCTATTTCTTTATAAAAAAAAGTTGAGGCCTTCAAAACAAGTTTTTGAAAACTACATGAAGTTTGGGCAATAGTGCAAGAATATATCATAAATGAGAAATTATAAAATTGAAATTTAACAGAGCCAAACAAATTTTTTAAGTTTAATTAGAATAATTACTAAAGGACTCGACAGATGCCGCCACTATACTAAAACTGTTGGCCGCGTAAAAAAACGTTTTAGCCATCTTATCTAATTTAAATTGCATTACGTATTCATGGCAAATAAGCACAGGATATCAAAGTCAGATTAATGAAAAGTCAAAGTCAGTATTTAGATGTGAGTTGTATGTGTTATCTTATTAGCGGCGCAGGCAGGAAGAGTCAACAACTTTGACAAAGGCTACTGGTAACTGTTCTTAGTAGATACTCTGCAGTCGGTAATAAATATACAGTGGATGCACAATATTCTGAATATTGGCAACATCACTGCATTAAGTCACATAAAAACATCCTTCGAAGAATTCTCATCAGCTATGCCACCTTTTAGGCACCCGCTATTTTCTAGAAGTATATTCATCGACTATCGACCAGATTCCATAACAGAGGCAGACAGAACATTTCACCTATTAGACTATCTATCTTTCTCTGATGTATTGCTCTTCGCTGTTTTTCCTTTGCCCAGTCATGAAACTCCAAACCCAAACCAACGTTTTATAAACACCGTATAGTCCATATACCGTTCATTCAAAAGCAATAACGATGACATAGCTTAAGTTATATAGTTTTGAACACGCCAGAATGATCGCTGAAGACTTTGATCATGTAGCGACAATAAATACCAGTCGACAAGGCTCCCAAAGGGTTCGAAGGAGATTTGAACATGTCATGTCATGTCAACTTGAGAATCTTCGATGTAGCATTCCCCTTTCTTATAACCTAGTACCTGGGTTACTAAACTAGGCCGTAGTTGAACATGTTGAATCATTGATACTTTATTTATTTTTGTTGGATATCCGATCAAACCAAACCGAATAATCACTGCTACTGCAATACGAGTCCAAAAGGGACTCGCATTGAGATACGCTCAATTAGCGCGCATTGCATTCACAATGCTACCAGTAACTCACTGGTTATACTCACTATTATCCATCCTCTACTAACTCTCCAGGCTAGTACCGGAGCTATAGACTTTCTCACCCGTCGGCGCCATTCCTAGGAGATGGTATCTTGTCCAGCTTCGGACTTTCCCCCAACTTTTTACAAGTTGGGGATCACTACCCGATCGAATCAAACCTCAATTGTGGCAGAACTTAATTTTTTAATGGTTTTGCCACCCCGATCTACCATATTATAGGCTTGGTGGGCTTTCGACAGAGCTTCGTTTGCAGGTCTATTCGTCATAGACCCACGGTATGTACCCTCTACAGGTAAAGTTGTCTTGAGAGTGAGAGGCTATGATACCCCTTTTCGCATCAACTCCCTTTAACAGTAAAGGTTCTGGAGCTCTTGCGGGTCACAGTACCCAATACTAGTATCAGATCATATGGTAACCCAATGGCTCCAGAGCACAGTACCTGGTGGCATGCAGTTTCCCATTGGTCCTTGCAAGACCTCGTCTTAAGCAAGAATCAAATCCACCCACACCGGTTCTCATGTTAGCAGAGCCTCCTCTGCAACGTTTATGAGTAATCGTCGAGAACACTTGCGTGTATCTCGGAGGTCTGGTCTATCAGAGATTTGAACAAATGATACCGTCTTTGGCGGAGGTACATTGATTTTAAGTGACAGAGGAATGCTTTGTCCGATGCCAATGCGACATTGGGTGTTAAGCATTTATTAGGTACAGAAAGTCAACTTACATCGTCACATTCGGCGACAGACTAATATCCAACCAAAAGGCAAATTGATAATACATTATTATTAGTAACCGTGCCTTTGACGACAGACATCCATCCAATAGCGCAACAGTGAACGGGAATTTTGGTTATTGAAAATCGAAGACCATTTGAGCGATATCGGATTTACTGAAGTTCTTAACCAAAACTGGAGAATAACAGTGTTACCTTGGATAAGAAACAAATGTTAGTCATTTAAAGACAAAAAGGATGACATTGCACCTAGGCCGCGAAATTGATGACATACGTTTATCGACATCATGAATCAATAACTATTCGATGAATGTAGTCGATATCAAAAGTGATCATAGTGCATCAATTAATATCAAGAATAATTTATACCACTCCCACTTATGGCATCGAGTCAGTATTCCATCCGTTAGTAGTCGACAAAAAAGATAATGAGAATCAAGAGAGTTGTCGAAGGAGGTAAAACCCATCTACTGCTCCAAAAACTGCAACTTTTCTTGGTTTTCAATGAAGAATTACTTGTAAAGATTGTTCTACACAGTATATGTTTATCTTATTTGAGTACCCTGCTAGCTTTCCAGTGCTATTCCTCCACTATGGCCATGGGCAAGCTATAAGTTTACCCAAAAATGATTACCATATTATTTTGCGAAATATCTCAAAAACATCCTATCAAAGAATCTAAATGGTACCTTTGCAAGATTGGAAGTTGTCGGACTTTAATTTGGGACGACCAAATGTCATTACTTCCTGACCTTGCTGTTGCCTAGTCTATTACTTGGATTTTCTAACTTTCTCCAAAGTTAACATGATTTTTTATGCGTAGCCCCCATAATAGCATAATTTGCATATGGCAGAAATAGAAAGATTTATGAATTTTGGAAAAAGGGTTCTAGTATCTCCAAATGCAGGTAATTTATTGCTGTAATTTCTCTACTACCTCTATCAACCCATTGGATGTTCTAGTATCGTTGTTATTGATTAATAAAAAATATTAGTTATATAGACTTTTCGTCGTTAAGTTCATGCTGAACCAGAAAAATCCCTACATCTGTAAGTTTTTGTGCAATAAAAAACTCATAACCTCAAAATGCATGTGATGAGGGGCGGAACTCAATATTCAAAGACACCATTCTCAAGACGATTAATTGTAAACTGAGCGGAATATTGAGAAAAAAAGAACCGGATCATCTGCACATCTTACGTTATTAGGCGACTTCGAGTAAAATTACCAATTCCGGAGAGCAGGAGAGCCGAAAGAAAATCTAGGCAGCGACACAGTTGTTTTTTCCCCCGGACCCCTTATAAGCTCTCAGGCTCGGGTAATTTATACCGGTTCTACTTCCTTGTTAAACTAGACGTTCCTGTCCGGAGATCAGGCACCAAATACTCTATAAGAAATACATGTCAAGCAGGCGACTTTACGTTTGTAAAGAAATCTCTAACGTACATTGGTCCTCTGGGAGCCGTGTATCGACTAATTGAGATGTAATAATTATTACTAAGAAGTCATTGATAGTTAGATGAATAAACATTTAATAAGAAACACCAATATGTTTTTTTAATCAAGCATTATTTTGGTCCTTCGAGCCGTAAAAAGGAGCGTCATACTAGAACTGCCAAAAAAGAAATAAATATGCAACAATTTTCAATTAAAAGTTTAAGGAGGAAACAAACGTGGAAACTTTTATTGTTTTAATATTTTAATCTTCGTCACATCGTTCGTTTGTGTGTAGTTACTTAGCATCACAGTTTAGTGACCTCACAACCAAACTAAAGAGACTCGTTTAAAAGAGAAGATAATGCTCTGAATAGACTGAATGAAGATGTTTGAAATTCTGAGGTCAGCAAAGGTCTTAAAAATAATGGTTAATATAATAATAGGCATGTAATTAAGTAGCGTTTAAGAAGAGATCATTAATAATAGATAATTTTTGTTAAGTGACGTAATTAGGTAAAACCCGGAAAGTATTTCCTTTTTCCCAAAAGAGTGCCAAATAACTAATTTATCATTATTTTTTCACTAAATATTTGAAGAGAGATTTGTGATTGACACCAAATGATTTTCTTTCCAGGGGCGTACTAAGAGGGTCATGGTTGACAATATATTTTTGAGCCTCTAACTACTGCCCCACTCCTAGACCCTAACCATTCCTAACCAAAAAAGCTGCCCTAAATTGAGCCTTCCATCTACAAACCTGCTTTGGTATTCTTTTTATCTTTCTTTTTCAATAAAATAGGGAAGTAAATATAGAAAACGTTCCAAGCAACCAGTTAACTATTTTAATTCCGCTGTACACAAGAACTGACATTGATGGACTTTTAAAGCATCCACAACGGAATCTATCATTACTCATGCTAACAAAGCGATGGCCGTCATCGGTTCTCACACTTTTCACGTCTTTGATGTCATCCTCTGTCACTGATTTGCTGTATCTACTTTTATTTCGCCGCACTTGAACTATTATAATAATAACCACATCAAAGGTTGTGTGGTGGTTGTTAATAATGACCCTCAGACACACACAACGGCAAGATCAATAACTCGTTTTATGAATAAAATTCCTATCGATCCGCTGATAAAAATGGCAAAGAGGAGTTAATTTCTTGCGTAGCATAAAAATTAACAACAAACGATGGATGAATGGATGGATAGCCAACGATTTTTTTTTCTTGACAAAAAAGGAATCCGAGAGTGTACTGATTGATTACGGCAATTAGGATAGAAAAAGAGAACAGAGAACTATAGGCTCCTTGTTATTAATCTTATCCGAAACCTGATATTCAAAACAGGATGTTATGAAAGCTGCATCGTCTTTAATTATCTGACTCGAGTTAAAATGCAAATATTTAATGAAAACAGACGATAATTACTATAACTTTCTGAAAATTTGATTACATTCGAGACTTCTTGTTCTGCTTTTTGTTTGGGAGCTTAATTTATTTAATAATTCATTATCAATCAATCAATAACTTGTATAAGAGGTGTAATCTTAAGATTAAAATTGGTGTATTTTCGTACGTCATTATGACGTCATCTGCGAATAAAATAGCAAGTAATTCTAAAAACACCCTCGTATATGCCGTTAGAGTTGAATATGATGATTAATATTATAATCATTTAACGAATTGACTATGATCATAGTCCAATTTAATGCCAACTGTTGTGATACACTGTTCTTCCGTTTCCGCCTTTCTTTTTACCTGTTCTGGTAATTAGTTACGATTTCTTTCAAAATCTTAATAAAAGAGTGTCTATTGTTTGGGGATTATAACAGGTGCGTTCCACAGATATTTCTATAAAGTCCTAAAAGTTGATTATACGTCTAATTATCAGTATGACGTCAATTGTACGTCAATGATGGACGTATGCGAGTTTTGGATTTTACACGGACAGAATGAAAACAATTTGGAGCGATAAAGTTCAAACAAAGAAAATAACTAGTTGCAAACTGATAAAAAGTTTCATAAGCTGTTGAAAGTCTATAATACGCTGAGGCAATGAAAATACCGGGTGCCAATGAAACTAGGGCCGACCTTAGATATCTCCTTTATTTATGAACCGATTTATGTAAAATTTTATACTGAGATATTCGATATAATGTTGGAAGTTACTAACTGACACGCGGAGTAAAAATTGCCGACTTCCGATTTCGTCGGTAATATCGACAACTTGCTTTTTGTATGTGCATTTTTTAAATCTACGTCTGGAATTACAATAAAATATAAGAAAATTAAAACATATAAAAATTTGAAGAAATGTAAGAATGTGACATGTAAATTGATGCGTGGAAAAAATGTAAAATAAACAAGGTGTTACATTCAAAAATTCTAAAAGTTATTGGTATTTACGGCGAAACTCTTTTTAGCTCTTACTTTTTCGTAAAAACAAAATTGTATCTGATATATCTGTACCAAATTTCACATAAAACGATTCATAAATAAAGAAGATATTAGTTCATCCTTAGTCCCCTTATCATCCGGTATATTGGCAACGATATCGAAAATCGCATATGACATTTTCTGTTCATACTGGGTATCCCAGTTCTAATTTTTTTAAGTTATTTGTGAGGGCCATTTTAGTGGTCGTTACCGTGACCAAAAGATTTAGGTAAATGGCTATAATTCTGTTCAAGAAACTACAGGGAGTCATTGAGAAGAATCAATATAAAGCTACTGAAAGTTATGGGCGGCCAAAGTTTAACATGAAGGTCTATGGGAAATGCATAAACTTTGACCTCCTAATGCTGCTTAGTAATTTATACCAGTTGACTCCTCTTGGCATAAGCTTTTTATTGACACCCTCATGATCCCCAGTGAGATGTCCTGAAAACAAGATCCTAGCTATTCGCTTAAAACTTTTGGTTATAGTAGCGACCCCTAAAATCTATTCAAATGGCCTGAAACTAAAAGAAAATCGTTTTAGATGGTGGCCCATGCAGATACTTGAAAAAACAAGAACCTGTTATAAATCTGTAAAACCAAAGAGTTCCAATTGTCGTTTCTAAACTAAGTCAATTTCACATTAGTCCAAAGAAATTTCTTTAAGAATAGACTTCCATGTGGTTTACACAGATACAAAATTTAAAGCAACTCAGCTGGGAATCCATATTCGTTTTTAAACAATAACAACAAACAATTTGGGTGGCGCCCTCTATATGTTGTTCAATCATTCCCGGACTTATTTAAAATAGCAAACCTTTGGAATTAACACCCATAACCGCAAAAAATAATTTGTATGCATAAGAAGTCTCTGCCAAGAGCAATAATTAAAATCTATCTCTATTAGAAGTGAGAATTCCCTATGGTGGCTTCTTGAATGGTTCTGATACACGCTTTATTTTATATTTTTAGGAAATTTAGAAACATAATCTCATTACATAGTGTTACTATCAGAACGTTAAGACAACAATATACAGGGTGATTCAGAAATAACTGATATCCTTCAAATGGTAGGTAGAGGGGAGGCAGTAGAGTTAATTTACCTTAACAAGTATAGGTCAAAAACGAAGTTTTCCAAAAAATTAATTTTAAAGTTTTATTAAATTTCTTGATCCGGTCCTGACCGTGGATACTTTTGGATCCAAAATTCATTAAACTTTAAAATTCATTTTCTTGAAAACTATTCGTTTTTGACCTATACTTGTCAAGGTAAATCTACCTTGAGCTAATTAGCTCTACTGCCTCCTCTCTACCTACCATTTAAAGAATATCAGGTATTTCTGAATCACCCTGTATAGTCAAGTCTATATAAATGGTAGTAATGACGTAAACTAAAAGCCTTTTTGTAGGTTTATGGTTACCTTTACATTAGATACACACATCATAGTAATATGATTATTATTACCCTTCAAATATATAGGCTTTAGTGCGCAAGATTAATAAAATCGAGCCAATTTCGTAGACAAAGATAGCCTGACTTCATAGTCTAATTCCAATTTTCAAAAAATTAGTTTAAGAATGCGTCGTTTTTTCAGCGAGTTTATCGAATATGTTAGATAGTAGATACATCTAGATATATAAAAATATCAATATTAACCATCATAGTGACTATGGAACTGCTTGATCTAAATACGTTTAAAGACTACGTGCGTGAAATTATCGCTATTCAACGACATTCGATGGATTGGCCAATCTATTATAATGTCAATGTTAGTGAATATTAGCAAACCGGCGATTTAGGTTGTGACAACTTAAACACTTAAGAGGTACGTGATAGGTGCATGAGGTGCTCATGCTCTAAAACATTAATTACTTAAGGCAAATCACTAAAAGGAAATGATAGTGTATTTTTATTTAAGAACGCACAAAAAGATCTAGATTTGAAAAAATTGGAGCCAGTTTAATACTACTAGGTGCATTTTGACAAATATACCCACGTAGCTATGTTGTCTCATATCTTTCCATTGCTTTGCCTTCATTTGTTTCAAAAGATTATCGATCTAGACAAGCTTGTGAGCATTTTAATTTCTTTACCATAAAGATGGAAAAAAAGCGTGTAATCTTCTAATATTTCGCTTCTCGATATACATAATTATCGTAGCCCCGATTCGTTGCGGAAATTGTACCCAAAACAATCGACGATTGCCTAATTCCAGACTAGTCTGTTATCACTTACACCCACAAGCGATTGATTCGAAGGTAGACGTTTCCAAACCTTTTTTTGTGAAATGTGCATCGATTGTTTTGATGAGCACATGGTATTAAATATTTGTTTTTCTATCCTCTTCTTTTGGTGTGTTATTAGTATATATCAAGATGGTTTCTGGTAAACTGGTTTATTTATAGATTGACGGCCTGGAGATAATCAGTATCAAAGCTAATTGGACACCTCCCCCTACCCCGAACCATCAAGAAACAATTAAAACAAGAAATTTGCAGAATCATTCGCTATCAAAGAAAATAAATAGATAACATTAACATGAGCAATAGAAACTGATGGTGCTCAAACCAAATCAAGAACAACCAGTTAGACATTTTTCAACATCTTAACCATAAATCGGCTTTAACTTTTCAAGAAAAAGTTCACATGGGAAATTTTATGATGGAAAAGCGCTACCGGTGAGTCAACAAAGAATATTGGATAAAGATAAATGGTATTGAAACTCATCGGACTGTAGTCCATTACAAAAACATACAATGGAATCTCACTTGAGCAGACGGCCTCGATTCCGGATATTTTGTCCGCCCAAAAGGATGTCCGATCAAGAGAGTGTTCGCTAACAAAAGAATATTTTGTTAACGAGATATATTATCATTTTATCGGTGCAGGAAAAACGGTTCGCACAACAGAGATGTACGTTTCTGAGAGATGTCCGTTATGAGAGTTTTACTGTATATCTATACATAGGGCCCATTAAAGTAGCTCCCTGGTACACACCGGGATGCTACTTCGATGGGCCCTATGAAGCAGCCTCGAAACGAAGCTCTGTCAGGTGCACATCAGGCCTATAATTGGGATATCGGGGTGGCAAAACCATTCAAAAACTAAGTCCTGCCGCAACTCCGGTACTAGCCTGGAGAGCTAGTAAAGGATGGATAGGCAACCTCGCTCCGACCAGCAAATGCGCGCTGATTGAGCGTACCTCAATTACTTCCTCTTGGAAGGAACGTGGAGATTAAGTCTAACGACATGTGCTCCACGTAAAACACTCTTGGTAATTTTTATATCTATACAACGGCTGAAACAGTTGACAATCACCACCATTCGGGAAATCCAATTCTAAGATTTATTTCGGAATGTAAATATTTTTTGAGCTGGACACACCCTAAGACCAAGATATAAGACTCCACGCCACCCGCGTTTAAAATACATTTTGCTACTGGGCACTTTGGACCGTGGAGCCTATGCCGACCGGAAACAGTGGACAGTTTTCCGATCGTAGACACTACGCCGACGGCAAGCGGCGGGCACTTTTCCGACCGACTCTTAAGGATCAGTAGAGTGTGAAGAAAACGATCGAAGTTTCTTCGATTCGATCGATTCGAAGGAAACATAGTGTGGGTGAAAATGGTTTTCAAGATTAATTGTCGTGCCACCACGACTTTTACTGATAAAGTAAGGGCAGCATGTTTTGGTAAAGGTAAATAGCTTCTCAAAGAATGTGATCTTGAGATTCTATACTCAAAACGAAAATTGAAAAGAATTAATTGTTTAATTCAAGCAAACCTTCTAAGAGGCATTTTTATAAAACAGTTGACATTCCATTGCTAAATTGGAATTTCACTTTGGAATATTGGAGTAAATTTTAATTTTTGATTATTTTCAGCTACAGAATTCCCAATAGAAAAATTATTTCTACATTTAATTGCAAGAACCTACACGTGTGAAAATTAATTTAGATTGATTCTGATTAAAAATAGCAACAACATTACAATAACTAGGTCAATCACATCGGAATGATCTATCTATAGGTTTGGTTTATATAAGATAAACGGTATACGAGATGATCAAAAAATACAAACGATTTTCTTCGTGGGCATGCTCTGACGTTTATTTATAGACAATTAATTCCTTTTAAGCTAAGCTGACCATGACCTATGGTTTTGTAGTCTACTACTATTGTAAATATTCTACAACTTGTTAGCCTTTTTCAAAAAATTATATTTTTACATAAACACACTTACCAACCTTGATATCTAATTATAGGTTATTTAGGGTGTATTTTAGTGTGGCTTACCTGTAACAAAAGAAACACAAATTAATATTTCAACAAATTGATTCTATTAAACAAGCCTACATCCCAAAAACGTTCCCACATTTCCAAAGTATGTTAACCTTACCTTTTTATAATTCAGAGAACAAACAGCATTATATCCATCTTAAACAATCAAGAAGAAGAAGAGAGGTTAAAAAAAGAAGAAACATATCCAGAATGCAAAATAGATATTATTATTTTGAAGTATTTCTCATACAATTAGTAGGCGGTGGCTCTAATAATGTAACCTAACATTTTAAATGGATGCTCTTTATGGAAGAGCAATTCAGAATTCTCTAACCTTTTCCATATTATATTATCGTTTATTGTTGTTATTATAGTTATTACTACCGATTCTTTTGATATACTAAAAAGTGACTCTTACTTTCAAATGATATTGTCAAGGTAAAAGGTTGGTGAACCCCTCGACTTGAGTTCTTTACGTTATTAAAGAGTTGTTAAAAGAACTCGTTCCGTACTGGAGGAGTCCATATAAATGTTCGACTCTTTGATATCGCACTTTTCCTTTTCAATGATTATTTTTTTATCTAGAATATGCAATTAGGACGTGTTCTATAAAAATATAATTGTGTTGTTAACGTCCAAATGAGTTGATTGTGTTGTTTGGGATGTGCTACATATACAAGAAATACACCTGAGAAACTGCGTGTCCTTTTTTATTGATTTCCTGTCGACTATAATCGAAATCATTATCTGCTTCTTATTTTTTTTATTGGTTTTTTAAGGCATTTTTATGTCCCGGAAATGTTATATGGTTTGATATGCAGAGAAATAGACACTTCAGTAATGTAGAGGTGAACTTTTGAATGACCGCTTTAGAAGAGTTTCACTGTATATTTGTTTTCTGTAGCGATATTATTTCATTATGACAGTTAAGTTATCAGTTTTTGAAACTTTGAACGGACCTCTCCATAATTATTTAAAATTAGAAGTTAATAATTTAATAGGATCTATTCGAAACTAACCAAACTCAACCTAACCTAACCAACATACCTAGTTAAGTCTACGTACTGTGATATTTTGAAATCAATGAAGCTTTTCCACCACAGATCAAACGTCCAAGACCATCCCACGATTTATAGCAATACTGATCATCTATCAAATTTATCTCAAACCATCACTACAACATGGCAAAGAAAATTAAAATCCAAGACGACTAATAGACACGTTCTCAAAGTTCAGCAATGTTTTGGCCGGACGTGGCCATATTACTACTAAGAATTTCAGTTAAGAACTTGACTGTCAAATATCTTTATTTATGATTTGCAAGGAGAGAGTGGGCTACTAAAGGTGCCCTAGAGGGGCGAATATCAAAACAAATCCCCCTTCCCCTGTAAGCTATATTCGAGATTAATGGTCAATCATGCGATTCTATGACTACTTAATACACGTCGCATAAATCAGTGCTAATGCATTATAAGATCAATGGCATGGTTTGGACGGATTTAGTTAAGTTACATTAGGTTAGGTTACGATAGGTTAGGTTAGATTAACTTAGGTTAAGTTAGGCTAGGTTAGGGTAGGTTAGGGTAGGGTAGATTAGGTTAGGTTAGTAGGAAAAGATAATCCCGCCTAGTGGGTTGAAAGAACAGAGAAAAATGGCAATTAGCATTGCCGTCGGCTATAGAACGATATCCAATGAGGCAATCCGTATAATTGCCTCTACCATTCCCATTGAATTACTAGTCTACGAGAAAAGTAAAATGCACAAAGCCACAAAAGTAAAAAAAAGAACGCCGAAAAGAAACATTACATGAATGGAAAAGAGATTGGAAAAATAATACAACAAAGGGAAAATGGACGAAAACATTGATCAAAGATCTACACAGATGGGTCAATAGAAGATTTGGGGAAGTACATTACTACCTCACACAAATGTTAAGTGGCCATGGCAGTTTTAAAACATACCTTAAAAAATAGGAAAGATTAAGGAGGAAAGCTGTATGTATTGCGACAATGACAAAGACGAACATACAATTTTCAACTGTTCGAGATGGAGCAACGAAAGAGAACGGCTCAATCAGACAATAGACCAGCAAATAAGTAAGGACAACATTATAGATTCAATGCTTGAAACGAAGAAGGATGGGGCAGGATAGACAAATTTGTCACAGATGTCCTCAAAAATAAAACGGTAAAAATGGTATTTAAAATTCATCATAATACAGCAACATGGGTTAGGGTAATATATAATAACATTTATACATAATATAATGCAATCTAAATTGCAGTAATCTATTAATGCAGTTTAAATGTATATATAGTATAAATGTTGAATCAATATGTAATGTAACTGTACAGTAAATAAAATAATATTGAACCTGAGAATCGACATCCTTTCTGAAGTAATGCGTAAGCGTTTCCAGGAAGGACTTAAAGTCGAGGAGGGTGTTAGCTGGGTCACTTGCTGCTACGCTTTCTGGGAGATAGCAGTAACGTCCAATTAAAAAAAAAGGTTAGGTTAGGTTAGGTTACGCTAGGCTAGGCTAGGTTAGATTAGGTTAGGGTAGGTTAGGTTAGTAGAAAAAAATAATCCCACCTATTGGGCAGAAAAGGTTTAACGGAAACTTCGTATGGCAGAAATTGATTATGGTAAGATACAGCCACTTCATCTCCTTGGTTTCATTGCGATGTGTGTGTCAATATTTTTATATCTATTTCTTAGGTTTAAGGTGGGCTTAGACTCAAGCGCAAGACTCAGTCAACACAAAAATGATCAAGATTTTAAACATTTCAGCGCTTTGGCTGTTCATGTTAAAAATTTAAATTCAAGATATCAAGGAAGAAATTCAAAGAAGGATGTCATATAAATATTAACAACTCTAGGTGCAAATATTCAAAGTTTTTAGAAACAATTTAGAAACTATAAACTAAAATAAAACAATAAATAAAATTATTTACAGCAATAATTCTTCAAAGTGGGTTCAAAGTTACAGACGATTATCCTCGACTGATGAGAGCAAAGAAACGTCTGTTTCGCGATATCTGGGATCTATAATTTGCGCACATTTATTCTGTTTTGTGGAATAGTCTTTGAGTCACTTGAACCCACTTTGAAGAATTTTTACTGTAAATAATTTTGATGAAGATGGTTGACGACCACCAAACTGGACATTTTGTGAAACCATACTTTTAATCGCTTTGTGCGCGTGATCTCTCACAGGTGCCACCATTGATAATTTTTGGCACTTCTTTGGCTTCTTTTGGCAACTTTACGATGAACCAGTAGTTTGAGTCACTTCGGTAATTTAAGGTCTATAGGCATGGCCGATCCCAGGAAGGCTACTCCACGAGATCACTGTATAAAGGGTGTTGATTGCGAATATACAGCCTCTCACACTACAGACACCCCACCTCCTAGTTGGTATTGACCGGGTCTCTACTTTTAGATAGAGTCGGACAGGGTTCTGTAAAAGGGTCACCAAGTCTACTTATGGTAGGGCGTTGTGGCTAAATTCTGGAATTTCTTAAACAGACTCAATTTCCAAGTCCCAGCCACACTTGAAGTTGGACTCGCCCGGGCACTGAATGTTAGAGTGCTAGAGAGCTAATAGAGGGTGGATAGGCAATCTTGCTCCCACCAGTGAATACTGATAGCTCTTACAAAAGTAAGTGACGCACTAATTAAGCGTAACTCAATTCGATGTCCCCTAAGGGGGCCGTGGTCATAAGCTTAACACAGATGGGCCACGTTAAATCAAATCTTGAGTCATGATACTTCTTAGTATTAATGTTATTTAGGGTAATATATAAAGCCCTGGATAGTGTGTGCAAATTCCAGTGTGCAGACGAATATTCCCGACTGATGAGAGTAAATAAGCTCTAAACAGTCTGTCTTGGGGTATCGTCTATGATTTGTCTCCGAGATTATATTTATTTAATTAAACTAGGATAATGGGCCCTACGGGCCTAAGCACTTAAGTACGATAGAAATAGCATTTATCGATTTTTTTTAAAGTAGGTCAGTATTTACATGACCTACATAAATCTCCAATCGATTCTCTATCGATAGAGCACATATTAGTACCAAATAACACTCAATAGCACTAAATAGTACGATAGAATCAGCATTTATCGATTTTTTAAAACAACCTAATTTAAAAATTTTTAAAACAACCTAATTTAAAAAACTTTAATGTCGGTCGTGCATTATCCTCGGCAAATTACGCGTCGAATGAGCCCAAGCCCATCTCTCCAGCCCTTATAGAACGCGAGAATGGGGCTCGGACACACATACAAATCAACTTTAGTAGTATTGGATTCAGAAACTGCTTGCTACTAAAATATCAACAATAAGCGTCAAAAGTTTATGACAAAACGGTACGAGCTGTTCCAAAGAAAAAAATTTCTGTTGTAAGCGAAATTAGTACCCTGCAGCAAAAGAAAAACTAAGAAACTAATTACTCTGAAAAGAGAGGCTTAACTTTGATGTCATATTATCAGGGTCAGTTTTGATTCATCAAGTGCCACTAAACTATAATTTACTCCTTCTTAGCCTAATATGTTGATGTTGGTGTGACTCAATTAGGTCTGTGAACGAGACGGTAATGACAATTTTCGATGCTGGTGGTGATGTGCTAGTGGAATGTAAAGAAAACGAAATAGACCTGGAGATGTTATGGATAAGTCACGATCACCAACTATGGCAATTCAAAATAAATTCATGATTAAAGTGCAGTTACTGTAAAACAGTTGCAGCTAGTGTGAGCTGTTTTAGAAATCGCCACCAAAGTATATTAGATTATAAAATGAGGACTTTTAATCGATTTCAACATCAGTCGATGTTCTATGGTATGAAACTACCAAGTCCAATAGCATCTCTATGGGCAAACCTAGTTGAATGTCCTTTATTGATGGTTTTGTAATTCTAGACACATTTTTTTTGTATTGCCTGCCATCAAAGAATGTAATATGGAAAGTGTTACTACAAAGATATATGTACGATGTAGTTCATCTGCTGTCAAGATTAATAATATACGATATTGAAAAGTGGTTTAAATGTATGAAAGCAAGTTATAAATCAAAAAACATTACGAACGATGCCCGAACGTTATTAGAAATGTAATAACATTTGTTAGTTCGTTTAATAACCATTGTGGGTAGCATTGCCCCATTTCGTGGTAATTAAATGGTAACAGTAATTATTGCACCTGTATTATGTTTTATACCTAATAGATGTGCTTTGACCTATTTCAATTTATCGTTTGAATTATGCAAACAATCGAAAAGGTCCTTGAGTAATTATTAATTTTCTGCTTGTTAACGTTTTATTTTTAACGATTCTATTTTTAATTAGTGTTATATATTGTGGCGTGCACTACGCTAATGCATAACCTCACTTTTGTTTTTTTTTTGTAAATACTCATTAAAAGAAAAGATTTACTCGCTGTTAAATAAATGGATGAGGAAATAACCAATTGGATGTCGTTGTGTTTGCTGATTTTTTGACAAGACGTAAAATAAAAAATGGTAACGTTGCTTTACATGTGACAAAATAGAGCATAGCGTTTGCAAATTGCAAATTCTATGCAATCATTAGTTACGTCAGAATGTCACAACACATGTTGGTAATCGCCCACTGTCGGTCATTCCGTTCTATACTTGTATAAATGTACAGCATTGTTTTACGATAAAAAATTGGTGCTGATATATGTTATCTGTTTCTACGTTTGAAACGATCGTACATAACCTGTACTTACTAACAATGAAAGAAGGTAAAATCGTGATGACAGCGACTTTTAAAAAATCCCAGTAACCAACTATTCATTATTTCTTAATTAATGCAGATTTCCATAAATTATTACTAATAATAACTAATTAATTATTACTATTAGATTTAATTGTTGTAATAAAATCAATGGGTTGAGTAAGTCCGCGTCCAATTTTTTTAGGAGCGCTGGGAAACATCTAAATTTTATTTTTCCGTCTCTCTCCCTTCTAATAAAGACAGTGAAAGTCTTTTTTTTGCTATTATTAGTTATTACTTCTGCAAAATTCCATGTTCTGTAGATTCAAATAAATAGGGTCAATGAGATTTGAACATTGTATTATCTCCTCTCTTTTTTTAATTATTCAACTTCCTTTACTGTCACTTAATTGATTTTATATCATGGGAATTGCCCTATACAGTTTGTTGTTTGTGTTCTCCATGTGATGTTTGTATGTAGCAAAAGGCAATCACGTACCGATTTCCTTTCAACCGTGAATGGGCGATTAAACAAAAACAAAAAAAAGTTTAAACTGTATGTGAAATTGAAAATTCAACAGCCGGAAATGGCCATAAAGTTAAGTGGCTTTTGTTATTTACATTTGCTGTATAGCTCAGTTTATGACACTATTTTATAATAAATCATGATATTTTTTAGATTTTTGATTTTATAATAATAGAAATTGTTTCTTGGAATCGCAGGTAACGTTTTCTTCACAGGATGTATTCGTTTAATTATTTCGTGCATTCACTCAGAATGGATTTGCATAAAGTCATGAAAATTGTCTAGAAGTACTTGCTGTTCTAACATTGCCAAGCTGGTAATAAACATTTTCACTGTCACTTTTTAGTTTCGACTTCCTATGTTAAAGAACTGCATAGTATATATTCTCTATTTAACACACAGAGCCGGATTAAGCAACGGTGGCGCCCATAAAGTCAAGTCCGATTTATCGGATCCAGTCCTGCCTTTTCCACGCCACTGATGCCCCATCGTATTACGTAAACGACCAAGCTTGCGTTTTGGTCCAGTCCAGTTTGGATCAGGTCGCAATTATGTGTTAACACAGTTCCAATGCAGAAAGCCACACTGGCGAACCGAACCGAAATGTTCTGAGAATGTTTTGGTCGCTGCGACATGATCGTAACGATCAGGGCACGATGATGAGTTATAATATGGTTATAATGCGAGTGGCCATACGACTCGCAACAGCGTCGGACTTTGAAGACGCTCGCGCAATAAATGCTGCCAGTGGTTTCTTTAATAACGTGATTTAATAATTACGAATTAATTTAAATAACAGAAGACAACATTGCTAAAATTACTACTGATTGTTGTCAACCTGATCAAAAAATATAGTATCGGATCGTGTTAAAATGGCCAACACGCAAAATTTTAAATGCGTGCGACCTGGTCGCTCCAGCAACCAAAACGCAAACGTGACCGTGTCCTGCATGTGCTACGGTCTTGATGCAGATACCAAAAGGCACAGTTGGCCGTTACATTAAGCTTTGGTATAACTGTTAAGTCATATAAGCCGGATTAATAGGGCGAATAGGGCATTCGCCCTATTAATCCGGCCCTTTAACACACACAAATAACAATCTACAGCTTCTTGGCTATTCTTCGTTTTGGTTCTTTCTGAAGTTGAAACAGATATAATTATACTGGGAATATGCCCCCAAGCGTTCCTAGGTGAGTCACAGTTTAGGCTAAACCTCAACGTCCTAAAGATAAATAAACCTGTGAACATAACCATAAAAACTCCAACTAAATAAAATAAAAATACCAATTTTTGGCTTTTGCTGCTAGGAGGCGTTGCGCAACCTAGAGTAACTACATCTAGACACCTAGGCCGCGCTGGTCCATCAGATCACCACAAAACGCCGCCATATTGGGGAAGAAGCACGAAATTGTTTAGTTTTATCTGTATAGAATTTCTTCAAATCCACGTTTAGTTTAAAAGGTTTTCCTTATTTTGAAAGTTCAAACCTAATATGTCAAATACGTAAAATGTGGTTTTAATTTGTTCATTATTAAAGATCACCCTTTTCTCTTCCAACATGGCGGCATTTTGCAGTACTCTGATCGACCGGCGCTGCCTAGTGACTAGATGTAGTGACTCTAGCCCCCCCAAAGTCACTAGATATTATAAAGCTCCGCAATTCAATGTTCCAATGTGTAAGTTGTTGTGTACCTTCCTATATCAAAGGAAATAATGTAAGGTCACGTCGACTGTTTACGGGCAATAATGCATTATGATTTCTATCTTTTTTCAGTTAATCATTTTTTAACTGCAGGTGTTAATATTGATAGGAGGAGCATTTGGATGTCTTCATGTCTTCTAGGCAGAGAAAACTTGACTGTCAATTCCTGATACAGAGAATATGTGATTTACATTCACTTCTAATTATGTAAATTGCAAAATACAGGTTTTCAATCGAATTTTACGTGCATTCTGTCGTGTGAACAGGTTAACATTTTCAACAATGCCGTGGAATTCTCAGAATGGACGCAAGCAAATCTAGAGAATCAAAACGAAAGCCAAGAGCAAATATGCTTTTCCTACGTCACCCTACCACCTTCTTCTTTTAACGATGTCCCGCTCGAACTCCTCTCTTTGCTTAAATTGTGTGAGTTAGAGGAAATAATGGGACAAAAAGGGGACTTATTACTTTGCAAAGTTTTAAACAACATGACTGAGGGCTATATGGATGATGGCGGCATCGCTTTGATTTAATCGCTTGAAGTCGGCCTTAATCAACAGCGATCAAAAGACGCCATCAATTTATTCGCGCTACCATGAGTCCACAGAACAGAACGCCAATCTTTCCAGATTAGGTTCGGTCAAAGATGACATTTGGAGGGTATTCGAAGTTAGGTTCGATCGCGGATGAAATTTTGAGATTATTCGTAGTTAGATTAACATTTTTAAGGGTAACTCAAGGTAAGGCTAGGTTAACATTTTTAGCGCTTTCGAGGCAAGGTTGTAACAGCCCCCGCAGACCCCGTGGCGTGGGGGTACCCCGCCAATCACTTACAATGCACACCTCTATAATAGATACATCGTTATAACAATCGCCCTGTCCAAACTCCTGCGGTGGGGGTTGGTAACTATTACCGTTGCGGGTCATTGAGGTTAGGTTCGACCCCCGATGATATTTTAAGGTTTTCCTAGGCTAAGTTGATATTTTTAGGCTATTGAAGTTAGGTTCGGTCGATTAAGACATTTTGAGGTTATTCAAGGTTCGGTCGATTAAGACATTTTGAGGTTATTCGAGGTTCGGTCGATTGTGATATTTTAAGGTCATTCGAGGTTAGATTCGCATGTTTGTAACATTTTTAAGTTTAGGTTTAGGTTTAAGTTTAGAGTTTAGGTCAGATCTGAGCCTACATGTATCTTCTTTTATTGTTAAATTAATTAGATACATGTAATCATTTATTGCATGGTTATTATTATTATTATAAATTATTATGTAAAATTAATAAATGTTTCGTTTTTCAATTTATCTATTTCTTTTTAATTGTTAAGACATCCTTTTTTTAAACAAGAAAATAAAACATATGTTGAATTTGGCGAGGACACAATATGACCACCAGTGGGGTACTTTATACATATATCTACTATCCGTTTTTGTTACTGCGTTTTTATTGTTAAAATTAGGAACATTTTTTGAGGAAAAGTGTTGATTTAGCGAAAAAATATTGACGCTATCTCTATTAATAAACAAGAAAACATGGTTCGTTATTTTTTCATATCAACTGTAAATAGAACGGCTTTTTGTCTGAAAATTAATAACATAGGAACCGCAAGGTTTCTTTCTAACCCATACAAAAATCTTATAGATTATGGCTGATACTTTCTAAGAAAAAAAATTATTTAATTTACTTTTAATGAAATTGTCCCTAAAAATGGACACGTTTATCACCTGCAGTCTGATAAAAATAAAAATATAATATTTCAAATATTGCATGTAGAAACAAATTTACTATTTGTTCGTTTTTAAAATATTTAATTTGGTTCAGTAGTTTGGTTCAGACGATTCTAAAAAAAAGGATAGCAATGATACTTTATGCCCCCACCTCTGAAAATACTTGGGGGATCCATGACCGTTATAAATATTTGTTGGTTGTCTCAACTGCAGAAAAAAGCATAAATTATGAATTTGGGTCCTCTTTTCGGTCCCCACCAACTATAGTAGCTGTTCTCGGACCCAATGTGTTTGTTTGAGAAACTCATGCGTATAAGAAATCTTCAGAACACAATCTCAAGAAGTAAGGTACCATGAATACGTACTACACAAATTCCCTGCAGTTCCAGTGTATGTATCAATATTTCATTAATCTCCATCCTAAACACATATGAATCCTGGGATATTGTACCTCTCCATTCATTAAAGATTGAGTTAGGTTAATGGAAAAAAGATCTTTGAATTAAAGAATGGGGTATTTCCGGCCATTAGTTCTGAATCTACAAAAATAAGAAAAATTTTTTTACTTAAAATTTAAGATAAACTTCCAATTTAATTAATATAGCTCAATGGTAGAGTTACTGCCCGGAAAGCAAGAGGTCCTGGGTTCGTGCCAGTCGGAGTTTTTTTAGTAACTTTTCTAAATACATTTGCATACAAAATGTGGCCCTGATCTTATGTCACCAAACGCCTTAATATGACATTTGCTGACGTTAACTACAACCACAATTGCTGTCTGATATACAGAGCATGCCTACAAAAAGCGATAACCTGACATTATCAAGGATCATAAACAAAATTGAAAGGAGATATGTAGCAATTTAGTATTAAATCATTGTTCGGTATTAAGAATCTTTCTCACTTAAAATTGCTAACACGGCAATTGATTCCAAATTTGATTCATCTACAGCAGGCGCTTATGTCTTTCATGACGTCGCGGGCCGCATTCGTCAACAAATTCTTTTGGCAGGTCATACAGTGTTGTTAAGAAAATATAATCATCCTTCCAAACAACACAAAAATATTTACCTACCCTAAATAATAACTTCTTTGTTATTTATCAATCTTTTTGGGCATTGAGCTTTACATTTTTGGTTTTAATAGTTTTTGTAAAAAAATATTAAAAAGTATTATTTAAGTGTTAAAAACATTTATTTATGAATAAGTGTTTTACACTTACTTATGAATAATCAATAATAAATAATGAATAATAATCTTCTCATCAAAGTTGATTTCAGCATAATCGCCCGGGAGTACTCCCGTATTGAACTCTTTAAGTCTTTAGTAGTTCCCAGACTTAATACTCCCCTCTTCCAGACGTGGGATTAAGTTTGATTGAATTTTCCCCCGCGTCAAAAGATTTTGAATTTAACACTCTCTGAATGTTACAGATATCACTATACTCAGCCTTCGGCTTCTAATTTAAGCACAACTGATATCCTCTGGTCTTGATCGTAAAAACTATTGTATCCTTCAGAAGGCGGTAATATCCAAGAAAGTTAAAACCACAAAGGCGTAGAAATAAGAAATAGAAAAATCGTCCTCTTGGTGCTGTTATAGAAATTACTATATACCACCGAGTGTGGAGGTTTGACAGATCGTCAAAGCTCTCCAATGGTCTCTGGTAGGAATCATCAGAGCGGAATTATTAAGTACTATAACTTCTGGTAAAACCACCAGACCGTTATAACTAAAGACCTGCAATATTGTAGGAGTAACAAGTTGAGACTAAAGTGCAAGGAAAAGTTGTTGAATGATGTAAGAGTTATTATTATCTATCTGCGACAACTTCATCCATCGGATCTAAGGGCATGGGAATCATTGCGTGCCAAGTCGTGTCTATTGATAGTCATTCCAGCATTATATTTACTGTGATTTTGACACAACTTGAAAGGTCAAACGGTAGTTTCTTTGTCTATAAACTTTAAGTGTCTTCTTGTTTCAGGTGGCTTTTCTAGGATGTATTACTCGCCATTTTATATTTATTTAACTGACTATAAAATCAGTTATCATCTTTTGCTGCCTCCATCTATTGATGCTGTTGATTTCGTACCTCATTGTCGCAAAGAACTGACTGAGAATATCAAAAAGTTCTTTTGTTCATTTCTTGAAATTTAGAATGTTGAATCCTGCTCTTTTTTGTAAAATCAAACAATTTTTCCATTCTAAAAATAGAAAAAAATTGTCATCCATAGAAAACTATTCTTGCAATGTCTCCCACCCCCCACCGGAGTAGCGTCGAGCTGCGGGTTACAGTTCTAGGACGGGTGTTTTTTTTTGTTTCCATTACCTGATTACCATTACATTACATTGTTTATTATTTTTGGTTTTCCAATACCAACATCACCACCATCACCAACCTACTCAAGTGAAGAATCAACATCATCTTTGCCAACGTTTCCTAGTCAGGTCCCCGTTATTTAATAATAACGTGTACAAAAGATAAAAAAATACAAAAATGTGAGGGATTTATTTGCTCTTAAATATCCTGATAGGCCATTTAGGGCGTAGAAAACAATTATTTTATTATTATTGCTAAAATACTTTTATGCATTTTCATAAATAACTTCACATACGTGCATTCAACAATTCACAACAAATGAGCAAAACTTCATTAAATAGAAGGAATTTCAATCTCACTTTTTATTAAAATAGTAGTACAAATAATTCTAACAGAAACGTAAACTAGTTCACCCTACGTAAATG
This sequence comes from Agrypnus murinus, assembly GCA_929113105.1. Taxonomy (NCBI): domain Eukaryota; kingdom Metazoa; phylum Arthropoda; class Insecta; order Coleoptera; family Elateridae; genus Agrypnus; species Agrypnus murinus. Next base: position 31,525,475 of record OV816031.1, read on the forward strand.
CTAGTTATTCCGGGTTATTTATTCATTATTATTCAGTAAGTTGGCATATAAGATTGATTGTATAATTGTCAGGAGGGTGTCAATGCGCTTGACGTTTTACTTTAATAATTGAACATACAAATTCGCACTGTAGATTAACAAAGAAAATAAGTTACAGAAAAACCAACATTATATTTCCGAAATAAATCACATATAGAAGAATGAAATAATTTCTCCTAGGTATTCAAATTATTGACAATGCTCAGATAAGCAAAATAAAAAACTTGTCTATAGGGAACCCAGGAAAGGCGTGAGGTAAGAATTTTTAGAATTTAGGTAAGAACAATCGTAGTTAAAATCATATTTTTGGCTGAAAGAGAATTTATAGTAAATCACACACCCGATACTTCATTTTTCTATAACGATTTCAAAATAAGAAAAAAAAAACCCATTAAATCTACGTTCTTATTAAAGTAATGCGAGACATTGTAATAAAAACACCTACACTTCTCACGTGGAAAGTATTCATTTCAATTTCCTTTAAATCAGATTGATTACCTATAATATTAAGAAATGGCGAATCTAATAATCACATTTTTTTTATCTTGATCTAAACTCGAGATTTAGAACACGGATATATAATTAAGTAGATACACCCTATATTTCCGCAGGGCTTCTTGATAAAGATCAGTATCAATTTCTTTTTTTTCTTCTTGTTCAATCATTATCGGAATTCATCTAACCTTCATAAAAGTGTTGTCTGTCTGAGTATGTGTGAAATTTGAAACTTGCTATAAACATCCAAAAAAAAGAAAGAAAATAATACTAAAACTAATAAATTTAAAGCATAACGGTGAGTCGGTGATAATCCAACACTTTGTAAAGTAGTTCTACCACCTAGAACGTGTTTTGTTTGACAAAATCTAGATAATAAAAAAAACAGATCGGATTACCATAGTAAATTTAAATTTGAATTATAATGGTTATGTAACATCCTGTAGGAATAAAACAAAGCTACTGAAAGACAACAAATAGGAAGGTAACGGAGTGTTTTCTTGTTTCTGTCGTGGTTTATGGAATATGATGGTGTTTTGTTTTCACCTTTACAGTTGAAGAATACTATTTCAGTATTTTATTGGATGTGGGTAAAAAGTTCTGTGGGAATAACGAAACGCGATACGACACAATGACAAAACTATTCTGCACAAAAAATTTAATTTAATGTTCTTTCTGCAACTGAATGTTAGGTTAGGTGCCTAACACCTATGCTAACACTTATGTGTTTGTTATTAATTAAGTTAGGTTAGGTTATGTTAACTTGTCGTTTCCATCTTCACCATGCCGTGATGACCTGTACGATCTCGGGGGTGGAGAACCTAACTTCACGGTCCAAGACGGAAGCGGGACGGGGAGTAGCAGAGGACAACCCTACCAGATTGGTTACCCAACGATCGACTAATTAAGACGCATTGACGCTGTTAACTGAGATACGAAGTTAAATAAATCTTCTTTGGTTGATATTGTGTTTTCTTTTGTTTTATAATAATTGAAACTTCTAACAAATAAACCCTTTCTATATATTCGTTTTTATTAAAATTCGCCCTAGGGAGGAAAAATCCAACTTTCTTCCCTTATTATACACATAGCGATTATTAAATTTTAGATTTAATAAGCTGTGAGAGCAAGATCAATTTGTTCGTTACGAACGTTTGAAGATTCGAGGCCTATTTCTTTCATGTTCGTTCAAATACTATTGATTTTACTGTTCCTGTCATTCAGAGTGTTCTATAACTCGGAAAAGGTTAAGAACCGCTAGGTAATATTTTAATGAGATAGATAAAAATACATAATAGTAAGCAAAAGTCTAGTTTAATTTGGATAGGTATACGAGTAAAAAAAGTCAGATTAGTTTAGTGTAGGTTTGCCGTTACCCAAAAATGATTACACTTACCTTTTTAATTAAATCATTGTACATTATACTAAAATAATTCACTTGAGCAAAAATAAAAATTATTACAACTACGTTACAAGGTGATTAAAATAATAACCTAACTGTAAAATTGTTTATTAAAAAATAAAAACAAATTTTCTCCCTAGGGAGGTTAAGTACCACTTTGCTCCCTGATTTTAGAGAGCAAAATAGCAAACTTTTTGTTAAGGTAGTAGAAAAAATTAATTTGTTACATTTTATATCGATTTTTGGATTATTTCCTATCATTAAACAAACTTTTCAATATATTAATTAAAATCTAAAAATAAGTCACCAAATTAATTTTATATATTGGAAAACAATGAACATGTGAGAAACTACACATAAAAAATATTTTTAAAAATCTAACCACATTAAAATTTTATCCAATTTAGAAACAATAATCATGAATATTTCGGGTAAAAAATTTAAACAATCTTTTTGTTGTTAATTGTATGTTAATAACTAATTTTTTCCATTATTCGCTATCAAATTTAAAAATTCCATTCCTAAAACGTTCTATAATAAAACAAACACCATGGGAGATTATTATGTGTATACCACTTTGGTCAATTCATTGTTTTCTATTAACGGTTTCTGTCATTGTTTTAGAAAATATTGTTGGGAAAATAAAAATCCCACTCTACTAAAAAAGATCTAAAAAAAAAGTAATCAATTACACTGACTGTGGATATTATATTCAACATAACCTTTCTCATCAGTTTTCAACGACCATAAATAATTAAACTGCATAGACTTTTGCCATTTATGTGTTGGCCATATTGTAATGTTTATTTTTATGAATAACGCTTATTGCATTCTTATACGTAAACATGGTATTTAGTTACATACTATAAAAGAATTTCTATTCAGGGAGCGTGGCAATTGACACCTTCAGATAGTAGAAAAGCGTAGACTTGCTTTTGTTGAAATAAACAATTTATTTATCTTGAGAATTAATTTAATCAATGGATTAGTTTAGATTTTTTTTATTTTGAGAAATCGAAGGTTGTCTTCGTTAAATGGGTCAAGTATCACTGCTTGGAAAATTATTTCAATTCCTTGCTTTTTGCGTTTTATTAACCCTCCACCCTTAGCACTCCGAGCTAGCTTAGTAAATTAATAGTTTGGTTTTTCAAACGAGCATTAAAGTAAACCTAATTAAAAAAATGTAAAATTTTGCCAAAACATACCTTTGTACTTCGATCTTAGCAAGATCTGCACAGGTTTCATTTTAGGAAATTATTCTCTCAACACTCCATGTGCAAAAAAACTTATTGAGAACACCATGGTCAAGCTAATTAATTAAGAGCTACCAAATGCAATACTTGACTTTATCTTTAAAATGTCCCTGGCTTTCTGAGTCTATCATCATATTTACTTCCCTAATAAATGACTCCATGCAGTAGGAACAATGTCATAGTCTATCAGTCACTGTCATCCCTTCACGTTTTCTGAAATAGATCAAATCAATCGAATTGTTTGTGAAGTGTTAGCATCATTTTTGCTGTCATTTTATATACAGGGTGTTTCACTGAAGATTCGTATCCTCTGAAAAGTGGTTGGTGGTCACTGATTTAAAAATCACTGTTGGAGCTGCATTTTCAACCTGACACATTGATGCAGCTGATGCTAGGTGATGTCACAGTTTGTTTTGACTATTATTTCCAGCAGTTCCCAAAAGTTGACTTTTTTAACAAACTTTTTCGATGTGCATAAAATCAAATGTGGCATAAGGAGTTTTTGTTTCTATTGACGAGTACACATTAGATTTTACAAAAGTTAAGTGAAACACCCTGTAGTTTCATAAAGAGTCCACTAGGTCGGTTATAGCCTTGGCAAGTCTTTCTTGTTCCAAGACGCCCAAAACAGTACTGCTTCCACCTAATACTATTTTACAGTACTGCTTCGTACTTTCAAAGCTCACCCTCCATAGATGTGATTTTTCTTCAATTACATCTTAGCCTGCTGACTCAGTTATAGTAGCTCATCAGCTTAAGTGTCATTATCCAGAGATGGGCTAATTGGCTGATAGTAGGCGTTCTGCCATGTCCGATCAGAAAATCCTTCTGTAGAAGAGAATCTAAAACATTTGAAAGTAAAATATAGGCGTAGCGAGTTGATATTCAGCTTATTAATGGAAGAACTTAAAATATTCAAATCAATTCAATTTTTACGGCGTTATCTTTCTGGAACACTTTATTCAAGTAAAATTGCAATGAAAAGTCTATATCCCCACCGTCAACGAACACATCATTTGTAATTCGTCAAACGGATGCTTCATTTCTTATAAAATAAGCTTCGAACCGCTATTATTATCGATTACTACTCGTTTTCATTGAAAGCTCGTTCTTTGTTTAAAAATGTGGTCAATTATATTTGAACTGGATATCCACACATTTTTTTATTCATCTGAAGTTAAAATTATTTGTAAGGAGAAATGACTTGGATGTTTTCTTTGTTTGTAATACGATATATCGTCGGCATTGTATGCTAATTGTCGATTGTGAGCAGCTCTACATTAGATGTTTAGTTTTTTTTGTTCCTTTTTTTTCATGACGTCATAGTGTTTTCAACTACTGATGATTTTTACCTTTGCTTTAACTTCCTGGAATGCCATTCTCCCTTTCTTTACGATTTCTTTATTATTGAAAGAAATGGGAAAGATGCAGGCTTTCATCTTTGGCGGTGAAGCTCTCGTGAAAGCAAATGATAGTTCAAGGGAAATTTCTAATTTTCTATATCATGCCCTTCTATTGTGCCAACGAGCAACACGTAAGCTTCGCCAATAAAATGTAAATTTCAATCATTTATCCTCGCTCGCGCGAAATAGGTTAGGTTCAAAAAGTTTTGTTTAGGTTAGGTGCGGATCGAAATAGTTTAGGTAAAAAGGCGATTTTAATGAATTTAATGATGGCGATGTTAGGTTGGATGCGAATTACATTGAAAACTCAACAGTCATAAAGTTTAATGAAAAAGATTGAGTCCCCATATAATTACCATTGAAAATTTAGGTACATGCAGCTTTTTACCTGTATGATCTCCAAACGATGAAACCGTTACCAATAGACTCAGTCTTCAACACTAGCCCCGCCCCTTAGGGGTGTGTATCAAAAAACAAATTTTTATTTTTGTCTATAGAAAGAGCTAGGAGAAACATTTGAAATTGGAGCATCCTCGTAAGATGATAAAGCTAAATACATGCAAGAGTCACTATATGATGAAATAACCAATAACCTAAAGAAAAAATCATTAAAGTAGTATACAGTATAGAATATGGGAAATCTATCTAATGGAAATGTAAAATTTAAAATAAAACCTGTCAACATTCTTAAAAAGCAAGCAATAATTATCTTTGCACAGTTTATTAAAGATATTCTAAAGGCAGTAGAAAGAAAATCATATGTGCAACTCAGAAAAAAGTATCTTCTCCTCCCTCGTGTGTACGTCGCCCTAAATTCACCCATGGGAGGAATGTCCAACTTCCTCTCATATTTTGTACAAAGGACTATTTTCCAGTCGAAAAAGTGTATTATATTTTCTTCGACTTGTATGAATAGACCATTTATCTTTATACTTTTACAGCAGCTTATGATTATGAGTATCGCTAAATCGCAGTCGACGTAGTACTGCAAAAGAACAGGTATCGAGAAACTCTAGAGTCTAGACTACTACATGGAAATACTAACTATTGAATCACTATTGGTCATTTGTGCCAGAGTTGTTGATGAGAGCTATGACAAAAATTCTACTTTCGTAATCAGATGAATAATGAAGCACTGGATAAACTATATATAAGAACTTCCCTTTACGTTTTGACAATCGTTTCGTTAATGCCCAAAATTTACCTAAAATATATGTTTCCGCTAGTATCAAACATAAACACTTCCAAGAACGTTTAGTCTTTCTGAAATGCAATCCAAAAAAATTAACTGTAGAATTGTTGATAAAAAAGAACACAATAACAGAAACAGTATAATTAAAAGAAATCGGGATAGAAAAGTTAGGGACTTCTTCTTGACTTGATTAGTTTTAAATTTAACTTAACCATTGAGGCAGACGGAGGGTGGGAGCAGAAAGCTTAATTTCTGGCGAAGTTCTTCATTTTCAGAAATTAGTTGCTTAACAACATTTACTCCAGAGAGAGAGAGAGAGAGACACTAAAAACTGCGCCAGTTTCTTCACTCCTAAAGTATCTGCGAGAAAGATACAGATCAACGTCCCTTCACTTGCCAAGGTTGGATTTAATACTCTTCCTCCTAACTTTTTGTTCGGCAAATTTATTATTGTCATTGTATGGTAGAAATTGTCAAGTTTCTGATTCTACTAACACAATTGCAACGGCATTTTGTTTTTCTTTCTACGTTGTAGTTGTAAAAAATTTTTTACACGTCCAAGGCAGGAAAATGATTTTTTCCACTCCATGTCCAGAAACTTCAATTTTCCTCTTGCAAAATAGTGAGGAAAATTCATTTTTCCTTTCTAGTGAGGAAAAGTACAAAATAGTGAGAGAGATTAATTTTCCTTATCTAGAGAGGAAAAGATTGGAGTTGCAAGTTCTCGGCAGTAAATTTATCGAGAAGCAAATCTTCGTAATTCCATTTGTAATGCAATTTCATTTTTTGCAAAAGTAGACGGAAAAGATAGTTATGACCTTTAAAAACTGGCTTAACTTGGTTAAAAAACTTTGTTGAACACATCTTCATCGCAATAAAACTGGCAAAACTCATCATTCTTTTGTTTTTAAAGCAAACTTTTAAAAAAGGTTAGTATTTAAATTTTTTTACTAAAAAATTTAATTTTTCGGCCAATATAAAATGTCATTGACACATAGACGTTTTGTAAAGTTGACAACGAATAATAGTATATTATATACCCAGGGACGAAAGTGCATCTTGTAATCCCTAATGTGAGTTTATTTTCCGAGCGTTAGCGAGGAAAATAAACACATGAGGGATTAAAAGGCACTTTAGTCCAGTGGTATATACGCTATTTTTTGCACGTCCTAAAGGACTTAATCGCAAAAATTCAAAATTTCGAAAATTGGACATTGGCATTGGCATAGCTGTGACCTAGAACCAGCACAGTAACCGCCCAAACTGTCTACGTTCCTTCAGGGGTGTATATTTTTTTTGGAAAAAAGTTTGTTTCATAGTCCATTAGTTTCTATGCTCCTTATGCTTTCCTTTACTTTATAGAAAATCTGGACAAGTATGATGGAGACATTTTGTAATTGATGCCGAAAAAATTGTTCCCGATTAAAAATCCTTATCTCAATCTATGGAAGTCACGCAAAGTGATTTGAGTACGTCAAAATACATGGTGGAATCTAGAATATCTATATAAGTAGTTTTTAGCCTTTCTTTAACGTAAAAACGTTGTTGCCGGTGCTTCAAAATCAAAATTTCCAAGAATTTTGACTTTGACTTACCTATTAAGTTATTTGAACAACAAAAAAACTTGCCAGGCAAACAAATAAAAAATAGAGTTAACTTTTTCTTTTATTATAATAGAATTGTCAAAATTTAAATCTTGACGTAAGCAAAAGATCTTCAAAAAGCATTTGAAAATTGTTTGAATTGGTTCGCTTTATAATAATAATCATAATAATAATTTCTACTACCTATTATCTGGCGAACCAGGCCCCAGAAGCTATGAAGTTTGTGCAGGAGATCGGGGCGATTATTACTATCACGCAGGCCCGACGTGCGATTGCAGCCGACTTAACAGATGGTATAACCACAAATCCCACATTTGTGTTACAGCTAAGAAAAACTACAGAAAACTTTAATCAGATCTGCCGGTACCGGGAGTCGAACCCGGGCGCTTGGGTGAGAGTAGAACACGCATATTGCTAGGAAACAAATCAAGGTGCAAAGAAATTGCTAGGAAACAAATTGGAAGAAACAATTGTTTTTCTAAATACTAAATAGTAGCGCTTGATAACTGAAGCAGCTGACGTAATGAAAATAGATGGAGATTATGCCGAACATAGCATTAACGATATCATTAGATATTATTTGTATTTGAGTTAGGGTCTGCAATTTACCAAGCTCTAAAAGGATAATATTACAGTAAAACCCCATATGACAATTCTCGATTTTGGAATCACCATAAAAGTGATAATGTTAATCTAGTGACCTAGTCCAACTAAAACCAATGTGGTCCTGCTACTTTGGACCAAATAGGTTATGGTTTTTGATAAGGAACAACGAAACCAACTTTTACAATTATTAAAATTGGAAAAACGATATATTGCAGGATACAGCATTATGTAAAAATTACCTACACGCCTCTATGGTTTGGTAATTATTTTTCCTTGTACGTAACATAACTTATGGTATGTTAATGAACAAGTTGGTATATAACAAAAGTACTGGCTAATTAAAAAACAACTGAGGCCTATTTATCTAACAATAAATTAGATAAATACGTAATAATATTAGTCACAGATCCTTTGTCTTATTACTTTAAAGGTGCGCATGAACATTAATTAGTACCATATCTAAATTTAAATCAGTTTGCCAACATAACTGTTTTCATAATAATAACTAGAAAAGTTATTTAAACATTTGTCTTTGAACGCTAATAATAACTGATATAAGATGTCTAAACAAACTTTTGCTCTCTATAATAATAACGAAAATATGCATGGAGGTATTAATAGCGTCGACCAAAAATAATTTCCGTTTAGAACTTTGAGGTTACACACCAGACGATTATGCACTTGCACTTTTTATTACGTTAAACGTTATTGCGTCTGACAACTTTGAAGGTTTTATGAGGTGCAGTAAAAATTGCAAAACGAATCTATGATGACAATAAATTTAATTTCATAAGTCTTGTGTAATAATTCTAAATTGAATTTCACCAGTTCACCTTTTTAATGCAGAGTTTAGCAATGTAGTATCTACCAACCTACCACACCAACAAAACCAAAGGTTGGCTAGTCAGAGTCAGAGAGTCTCTGTTCCTAGAACTTTGTGTGTAGATCGTTCAACTTGCTGTTTTACCAGCAAAGCAAGCAGGCAGGCATTGTTATAAATTATTGATTGGCTATAAACGTGTTTGTCAGACGATGCACATGCCTTCGCTTTGGATGAGATTGCGAAACTATGCAGCAGCTTCTTGTCTAAAGGGCTCCTTTTGTTTGAATGGCAAAAAGTTAGAATTTCATTTCAACCACCTCGTTAAGTTGGCTATATTATATTTGCTTGTTAGCTATAAAAACTCCATAAACATGAGAAGTTTAATTAAAGGTGGAATGTATAAAATCTATATTTTTATTGAAAGCAGTAGAACTACAGTTCAGATAATCGAATATTTACTGCTTAAAATTAAAAGGTTACTTCCTAAAAATTTTCCTTCTGAACCAAACCTAATTAACATTTCATTTGTATATAATTGAAACAACAACTAGAATTAGATCGTTTCCACATGTTTCAGTCCACTCATACAAATTGGACCATAAATAACACACATACTAAAGAAAATATTATCCTGCGCGACCTATTAGTTCGAATGACACTGATTTATTTATTATACACTGTTGATTCCTGTTCGCCCGGCTGTCCAAAAACAGATTTTAGAATACATAGATTTGGAGTAAGTAGCGATCAAGAGAAAGCTCAAAAGTCAATTTTGTTGTTCTCTAGTAAAAAAAAATGATATATCACTGGAGTGATAACAAAAAGGTAACGTTCTAGCAAATAAATGACCAAAATGTCGTTGTGGGGAAGGGGGAGTTTTGATTTCCAAATGACGCTGATGGTGGGGAAACGGTAATCAGTAGCTAAACGATTGGAGGTCTTGAAAAATACCATGAGGTGTTTTTCGTCGAATCGAGTTGTCGAATTTACCGAATATTGCTTTCCAGGTAGCAAAGGTACGTCATAATGACGTCAGCATCTAGTGATAACTCGTCATAAGACGGTCAGTGGACTAGAAGTCGACAACATAATGACGTCCAGTAAATGACATTAAAATCACGTGACACATACCACGTTATATTGTCGTTTTTTTTTAGGTAACCGATTTATTTATAGATTATCATTTTACTAGTTTTCAAAATCAAAAACTAAATGTTGCAATACGGGATACTGTATCGTAAGTATTATTAGCATTATTTAGAAGATATTTTTTCAGTTTATGTTATATTTTCCATAATGGTATATGTTTTAGTAAGGCTAAAATATTTATGTATATTATTTTCGAACAAATATTATTATTTGTAGTACATTTTTAATATTTGATAAATTTCAGCAGCAATTCATGATCTGCAATACGATCATACTTTCAACCAATCGGCGTAGGCATCGCTTATGCAATAAGCGCGCGCAGTCCATCTTGGTAGTCAGTCTTTGTTCAGTAGTTTAGGTGGAGTTTGCCTCCTCCGCCATTTTTGATTTGAAAGTTTAAAAAATGAACATTTTTGTGGTGAAACACATAAGAACTTAAAGTATGTCCTATTACAAAAAATATTTGCCAAATGCCTTGGTTTGACCTATAAGAAAGTTTTGTGGGGATGCCTATTATTCATCCTATTTGATTAATCGTAAAAGTCTTCAAAAGAAACATTTAGATGTCATTCATTAGAAATAATGAGACAATAGTCAATCAAACTAGACTGTGAACTATGTTATTTCTAATCTTAACAAGCAAATTCTTGTTTGTAATTTTTAATAATTTCAATATATGTTAGATTTTTTCAGTATATAACCTTAGATAGTACTAGTAGCTTCATAGGCATTCTTAAAAATCTGGGGGAATGGATGTACCAAATATAACTTGAAAAAGACGTCAAAGTAACCTGTTTGTAAGACGTAAAATTAACGTTTAGCATATGAAGGTCATTGGACTGAGACATTAGGAGGTCATTACAACGACGACATTTACGTCATTCAGTGGTCAGTTTTTGACGTGACTTTGGGACCTGGGTTTCTATGGCAACAAGGCAACAAGTATTGCTTTGCTCAGTGGATAAGGTACTATTGCTTTGTTGTACTATGCATGTATAAGTTCACAGCACAGAATAAACAAGAAGTGATATTTAACAAAACAAGACTCCATTTTTAAATCTTAACCTCATGAACAATGTTTAAATTACCCTCAAAGTGATCCAAGACATGTTTTGACCTCCAGAGGACATTAAAGGTCAAGTACAATAAAATGTAACATTTTATAGAACTGCTTCAGATTTTGCAGACTTATAGAACTAAAACCTTTTTAACAATGTTTAAATTGCCGTCAAAACGACCCAATGGACTATTTGACCTCCAGAAGTCATCGAAGATTAAAGTGCATATGTTCTTTAACATACTTTGATGACTTCTCCAGTTTAAGCATTGTTTAGCTGGTTGAGATCTATAAGCATACAACGTTTGAATCATTTTTGCCACGTTAACTCTCATTTGCCCTCCAACAATATCAGACTGCATGTTTGGAATGTCAATTCGTCATACACATCTCAATACCACGTTATCAATAGATTAGATTCACACATCTCACTGATATTTATGATAAAAATGTTTTCAGCCCGAAAAGTATTGATACAAAAGTGTTTTACAGTATGTTTTACGAGAAAATTCGTGGCACATTTTCAATTTGAATATAAGTTTTCCTGGTTTGCCGATTTGCTTGTCGAATTGAATTGGTCAAAATCCAAACGCATGTTCATCAACATGAGAACATTCATCATTTTTCAAAGTTACTGAAGAAACACCGCATATACTTCAGGAAACGTTTGGTAAATAATGCCACAGCAAAAAAATAACCAGCAGAAGCATGCGCAGTAATAATTTCAGCCGTTGAGTGTGACCTTGATTTATCTCCCGATTTCTTGGCAGTCTGCGGAACAGTATTTATGTATACCATCCGCAGTGAACACATCGATTTCGCCAGAGACGTCTAACTTTAGTTTTGTATTGTGTAGTGTCCCCGTAATAAATCAAAGGCTATGTAAATAAGTACTTCGGGAAATACTTCCTTTCATTTTTCAGATTTCCTATGGATAATTACCGGTAAGTGTTATTTCTTCGTATATATTTTTTAATGAATGCTTTCATAAATGATGCATAGAGGAATTTATTTACTTTTGTATATACCAATTTCTTAAAATCATTAACAAACTTCTGACGAATTAGAAAAGAATTTTATCAAATACGCATGCGGTTATTTAATAAAAGTGTTTATCGGTACATTCATGCGAAGCATGCGTAAATTTGAAGTATTACATATAAATAGAAATTTTAAAACAACCATAGGAAATAAAAAAATATTATACAGGTTGTAATGCTTCGATAGGTAAAACTTTAGGAGAATTTTACCTATCGAATAATTACACCCTGTATAATTATGGAAACATATTTAACACTAACGCTTTAATTTTGTAACTTTTTTGTTAATAAATGCTGAATTATTATATAAGTTAATAAAAAACTAATCGTTAAAAGGCGTGAATTAAATTTTACTATTAAGTACGCACAATTTTATTTTCTTTTTCAACTAGTTTCGGTTTTTATTAAATATAACACTTTACTCTCAGCAATAATATAATTGTACGGAGCACGTATCTGCTGTTTATTACGGTGACGAAACACATCGGCACACGTCGGCGAACTGTTCGCGTGTGTGTGTGTTTACGATATGTGAGACTAGCTGAAAAACATCAAAGTACCAACGACAGAGTGAATCTGCTGTTTATTTTTATGCTGTGATAATGCTGTAAGTCAAAATAAAAAGATCTGTGACGCAAACGCTTTAAGAATGAATGATGAGAGATGAAATCTATCATCTCAGGCTATCCTTGCATAATGTAGATTGTAAGAGGCTGAGGTTAAAACGTTTTGCCATTGATTTGGAATGCGTTGGGCAAAGATGCTTGGTGGAGACCATAAAGGACGTCACGAGCTCAAAGATCACGACGACTAGCAACGAAGACTAACTAACATTTTGGTTAAGGGATTTATTTTGCTTTCCTGACTACAAAAACCTGAACGGTTTCGTACTACAGTCTTTGTTGCAGGAATCCAGGAATGCAGGAAATGTCCACCATAAGAATGCACCCACTCACATAGAATTTATTAATCTACAATTCTTTGGTTTCCAGCTTAACCTTCCTTTATACTATTTATTACCCCTGATCTTACTTGTTACATTTTTTTATATATCAACATGCAATTTTGACTGAAAGGGTATTGTGTTTTGACTTGGGCATGGCATTGAGACAAAATCTCAGAAATTAACTTACAAGTAAAAATAAGTACAATAGGAAACCACTGTAACAGAAGTATGAGACCACTACTACTGAGGTTTACGAATGTTTTAACTTCATTATTTCCAATTGAAGAAATTATATTCTGTTAAAATCAAGAATTGATAAATGCGATCTTAAAACGCACGCTTCAATGGCTCCACAAGTAATGAATTATAACAAGTAATAAACTAATCACAAGAATCCTACTAGTCTTACCAATTCTAATCACCATTTGGTCAGAAACTCACCAGAAACAGAAAATTACAGTTAGTTTCTAAGAAAAAAATAGAACAACTTTTTAATAAAAATCAAATCGCTCAGCTAGTATTACAGGTTTGATTATTGATTGAGCTGGTGACTTTTCATGGCAGAGAAAAGAAGAAAAGGGTTAAGAAAGTAAAACCGTAGGTCATGAGTCAATGCGACCTCAGCGGCGCCAAGACGTACGAGGGGTGATACGCCATCCTTCAAAAAAATAAGAAAAAAGCTCAATTCTCCAACAGAACTCATTTTTAGGTCTCTTTTTAAAGTTTCGGTATAAAAAAGAGACGCCTTTTAATTTGTTAACGCTGTTTTAACTTGCCATTTTCCATATTTTATATAATTTAACTCTGTATAACAGAAATGAAATTTTTCTGCATAACTAGGGCAAATCCTCTTGATATTTCTTTTAACTGTGAGTTGGTAGGAGTGGGTAGCTACGCGCTAAGAGTTCAACTTTTACTCAGATTAGATCCCCTGAAGCGGCGAGACGATTTTTCTCGTCCAGAAAAACTCAATACACTTCCCCGTGCTGTCAGCTGGGCATGTTAAGCAGTTGGTTTCGAAGACCACATAAACGCACATGTATGTATTTACTTTAGTGGTTCGCTAACTAAACTAATTTGCACTAACAACTAAATTGCGTTGTCAAATTCGATTTCAGAAAATCAGGAATAATGTACCATTGATTTCATAATGATCTAGGACGGCAATGTGAAGCTATTTAATTTTTTTTAGTGTAAATGCGTAGGATAAAATAATAAAAAATAGCATTAGATTCTTATTAAATCCTCGTTAGTAACTCCTTAATAAAATATTTATAATAGGAAAGAAACTAACACATTTTTAACCGCTTCTTCAATATGAATATATTCAGGTGTCAAAAGAACCCTCTTAACTAGTCTTTCATGTTTATGCATTTTTTAAATCCAGGATCATCTTTTTAAACCAGTTAACCCATTAATTAATGGCGGTATTATAAAACTTTTTATGGATTGAAATATGGATGCTCAATTAATATGCATACGATTACTGCCACTGGAATCTTGAGAACGCTAGCCTCGCAACTGCTTAATTAGTAATACGCCATCAATTAGTATCTATGCGTAATAATAATTCATAATTTAATATATATATTTTTTAAATTAATTAATTGATAATTTATATTTTTGTGTATTAAAATGAATTGAAGTGCTGCATACATTACGGGGTACTTTATATGAAGTTAATCTTTTTGACCTTTTTTATTTCATTAGAATATAGAAGAAAAAATAATTACATTCTTATTATATTTTTATAACATTAAAACACATAACACATAAATCCTTTGTTGCTTGTTTATAGTAATTAAGTACATATTTCCATTTAATATAAAAAGCTATTCCTGTAAATTCCGAGTGAAAGATCTCGTAATACGTTAAGATCAAAAAAGGACCAAATACTGGTCATCTTAAATTTTCTTTCATCTAACAATTGAAACGATTTATTTAATCACTCTCTCATTAAAGTGTGGTAATTCTGAACAATACCTTTTCTCATAATTGTGTCACAAAAAGCAATAGTCACGCCAAATCAACCTGCTATGTTCCTTTCATTTACAAATCTATTTATTCAAATCAAACGGAAAATTATTAAATATTGACATATAATTAAAACGTGCATGTATCAACAAAAAATTTATACATATATACAACAAACTCACCATCTGTCTATAAAGCAAACGATTAGGTGAAATAATAAATCAGCAAATAACTTCAATAATGCTGACGTCTCAGCTAAGAAAAAAGAGCCAGTTACGTAACCGTTCACCAGGTGTTCTTATGTAAACGCATTGATTTTTTTATTATTATTAAAACAGTAATTGCTATCAAAAACTTATTTTATTCAATTAACGCAAGTTAAATGCGGAAAATCAAACTTCTATTCACAAAAACTTTTAGACCGTTACAATAATAATAAATAATAATATGCGTAAAATATCTCTTATATATGATCAATTAAATGGATTCTAAACACGGTTAACTAATCAAACGCACAATAACCAAGTAATTATTCATTTTGTGAACGTAATGGACATTGTAAATTTTGACGCATGTCATTTAGAAATGCTATAGGTGTGTGTTTGTTAGAATGTGTATGAATACGCGTGTATCGTGCACGTGTTTTCGATTTGTTGAAATCGATTACCTTCCTCATTAAATGAGTGAATTGTGGAGATACTAGGTATACGAAGAATGAAGAGGATTTATTATCCAGATAGCGCAGCTTTGTTTAAATGGGAATTGCGATAAACGATAATGTTTTATGTTGCCTTTGTTAAAATTTATGTGGAATTTTTATTGGAATAGTTAGTTGTTTTTTTTTCTGACCTACCCCAATCTCTGTATAATGTTCGACAACAGTCAGAAATACGCGTAAATAAAAGGTTAGAAAGAGAATTAATTCTAACATGCGTATTTTTAATAGTAAAATAAAAACTACTCAGGATGCAAATGATACATGTAGCGCTTAAATTCAGTTTAATGTCGTAACACAGACCGAAAACTGAAAAAATTAAGCTGAAGGGCCATGAGTTTCTTTTGTTCGGTTAGGTTAGGCGGGTTGAAATCAGTTTAGTAGAATCTTTATACTGGTTTTTGTATCAACGAAACTTAAGTTTTGGAAAAAGCTAGAGCTTTTTAGAAACTCTCTGGAAAATCAGAAATTGCTTATACTGCATTTAGAAAATGGAATTCTACAGGACGAACTGTAGTCAAAATGAAAGATTTCCGTTTAAAATTATCTAATAAATGAATAATCATAGTCAGTGTTACGTGCTAATTTCGTAGCACCCTGTATAGCTATGCGTTTGCGTTAAGTTGTATAGCGTTTAGAGATTTTTCCATTCTCTCTCCTTGTAGTTGCCATTTTGTTTTGAAACCAACTTCCTCTTGATTAGAGATTTTGTCACTTCGTTTTGATCGCTCGTGAGTCAACTTCTTTAAAGAATATTTTAGTGGACATCGCCGTTTAATTAATCTTTTCCTTTATGTTGTGTTATGGGAATTGCATTGGTGCAGATCTATGATTTATTTGTGGCGATGTTTTTCCAATTGTTAGATTGGAACCTTAATGGAATCTTTTCCACTTGTTCTTTTTCGAGGTTATTTAGGAAGCACATTCTCGTAGGTTTTTATTGCTTTAACTTTTCTATCATTCAGTCTCTTATACTTACTTCTTTTGATAGGTTTCGATGTAGAATCGTCGTTATATAGAGGCGATATATTTATCTCTTAAGGTCACATTACACCGAAGGTATTTATAAAGTGTTTGTGTAGTGCATTCTGGTAATTTCGTTTTGTTTGTTACAGACCTTTTTTTTCGTTTCCTTTAATAAATCTTACGTTAACTTCATACACTACGTTGTATATTTGGGTTGTTAAAAGACCATTACGCTGACTTGGTTGCTGTTGTCTCGTTGGATCACGCTACGTTCGACCTGGTTGGTGACGTTCCTCTTCAGTTCGAAGAACACACATCTCTATCGTGAGTTAGTTATATTGTAGCAACTATTTACAACGTCAATAACGTTCGACAACCTTTATTGTATATAAAGCACTACTGTATATTTGTATATTATAATTTTATCTGTTAAATGGTTTTTCTCCAGTGGGCGTATAGCACTTATATTTACGTATCTATTTGATATACAGGGTTATGATAATGTAATGCACAAAATTCATAAAACGTACAACGATTATTATGAAACTTACGTTTATTTCGTTTTTTATTCATTTTCTCGTTTTTTTTTCTTATGTGAGCCCTACTGCAACTATTGTTCCCTAGTGTAACAAAACAAGCTTTCTCCAATAATGTAATAAAAATCTTAGCTTCCCATTAAAAAAATATGTTAATGACGTCATAACTTTGACAAATTTGACGTGTTATTTTTGTAACTTATGTCAAAAGATGCGGAATAAAAAAAAACATTTGACGTGTTTTTGCATTTTGTTCCAAAGTGATCGTTGTACGTTTTATGAATTTTGTGCATTACATTATCATAACCCTGTATAATATTTTATCACCTTACCTTGTTAGGAATATTTGCGAGTGAATACGTATGACTTTGGTCCATAATGAATTGGTAAACAATTAAAAATCTGACGATTAATGATTGCGCAATCTACATCACAGGTATTCGCGTTAATTTACCGTACCTGCTACATTTGTGAGAGTTGAAGTCAAGGCAAATTTAGAGTAAATAAATTGCTCGCATCAATCCTCACCCAGATCAAATTTTTCAAACAGGAATCCATAACTTACATTCAATTTTTCCAAGGCTGTTTCACATTGATTAATTTGTTTTAATTGATAAATTGGTTAGTTGTTAATAAAGCACTGTACATCCCTTACTTGACGACTTAATATTTATATGTTCGGTACTTGGGGTTTATATTTTCAGCCATCGAAGATTCAAGATTGGGAAAAGTCGACCATATCGGTAGTAGTCGCAAATGTGTTGTTCTTTTCAGATTTTGTCGGCAAATACTGTAGCGATTTTAGACGATTCTTGGCGCCCATTACAGAAGATCTTTAGTGAGACCCGCGGCCTCACACTAGTTAGCTGGCAGCCGACAGGTTTAACTGCTGTTAAAGGTTGTTACCGTTTCCCAATAAGCAGTCCCCATTTTGTTGGTAACATCAGATGGGGGATTTTCCGGGCGAAATTAGAACAAAATAAAGTATGGTACCATCAAATTGTATAATTGCTCAAGTAGTATTTTTAAACCTATTCCTAACTTTGCAAATACAGTATTTGATCTTGTATGTGAGGTTGGCCGTAACCCGTTCCAGCAGTTCCTAAACTAAGCACCTTTTAGGGCTTTTTTCGATGTGCTTAAAATAAAAAAAAAGATACCTATAAGGATTTTTTTTGTTTCTGTTGACGAGTACCATAATCGTTACATGTTTTGAGTGTTATATATGAATGTAGTTAACTTCTATGTCAAGGATACTGATACATTCTACTTTAATAACAATTTTAGGTCAAAAAAGTAATAATTTTGCTTGGAGATTCTCCCTGAAAGCATTTGAAGGGCTTACTTAAAATTTACGAAGCATTAGCATATTGCATACCCGCATCGCATTAATTTCAAGCAAGCTCTGTGCCAAAATTACAAGGCGGTAAATCGGGTTTTAAAATATTTATATAAATATACGAAGAGCAGGAGAGAAAACGAGGCTATATCATAAAATGGGGTTAAAATATTTCTTAACGAGCTTAAGTCATTCACACTCGCCCTTATTACTATTATAGTGACGTTTAAAAGTATTTTATGTGTCGTAATCGAATTGTAAGGACATTTTAATGGCTTCTTCTTAGGCGTAACAAGTTTTCTTAAATGATAGTGTAATGTCTTAAAGGTTATGATTGTATAATAGTAAACATGAATATTCTCATGGTTTTTAATAATGTTTTTATAACCTTTGTAGGTACCTATTTTAAGCGATAATTTATGAATAATTGTTGTAACAATAAATTATTAATGGTTTTTTAAGCATGCTTGTTTTAAATAAAAGATTATGACAACCAGCTATGAATTGAAGACTGTAAAGTTTAGATATCTGTTGTATAATAAAGCTACTTGTCAACAGATTTACAATTAATAAAATTATGAAACCTAAACGTACTGATATCAGTATAATTGTATCTTTCTAATTCAAGAATATCCGCAATAAACGAAAGGTAACGCCTTACACAATACACCAAAACGAACAGGAAATCTTTTTGAACTTTCTAATTATTTTTTAATCTTACACAAAAAGTGCCAATGATTACTTATAATAATAAGTAAAGTCAATTGATCGAAGAATAATGGAGGGTGCAGTAACGTATATACTGTGCACATACTGATGATGAATAAGACTTTTGTTTTAAACCGTGAAAACATAAATTGTAGTTTTTCCTCATTGACATCCGAACAAGTTGAATTTTGCTCGGTCGTAAAAGTATGGCCGAGACAAAATTGAATCCGCCGTTATGATAACGTAATTTGCAAGGTAATCGACAATACGCACCACAAAATTGCCCATACCACATTATAATATCAGAAAATACCTGGGTGGTCCAAAAGAGCACTAGCGCGTGTGTGATTTTGCATGATTCTACTATGAGGACTACGTGGGTGGATGGTTTTACTACTCGCTGGATGGATATTAAGAATCAACATAGAAAATGAAATTGCTTTTTAGAGAATGGCTTTTTATTGTGATGAGAGAGGATGTATTATAATAGCTCCTATTCAGTTTTATTGTAGTTGTCGTGCAATTTGGAATTGTAGGTCAGTATCTATTCTCTTCAAAGTTGTTTCTGTCGTTTGTCTAGATCTTGCATTGTGACATGTTAGATTTGTATTCATTTTCTTTCACTGTTGTGTCAGGTAGCAATGGATCTCTTTATATATGTACACTTTTGAAAGGTTAATATTTATACAAAAGATTTTCTACTGAAATTTGAGTACTACCTACATTAATAATTGAAAAGCTTGACTTCGCTATTATCATTGATCGGTGCTTTCTATTTTAGGTCAACTTGTAGCAAAATCGAAAGCTGAGTAGTTAGATATTGATTGGTAATTTCCATCCTTTGCATAAAGTAAAAGTGATATATTAAATTTTCGATCGCTGCTGCCGCTGCAATGAAGATATGGAAATTTTTTAATGTCATTTCATGACGTCTAATTTAAATGAATGAATTATTTATTTTAACTGTAAATAGTCTGTTTCTATTTATTTAACTAATCTCATAAATTAATTAGTAGCTTTTATAAACATTCATAATCTGATCTAAAAACAGACTGGCATTTGAATTATATAAAATATATTGCACTAATTTGATTGACTAATTTATTATTTTTTTATCAAATAGAGATATGTCTATCAAAGACTTCCTACTTAAAAAATTTGTATGCACATTCATAAATTCAAATAATTCCAGATTATTTATGACCTTTAGATACTTAACATCAAGTAAATATTTGATTGACGGGAAAGATTGAAGAATATTTGATACTGCACAGAAATTAATGTCCGCTACTTCAATAGATGCAATGATATGAAATAGCTTCACGAAATCGACACCTGGAATTACTGTATTGTGAAGTGTAGAGCCTTGGTAGTATAGCGGTCTCTCACCTAGGCGGACCGGATCGAATCCTGGTGCCAGTAGATCTGAAGATTTTCTGCAGTTTTCCTTAGCTGTAACACAAATGTGGGATTTGTGCTATACCATCTGTAAGTCGGCTGCAACCGCATAATGATCGCCCCTCCATTCCGCACAAGCTTCATAGTTGCTAAAGCCTGCTTCTTCAGGTAATGGGTAGTAGTAATAATCATTATCATCGAATACTTCATATTTATTTATTTATTTATCGTATGGCGTATTGGTACATGTAACATATGTACATGTAACAATTATATAATTGTTGTACATAATAATAAGATAACATCATATACATATAGATTGTTGAAATAGCTAAAATACACTTATAAGTAATTTGGATATGTTCTTACTTTATTTCATATGTGCAGCGAATTCTTGGTAGGTTGTTATAATTCCACGTCTAGGTCGTTTAACCAAGCTATTGCAGTTGGGGTGGCCTCCATGATGTCGCTCCATTCCCCTTGAAACTTGCGTATGGGACATTCTTGCACTATATGGGTTATCGTTTACTCTCCATTTCCACAATTGCATATTGGACTGTCGGTGATCCCCCATTTGTACAGCATGGATCTGGTTTTTGCATGGCCTGTTCTCATTCGGTTTATTTGACACCATATTTTTCTAGGCATATTCATTCGCGTAATTTGTTGGCTGGGGTTTTCTATGTTATTATGGTGATCTATGCCAGCGTTCCTCCATTGGTCTTCCCATGCATTTTCGAGACTGAAATTTCCATTGGCTGTTATCGTTTCGTCTTCCCATATTGGTTTACGTGACTTCAGTCGACGTGGTGGTATGTTGTCTAGTGTGTTGCGTATGGGTAGTGTTCTTGGCATCTCTGGGTCGTTGAGTTTTTGCCATTCTCTTACTGTAGCCTGTTGTCGTCTAATTTCTGGTGGGGCTATATTTGCAAGTACCGGGAGCCATGGAATTGGGGTCGATTTCAATGTACCAGTTATAGTTCTCATTGTTTCGTTTAGTTGCACATCTATCTTATTGACATGTGCACTTCTACTCCATACTTCACAGTAATCATATAGGTACTTGAATACTCGAGACAAAGCGATTAATAGTCAAAAGGAGACGTAAGGACCGTCAGCTAAACCTTAATATTTTTTCAATTATTGTACAAGATTGTCCATTACCTATTTAAATTAGACGTTCAAATAATAGGTCCACATCTAAAATGTCAAAATGTAAACTGTGCTGCTTGTACCCGGTAGATGATGTCACCCGAACAAAACACATAAGATACCATAAAACATATATACAGAAACATGTATTCAAAATATGTATAACACCATTTCTTACTTGGAATTCCGTTCCAGTTGTTAATAAATCAATAAAATCCCTTAGAATTCAAAATTCAATTGTTTATAGATCAATTTTCTCTTCGCAATCCAACACCTTCTTCCCTATAGCCGATTAAGACGACAGTAGCTGGTGTAAATTTATCACGACTATATCGGAATTTCAGAAAAGATCATTTTGATTTCGGAAAAAGTAAATTTAATTTCGAAAATAGTAAGTTTAATTTCGGAAAAGTAAATACAGAATTTAATTTCGGAAATTTTGGAAAACGTATTTAATTTCGAAAATAGTAAGTTTAATTTCGGAAAAGTAAATACAGAATTTAATTTCGGAAATTTCGGAAAACGTAAATTTAATTTCGAAAATAGTAAGTTTAATTTCGGAAAAGTAAATACAGAATTTAATTTATGAAATTTCGGAAAAAATAAATTTAATTTCGAAAATAGTAAGTTTAATTTCAGAAAAGTAAATACAGAATTTAATTTCGGAAATTTTGGGAAAAGTAAATTTAATTTCGGAGAAGTAAATACAGAATTTAATTTCGGAAATTTTGGAAAACGTAAATTTAATTTCGAAAATAGTAAGTTTAATTTTGGAAAAGTAAATACAGAATTTAATTTCGGAAATTTCGGAAAACGTAAATTTAATTTCGAAAATAGTAAGTTTAATTTCGGAAAAGTAAATACAGAATTTAATTTCTAAAATTTCGGAAAAAATAAATTTAATTTCGAAAATAGTAAGTTTAATTTCGGAAAAGTAAATACAGAATTTAATTTCGGAAATTTTGGGAAAAGTAAATTTAATTTCGGAGAAGTAAATACAGAATTTAATTTCGGAAATTTTGGAAAAAGTAAATTATTTTCGAAAATACTAAGTTTAATTTCGGAAAAGTAAATGCAGAATTTAATTTCGGAAATTTTGATTCAGTTTAAGAACGGCATAAGTTAGGCATAGGATAAATGGAACTTTTATCTAATTAATTAACAATTTAAAAACTTTAATTAGAACACACGTTAAAGGACAAATAAAACTTTATTTAATTAATTAACATGTTTAACATTGTTTGTTGTTTCTAGCCTTATTTGGTCAAACTCCATAATCATGAAATAAATAAAACTGATTAGTTCAAAGTTTCAAAAATTTATTATAATCATCTGACAATTGTCTCGATAGTTAATTATTACTAAAGGTAATATAAATATAAACAAACACGTCGCTACGGTATACGTGTAATACAAAAAAATAGATAACTTAGATAAAAAAATAAAAACAATAAAAACTAAATATCTGACACTTTCCGTATTTGTGAAACTTTTAACTAATCAGTTTTATTTATTTCACGTTAATTTATATTTGTGTCGTCCATTCTGATTGCGAATGGATATGCATGAAGACACAAGTTTCGAGAGCGCTGTGTGGAAATCAAATTAAATAAAAGTTTCATTTATCCTTTCATTTTATCCTATTGTTCTTCGCTGAATCTCCTTTTTCATCACGAATTACATACAACACAATTGAATTCAAGTTACTTATTTAGCTATTTATGCTTTCTAAAATTAAATTTACGATTTCTGAAATTAAATTTATTTTTCCGAAATTAAACTTACGATTTCTGAAATTAAATATACTTTTTCCGAAATCAAAATTACCTTTTTTGAAGTTCAAGTTACTTTTTCTGAAGTTGAAACTGTATAGACGCTTCTCGGCTGTTCAAAGGCAAGAATTTTAACTAAAAAAATATTTACGGAATATCTCTAATACGCAATATTGTAGCTGTGTGCACCGAAAAGCTGAGTATTTCTTAAATAAAAGAAAATAAATTATTATTAATATTGATCGTTTCGGGGCTGGATGTATAGTAACATTTTTGAATAGGAGAAATCAATATAACAACGTAATGCATTGATGATGACAGTGACGACGAAAGAGTTAAAATTATCAACAAGCATTGTGTGAATAGCGGCAAAAATTAACAACAGCCAGCACCAAGAATAACAAGTTTGCATTCTCACACTGCCATTGCAATTTTTACTATGCAGCTTTTATGAAGAAACAACAGAGAAATTTCAGCTAGAAATTATGAGCATTTATATAAGGTGTTGCCTATTTATTTCGAAGCATCCTGTATAATTTTGTTAGTAACTTTTGCGTTTTCAAAGTTTTAGATGCTTTAGTTATTGCAGGGCCAATCACGACCTTGCTAAATGGGTAGTTAGGTGCACAATTTCGTGTGGTCGAATGTATACGTATAAAATTACGGCGATTCCAACTTTTTAAACTGTAATAAAAGATAAAAACGAAAAGTAAACCAACTGTTCAACAATTCTTGATCATAAATAAATTACTTTGCGAGTACAGTTTGGTAATTCGTTTGTATACTGTAGATCTTTAGCACTCACAGTCACTGCCGTTCTTGGGTATACCTCTTGATACGACGACTGGACGATTTACACCGCACTTCACAATGTAACTACTAGCTGTTTCGTAAGAATATTTAAAAGTCCTAGGAAAACTCCTGTGTGGTTCCTTTTGCTTACGGTTTAATTTAAGCGCGACATAATTAACTGCGGTTAATAGTTGTAAATCAATTCCGAATTAACGACCCCTTCTTTCGTGTCTAACAAAGATATTGCAAGAATTTATACGAAATTAGCAAAAATTTACAAGGAATTTCCCTGAGAAATCGTAAAAACTTTATAGTTGTTAGACATTAGACATAAATCCTTTAAATTTGACAGCGAAATTTTTTTGTAATTTTCTACATACCAGTTGATGGTTTTGCTTTGCATGTTAATAGATTAGTAGGAGTCTATAGTATTCAACTATTTAAACTTATCGCACAAGCAAACTTTAGAAATAATAAAAATTTCCAACAGTCTGAGAATTTGACATGTAGAGAAGTGTAGAAAATTTAATACTCCTCGTTACTGCGGGGAATTCAAAGGAATCATAAGACATTGTTGAGGAATTTTACGTAATTGTAAGGAATTGCTCGGGCATGTAAAGCAATTGTAATAGAAAAATCTTGATGTACAGATTTTGTCCAAATTTCCCTATTCGAGTCAAATTCTGGCAGTTAAAAAATAACCAAAATTCCCAAAGGAAGAAAGAGAGCACAAAAAAGAGTCCACATAAATTACATAGTAGTTGTATAACACACTCAAGCATAGATTTGTCTTTATTAAACTTATTTTCACTAATTTAAATGATGAGGACTAACTGAAATGTACTTTATGCTAGCTCTTTGGTTGTGGCAGGATAGCAGGAACTCGAAAAAGAGCCAAAAGACACATGCAATACTGAATATTTCAATTATTTTCCCTATACGTAGCTTTTATAGGGAACGCGTTATGTCTTATGAAAAAGCCCAATCCGGCAACTTATTAGCAGTATTTTGTTGAAAGGCTCACTAAAGCAGCGTATTATTGTAGCAGATCTGGGTCGTATAAAGAATCTGCAGTGAAGGATTTTTTTCGGCTGACTACTGAAGTATCCAGTTTAAGATTTGTTCTCTGTTCATTGTACCTCCCCCCCCCCCCCAATATACTATGAAGTTGTGAATGTATGCCAAAATTGGCATTTTTCAGGAAAAGGAGCGTTGTGAGGAGGAAGGAAGGAACAGTGAGTGAAATCAAGAGGTCATCTCGACTACCTCCTCCTAATCGGTCTAAGGACAATCAAGATTTGACCTCCAGGTCCTTGCAGGTCTGAAGACGTGTTAAATAAGTGATGGGATAAAAGAGGCTGTCACTATCCCAACTAGTCTCTGAGTATTTTTCAGGCGTAATATCTAAAATTTATATTCCACAAAAAGGATGTAGGATAAGAATTTAAGTAAATAAATATTTGCCGCCCTAGAGTCTATTAGCCTATTCAAACTGACGAAAAGTCTAGCAGTACCTGATACATCATTTCAAATCCGCTCGTTGACGTTTTGGATTTTTTAAACCTAGATTTGATATCCTTTAATGCCCACTGATAAAGTTTTCCCGATTACCTGGGCCAATTGATCCTTACGTCCTTATAGTGTAATGGTTGTTTGATAAGAAATGCACGTATTAGGTAAACAGTGTAGGAACCCTAAAATAAGCTAATTTCATGCAACTATTAGAACATCAAAGTAAGAATAGAATATTACTAGTTTTGACCTACTAACATCTACGGATGACCACAAACATGAAATAATCATGTTTCCAAAATGGCCAGGTTACCTAAACAATTTGTTACTGGGTCAAGTGAAATAGACTGACCCATTTTTTCAGGAGTGGTCCATTTAAAATCAAGAACAAGAACACGACCATTAATATCAAAGATTAAAGGATTACTAACCTTTTCTACTACTAATTATAATTTTTTGGGGTGAATGATACTACACTCACGCATCACAACATAAATTATGTTTAAATCGTGATTACAAATTTACAGAAAATCTCAGATACATACAGGATGTCTCTAGCCGCCCAGAACATACGAAAATTAAAATGGAAAAAAATGTCATAAGATCAAATCAATATTAAAATATTCATGTTATTCTCAAAAACACCAATTCTCACTGCTCCAATAAATTATTTTACAAATTGAAAATTAATTTTCGAATTGCACCAATATAAATTATCAATATCAAATCATGAAAGGATAATAAATTAATATGTGTCACCATAACGAACACTTACTGCAAGCAAAGCAAATTAAACAATTTAGTGGAAATTGTTTAAAAAATATATACCTACACAAGTTGCATTTTATTGAATTGGTTTATATCCTCAAAATAAGCGCGAAAACATCCTGCTGATGTTCTCAAGCTGTTTCCATTCAAAACCCATTCAACAATTTAATGTTTTCTTTGTGGTGTACATGTCAGTAATGCTTCAACCATTTGATTAATAATTTTTACTTAAATTATTTTAAAATAATTTGCCACTGTAAACAACAATTATTAAATTGCTTTGTTAAATTTCATGTAAGATAAAAAGCCACAGTCAGCTCTGAGCTTATTCATCTCTTCCCATGTTAATGTCCCGAGTGATTTCAGGCAAGGTATGTCTTTCCATGTTTCGCATTTTATAATAGCTCTGCCATTTCTTATTATGTATTATAAATAGAAGCTTTTTTGCCATGATCAAGATAACTTTATTACAGAAATACATATTGGCATGTAATCAAATATAAACCAGAAATAAATAAAGGACCACTTTCTCATCGCGTGCACATAAAAAAATATATAAACTTATTTTGATAACTAATATTATTTATAATAACTAACAAAACCCGATGTGTATTTTAGAAATAATAATATTTAGTTCGGAAAAATTTAGTTTATATAGTAATTGGCCCTTAAATCTTACATTAGATGTAAAATCCCCGTAAAACTCCATGATTTTACGTCTAACGTAACTTTAAGCGCCACTTATTAAAAAAAGTTTTACCAAATTATTGTTATTTGTACACTGGGAGAGACATCGAGGTTTGTTATAGTCATTGTAAATAATATTGTTAAAATAATTTTAAAATAAATACTTCTGCTTAAATTGTTTGCATATGACCTTAAATGTGTGGTTTGCAGACACCACAGCATAAAAGAAATTTAAATTTTATAATACTATAGCAAATATAGTGTGAGTCATTTTGCTTCGACTAGTAGGTATCAATTTTTTTAATTTAAATGGAACACTCTATATATTTTTACGATTTTTCATTCTACAGTTTTATCGTAACTTCGCATAATTTTTTAGTAACTTTAGTTTTTAAATTTTTTTCTTTTTATGTAGTTTTCGATTTCAAAAGTGAACAGTTTCAAAGTTATCAGCGTTTTTGTACTCTCTTGCTATTTCTCTAAAATTCATTTATTAGTTTGATCATAAATGCCTCGACAACATAACGCTTTGTCTACTACACCTTCCACCTTAAAAAAAATCATGTATTTATCAATCATTTATAAAAAATAATAAAATAGCGAGACAAACCGAAACACTTAAATATACTGGGTGTCCATTAAAAAAAACGAAATTTTTATGATCAGAAATTTGTATACGTGGTTAGGTGATCACCCTGTATATTATTTAAAAATAAATTTGAATGAAAACACCTTTATTTATAAGCGTCGTGTATTATTACGATTGGTTAAATGTATTTACCAAAAAAGCTTAAAGTGTAGAATGGAGAAATTGTATAAATAATATACAGGGTGTTCAATTTAATATAAAAAAGTTGATAATAGCGTAACAAAACGATTCACCTTGTATATACAAAATATTATAAAATTAATTGGTATTTAACTTTTTGTCGTAACTCCTACAGTTTCCAAGATAACGAAGAGAGCCATCTTACGCGTGCCGCCCTGTACATCACCATAATAAAATTATAAAATCTAATTAGACTGCAACAAAAGAGAACGCACACTCCTAAATCCACAAAACGACACATAATTTCAATCCCTGGCTAAACCCGAAACGAGAGTCCCTTTGGAAGCCAACACAACAGCTGTTTGTCGATGGTTTCCATCCAGCATGCAGGAGAACCCACACCATCTGCCAAATAAAACTAAACAAACCACCGTATAATACAAAACTTTCAGCTATTTTGGATAAATACTAAACTCATTCCCTACAAATATTCGGTTACATTTTAGGGAGACACACACACACGACCTTTAAAATGCTGAGAATAAAATAAATATCCATGAATTCACAATGGGAAACAACCCTCAGAATTGTATTATTTCTAGTGCAACGTCAGCAACACCATTACTTAAATAAATTGGTAGGAAATAAAACGCATTTATTCCTACTAAATAAATTATCATAAGAAGACCAGCAAAGATTAATTTAGTGGAAAAAGCAACGACAACAAACATTTTTTCATTAGATATTCATGTATCATGTTTAAATATTAGATGAAACTGTTACAACTGATATAACACATGTAAACGATGCAAATTACTGAGTCAATGTCAAAACCGCTCACTAATGACATCGGTTACCTTCACTATACATTAGAGAAATTTATAGAGTTTAGCTCAAAATGAATGTAATTGGTATTTTATTACACTTGAACAAATGACAAGAGTTGAAAATAAAAGTTACATTTTTACCGTTTAAAGATTTCTAATTACATAACCTCAATTTTACATATACACAAAAATTATTCAATCGATCAACTAGATAGATATATTTTTAATGATGCAGTTGTAATAGTCAATCAAGGAAGTAACTTTAAAACTTGATTATTGCAAAGACAACTTTTTAGTACGGTCGTTTGAAATATTAAAAGTCAACAGAAGCAGGCATTTCAAATAAAATCAAATCAATAAAAATTAAAAGCTATATAAGATCGTTATGGTCTAGTTGTAATCGAATTCAGGGATTTTTACGTGCAGGAAATATGTTAATGAGCACTTATCTAAACTCTAATTGGGTTATTTATAGATTCATAAAAATTTGAAAAATTGTTGTATATTTATTCACAATAAATCCGTTGAGCTCACCTTTTGCAAGAGATAAGCAGCTTACAAGGGGCTTGATTAGCAACTTTGAATGACAGCACTAGAGGATGTACAGAGGCATTTTTCTAAGTCTATGAATTTAATTAAATGGGTAGTCTGGAGAGCATTTATACTGGAAATTAAAGAATAATTAAAGATCAAAACTGCTTTGTCAAAAGTATATCTTATAACAAATGTAGATCATAAGCTTTAATCTATCTCCAAAACAATTTCAAACGATTCTTTCAAGTTGTTATTTCCTCTAACACTACTAGAAGTGAATGCGGCTTCCACCGAATGCTTAGCAAAAATTTACAAAATAAGCAAGAATTAGCAATTTTTACACTGTCTTCACGTCGTGTACTTCAGCAAAAGTCCAAGGGTAATAGAAACAGATGTGAGAGTTGCTCTGAACATCAAAAGTCTTAGTTTCATCTCCAATAGAAATCTATTCAGATTTGCTAATCAACAATCGCCAATGTAGTCAAATTTAGGTTACAGCTTAAAAGACTGTGGAAAAGTGGTGAATTCTTATAAACATTCAACAAAACAAAATATTCCGAAAATTCCAAGGACAAAAACAGTTTCATCTCTTGGAGAAGCTTGTGCTCAGCAAGCCCAATATGGGTGGAAGCTTTCTTGTCTAACCAAACGTAGTTTTAGGTTTGCCACTACGGGCAAAAAATACCAAAAGCATCATTAAACAATTTTCGAGAGGCATCTCACTATGGGAATAGGTGAATATAATCCGAGAATTCTCGGAAATACATGGGAATGCACGGGAATATACAGTGAATAATCAAGAATACAAGGCAATACCTGAGCAATAGTCAGAAATACTTGGGAATAATCGGGAATATTTGGGGTATATCCCGGAATGCCCGTCAATACTTGAGGAATATTCGGGAATAACACGGAAACACATGAAAATTTGGGGAGTGGGGTACAACGAACTCTGATGTTATTTTATTGAGTTCTGGTTAGGAAATACTGACATACATTCGGAAACACCAAAAATTAGATCGGGAATACCGGGTATTCCCGGAAATTGGTGTACAAGATTTGTTTAGTAAGATACCCCGAGGAGCGTCTCACTACTGGAAAAGATGTACAAATCTTCGGCAATATATCGAGAATACACGGGAATATACACTGAATAATCGGAAATACACGACAATAACTGAAAAATGGTAGGGAATATTCGGGAATACTAGGGAATATTCGGAAATATCTGGGGAAATTACGGGAATAAACGGTAATACTTGGGAAATAGTCGGGAAAATTACGGAAATACATGAAAATTCGGGAGTGGGTACAACGAACTTCGGTGCTATTTCATTAAGCTTTGGTTAGGAAATACGGGGATACATTCGGAAATACCGGACATTCAGGAATACGAAAATAACTGAAGATATTTCCGTATTTCCGGGAACAGGTGTACAAGATTTGTTTAGTGAGGTGCCCCGTGTCCCTCGACAATTTTAATTCTGTAAATGATGAATTTAGTCAAAATTAAAGAACCATTTTAATGGTTTTTAGGACATGACAGGGGTTGAGACTCTATAAAAAAAAAACATTTTTATTTCATGAAATTTCGAAATCTTCTTTTGAATTTTTTAAAACAATATTATCATAAAATTGTTGCAAATCTTCAACTTTTCAATTTAATAATAAAAATATTTGACAAATTTTAAGTAGCATTTTCAATTGTTCCAAGAATGATGTTAGTAATTAAAGTTTCCCAAAATGGCCGCCATTTTTTATTATATTTTGTATTGTTTTATTTAAGAAAAACTGAAAACTGGTTATTTATAACGAAACCCACTTTTGTGACAATTTTAATTATGTAGCGGAGGAGGCTGACTTTCTTTTATTATTAGACTGGATGTGGGCATCCGAGACTGGCAAAGACTGGTGGGTGTGGACAGAATTATTAAGTCTGGATCCAGACTGGAGAGAGTCTAGGTAGATCTTCTTTTTCTTCTGATCCATAGAAGACGGTGTTACCGGACAATTGGTCAGTATAGGCAAAACGGTGAATCTGGCAATCTGGACATTAACTGCTTAACTTGTGCCCCACCAGAGCTTAAGTTAAATGGCATCTACCGAAGCAGTTATCAGTACGCCAAAATTGAGTAAGTCTAGCTCGGGATTGTCTTAAAGAATGTTGATGCGAACGCATTACCTCATTACAAGGCAATTCTGGGCCTTTACTTTAGGTCGAAGCGGGAAAGGCACACCCGCTGTTGAATTGGCACACCAGGATAGGCAAATTGTCCAAGTCCACCTTCTACTTGTGTTAGATTCGATAGGGTAAGTGGAAAGTTCGCATGCTGCACTGGGGGTACAGGTAGTCAGTAGGAGACGTAGAAGCATGGCAGCTAAGCTTAAAGGTAGGTATATCATACAAATTCGCAATGCATACTAAAATCTGAATGCCGTATAATTTTTATTTAAAGTATTTGAATCAAAATATAAAGCCTTGGTAATGTGGCGGTTAGCGTGCGCAAATGTGGGATTTGTGCTATAACATCTGTAAGTCGGCTGCACGGGACCTACATAATAATGATACAGACACGACGATCATTAAAATTGCAATACTCAGCCCGATTTGAAATAATTAAATAGTTAAGCTTAAGAAATACGTCTTAAATTTATAATAGTTAGCTTCTTAGAAAACTTTGGTTTCTAATTTATGCTTTTTCCAATGTTGAACATCTATTATACTCCTAAAGCTCAGTAAAATTCTAAAATATATTATTTTTTACTCAAATGATTCTTGAGTTACGTCCCAGGAGCATCTCAATAAACAAGTTTTGTACACCTATTCCCGGGAATACGGAAATATCTGCGGTTATTTCTGTATTTCTGAATTAATTTCCGGTATTTCCGAATGTATTCCCGTATTTCCTAACCAAAACTTAATGAAATAGCAACAACGTTCGTTGTACCCAACTCTCAAAATTTCATGTATCTTGGTAATATTCTCGAGTATTCCTCAAGTATTGCCATGTATTCCCGTATATTCCACACACATCCCTGAGTGTTCCCTAGTATTCCGAGTATTCTTCAAGTATTGCCGTGTATTCCCGTATATTCCCCAAATATCCACGAGTATTTCATAGTGTTCCTGACAATTTTTCAGCGTGTTGCCGTGTATTTTCGATTATTCTCTGTATATTCCCGATATTTTTCCGAAAATTTGTATACCTTTTTCGAAATAGAAATAGGTATACAAATTCCCTTAGGGCATGAATAAATTTTGTACGCCTATTCCCGGGAATACGGGAATATCTGCTGTTATTTTCCTATTCACGAATTAATTTCTGGTATTTCTGAATGTGTATTTCCATATTTCCTAACCTAAATTTAATGAAATAGCATCAGAGTTCATTTTACCCCACTCCCAAGTTTTCATATACTTCCGTAATATTCCTGAGTATCCATCAAGTATTTCTGTGTATTCCCGTATATTTTCCAAATATTCCCTTGTATTTTCGAGTATTCCGAACTATTTCTCGGGTATTACAGTGAATTGCCGATTATTTTCTAAATATTCTAAAAACTTTTTTTCATTTTCTGGTGCGTAGGTAGATTATGGTGAAGAGTAAGTCCAGTAGGTGGCGAGTGGATTGATGGGTAAGCCGGAAGAGTGGGGGTAGCTCGGGTGAGAGTTGAGTGGGAAAGATGTGGGGCAGAGATAAAGTAAGGGAAGTCAAGTCTGAGGGGATGTCTGTAATGTTTGGGTAAGTCGAGAATGTTATAAATAATGCGTCCAGGACGTCACTATACAGCCGTCCATGAAGCTATACGATATCCTTAAAATTAATGACAGCTCATTAGTGCAAGTAAGCGGTGAGTACTTTTAATCGATAAAGATAGAAACTTTAATTTGTAATTCAATTCACAAATAATTTTAAGAATTTCAAGAAACCTCTTCAGGAATTTGTTAATTAACGTTTTATGTAACCAGAACTTTTTGTGAGTATTTACCTACTCATAACAGAAAATAATTAATCATTTATAAAACAAAATTCTAATTTTCCCAATATTGAAAACTATTTAAATATTAAAAATATTTAAAATGTTCAGCATTGTTACTTTGTTAAAATAATTTAATAATGAGCCCATTAAGATCCTAAGTTGAAATTTGGCGCACATATTAAAAAAATACCTATGCAAATCTATGTCCGATTTTTCGGCCGTGTAAAAATATAATATTGTAGATTTTTAGGAACATACAGTTGTAAAATTAAAAAAAAATTAAATAAGGCAAGTTACAACTCATTGGATCACTTGACATGGAATTACCCATAACTGCCTTTTTTTTCTGACACTTTGGGTAAGTATAACTTTTTTTAACTGAAGGCTTAATAAATACTGAAACATTTGTAAGTTGATACTGAGATTGTATGAAGCACAAGGTAAGTTAAAGCAGTGAATCTTGTAATATTATTTCTGGAAACCATTTGGGTCGATTTTCTAGAATATAATTTCTTAAAATATGTACAAATCTTGGTACCTACATGTCTTTGGAACCTTCTGGTTGACTGAAATTTGTTTGACAAAAGAATCAGTATTTGCTTCGAACTCAATACGTATTAACAGAACCTAGTTTTTTTTTCAAAAATTGTGGTCTAGGACAGTCTATGGATGCTTTCATTTCCAGGACGTTGTAAGTGCGAAATTGTCTAAAAATTGTGTTTTCTTACTTTTATGTTGCAGTGCCATACACATAACACTATATAAAACCGTCTACTGATATGATTGTGACATTCAGAGCGTTGCAAGTGCAAAATGTAAATAATCAAAACGAAACATTTTCAGACAGTTTGGCACTTAACGTTTTGGAAAGGCACGTCTCAATTGTAAAACTCCACCGATGACACAATTACCTTGATATTAAATCCAAATAGGACACTTTATTCAGAAATGCTACAGAGCAATCCGCTTAATGAAAAGTGAAACCATTGCAGGTAGTACCGTTTTACAATTACTCAAAAGTCAATTTTTCTCAATTACACTACACATGTACAGCCTTAGTTATAGTCATTTACAAGCATGTACATCTGACGTGGATTGAACGTGTATGATTTTACACGAAATGCATATTCATAAACATTTGACACGGGGTTGTAAATTATGGATGCGTGTAAATTTTATACGCATTCCGACCCTAGTTTAAGTTACGTGTAAAGTGACAGTAGTAAAAAATGTTTGCTATTTTTTATCAATTTCCTAAGAGGTAGATTTAGATATCGAAGAGATTTAGAATTAATTAGATGAAATTCCTGGTATACAAGAAATGAAAAGACCAAAGTTTATAAAAAGATACAAGACCCTTTTGAGACGTATACGAAAGATGAATTCAGGCGAAATTATCGGTTATTATTTGTGGTAAATCTGCGTTTGTTTTAGTTTATGAAACACTCCTTTTCCTTGTCTTTATTCTCATCGTAATCAAATTGGGAATAAATCATTCTCAAAATCAGCTGGAACCAGATCTCTAAGGATCCAGTCAAAATCATTAAGTGAATCTCTCGTCTCTCCTCCTGTTTCGCATTTTTCGTTAAACATTGCAAAACTCTGCTTTTTGCTTTCCTTTTTATTCTTCGCCACTGCTCTTTTGGCTTTGGAAGATCTCTGTTGTACCCCGAAGTTTCAACTTTGCTTTTTTAGATCATTCCAAGTTGCTTCTCTTCTCTTATTCAGGCTATTAACTGGTTTTTCTGCATGCTATCACATCAACTTTCTCACGTAATAAATCTAGTAGTATTGACTTCTCTTCTTGTTCCAAGTTCGACCTTCTTTGGTATTTTGATGGATTTCCCTCCTCGTTTTCCATTTTCAATTTGATAAAGGATTATAGCTGAGGGAGTGTAACGACTAGCATGCTAACCTAGTAAGCTCACCCAAGCGGTCCGGTATCGCCAGATCTGGTTAAGATTTTCTGTAGTTTTCTTTAGCTGTAACACAAAAAAGTGAGATTTGTGCTATACCATCTGCAAGCCAGCTGCAGCCACACGTTGGCCCTGCGTAATGATAATAATATACCCTCCCTCCCGCACAAGCATTATGGCTTCTGGGGACTGGTTCGCCAATCAATGAGCATTAGCAATTATTAGGTAATCAATTCTAAAAATAGCAGCGTTGCCAAAGACTTCTGTCGTGTAATTTATACGCGTAGTCAGC
Organism: Agrypnus murinus; assembly: GCA_929113105.1. Classification (NCBI taxonomy): domain Eukaryota; kingdom Metazoa; phylum Arthropoda; class Insecta; order Coleoptera; family Elateridae; genus Agrypnus; species Agrypnus murinus. The sequence goes on from OV816031.1 coordinate 31,561,122, forward strand.
AGTACGACAGAGTGGTTATAGTGGATTTCTATCGCTTAACATAGTTAAGTCGAGTTTGAGTCGGTCAGGACTCGGATAGGTAAACCACGAGCGCAGTGTACTTGCCTATATGGCTCCGCTGCCTCGTCTTACACGCACATATCCACTCTGCGGCTCAGTGTGTCTGACGCCTCGACACCGAAAGGTATATGAGGTTAAAGATTATATATATATATATATATATATATATATATATATATATATATAAAATATAATTCTTTTTCTTGAACCTATTTAATACATAAATATTTCGAAGTTTCTTGGTTATAAGGTTCTAAATTAATTTTGAATAAATTAATTTTAAATAAAAATTAATGTGAGAGAGATGTAGGCATTCCAAGCAAATACTCTCAGACAATTGTTTCGTCTTTAACCTAAGACTCATCAGTGAGAGAGGCAATGCTTAAACTACCCACATCTCTCTCTCCTACAATTTCCGCTTATATATGAAGCTGAAAATAACATTCCAGCTTCATATATAAGCGGAAATTGTAGGAGAGAGAGATGTGGGTAGTTTAAGCATTGCCTCTCTCACTGATGAGTCTTAGGTTAAAGACGAAACAATTGTCTGAGAGTATTTGCTTGGAATGCCTACATCTCTCTCACATTAATTTTTATTTGAAATTAATTTATTCAAAATTAATTTAGAACCTTATAACCAAGAAACTTCGAAATATTTATGTATTAAATAGGTTCAAGAAAAAGAATTATATATTATATTGTTTAGCAAGGTTGAAAACTGCTATAATTTTTACATCTTTTTGTTATTACAATACCATAGGTGTCACCACCGGTATTTCTCGAGACTAATGTTATTTCCAGCTTCATATATAAGCGGAAATTGTAGGAGAGAGAGATGTGGGTAGTTTAAGCATTGCCTCTCTCACTGATGAGTCTTAGGTTAAAGACGAAACAATTGTCTGAGAGTATTTGCTTGGAATGCCTACATCTCTCTCACATTAATTTTTATTTGAAATTAATTTATTCAAAATTAATTTAGAACCTTATAACCAAGAAACTTCGAAATATATATATATATATATATATATATATATATATATATATATATATATATATATATATATATATATATATATAATTTATACGCGTATAAAAAATTTGGAATTACTATATAGTGGAATAGTTATATACCTATATAACTATGAACAAATCCACGTGTTATCCACGCGTGCGTATCCACGCATAGATTTGAGATTTACACATCATTTATGCAGATGACTATAACTATTAAGGCTGATCAAGTCCGGAAAGAAGCACAGAAGTTAAGACTTTACGTCAACGTAATAATTTATGCACGATGACAAATATCCTCATTCCGTTCCGTTTTTATATCGAATGTAAAGCTACCAAGATTATTTAAACAAGATAGAGATCTTTCCAGAAGCAGGTTAGGCAGCTTTTCTTCTATTATGTCCAATAATAAATCATTTCAAATGAGTCATTAGCAGTTTTTATTTTGAGATCCTTGACTATCAACTACTTACATATACTTAAAACGTAACTTAAACAAGAAATTTCATCGTTGATCTTTGTTAACTAACTCTCGATAGACGTTATTAGGTAGAACAAAAAGGTTGGGCCTAAAGTAAAAGTACTACTCCTCAATATGGTGGTAGGTTGGTATGGTAGTAGGTAACACTTCAAAAACTATTTGTGAATGTACCTAGACCTACTACTTGTCATTTGTATATTTTCTCCTAACAAAAATAAAAAGTATTATTAATATTAAAGACATTCTTGATCGAATCTACTAATAAAATTATTGACACCCACGTTCTGATAAAAAAAATTGAGTGAATTGGACTTTCTTAAATTTGTCAAATTTGTCTGCTTTCAATGGTTAACCAACAGCTACCAACTGTGTTTTTGTCACTAAACGCTCCTTTGATTAATATTAATATATAAATCAATATAAATAACAAATTTGCATTTTTACATCACGATTTTTTGGTAGAGGCGAGACATTGATTAAGTGCTTGGATTCAGAAGCGCAAGATTCTAGAGAAAAAAAATGGTTGCAAAATACACACATCAAGAATAAAAAACCAGAATATAAAATTATATAACAGGTTTAAGATATGCAAAACATTCAAGATAAGAAGAAAGAACTAGTTCTAATTATTTCACTTGGTCATAGTTCAAATTTAAGCACCGTTAAAAACAATAAAACTGAATCAAATTCAATGGATGTGAACCATTAAGAAGACTATCAAACCTATAGATTACCAGTGTGAGAAAAACATTTGTTATTATTGTTGTTGTTATTTATAAAAGGTGAAGTAGCCTAGAGGCTATTTCGGTCACCGACCTAAAAATCCAAACTATCCAATTTTATAGGTTCGAATCCAAACAGAAAAATGATAAATGTTTTCGCGAATATCTACATAGATAGATGGATTGTTTTAATATTGTATTTTGACTGTTATCTAACACGATGAGTTAGTAAAGAATAGTAATAATTGAAATAATAAATTACATCGAGAGAGTTAAAAGTGGTCGAAATAAACCAGGAATGGTTGTTGGTGAAGAAAATATACCGTTAATTCTCGTAGGTAACCAATAAAAGTGAACAACACTATCAAGAATCTAACAGTATAGACCAGACGATTCTAGACAAGACCAATTTGTCGAAACCGAAACGCACGTATAAAACCCGCTGAAAAGAACTTTTATACGTATACAGTTAAGTATTGCTGTTTAAGTTTGGGATGTTGAAGTTTCCTTTTTAAGATTTCCGAGCGCCAGTTCAGGTTCTATAAAACCAGAATTCCCAGAGAATCAACCACATTAAAGAATACTATAAACAGGGCCGGCTCTAGAGCTGCTGACACCTACAAAACAACTCATATAAAGACATAGAAATAAATCATCCTCAACTGTCGCATCACGTATCTTACATTTCTCCTAGTTTTTCCCCCAACACGAATAAATTGTAAAAACAAATTTTATATTGCATAAGGGTACGTAATGAGTTTACAAGAGACATGCAAATTTATTTACATATCGTCGAATACTCTTAATAAAAAGATTCTTCTGAAACCTCAAACGTTTCATTATTTGTAGTAGTCGGGGGTGTTTGTTAAATAGCGCGTCCAGGATTTGTTAAATACGGCGTAACGGGTTTAGCCGTTAATCTACGATATCCTTAAAATCAATGAGAGCTCCTTAGAGCGAATAAGTGATAGGTGCATTTAATTGATAAGGATATAATCCTTAATTTGTAATTAGAAAATTAGGAGTTCGACATGACCTAGACACTAACAGACACTTTTTAATCTGGTCTTTCTAACAATCCCTTATCCTATAACTTTTGTTTCGAGAATTCCCTTTAGTAAAAAAGTAAGAGACATATTTGACTACATTTTTTTATGTACCTCAGTTGACACACAAGGTGTTCAAAAAAGTTCAAAATAAGGCAGAGAATTGCCCTGGTAATGACCTAGATGACCGAAATCAGTCCATTAGTCTGATTTTTGGGTCGCTGATAAATATTTCCTATTGTGGGAATATTTTTTAATTTTAAGACTAAAGTCCCACACTAGAAAGGGGGCCACTCACTACTTTCAAAATTTTTTAAATAACTTAGAAATGCAGTATCAACAAAACTCAGCTGCTCTGAGCCCTTGTCCTTTCTTATTAATCTCTTAGAATTGTTAGTGGTTTTGCCTAGGCTTTCGAAATGGTTTGAACATTCATCTTTTAGGGGATCATCAGTTAGCAGGAACAATTCTACTATAACATAAATATTCACTTTAATATACACGGAGGTTATGTGAACTTTTGATACGCAGGTGGTGATTGATAACTTCAGAAAGGCCCAATAGCTCAAAGTATAAACTTCGATCATTTCAAGAAGACGCTAGGTACCCTTTTTTCAACTCGTTTGGATGCCTTGTGTGTCATCGAAATCTTTGGGTGCATAAACAAAACCTATAGACATAAGCAAGCAAACCTTACAGTACCTTAATAGCTTTGAGTCCCATAAAAAAGCTTTTTTGTGAACAAGTATTTTATGAAGCAGTCTTTAAAAAACAGTGTCTTAAAAACTGAAATTTTACACAGAACACTTTGACAGAAGTAAAGCGATTTAAAAAAAGGTTGTTTTAATACCAGGTTGCGTAAATGCATTTTTCTAAGAACTTTTAGATTTCAGCTTATTTTGGTAAGATGGCAAAAAGGAAACTTTAATTTCATTTAATTAATTTTTTGAAAAAGTTTTTTTAGTGAAAATACATTCAAAAGGGAGCTAGCTTCTACAATGGACCTTTAAAAGAAGCGTTCTAGCTAAATGACACTGAGAAATTGAACTGTCAGAGGAGTTTTTCAGCCGACTGTTTCTAGCCTTATTTAGTTTAACTCCATAATTATGAAATGAACAAAGTAAAAAACACACAATCGCACCTCAAAATAACATTAAATTCGTATATTTTGTAACATCAAACACAAATTAACCATTTTAGAAGCTTTCGACATTTATACGAACACAAACAAAACGTATCTTTAATGAAAGAATAAATTGATCTTAGTAATTCTCCGATGCTGGAAGCGTTGCGTATTTAACTACTTTTATTTCTGATTGCGCATTATAGCGTACATACTATCACACCATTATCAGATAAATAAATATTTAACTGACTTTAATAACTATTTTATTTTATTATTTTATTGGGGTATTCTAGCCAAAACGTAGGTACATTTTCAAATGGATAATTAAAGCATACCATTTTTGAATGAATTTATCGCTAGATAACCTTATGAAAGTGTGTTACTTTCTAAAAAAAGGAGCTTTAGATGAGGAAGTGCTACTATAAAGTAAGAGAGGGGGGAGTCTGACGACTAGGGCAATATGGTTACAAACTTTAATTTTCTATTTTTTAATGCTTATGTTTATATATGTTTTTAGTTTGTAATTTTAGTTTCTAAAAATCAGCAGTCATGTAAGGAACATGGCATAATACGTTATTTGTTTTGTTTTGAAACTTTTAACAAAATTCTTCCAAGTGTATCCAATTTTTTAAAGAATTTCGATGGCAAGAAAGTTTCGCAAATTTATTTTTAACACAATATAACATTGCGAGTTCTTATCTTAAAAGGCTAAGGTTTAAACAGAATTGATCAAGTCAGGTTTCTGAATAAGCCCATTTTTAGTCTAGGCACTTAGTAAAACGATACCGTCCAATTCCTCCACATGGGGGAATTGCGTGAAAATTTTTTGGAGAAAATAATTATTTTCTAGTAAGTATACAAAAATTTAATGTATTTTATGCTTATTTTATACAGACAGCAAATACAAGTAGATACAATCGGAGTTTTTTAAATAAATCATTACATGACTTAAAAGAACAAATTTTACCACCGAATTCCTCATCTTACCCTAACGAGGGGCGTCTTACTACTGGTAGGTACAGTAGTAGGTGTATAGATTTTCGGAAATCTATTGGGAATACCCGGGAACATACAGAGAATCATCGGGAATAGACGGCAATACCTGCGAAATAGTCAGCAATACTCGGGGATACTCGGGAATACTTAGGGAATATACGGGAATACATGGCGATACTTGAGGAATACTCGGGAATATTACGAAAACACATGAAAATTTTGGAGTGGAGTACAACAAACTCTGATGCTATTTCATAAAGTCTTGGTTAGGAAATACGAGAATACATTCTGAAATACCGGAAATTAGTTCGGGAATGCTGAAATAACCGTAGTTATACTACTGGAATCGATGTACAAATTCGGAAATATAGCGGGAATACACGGGAATATACCGCGAATAATCGGAAATACACATACACACGACAATACCTGCGAAACTGTCAGGAATACTCGGGAATATTTGGGCAAATGACGAAAATAACAGCAGATAGGTGACAATTTGTTTATTGGGTGCCCCTTGGACCCTACAGTCAAGGAACTTTTTATAAATTAATTCTAAATTAAGAATAAACTTTATAAGAAATAAGCTTTTTATCAATATTTTATGAATTGTGCCAAGGGAGTAAGCAAGAATTAATGCATGAATACGGAAATAACTCGAGATTTTTTCATATTCCCTGGAATAGGTGTACAGAATTTCGGAGATATATTGGGAATACGCGTAAACATACAGAGAATAATCGGGAATAGACGGCAATACCGGAGAAATAGTTAGGAATACTCGGGAATATTTGGGGAATACATGGCAATTCTTGAGGAATATTGGGGAATATTACGAAAATACATGAAAATTTGGGAGTGGAGTACAACGAACTACTGATGCTATTGCCTTAAGTACTAATCCGTATTAAGGAAATACGGATATACATTTGGAAATACCGGAAATTAATTCAGGAACACGAAAATACACGCAGATATTTCTGTATTCCCAGAAATTCTGTACACAATTTCCCGAAACGTCAAGAGGTTCTATCATGCAAAATACATATGGATGTATGAACGGGTCTCACCTCTTTATCTTATACAGCATCCCCTTATTCGTAGCTTGTCCTAGCGCCGTGAATACTAATCAAATAATATTCAGAATTAAGCAACGTTGTCCCGGGTCACAACTTGAACGGTCGCCCATATAGCAGTAGCACGAAAATCGTCGACTGCATAGTAGTCGTCAAGTCATGTTAAAGGCGCGACTTGAAAACTCTGACAACCAAGCTCAACTATGGCCACGCGAGATTTATTTAACTTATTATCCTGCTGTTCCTGTGATCACAGACTTATGCGGTACTTTCTAAGATTGTAAAAACATGTTCAGAAACATGTTCATCAGCATGTTGAAAGTTTTCAGATGATAGCCTACTTGTCTACGCTGCATACTTAGCCTGAAACTAGCCCTTTAACAAAAGTTGTAAAACATGCCTTAAGGATGCTGGGTGTGCGAAGTTTCAGCCCAAGTTCAACCTGTAGCTTACATATGTCCCAGAACCGAATCACCTTCTTCATTATGGTAACTATATCTGATGCGTATACTAAAGTGTCAATGATCTAAACTTGCAGCCCTCTTCTAGAATCGAGCTTCTTAAAAAAGAATATCAGAAGGAAAGCTTTGGAACAGAAGGATGGAAAATTTGATTGGCTTAAAGTCCCAGTTCTAGATCTAAGTCTCTAGAATAAAGTTTTTCTTAACAAATATTGTTAATTCAGGAATTAGTTAAGTTAGCAGATGGAAAAATTGGTAGTTAAGATCAATTGAGGTTAGGTGGGATTTAAGCCGATTAGGTTAAACTAGCTAACGTTCAATAATGTTAGGTTTTCCGACTATATTCGACAAATATGATCGGTTATGTGTATTCAGTTTCCATTTCTATTGAATACGTTGATTAACCTGTGAAGCCGGTCCTGGTATAAGAAGAAGAAGATGCGATGTCCGTTGTTGATGAATGAGACTGCGTTTTTAGGTACTTAGTGCAAGTGATTACTTTATAACGGTACATACACACTTATAGCGGCTACGTGCTTAGGGAAATCGATTCGACAAAAAATCAAACATCTTTTTGAATTCAACCATTACCGTATTTAATCGAAAATTGAATTTAATTGTATCAATTATTTATAATCTAGTCTCAACTGTAAATAAACAAGATCAAAATGAAAGTTGGTGATAATACATAAGAAATTCTATATTTTCAAAACCACTACACACTGACCGCTTGTTGTATGTTACATTTATTATATATGCAAATTTAATTTAGAAAAAAGTTATGAATGAGCAACATTAGAACAACGCTGGACAAGATCAAAAAGGAAATCTTACAATCTAGAGCAATTGTAGTGTGACCATGACACGAAATTCGTGTGGCTTCGATGAATTCAATTTTCAAGACTTTCAATTTACACATTCTAAACATAACAACATCAATAAAGTAGTGTTATAAAATGGTTGAAGGAATTCAACTGAAAATAATTATAGGTTTCAGCAGTACTAAAAGAGACTGCAAAAGTGGTCTTAGAAATTCCAGGACACGACAAAAATTATTTATAGCAACAAGAATGTCCTCTGGTCAAACAGAGATTCACTATCTTTATGCTAAATGCAACACACAACACATAAGCAATTTCAACTATGTACACTTTAACTATTTTAATTTTCGCAGTAGCATAGTTTGTGGACTGGAAAAGTTGGAGAGTAAGTTCATTTTTGTAAAGCTCCAACATCAAGAATGCAAATTGAGTGGGAAAAATGGAGAGAATTTCTTCAAAATGTGTTTAAATTAAAATTTTTCAAGATCTAAAGAGAATTAAAGAGGAAACATTAAAAATTATGTGTTTGGTATGCATCAGAAAATCCCAGACGGTAGTTTCTTCCTCGTTGTAAAGGTATTTCCAAAAGAGTAAGTTTAATCTTTTTAATAAACGTTAAATAGTATCCAATTTATTAAATCGCCAGTTAAAAACAAGAAAGACTGGTTAATTGGAGGTAAGACTCCCTTTTATATTCGTATAATTAAATGTTTTTAAAAAAGTAACTGTAAACGCATAACACTAACTTTTAAATTGAATATTGATCCATAAATTCATTTAATAATACTTTTTCGAGCTTCTTTTATCTCATTCCAATCAATTCTGTAAATTTCATTTGATTAATGAGATTTGTTTTTAATTAATTACATAGATTTCATTACAAAAAAACGGCTTGCCATGTCTAACTGGTGAAAAGCTCGCCAAATTGTTTAGTATATTCAAATCTCGGGTGATTATGAATTTACATTAGTAAAAAACCTTCAAACTGTTCTACTGGTAGAAAATCTATGATGCATAACGATTAATCTTTAATATTTTTTTATCTTTTGTTTTTCATTTTGTAGTAATTTCTGTCGTCCACGAGATTTCGGTCGACTAACCTAACCTAACCTACACCTAATGAACATTTACACCGCATTAAATGAACATTTGCTATTGGTACACACAATAATTATTTATTTCAAAGTCTAAAATAATTCCGGAAATTTCTACGAACTGACCGCTTTAAACTTTTATTACGTATCATGTGTCCCTGCGGTAGGTAAATTTCGAATATCTTGAGTTGGAAAATGATTTTCTAATTACTGTCATAATGAGTGTAAGGGATTTGTAATTTTGGTTGATATCAACTGCAAATACTTTCTTCTAAGTTATTCAATAACACTGTCCAATAAACAGTGTTTTTGTTTTCTGGTTCTGGTTAATTGTTTCTGATCAGCTATTAGCTACTGATGACTAAAAGTCAAATAACTCGAAAAAGTTACTTCGTTTAGGAAAAATATGGCGAATCTTAGTTTTTTGTGTTTTTTCCTAGGACGTGATCCAGATTTTGCATGATAACTAAAAAAATTAATGTTATCTATTTAAATGATGTTATCTATTATCTTGGTGAAAACGTTCACCGTTACTGCCTACCGTTACTCACTTCACCAAGGTTTTGTGGGAAAAATGGAGAGGTGAGTTTGCATTTTTCACTAACATAGGCAAACAAAATCAATCAGTATATCAATTTTAATCGGATTTTTTTAGATTGTTTATATTTTTATGGTTTCCAATATAGAAAAAAGAAAAACCAATTTTGATTATATCTAATTAAATATTTTGTCTGTAAATCAGGAAAAATAGGTAAAAACGAGCAACAAATTTAAATAGATAACATTACAATTACAATTAAGCTGCAGCTGTAATCGACTCGTTCCTTAGTATAACTTAAGCAGATATTCTGTTGCATTGTGCTTAGGTGAATTAGTTATTGTGTGGTTACCTTATCTTTAGAATTGTTAGTAAACATGAAATGCATTTGCCTCAAACAAAACATTAAGTAATTTCATTCCATGTGCAAAGACACTAGGATTACGATAACCGAAATTGCTTTGAAAATGAGTTGGTAAACAGCTCGAAACGTCAGTAATGTTAAATTAAACCAAGATATTTATCCATAAAAACGGTTTTATACCGAGAAAAAGGTAACATCGTTACCGAAATACGTATTGGCAATTAGTCAAATACAATTGTGTGGTTAAGAGACATCATTAAATATAGTGTAACCCAAGCATGTTGTTTGAGAAGCACTGACAAAAGGAAGCCAGGTAGGGTCGTTAGATTGCATTGGTACTTAAACTGCCCTCATCACAAACGACGGATGAGGCTGATAAGTAACAGGTGTTGCATAGAAGTGGCATCAATGTAGTGCATAACACCAGTGCAGAATACTAATTTTGAAACGAACTATAGTACGGGATTTCAAGGCTACAGACAGTCAAAATCCCTAAAACTTTACGAATTTCAACCGATTTTGTCGCACTAACTGACTGTAGACTAATAACTATAATCGCATCCAACCCCGGGGAGGGGGGGGAGTCTTTCGAATTTGTAGCGAACTCGTTGTGACTTACATGCAAGTAGGAATTTCTGCATCGGTTGAACTTTTCTAATCAGTCAATTGTTTGCCATCTTGTGTTTAGATTTGATCTCCTACACGAGACAACAATATTCAGTATGCGACTAAACGTGGGACTTTTGTGGGATGCTTGGACTTCTGATCTATCGCATAAACAATGCTAACAGCGTTTTCCCAACTACCTTAATTTAGTGGGGTCGTGGTCTTTTTTCCGTTCAGTACTCATTGTCCTGATTTAACCTAATTTAATCAAGTGGAAGATAATAATAAAAGCCAAGTCTGCAGCAAGTTATGCAATCCAGACAGTTATACGGCGGAGTTGGTGGTGGAGTAATTTCCAACCCACAACATGTTGAAACAATAATTTTTATAGCAAGGTTTTCCTTTCATTAACCTGGTCTACTTAAGGTATGCGCGTGTGAAAGAGGTCCAATTCCAATACTATAGAATTATTTAAATCAATCATTGCAGTTAAATGGAAAAATGTGTTGTCCTATTATTATCTTACTTTCAACATTGTCTGGTTAATTTTCTTATTGAAAAATACCTACGAATACTGACATGAGTAATAAGACAAATATTGTTGCTCATATTTATATATTGCACATATAAGGCAGAAATAGACCTAGAGCGCAAACTGATCTAGCCTAAGAGGCAGTGATATGATCAGGCGAAAATAGACACAAACTTATCTAAAGTAGGTTAAAAGTAGTGTCAACAACGTTGCCAAATTTCCAATTGCCATTTGGCAACGTTATATCTAAAAAAATAAAGTTGTTAAAGTAACTGAAACATGTAGATTAGAGTGGTTCTTATTAGGGTCATGTTAGAATTTCGGTTTTGCCGGGTGCCCGTTTGATTCCATAAAATAAAACTAAAAATTCTAAGACCAATACAAACTTCCTATCTCTATTCTAATTATTCGCTGTAACAAGGAGCAGTTTCGTGTATTTTAAATGGGAAACTTCTCTTCGTTACAGCGAATGATTTGCATAGAGAGAGGAAGTTCGTATTGGTCTTAAAATTTTCAGTTTTTTTTTAATCAAATGGGCACCCAGCAAAACCGAAATTCCAACATGACTCAAATAAGAACCACCCTAATGTAGATATAGCTCAACTTATCACGTATGCCTTGACACCACGTGCAGTCTGGCCTTGAATAGAAAACGCTTCAACTGCAGCAATCTTCGTCAGTCTCGTAACTGCTGATCATATTGATTAATCATAATCCGATCTGATCTAATCCCACACATAGAGAAATAATTTCACCTAAGGTACTTATTAGTAGTAGCAAAGTAGTTATCCTATATACAAGAATTATTAAGAATTATAAATAGAGAGCACCTAGCGCGAGAATACTTAGGAGTTTGGTTCATATCATTTTCTTCTGTGTGTCTTATTGACCTGACTAGTACACATTGAGGATCATACAATTACAAAGTTTCATATTCTCAGACTTTCAGTAGTTCATACCTTTAAAATTCTGCATCCTAGGAATGTTTAGATTCAGAAGTGCAAAATTTCAGTATCAGGTTTCTAATGATTAAGTACTTGCAAATTTCAAATGTTCAATGATTTCTTTTCCTTTTTTTCGAATTTTGAAGCTTTTCAGTATTTAGCAAAAATGAATTCTGTTGTAAAAGATTTTCCTTTGCTGAATAAGTTTTTGTGGATAGAGCAAAGTTTTTGTTGTAATCACAGAAAATAAAATTAATTTATGTTATAGGAACCAATAGGCAGGCGCGTGCTGGCCCACCGGGATACCGGGAGTTTCCCGGTAGGCCTTTATAAAGTTGTCTCGAAAGGCCCTACGACACGGTTGAATGTAAATTACCAAAAATTAAATTATATTTAAAGTAACAATATGCCTCCCTCTGTTAAATTCGACCGCACCTGACGAACAGCGACGATTGAAACGATCTTCTTCTCCGTTTTTAGCCTTGCGAACCATTCAAGGACTCGTTAATTTAGAAGAATCGAAGTATCCTAATGTTGCAGATGCGTTGCGTAATCATATTTATATTGATGGCGTAATTTGGAGATATGATTTTGTAGGCTCTGCACAAAAACTTCAATTGGAGTTAATGCAGGTTCTGCGATCCGGAGGATTCGAGTTACGAAAGTGGGCAAGTAGTTGTCCGGAACTTCTTGCGACTGTATAATTGACTGATGTCCAAATGCCAGTTCAATTAGACATAAAAGAATCTATCTTTATTGAGGTTTTAGGTGTTCATTGGGATTCCATGGTAGACGTGTTTTTCTACTTTTGCCACCCTATTGATCGCCCTTGCGCAAAAGGAAATATCTTATCGAAAGTAGCGAGAATTTACGATCTTTTAAGATTTTTAAGTGGTTCTGTTAGCAAAAAGGTTGCTGCACTAATTATGGATGGCGACAATAGATTGGGATGAGGGGATGACCATGTTTCTGAGGCAGTGATCAATAACCTACCTAATTTGTTCAAGTTGGAACTTGATAAACCTAAATTTTCAAATTTAAAATTGTCTAGATGTATTAGTTTAGACTAGGCCGTCAGAAAAAAAATTCATGCATTCTCGGATGCTTCTGGAATTGGTTACGATGCTGTAGAGTATTTTAAAGGTTCAATATTCAGACAGCTATATCCGAGTTTTTTTGATATTCGGGAAAACTATAGTTATACAGTTGCGGCCGAAAAGTTTTCAACGGTCTATTGCAACTGCGTAATCTCGACTTTTTAATTCTCATAAGAGACGTCACTTTTATTCATCTGAAATGTCATAAATGGCATACAAGCCAGATTAATTCGATGTGAATAGAAGTAAAATGTGCTATCTTGATAAAATTACCGTTGAAAATTTTTCGGCCGCAACTGAACCTCTCCAAACAATTTCCATCCCTCGTTTGGAATTGTGCGGTGCTGTTTTAGCAGCATAATTGGTGCAAACTCTCATTATTGCTTTGAAGAAGCAGATTACGTTTGACGATACGATCGTTTGGAAGGCTCCCAGTCTGCAAGACATTTGTGGCTAATCGAGTAGCTTTCATTCAAGATATCATCGCTCCTTCGTCATGACGAGACCTCCATGCCTCTCTCATCTCCCAACAACCTTCATTCTCTGCAAGTTCTTTCCCGCAAGAGAAACGTAAGAATGTACTGACAGTTACTAATGAATCCCATATGAAGTGGGGTAGTGGGGCACTCTAAGGGAATATTTTCCCGGCCCCTAAAATTGACCCAGCACGCGCCTGCCAATAGGTTAGTATTTTTCTATCAAATTATAAATTTGCTATGAGAACATATTAATAGTCAGCATATTTGGTGTTAGCAAAGGCTGAGAATTTATATATTTGTTCTATTTGGTTGTATAAAATATTTTGTTGCTAGAGCATATTATTTTTTAGTCTGAACGAACAGTGAATTCAACTTCAGCAAAATGGCCTAATTGGCTCTTTTAGAATCTTAAAGTTAATCTAATTGGTTTGTACTACTAAATCATTTTTTTCGCGAACAGTGGGAATCAGGAAGCCACACGACGTGTTAATTAAGAAGTCAAGCAAACAATGAAATTGATGTGTACGTTGAACTATTTCTTCTTTTGTTATTAATTATTTATTGTTTTATTTCGAATCTAGAATTCCATCATACATTCTAGGTAAGTCAATAAGTGATTATAAAAGAGAACAAAGTACAACTAGCTCAAGGTGGTAATTGATAAAAATTATAGAACTAAATAAAGGGTTGAACGTGAGATCCAAGCCTCTGAAGAAACATTAGCGTATCATAATACATGTTCATGCATTTGCTCAAGATAATAATTTTCTATTGAAATCAATCCAAAACTGACCTTCATTCTATTTAAAAAGACTTTTAAATAAATCCCTGAAAATGAAAATTATCTTACAAAGTCATCTAACAATCCATAATGCATTTCTAATTTTATCGCAAAAAATTTTTGCTTTAAATTAATAAAACGAAACAAATCGAGTGGTATCGTAAATAAACAATAATAACACGTTTAGATAAAAATGTTTAGCGTTCTAATTTTTTATGGTTGAATTTATTATTGGCAGACAATAGAAAGCATTTTGATAGGTCTATAATTTTTCTTTCTGTCCTTGTGTGCAATTATCAAACAACAAAATGTAGTTTTTATGTTAGATCGCCAACATACAAATCACAACCTTCAAATCGTAAAATTATTATTAGTAGTAGTAGTTGTAACTATTTCCTGCGTTTTACAACTATGATGACTAATAATACCAAAAAAGTTTTTTCCACAAAAATCTTAAAAATTGGACTAGAGCAGAGAAATTAACTTTTTCCCTAAAAATATTTCATTAATGTTAGTACATAATTAGAATGAGGCCATTTTTTTCATTATAAAAGCGAAAATTACGTTGACATTCCTTTTGATAGATGAATCGATTCTGAAATTGAACCAAAATTCCGGTTTTCCTAGATACTCTTCCACGCCCATTAAGTACCCAATTAATTTGATAAAATAAGCTGCAAAAACATTCTTGCCATTTTTTGGGGGCATATTCATTTGTAGCAATTAAATTGGATTGGATACTAATAGAAATGATATCTTCTCTAGATAGATCAGTAGTAAGAGCTATAACTCTGATAATTTAAAGTGACACCTGTTTGATGCAGCTACTATATAGAAGGATAGTTACGTCTATTGGTTCTATTAAGTGTGCAACAATGTAACTCTAGTAAAGCAATAATTTGTCATAGACACTTGTTTTATAACTGGTATATGCATACTGTAGTAGCAGTTAGTTACTTAGTGGTAGTGGTGGTTGCAACTACTGCAAAACCAGAATCCTGCAATCAGTGTAGGTGGAAGAAAAACACCCACACATAAAATTCAACGTTTATTAAACCAGCGTATTCTTTGAATCTCTTTTTATGATAATATTCCTGGTATGCGTCCTTTTTCTTATGTTAGCGATAGTGGTATTCCTTGAATATATACACACACATCCAAAGAGTACATGTCTACAAATTTACATTTTCTCCACTTGCACTTGCATCTGTTTAAAAATTCAAAGCTCAACAACATAACTGCATTAGTCACAGTTTATTACCTGGAATCACAGCTGGAGTTGTGACAATAGAGCTTTAATTGAAATTTAGATTGACTAATCCATTGAAAAAATAATGCAAGATCATTTTGGAAATTTTTAAATAAAAAGAATACAATTATTGTTAACCAAACCACGGAATTTAAATATTTTGATTTAACCTACATTTAAATTTGATAGATTTTTAATATTAGCCAATTTCTTTTAAATAAGTTTTCTTTTTTATGAAAGAAAAGAATGATGTACCCATATACGTTCTGAAAACAAGCATTACAACACGGTAAGTATGATGATGGTTGTTGCTATCATAATTTTGAACAATAGAAATGACTCAGAGATAATAAGGTATAGTATACAAGAATGATAAATATAAACACATAAAACGAGTATGGAGCAAAAATTTGTATAACAATTATTAGTCGATTATTTAATGTATATTTGCAAACGTTACTACTTAATAATTTAATTTTTAAATTTATTTAACAGCTAATTAATTAATAAAATTAATGTTATGCTAAAACTTTAGTTGCAATTATTGTTTTAATTTACTTTTTAATTAGAAATATTCAATGGTACATTAAATAAGACAATAGTAAAGAAGAAATGCAATAATAAAAATAAAAAATTAGAAAATGTAAATTATTTACTTTTATAAATTGTATGAAATCCCAAAATGATGTTGCTATTAAAAACAGCAATTTCTAATAAATTTATTTATAATTAATTTGGAGATTTTAAGTTAAATACAGTAAGAAAACATTAATTAATTAATAAGAATAGTAATCGATCATTTGATTTGAATAAATAAAAAAATTTAACTTTAAATATAAAAAAGTAATTTTTTAACCCAACTCTTTTTAATTATATTTTACTTTGTAATATTTTTGATATTTATAATATATTTTAATTTGTAGTATTAACTAATTATTAATAAACTATAAATACTACTTTATTACTCTACTCTATTATTTTTGAAATATATGAAATACCTAATACATATTAGATATAGATAGTAAAAAGTAAATCAATTAAATGTCAAAAATAAATTGCATATCTATTTTATAGGTTTCAAGAAAATTTAAAATCGTAAATAAAAATTTAAAACATATAATAATAAATAAAACAAAAGACAATATCAGGACATAACATTAACAATAATAATAGTCAATTTGTTACGTCTAACAACATAATTTAATTCTTGATATTATAAAACTTTTACATTTTAATTAATGAATGAACCTTCAATTAAATTACAGTTTATTCTAACAGAAAATTAAGTTATAGATGAATTAATTGGGTTTCTATGTTTATTAATAATGATTTATTTATTTATCACCTTAAAATAGACATCATGAAAATCTTTTAATATTAATTGACGATTTAAATATTGGTTTATTGGGAACCCCATCATATTAACTGGTTAATAAGTAACTTAATTAAATTTGATATACATCATTAAAATAAATTATTTTTTGAAATTCGTGTTAAAT
Source organism: Agrypnus murinus (assembly GCA_929113105.1). Taxonomy (NCBI): domain Eukaryota; kingdom Metazoa; phylum Arthropoda; class Insecta; order Coleoptera; family Elateridae; genus Agrypnus; species Agrypnus murinus. The sequence continues at coordinate 31,578,105 of OV816031.1, forward strand.
TTAAGGTTTTCATTTTTTAAATTTCTTTTTTATTAAGTTCTTTTTATAGTAGTAAGCAATTTAATCAGTTGAACTTCAACTTAAAAAATGTTTTTAATTTTTATTTTGAGATTAATTAATTTGTAACAAATTTTCAAATGAATTCACTTTATAAATATTTAAGCACCAATTATCCATATCATTTAAAAAAATCTATAATAAATGAATAATGTTAGCAATATCTATAATTGATTTGTTACGTTTTATAACGTAACATAATCCTTGATATTTGAAAATTTACAGTTTAATTGATGAATGGACCTTCGTCTAAATCACAGTTTTATGTAACCGAAAATTTTGCTATAAGAAATAATTAAATAATATAAAATAATTAACAGAAAGTTTTATTGATTTTTAATAATACAAATAGAAGGAAACAATGGTAAATAATGAAATAAACTTAAACCTGAAGAAAAATTCAATATGTTGGATGTTTGGAAATACACACTTTTGTTTGTACATAATTAAAATTTTTGGTAATATTTTATTTTTTATTTAATTTATATAACGAGGAATTTCAATTAAATTCTTAATTAATTTAATTATATTTCAACAATTTTAAATTTACGATTACCGTTATTTAATAAATTATTTAAAAAAATTCTAAATAAACAATGCTATTGATGCATACCAAGATTATTTCTTCATAATAATAATTTATAAAAACTTAAATACATATGCCAAATTTATATACAGTGAGATAGTTCACCTAAATAGTAATAGGGAGTATTTATTACCTATAAGGAAATGGTTCAAATCTCATCTTTTTTATGACTATTATTAAAACAGATTTTAAATTTTAATTTGTAGTACATATTTATTCTGATTTAAATCTAGAAAAATATTTAATCTTTTAATTTTAAAAATGGTCTTTATATTTTTTTCATACTTTATGTTTTTGGTGAAAATTATGCGCCCAAGGTTAATAAGCTTATTAATAAAATTATAAATAATTGATATTATTGTCATCAAAACTGACTATTTATCAGCTAAATCTCGAAGATTTTTTTTGTAGGTTTGTGCTAGAAATATTGGCCCAATTTTAAAAAATAATTTATTATTAATACAACCGAAAATTCCTTGGGAAACGAATTTCAATGTTTACTAGTAATTAATCTTTATAAACAATTAAATTAGTAATTGGATAATTCAAGTAATAAAAATCGGAAATTACAACAAGCGTACAAGTCAAAAGATCAAAAGTCCTCAAATGTTATCGCATTAATTAAAATTTATCCGGAAATAATTCAAAAAGCAACAACCAAGTTAAAAATAACTTCAGAGTAAGATACCGTGACTGTCTAATTTTTAGACTGTTGAACTTAATTTAAAACAGAGCTGACTAACACTTCTTTGGGTTATTCTTCATCTTCTTATATAGGTTGAAGAATGTTCACCCCTTTTGCCTGCTTGTTCTCTTTCTAAAATTAGCAGAAACTATTTCCGTTATGCAATAATTAGAAGTGCTTTATACTATATATATTAGGGAATTTCCTGTGCTGGATGTATGTGTGTATGATTAAAAATAAAATAAAAAGAGATTTTCTCTGCCATAACCTATAATAATGAAGCAAGGGCATTTTAACCGTCCTTGCTGCGCCACTGATTGCGAGTTGTAAAGCATAACAAAACTATTTTAAAAGTTAAAAATAAACAAATCTGTGTGTTTTTTTATAAATTTCATATGCAATTTTATTTATTAGCGAGTGCTAAAATTTAACTATAGTAGAAGACCTGAGATGTTAAGTGCGACCCTGAATTTTAAAAATGGGGTCTCCAATAATGCACGCGCTTTAAAAAAAATGTTTAGTTGATATGTAGGAATTTAAATTGTTTGGGCGAATAAAATAAGCAATCAATCACTAAAGAAGACATTTATTTTGTTTGAGGAAGTTTTATTTTTGAGATTCCAAGACGAGCAGGGTTGCCGGATTGGAAAAAACTACCCATATATAAAGAATCAAAATGGTATTTATGTCAAAAGATGATGATGTATTGGAATGACAGGTTAAAAATAGTTGATTTTATTAATTAAAGTCGTAGCAATTCAGATTATTTGTATATTGGCCATAAACAAACAGAAATAACATTCTATTATTAAAATTTATCAGAGCAAATCTATACTCTATTATTATTCCTAATCAAAAGGGAATGAATAACTTAAGGTGGGAACAAGTCATAAAAATTCCCCGACTTAATTATAGTATTATTACATTATTAGCTTTTTATTTTTAAAACAGTCCAAATTTATTAATAATTTATTTTTTTAAATAAAAATAAAATCCAAAAACTTACATTAGTAGTTATTATGAGGACCACTTTTAAATCAATCAACCATCAATCACTCACAATATCCTATTTAACACCGCACTACCAATACTTAAAAATACTATATTTTCTTAATTAACCACCTTAAAAAATAATCGCAATCTTTTTGTTCGTTGGTTAATCCACTATGCACACTAGTAACTAACTTTTTAAGTGTTTCGTGTATTCTTAAAAATGTTTAAATAAATCACTATAATAAAGCAGATCTATAATACAATCAAAAGCACAAACATAATTGTTTCAAATAATAACAATAATCCACCCATCAATATATATTATTATCGTTTCTTCGACGGAAGCGGAGAAACATTCAAAGAATCGACATGAACTGTTCAACGCGCCGCACGATAATAAAAGTAGTCGGCTCGTTTGGTTTGGTTGAGGCCGGTTGAATGTTCAGCGGTTGATCAAGAGATTGCTGTGAATGCACTCGACGCGACGTTCCAACTCCGCCGTCTCCCCCACAACCATCGAGATTTTGCTTGTGTGCATGTGTGTGTTCGGTTCTCTTTGGCTTTACTACGACAAGACAAGAAGAGACGAAAACCAGCTAAAGTGACTTTTCGGATCGTCCTTTAAAAAGTTCTTCTTTTATCGTCTCCTGAGGATCCGCAGAAACGAAGGAAGGTGTGGCACCCTTTTGCCGCTTCTCCTTGAGTTGTCATTTATGTTTTAAGGTTTAGACAATGTGCAGGGTTTGTCTTCGCTGGTAAATGTTAAAATGCAGAAAGAAGAGTGACAGCGGTTGAAACATGGGGTTTTTGAGTGGGATCTTAAAGATTTACAATTATGATAGCAGGGGTGCATTTCTGTGAAGTATATGAATTTTAATTTATATATTTGTTATTTTTTCCTTATCTAAAAACATAGTGCCAGGGCATCTGTATTTATTTTTATTTATTTTTTAGAGGTAGTGACTAAAAGACAAGACAAAATAGTATTCTTAAGCTCTTTTGAGTGCTTGGTGTTTTATATATATATATATATATATATATATATATATATATATATATATATAAAACAAAAAAAATTTTCCCACAAAAAAATTTGAATTTTAGACATATTGTAATTAAAAATTTTATTTTGTATAATTATTAGGACTAGTTTTAGTTTAATATCTTGTTAATTTTTCGCCTTGAAAATGAAGAAAAAATAGCATTCTTCGAAATATTGGCAAATAAAATAAACCAGATATAAAAATAACTATATAGGCTTATTCCATTGATATTAATAGATTAATATATATATATATATATATATATATATATATATATATATATATATATATATATATATATATATATATATATATATATATATATATATATATATATATATATATATATATATATATATATATATATATATATATATATATATATATATATATATATATATATATATATATATATATATATATATATATATATATATATATATATATATATATATATATATATATATATATATATATATATATATATATATATATATATATATATATATATATATATATATATATATATATATATATATATATATATATATATATATATATATATATATATATATATATATATATATATATATATATATATATATATATATATATATAAATAAATTTTAGTTGAAATTAATTTTTGTTAAGTTGAATAATGATTTTACATTAAATAATATTTATAATGCAAATTCATATAGAAAAATTTATCATCGACTCTGCTGGGACTCGAACCCAGGACCCTCCACTGTCTAGGTGGTATCTCTACCAACTGAGCTACAGAGTACGACTACCAGCATAGCGAGAAATTTTCCATATGAATTAGATGTTTAAGCAGACATACAAAGTAACTAGATATTTTTTTGAATATTATTAATGAAGATCAGCAAGTCGCATGACAACAACATCAATATTCAAAGTATCTAGATTATTTTTAATCATTCCGAAAGGAAATTAATTATATATAAATTTTAGTTGAAATTAATTTTTGTTAAGTTGAATAATGATTTTACATTAAATAATATTTAGAATGCAAATTCATATAGAAAAATTTATCATCGACTCTGGAGTCGATTATAAACAGACAGTATTATAGACAGTGGAGGGTCCTGGGTTCGAGTCCCAGCAGAGTCGATGATAAATTTTTCTATATGAATTTGCATTCTAAATATTATTTAATGTAAAATCATTATTCAACTTAACAAAAATTAATTTCGACTAAAATTTATATATAATTAATTTCCTTTCGGAATGATTAAAAATAATCTAGATACTTTGAATATTGATGTTGTTGTCATGCGACTTGCTGATCTTCATTAATAATATTCAAAAAATATCTAGTTACTTTGTATGTCTGCTTAAACATCTAATTCATATGGAAAATTTCTCGCTATGCTGGTAGTCGTACTCTGTAGCTCAGTTGGTAGAGATACCACCTAGACAGTGGAGGGTCCTGGGTTCGAGTCCCAGCAGAATCGATGATAAATTTTTCTATATGAATTTGCATTCTAAATATTATTTAATATATATATATATATATATATATATATATATATATATATATATATATATATTTTTTTTTTTTTTAATGTAAATTAATGCAAAAAATCTATAAACTTGAAAATAACTTAGCGCTACGAAATTCGGTAATAAAACGATTTTTTTTGTTTATTTTTAACTTTTTGTTTCTTCAAAAATATAGTGCTTTTTAAATGCTGCCTTAGTGCCCACATAAAAAATCGGATGCTTAACGTTTAAAACAAACATTTTGCTAGCTTAAAGTTATGTTAACAGAGCATAATATTTTTTTAATGTAAATTAATGCAAAAAAGTATAAACTCGAAAATAATTTAGTTCTACTACATTCGCATAACAGAACAGTTTTTTGTTTATTTATTTAACTTTTATTTCTTCAATAATATAATGCTTTTTAAGTGCTACCTTAGTGCCTAAATAAAAAATCGGATGTTTAAAGTTTAAAAAAGACATTTTGCTAGCTTAAAGTAAAGTTAGCAGAGCATATTTTTTTTAATGTAAATTAGTGCAAAAAATTTATAAACTTGAAAATAATTTAGTGCTACTAAATTCGCGTACTAGTGTATCAATTTCTTGTTTATTTATTTAACTTTTTTCTTCAATAATATAATGCTTTTTAAGTGCTACCTTAGTGCCTAGATAAAAAATCGAATGTTTAACATTTAAAAAAACATTTTGCTAGCTTAAAGTAAAGTTAACAGAGCATATTATCTTTTTTAATGTAAATTAATGCAAAAAATGTATAAACTTGAAAATAATTTAATGTTACGAAATTCGGGTAATAAAATATTTTTTTGTTTGTTTATTTAACTTTTTTTTCTTCACTAATATAGTGCTTTTGAATGCTATCGTAATGATCAAATAAAAAATTGGGTACTTAACATTTAAAAAAAAACTTTACTAGCTTAAACTGCTTAAAGTCAAGTTAACACAGCATATATATTTTTAATGTAAATTAATACAAAAAAATATATAAACTCGAAAATGATTTAGTGATTCACGTAATAAAACAATTTTTTGTTTAACAATATACTATTCCTTCATTTTATTAATAATATAGTACTTTTTATTAAGTATGACTTTTTGTTTATTGTTTCCAGACTTACTTTGTGGAACTCCATAATCATGAAATAAATAAAGATTAGTAAAAGTTTCACAGTTTCATTAAAATACAACCTGACAATATTGTTTCGACAGCTATGCTGTCATTATCAAAGGTAAATATAATTATAAACAAACACGTCGCTAAGGTAGATACAAATTTTTATCTAGTTACCTATTTATGTATCTACCTTAGCGACGTGTTTGTTTATAATTATAACTATTACCTTTGATAATGACAGGATAGCTGTCGAAACAATATTGTCAGGTTGTATTTTAATAAAACTGTGAAACTTTTACTAATCTTTATTTATTTCAAGTATGACTTTAGTCATCAAGCAAAAAATTACCGCTTAAAGTTTTTTAAAATACATTTTGCGATCTTAAATTAAAATTAGCAGAACATATATGGATCATTCTTTCTGAACTCAACCACTGGCTAGATCCAAAAATTGCCGCAACTTAGAAAGGCCGGCGGGGCTCATATTAAAGCTTGAAACCTCTACTTTCGAATGTTACATGTCTCATGTATGAAAAAATTTATATTTGACCCCTAAAACAGAGTAAACACGTATTCAGTTCCAAAAAATAAATTTTAAAGTTGAACAAATTAGAAAAAGAAATACTTTTTAATTTTTTTAACGGCATCGCATTCTTCGTCAAAGAATACATAAATTTTGTCCACTGAGTCTTTTTCCTAGAGTGCTTCAATTTCGAGCAAAATTGAGAACAACAATTTGCCATTTTTGAAAGTTTATCATTTTTTTCATCGAGAATGGTGTCAGATAGAAAAAAATGCTAGTGTAAAAAATGCCTATTTTTACTCAATGAATACGAAAAAATTACATGAATGAATTACCGACCGATTTAAAGCGATTTTGGGAATTACGGTTATAGGTGTTGCCTATCTATGGGCTTGAATACTATAATTAAAACCTAAAACGATGAAATTTTCAAAATCGCTTTAAATCGGTCTGTAATTTTATTGAACTTGAAAATTTATTTTTTGGAACTGAATACGTGTTTACCCGTTTTAGGGGTCAAATATAATTTTTTTCATATGGGAGACATGTGATATTCAAAAGTAGTGACCTACGTGCCAAAAGTAGTACTGTATTCTGGACAAGATTGGTTCATATTTGAATTCATTTACGTTGTTATTTATTCAAAAATTGCAAAAGTATCGTTTGATTTCTAAAACGTTGTAAACAGATTTTTAAGTTAAGTTTTTTTTGTATATACATATAATTTGTGTAAACTACATATGTTTGTGTTACCTTGTGTAACTATGTAATTATTTCATGTACAGAGATAGCTGGAGAGTGACGAGTTTTCATTGTAAATTAGTTTTAATGAGATTGGCGACAGCTGATCGTTTTTTTGATTTTCTTTGTTATTGTTGAATTTAGACCATAAGTGTATGTCATTTTAATCGTCCTTTAGCCAGCTATCTTTCTATCTTTTCTGAATTAAGATTAGTGTTTAATTATGAACATATCTTCGGTTTTCTGACGTCATGACGCTCGCGTTATTCCATTGTTTTAGTGTTTTGTGATTGTTTTTTGCTCGAACGTATAAAAGGGCTTCGGAAAAAGAATAATTTCAGTCGATAAAAGCCATAGGGTGAATCTATGCTCGGCTCATGATAAAAATCTGGAAAAGAAAATAGGGTTAGGTTGAACCACACATATTTTTCTGTTTGTAAAGAAAAATCTATATATGGAATTGGATATTTACCTGTGACAGATTTGGCTTGTTAAACCATATACAAGGTTGGTCGTAAATAAGAATTGTTGCCCATTGGGAATAATTTATTAAAACAATTTCATGTTATTCTTGTCAAATTCAACTGGTTCTTTATGAACAAAGTTTGTTGTCTAACAACAATTTAAATTGGTTTATTAATTGTAAATATTTTTTTGGTTGGGTAAATTTAATTTGATGTTAGTCTGTTTAAATGAAACCAGTTGCAACCCCAATGTCAGGTTGACAACTACCATTAATTCATTTAAACAAACTGAAGGAAGATTTTCCTTTATAACTTCTTTTTAAGGAATTTGTTTTTATGTGTTAAAGTTTTATCTATTTTCTTTAATAAAATAAAAATCTGTGTTTTAATTTATAAAAATGTTTATTTGTTTTGATGTAAATGCAAGTATTCAGTTTTATATACAGGGTTAAGGATTATTTCTAGTCCAGATACAGCAGTCCCGTTGTGGCTTGTAGTAAGTTCTTTTCTTCCAGGAACAGGAATCAATAAGATTTTTATAATTTCTTTTTATCTCATGCTCAATCGAATTAAACCTGAGTTAGCCTATTGGGAAAAAGAAAGCTATTGGGTTGTTATATTTTCATTTTTATTAAAGGTAGTCAATTCAGTTCAAATCAAAGTTTCAAAACATTTCTAGTACAATCATTTTATTTTTTATTTTTGAATATAACATCTCAATACATATTTTTTGCTGTATATTAAAGTAAAAACAATTTATAAACTCGATAATAATTTAGTACTGCAAAATTCACATAATAAAACAATTTTTTGTTTAACAAACTATTTGTTTAATTCTTTTTAATAATATAGTGGTTTTTAAGTGCTAATTTAGTCCCCAATGAGAAAATTGAGTGCTTAGTGTTTTCTAATAACATATTATCAAAATATTTCGAACAATATTTTTGAAATATTTCTTAGGTTCGACAAATAACATTTGAAAAATATTTTAATAATACATAAAATAGTTTAAAAATATTTGGTGCTATTATGTAAATATTTTTTTATTTAAATTATTAACATCATTTATATTCAATTGACTCACCTACTATGAGTACTAAGATCGCACTTAAAGTAAAAGCACTATCAAAAAATAAACAAAAATAGTATATTACGTGAATCATACAGCACTAAATTAGCACTTGATTTTGTTAAGAAACGTTAAGAACTCATTTTTTTTATTGGGCACTAAATTTTGAAATATGTTGGAAGTCATTCTGCTTACTTTGTTATGCTAGCTTAAAGTAGGTTTCCTAAACTTAGTTAATGGAGTTCGCACAGAAATAAAAGACAAGGAGATGAAAATTAAAATTTCAAGAGAGTCGTCGAAGGACCATAATGATTTTTAAACTTACAAATCTTGGGCTTCAATTTTTTTATTGTAGAACTTTTAAAATACTTAAAATTTAATGTTTAGCTCCATCCACGGAGAGAATTTTGTTGAATAACTTACCCTAAAAATGTAGTAACTGAATGACAACTCGAAATTATGAAAAATATTCTACTTTTAACATTGAAATTATAATTTAAGATATAATAAAATGTAGAATACACATAGCAATTCTTTCTTTTATTACAGTATGTGAAGAATTCCTATATTGTCAGTAACTATACCCACAATGTCCTTGTCTTCAGATTAGGATAAACATGGGAAATCTTTCCTCAAATTTTGCGATACAAAAATACCACAAGATTTTCTCCGTGCAGACGTATTTTACTAACGAATGAGAATCGAATTATACATGTAATTAAAAGAAACATTTAAAATATCTTTATTTAATTATAAAGAAAACTTCAGCTTGACCTATACAGTGTGGGATTAAAGTATGGAATATTAAAAAAAAGAAGCGAACTCAGCCGGTTTTTTTAAAAACGCTGAAACACGTCGATTTTGTTTTTTAAAAATACACATTAATATGTGCGATTCACCTTCCGACTTTCATTTGTTTCTAAGTTATGACGTCATCACGAAAAAATTTAAATGACAATATAGATTTTTTTATAGTGGAATCTGATAGTGATTTTTCTTCCCTTTATGATCATGCAATTAAATCATAAGGTTGCATAACAAAAATTCTGAGAAAAATCGAGTTGAACTTTGTAAATGTTTGTTAGTTGTGACGTCATCACAAAAAATTTAAATGACAATATAGACTTTTAGTAGTGGAATCCGATAGTCATTTCTCTTCCCTTTATGATCATGCAAATAAATCATAAGGTAGCATAACAAAAGTTTTGAGAAAAATCGATCTGATATATTGATATATTGATACCATAATATCAATAACATTAAATGATCAAATCGGTTTTTCTCATAATTATTGTCTTGCAAGCTTATGATTTATTTGCATGATCATAAAGGGAAGAGAAATCACTATCGGATTCCACTATAAAAAATCTATATTGTCATTTAAATTTTTTATGATGACGTCATAACTAACAAACATTTACAAAGTTCAGATCGATTTTTCTCAGAATTTTTGTTATGCAACCTTATGATTTTTTTGCAGGATCATAAAGGGAAGGAAAATCACTATAGGATTCCACTATAAAAAAAATCTATATTGTCATTTCAATTTTTTTGTGATGACGTCATAGCTTAGAAACAAATGAAAGTCGGAAACTGAATCGCACATATTAATGTGTATTTTTAAAAAACAAAATCGACGTGTTTCAGCGTTTTTAAAAAAACCGGTTGAGTTCGCTTTTTTTAATATTCCATACTTTAATCCCACCCTGTATACATATTATTGAAAACTCTAACGAATGGATAATGCTGATTACCCTGTTGGGCCATGAAATGCGTTTTGATGATAATGATGACAAATTTTCGTAGTTTTCTGAATCTGATATTTGAAAAATAGCCAGCTAATTTTTCACAACTGCTTTGTGAATCGGTTTTGTCACGATTGTCGTAGGGTTTTGAATCTATTCTCCAGTGACGGATTAAAGTTTTGCTGTTCTGTAGTAGGCAGTTATTTCTTTTAGGATCTACTTCCTCATGTGCTCTCTTAGTTAATGTATCTGTTAATATAGCACATTAAAACGTATTTGACAATTAAAAGATTATTATACTATAAAAATATTATACAACATTAAAAGTAGTGGCATAACCTCTCTCGTGATAAAAAGATTCAAGGCCACCCTTATTGCATTTAAGAACAAAGGTTATAAATGTTATACACATAAATAACAAAACTGAAGCCAGTATCGGTGGATTAGTGGTTTTCATGTTTGCTTCATAATCCAAAGATCGCAGGTTCAATCCCCGGCCGAGCTGGTAATTTTTCATAGCGGAGAAAAATTTAAAACATGCCTTCTTTTCGGATAAGAAGTGAAACTGTAGGTTCCGTGTCAATGCGATGTTTGGCACGATAAAGATCCCTACTGGTGGTGGAATTCCCCCAGATTCGGCTAAATTCTAGTAGGGTCGGCCAAATGATCATAGCAATCGGTGCCATGAGGTACGACGGATGCTCCGCCATCCTGATTCCTCGCCCAAACACAAACAAACAACAAAACTGAGATGACATAACCCATCTGGGTATGCATGTCTCAAAGAACCAATACAGAGATACATTTTGTAGTTCCGTCCATGGGCCTCCTTGGATTTCGGGTCTTTTCGGGACTGCTCTAAAACTACATCCTTAGCAAAATCGAGAAATTGAGAGCATTGGCAGGTCAGAATATTTGTAATTTTTGTTTGGAAATGTTAAAAGCAGTCTTACTTTTTGAATTCATGATTACTGATTACTATTGCATACAAAAAAATATTGTTGTGGAAGGTCCCCACCTCCCAAATCTTGCGTCCCTAGGCACTTGTCTAGTGGTTAATCTGCCGCTGCTTTTTCCAAAATGCGCAACTTTAAAGTGACTAGTGTTTATTATACCCTACTTATAGTCACTCTTCTGTATGATTGTGAAATTCAAAGTATAGCGCAAATGATAAGCCTAGATGTATGACCCAAAGACCAAGATCGGTTAGGTTTCAGGCCGAAATAGAAAACAACTCAGAATCATCAAATGTAAATTCTAGAAAATCTTTGAACGTAATAATGCAGTTTTCTTCTTCTTCTTAGTGTGCCGTCTCCTGTCGACGGTTGACGATTCAAATGGCTATCGGAGTTTTGTAAACCGTAGTGCGGAGGTGGGTGTAGAAGTTGCTGATGAGCCGCCAAACCATCTTTTTAGGTCTGTAAACAATTTTATGTTTGGGCTCTTTTGGTCAATTTCCTTATTGGAAATAGATATTTTCTTTTAAATTTAATTAAATTTTTTTAGCCTGGTGCTCCCAGTGTTTCATCAATTTTCAATCAAGTTGCTTGTTGAGTATATACTTGCGGATAAGTATTGGTAACTATAACACTATAGTCGGCATACATGATTTTGTTGACTATATTGCCGTTTATGTTGATTGCGCCTGCAACTTCTTCTAATGCTTCTTTAAATATAGTCTCTCAGTGCAGATTGAAGAAATTAACTGAAGGTATATTTACAAGCCTTTTATTAGTACAATTTACATGAATTGATTTTAGTTCATTAAGCTTTGTTCTTCATTTTCTAGTCAACTGGTGCAGTTGGTCACTCGCTTTTTGAAGCTCAGTTGCTTCTTGTATGGTTGTTCCAGTCACCATCACTGTGACTGATCGCTGTACCGTTGGCAAATGTGGCAACAATTACATTCTTACGTTTGTATACAAGTAGAGGATGGGGTCCAAGGCACTTCCTTGGGACACGACAGTTCTAGCCTCCTTTATTTCTGAATTAAAATGCCAGTACGTTCAGGGAGGCAAGTACTTCTCGCATACCAACTACATTCCGGAATTCAAACTAAGTGGTATCTTTGGTAGTTGCACTTCCTATAGATACGAGTATGAATGATTCTCTGGGATGTTTTAAGCACACGGGACTTATCATGCGTTAATCAGTGTGAAGAGTTTTTGACTTTGTTCGGTAGCCTTTGCTTTTTTCGTCTGCTATGATTTCTAACGTAAAGGTTTTTGTGTGTAAATTGTATCGAGGCCGATGTGAAGCAGAATGAGAAGAACATTCTGTTAATTTCTAGATCTTTTTCATTTATTCTGTTGTCTATTGAAGGTTAGTTCTGCCATCTTCGAAAAGCCCTTTACCATATGTTTTCCATTTCTTGACTTTGTTTTCGACTCCTCTTTCGCCTTTTTGTGCACATTAAAGGTTTTTATTTCTTTTCTGCATTTCTCTTTTGCGCCTCTACATTTTTTTCCTAGTAATTCTATAAAGTTCTTTGTATTTCGATCGGTTCTATTTTATATTGCCTATTTTATATATTCTATTTTATATATATCGGTTCTATTTTATATATTAAATATTTTTATATTTTATATTATCGGTCATGAGGTTTAGGATTTCTTACGTCATACATACATTCTCTTAAATCTAAAGTTCATAACAGCAGGGTAAGTTTTCATAGTCTAGTGTTTGTGGTAGCATTACAATTTCCTACTCAGTCACTTCGAAATTTCCAGAAGATAGAAGAAAGCGTGTTTAAAGACTTCATTAAAGCCAAAGAACACATATCCACTGAATGCAATAAAAAGGAGTATAAGATAGCAATGGAGAACTCCAATTTGTAACCACTGATGGTAAAAAGTCCTTTAAATGCGTATCGTAGTTGCTGACAGTTATTAGGAATGCAAATCAAATTTTAAGTTGGGTGTGCAGTAATACTTGGAAAATGGGGTTTAAAAGAGCTTGTATCTGGATGTATAAATGAAGAAATTTCGTTTTCGTTGGTGGGAGTTGTTTACCAAATGATCCAGCTCAAGTCTACGGATCTCAGTTTTCAAATCAATTCGTCTTTTTACCAATCCTGCGCACCTAACCCTCTAGCCATTTCTTCCATTCCTCCAACTGCTGGTTCTCCACAACTATTACGAAGAAAAATTTTGATATTTAGTTATTGCTGTCTTAAGTTCTGTCATTTTAAAGCACGATGGGTTTTAGGGTGGAGGCACAGGGAGGCTGGTTTCTCATGTGTCAGATAATTATATTCCTTCCATAGTTTACCACATCTCCCGGAAACCTATCTTGAGTGTATTTCTTCTATAGAATTTTTTTATAGCGTTACGGAACTTCTGGTTTTTCGCGCACTCTATACATAATAAATTAAACAGTTATCTGTAATTAAATGAAGGGGTAACAAAATAATTTTAAATAGTTATATTATTGTTACTAATGCGGCCACGATGATAAAATTTTTGTTGCACGTAATAATTAATAAGCAGATTAATTCATAATACATTTTAAAGTTACATGTTAGATGTTATTGCTGATTACAAGAACGCCTAAGGTAACCATAGTACCTCGAACACAATTTTATTTTAAAGGAACTTTAGAATTAATTACGAAATTGGCCCTAAGCAGTCTAAATATTATATAAGGGCAGCGGGAGTGAAGGGCACGAAAATCAATTGTTAATTCACGTAAAGCAGTACATAATAATATAAGCCGAAGCAATAGAAAATCTTTGTTTTTGCGTTATAGTCGGGTACTGTCCCATTCAACATCAATTTTTATTTTCAATTTCCCTAACTATGATCATTTGAGTCAATAGATGACGTAAAAACTGCAGACGCATATTATTTATGCAATCAATTTTGCAGAATACGCCAGCTATAAATGCACATATGCTATTACCAATTAACAGTTTACAAGATAAAAATATTGAGTTAAAGATGCGCTATACTTAAAACGCAAACTAGTTGGACTCCGACTGTTATTACGTCGTTCCAATCGTTGTTTCTTGTTTGGTGATGAAGGATGAAGATTTGAAATATCTGCGACAATTGCAGACAATCAAACTCTCTACCATCTCCAAATGACATAATGTTTTATTGGTAGTACGTATATGAAATCGTAGGAGATACGTATCTAAGGATACAGAGATGCTATAGTTTTTATCGTAAATTTCGATGATTTGTCATACAGATCCAAGTTGGCCAAAAATGAGCCTAGATTCCATTTTTTGAATGGAGCACCCTCTATATTTTTGCATATTTGTATTCTACGGGTTCAAACTAGTATAACCACGTTGCCAAATTAAAATGTCTTTAGAATAAAAATCTTTTTTTTCAAATCTATTTTCATCTTAGAAGGCCAAAAAGGGCCCGAAATGTTAAGAAAGCATTTTACTAGTACTATAAGCTACTATCAATTTATTTAAGCTGAAATATTTTGAGAACAGTTTCCTCCATGACTTTATTTTCTTAAATGGGAACAATACAGACACATAAATATTTAATTTATTGACAATAACCATTATCAATAGTTAAATTAAACAAAAAATCAAGAGAAGACCTACTGTTCAAATTGTATTTTAAAGATTCATATTTAAATTTAAATTTGACCCGTAAAATCCAAATATGCAAATATTTACAGGGTGATCCATTCAGAAATCGAGATTTCCAGCAAAACTGAATTTGTATGTCAAATCGGAATTTACGTTTAATATATTCGTACCAAATTTCATGAAGTATCGCTCGGTATATCGGTAGATATGAGGATTTATTTCTTTTACTTCCTTTGAATTTATGTACATTAAAACTAGGTTAAACGGATTAGCATTTAAAAAACATGCAATTATAGTGAACAACATAAAAAATTTTTGGGTATGTTTTACTTTACTTTTATTTAAAATCACAATGGGTTAGAAAAATGACTCTGAACATTAAAAAAAATTCAAAGTAATTCTCTGAGATTCCGATCCAAGGCTTTATTCTGTTTCGATAAGATTAGCATTCCTTATCATATGATCACGTAGGATAATTACTTTAAAGTTGTTGCAACTTCAAAGTGGTATCATGATTAGTTTCGGACAAGTTACTTTAAAGTTTTTAAAACTTTAAAGTAGTACTGAAAGTTCCTGTCACCTGTCTGAAACCATTGCTTAACCTTTAAAGTAACGGAACTTTACAGTAGTATTGAAAGTAAAACTTACGTTTTTTGCTACTGTCACAAACGGAAATATTTACACTTAAATATTTTATTCAAAACTCAACTTCCCTTCCGTTTGTGCAACATAAGCGTGCAAGGCCACATTCAGTTGCCTACGCTAGTTCAGCAGCTGCCGTCTCGCGGCCGACATGTGCGAGGTCTTCTGTGAAGCGCGCTCGCTTCGCCCACCATTGCATCCGTTGGCATGCAATATCTACGCCTACTTGCTCCGTACACGCGAGGCAACCTACACGATGTGCATGCAGGTGCACATTCCTTCAAGGGAATTTCCCAACGCTTCCGCACAGCTGCAGCTTCGTACCAGGCACCGGCAGCGCGCATGCAATCAACCCACAAGCTTACCGAGAACTTCTGCCTACGGATTCCAACTACGATACGAATTACTTCCTCATTCGGCAGTATATAACCAGCTTGCTTGAGCTATTCAAACCAGTCAGTTTCCATGACTCCAACACTACATCTACAAGCAAGCTGGTGAGTACTCTTTTAATTATATAAATGCTTAGTGCCTAGTTTGAGTAAGCGGCGCTTAATCGCCCACTCTATGCAGAATTATGGGGAGTTGTGTCCAGGCTTCCCGGCTTAGTTACCAGGAGGTTATCTCCTACATGCTTAGTCTGTAGACCTAGTGCTGTAACAGGGTTGGTTCCAACCTCCCCTGTATTGTAGTAGTTTAGGAGGACATATACGTCCTCACAATATGTCAACATGTAAACCTTTTGTACTCTATTTATTGTCTTAGTATATAGTTGTTTTTACAACTTGTGTTTGATTTCCTTCTACCTCTGACTACCTCCTCCAGTCACGAAAACCCTACGTGACACTACCCAGGAGCAAAATCTCTTCAAAGTGATTTTTACTACTTGTCTTGCGTCAGAATTACTATAAAGTTCCAGTTACTACTAAAAATTACAATCAAGTGAAAGTAACTTTCATTAAGCAATCAAAACCAATGTGGTTGCTGGTTAGGCAAATATGCCGTCGGCGTCATAACATAACCATTTGATAGATTATTGGATTACTTAATTAACCTAATCGATCTAAATAATGATGGCCGCTGTGGGCATTAATTTCCATTGGCGGCACAAAAACACCATTCCAGGTAGTTGAATTGCTTAATAAAGGAAACTGGTAATAGTTGGGACCAATAGAAAATATTATTTTGATCTCATTTATAGAGAACAACGGTGAAAAGTATATTCCCCTTTTGTCACAATCTTAAAATATGCCATATCTATATTATTATTTAGCAGTATAAAAAATATAATGTTCATGTTCATGGTTAAATGTGAGGTTAAACGTAAACGTTTTTAAAGTTTCAATGGGAACTTTGTAGTGATTTAGGAGTTGAAAAGTGGCCACGGAAACGTTGCCGTCGTTTTATAGTAAGAGTCGCTTGAAAGTTCCAAGATTTGGTAACTTATTTTATATTTCGTGATAACAACAACCTGGAAGTAGTGTGGTTGCTTAAGTGCTTATTGGTTTGATGGTTAATTAATACAACATAACAACATATATTTAACACTATTAAAATAATTAAGACTAGCAGAACATTTACAGCGAACGCTTTCAATAACCAAAAGTAACTGACCCTTTACGAAAGACGTCTTCCTTTTTTAAATCGTACGTCATAAAGTCAACTTGTCGTTGTAGCATTTGCGGCTTCTTTTATCTGTAAAAAGGTGGTAACTGTACCTTTTAAATGCGACTGCAAAGTTTGCCGAAAATCCTTTAACAAAAGGAGTGTAGCCGTGAGAAAGTTTAAAATGCATTTTTTCTAATACCTTTTCGCAGAATATTGCTGGTTGTTAATTTGACGGGTTCCTACAGTAGTATTTGTTAGTTTCCGTTACTGGTAACTAAGTGGCACAAACTTTAGAAACGCATTTTACAGTGAATACGAATTTGGAAATTAAATAAGAAAAACGTGATTTTTAAGACTGTAAAATTTCTACTTCAGGCACATTGGACCGTAGTAAACGTCCAAATATCGAAACATTCTTATCGCCAAGAACATGAAAAACCATAGAAGTCTGATGTGATGTTGACTGTGTGAGTCAAGTCTAAAAATGCTAGAAGCAAACGGGCAAATTTAAGATGGGAAATATATCTTACTAAGAAGCTAACTAAGTTTATCGTTCGTGAGATAATACCAAATCTTCTTACCACTGAGATCTAGTCAATTGGTCAGTATGTAGTTGTTTCTCTTGTAGGCACTCACCTGAAACAAAACATTAAAATTAACTTTCAAAGTAAGAACATAACACAATACCGTAAGAAAAATAAAAAAGTTATAATAATAAAACTAGTCAGTAGCTTTAAATCGAATGAAAATTAATCTACTTATGCACACTATTAATAAACTCGTTGAAATTAAAATATACCCAATTTCGGGATATGTAAAATAGCATGTAATAACTGTAAACAACTATAGGTATTAGGGTGGCCCACAGAGTAATGGTTAAAAATAAAGTTTTTAATTTTATTCTCCCAGGGGCTCATTTTATTCTACCCTATTGAAAACTATCAGAGACAAAATTTCATCCAGTTTGGTCAATATTTTAGGGTAGTTCAAGCATCCTAAAGTTTCTATCCTGACGGTTCTCCGTCCCCTCCATCTAATATATGGGTATTAGCCGCTCATTGTTGTCCAGTTGTCAGAGTGGACTTCCTTAAGTCTGGGAACTGCTTTCTGTGCATGGCAACCACCTGTAGAAGAAACTGGAATTGGTCCTCGTCCTTGGTATGATGACCATTTATTTCCTGAATAAGTGCCACACCCCTCTCTGCAGTGTCATTGACTACTGTGAGGTTGCCAATGATGCTTTTAGCCTCCAAGAACTTAGGATTCTACTCCCAACCCTGATGACCATCCGTGAGGAAGCTTAGATCCAACTGCAGAGCATTCAAGAACTTTTGGGAATTTGTGTCAAGGAAAACATTTGGGTCAAATAGACTCAGGAATACCAACTCATCAGAGAGGTACCAAAGATGTGCCTGGAACTTGGTAAGGGTTGCCTTTGAAACCTTCTTATTTGGGTTATCATGAAGTTGCTGGAGAAGGAGAAGGTCAATGAAGGGAGCAACTGGCGCAGTAATCCAAGCCTTTAGGTATAGCTTGACTGCAAGGATTGCTACTTCTTGCAGGCAATCCTTTGCCACCGAAACACCCACATCTTAAGGGAGTAGAGGACTTTGGACATCCAGCGGGCATGATGCATGGCTCCTGGAAGTTTGACGTGGTAGCCAGGCAGGGATCCTCCAAGGAAGAGGATAGAAAGTTCTAGGAACTCCTTTGCCCCTGGCCTTTGCAAAAGCAAGTACATCCTGGATCAAGTGGGTAACTATACCTTCATCCTCACCTGTACTAAACTTGCTGCGGTCAATGTACTTCCAGCTTGCTTAAAAGCGCTTGAAAAAAAGATTGTCTGGTCCAAAAAAAGGCCCATAGAGTGTATTGAAGACACCTGTAAGGACAACTTCCATAATATGGTAGCAACAAGCAAAGTGGATGAGTGACATTCCAATCTTCTGCTCAAGAAGGACGCAAGCTCCTATGAGGTGACCAGCATTGGAAGGTGTAGTGTTAAAACACATTCCAAAGACATCCTTGGTAAGATTCCACTCATTGAGAAGTTTAAAAAGTGCAGCTGCTTGTTCATCTCCAGTTTCTGCTGACAGCTTTGCAACTACAAGGAACTGAGATTCTCCACTGATGCCAGATTAAATGATAATAGGCAGACGATCAATGTTCTCAGAGCCTAGGAGATGAGCAAGGAGCTTTCCATTCCAGTGAACAATTGATGGAGTAGCCTTGAAACTATCTTTCAGCAACTGAGAAGTTCTATTCCGGTTCTTCTTTCTGTGTCTCTTGGCCCCGTATGAAAGAGGATGGGAGGGTACCGGCGGGTGAGCACGTATTAAGTTAATCGCTCCGGCACTAACCTGGAGAGCTAGTAGAGGGTGGATAGGCAATCTAGCTCCGACCAGTGAGAAACTGGGAGAATATGCTAAGCATAAATGCGCGCTGAAGGACCGTATCTCAATTACTTCCTCACTACTTCTCACTCACTCTCTCACTCATTACGTTCCTCCTAAAGGAACGAGGAAATTAAGTCTAACTTTGTGTCAGGTGCTCCACGTAAAACACTCTTGGAATCTTATGTGTCTCTTGATAGAGGAACGGCTAATGTTGACAACATTAGTGTCTTGGCCACCATATGCTGCTACCTCTTTTTTGAAAGTCACTAGGCCAGTCTACCTGGTTCCCTTTCCCTTTGCAGAATAATATATTATCTAATTGAATTTTTAAAATAATATTAATGTATATATTGCATTATATATGAAGCATCACACATGATACATTATATTATAAGGTAATTTATATGCAATACTTAACGTGATTCTATGTGCCCAGAAATATTGGAACCTTGAGCCACCCCTAAATATTTATCAATCCAGCTAATATTTGGCAAAAATAAGTTTTTTCATATAGAGATTCAAATGAGCCCCTGGGAGCAAAGGTTTCTCAAACTTTATTTTTGTGAACCACCCTAATAGGTATATAGACCAAATTAAGAAATGTTTGAGAGTGCGGTACAGATAGCATTTAGCTCACTTACAATTTAAAAGACATGACAGTCTAGCGTCGTCCTACATATGCTTGAACAAAATCATAAACTAAATGGCGTAGAATAACTAGAAAGGTAAACAACCCAACAGAACTTAACTATTTAAAAAGCTTAGAAAATATTAATAGAAAAGCGCCAATGAACTGAACTATTTAAGTCCTATTGTTCTCAGTCTTTTGACTGATTAGCGGCGAACCGTGAAGTTCTGTAGGTATATAAGGTTAGATTTTTTTTAAATTTTAGTTTAGTTTTAGTTCTTCAGTGACTGCTAACAATGACAGCCTACCTGTTGAAACACGTGTCCTGAGTGAGTAAAATGTGTATAAGTGATGATGAAGATTTTTTCCTTCTTTTGAAACCAAGATTGCAAAACTCTGAATAATATTGAAATGACACTTGACCAAACTGAGCCATTCATTGTTCAACCGTGCTAAGTAGTACACAACGTCCTGCAATTTATGGATATGCGTGTACGTTATAGAATAAAGCTCTTTACTTATGTATGAATGTTCAACAGAAGCCAAGAATCAACACTATTAATTCCAAAAGAAAAGAAAGAAAATTATTACTAATACACATGTGTCAAACGTGTCCTAGATATTCTTTCTAATAGTACAAAAAACCATAGTGTGTAATTTCCAGCACCTATTCAATCTAGAAAATGTTTTCCAATAGGTAGGTAGGGACAGTAATTTAAAAATGTAATAAACGCTTATGCAAACATTCTTATTATTGATTAGCTCCACCAAGCCGATATAAAACGATGATAGTAAATCTTTTAGATCTAATTAAAGGTTAACACGGAATCAACTGTTCCTAATTACATATAAATCAACTTTTTAAGTGAGTGGGAAGGTGTTCACTTGCATGGGAAAGTAATTTTTCATCTTTTCTTTAATAGGCGAGTTCTATTAAAATGTAATGTCTTTACAGTAAGTACGTTATATGTTCAATTTATTAAAGGGTACGGGATTTTACCCATAATAATCTAATAAAATATATTCACTGGTAAATGGATGTCTTCAGTTTTATTCTCTCTGCAATTAAATACAGTTAAGTAGCTAATATTTAATTAAATTTTTATTTCTAGCACTCAAAATTGGCAATTTCATTTTATAATATGATTTTGTATGATGAATTGAACAAGAAATTATTAAAATTAAAAATGAATAAAAGTTATTTTATTATTTATTTTATTTTCTTTTAGTCTATTTTAAGAACAGGAAAAAGCGAATTCCTTGAAGATGGAGAGTCTACGTGGGGCAGTCGGTCTAAGTGTTGTTCATTCAAAACGACCGGTCCCAAGTTAGTGAGTCCTCCATGGACTGACTAACTTCTTTGATTGTGTTACTATTTTTATTAACATTTTCAAGTCTTTGTATCTTGATAATATGCATCCATATGAAGATTATCTTAATTCTGATCTTAACATTATTGAAGAAGTTAAGATACCTTTTGTATGGTTTATTGTTAATGACGTCCATTCCAAAGTGTCAAACATTCCAGCTAACAGTAAAAAAGCTTAATAGTAAATAGTACTACTACAACTATCATATCGCAAAACTACTATTAAAATATTAATTAATCCAAAACATTAGAGTTTTCTTTTTTATCTCCTAGCAGGAAATAGGCTTGTGTTAAATATTTATCGCTTCTGGCATTGTTAGAACCACAAGAAATTAACAATTTGTGTTTATTATTATTAATAAACTAAACAAATGAATAATGGGTCACGCAGTGGTAAAGTCGTACCATTTATTATGGTTAATCATTGACATTTAATGCGGGCAAAAGGCATTGTTCCTTATTGGTAGGTCACGCATTCGGCGTCGCCTAGAAAAATTAGAAATTATATAGTAATTAATGAGATTGTTCTCACTGCCTTACTTTCCAGTTTCATTTATTGATAATTTAGAAAAAAACTAAAAATCATTAAGATATTAGATAAAAAAAGTGGTAGCATATAATATAATGAAATTAATTGGTATCTATTAATCTTGTTGGCATTTCCATATCTTGTTTAAATTAAGCCTATGCTAGGTACAGCAAAGGTTGGCTACATAACAACTTTTTATTACTATTAGTGTAACGATGTCTCTTTATTAATAAGTACTTGTAAATAAATACAGTACATGTTTCTTTTTTACTAAAAAAAAGTTAACGAATCAACAAATTATGGTTTACGAAAGTATTTCTAAAATATAGAGATTTTTTATTTGTAAATCAAGAGCACGGCATCAGATTTCCAACTTCCCACCCGGCTCGTGCCCGTTGAATGTTCTCACCGACATACACACTTTTATCTAGTAGCAACAATGTGATCTCCGCCCGTACCCAACACCCACAGTACGTGGCGCGGCCCATTATAACCACCCGTAAATAAATATACCCTAGCTTGTCCTCCACAAAATCTGTGGGAATTGACGCGCATGGGCTTCAATTAGAAAGCCCGTTTCAGCATTAGTCTTATAACTTTTATCTTAACGACGGATTGCAGGCATTGCGCAGTCCTGGACAGTGGTCATTTCGCCACCTTCAACAAAGGCTATAATAACTGATATTTTTTTCCTATTCAGTTACTAAAAAAATCTAACTGATTTTCACTGTTAAAAACCTGCAACCTGCCCCCCTGCCCAACGCCTATGGAGCCAAATCAAATTGCCTGAAGTTCAAAATAATCAGAGGGCCTGGCCATAGCGTCATTTTTCGATATTTCTTGGCTGACAAGGTCACAACTAATTCTTCGCAATATCCCCACTTTCGTCAGTGAAGTCGGTTCTACCATTAGAATATAAAACTGTAGGAAGGAACATAATCATCTACCACATACGACCTGGATGGGGTCTCAATATGGCGGAGTAGGCGTTTCCGGTTTTGTAATGAGATATTTTCATTGGCGGTTCTCACTGTCTTGAAATGCCCACATACACTACATAATCTCAATTTTAATACATAGTAGTATTTTGAAATTAATCTTAGAATATAAATTTAATATTTTAAACACACGAATATGTAGGTACTTACTTATGAAATGGAATTCCCTTCTTCGTATTTGTCGGACTTTGAGAGAAAAGCAGATTTAGGTGGTGTCTAATGGCGGCCAGTGTGACGTCATATCCGTCGCCTTTAAATCTCATTGCGCTGGGTAGTTACGCTCAAAAAGGCCAACTGTTTAACTTTGACCCCCACTTCTATTTGAACTTTAATCCCATGACGTCCGGCATAGATTTTGTACACTTGGCCCGTGCTTTTCATTATTTTCCAATTTTCTTTCTCTTTTTTCCATTATATTACCAAATGAACTTCCAAATTCTTGACAAAAAAGATGACAAATTTAGAAAGGTTTCTTGAAAAATAATATGACTGTTACGTGGTTAAACTATGCATGACTAACAAGTAGCACGAATTCCAAGATTTGTTTAACTTGGACCATCTTACCGCTTAATGGCCATGGACCCTATAGGCGTCAACGAATTGAGTTACGCTCAATTAGCGCGTCACTTACTTTTGTAAAAGCTACCAGTAGGCACTGGTGGGAACGAGGTTGCCTATCTAACCTTTACTAGCTGTTCAGTGTTCACCCATCGAAATCCGTCTCCGATGGAGGCCTATCTCACCTAGTTTAACTTGCGGACTTTCACTGCCCGGACAACTACAACCTCAAGTGTGTCCAAGACATGGATCCTAGGTCTGCCTAGGATATACTAGGATTTAGCCACCCCGCCCTATCATAAATAAGGTTTGGTGAGCCCCGACGGAGCTCCGTCCGACTCTACTTAAAAGTAAAGATCCGGGCTATACCAACTAGGAGAATGGGGTTGCCTAAGGCGCTTGAGAGGCGTAAGAAATTGGTCATATTCACTCAGTATTCGCATCAACTCCCCTTATAAAGTGACCCCCGGTGTAATCTTCCTGCTGGGATCAGCCATACTTGTGATTCCTGAGTAAACTCAAGTCACTAATTCATAGTAGAAGTGCCTCCACAGTACATACGTGACTGCAACAATTGAAGCAGCTGGCAAAACGGCCTCCACAAGAACAACCATCAGGGGGTCGTTGTCGGGATAAACCTTGCTGTATAATAATAATAATAATTTCTCTTGTTTATTTAGTAATGGCTATTTAGGATCTCAGAATCAGCAATTTGAAATTGTAACACGCACGAAGTTTTGCAAGTTGGCAAGTCGTAGTCTTTATTCTTAGCAGCATCAAGGACATTTGACTAAATGATCACAGCTGCTTGCTAAGATCCAACGTACTGAGAATTTCTAAAATGCTAAAGGCTGGAATTTACTACCTGCAAGCTGGTTCGATGGATATTTTTATGTCGTCTTAGTTTTAGTTTGAAATAGTCGGTGCACCATTCTAACCTCAACTTTAGATCTTTTTCCTACTGAGTGAGAGAGTATTGTAGACCCCCTCGTGGTGAAATACTGTTTCACATTTGTTTTTTTGGGAAATGCACTGTCATCCAAACTACTCTGTTTCGACCGTAGTATGTGCACATAAAACTTCGGACATTCCTTATTAATTTAGAATATTCGGCTGCATTCCCTCATATCTCTGAAATTGATACAACACTTTTATTCTAATATCGACACTTTGTCCCTATGGCGCTGTAGTAGGACCTCATTAATATAGTTTAGTTTTCCGTTTGTTTCTAAAAGAGTTTTTGGATTTCTTCAATTCTTCTGATGGTCGGCCATCCAAAAACCATAAACCCTCTCATAATGTCAATTAGGGTTATCATGAATTTATTCTAGAAATGAGAAATAGGTTACAAGCATCAAATACCTAATATATGCATTGGTTAATAAGTTCTCGCCAGTGGTGAGTGATGTAGGGGGACGTCCGCTTCTCTCGACCCTTTAGTCCTGGTTCCCATCATTTACTGTGAAATTGGACATGAACTGTTTAGCAAATTAACACTTCTCCAAACAAGCTCAAATACGTCCATGATGTGTCAGACACACCACTACAAAAAAAAAACAGGAAAAGTAATACAATCACGATCAAATTCTCTGTCATAAGTTTGGAATTTAGATTGTCCCCACCTCCACCCTGGAGGAAAATGGCTTAGGTGAGGGGGGGGGGCAAGTGTATTTAAAATCTTGAGGTTTTCGGGAAGCAATAATTCTGAAACTATAGAATTCAAAACGACAAAGAGGGTATCTTAACATTTAAGGTTTTTTCTGTAAATTGTAAACAAAAAAAGCTACAGTAAAAGACATAGACATACAAAAATCATACATATGGTGGGAACTACCGTTAGGCTAAATCCACAGCACCGCATAACGTGCAGGTATGTATCAAGATACGCTTGATTAACACGCTAAAGCTATTGCTATAGCTACCAGTTCACCACTGGTGGAGCGAGGTATACCTATCCAAGCCTCTACTAGCTCTCCAGGCTAGTACCGGAGTTGTAAACGTACTCACTCGTCGGGGACGATCTCCCGGCACAGGAGATGACTCCTAGTCCAGCTTCGGACTTTCCCCATACTTTTATGGGACCACTGCCCGACCGATTCCAACCTCAATGTGGCTGGGCTTGGACGCTTGTGCCACCCCGGTCTACCATGTTTTAGGCCTGGTGTGCCCTCGACAGCGCTTTGTTTAATTTTACATAAGTAAAATCCCGGTGTGTACCTGTAAAGGTGAAGTTGTCTTGAATAATGAGAGGCTATGTATTCGCATCATTATCCCTTAAGTGTAGTGGTTCGAGGCAGTTTCATTGAATCAACGGACTGGAACTGCACAGTCATATGAGATTCAACTACTTCTTACTCAGAATCTGATCTACCTGATAGCATGCAGTTTTCCATCGGCTGGGGATTACCCCACCCCCAACCTGGATAAACCTCACTTGAATTCTCCTCCGTCCAACTACATCAATCAGCGGGTGACCAGTGGTGCACCATAAAATACTTCATCTTAGGCGAGAATTCAATCTATCCACACCGGTACTCATGTTTGTAAAGTTCCCTTTACAACGTTAATGAGTTTTCGTCCGAGATCACTTTCGTGAATCTCTACCACACATGAATTTCTGACTGTATCATCTATTCCCCAGATCTCTGGGATAGGGTACAATACAGACAGTTTTATATGTGAACGCCGTGTGGTCTGCTCCGCCCACCCAGTTAAAGTAAAAGAGGTAAAAATCCTGTCTTTTTAATTGCAAATGTAAAAAATCCGCCAGCTTAATAATGCGTACAGCCTAGACCGTTATCGAAATTCGGTTCCAAATACTCACATTGACGAATTCGGTGATATTATATCCGGTCGAAATATTTCCGGGTTTTCTTCGTTGGATAACACCAGCGAGCGGTGGATACGAAACAGTGGAAGCAGCAGGCGCGATACAACGTATGCGCTATCACGATCGTACACATTGCGTAACGTTACTGCTTCCACTATTTCGCATGCACCGCACGCTGCTGTTAGACAGCCCTATGCATCTGATATACTTCAACGTCAAAAGTGCTTTACCACTTTCGGTTTGTGACTGCAAACCGCGGGAGCAGTCGGTACGACATCCCATTTATGATCGGAAGGTCTCATATGTAAGGGCGATTCATGACCTATACACCAACATCTCAGAGTTCGGCGTCGGTCGGAGAACAGAACTTTTTATGTCGATAGATCTGAATCGACGGGTAAGGCCTATTACCATTCTATAGGTAAATTTCAAAACGATCTGTTGCACAACTTGTTAAGTTTAACCGACGCGTCGTTTTTGTCATCTTAACGATGCGTCATAGCAATTTTTTTTGAAACAAATACGACGCTTTGGCTATTAAATAAACATTCAACTAATTTGGAACATTCAACTATCAAAATAGTTAGCCCATCGCTAGTCACGCATTTACGTGTCTCTCCTAATGGGATCGACCCATGATATGTGCATTAGCTCGGCCTTAAATGCTTTGCTCCCAGCCTAATATTATAAATAGGTATTTGCGTTACAAAATAAATCCAATAGTTATAACTTATAGTGGTTAGCATGTTTGCTTTATAATCGAAGGGTCGCTGGTTCGATCCCCGGCCGAGCTAGTAATTTTTCATAGCAGAGAAAAATTAAAACATGTCTTCTTCTCGAATAATGAAGTAAAACCTCAGGCTCCGTATCAATGCTGATTTGGCACGATAAAAATCTCTACTGGCGGTAGAATTCTTCTAGATTTGGATAATTTTAGTCCCGTCAAATGATCATAGTAATCGGTGTCATGAGATACGGGGAATGTTCCATCATTCCCTCCTCGTCCTCCTCGCCAAATTGTTTAATTAAAAATTATTGATTAGAAGAGTATTAAAAGCACCTTATAAAAGTATTTGGTCATGATTAAATTATGTGTTCAAAATGGCTTTTGTGTCCTGTAGACACACCTTGTATTAAGTATGGATAGATCATTGCTATCCATATTTAGCTCGTTAAACAAATAAACAATGCTAAACACTAAATGTAAATCAAAATGAAAAAGAGTCAAAATAGCTATTATTAAGAATAGTGCTCTGATACGATACATATAGGTTCGTCCCTTCCGCCCCCGGACTCACGACATGCAACTGGTTTGGCCAATCCACTGTGTAACCCTATCGGTGCTGCCACAAAGGTTGGTTTTGGAACTATTATCTGTTCTTGATTTAGAGGCCGTTGTTTTACACCAACTTGTCACAAATAGACACACATTTGTCACCTAAACTGTTTCAGAATCATTGGTTTTCTTCTTAATACTAGACGAGTCGTTTTTGTAGTCACTATAATTCCAACATATACTTACGTGAATAATGGATAATACCATCTTTTGTTTTACTCATGTTCTGTATGTCTGTTTCCAATTTGCAGTTGGCTATTCTATTGGTTCTGAGTGTACCTAAGCTCTAAACCTCATGCTCTTTCAAGCACTCAAATAAAGAAAAACTAGAAAAAAAGTTGTCAAAAGTACACCATATTATTTGTTGGCTTCTCCACAGGTGTACTCAAAGACGCATTCGCGTTTGTAATTATATGCTAAAAAAAATGTTCTTTCTAGGTTAGGTTATCACCGAGTTGTGAAAGTCATAGCTTATTGAAAAAGCTAAAAGTTATAAATGATTCCAGACACCCCTGCAAGCATAAAAAAAGCTTGTAAGGATTAACATTGTAATGCTCTTCATACATGATAACACTGGAAATATGAATCTATAAGAAAATCATGTCTCAAATTCAGAAACACCCTGTACATGCACCGAGTTTTGACCTTGATAACGGTAACTCATTGTGCCTCGATGTAAAAGAAAATTATAACCCTTTGTAAATAAAACGGTTTCCGAATCCTTATTCATCTACAATGTAGGGTAACTATATATAGTCAATTTACGGTAAGTGCTAGTATAAAATACAAAGTTTAATAGACACTTTATGACACCCTTCAATGGACTCGCTTGCGTGTTGACACGCAATAACTATTCTTCGCTTGGTTACGTTCCTGCATAACCCATTTTTTATTGTACCGTCCATATTTTATACCTACTTCTTTCCTCGAATATGAGAACCATATCATTACATTTTATTGCTATTAAAGTTAACTTAGGAGTGTTATACAAGACTAACTTATTTAACCTAGACATAACATAACCTCGAATCATTACTGATTGTCAGTCTAAAAATATCCGGTAATTGTAAAACAAAACAATTAACCTCGAAACTCAATTTATGAACCTTCCGCAGTCATTTACCTACCTGACAAAGCGTTTAAACGTTAGGACGTTTTATGTATGAAAGGGATCCCATCTTTTGATGCCTGTCGACTATCTCCACGCAGGCAAACACGCGAGCAATATCATCAAAACACCGCAGTGTATACATTAGTTCCCCCCTAACTTCATCAACTTGTGATTGGTCCATTGTCTGGGAAAAATATTTTCTTCCCTTCGTAGTCCCCTTTTACTATGTAATTTAGAGTTGCTTACGTTAAGATGACCAGTGGCTATGGTTCCTTCTTCTATAAGGGATATAAATTATGTAATAAACTAGGTATTCGCGTAAGCGAGTAATTGAGGAAATTCCTCCGTTTTAGGTAATTGATACGAGAAAAAAATTAACGAATGAAAAAGAATTAAATCAAATTAAAAGGGTTAAGTAGATCTTTTTCTATTAGAGTGGATGCACTTGGATAAGTTGGTTGAGTGTATTATGTAGTAGAACTACTGTAAATTGGAGTAGTAACTGGTTTAACGAAAGAAAAGTAATTTGTTCTAAAAACATTTCACCCTTCAACCACACTTGCACCAAATGAAATAAGAAACTCTTATGCTTCTGTTCGGCTAATACAAACAAATGGATTAGTGTTTGCTTTGTGGAGTTACTTTTTGAAAAATCTAATTTGGCGGAAATGATTAATACAAGCAAAGTTAAATACGTCCAATCTAGATCGGCCAAAACGATCTTATACAGTTCCCAAAGGGAACCTTTACGATCAAGGGAGGTGTTCCTAGCAATGACTTCTGAGAAAAATGACCAAAACTGCAAAAAAAAAGCACGCTAATAAGTCTATCTACTTACTTACGGTCCTAGGGCAATAAAGTGAGTTTTATTGCTTTGCCGGAGTGACTATAGCTGTTGAAAGAGACCCAATACTATTTTTGGATGTTTTATTGCCAAACAGTTTTGAGATGAGACACCTTTATTGTCAACCATCTTTATTTCTTTACTAAAGGTTTTTCGAGAACAGCCCCTCGCGAAACAGATTCTAAATAAATAAATAAATCTATTTAACGTGTCTTTTTATTATTCGTGAAATATCATAAAATTAAAAGATTCATTAAAAGCTTCACAAATTATGTTAAATTCTTAACCTGACAATTATTTCAACATTGAATGTCATTATCAAAGGCAGATAAGATTAAGAAACAACACGGTGCTAAGGATAACTACAGAAAATAGGTAACTAGATACAATACATACGAAAACTAAATTTCTAACACTTCTAAAAAACGAGAATGACTAAGCTCAACTTTTTCATTCATTAAAGGTACTGTACGTTTATGTTTGTTTACTTCAAAAGCTACTTCGAAAAGGTGTTTGGCATAATTAAGCTTTTCTGGAAGTTTATTTTTATAAAAGTGTACGTATTCTTTGTATCTTATGTCGAAATTTCTAAGTGTTTGTCCAATATAAACCGAGTTACAAACAGAATAATTCAAACGGTTAATGGCGGATTTCATGATATCTTTTGCATTAAATAAAAATGAAAAGTGTTGGTGTTAGTTTTGTAGGTTATTAAACCATGCATTCTGCAATTAATAAATATAACTCAAAAAAAAAGAAATGCATGTTAAATGCAGCCGATGTCTATGCTTCCATCACCTATTGCTTGCGTTCTAAACTCTTAAAAAGAGCAATTGCTCTATTGAATTCAATATGTTGTCCAATTATTCTTTCTGCTTTCGATACAACCTTCAATATAGAATAGTATTAATCGAAGAGTTCCTAATATCAACGTTTGGCCGAAGGTGACAATAAAATTCTAAACTAAGGTCGGTTGTTAAAGCTTTTTTCCATATCTGTTTTCTCATGAATTCCACTTTCCATTTTTCATCTTTGCTTTTAAGAATTCGTTTCTGGAATTTCACAGACTCATAACCCTCCTCTTGACTAATACTCTTCGAAAGATTTCTTCTCATCTTCCTCATACCATATATTTATTTCTGAATTCAAATTTCAATTTGTTTATTAAAAACTAATCACTGTGGGAAAACAGATTTACATGCAAATATCAGATAACCATTTGGTACATTTAATAATTCTAACAAGAAGTGGGATAGGGTATGAAGAAATACAAAATTAAACAAAATAATACTGACAATAAAAGTTTTACTTACTTTAAACGTATCTCCCGGCAGAGGCGTCTTATTGATTCAAATTATTTTCAACGGTCGTGTATGTTAATTGCTAATTACTAATTTCAGGTAAGAAGCAGGAATGTTTAAACAACAGAAGTTTAAAAGCAAAATGGGAATTCACAATTTGGGAAAAAACTCCCATTTAATTTATGTTACGTTCATTTATTATTTGATATCATTCTTTTATTTCCAAGATCTATTTTGTTGAATGGAACACCAACAATTTATCGTGCCAAACTAGAGCAGTGTGTAGTAGTTTTAAAAGTTGTTTATTAATTTAACTGCAAGTATATCGATTAAAACATTTCAATTCACGCTTGTGTTACAAAAAAACAATATATATATATATATATATATATATATATATATATATATATATATATATATATATATATATATATATATATATATATATATATATATATATATATATATATATATATATATATATATATATATATATATATATATATATATATATATATATATATATATATATATATATATATATATTGTTGTGTATCTTACTAAGATTACTGAAATGCGCCGGCTCAGCTACTCAGAACAAGAGACAATAGACTCTTACAGGGTCTTTTAAAATTATATAGGTTCGAAATAAATAAAATATAGTTAAACTATCGCTCTGTAACACCTCTGTAATAACTTACGAAAAAAAATATATAAATAACTTCATTGACTTTTCGCTTTGGGAAAAAAAAATAAAAACAATTATGGTATGGATTATTGATTACTTACACTAATGCTTATCTTGTTATCATCTCTGCACACAATCACCATTGGACGATGATTCCAGAATGATCCCCTATTTCCCTTTTTTATTTGAATGTAGAAAGAAACAGCTTCAAATGTGTATGTTTATGGAGCACCAACTCTGCTTTGTGAGATTTTACAGCAAGAAAAGTCTTACGGGTAAGTACCTTTTTATATTTTACGGTCACTTATTTAGAATTTCTTAATTCCAATAATAAACCTATTGACAACAGAAATTCATTTTTATTTAACTTTATGATTTACACAAACACAATAACCTTTCATAAAAATTAATCAAAATTTATAAAAATTATCAATCTTTTAATTTTCATAATTGTGATTTTATAACCCATAACTTAAAATTTAATTATAATAGTTTGATCTAGGAAATAATCATTTATAATTATCGTTAACTTTTGTAGATTTATCATCCAATAGCACTTTTACTTTTTGCTTTTATTAAAGTTTCTCAACTTTTTTTTTTATCACCACATATATAACTTTATCTTATATACACTCCTTTATCTTTGTAGCACAATAATATCTTCACCACTAAATTACATGTAATTATCTTTACCTAAACTAAAATCAATTTTCATCATAAATTCATTATTCAAATGCTTTATTACAAATTATACGAGCATGTCTTTTTAACTGACTTGCACCGACTATACATTTTTATCCTTTTTAAACTCCAACATTTTTGATAACAATTTCATATTGTTGCATTTCTATTTTTATCTATCTCTTTTATTTTTGCAGGTCAGTAACCAAAAATAAAAGGAAGAAATTACACAACTTAACTAACACAAAGTAGGATTTACATAAAATATATTAATGTAATCAATAACCAGACTGTACAAACTTATTGAAATTAATTATCGTAATTTACTAAAATTTCATTAAAACAAAAATGTTGTCAGAGCTATAATCAAACTATACTTCATCAACACGTATGATTTTGTAATAAACAAACTAAATAAATGCATCTTGTTCTGCCACGCTCAGACCAGCTACATAACATTATCATATAACTCTTTTAAATAAACTTTATATTATACGAGGACAACTCAAAAATAAATTACACAAACTATTTTGCTACTCTATTTTACTTTAAAAAATGATTTTCTTATATTTAAACATATAGTCTCACTTGAAAAAAAAGAAATAAAATAACTTCAGCAAAGTTTATTATTTGTGCAAAACTACCCTAACAAATAATACAACAATATATATATATATATATATATATATATATATATATATATATATATATATATATATATATATATATATATATATATATATATATATATATATATATATATATATATATATATATATATATATATATATATATATATATATATATATATATATATATATATATATATATATATATATATATATATATATATATATATATATATATATATATATATATATATATATATATATATATATATATATATATATATATATATATATATATATATTTTAGTTGAAATTAATTTTTTGTTAAGTTGAATAATGATTTTACATTAAATAATATTTAGAATGCAAATTCATATAGAAAAATTTATCGACTCTGCTGGGACTCGAACCCAGGACCCTCCACTGTCATGCGACTTGCTGATCTTCATTAATAATATTCAAAAAAATATCTAGTTACTTTGTATGTCTGCTTAAACATCTAATTCATATGGAGAATTTCTCGCTATGCTGGTAGTCGTACTCTGTAGCTCAGTTGGTAGAGATACCACCTAGACAGTGGAGGGTCCTGGGTTCGAGTCCCAGCAGAGTCGATAAATTTTTCTATATGAATTTGCATTCTAAATATTATATATATATATATATATATATATATATATATATATATATATATATATATATATATATATATATATATATCTATATATATATATATATATATATATATATATATATATAATAATTAATATATTTCGAAAGAATATACAAGTCAGGTGACCTAGGCGGTCCTAAAACGGGACCTCTGTTACTTAGACTGATATTTGGCATTAGAAAATATGATCACATATCTCATAAATTAGCTGATTGTTCATGGTTGAACATGAAAAACAGAAGGCTGTTACAGGCTGCATGTCTTTATCATAAAATTATTACTCAGAAAATTCCTATATACTTATACAAAAAAATATCGTTCCGAAATGATGTTCACCACTTAAATTTAAGGTTTAAAGGACGCATCACTCCACCTACTCATCATACAGCTCTATTTGAACGATCATTTACATTTAACGTTTATAAAATGTACAATGTTTTACCAGATTATATTAAAAGCTACTCCTTAAACTGCTTTAAACGACACGTACGTGAATATTTATATATTAATCAAGTATCTGGTATTTAAATTTAAATCTTTTAAATCTTTTTCTTAAATCTTTTTCATGTTGATATCATGATATCTCTTACCTAAACTATGTTTCAGTGGATGGCAGCTGCCTGCTTTACTCTATTTTATTTTTAATTGTATATTTGTAATTTTACACTTTATACAGTTAAAAAATGCTGAACTGTATTGCACCTATTTGCAGAATATTATATTTAAATCTAGATTAATTATAAGTTTCTTTTTAGTATAGGCGTCAACATACCTAACAATGTATTAAAACTTTTATTTCAAGGTATGATGTAAGATCAGCAGTGCTGAATTATATCCTTGTGGTTTCCATTTCTTTACTTTATTTTATGCATTTGATACTGTGTTCTCTTTTATGATATAATGCTGTGAATGAACATGTTTTTTTTTATTTTGTTTCTTATTTTTGTATCTTGGATTTTTTTTGTATTTTGAGAAATTTTGGAAATTCTTTATTTGGAAATAAACATTATTATTTTATATATATATATATATATATATATATATATATATATATATATATATATATATATATATATATATTATTTGTTATCGAAAATTGAAATCTCAGATAAAATAGTTACAAATAACTTAAAGAAAATATGTATGTCACAGTAATCCTTTTATTCTAGTAATCTTTCAATAGCTCGCTGAACCTGAACTTTTTCTTTAAGACAACGAAGGCAGCAATGATTTCCATTTATAAATCTGTTAACTGTTTAAAAATTTACTTTTACTAAAATTAGTCATTATTGAACGATGATCGATCTAAATTTAACGGCAGCTTATTATAGCAAGTAGTTTCACAGAAAAGGTTTAAAGTAGACCCGACAAAACGATACAGCCTTTCATCACTTAACCATATTCATCAAAACACACCTAACGAGAATGAACTATTCTGAACTTTTGTCGTATGTCAAGTCATGTTACTTAATGTGCCTCGTTACTGTCTACACTGTACTGAACATCTCTAAGAAGGAGAAAATGTACATACTCTACTGAAAATCTAAGAGGAGCTGTTGGTTTCAACTAACCACACAATATTCTTAACGTCAATAACTACCAAAGCTTATCAAAAATCAACCGAATTATGACATGACATGACAAAACATGAATTATGCTTCTAAAAGCAATGCGTTCCCTTATAAAACTTCAGAGAAGCTTGACTCAATATAAGACATTACTACTTGTCCAGAGTAAAATCATAAAATAGATTATGTTTCTGTTGAACCCAAAGTTATTGCATGCAAGCTCTAGCATTTTATTTGCCTTTTAAAAGATTTTAAACAGAATTGAAGTGGTACGTAACTAAAAACAAGATACCAAAAAATCGTGGGAAATAGATTTTGTTTACACAAGTGTTAACTACGTTTTAAATAGGTATCACAAATGCCTACGTTAAGTTGGACTATCTGCGGTTATAAACATTGTTTTAAGTACAGTTGCCTGTCTCATTCAGAAACGAAAACTTTTTATATATTTTATATAAATTGAAATTCAAAACAAAGCGGAATAAATGTCCGCAATACTGGAGTTCGTTACGTTTGGTAACGGTTTTAAATAATGTGTCTTGTAGGGTAGAAGTTGTTTTTTTTAATTTACATCTATAGTACGGGGAACCTAAGGTCATATGTCCCCATCTAACATGCAGTACAATCACACACACATCTTTCAATGTAGAAAAACCCTGCTACTTCAAGTGAGATTTGAACTCACGACCTTAGACTTCATGAGTAGTTCTCACTACCGCCGGGCCCAGTTCAGATTGTTGTGTATGTATTTATAGTGACATTTCCTATCCGGTTGGTGTAGATTCTGAGCTATTATATTAAATACTTATAAGTAATATCTCATAAAAGAGATATGTAAAACGTAAGAAAGGGCTTTTAAAAGTATAGCTACAAAACAGGGAATTTCATTTTTTTTATTTAATAAAAACATTCTTAATGAGTCGTCAAGGTAGGTACGTACTTACGTTGTTCGTGTAAGTGGAGAATTTTATATTAATGTGTCTTCTGGATATTTCCGCAGGTACGAAAAAAACTCTTTTAAGAGTCTGGTTCTCTTGAAACATTAACAGTATCAGGCGCGTAGGCAAGGGAGGGTTTCGTGGGGCTGAAACCCTCCAAGCATATATGCGACTTAAATGCAGAAGAAATTAATTTCATTTCCTCGCATGTGCTCTTAGGAATGGTTTATCCCGAATCTCTCCTACTATTAACAGCTTTTGTGCATTTTGTTTCAGAATACATACGAAAGTTTTATTTTAAATCATATGCAATATACACTGCGTTCCTAAAAAAATGCAACACCCAGATGTACTAATTAAAAATTTTTAATTTTTGGCACACATCGTCGCTTATATTGTTAATAAGCATTGATGAGTATGTGGGTGCAAAAACTCCACGTATATCGAAGATTTGGCTTTTTTTTCTTTTGCCGAAGACCCATTTTCTTTTGGCCTTTTCTTTATTATCCATGACTTCATTTCCATGGTAAACATTTCATTCTGTCATCTAACGATACATTCATTTTCTTTATTATCCATGACTTCATTTCCATGGTAAATATTTCATTCTGTCATCTAACGATACAAAATGCCACCAGTGAGAAGAAATGCGCGATTTCATCAGTTAACTCCCTTTGAAAGAGGGAGAATTGTGGGCATGCAAGAAGCTGGTTTGTCGTACCGTGAAATTGGAAGACGGCTTGGCAGAAATGCAGCGACAATTTTTGCGGACATGCCGAATGTGGTCAAACGAACATCTAAGTGTACGTCGTCGAGGTAGTGGACGTCCCAGGTTGTCTCGTGAGCGAGAAGAACGTCTTCTTCGACGAATGGCTACAAGAGATCCATGGACGACGTCGCGGTCAATAGGAGTGGACTGGGTGAGGGCAATAGGCCATGCAATCTCTATGAGCGCGATTTACCGACGCATTCGATCCTTCGGCCTGAGATCTTATCGTCCATACTGCTCTTATTCCCTTACTCGGGAACACAGGATTGCCAGGCTAAACTGGTGCATGGAGAGGCAACTCTGGGGACAAGAATGGCAACAAATTGTCTTTAGCGATGAATCACGATTCTGTTTGTGGAGATCAGACGGTCGCGCAAGGGTGAGAAGACTCAGAGGCCAACGACGAAATCAGGCTTTTATTCAAGAGCGTCACACAGCTTTAACACCAGGAGTAATGATATGGGCCTTAGTGTCACCTTTAGTGTTCATTCCAGGCACTTTAAACGCCCGACGGTACATTGATTTCGTTTTAGAGCCTGTTGTTTTACCATATCTCCAAGCGCAAGAAGGTGCTATTTTTCAACAAGACAACGCACGTCCTCATACAGCACGTATCAGTATCCAGTTCTTAGAAGACAATGACGTCCATATGTTACATGTATGGGATTCCATGGATCGAAGATTGCGTCGCCTACCTCATCCCCCAAACACTTTGGAGGAACTTCGAGACCAGCTTCAGGTAGCTTGGGATCAGATACCTCAAGAAGAAATTGATCATTTAATTTCAAGCATGCCTCGCCGAGTAAATGAGTGTATAAGATTGCGCGGAGCTCAAACGCATTATTGACTTCTTGTGCTTTAACGACAATTGAATTTGACTTTTGTGTTAAGATTTAGTTTATTAAGTTTTCATAGTTATTTGGTGAAAGTTTCAATAAAATATTCCCCCTCCTTCTAGATGTTGCAATTTTTTAGGAAAGCAGAATATATATATATTATTTTATTTATTTAGTATTCCCACTTAGTGACCCACTTTAACATATTTTCTTCTTAAAATATTGATATAATATGAACATCATAACTTTTTACCACATTTTTCGAGATGCACAATATTTTAAAATTACCCCCTTCTGAAAGAAAATTCTGACTACGGGCCTGAATAGTATATTGTGTTATAAATATTAAAATTTATATTTGTGCATAATAGCCGAGGAATTCTGAAATATAGTCCAAGTCCAAAGTCAACTTCAACTAAAAAAAGGCCAGATTTAATGTAAGTAACACATACTAGTTTTTCCTATGATGAAACGTGTAGCCCAATACGTTTTTTATATTAGTAACAAAAATGTCAATTTTAAAGATAAATCACAGTATTAAAATAAACGTCTTTTAGGACGCTTGAAGTCCGCAGTCTAATTATTTTCCAACGAATCTTCTGGTGGTCTCGCCACAACATACATAACCATATCTCAATATACTTTCCTTGTACAACTCTGAATGGCTCTTTCGATTTCATCATAAAACGCTTCTTGTTCAAGATCGAGCGTTAATAACTTGGTGAGCATTTGTAATGGAATAGTTAAATAACCTCTATTTAAATTAATTTTACATATTCTTTCAACCGATTTGACTGATGTGTGTTCATAAGAGCGGCCAAGCGCATTTTAGCACATATTTACACTCTCAGAGGGTTGC
Source organism: Agrypnus murinus (assembly GCA_929113105.1). NCBI lineage: Eukaryota > Metazoa > Arthropoda > Insecta > Coleoptera > Elateridae > Agrypnus > Agrypnus murinus. The sequence goes on from OV816031.1 coordinate 31,616,989, forward strand.
GCAACTTTTATCATTTCTGCTTTTTCTTTAGTTTTGTTTGAAATGACTGGTAAAGTGGTATGCGTATAACACGATTGTTAATTTTCTATCTATTCACCTTATTTATTGTAATGTAATTCATTTAAATCGTCTAGGAATTATCTTTATTTATCTTAGATATAGAACAGAATTCATATTGCCACGGTAGGGGGAACGCTGTAATTTTTTATAGTAATAATTTTTATTGTAGTGAGAATAAATAAACTTTATATACCACCAAATTGAGTCTCTCTCAGGTCGGGTCGCTGTGAAGATCTCTGAAGATCGTGAAGTTCTTATTTTTACAGATAAATAAAGAAATACCAATATATGTAATAATAACTATGAAAAAACTTGATACCAAACTGAAATGTTTTTCTTTAGATTCAAAAAGAGTGATCTTTTACATAAATAAAATTAAATTATTAATTTATGCATTACCTTCAATGATATATCAACATAAATCTGTCTTTTTGCTTCTTATTTAAATTAATCAATCCTAAAATTCCTTATTAATTCTCTATTTGGGGATTAATATTATAAATAACTTAATTTTATAATTTCTTTACTACAAAGAAATTATTTTAACATATAATTTGTTTATAATTATTCTTTTATATTGGTCTATTGCAATCTTAATATTAATCAAAGTTTATTTTATTAAAAGCTTACGGTTTATTATTTTACTTGTTTTAATTTTGCCCACAATAATGTTCCATCTCTATATTTGCTACCATCTCTACACCCATTTCAAGTCAGCTGCTTGCTTTCATTTATATCAAGATAAACATGAAATGTCAAAATGAAGATTCTAGATTGATAGTTGTAATAATCAAAATCCATACAAAATAGTGTTATACAATCCAAGTCCAAACTTCCAATAATTTCCATTTATTTCCATCATTTCTTATCTTTTAATAAAATTTTTTTCTTTGACGTGTGTAAATTTGAAGTGTAAATTTCGTTTACACTTTTAAACAATCAACTTTTACACTTTGTTTATATTGGATTAATAACTTTTTAAGATTGACGTTTAGATTATAAGCTCAAATTGTTTTAACTGACGTAAACTAATTTCAATTATTTCTTTTTTTAACATGACCTTACAAAAATATAATTTGAACCGCTCCAGAGATGGACGTTCCCCTTTCGATGGTTTAAAGCTCCATAATTGTTAAAAAATGACTCCCTTTATATACTTTTTGACGAAACAATTGAATTTTTAACGTAAAACCATAAAATACCTATGACTTTTCCAAATTTCCACTAACCCTAATTTAGTTTACAAATTCTCATTTGCAGAAAAACTATTTATTCCATCTTGTAGAACACAAAATTGCGAATCTGCCGATATATGCCGATATAACATTGGCATAAACAATAGATTATTCATCAAATTTTGTTGACAATGCAACAACATTGTACTAACCTAAATTATTAACTTAAATTTATAAAAATACAATTTTCCAATGCTCTTTCTTTATAAAATTATACATTACACCTTTTATGATCTTATTTGAATATTTTTCTAGTATATCCTTCTACAATAACGAACAAATCTTTGTATGATAATTAGTATCAATGGTTAAGATGCTACTCTTCTCATTTCCAATAAAACACTTTATTAAGAAAGCTTTAAAAATATCAAACGTGAATGATACTTAATGGTACTACATAAATAAAATACCTCCATAAAATGAAATACAAATCCTTCTTGTCTTCTTCACACACACGAATATTTTAAGAACATTTTTTGCAATATATGTTTTCGCAATCTTTACATTGTTGGTTGTCATTTGCACTACTATTTATTTTGTATACACACCACTACACTAACATACATACATGAATACAAAAATTTAAATTCAAGTAAATTTTCAGATATGTATATCAACCTCCTAAATATTAATCAGTTATATTATACACAGGATTAACTACTAACAATATTTTCAGCAATAAATCTGCGAAACCTACAGGGTGTTATTCGCATTCATAATTTAAATTTAACAGAATACATTTAACCATCGCAATAATTTCAGTGTTCACGTTTAACTGGCGTTAGTAATTTAAAATTGACATTCTTTTTAACAAGAGGTACCTTTTTAGGCGTTCCCTAATTCATCCATCAACTCCTTTTTTATTTTTTTAATAAAATAAAGACGTAATTAGTAAGTTCGGCTTTAATAATAAATTTAAAGTGAACAGTTTCGAATACATTAATTTGAAATCGTTTATATAATGAATCCTGAACACGCTATAAAAGAATATTTGATATCTAAAACTACTACTAGATTTTTTCTTTCAACGTAATGATCATCGTGATGATTGGGTATTAATGCTAAATACGGGCCAATTAAATTGGAAATTTGTTATACTATACTAAAATAAATAATTATTATTTAATAAGAGAAGAATCTAGATCATTTCCTTTTAGGAGGAGATAAAATCCAACAGCAACAAAAACAAACAAATTATATTCGGCACGTGTTATTATCATTGTCGTTAACAATTTTATTTGTTCCGCACTTTAATTCAATCACAATTGGACAAATTGAATTACAAACAAATTATTCTATTTAAGGTTTATCGAGTTCTTAGGGTCAGTAGGGTACATGTATGCATTAAAAATATTAAATGCGTAAACAAGAAGCAATTATTATCGGCATTTTCTCAGTTTTATTAGTTGAATGAAACGCATAATTTTAGATCATGATAATAGTTATGTGTGTATTGACACATCCTTAGGGTAAATATAGCTTTAAATTGTGATAAGTCTGTATTAATTTCTATTTAATTACTTAATACAATTTATTTTATTTACATTCCGATTGAAAGAGAGCATTTGAATCAATTAATCTGGGATTTTTTTTGGCGTTAACACTAATTTTTTGTAATTATTTACATAATTTCCTTGTTTGATGATTTCGTGAAGATCCTTCCTAGTAGTTCAAGGATTCTCTGATATCCTATATTAAAAACGTGACGAACTATGTGTAGTATTGGAATGTTACATGATCACGGATCACGCAATTAATTTGATTTGTCTGTATATAACAGCTTTGTAATTACTTTTAATTTGTGATTTTATCTTCTTAACGGAGAAAAAAGCACTTAAATGAGTTTTGAAATAATGAACACGTGTTTAATAGCATTTAAAGGATGAAATCGTTTATATTCAGAAAGCACTCCCGCTTAATCATTATTGAAGTTTCAGAATTATTCTAATTTTATAGGAGTACTATAAACAGTGCAGTTGGAATTGTTTGTTATCATGCAATAAAAATGTCGCCTTCATGTAGAAGAATCGTATTTATATACTTTTTATACTAGATACCGACTTATATTATATTTTTCAACCGCCACAATACTATTATACAGATTTATTTACAGACACATTGTTTTGGCAACACTAGCGACGTTTATTGTTTTCGATCGACATTACAGTTTGAAGTTAAATTCAAAACAAACATATTTTCCAGCATTTTTTTCACATTTTCAAAGCAACTGCCAATACTGAATATTTTTGTATTGTGTGTCGTATCAAATTAAAATTCGAGCTAGAATTATTTTTAAAAGATGCGACCTCATACAATTTTGATAATATTGACAATATCGATAATTGAATTGGTATTGAAAAGAAAATGATAATCGGCAGTGGTGCCGCCAACATACATTTTTTTGAAATTAAATGTCAAGGGCTACTAGACAACTTTTTTTTTCGATCATATTCTATTTTGTAGTTTGGTTACCATAGAAACAACAATCGCGTATTTAATTAAAATTCCGACCTGCTATTATGCCGTTTTATATAAATTTAATACCTATCGTAAAAAATATTATTGGATACTCATCATTGAGTGCTTGCAACACATATCGAAAAGCTTTTTCTTGATCTGTTATTTATTTATAAGGCACTTATCGATCGTAGCAAATATCAATCTTTTTTGTGAATTTCATCATTGTGATATCACAACCACTAGATATGTTGCAGGTGATTCTCTATAGCTAGCGCCAACTAAAGCTTAATAAGAGTCTACTGTGACGTCACGATAGTAGCCGAGAGTAGACCCGTTAAAAATTTGTGAGGAAGGGTTCTTTTTTTGTAATCTATATGCGCATCTCTTATTTATTCAGTGTTTCACAAAAACGACGACTCATAAAAAGGTTCATCTACAAGTTTATTTAATGGTTTTCAAGTACGAGTAATGTCTTAAAAATGGGTTATGTTTTAAACTTTCAATAGTGCGGTCATATGATCAAAGCATTCGGTATTATTATACGTACGAGGGATGTTCTGCTACTTCGATTCCTCGCCCAAAAACAATCTAACAAACATTTGCCTAAACTGTAGCAAAATCTTGTCAACTTATGAATATTTCTACTAAAAAATAAATTATTTTTCAAAGCAACATGTCCAAAAATTTGATATTAATCTTGGTTGCCAATAAATAAATAAATAATAAATGCCAATAAATAAATTAAAGATATTTAGTAACAATAATAAGCTTTTATTTGAATATTAGGAGTATTTACTTATATAATTATATAAAATCGTTATTGGAGTTATGTCAAATATTTTATTGGATAACTACAACAAAATAGAAGAAGACAAATGTACTAGTTTTGGTAAATAAAAAAAAGATAGTCAGAAAGTTGGCAACTGGTATTTCTTGTATTGTTTATTTAATGTCTTTGTATTATAGGTCGCAGTGGCGTAACTCACACACAGGGTGGCTAATTCTTCATTGTCCCGGTTATATCTGCTGAAATATTAGGTAGAGGAAGAAGTTAAATAATAGACTTGTTTAGGCCAACCTATTTTCGGAAAAGTACCCAATTTTAATTCTTTAAATGGAATGTCCTGTAGTAGTAGTCTTTTAGTCTTTAAATTACATCTTGCAATTCAAAAAATAAAATTATTAGATTGGCTATCATTTTTTTATTTACTTTTCAATTAGAAAATTATAGCAGCTTTTATTTAATTACTATTTAACAAATACAATAATACTCAATGCATTTTCTTATAATGGCTGCTCAGATTGTCCACCATGAACGTCTAAACATATTTGGGCCCGTTTGCTTAGGTTTCCTCCGGCTTTTCGCGTCATTCTAGGGGTAATTAACAAGCTAGCTGCAGTGATTTTATTTTGAGTTCCTGCAAATTTTGAGGAGTGTCATACACTTGTTTTTTCACGACACCCTTTACAAAAAAATAAAGAATAGACAAGTCAGGTGACCTAGGCGGTCCTAAAACGGGACCTCTGTTACCTATCCGTTTTGACCAAATTCATTGTTTAAAGCTCTAAGCAATTCATTAGTGTATCTTCATTATGAGGTTGAGCTTCGTCGTGTTGAAACCACAACTTTTGTCGTGTAAGATTGATGTTTTGCAAAAATAATAAGTTCTGTTCTAGGTCACAGTTCTATCGTGAATTAAGCTTGTTAAAAATCCCATTTCTGCGAAAATTGGACCCGTTGTCGTTTTTCCTTACATTCTGGACAGTCAATAACGTCTTAGAAATGCATCAGTGGACAGTATAATTTAAAAGCAAAAAACCACTTGTGATATATCATTGTAAAGAGAAATTTATTTAGAACTTAATATCCCAAAAATATACAGTATGTTCCGTTTAAAAAACTAAAGTTGGACATTTTTCCGGAAAATAAGTTGGATATGCAAAAAATCTAGGTTATGCTAAACAAGTCTCTCATTTAGCTTTTTCCTATACCTTTAATATTTCAGCAGATATAACCTGGACAATGAAAAATCAGCTACTGTGTATACAATTATACGTAGGTAACTTTTGTTAAAATAAAATATTCAATAATTAATAATAATTCATTACCGTAGAATTAATAGTCCACAGAATTTTTGCCCGCTGGCATAGGTATTGTTTACTGTAGACCTTTTCCTTTTCTTTTTAGTTTCTTTGTTTACGAACCTCTTATCCAAATTCTCATTTTTCCTGTGTTACACTATGGCTGCATTGAATATTCTGATTGACTTGTGCCGTCAATATTAGTTGGAACTGCCTAACCAGCTCTAACTATTATATTTAGAAGCCAACGACTATGAGTTTTATGTAAGAACATATCTGTGTATGTCATGATTTAACGTTAAAATAATATTCAAGGTTAGATGGCATATCTATAATTAGTATGAATAATATTGGGTCTGATATCGTTACTTATTTAAGTAAAGTAGCAATCAAAATACAGGCATTATGAGCAAAACATAACCACAAATATCAAAAGTAAAGATTTAGTTAAAACTATGTTTTCTTTATAACAAGGTTTTCTGATATTGAAATTTTTCTGTAATTTAAATTTTTTAAAGCACTTGGTTGAATTATTTTGGTGGAGGTTTGTAAAGCTGCTTCTTTACCACATAATTGATGCAATTTTAAATGTAGGGGTTGTATTTTGTTGTTAATACTATTATAAGAACATGTAATTATGTTGAGCCTTTGGAACGTTCATCGAAACATTGTAATTAATTTATTATTTGAATGTGCTGTCATCTAAAAACATGCAAATAATGTTATTAAAATTATAATGTTAAATTTGTGAATATAGGAAGGTGTGAAAAGGTATTTTTGAGTAATTAAGCCAATACATAGTTTTAACCAAATTGTGTGTCATCGACATTCAATGACAAAGTTAATTTTGTTTGTTCATACAAGTGTTATATATCATTGAACTCTAGTTTTTGCTTCAAGAATTTGTAAACAAGAATCTGGTTATTGTATTCATGTATAATAATAATAATAATACGTTGATTCCACACATCTGGCATACAAAAAGTTTTATAATACATAATTATTATTATTGATTATAAATAAATTATAATGAAAATATTGAAATACACATACAATAAAAATCAATACATATTTTACCAAATGTATAGAACCTCAAGGTGCAAGTTCAGCCATCGCTGATCTTCCACTTGCACCTTGTTAATTCCATTCAATATAAAAAAATTAACGTTACTAAATTATTTTGTTGATTAGTATAATTTAATTAATTATTGGATAGGCAGTGTTACTATAAAGGAAAAGGCGTTGAATTATACACTGTGGCATAAGAAAGTGAAACATATAAAACATATTATCACACAACAAAAGCGACGGGAAGATGTCGAAGAGTCAAAATTGAATCAAAAAATTAAATCAGTATGTCAACATTCTTTGTTTTGTTTAAAATTTGTATAGAAAGCAATTGTTTTAGCCAAATCATACAAATAAACAGACAGTTTTTCAACAAACTCTCTTTCAAATTACATCTTGCAGAAAGTGCACATGTCTTATTTAAATTTAAAAAAATGTAAGGTTATGTTGACCTAATAATAAAATGTCAAAGTCTTGAAGTTAGATTTATTTATGCTAAACGTTAAAGTGCAACAATTTAAAAAGTTTTTAATTCGAAGTGTTTAATTAACAAGTGCCAAAAGTTAATTAAGTATTTATTTAGTTCTTTGTTTACTATCTGATAACAAGAAAAATTTATGGAAATTATCGAATAATTAAATGGATTTGGCTAATAATAATAAATAAGTAAAATCTTACTTACCATGGTTTTAAAAGAATTAAATGGATTTGGTACTCCAATTTTGTAAAACCATTTTTTTAATTGGAGATAATTATGCAGAGATCAATGACACATGTTTCTTTATTTATTTGTCAACTTTAATGAAACCAGACAGATGAATTACGGAAAATTGAAAAACCTCAAGTACTTGTAGCGTCAATTTCTAAACAAGGAAAGGATAACAATCCTAGTAATTAAAAACCGTGAGTTTTTCTGTAGTACTTAATTTAATCATCAATATAAGAAATTTTGATGATACCAAAAGAACATATAGAATTATAAGCAAAACTAATCACAAATATCAAAAGTTGAATAATAAAACAGAAAAGAAAGAAAACTGAATACTTTTTATTTAATTAATCAGTTTCGTTCTGTAGTTCTAGTCAGTATGATTAGCAACAACAAATCATATTACATATTAATAGGTGTAATAATAATTCCAGATTATTAGATATTTATAATATAAGCCATTATATTTAGTAAGCCGATATTTAAGTTTAGATGCTTTCTAGATGGTTTTAAAAATCTCACGCTATCAGAATCATCTCGGTTTGCCAACCTTATGTGATCACAGTTAATCGGTTTGACAGTGGATTTCCAGTAAGTAATTTCCAGTTTAATTATTGCCTTGTTTACCTTTCTGAAAATTATCCGCGCTCACAATGATTACGCACATATATGTACTAATTGTATTATGATTACCTAATTAATTAAGATAGTTAATGATTACCATTGATTAATAACTTGATTGTTATGTTATATTTTTGGTGTTGAGATCACGGTTAAGCAAATATAAAGATTTTACTATTTATACTTGGTTTAGTAATAATTCGTTTTGTAATAAAGAATTTTGCGTCTCAGTTTGTGATTTTTATTATTTATGCGCTTTTATAAAAGTGTTCAGTTTCTTCTTGTGAGGCTTTCAGGTACTACAGGTAAAGTTGATTTGGAGATTCAACGATACTGGTAATAGTCATAAATGTATGTTAAATTAGAATATGAACTGTTGGTGTTGGATTCTTGTGACATGAGATCTTATGAAAAATCTAACCTCACGACGAGCTAGTTGGCAGCCGATAAAATTAGCTGCGGTTTATAGTTGTTCACCGACTTCACAATTAACGTACATGTAACTGGATTAATTCAGTCCAGAATTTACAGTTTGTAGAGAGTTATTTATAATGCCTCTATTTCTTAAATTGTGTGAATAAAACTTCTATTTTGTTAGGAAAAAGAAAAATTGGCATGGGTAAGTACAGTTACGATCATTCGCTAAGGAAAGATGAAAAATTAGTGATCGTCGGTTTTCAGTTGTTTGTGCAATGTACACTGTACATGACCTGATTTATAAACTGATATAAACTTAGGTAAATTAAAACAGAATTTTTAACGTGTTTAAAAGTCTTCCTTGGTGAACTTATTAATCATTTAAAATTGCTTTGATTTGGAATTAGGTCATCGAATAAAACACATTTATGTTTCTTTTATCAACGAAGACATTAAAATGATGTCGAAACGTTGAGAAAAGAAAAATATATGTTTTTTATTCCATGACCTAATTCCAAACCAAATCAATTTTAAAAATGTAATGTTCTTGAATATCATATACTAAACTTACATTTGCATTGTACAAAAAAACTGGAAAATCGGCGGTTATGATTTTTTCATTTGTTCACGTTAAATACTACTCACGATACTGGTGTGTGTTCTTTCAGCTAAAGAGGACTGTCACCAACAAGTTGAATGTAGCTTGAACCAAAGGACAATCAGCAATAACTGTACGTGAGCACGAAGCTCAGCGTAATAAGGAGTCTTTTTTATCAACCCAAATAGGAGAAAGTCGAAGAGACTGAATGGAGTTAAAATAAAACTAAAAATGTCTGTAACAAACAAGATCAATTACCAATATGCACCTATCAAACATTGAATAAGTACCTTTGATGGAAAGCGACCTTGTGAAATAGTTATACCGCTTCCAAATACGGCTTACTGTGATTAAAAACAAATCCTGCCAAAAAGACTTACAGTATAAGAAGTGGAACGTAAAGAAAAGTTAAAAATACGAACTTCATAAACGTGCTCCTAACCTACAAAAGAACTAGTGGTAAATGCCTTACGATACCACCCAGAATTAATTATAAATATGCACAAATGCAATTCCCATTCTTTAACGCAAAGAAAAAATCAAGTTAACGGCAATACCACTAGAACATTCTTTTAATGAATTTAATTCACGAACGAACGAATAGTAAGTCGACTTATCAACAGGAAAATACTTCTGAAAAATTACGAACTATAACGAGAGAGAATACGGAAATCCCCTAGTGCTATACAATCTAACACAAAAGTATGTTATACAAGGTGCTACGAAATTAGCACGAAACTGAGACGTCTTACATCGATTTACGTTTTCGTTCGTTAACTTCTTAGATTCTTCTAGTGGCATCGCCTTAGTGAATTACATTTTTCCTTTCGTTTATTAATTGGGAACGCATTTTTGCGGATATAATGTGATTTTGGGTGGTGATTTTTCCAATTATGTTTGGAGATCCTTTGGAGATTTATCGAATTTATGAACACGTTCTCTCAAAGTATGTAATTATTGAATTTTAGTACGTTCGCTTCTAACAGTTAACTATTTTATGCAGGTATCATTCATTAATCACCGCACTTTTCGATTCTAGAAGCGGTTAAGGAATTCTTCAAGGCCGCTTATCAACGAAAGTACTTATTTTAATGCTGCGATGTGCATATTTGGTAGTCAATTGGTTGGTTTATTGCTCCTTTTTTGCAGCTTCTCATTCTTTTTAAAATAATCTTAATCCTTCTGTCATCTGGAAATTGGTTGCTCGTTCACTACGCCTTAGAGCACCGTTATGAATACCTGGAATTCCTTCAAATTCAATACCTGGAAGACTTCTAATCTCTAATCTCTATAAATACTTTGCTATGATTTTTTCCACGAAAAACACTGTAACTATATCCCCGCTGGGAAAATAAATGGTGTTGTAAACACAGCAACAACCTTGAAAAATTCAGCTCAAACTCCAATTGATTAATGCTGGTGAATCGAAAATATCGATAAAAACATTCTTCTTAATTTTTAAATATAATTTAATTCCATTGAGATTCCACATAAAGTGATAGTAGTGGTTCTTCTTGAATCCAACGTCAACCTTGAATCAAGCTTGCCAAGCAAATTAACCAAAGCACGCAAGCGCTAGCGTGCCGCTTGCACGTCAAGCTTACAGAAAGCTTTTCGTTCACTTACCAAGCAAAGTAAGGGTATATTAATCCAAATGCAAGCGTGCATGTTGTCTGGGGATTATGGAGTTTTACCAAATAAGGCTCGAAACAATAAACAATATGAAATTTATATTAAATTCAACTACCTTTCTTTTTATTACAAGACTATGAAAAGCTTTTAAATCGGATCTCATCATAAGTCATGTCATTTAATAATTTTAGAGTCAGAGAGATAATGTTTCTGCCTCTATGTTTTATACTGACTGAAGTTGTTTTTCCTTCCAGGTCCTTGTATACACTTTGATAAAAACAATTGGAAAATAACAAAATAGAGTGGCGATGACGTCAGATAAATTTAACAAAGATAAAAATTAATGAATTTCTTAATTTTAATTACATATGTAATGTAGTTCGTAAAAAGACGAACAAAATGATATAAACCGTCAGACGGTTTTATGCCGAGAAATACGTATTGACAATTAGTCAAATACAATGTTAACCACACAGGACGGAGACACCGTTAAATATAGTGTTGTGATAAAACATAAATTCTTATAATTGTAATTTATCAGAAATGTGTACATATTACTCATATTACTTATATCTGTTTTATTGTTGTATTAAATATAATATAAATTTAGAAATATTCTTTGAATTTGGCTACTTTCAATTTCAAGAATTTTAATATTATTATAATCAATTAATGCTAGTATGGTTGATATAGATTTGAGACGTTACTTTTGTAATTATTAGTTGTTGTTTTAGTTCTGGTCACATTGTAAATACTCACGTTTATAGATTTGTTGGAGATGTCAGATGTTGGAAATTTGTTGGATTTGTTTAGTTGATTAAAATCAAACAATAGTAAATAATTAATAAATAATAACGTAATATAATTATTACACTATTATTATTAACACTGTATAATTATTAAAGATATTAAAGATATTAAAAGATATATTAGATAAATAAAAAATAATAATCAATTGGATAATCTATGTATTTATCCTGAAAAGCGGAAATAAAACAGTACTTTCTAGTTCTAGGGACTTAATATATATTATGTAATTAGGAGATCAAGCGATACTTTAAATCCGAGAAGATGTATTATAACGCCAAGGCGCCAGCCGAGGCGTTATAACATCTTCGAGGATTTAAAGAAGCTTGATCTCAGTATTGCATAAGTTGTTTTATTTTATTTCGTATTTCAATCCTAATTTCTCCCTTTTAAAATTCATCCGAATTTATTGTATAAAAAAGCAAGTTGCCTTGTCTGTGTCATCATACGCGTAACCAAGGAGATAAAAAGCAGCATGTCACCTGTGGTTGTTATGCAACATCAAATGATTTTTACGTTGCCAACAACAACGGAGATCAAGAACGTCTTGAACTCCGGTGTCATTGACAACGGAGATCAAGATATACTTTATTTTACTAATTGTAGTATATAAACAATTGTTTAAAATACGAAATGAAATAAAATGAATTTACGGTTTAAGGCGTTTCGGTACAACGTCAAATTAGGTTAGGTTATAGTTAGAAGATAAAGCAATTTAATTGGATATCACTTTATTTATTTAAAAGATTTATCTATTATGATTTCCTTGATACCATCAAAGACTTTGTGAGTCACACCGTGTTTTGTTTAATTAAGCGAACATACGTGTAGCAGTTTATACATTTTTGACATTTTTACTTTACATAATCGTGTCGCTGGTTCTCACATACCTAACCCTAAAACCTTGTTAATCTAAAAAATATGAATACTGTCCTTTTACGGAAACCACAAAGAAGCAGATGTACACTGTTGTTATCTTTCGTAACAATTTCATCTTTGTTCATATTTTTCCAGTAAAGTCAGTCTTTTGAACTTACTTAACTTTTTCTGATTCATATTTACTGACCTATACTACACGATTGAATGTAATTACACAAAAGCCGCTAGGCTTTATGTTATCCGTGTTATCTCGTGACGTAAAGATTCTGTGAGAATATGGTTTTCTATAAAGTGGGACATTCCTTATCGTATGCCAATAATTAAATATTTGTTTCCAATAATAAATATTAAGGACTAAATAGAGGCAATTTTGTAAAAAGAAAAAAGCAGTTTATTTAAACATCCTGTTCTTTATTATTATTATTGTGTGTTTATAGATTGGTCTTTTTGTATGCTAGTGTCCGATGATGAAACTATAAAAGACGGCTGGATATTTATTATTGCAGATTTTTCGTTTGATTATAGTGATTTAAAACAGGAAAATTATAAAGTTAAATGAAGATGTTTATATTTATACTAGGAATAATGATTTTACTGACATGAATACTAATAATAATTCTTCTTGCTTTTTCTTTCGCTAGTTAGACTAGGAATTATTATAGTTCATCAAAAAGTTGGAATTTATTTCCTTGTTGCTTGCATAAAGAGTTCATTTTACGAAAGATTTTCAATTAGAGGAAGCACGCTGAAAAATAGTAAATAAAATTTAAAAAAGTAGAAAGTTAACGAGAAAGAAAGTAGAAATAGCACACACATACACACGGAATAACAAATTCACACAAACCTAGCCTTAGAAATTCTATTTTATATATATACATATATATTTATTTGTGGTTTATGTACTGTTGCCCGAAGTGTAACTCGCGGTTTTTAATGTGACATCTGCACAATGTTAACGATGGTCACGCCTGAGAACAAAACAGATTAATCAAAATTCCAACAGATTAGAATAAATCTATCTTTCGGTACTTTTAATAAATTGTAAAGAAGAAAAGTCGCGACTGACTCCAATTAAAAAATTTAAAATTGAATCGAAAATTTAAGACCATGTCATTAGTTTGGACCAAACTCTTGATGATGATGACCTCTTTTTAATTGGTATTGAAGGTTTTGTTTGATAAACACCTTAATTATCTAATTATTAGTAGTTGTGTTTTAAGATTTTAATAAGATACTTTTACACATCTCAATGAGAGATTTGTTTATGGTTAATAGCAGTAATTTGTCGCAAGAGGTAATAGCTGTAAATCAGTTCGGAATCGAAAATTAAAAGTTTCATTATGTTTTCATTATTTATGGTTTTTGCAAGAATAGATTTTTACTCTATTGGAAGATTTTAATTAGATTTATGCAAAATTTGATTTGATTACATTGATTAGTTTTAATAACTTGGTTTACGACAACGGTGGTTACAATATACTAGTTGCTATCGTAATCTTCACATTTCTAATGGGATTATTCTGAAGAAAAAACGATATTTTGAAATACCACGATATATTTATTAAAAACCAATTATCACAGTTTCATAACTATCATAATTACAGTATTGGCTTAATAACTTTCTTCATTTTGATATCCGATTTTGCTCTATTCTTGATTAATGTACCAAATCTACATTTATTTGCTATTTCTACTTATGAAAAACATTCAAAACCAATTATGCAATCTATTACATGTATATAATAGTTTTATGTTTGTTCAAAATTGTTTACATTCCTTCTTCTATTATCTTTTCTATTCTCAATCTTGTTCTATCTCCTTCTTCGTAATATTCAATACGTAACGTCAGATTTGAAAATGAAGCTAGATAATTAAACTCTGATTCAAACGAATTTGCGAGGAATCACTTTTATAGTAACTAACTTAGATAAGGTTCCCAAGAAGTGTAAACCAGCCCAGTGGTAGTAGGTCGTAGTAGGGGAATTTAAACTACCAGAGAAATCCATATCTTAATTGTGTATATCTCTCTGTTAAAAATGAAAACGGTGCCACTACCTAAAATGACCTTGCTGTGGTACGTACCACGCCACTGGAACCAGACAGTATAGGTAAACACGAAGTAATAAACAAAAACTTACAGTTGCCAATGAAAATAACTTAACTAATAAAAAACAAAAATAGTTATGTAACACAGATAATTAAACAAACGGATAAATAAATGTAAAGGACAAAAAAATAAATACGAACTCAGTCACACCATTGCATGTTTCTGCAATTAATATTTATCATTGAATAAATAATTATCAGAGATTATCACTTGTAATTACACGAGTGCTTCGAAATTATCGATTTGTAATACGAACGTTGATTAGCAACCACGAGTGTCATTTTTTGACGTTTTAATTTCCCGACGTGCAACGGAGGGAAATTTGTCAAAAAATGACACGAGTGTTGCGTTTTAATCAACTTGAGTATTACAACAGATAATTTCAGAAGCACGAGCATGTAATTCGGTAAGATTATTTCATGATACAGTTGTTTATTTAAGCATCTACTTATTAACATAAAGATTAGTATTTGACATGAAAGTAAAAAATGGGACACATGTGACACTAGTTTTCAGCGTTGTCACGAAGATAAAAACAGTCGAAAAGGACAATAAAAAATTATCGAATTATCGCGGTAATCCAAAAAATAAAGCCTTGCGATTGGTCAAAAACGAAGTAGAATGAAATAATCCGATTATATTTTTGATTCTGCGTGATATTAAGCTTAGATATTAAAGAAATCACTTTAAGTCGAGATTAAATCTACAATGTCCAACACAAATAAAAACCAAACTTATTGCATAGTCCAATTCATGTGCGACTGTACTCGTAGATAAACAATAATCTATATATTTAAAACACAATGCTTATTTTTGTTCCAGTTCGTTTGAGAGTTCCACCAGGACGATTTAAGCGATTCTTTTTTTATATTAAAGCTTTCGCTGTGTAGATTAGTCAACACTACTTAATTATTATATATTTTTAAAGTTTATATTTTTAATTTGAAAAACTCTAAAATGTTTAATTTGAGACGGACGAATCGGACATTTACTCGGGACGCCCTCTCACTTGCTTCGGTGGTGAGTTTCGTAACTACTCCCGCTATATTTATAAACGGTTATAAGCGTATTAAAGGGTGATGCAGCACTCCTCTTCCATTATTAATAAGCTGTTAACACGCGGTTAATGTTAAAGGGTTGAAATTTTATGAAAAAATATCATTAAAACTTCTCCTGCCGTGATTTATGATTTCCTTGTACGTGCTTATTGGTAAATCTCAAATAAACACATCTGCGCTTCGAAAGAATTCATGTCTGCAAATCTTGTTGTAAAATCCCGGTTTCTGAATTCTCTTTGTGTAAAAATACTAACTTTGGTTGGCTTAAAAAAGTTATGTCATTCCCTTATTGGTCTATTTGAAAGCTTACCCCTCTTAAAATCCCGTCTACCGTCGGAATAATTTAGTTTTTAAAAGAATTTTACGAAATTTTCCAGTTTTTATAGTTCAGTGCAAACTGTTTATACCTGTGTTGGTAAAAGGCAATGTAGTGTAAGTTTGTTCTGATTTAGTTTTGTAGATTAAACAATTTGAAGAAGGTATTGTGAATTATCGACTCTTTGAGTTTTGTGAATGTTCTGTAAGTTGCTTATTGTTTAGGTACCGATTATTGTTGTTATATTGTTGTATGAAAACGTTCCCATTTGATAAGAATTCTTATGCAGGATACTATGATTTTACTTAATGACTTTTTTACTAGTTGTTATTTTTTTCAACTTTTTGTTTATGAATGAACATAATTTTTAAATTTAATTAGACTGAATAATATTAACCCATGTAGTTATGAAAATCTTTATTTATATTGTATCCAACCTAACTTTCACATTACTGAATATGACTAACAAGTTGAATTAAATTTATTAGACCTGACTCCAGTTTCTGGTTAATGGGGTCAGGTCATTATTCTAATTACCATCATTATCAAACTTTTATAATCAGATGACGCCCAATTATATGCATTTTATTGTGACTTAAAACCTTTTACGATTTGAAGCTATTGGAAACAATACCTACGACCTGAAATTTAAATTTGTAAAGGTAGGATAATGTATTATGTTATTTTATATATATATATATATATATATATATATATATATATATATATATATATATATATATATATATATATATATATATATATATATATATATCCAATACTACTAAAGTTGATTTGTATGTGTGTCCGAGCCCCATTCTCGCGTTCTATAAGGGCTGGAGAGATGGGCTTGGGCTCATTCGACGCGTAATTTGCCGAGGATAATGCACGACCGCAAAATTTTTTAAAGTAGGTCATGTTTTAAAAAATCGATAAATGCTGATTCTATCGTACTATTTAGTGCTATTGAGTGTTATTTGGTACTAATATGTGCTCTATCGATAGAGAATCGATTGGAGATTTATGTAGGTCATGTAAATACTGACCTACTTTAAAAAAATCGATAAATGCTATTTCTATCATACTTAAGTGCTTAGGCCCGTAGGGCCCATTATCCTAGTATATATATATATATATATATATATATATATATATATATATATATACACGCCCAACTATCCATACCAAGCCCGCTATGTTACGCAGGCACTCAGAAGCCCGGGCATTCCTGTTGAGTTTCAGCTATATATTCTACGTCAATCGAACCGATAATTTCATATTATTAAGCGCAACCTGCGAGGGGTAAGTTATTTTTACATACAAATGAATATATACTGTACAGCTTTTACGAGACCGCATATATTATTGGTACTGTAGCAGTCCTGTTTGTATAAAAATAGATATTTCACGCATTATACCAAGCCACGCAGGGTTGCCGCTACTGTTACCAGCAAAACGTAAGATTATTGATCGTGTAATTTGTCTAGCCGGCAGTGAATGTCGGACAAACCACGGTTAGTCACCGAGACTTCCCGAATGCTTTCGTTCTTATGTGATGGTAATGCCGAGTTGGGAGTATCCTAGCGGAACTTTTGTTCTCGCCAACAG
Organism: Agrypnus murinus; assembly: GCA_929113105.1. Lineage (NCBI taxonomy): Eukaryota > Metazoa > Arthropoda > Insecta > Coleoptera > Elateridae > Agrypnus > Agrypnus murinus. Next base: position 31,634,646 of record OV816031.1, read on the forward strand.
CCTGAGTCAAGGTTGTACATCTGGTTATTATCGATTTTATTTTAGCTTTCTCGCGGCATAGTAACACAGACAATTATATACAACGAACTTTATGAAAAGAAGATGGAATTTTAGATTTCAGATCATGTTCTACATGCATAATTAACTGAATATTAAGTTACCTCGGAATTCGCCTTTTGGCCACCGATTTTGATGATTTTTTTTTAAATTGTAGGTAATCAACTATATTTCAAAGTCTAAATGTTAGATTTGTCCTGTAATGCCCTGTTTAATTGTTAATAACAAATTATTACTTTTTTCATAAGGGACTAACATTTAAATAATTTCATCAAATTTGTATTATAATTGCATAAAGTTGGGTACTTATAGGTTTTTAGGGTCGTAGATTCAAAATTTTTATAAAAATTTGATGAAATTATTTAATTATTAATTCCCCCTTATGGAAAAAGTAATAATTTGTTAATAACAATTAAACAGTAATTTTCAAACCTTTGACAGTACAGACTTTACCAATGAAATATTTTAGTTTGAAAGAAAATGGCAAGAACAAAATTACAGTTTTCAATTAAATTAATATAAATAAAAATATTATTTCTAAAAAAAGATAAATCAATATTAGACGGTTTCCTAGAAAAAAAATACCTCGGAATTCGCCTTTTGGGCACCGATTTTGATGATTTTTTTAAAATAGTAGGTAATCGAATATATTTCAAAGTCTAAATGTTCGATTTGTCCGCTAATGCCCTGTTTAATTGTTATTAACAAATTATTATTTTTTCCATAGGGGGTTAATTAATAATTAAATCATTTCATCAAATTTTTATTATAATTGAATAAAGTTGGGTACTTATAAGTTTTTAGGGTCGTAGATTACGAATCCGGGGTCCAAATTGATCTAAAATTCAAAATGGCGGCTACAAAATGGCCGCCGGTGCTAAAACTTTAATATATGAAATTTTGAATGAAAAATCGTACCAAGGGGTTTTTAAAGTAGCAAATTGTACTGTTAAGCTAAAAAATGACCCAGATGTAAAATGCTTGTCACAAAATGGCCACCGAAACTAAATATGATTAAAATTCAAAATGTTTAATCTCTACTGTATGTTTGTTTAAGATGGATTAATATAGTAGTTAACACAATTTTAAGATTGTTGCAATTATTATTTATTTAAAATTCAAATTGATAGAATGGAGTTATTCCGTATGAATAGTGTTAAAATAAATTAATACTCCATAATTTAACCAGATTCCGTTTAAGTCTGAAACTTTATTTATCGTCAGATTTAAATAAAGGATATTGTCTTAATTATTATTTACTTGTGTTTCATGTAAAGCATTGTTAGTTTTTTCAGCTACTTCTGGCAACGTAGAAAAAGAATGTGCTCTTTACATTTTGAAAACTGATTAGTAAGCTTTTTTTTGGGAAGAATAAATTCTTTTTTACATGCTCTTACTGGTTGCGACACTTCAACAGCGTTTTTCGGCAAAGGGGAAAATAAATTTTTCAAAACTTTTGAATGCAAAATTTTATAGGTGTTTTTATAATTTTTAGAAATAGTTAGGGTTACTGAAGACAAGATAAGATATATAGAAAATAAATAAAATGGAACTTTTTTATTAGAAATTGCATGAAAATACAACTAAAAGAAATTGATTTAATTTTATTTTATTTGACAAATCCCATATTGTATAATATCATCTTCAGGGTCATTGCGTTCTGTTTCTTCTTCTTGTTATTTTGAAAAGCATTCTTCATCAGAGAAGTTTTCATCTAAACTTCTTTTTCATTAATGTTTCCTACGTTTGGACATTTCCAAAACTTTAAAAGATTTGAAGATTTGAGTTTTGTTTTCGACTATGCTTAAAAATTGGCTATAAGTGGATTCGAAGATGCCAAAAATAAGTTGAGAATTTTCTCATTAGTTTCTTCTCTGGAAGATTTGCATGGATGACCTCTTCTAAATTAACTAATCAACTTTATTTATTTCTTCTAAATAGCTTGAAATCTTTTTTCTCGCTTCTTCGCTAGCCGTTCATCTGTATCTTTTTGATGGACCAGCATGCCTCGAAGGTTAGTTAGAGTACCGTAGGTACATTTTACTAAAACATTTTCTGCAGCTTTTATGGTTGAATGGTCTTGAACTTTTCAACATTTATTTCATATCCACATACAACTGTTTGCATAATATCAAATCTATTAATAAATTATCTCTGACTTAATTTCTGTAATTTCTGCAGAAGTCGCAAGCGCTTTGAAAAAGCACCTTGCTTCATATTTTCTTTGTTTTTAAAACTGTAAACTATGTGGGAAAAAATCGTGAATCTGTGTATCAAACAATAAACAAGTAACTGCGATTCACTGGCAAACATTTTAAGAAAAAATGAATGAACTGGGTGTTTTGCAAACCTTACTGAGCTGAAAACATGTGAATACATGTCTGAGATACCTATTAGAGACCGCTAGTTTAGCCGTTTAATTCTTTCGACATTTTGTCAGCTTTTGAAGCAAAATCCCGTTACATGAGACGGTGGAATAGTCTAAATTTTTGACAGTATTGCCTTTTTGTCCGTTCCAAGTTTTGATGACTTTCGGATTTAGATTAATTTATTATGATATGAGCTTTCAATCAGTAAAGGTTTCATCTTGTAAATCCGTTTCCCCAAAAAGAACGACCTAAACAAATCCACAAACTGACAGAGGAACTAAGGGAAGACTGACAGATAGGTGCCCTGTTCGTGTTATGTTATTCATTAACCATGTACAGTGCCGCCCATTTGAAAGTGCACGACTCTTTATATGTAATATTCCAAAATGACATCGTGTAAGTCAGGATTCCATGGGCTGTGTTTATAACAGCTGCAGCGGAATGAAAGGTTTATTATTATTATTTTCAAATACTTGTTTAAAATAATTTATCAGCTTAGAGTAAGTTATAGAAAACATAACCGAGGTAAATCGGGTCTATCGTGTACTTTCAAATGGGCGGCAGTGTACCTCTAAGTTGCTATTTAATACTTCATAAAGAATTATGATATGACTTTTAAATTATTAGTCCAAGAGCAAGAGCAAAAAAGTAGGTTCATAATGCAATGAAATGTTTTCGTAGACAATAACATTTTCTACAACTTTTATTACAAACTTTTTTCTGTATAGTGCATAGCTTTATATTTAAAGCGCACCAAACTTTCTCCAACATGGTTATTGCTAAATATATAGTTAACGGTTGATGATACATTAAAAATGGTAATAACCAAATTTGTAGAACACAAAATTTCTTATAGAATTTATTTGAAGTTTTTTTTCTATAAAATAGATACTTTAAGAGCTATAGCTTGGTAAACTATTGCACCGCGTGAATTATCAGTGGTAATGTTGGTCATAGTACACGGTAAACATTTCATAACACATAAAACGGCGAAAAGTGTTCAGAAAAATGACAGTACTGTGTAGTGTGTAGTGAATGTAATGTATTAATCTTATAAATAGTGCCAAGAAGTACTCATAATTTATACATCTTTCTTAAATTGCATGGGTAGAACGTATTATCATAAAAAACTGTCAATGTAGCAAGATATAATAGTTTGTACATCACGTACATCATAAAAAATAATAATAATCATGATGATAATAATAATCATGAGAAGGGAAAGGTGGAGAAAAGGATAACAGAGTTCAAAGAATGCAAATTAATTTTTTGAAATAAAAAACGGATTAAAACATTTATTTATACAAAAAGTGGCAAGTTATTTTACATAAGTCTCATCTGTTTCGATGATGAAGGAAGTCACTCATCGTCTTCCACATCCTTGTTTTCTGCCACCGATATATCCGTAGGAGGTGAATCGAAAATTTCATTTTCATCGACTTCGTCTTCGATGGTTTCCAATGTATCTGGCACATTGTCCCATGTGCATCCACCACAATTCGAACAAATAATGGAACATTTTAAGCCAGCTTTTCGGCATACACAGGCAGCCTCGCAATTTGTTGTGCATTTGCAAGATATTATTTTCAGCAAACTTGAGGGTGCTGGAGCCATAGTAGTTCGGATTGGTTGAAGTCCATTTGTAGTCCGCTTCCAATCTCATTCTTCAGGATCATGGTAAAATCCAAGCCAAGTTTGAACCTGGTGGTAGGTTCTAAAAGAATGGTAACGTGCCGTATCTTGGGTTGGAGGTAGAAGTGAGCAGCATTTTTAGCGAAGAGAGTTAATGGACGCATTGAGAGGAGCATGATTTAATATATAGTGTATAATTTCGTGGCTATTGCGCGTAAACTCGGCATTTACAGCGTTATAAGTCTTAAAGTATCAATTTTATAGAAAAAAACTTCAAATAAATTTTATCGGAAATTTTGTGTTCTACAAATTTATCATCAACCGTTAACTATATATTTAGCAATAACCATATTGAAAAAAGTTTGGCGCGCTATAAATATAAACTTATGCACTATACAGAAAAAAGTTTCAAATAAAAGTTGTAGAAAATGTTATTATCTACGAAAACGATTTTTTTACTATTTTTGTGGCACGATGCACAGTCACGAGATATTTGATAAAACGTGTTTTCCAAGATGGCTGCTAACGTTCATCTCTCCCGTCCCGCCAACTAGACATTCAGGGGACACCTACGAACATTTTCCAACAAGAAAATCAATTCTGTAGTAGATTGCAGAAATAAATTATCCGGTTACTGGCCGATATTATTTATTTTCTAACTAACATTATTCCATTGTTATTTCTAAACTACTACTATTTAGTAAGCATTAATCCTACAGTTCGGACAGCTTTTTTAAGGAATTCTATCGTGTGAAACAGCCAGCCTTCGCATTCAAATGAGACAGTGTTAAGATCTGCAGATGAGAACAACTTTGTTCTATTTCTTTCACCTAATGTAACTGCTATCACTCAACCAACGGACCAAGAATATATAAGAAACACCTAAGAGATTTTACAGACGTACCGTTTCGATTAATTTCTTGGAAACATTTGATATGATGCTATTTTGAAAGTTCTCTAATATCAAAGATGCAATTTTTGCTTTCGCTATTGCATGGATCAATGTTAAACAACTGACAATCGAGAAAACGTTTTTTACAATTATGAATAATGGAAAAGAAGTTAAAGGCGAAGATGTTACTGAAGACGTGATTTGTTCTAAAGGTATTGGTAGTTTGGCAAATCAGAGCGAGGATATGAAAGAGATAGAAGAGTCCGACATTGAAGCTTAAAAACATTGTGATCGTAAAAAACAAGGTTACCAAGTACTGACAGGAGATGCAATAATGGAGGAAGGGGAAATTCCACGCGACACCTCTCAAGTAGATCAAGAAGTTCTAAGTGATGGTGATGATGATTTAAACATGAAGAAAGTACTTTATGGACAAACTGCTGAAGCCATAGGCGTGTCATTAAATTTTTTTGAACAACATAAGGATCCTGTAATACATATTTTACACTGGCAAAATATAAAACAAATGATAAAAAATAACACGGTACGCACAGAAGAAATTTTCAGATTTTCATATAGCTTTTCTAGAACTTTTTGGTATGAAGATTACGAATCTGATGTTGGTTGTTTCCAATCAGGTCAAATGTTGTTTCGAATTTCATTCGTACGCCATGCAGCCAACCCATACCTGCCTCATAAATTTAACTCAAACCGGGTTTCTCAGGAATTGCTTTTTACCTTACGAATGCAAAACGCCAATAGAAGAATAGCATGCATACACCACATAAACAGGGTTGACAATTTTGGCGTTTCTTAATTCTACAGCTTTTTTGCTTTGGCGCTTGGTGCGTAAATTTTGCTATTAGTTTTTAGCTTTGCATCGTGTTAGACTACTATTGCATAATAAGTAGCGTGCCCCAACTTCACCTAACGATAGAAAAAATGTCAGGCGAGGCATCTGTGACTCTCGTTCAGAATTGGACTGGTCTAGTGCCCTCATGTCTCTGTGATTTGTGATTGCGCATTAAGTCTGGTTCCGTTACGGGTAAACTAGCTAGACATATGTTTCCGAACTATCGTTCTCAGATAGTTACGTCAAGGAACTTCAACGCTTTCTTGGATTAATTACTTATTTATCTAAGTTCTTTTAAGAACTTATCAGAATTATTAGCTCCACTTAGAGTGCCGTTAGAAAAAGATGATGAATGGAGATGGGAGAATGAACAAAAAGAAGCATTCTGTAAATTAAAAGAAATATTAAAAAACCCTCCAGTACTTGGTAATTTTAACCCAAATTTACCTATTTTATTATCTGTAGATGCTACTAGTACTGCATATGGTGGGGCATTAATTCAGAATGGTCACCCAATAGCTTATTACTCCAAATCTTTAACTAAAACGCAGATCAATTATAGTCAAATTGAAAAAGAAGCATTGGCCATATTACTGGCTTGCAAGAAATTTCCTGTTTTGTATATGGGGAAACAAAAATCTGATAGTAGAATCAGATCATAAGCCGTTAGAAACCATATTCAGGAAGCCATTGACTGAAGCGCCTCCCAGACTACAGAGAATCCTATTTGAAATACTGCCATATCCCACAATTGTGTACAAAAAAGGAACGATGTTGTACATAGCTGATATACTGAGCAGAGACTGCGCAAAAAATGTCCATGATGACGAGGATGAAAACTCATTTGAGACATGTGTAATAATACCAATGAGTAAAACGAGATTGCAGCAGTTAAAACAAGAGACAAATACAGATATAGAATTGGTGGAATTAAAACAGCAAATACTTGTAAGATGGCCCGACAGAATAAGCGAAGTTCCGGCTTCTCTAAGAAAATACTGGTCTTACAGGCACGAACTAGCAACTTATGAAGATATCATATTCAAAAATGATAAAATAATGATACCTCCGAGACTACAAGAAGTTGTTCTCAAATGTTGTCACTTTAGTCACAAAGGTATCACTGGTACTCTCTGATTGGCCAGAGATTTTGCGTATTTTGGCCAAGAATGTCTGTAGACATTATTAAATTGGTGCAAAACTGCAAGATTGGTACGAAGGAACAAAAAGAGAATCCTAAAGAAAAATTTTACTTCAAGAGTATCCAGAACGGCCATGGCAAATATTCGCTTCTGATATTTATCATTTGAAGGACAAGAAATACTTGCTAATGGCGGATAGCTATTCAGGTTATTTTGACTTCGTGCAATTATCAAGCTTAACCAGCAGGTCAATAACTCGAGCATTTAGATGTTGGTTTGCTACATTTGGAATACCTGATATTCTTCGTACAGATGGAGGAAAACAATATGTATCTGAAGAATTTAAAGAATTTGCTAGAAGATGGAGGTTTGAACATAGAGTTTCCAGTCCACAGTTTCCCAGACCGAATGGTTTAGCAGAGCGATATGTACAAGAAGCAAGATCGATACTAGATAAATGTATAGAAGAAGGTTCAGATATCCAGTTAGCCCTTTTACATCACAGAAACACACCAAGAGACACCCTAGGTTCTCCAATGCAAAGATTAATGGGTCGAAGAACTAAAACGTTCATTCCCATTAATACAAAGTTATTATTACCTGAAACAGTTAAAAATGTTTCTGAAAAATATTAAACTAAAAGAGAAGAAATGTGCAGATAGAGCAAAAGCAAATTTACCAGAATTTTAAAATGATGAAAAGGTATTAATTAGAAAGAGACACAAGGAATGGACTCATGCAACAGTTGTAAAGAAGGCAGAAGAACCAAGCTCGTGGATTGTACAATAGGGTGGTCCAACAAAAAAAGCAAAGTCGGAAATCTTATGTTCTCACCCCCTAGGATTATTGTATATCGAAAAGAAAAAGTACCCCTATTTTTTATTTTGAAATCGGACGATGTTTAGGGGTGCCTCAAAGCCCTTAAAGGTTCCAATGTATTTTATATGGGAAAAAAAACTCTTTCATAGGTTTGGTATAGAATTTTAGAAAATCAATATTTTTCAATGGGACTACTCTGTTTCTCTTCAGAAATGTTCAGAAAATGACATCCAATAATTTATTTATCAAAATATTTTATATTAAAAAATAGTAATAAATATTTTTTAACGATTTTTCTGTTTCTTTCATTTATGGGGTTCTTTGCGGGTCTGTAAAAAATAGTTAATATAAAAAATTTAACAAATAAATTATTGGATGTCATTCTCTAAACATTTCTGAAGAGAAACACAGTAGTCCGGTTCAAAAATATTGATTTTCTAGGATTCTATGCCAAATCTACGAAAACGTGTTTTTTTTTCTCATATAAAATACATGGGAAACTTTAAGGGCTTTGAGGCACCCCTAAACATCGTTCGATTTCAAAATAAAAAATAGGGGTACTTCTTTTTTCGATATACAATAATCCTAGGGGGTGAGAGCATAGGATTTCCGACTTTGCTTTTTTGTTGGACCACCCTATTGTACAAACACCAGATGGTACACAATATCGAAGAAATTCATGGTTCATCAAAAGAAATCACTCAGAGCTACAATAAATAAATCATGGCGATGATGTTAAGCAGTTGACAGTAGTGTGTCAAATCAAGAACCAAAAGCACAAGCAACGAATGATCAATTTCTTCAACAACAATATACTTATATCAAGATATGGTAGAGTAATTAAGAAACCAAACAGACTGAATTTATAACTGCAGAATTAGTTGATGTGTTGTGATTGATATATGTTATTTGTTAAATGAATGATGTGTAATTTATTTATTTTATTAGAAAAAGAGAGATGTAATACAGGGATCTAGTTACAGATAGATAAACAAACATTGTACTAGTTTGACATTAGTAAATCGAACACGTTAATAAATTAATTATTTAAATAACATGTTTTATTGGGTAATTATTATTATAAATAATAACATAAAACATGACATTATTTAATGTCAATTCTACTGCTATTGAGAGACATAGTACCAACGACAGTAATAGTAGTAACTTGTAATAATGTAAATTCAGCTTTAGATACTTTTTATAACATCATCAATTTAATTTTTGACGATTGTATTCCAAAATCTAGTAATAACAAAAGTAAAAACAAAAGTAAATATCCTACATGGTTTAATAATACAGACGAAATAATACAGTTATTACAAGCAAACAACAGGTATCACAAACTCAAACATCTTTCAGACAATTCTTTACAACAATATAAAGAATGCAGACGGAGGTTGAAGTCTCTTACTTCTATTGTTTACCATAATTACTTATCTAATATCGAAACTCATATTATGAATGATACAAATCAATTCTGGAACTATATAAAATATAAAAAAAGAAATAGTAGTTGTGTCACTAATTACACCCACAGAGGTGACAAATTGAACACTGCAGAAGTTGCTGACGCATTTGCGAATCATTTTCAGTCCGTTTTCTCTACTTAACCTTCTACCTACAATGTTCGAGATTTTGATTGTCAATCAGTTTGTACCAACGATTTGTTCACACTTACTGAATTACTAGAAGTTGATTACAATAATGCTCTTAAGAATTTAAAACCAAAGAGAGCTGCTGGACCGGATAATATACCGCCATACATACTAAAAGCTTGTGGAGAATGGTTGCAAGTACCTCTTTTATATATTTATAATTTAGCCTTAAAAACTAATACGTTCCCAGATAAATGGAAAGAATCCTATATAACGCCGATACACAAGTCTGGTCCCAAAGAGGCTGTCGAAAACTACAGGCCAATTGCTATACTATCCGCTCCAGCAAAACTCTTTGAGCAGATAATTTACTCCAAAGTCTTTTCTCACATTAAACCTTACATTACAAGTCATCAACATGGCTTTGTGCCCAAAAAATCAACTACTACTAATTTATTGGAATTTTCAAATGATGTGCTCTCCAAATTACAATGTAAAAAACAAGTGGACGTTATATATACTGACTTTCGAAAAGCTTTTGACACCGTTGACCATGACATATTATTAAAAAAGTTATACAACTGTGGACTTGGACCAACTTTGCAATTTTTTAGTAGTTACCTTTGTTCTAGAAAAATTTATGTAAGATTTGGAGGTAACACGTCTGGGAAATACACAGCAAATTCAGGTGTCCCTCAGGGTTCAAATTTAGGGCCTTTACTGTTTTTAATTTTTATTAATGATTTACCTTTAGCCTGCAAATATTCCAAAGTTCTTCTATTTGCCGATGACTTAAAGTTTTATAGAGTCGTTGAGAATAATACTGATTTTCAATGTTTACAAGAAGATGTCCAGGCAATATATAATTGGAGTATTGACAACAAATTATACCTGAATACTGACAAATGCTTCATTATGTGCTGTATATCCAGACGTTTACCTACCACAAACAATTATATTTTGGGCAGTGAGGTGTTAACACGAGTAGAAGAGATTAAAGATTTGGGTGTAACTTATGACACAAAACTGAATTTTAATCGTCATATAGATAATATTGTTGCAAAAAGTCAACAAAAATTAGGATTTGTGTTAAGAAATTCATTAAACTTTAATAATCTAAAAACTATAACCAAGCTATATCAAACTCTTGTTAGACCTCTATTAGAATATGTATCACCTATTTGGAATCCAATGCTCATGTATCAAATTGAAAAGATTGAGAAAGTTCAAAAGCGTTTTTTAAGATTTTTATATTTTAAAAAATATGGAACATATCCAGATTATCGAACTGTTCGTTCAGAAGATCATAAAACAGAATTTAATTACTTGAGCCTAGCAGCGCGTAGAAAATTTAATTCCGCTATTTTATGTTATAAAATCTGGAATAATCTTATAGACAGCCCCGAACTGCTAAGTTTATTACAAATAAAAGTTCCACCACGATCCATTCGTTCTTCTGTCATGTTTCGCATTCCTCTGCAATTGCGTAGTACCTTGCTTCCACCCATGATTACTATATTACGACTTATGAATGAATTATTAATTATTACAGATTTAGATTTATCAATATCATTAAATAGATATAAAAAAATTATATTTGACTACTAGTAAGTAAAATTACTAATTATACAAGTTTAAAGTAATTAGTTTGGTATGCAGCTTCAACAGTTAAAACTCAAAGAATACTCAATTCATGTTATATTGAACTCAATACTATTATTACTATAGAATAGCAATCAATTTAGGATTATTCTTATTAAGCAATCCTATTAATTTCCTTTTTATTATTGTAAGAAAAATTATTATTATTATTATTATTATAATTATTATTATTAAATTAATATTAACATTGAGCAAAGCAAATTTTACATTAATTAATAATTACATTATGTTATTGTTCTGTAAGAAGGGCAGAGCCCCTGTTGAACAATTAAGTTAAATAAATAAATACTGCCAGGTGCTTTTTCAAAGCGCTTGCGACTTCTGCAGAAATTACAAAAATTAAGACAGAGATAATTTATTAATAGATTTGATATTATGCAAACAGTTGCATGTTGATATGAAATAAATGTTGAAAAGCTCAAGACCATTCAACCAAGGAGACTGCAGAAAATGTTTATGGTACTCTAACTAACCTTCGAGGCATAAAATGCTGGTCCATCAAAAAGATACAGATGAACAGTTAGCGAAGAAGCGAGAAAAAAGATTTCAAGCTATTTAGAAGAAATAAATAAAGCTGAATAGTTAATTTAGAACAGGTTATCCATGCAAATCTTCCAGATAAGAAACTAATGAGAAAATTCTCAACTTATGTTTGGCATCTTCGAATCCACTTATAGCCAATTTTGAAGTATAGTCGAAAACAAAACTGAAATCTTCAAATCTTTGGAAATATCCAAACGTTGGAGACATTAATGAAAAAGAAGATTTAGATGAAAATTTCTCTGATGAAGAATGCTTTTCAAAATAATAATAAGAAGAAACAGTTTTGCATTCAAAAGGTTTTTTTTTGGGGGTAAAGAGAAAAATTTATTTTTCCCTTTGCCGAAAAACGTTGATAAAGTGTCCCAACTAGTAAGAGCACGTAAAAAAGAATTTAGTCTTCCAAAAAAAAGCTTACTAATCAGTTTTCAAAAATTAAAGAGCACATTCTTTTTTTACGTTGCCAGAAGTAGATGAAGAAACTAACAGTGCTTTACACAAGAAACACAAGTAAATAATAATACAATATTCTTTATTTAAATCTGACGATAACTAAAGTTTCAGACTTAAACGGAATCTGGTTAAATTATGGAATTCCATTCCATCAATTTGACTTTTAACTAAATAATAATTGCAACAATCTTAAAATTGTAACTACTATATTAATCCATCTTAAACAAACTTGTAGTAGAGATTAAACATTTTGAATTTTATTCATATTTAGTTTCGGTGGACATTTTGTGACAAGCATTTTGCATTTGGGTCAGTTTTTAGCTTAACAGCACAATTTGCTACTTTAAAAACCCCCTGGTACGATTTTTCATACGAAATTTCAAATATTAAGCTTTGACACCGGCGGCCATTTTATAGCCACCATTTTGCACTTTGGACCAATTTGGACCACGGATTCGTAATCTACGACCCTAAAAACCTATAAGTAGCCAACTTTATTCAATTATAATAAAAAATATTTAATTATTAATTAGCCCCTTATGGAAAAAATAAAAATTTGTTAACAACAATTAAACAGGGCATTAGCGGACAAATCTAACATTTAGACTTGGAAATATAGTCGATTACCTACAATTTAAAAAAATCATCAAAATCGGTGCGCAAAAGGCGATTTCCTAGGTAATTTAATATTCATTTAATCACGCATGTAGAACATGATCTGAAATCTAAAATGTAATTAATGCGAATAAGATGTGGCAAAAGCTTTTATTTTACTATACATACATCTATTTTATTCTTAATAATTAAAAATCATAACTGTTATCTTTTATTAATAGTAAAAACACCTTACATTTTATTCACATGACCCATTATTTTGTAATCAATCTTTGAAACAAATTGCGTGTAGTTTCTTCAATTTTATTTCATAATTACCCATTTACCAATTTTCATAAATTATCAGGTATTTTTTTCAAATAAAAACATTTCAATCTTCACTTTATTATTTAAAAAGTTAATTACAGCGAAAAATCTACGTAGCTAATTATAACTAATTATTGTAGAATTCTTACAAAAAGCCTGGATCACCCTATTTTATGAGAGATATTGTTCAAGAAATAAAATATGTACCTAATATCACCAAAAAATCAACGAAAATATAAAATGTATAATTAGAAATTTTAAAAATTCCCTATCTGCAACTACAAATACTATAGTGTGGGTTTTGTTTTTATAATAAATAGCTATACAAACTACCAAATTAATATAATAATAAATTAAACATTTTCATGAAGAAACGGAAACTTAGGAAATAATTTTAAAGAAAATACAAGTTTGTTACAAAAATCAATATTAAATGTGTGCAAATGTACAAATAAGCAGTAAACGAATTTGCGCGGGAACCAGTCCCCCTACATACGTTAACCACTCTTATGGTATAAAAATGTGTGAAGTTAAATAGAAAAATCAATAATCCAAACACTTGACTTTCAAGCCCCATTGCCAGATCACTGGGACTCGTATAATGCGTGTAATTTGCATCGCGCGTAAGGTCAGTTTGATGTCTACAGTATATATACAACACCGATCGTTGACCCCCTATATTTATTTCCCTTGAACTAAACGTGTGTATTTTGAGATATATGACGGTCTTTACCCGCCATTTCGAAAATCGAGATTCCGCATCTCCTGATGATGCTTAATCAAGAAAACACTATTATACACATAAAATTTACGAAGCCCAGAACCGGGCTGCGTAAGTTGGTGCCGGGCTTCGTATAGATAGGAGAACACTCTGTTTTAGGCTTGGTAATGCCGCCTAATGTGTATATATATATATATATATATATATATATATATATATATATATATATATATAATCTTTAACCTCATATACCTTTCGGTGTCGAGGCGTCAGACACACCGAGCCGCAGAGTGGATATGTGCGTGTAAGACGAGGCAGCGGAGCCATATAGGCAAGTACACTGCGCTCGTGGTTTACCCATCCGAGTCCTGACCGACGCAAACTCGACTTAACTATGTTAAGCGATAGAAATCCACTATAACCACTCTGTCGTACTGCTGACTATATATATATATATATATATATATATATATATATATATATATATATATATAATTATTATTATATATAAATATTTTCTGATTTTTCTCCAGTGTAAGTAACACTTACTAACTTGTATCAATATATAAACTTTGTTAGAATTTATTCCTGCGATTGCGCCCGTTAATTTTGGTGTCGTAAAAAGTATTAACTGATTACTATCTACTTGGGGCATGTTCGATTGTGCCATCAAGGTTAACCTGTAGACACGTTAGCATTTGGTGAACTATTGTGTTGCGATGATTTAGAGTAATTGCCCCGTTCGTATAAATTCCTTAACTTAACTGTTTTTGGTTTGTACATAATTATTACCTAAATACTTAGCTAAATTAGTGCTAAGATTATTCGACCTTACTACCAACCCTACTAAAGTATATTTACACTTTGTTTATCATTGCAATAAAGCATTTTGTATTTTACTTCGGAACTTCTTATTTATATGTATTATTTGTAGTTTGTTTCTTGTGAAAAAAGTTTCAAGTCACAGAGTCTACAACATGGACGTAGTCGCAAATCTGCAGCACTTTACAGATATATGCGGCAGTAGATTCGCCATCTAGGTTTGGCATTGCTACTGCCAAATATCGATTTTTCTAAAGTCTTCTGGCTTCCCTATTCGTCGATCGATAATAAAAACCAGCCTGTAATCTCGCGTCAATTTTATTGCGATTGACACTTTGTTGCAACCAACTATACAAAACAGTATACTCACGCTTCTTTTAAGCAACCCTTCTTTCCTCTTGAAGATTTCTTGACAAAGCAAATTGTTAGATTCTCTGTGATTTAAATTTTTTGTGATTTATTAGTGAAGTTTTCCATTTGATGGGATAATTATTGTGATATTGTAGTGCACAAAATGGCTTTGTGAAGTGCTGAAAGTATTAACTCATTGTTTGGAAATAACGAAATTATATTTTTCTTTGTAATGCGGCGTGACGCTTTGTCGACCATTTTGGATACCTTCCCTTTGAATCTGAAAGATAACATTTTTTTAAATAAAGATTACTCTTGTTTTATTGACGTGATCAATAAGCCTTTTCTACAAGATAATTATTATCTATAGGGAACTCCATTTGGCGTTAAATTTAGTTCGTCTTTTAATCCAGTTTTGAATCTTAATGCCTGATCTTCAAACTTACAACTGCAAGTTTTATCCCCGTTCGTTTATTGTTAATGGGAATGTACCTTCGTAGCTGTTAATTATAAAAAAGAATCGTAATTGTATTGATCTGGAATTTCTAAAGCTGCAATTGGATGTAAGAATAATGATCTTGTCCGCAATATTTTGAGTACCTAATCGTGGCAACTGGAAGCCTTCTCTAAAAGGTTCTTAAAAACCTGGTGATCATGTACTACGAGGCACCAGACACAACGTTTATAGACAAAATTAATTTTATTAAATAACCACTTGGGTTCTTTATAATTTATATTCACGTGGAAAGGTCACTTAGCTAGTTGTATTATAATTTAGTAAAAGTAGATTTAGTTGTTTCATAAGTAATAGAATTTTCATAAAGTAGCAAGTTAACGAAGGTCCTTAATGTGAAAAAAATTATTTTATATAAGGTTTTGGTGTTTATTTCTTGAATAACTAAGGATTAACTAATAACGACTAAGGTTTGATTTTATAAGTATTTTTAAACTAGTTATGTATCGTTTAGATTAATTTATCAAAGCACTAGTTGTTTAACAATTTATCTTTTTATGAAGCATTATTATTAACGATAGTAAACTTTGGGTTAATAACAACTGTAGGCCATCCAGTTAAGAATTAATCCGATGACTGTATATTGATTTTTATTGGTGAATAAATAAATAAATGAGATTAATAGTGCTATATATTTCTTTATTTGTTGTGTGATATTTAGTGTTATAACTAAGTGAAGAAATTCGGTTCTTGCATGGTTAGAACGAATTCACTTTAAGATCTATAACTCCGTTGTTGTGGAGAAGTACGGATAACACTTTATTTATTTAAACTAATCATGCTGGCGCCCATTCTCTATAGCTCTATATAATTAGCTGGTATTCAAATTCACCTATGACCCGCTTTAATTTAAAAAAAGAGCGAGTCGTGCTTATTGTTCAGGCTAAGCCGAGGCTTATTTAAATTCAACTTAAGTATCATTGCCAAAATTGATTTTATTACAATTGACAGCCCATTGTGATGTCTCTGCATTTATAAAAGCTGATGTTAAAAGGTATATGTTACAGATTGACGGCCAAGCGCGGGACTTTTGTTTTTGAAAATAAACTTATATAATATAATAATAATGATTATATAATAATTATATTATAAACATATAATTTTTTAATTTTCCATAACTTACCATAATCATACCGTTTTTTCTTTGGCCTTCTTCTTCATCTCCTGTATACTCTAATTCTTTGGGCCTGCATAGTTCTTACTGTGTGTTCTTCATTGATCGATTCATGATCTATGTTTGGTCTGCACTCTCCCGCAGTTGTTCTAATCGGTGCTACCATTGTTCTTAAATATTTTCTTTCCATTATTCTTATTTGTTCTTTATCACTTTTGATTAATGTTTATGTTTCTGCAGCATAAATCACCGTTTTGATCTGCTTAATTCCTTGTATAATCTTTGTATTAGTTTTTATTCTTCAATATATTCTAATAACAATTATATAACATTTATACCGTCATACAGATCAATGGAGGAGAAGATATAATCGAAGAACTAATCAGTCGACCAGGCCCAGCAACGATTGGAGTAATCAAATAATGATCTAAATACTCAAGAAAACTTATGAGCACAACATACAGTTAATTGATTTTAAAACTGATAAAATGATTCTATAAAATCTATACACAAACATTAGATCGTGATATGGAGGTGATCAACATACCTAAAAAACTGATCTCTAGAAACCTATCATGGCTCCTTTCATATTAATTCTGGTGTGAGACGGAGAGATGCGATGCCTTGCTTAAACTTTTGGATTTTGGTCATTAATTGCTTCTAGAGAAAAATTAAGAAATACAAGAAAAATATAGAAAATAAAAATGAATCAACTTCGAGTCAAATTTATTAGAATGTTACCAAAAATTCTCTTCATATATTGTGATCAAGTGTATTGACTAAGAAGAAGAGTGTTTCGTTTTGAAAATTGTCAACTACGTATGAATTGCAAAGATAACTCTTCTAATTACCAAAAGATTAACATAAGTGTCTTTAGTGTAGCTTTAAGTAAATATGTAGTAACATTACCAACGTGTTTTGACCCACACTGCATTTGCCTCATTGTTTTGCCCATTAGCAATTTGGAATATACAATGAATGAATAAAGTTTATGAATATACATAAGTGTGCGTTGTTGAAGCCGCATAGTAAATGTATCTTGGACAGACTTATTCTCATTTATTCTTATTCATCATTATTCATTAGATTAATGTGATCTGGTACGTATCGACCTGCTGTTTGTGAGTCTTTGTGGCAAAAAATGGCAGTGTTATCCGCAACAGTACCTGTCATTGTTCTTAAACAAAAGAAGGGTCCAAGAAGGCTTCCTTGAGGTACGCCAGAGTTAATTTGTTTAATTTGCGACACTTGACTACCAAACTTTACTTGAAAATAACAAATTGTAAGGTAGGATTTAAGAAGACAGAAAAAAGAGGAAAGTAATAAATAAATAATTAAATAACTCTTATTTCTATCTAGAAAATTAATATATTTATTATTTAATAAAAAAAGTTAGTAGCCTCCGATAGCAACAAATATTCTTCCCAAGTATTAAAGTATCTTCTATTCTTATAAATTTTAATCAGGCAATCTCCAAGATTGTGTTTTGTGATGGCGTATATTACTTTTTTTATCATCTAGAATATCAAAGCAATCTTTCTTAACATTTTTCTCTGGTTATTGTACTCATATGACCTCAACCATAAGCCACACATATTTAAAAGATCAAACACACATCTTCTTATATACGCGAGTGTTACTTAAATACATATCATATTTTTAACATTTAAGGGCCCTTAATAACACAGTTTTTATTTTGTAGTTATACAAAAAAAAGCTCCACCCTCGCAATTAAATTTTATAACACACTGGCTATAATCTAGACATAACTTTATCTTTTTTCGAAAACCCAGGAGTGCTGTTCAAACATCGTCTTTCGTTCGTTATACATAAAAAAAAGGTAAACAAAGAAACAACCTGTTATAAGGCACTAAGAACCCTTCTCATAACACCACACTTCTTGTATCAAGACTGTCAAAATAATATGTCTGGTATATTTATTAAAGGTGAGAGAAAAGAATGGGTTAGGGATATTTTATAACTGAAAAGTGAGGTTATAAAAGCTGAGGGGATGCAAGTAAACCATTTTTAACCGATAGAAGAAGATGGAGATAAGCCAACTTCAAAGCGGTTTGTTTTCCAAGAAGTTCTCCTTCTAATGAGTGACCTAAAGCTTTTTAAAATGTTACAGGACATAGACCACCTAAGGTTTGGTGTTATCTAGCGACTTTAATCTGTAAAACATGGAATTAAAGGTGTAACAAATTCAAGACTTTGAGGTTAGTTTTTTCACATCGGGGGGGCTTTTTAAAACTAATGGTTTAAAAGAGAGCAAAGATAATGTAAACACTTTTAAAGTGAGAGTTTTATGGTATTATTAAATTGATCTTAGAAATGACCTCAAGGTTATGATACGTGGGAGGGTGGGAAGATGGCACTTAATTCTGTGATAGTCAATAAAATATAATAATGGAATAAAAATAAATTCACCATTTAAAGATGCATAAAATACTACATTAAATTAATTTATTGACAACATATATCTAAAGCTCATTTAAGGGAAAATAAATTTTTAGAACTTTCACGCTTTAAAGACTAAATTGAAGTTAGTTGGAGGTAAAATCTAAGCAAAATTTTTTCACTTTCATTTTATGTAGGTTATCATCCTTTTGGTTCTGAATAATGATGTAAGAATAATAACAGAGATAATCTTTAATGAATGATTATTATTATTATTATTACCTTTTCGCAATGGTAATGGTCAAAATGTATATTAAATATTTTCCTCGACTTATGTAAGTCTTTAAATATCAAAAAGTAATCAGAGCGTTTCAGTTTATTCCAAATTATTACTGTTGCAAAAAAATTGAAATTCCCCTAAAATACATAAAATGTAAAACCAATTAGTAATAGAGTCAACAGCATCAAAACTTTTTAAAAACGTAAATGTAAATCTTATCTATCTTCAACGTCACAATCAGCACATAATTACCTAAAAAGTAAAACATGGAAAAGTTACTACACTACTAAACTTATTTATTATTTAGATAGCTCCAATCTTCATCTTCTTTTAATTTGCTTTCAATTTCTAATTCTCATCATAAAAAATCACAATTAACCAGACCAAATATGACGTGAGGATAAGGAAGAGTGGAAAAGCGCTGTTATCTTTAATTATTATTTCGAGTTAACGCGTTTCATTAATGGATTAGCAAAACAACTCTAATCTCTTTGTTTGGTTTTAAAAACCGACCAATTTTAAGCACCTGCTGAAAAAAAAACAACGGGATGATGATGGTGATTTGATTAATTAATTGTGTATCGACTCTATTTAACAAAAAATGCAAGTTTTAAAAATTAGTCGCATCTTTGATGTTTGTTTGAGAAATATGCCAATTAAAATTTTTTCGCCTTCTTTTTTAAGTTGAAACGCTAATTTAAAATATATGAAAAAGTTTGTGTGTTCTTGTTAAAAGGAAAGCAATTAAAATAAACTTTCGGTGTGAAAAAAAACGAAAAACGGTACAATTCTATGAATCAATTTGCAAAATTTTATTTCATTTAAATTGGGTTCACAAGGAAAGAAAGGGCTTTGGAATAAATTAATCTTTGCAAGGGAAACTAATATAGCGACGGCGGTAGTGTCGTCACTTATCAGAATGCACGTTTTTGCAACTCCTCATGCAACTACAATTCGTAATGCACTGCAAGCAGGATCCAGTACATTCACTTCTGAAATTACCCAACTTTCATGATTTTGCTATATGTTTTTAATTCATATATGATTCAACTTTAAGCTTTTTTAGGTCAGACCAAATAAATGACCAACTTGAGAATCACCTGACTTTCCCTCTTTTCTGGGCTTTTGAAAAAAAATTGAAAGTAGAATTTGTTGTAAATTTTCATTCAAGTAATTTAAATATTGTCCTGCTTGGTATGACTTGTATCAACCACACCAATTTATAAACTAACCTAGACCCGATCCCGCTTGAAAGCCTTCGTAATTCTAAAAGTGTAAGCAGTTCAAAGGGCAAAATAGCAAATAAAGTTTCGTTGTTAGCACTGTTTTGCAATGACGTATTAATGGGATAGATTTAGGAAAAAGAGAAGCGCAATTAAAAAGTATGGGCAGTATTCGAAAGATCTGAAGTTGAGAAATTTTAGAAAATATAGGCTAAATTCTATACTAGTCTATACTGTTATAAGCTTCACTCTTTTCGGTATTTCAAAATTTATATTATGTATATAAAAGAAAACAAACATATTGAATTATCTTATTAATATTAACTTTTAAGATTACACACTAATATTTTAACGGTATGCTAAGATATACCGCGAGACTCTTTTCTGTTCTGTTTAGAATAAATTCCGTTTTTTCTTTATGCACTATTGAGAACTGGATATACCTACAACGATTATCATGTTCAATAACAATTTGATATAATGAGAACCTTATTGGTGAAGTGTCAAATAAGTTCTTTTTAAACAACATTAAAGTAGAACCCCACTGAACCACATGAGCAAAAGATATTTAATATTAATAATTTTATTTTATGTATATCAGGATGTTCCACCCACCAGCAACCTCACAAATCTTATTTACAAGTGAGTAAGTAATCTTTATGGTATTCACCTTTGTTATTCTAGCTACTCTAATATACCTCCTGTTTATAACGCCCCTTCATTGATGTTCTTAGCGAAGTTATATAAACGACACTTAATTTTAACCTTTTGTTCCTCGTTCCTCGATGTTCCTCGATGCATCTCCAGCTTACCCACATGTAACTCATAACTTTAACACCTCTTTATATACACAAATATTTTTGAGATAACCTTTTATTTAAATTTTTATTTATTTAAATTTTATTTAAATTATTTAAACTTTGCTTTCAATACGAGTCGCCACCTGCTTTTACCTTCTTACTCTTACTCTTATCCTTGTTGTCTGTGTATGTTCGAAATCGACATCATAATTGAGAAACTTTTGTGAATATTCTTTATTATATATTCTTAATACAATGTTTTATACACGTATTATACTTAATTAAAAATAAGGTATATATTTTACATACCTATTTCTTTACTTTTTCTCTCAAGATAAACTTAAACTATTTATTACCACCTAGTAATCCCCATTCTTGTAGAATTTATTTTTTTAATTTTAATATTACTATTATCAAAATCCAGTCTGGGGCATATGGTAGCCGTAATAATTGCCTGTAGGGATGCAGCGTTCAAACGTTTAAACGTGTAAACGTTTAGTAATAAATAAACGTTTAATATAAAAATACATGTTTAAACGCGTATGTGTAAGTGAAAGTATTATCAACGGAACATCAATATTACACGGCAAACAATAATCTCATCTAAACGGCAACAATTTGTTTTCTCCGCGGCTATTTGGCGTTCGACGTTCAACCTGACACGGTATTTGGTTAAGGTAATAATCCAAGCAAAACACTCATCATCGTAGATGATGAAAATTAGCGACTTTAATGTACGCAAAAATACTTCACATAAAACACCGTTTATTAATTTATTTTTGTATTTTGCTTAATTTGCTAAAGTGCGTCTGAAATAAGCTGTGGCAAGAACGTAAACAGCCATAAGCGATGCTATTGATCGGCGCGCACGTGTTTCCTTTAACGCTTAAGCTACTTTACCTACATGCGGAACAACGTATTGCAATCAGTTCTCGTTAACGTTTAGTTATTTTGTTAGATTTATTTTGTAACTGCCCTTTTTACAGCAAACACCTCTTTTAAACTAGGCTTTGTTATGTTTAAATAGCGAGTGGCGAGTGTGATTTAATTGCGGTGTTTTTAATTTCCATCAGTATCATTTTCCATTCCATATTACACTGAAACCGTAAGAGCGAGTTAAGAGCACACGGTACACAAACGCGCATCATCGTAAATGAAGCTTCAAGGGCCAGCTAACAAGTTTATTTACGTCTTGCGACAGCTTATTTCAGACGCACTTTAGCGCACTTCGCGATTTATCGCGCCGGAGTCTTTCCGTATATTCTCTTAACAGGTTTTTATTAGTGGTGGTAGACGTAAACTAACGTGAGTCGTCCGCTTTATGGCACGTATCAATTAAAAATCAAAACAACATAGGATTATAGAGAAATGGTTTCATAAATCTTTCCGGGGAAGCGTTTAAACGTGTAAACGTTTAATTTTTGATGGTTTAAACGTTTGTTTGATCCCTAATTGCCTGACGATAATTATTGATACATTTTTGAACAATTATAGAATGGATTCCTTAGTGATGTTTAATTCTTGCAGTCATACATATCTTAAGGCTGGTTGTAATTTTAATAAAAATGTCCTCGGAATTACTAATCTATTTGTTACAACGTTTTCCCCTTTCTTAAATAATCGCCTGTAAGTTCATCCTGTTCTTTCTAAACTAACTAAAAATATCCAGAAATTATAACAAAGGTCAAATTAAACTTATTGTTGTAGCAAATTTATTAAAAGCATATGGATATACCATCATCATGTAATAGATGGTTAAACCTTTAAACTACCTTCAAATTAGATATATAGATTGACAAAACTATCCAACAGTGTTTTGACTAACTAACTATCATAACAGTATATTATATAGAATTATTGTTTTATGATGTCTGCGTGCATAAACGTAGTTTTGTAACAATAAGTATTAACTTTTAAATAAATAAATTACCGTCATTTCCTGTCAAAAGCTTGTTATGCAAATTCTCTATAAACAGCGACATCAACTTCAGTATTCAAGTCAGTCAAACGTTCTAATCTGTTGTGAGAGGCTAAATTAAAAAATCTGATGATAATAAGTCAACATTTAATTAGTCACTTTAATTATATAATGTTAATTGTGAGTACAAAATGGCGATCTTTTCTTGGTAGTATTCGCCAGATTGTTCGAATCTGTTTATCGGTGGTTTCTCGCAATGTTCTTCCGTCTAACAGAGCATCACTTAGTAGCTGGGAGCAACGCTAAAACGTTTCGCGCATAAATTAATTACAATAACTATTACAGCCTGCAACTAATAAACCTCTGTAATGGGGGGGTAACTGTAATAATTTAGAACATAGTATTATGAATCTTAAGTAGACTCATTGTGCTCCTCATTACATTCACTAACTTTTTACTAATCACTTTTATTCATTTCAAGAAACTAATAATAATCGTTATTAAGTAACTGAAAACTGAGTGACACATTTAATCGATTAATACATACCCTCCATGAATTTATTATTATGCGAAAATATTAACATAAAATCAAAGAGGAAAACTGGACAACAGAAAAATTATTAAGAGCATAGCAAAGCCGCCACGAAAACAATTCATTTCAATAAAAATGGGAATACCAAGAAGAAAACGAGCTTGAAGAGGAGGCCCAAAAATCTGGCATACGAAACAATGATAAACAAAGAAACGACATAGCTAAAGACATGTAAAAAAATTCCTTACAATCACACGCAATGGAAAGCCGCAGGAGATGACACCATCGCCCTAGAACTACTAAAACACTACTAATAGATAAATTTCAATTCTTTCTAGGTCCCAAGTTATACTGCTCAGCAGTTAGTATTATACATATTACTATAGTAATAATACTTTGGGACAAGGCATCACATTCAGGCGACAAGTATAGCTATGAATATTACTGTGGTTAAATGCGGGAGACTACCATACGATTAGTAATGGAGATTGAAAAGTGATACATTTTTAATTTGATTTATAATCGTTGGAAATACAAACACACATAAAACAGACCTTGGCAAAAGTACAGAGCAAACACATACAAAATATATACCATATATTTCTTACATAAATGAGACTTTTCAGGCGGGTCGCTTCAATAGGGCACTAACTAATATAGATCTATAAAACATTGTTAGCTGACCACACTCAAATTAAATAAATAAACCAAATGTTACTTTTAAAATATTCAAATGAAAAAAAAATATTTAATACAATACAACACAAAATAAACAATCTAAATTAAATTGAAGAAAAAAAAACTTAAAATTAAGGAAAAAAAAGAAAATTGGATATCAATTAAAGAATGAAAGAAAAATGAATTTATAATGCAGTATAATTCTTTTGTCTTGTAATTTAATATTTCTATCATTAGTAGAACTACTTGAAAATTTAAATAAATACCTTACGTAAAGTGAATAATTCAGAATCTTAGCGCCTTAACAAATTACCGACTTGAATTATTAGTAATCTGTAAAAATTCTGTTTCTATATGATTTAGAATAAAAATGGTCGAAATCCCACAACATTCCATCTCTCTTCATAAACAAATCTTCCCATTCCAATGTACATTATTAAACTTAAAAAAAATATATTTCCACAAAAGAAAATTCAAACGCTAAATAACTTCACGGCACTGTTTATTTATTTAAATTAAAATTGTTTATTATTAATTACACTTCTTAAATTCAAGAAAACTTCATAATTCTTAACATTTTGACGTGACAATAAAACATAAACTTAAATTTTTGACAGGAGGTTTACTATTGGTTAAGTATTGTTTCTGCTGATTAACATGACGAAGACAAAAACAATCGAAGGTCACGTTTTCGAGTTATTCAATGGATGAAAAATATGGAAAGTGTCCTATAACTTCTTTATGTTTCATTTTAAAAAGGTAGACAACATAAACCTTTGTATTTATAATGCCCCTGCCCATCAATTTCTACAGAAATTACAGTGTCCCATTTGAAAAAAAAAGTTACTTTGGAAAATAACTCGAAAATGCAACGTTCAATTGTTTTTTTGTCTTTGCCATGTTAATCAGTCGAAGAAATACTGTTAATTTGCGAAGTTAACCGACTTTGTAGCTGCATTAATAACGTAGATAGCAATGGTGCGCCTACAGCGCATATGAACAGCATTTTAAAAAAGTTCAAAACGGGATTTAAAAAAGGCTCGGGTACATACTGATAATGATGGAAAATAGAAAACTACAATAATCCAATATAATATAATAACTAAAGAAAGGACTCAGATGACAATAAATATTGAAAAAACCAAAATACTATACAGGGTGATTCAGAAATAAAGGTAATCGTTTAAATGGTAGGTAGAGGGGAGGCAGTAGAGGCAGTATTTACCTTGACAAGTATAGGTTAAAAACGAATAGTTTTCCAGAAAATGAATTTTAAGGTATAATGAATCTTGGATCCAAAAGGATCCAAGGTCAGGACCGGATCCAAAATTCAATAAAACTTTAAAATTAATTTTCTGGAAAACTTCGTTTTTGATCTATACTTGTCAAGGTAAATTAGCTCTACTGCCTCCCCTCTAACTACCACTTAAAGGATTAACCTTTATTTCTGAATCACCCTGTATATCAAAAAAGAAGAAAGAGCCACCCTTTAGAATATATGGAAAACAACTAAATATATAAAGAAATACCACAATAAAACTAAAACAAAAATAACAAACATAACAAATAACAAAACATAAACAAGAATGGGAGAATAGAAGAAAAAATTAAGAAAATAACAAGCAAGGCAGGCAAGGTTTAGTACTACATAAGAAACGCCGTTATGACACAACTCAGGTATAATTAAATAATAATGCTGCTCTGATATGTTTAGAAGGAAATGTTTGGTGTGGGTCATCAATTTTATTAGGTTTATAGCTTACAAGAATCCAAACTAAAGAAAGTTGTAATGATGAAATTGAATGAAGAAAAATCTAATAGGTAGAAAAGTAGCGGGGAAACTAGAAGAGAAAACTTCAAGCAGCCAGCAGTAGAAGAGAGTAAGAAAAATAAAAAGCCAGATGGTAAGGACACCTGATCCGTTTGAATTTTGGTAGAATTTTATAAACATATTTACTCTTCTATAAGAGTGCATTCCTTTTTACCTTACGTAACATATTTCTGCTTATTGTATTGTAAAAACACCAGCGAAATAAAAGTTAAGTCCATTAAAGTATGGGAATAAATTCGCCTTAACAAAATATATTGCTTTATTATTATCCATTTTTAGGAAAACATACTGTTACGAAATAACAAACTTTTTCAATATTAAATTGTTCACAAAGGAACAAAACACTTTTAGAACTATCAATTCATGTTTACTAGACATTTGTTGTAGCGAAATGGAATTTTGATAAACTGGTTTCAACACTCAGAACTTTATGGTGTCTGCATTTTCTTATAGTCTCACAAATTGTCTCACATTTTGTCTAAATTAATTATTGGTGCCCGTCAGGTCATGTTATCGCGTGATTGGACGGAGAGTTGTGGAATATGATTGCCATTCTTAAATTTTAGAAAAGTAGATTTTTTTAGTAATTTCTATTACCTTGAAATCTTCGGTTATTTTTAAGAAAGTTCTGATTACGGTATCGTTTAGTTGGGTTTCTTGTTTAAACCCTTGTGTGCGCCGTTTAATAATCTGCGGTAATTATTGGTACAAGTATTAATGGTTTAAACTAGCTTTCTTCGAGAACCGAAATAGATACGTCCTAATCTTTGAGAGTTCCTTGTGGGAAGTTACCAAAATAATAAATAAGATTTTTGGGCCGGCGGTGGACGAGTGGTGTCAGTGCATTACTCGTGTTCCAAGGGTCGTGGGTTCAAATCCCAATTGGGGTGACGGATTTTTTCTAATTGGAAAATTTCGCCACCTCAACTATGGGTGTGTGTATTCGTGTTGCATGTTAGATGGGGGACAGATGACCTTAGCTGTTGGTTCCCCCGTAGTGTAGGTGTGAAATAAAAAAAAAAATAAATAAGTTAGATTTTTAAAAGTCTTGTTTTTGTAATGACG
Source organism: Agrypnus murinus (assembly GCA_929113105.1). Taxonomy (NCBI): domain Eukaryota; kingdom Metazoa; phylum Arthropoda; class Insecta; order Coleoptera; family Elateridae; genus Agrypnus; species Agrypnus murinus. The sequence continues at coordinate 31,661,833 of OV816031.1, forward strand.
AGTTAACTTTTATAATTTCCTGTGAAGTCATTAATAAATGTGGACGCAAAATTCGTTTTGGTATTAGTTTCGATTATCGTGCAGTAGTGGTTAAATTTAATAAAACATAATTAATAAATAAGTCAACAAGTCTAAAAGTAGAAATAATTGAAAGTTTTTTATTAAAAAAGGCTTTCGGGGTTCAATTACAGCGTTACTTTCCAGCATCTTTGCTATGTGCTCGAGTAAATGTGGATTAAAGTTAAAACAAATGTATTAAGAGAAAAGGATTAGGTAAAGCATCCTTTCAGCAAGCATTACTTAGTTGCTTATTTTGTAGTTAAATATTTTGAAATTCATTCACGACGGTAATCAAGTAAATTTGATTCTCGATTAAAAAATAAAACAAAATGTATTTATGTAGAACAAGATCCCTAATAAGTTAAAGTGTAGAATCTCATGAAATGTTTTGTGACTCGAATTGTGCATTGTATAGTTGCTAATCGATTTTCATGAATTTAATTTAATAAACGTTTAAGTGCTAAGCACTTAACGTAACTCCAATGGGAGATCCTAGATGGGAGTCTTTTCCCGAATTGTAGATTTTTGCTTTTAAACAAGAACAACAAATAATTCGGGTGGCGTCCTCTACATTGTTTAAGTCTTTGTGATTAACATCTACGATCACTGAAAATAATTTGAATAAGTAAGGAGTCTCTGCCGGGTGCTATAAATACTTAACGTAAGCATAGGATTTATTATTATTTATTTGTTTAATGTTTATGTAGAAAATTGGAGTGTTACAAATCGGTTAGCCCAATCATGGGACCATTATTCCTTTTGCCTGAATGTATAAAACATGTTCACAACTTTTTTTAAGGCTATCACATTTCGCCTTGCACAGCTTGAATGTATTGAACAGTAGTTAAAAATGTACGACTAGACAAACCAATTGCTTGTGCCTAATGGAATATGTATCTACATACACTAAATGTAACTTTTAACTTTAACTAACTGAAAAACATTCATAATTAAGTGTTATTAATTATACATTCAAAAATGAAATTATACTCCTATAAATAATTATAAAAGTATGAGAAACTATGAAGTCCATTGAACGTATGTGCACATTAAAATATGACATTTTGCTTTTACTTGAACATTACAATTTTTCTAATCTTTTCAATGGCAAAAATTAATAATTCAATGTAAATGTAAACAGTACTGTTATTAATAATATCAAACAGAAATATCCACCATGAACACTGTATAATTAATTCCATTAAAATAGTTTATTACTTTTATAAATAATTATTATCCTGACATTAAGCAAGCAGGTATTAATCAATTAACTATTATCATTTTTTAAAATAACTTTACCTTTTTAAGTATTACTTTTATCTCATAAATAAAATGTCAGCTTGTTTATTTACTATTACTTATTTTATTATAATAATTTTTATTTGATAGTGGTAAGTGGATACTATATTTAATCTTTGATAGCGTAGTTAAGGAAATAATATTATTCAAAAACGCCAATCCCATTTCCACTGTAAATGGTGCATTGTGTGCAATAGAGTTTCAAAAAGACAATAAAATATGTTGCAAGTGGTGTATTGTATATTTAGACGATATAAAGACGATTAGACGAAAGAAAGGCAGTTGCCCTCTAGTACCACCAATTAGTTACGCTACTGACTGTGCGAGTTCACTGAATTACTTTTAAAAATTTTAGAAAAAAACAACTTTAAATAAAACAGATGCTTGCTTATTAATTATAAAATAAAATTTTATAAATATTAATATTAATATTAATACAGCAAGCATATTAATAACAGTAAATCCGTTATTACATAAGTAAGGTTATTAAAGTTTCAGAAGCTAAAAACAAACAGAAATCTATTTCAAGTTCTCAAACACTCGTACCAACATATCTGCAAGGATAATAATTTTCTACTAGTTATCGGAAATGTCATTATTATAAATTTCACATTTACATCCAGTAAGAGTTCTGGTTCTGATTATATTTACGTGCGTAAAAGTACTTATTACCTACCTACTGTCAATTATAACTAATATAAATTCTAAGGTCTTTTTTTAACTACACGAGCAAACAGTGGTTATTGATGTATACTATTTCGATTTCCTGATTGAGAAAATTAAATCTAAAGATAATAAAAAATAACTTACCTTAAGATATTGAAGTAGTTTTGCACCTGGAATGCAGAATTCGTTCTCGAATCTTTGTAGCGATCCATGGTATTCACACACTAATAAATCCCTTGCTTGTCGCACTAGACACTTTCTCGAATTTTTGTAATTTTCGTAAAGTTCACCGAAATAATGATCTACCAATGTTGCAACCTCTCCTTTTACCTGAAACAAAAATATTCTGAATTAGAACATTAATCTCATGTAGTTGTATATTGTGTAGTTTCATTTTTACAGTCGTAGGCTGTTTGGATGTAAGTAAAATTAGCTCATTTAACCTCATTAATAGTGCTAGAGGACCAATGGTTGTCTCTAGGCCTTTGTCCAAAGCAGAGTCGTTTTGAACTCTAGGCAAAGGTGACCTAAGGTTTAATTCGGACTCCGAACCACCGGGACCGCGCTCTTGTTTGTAAACTCACAAACGTGACCGATGTTTTTTGGGCTTTTACAGTGTTTTCAAAAAACTACACAAGTTGCGACGAACCGCGGTCGTTCAATTAAGGGGCGACCACTCAACTCACTACGGCAACACTACTATGGTACAACACAACACTGGTGATGTTCTAGTTATTTCATAAGAAGAAATGTTGGCCCATATATAATCTTCTTTGAATAATCACGGGTCTGGCACTGGAGGGGTGGAGACCTCTCTTTACGTTTAAGAGCTATGGATTATATTATCTAAGGGTGTTGAAAATGTAAGCGACCTTCAAACCATGACATAAATGGGCTCATGCTCATTTAGTATTAATTAAAAAATAATTATTTTTAATAGTGTAAGAGTTGATAGATGCTTTAAATTAAATATACAGTGTGACCCCAGATGTGGTTTACACGAGGTATGCCCGGGGAATTTTCTAAGGAAAAACGAGAAAAAAGTAATATATTTCGCTTTAAAATCATGATGCCGCGTTTGAATCAATACAGTAACAATCAAGTAATAGCAACATTAATATAATGTTGGTAATAGCAGAGATATAGCATTACTTATGTAATTTTTCATACGATTTATTCAAACAAACAGATATAATGTTTTGAAAAATATTGGCCATTTGTTTCGTTACAAAATAATGCGTTTTCAATCAGGCAAATTTTTTATAAATAATGATTTTTTTATCTTAAAATCAATAATAAAAAAAGTTTTCCTCTTGTAAACCGCCTCTGGGGAACGCACTGTATATGCATAATACTTATACAACGTCTAATCAAAATTTCGTTCAAGAACACATAAGAAAAATTAATGAAACGCACGGTTTTCATTTTCAAGTGGGCGAAGACGAGGGAAAGGCTACGTACAAGGGATGGATAAAATGTGCAACTGGCAACGCTGTAACAGTCGTCTCGACGTCCTTCAATTATCATTCTTCGGATATATTCGACGTGTCGTCATTTTCTATGCAATAAAGAATTCGTGATGATTTCGTTGAATGCATCTTTAGAAAAAAAGAGCCAAAAATTTCTGAGCTAACTGCATGCATGGATCCGACAATTGAGTAAGTCGACAAAATTCATTCAGTGACGACCTAAGTTCATATCATCACATTGTCCACATTATGGTATTTTGTTTCTTCCTATATGATAATAATCTCTAAAATCTTAAGTATAAAGTTGCATATGTCCCTGATCTAATTACATATTTGCATAGTTCAGAACTCAAACACCCAATCTCCAAAATTTGTAATTCAAAATACGAAAAGAAATTGCTGGAATTTCTAAACAGAACTCCAACAAGTGCTACAAAGGGAGTTCTTTTCAAAGATCCATCTCCGGGCTTTGAGCAGAAAGAAAATAAGACCGTTCTAATTATCAAAAAAATGTACATAAAATATGCTTCAAAGATGGACATCTAAATAATTAGTTGAACATCTGGAAAATGGTCCATACTTTTCTGATTCCCACACTATCGACGCTTGCAACATTTGATTAGCGAATACTTCAGCGAAAATCAGAATCTGATGGTGTGACTAGAAGAAAGTAAAGCTCTTATTGCAGTTCTCGGCTACAGGAGCCCACTAGAGTTCTTTTCTGACGTTGCAACTGATGTTGAAATGTCATAGATGTGACCAATGGACCACAAGCAACTTATCAACGAGGAATCCAGCAAGTCGAGAATAGTAACAAAAACGCAGAGGTTTTCGAGGCACTTAAAGTTTTGCTTTAAAATATTTAGTGATTCAATTATACCAGTCCAATATTGAAGATCTCTTCTAAATTGCAAGAATAAACACGTATCAGATACCAATAAGAAGAAGTAAACGCCGTGACTGTCATGGTGGAGGCAACCTAAAGTTGCAAGGAGGTGAACATAAAGGATTTTCCTTTCATGACTTGACCTTTGGAACTTACAGCTTAAAGCTTGCCCTATAGTAATTGCAGAACAAAGTATAACACCAGCACTAGTTGCACCTTCATAAAGAGGAGAGTTGATTCAACAGAGTAGCATCGTACATCGCAAGAATAATTATCCAGCGATAGTGATAACGGGCTAAGTCTGGCTATCACTGCAGATTTCGAAATGGTGCTGCAATGCTAGGTTGTACTCATTTTGACAGCTGCTTATATTGTCATGGATTCAAAACTGTCTTTGTTAGCCAAAAACAAACATCTTGGCCTTGGATGTTTGTAAGAGACATCTTCCAGATGTTGTTGGCGAAAATTAAATTGCATCTGGAGTCGAGGAGACTCCTTGAAGATCTGTACCCTAAAGATAGTGTTAATGAAGAGAGATGCTGCTTTTAACCTGACCTAAATACACCAAATACCCAATCTATATCTCTTTGATCAACCCGTGATAACTACGCTACAGTCGACCTCGTAACAAAAAATGTGACCAAGGGAGAAAAGGTCTTTCCTAACCATGCGATAGTAACACATTCGGGTTTCCTTCCATCGATATCACTGCGTATGTTCTAGGATATGCGCATGACTTGTGGAGTGACCTGGACGGACATATGCAGTCCTATAATGAAGCGACATTTGGTTTGGCTGGTAACACTACTGGTTCATCTCGGTTGTGGCACCATTATCACTTCGGGTTATTGATACCAGCGGTGAATGGTTTAAAAGAGTGTTAACAACCTCTTTTAAATCACTCACTTTATTTCGCGAGATCTTTAAATTGTTACCTAATCGCTCCATTTCGACGACTTTAGTAACAGTGGCCTAAAGGTCACGAAAACATTTTAAATGCAAAATGTCTAAAGTTGAAAATATGTTGACCCTAGCTACAATTCCACGATATTTTATCAAAATCTAATCCAGCGGTTCCCAACCTTTTTTACTCACGGAACCCCTTTTAGAATTAATCTTTATGGCGGAGCTCCTTAGGCCTGCCTTATGCTTTACAAGTTAATGGTGTTTAGGAGTAGTGTTACGGGGAGCGGAAGAGGGGATAGATAGTAATGGAATGTGAAATAAAGAGATATTTGAACAATGTCCATGAAATGAAATTATGTTTTAAAAACTTTGAGATTTACCTTAGTATCTCAATTTATTCTCAACTACCACGAATACAAAGGACATTGTCAAAATTTAACTATTTAATGCGATTTAGTGAGTGATGCGTGATGAGACAGACACCTGTGTCACAACCAATTGCACACGAATTGGACACAAATTGTCCACAAATTGCACACAAATTGTACACAAATTGCATACAAATTGTACAAAAATTGCACACCAACTGCATACAAATTTGTACTCAAATTGTACACAAATTAGACACAAGTTGTACATAAATTTCAAACTAAATGCTCACAAATTGCGGGCAAGTCGCGCACAAATTGTACAAAAATCGCACACAAACTGTACATATATTGTACACAAATTCCACATAAATTGCTGACAAATTGCACACCAGTTGTATGAAAAATTTCACTCAAATTACACGCAAAAGTGCACAAATTCCATATAAATTGTACACAAATTGCACACAAACTATACGCAGATCGTACATAAATTTGCATTCAAATTACACACAAATTGCTCACAAATTGTAAACAAATTGAACACAAATTGTACATAAATTTCAAATTCAATGCTAACTAATTGTGGACAAGTTGTACAAAATTGTACACAAATTTTACACAAATTGCATACAAATTGCACACCAATTTCACATAAACTACACACAAATTACGCAAATTGTACATAAATTGGACACAAATTGCACACAAATCGCAAACTAACTGCTCACAAATTGTCTACAAACATCCTACAATAACTTGGAGCTAGTGACGGTAGAATGACCAAGCATCGTATAGCAGAGGAGGCGCGAAATTCAATTTTCCGTTCAGAATATAATTTCTAGTTTTCTTATTTTGATTACACGTTTTGTTTTTTATTTCATTCGATTTTTATTCATTTAATTTTCTTGGAGTACTTGGAAGTGCACGCGGGGCCCGTAGAGCTCCGCAGAGTACGGTCTTAGAAAATTAGTGTTCAAATAAAGATGAATAACCATGTCATTAGTATAAGTTAGAATTAGCAAAATCATTAAAATGGGAAGCTAAGTGATTCGATTTAATTAAACTCAATGAACTGATTAATAATGTTGAAGAAATAACCATAATCATAACAAGCAATTACTATACTAATTAAGAAATTAAATTTACCAGCCTTTAACTTGTTTTCAAACTTTAATCAGCCTATTTATTCTCGCTTATTTTTTAAAATCTCACAAAAAAATGCTCCACAGTATATAAACAAAATGCGGATATATACAATAATCTTAAAGTAAGTGATGTGAAAAGTGAGATTGTGAAAAGTAGTGAAAGATATATCAATAAACTGGAATCATACCCTAATCATCTAGCACTAAGTTTACTAGACAACACTGTGCAAAATCGCAGACTAAAAAGACAATAACCCGTGATTTACCCTTTCGGTTTTAGTTAAGATCCAGTAGAATTTAAGTTCCATAATTATAGTATTTATATATGTCACACCAGTTAATGAACGTCAACTTCCATTCCAAGATGTCTCATAGACCCTGCACCAGACTTTACCAGCGCGTTTCTGATGGCATTTGGAACAAAAAATCTTAATAAAGTATTTTGATTAGAGAAATTTTTAATAATTTTGACCGACGTTTTCAGAAAAGTACGTATAATTGATGTAGTTCAGGTGTTAAGTCGAATAGGATTAAATGCAAGCTCTTTAGAAATTGACACCATCAGTAAAGACGTGACATATCTTGAATTAGCCCAAGTATGCAGACTGTGCAAATTCCATTTTGGATGGTGTTGAAAGAACTTAAAACTTTCTATTAATCCGGGAGATTCCCCTGTATTCTAATAGGAAACGCAGACAGAAATTACATCATTTTAATACTGACCTATTTAATGATATCATTAAATTTGATTTGTTATTCGTTAATAAACATAATTAAGTAAAGACAATAATTTAATCTATACATCAATAGGTTATTTCTTATTTATTATTTATTTTATTGGAAGTCTAAAATCTAAATACAGTAGTACACAGTTTTCTTAGTAAAACCTTTATTTTTTATGTTTTGATGGAATGGCCTCGATGGACGGTAATTTGTTTACATAGTATAAAAACAATGCTAAAAAATAAGTAAATACTGTTATACTATTTTACTAAAAACTGCAGTGTAAGGGATTTGCAAATTGTTAGGCCCTACCTTGGCTGAGTGTTTACAAACATAATATGTACTCAAAATAAAAGTTGTCTGCGGGGTTGTTTTGATTATTTTAGTACTAATGCAGCTGTGTCGAATTATTAGTCACAATTCTTAGGAATATTTACGGTATCTACAGTGATGATTTTATTGCTTTTTACTAGAAATCGGTACCCTTTATTTATTACATAGTATGTACTTTCTGGGGATAAATATTATATTAAATAAAAAATAGTAGGAAATAATACAGTACAGCATGCCCAAAAAATAACACAACTGGCACGCGGTTATCAGAAACAAAAATCTAATAATCAAAACACGTAATACTACTAATAGAATACTAAATTACCTTATAGCGAATTTTCGAAAATATCTTAATTAATTTACTGTAAACAAAATTAATACGAAAATATTTTTTTATTCACACACCTGCTTGTATTACACATAATAGGGGTTAACGTGCCTATTAAAAGAATATGAAATTGTCTTACAATGCAGTAATCACAAAACAAAAATACCGTTTTTGAAACATAATATCCAACACGAGTACGTTTCTTATTTATTTATCTATTCTTATTGCACGAAACACTTGGCCAAAATAAAGACGGGTTATTATTACTTTATTATGATAGCTTGCACATTCTCGCAAACAAGTAAGTAGTATTGTTTGTCACCTTCAACTTTAAAACATGTGTCATGTGCATTCATACTATTAAATTTGAAAACATTAGGCAGAACTTCGATGTGGTTTTTCTCCAAAAGTATAGAAGTACGAGAAAAATGGTATATAGGAATTTTCTTTCTTTAATGGTTATCTAACCAGTGGCGAAGTCTGACTGAGTCTTAATGGGACACCCTGTATACATACATGTAAAATATTTACCTATTGCTCTGCAGTAAATTGTAAATAGTTATGAACTGAAAAGAAAAACCATAAAAATGAATTTTCGAAGTGGATAATATTTTATGATAATGCAGCTGCCATTTATGTACTGTAAAATTAATTAGTTTGTATGCAAAATATCCAGAATATTAAATTGCATTTGTTATTATTAAAAAATAAATTTAAAAAAAATTATTAAAAATTTTGTAGTATGTAGATACTGTGCCTCTATATTCAGCGACATGGATACGCCATTTTAATTTATACTTGTTAAGTTATTCATTAAGTGTATCTATTAAAATATATGTTAATTTAATGTTGACATTAGAAACAAATTAAATAACCGTGTACTATTATTAATTCTCCAATCATTATGATGATGATAATTGCAGCAGTGCAAGTGGTAGTGGTTCGTTACTATTTACCTGATGAGTTTTACACAATTTTTTTGTTTAAATAGATTGTCATAAACTTTTAATAGCATTTTAACATTTTCCCTTTTGCTTTTAATTCTAGTATTATTACAATGATAACCATATCAGAAATGACAAAAGACTGTATTCTCATATTAGGCAAAGTTATATACTTTTTAGATAATAACTCAAATTACCATTTTGAACAATTCTCCATAAAAGATTCATATACGAGGAAATTATAGAAAACCGGAAATAATTCCACCCCTGTTTTCAGTGTTCTCATGTACATACTACAATTAAAAATAGACAAAGGAATATACGATTTCAAAGAAGAAATTTTACACAGTCAAATAGAGTTGACCGCCTACGAGTTAATGCATACAATGCAGTTAGTAATGATACACTATTTAAGCAAATTATGTCGCATCTCTCTATATGAAAAGTTCCCACGACAAATCATGTACTTGTGCTGTAAGTGCACAAATTGTTTCAAGTTGATATTATAGCCTTTTTGAAATCTAATATCTAATCTTCATCTTCGTGTAGACCATAGACCAACTTCAACACAATGTAAGTGTAAATTTATTACACTCCAAAACAATTTTATATTTATGTAATCATTGATGATAATTTTTTACACCAAAACATTTAAATTTCTAATCGTTTCGCATTAAAATTTTACTCTTGACTATTAAATCGTTATGCGAAAAACATTGCCTATTTAGAGTGGATTGTTATAAAACCTTTGTATAATTTGTTTTCTATTTAGATTAAAATTTAGAGTGAAAGTGGAGTAGTTTTCCGAGGTCAAGGTCAATAATAAAATAAATAATTTATTTATTTAGTGCAATGTCAACATCCATAAAAAGTATATACATACAATTAAAACATAAGAACGTATTGAAAAAAATATATACGAGCCTAGTTGGGACACTTATATTTTAGTTAAAGGACACCCCGAAACCTTTACTTCGAAATTGTTTTTCTTGGTCCATGGTATGGTTGTTAATAGTTGCTAGAGTGAACTTCTGCCTATGCTCCATACCAACTCTCATGAAATCTCTATTAGAAGATTCCCTTGCAGCCCCAGTGAACTTCGCCATATTTAAAAATTGCTACAATTATGATGTAATTACTGTTTTATTCTGCAAATTAGATATAATTATAATCATTGCTTTTACTTTCCTAATTTCTTAATATCTTTGTTTATTGTTTGGAAATAAGACATTGAATATGAATTATTGCAAAAAGTACAACTCCGTTGTATATCAATATTAAATAGTTTACTGTTGAACATAAATTTCCAAGCGCTCCCGACTTACTCATCATACGTAACACACTAAAATTTTGAAATTCTGACCAATTTTAGTAACTTTTGAAATTGCAAAGGTTCAACAGTTATAACTAGTTGAAGTCGAATACAGCAGAAAACTGAATATCGGCATTTTTTAGTGTCGTTAATGCGCACACGCTTCTCTTAACAAATACACTGTCAAGTGTATAGTGGTGCCAATTCGTTTTATTTACTGCAACTAGAGTAACAGGAACACTACCAAACATTTTTTTACCAATTTAGATCACCTTTTAACGGCTTTTCTTCTGATAAAAAAAATTGAAATTAGAATGGATTTTGTTATACTTTTAAAGTAAAATACTATTAGATTGAATATTCAATCTATATAGAGTTATTTAATAATATAGAGAAAATATATCGGGAAAAAAAGTTTTTCTACTCTAAATTTTAATTCTAAAATAGTTACCCAGTACTCTAAAAATTGTTCACTGGGCTGATTTTTTCTTCTTGAATTTCTTGAACTTTTCTTAACAAATGTTCTGATAGACATCACTTATTAATCAATGTTTGACTAGTTAATAATTGAAATGGATTTATCGAATTTAAGCTAATCATAGTTGTTTCCATTCGTTAAGGATGGTAATGATCTTTATTATTAAGAACTACGTCTTTTTATGATTAGCTATTTTTACTATCATGTAACTTCAAACTAATCTCGATCAATAGGCTATTGACTACAGTGTGGGTTCTAGGTTGTAATCAGATTTTATAATCGTTATTACATAATTTATGTTGTCATACTATTACACTATCAAATATTTGATGATGTATGTGGAACACGTAGCTTCATATTATTTATTTAAATTACAGATAAGAATAGACTTTTATAACAATATCATACAATCATGTTTGTTTTCTTTATAGTTTTATAGCCTATGTATGCATCTGTTCGCCCAATATGGGATTTCAATATCTTTAAGTTTATTTCTGTCTCTGGTTCAAAATCGTTTTAAGAAAAATCATTAAATTATAAAATAAAAAGGCATGATCTGATAAGATCAAATGGTATAGCTGATATTCATAACATTTCGTCAATATGGAAGAAAATCTCTATGAAGCAAAACTAATCAATTGGGCATCTATAAGCTAATTAAAATAATATAATAACTCCATAAAGAAAAATATTCTGACTCCGTTAGAAGGAGATTGCACATCGCCCTAAACTATAAACAATTATTAAATATTGAGAAATTTTACAAAATGGCCACATAATAAGGTATTTACTTCCTTTCGAAGGTTCTGTCAAAACATCAAAGCAGAAGTAAATTTCTACAAAGAATGATGGAAACTATATCATCAAAGAATGGCGAATATTTAAATTTTAAAACCACATTTGCACATTTCTTTGCAAGTACACGTCCTAGTACCTTACCAGGATTGAAAAGCTGCCCCCTATTGATGAAATTCTTAAATCTTTCAAAGCAATCAATAAGAATATCTTAAATTTAAATCATGGCAACAGCCTTGGTAGTGTAATGTCTGGAGTGCCGGACTTTCACCCAAGCGGCCCGGATCCGGCGCTGGCAGTTCTGGTCAAGGTTTTCTGCAGTTTTCCTTAGCTGTAACACAAATGTGGGATTTGCGCTGTTCCATCTATAAGTCGGCTGCAGCCGCACATTTGGCCTACATAATAACAATAATCGCCCCCTCCCTCCCGCACAAGCTTATAGCTTCTGGGGCCTTGGTTTAGGTTATGGGTTGTAGTAATTATTATTATTATTATTATAAATCGAATATTAACTAATGGAAATGCAAGTAAACAGGAAAAGAGGCCACTGTCTTTGAAACAATTCGAAACTAAAATAATAGAGGTGGCATGCAGAAAACATCGAATGAAAAAATTCCAGTTAAATTACACAAGATACATATTTAGTAACAACATTAATAATTAGGTAACATAATTAAACTAGTACTTATCTAAAATAATTAATCTTATGTTAATTAAGCCCAAATGAGCGTAAATGTTTTAATTAACAAAGCGAAATGACAGGTAGCAGGTTTGTTTATAAATAGAATTGACATAATTTCAACCTATTATGAATAATTAAAATCTCAGAAAACAGTATAATACCGGAGCTCGAAGAAGTAATCTACATTAAATAAATAACAAAATAAGATTCTTCAAAACAGAATTAATATTGGCGAATTAAAGAAAAGCAGTCGATGTTAATCAGAACTACAACTGATGAAAATCCTGTGAAATCTATCGAAAGTGGAAAACAGTATAAGCAAACCAATAGGTCGAAACAAACCTATCGTGTATTGGTAAGAAACCGCTACAACGCAATTAATTAATCAGAGAATCTTATGAAAAAAGAACCACGACAGCTTGTTCAGGTGCAGATTCCGTACCATACTGTTCAATAATCATATATGTAATTTTGAAAAAAAAATTAAAAATAATATCATTAAGTACTTTTTTAACGAAAAATTGGACTTATTAAGAGTTATATCTCTTAACACGACGACAGCGGAATATGAAATTATCAAAAATCATAACCAGTTAGATGTTGTCAGTTAGAAAGTGTCAGAAATTGGTACGAATTTCCATTGAAATGTAGCGTTTTACGAAGAGCATTGTACAGTTTGACATGCAATATAATTTATTATGCTCTTTTTTGGAGTGTATTGTCTTGTAAGTTAAGCTTTTAAGGAACTTTAGGCATATTTCAACAAACTTCAGTAAAAAATTTTCAAGTCAAAATACTGATTGAGCAACAAATAAACATCTAGAATTTAAAAAATATTATTTTATTTGACTCACACCTTATTATTTTTTTTATTAACATTATCAATGCTTTTTCCTACGACCTCATTTGAAAGTCAACAATAAGAAATAACCTGTTAGAAGTATATCGCACGCTAAGCGTTATCTAGAAATCCATTAATTTACCTTAAAACGATGACATTAATATTTAATTTTGAGAAGCATTTTAACCATTATGTATCTGTTGATTTTTGATGGAAGTTTAAAAAGGTTAAAATCAGCGATGCCAACTGGGAGAAAGATTTTCCTTCAGTGTATTTTTTTTAAACAGATGATAACAATCCTGTTTTAATAAATAATTATAACAATTATTTTAATATGTTGTTATAAAAAGCAAGTCAATTAAAAAAATTATAAAATAAAGTAATTTCAAATAATTTAGTTAGGCAACCTCTTTCACGTCTGGCATTATTGGTTAAAATACCTTGCTATTGGCTGAAGTTATGTTTGTTACATGTTATGAAGATATGTTTTTAAGAATTGTAATTTATATTTATATTTACTACTAAATAAAATGTTTTGGAAGATATATTTTTGCAGGTAAGGCTTAAATTTTTTTATAACATGTAGTGTGCTAAGTCAACTTGCAATATTAAAACAAATCAACAAAATTTGTTTAACAACTCTTATATTTTCAACAAAAAGATTTCTTTTTGGCGTTAGATTTTAAAGCGTGTCAAGTGAGTAAACATTTTTTATATACCTTCTGAATATGGACAGTGATACTATGGATGATGGAGAGTACTTCCCTGAAATAGAAGCTGCTAATATAAGTTCGCTTAAGTTGCTTCCAGATAATTCTAGGAATAGATATTAATTAGCTTATGAGAAGTTTATAAAATGGAGACAAAGAAAACCAATTAAAACTTATTTTTCTGAAAATGTCCTTATAGCGTAATATGGATGAGTTATCTAACAAAAAAAACAAACCTTCGATTTTATGGGCCCAACACAGTATGTTAAGAAGGACATTGTACATTAACCATAACGTGGATATATCCAAATATTTAAAATTAAAAGGTTTTATTAAACGTAAGAATGATGGATATAAACGAAAAGAGGCAAAAACCATGACGTCGACAACAATTAATGTACAAATATTTATATTTATTAACAAAAGTTAAAAAATAATTTGTTTTTAAAGAGCTGGTCTAAATGTCATCGTTTTTCAGGTTGTATTAGTTTTGGGTAGATCAGCGGCGTGTCGCACCTAAGAACTAGGTCAACTAACTACAAAAAATATAGATGATCTGGGATTCAGATATTCACGTCTTAGACCTGAGAAACAGAGGAAAAGAGATTTTTCCTTAATTTTCAAAATAAGAAGAGGCATGGAGGATGGAAGTCATCAACTGTGTCGGAAAGTTATACAGATGTCTCAGCATCCAACAGGATGAATATCGCGAATACAACCTTAGGCTCAGTTAGTGACCCATCAAGGGAAGAAGAACCAGAAAGATTGCAAGAACCTGATCCACTTTTAGACATGCCACCAACACATCAAAAATTGCATAGCACCATCACAAATACATACACCAGTCATAATATAGACTCTTAGACAGTCACAAGCACCCATTCATTTCAGCAATTGTCACAACTATACTTTTACATTTACCTTCTATTCAGCCCCAGAAAAATAAAATTAAGTTATCAAGATAACTTAATTTTATTTTTTTTTTGGGAGAATGTTTTGATAGAAATCTCGTTATAATTATTCATACTGTAAAACTAAAGTGTTTAAAGAATTAAATTTTACGTTCTAAAAATAAATGGTTTGAGAAAATGCAACTTTAATTATAATGTAATGTCAAACCTAACCATACAAATTTTGCTTTAAAATCTTCAAAGATTAGATTCTTGAAAATTTAAAAATCTAAATACTTTCATACATTTAGAATTTGCGAGGGGAGGAGGTAGGAAAAATATTGTACGTTACTCGTTGCAAAGTGACTTTTCTGCAGTCGTGTGATTTCTGCACTCGACTTACATCTCGTGCATGTGAAGAGTCTCACTTTCCACACTAGTAATGTAATATACTATTTTTTGTGTTTAGCTGTCAGTGGCGTCAACTCATTATTTTCTGCACTACTCCTTTGATTTAATTGTCACTGTTCAATGACGAAACACGACGAATTACTTCAAAGCAAAAGCTATTTCCTTCCAATATTTTTTTGTTTCACAAAAACTTGTTACCCGATGCAAGAAATTAAAGAAACTCTTAGATGTCTTTAACTGAAAGTTTTCAGTCACCTTGTCTGCATCTAGTATTTAGCAACCAGTGATGTTCCGAAAAATATAAAATTTAAGAAAACCAATCATGGATAATTGACCATACAAAGTTGAAGTTGAACAAAGTTACTGTTTTTTAGAAAATTAACCTCAAGTGAAACATTTATTGAAAAATAAAACAGTTACAGCATTACGCTGTCAGAATTGTTTAAATGACAATTTAATACCATAGAAGGTAAGCTTTCCCCTAGAAATTGCTTATATACCAGAGTGCTAAGAGAAGATTGCAATTGACAATTGCTTCTAGATCAGACTTAATAACACTAAACGAATACTTATCTGCATTAGAAGGCCAATTTTAAAAATATACAAAATTAGCAAACTATAAAATATATACAGTCTGTTTTTTGTAAACGATAATACAGGAAATCCAATGGAATTTTATCATTTTGCTCCTGAATTTGTACCCTTGCAAATGTAAGTAGAAACTTTGTTATCAATCGAAATAAGAATTCATTTTACGTCACACACATATTAAACTTCATGACGAAAACCAAAAACTATTTAGAAAAGTACTTAAAAAAGCTTATTGATTTATTGGTTTTGGTAATAAGCTATTAAAAAAAAGCTGGAAGCTGAACGCCGATTGGTGTAGCGGTTAACGCTTCAGATTCTTAATCAAAAATCGCGAGTTCAAACCCCATCCTCGTATACTTTTTTTTAACTGTATTGCTTACTAATTATTATTTTTAGAACATTATTACAATTATTATTAATTTTTTTTTATTAGATATTTTTGCTACGGGGGTTTACCGTTACTTTTTGTACAATTTTAACTACCTATCAGAAAGGCAAATGAAAAAAGGGCATGAAACTAGTAATCGTAAAAATAATAATTAGTAAGCAATACAATTTAAAAAAAAAAGTATACGAAGATGGGGTTTGAACCCGCGATTTCTGATTAGGAATCTGAAGCTTTAACCGCTACACCAATCAGCGTACAGCTTCCAGCTTTTTTAATAGCTTATTACTAAAAGCAGTAAATCAATAAGCTTTTTAAGTATTTTTCTAAATAGATTTTGGTTTTCTTCATAAAGTTTAATATTTTTTTTGACGTAAAATGAATTCTTCTTTCGATTGAAATCAAAGTTTCTACTTACATTTGCAAGGGTACAAACTTAAGAGGAAAATGATAAACTTCCATTGGAAAAAACACACTGTATAAATTCCCAATGGGCTACGTAAATTGATAAAATTTAAAAGATTTAGGTGATTAACCCACGATAATAATAAAATGTATGGAATTCACAAGTGATATCTCAGGGTAGACTGTATCGAGTTTTTCTACTCTCATCAACAGGCGATAATTACCTGTGAAATCCTCAAACCTCATCTTGGCTTATATCCAAGCCAAGATAAAACATCAATGCCAAACGGTAACTGATGCATAAGCCAGGATGAGGTGTGTAGACTTCAAAGGCGATTAACTCCAGCTGATGAGAGCAAAAAATTCGAAACAGTCTGTCCTGGGGGATCACTTGTGAATTCCACACATTTCATTATTGTTGTGAGTTAATCGTCTTAAATCGTTTAAATTTTATCAGTATACAAAATTGATTCTTCTAAATTCCAAATTGCCAATTTTCAAATTTAATTTCTAAATTTTGTGTGTTTTTTT
Organism: Agrypnus murinus; assembly: GCA_929113105.1. Classification (NCBI taxonomy): domain Eukaryota; kingdom Metazoa; phylum Arthropoda; class Insecta; order Coleoptera; family Elateridae; genus Agrypnus; species Agrypnus murinus. The sequence continues at coordinate 31,678,994 of OV816031.1, forward strand.
ATTGTACACTTTTAATATTAAATTCTTGAAAACATAAAATACAAAAACTTAATATTAAAAATATTAATTTTCAATCTTTATTTATATATCCAGAATGAAAATATTCGAGATTAAATTAGAAACTCAACCTACAGTTTAAATTTTAATTTTTAAAATCTCAAATTTAAATTCTCTCAATTTTTAAGATTTAAATTCTGAATCCTTTTTTTGTGTTGCTGTTTTTTTACTTTAATTCTGAATTGTAATTGTTCTAATCCATTATTTATTTTATATTTTACATTGTACGTTCTAACTTTTGTATACTTTTAATATAATCCAAAAATTTATAAATATTTAATTTTCAGTCTTGATATATATCCAAAATGTGAATATTCGGGATTAAATTAGAAATTCAACCTACAGTTTAAATGATAATTTTTAAAATCTCAACTTCAAATTCTCTCAATTTTAAAATTTAAATTCTAAATTCTAATTGTTCTAATCGATCGTTAGTTTATATTTTAAACTGTACGTTCTAACTTTCAAATGCTTAATCTACGTGCTAAATTCTCAATTAAATTTTTAGATTAGATCTTAAAATAAATTGAACTCCCAGAAGCTTAAAAATACTATTCTGCTCTAATTCTAATTTTAAATTCAAAATTGTGGATTATAAACTGTTTAATAAATTAATGTTTTTATATTCGAAATTGTATTCTCAAGTAGTATCAAGATTCTCTAAGATTTTGCATTTTCAATCTTCAGTCCTCAATTTCAAGTTGCGAATTTAAATTTTAAAGTATTTTTTTTATTGTTTTATAATTTTAAAACTAAATTCTCGAAAACCTAAAATCCAAAAACTTCATCTTTATTTATATATCCAGAATGCAAATATTAAAAGTTAAATTAGAAATTCAAATTCTCTCAATTTTAAAATTTAAATTCTGAATTCTAATTGTTCTAATCCATTATAATTTATATTTTAAATTGCATGTTGTAGGCTGCCGCTTTTACCCTCCACCCACTTTCTGCCAAGATCATGCTTCAAGATTACGCTGATGGGTCCCACTACTTCTGTGAAAGTTAGAATTAAGCGCAAAAGCTCAGCTCAGGATTATACTTTAAGATCACCCTTCAAGGTCACTGCAGAGCACTGCAGGTGAAGGACTTTGTGAGTCATGTACTATAGGTCAAAGGTCAGATTATGATGTTAATGACTGCTTTAAATTAACATTTGTTAATTTTTGTGAGTATGGTGGAAGCAATGTATCCTCACCAGAGGTTTTGCTACTATATATAATAATACACCTCAGAGAGATACCTACAAAACGAATCCCAATTGATATGACTTATGTAAGACTTAGTGTGAAGTGTAATAATTGTTAAGAAGTGCAACGTCAGTGTCACGGTTTACCATTTAACATTACATCGATTATTTTGATCACTTCGAATTCTTATCATTTCGAATCTTATCGTTTCGAAGATCATAGAAAAGACTACTAGACTACTAAACATCTCCAGCATTTTTGAGTCATCTTAAAGTTACATACAACGAAATTATATAGGAATTTTCTAAAACTTAATAAGGACTTTTTAGGTAGTCCTGTGAGGCAGCCGAATATCTAATGGCGAAGAAAAGACCATCTAAAAATTTACTAAAAAGATTTTAGAAATTAATTTTTGATAGGTTCAAAGTTTTTGTAACCACATATCCATGGTGAGGTGAGTAAGCTTTACATTTTCTACAAGAATCTATAATTTTTATGTGAAATTAGGTATTTAACTCGTTAATTACAAAAGCAATTCATAAGGAACCCATGAGACTTTTCCGTTGACACACAGAACTAATTTCCATGATGTATTGTTTTGGCAACATTAAGCATTTTTCATTAATGCAAGAATGCGTGTAGGATCAGTTGTAGAAACTTCTTATATAGTGCCTTTTGTAGCCGGAAAAACTTAATTAACACGACGCAATGACGCATTGCCAATCCGATTTTTACGTATATACTAGTATTAAACAATTGATAAAACGAAAATAATTTATGAACAACAACGATCGTTCGACGTCATTGCCCGACAAATAAAATTCCATTACGATGATTGACGTTTAATATTCGAAGTAGCAACCAAAGTACACTCTTTGGATGCAGTAGGAGAAGAGGGTATGATTGGTGAAGTAACACGTCAGTATTACAGCCAAGGCAAGATTTGACGATGAGGAGATAAGGCTAGATAGAAGAGAGTCTCTATTATTAGGGTTTGCAACGCAAGGATCACTGCAAGCGGCTGTTGAGATTGCATACCTTTTTGTAGGATTAAGGTATTGCAGCCGATTGTTAAATTACCTTAGATTCCTGATTTTGGCGGCAATCTTTTAGAAACGTACATTTAAAATTATAAACGCATTTATGGTGGTATATTTAACAACTGTAAAAGCCAGCTGAAATTTGAAAGTCAAGCAAAATAATTGTCAATAAAGCACGAGGTTTTTATGCTGCATAATACTATTAAGAATGGAGACTTAAACTTGAAATAAATTCAAGATCTAATAACAGTTTTAAAATATATCTGATCTGTAACAGAATATTTTATCTGATTTTTAAGAAGAACATTTGATTTCCTAATCAGGTAAGTTAATTAAATTAAAGAGGATTTTTTAAATTTAATTTAAGGGAATTTAATTTAAAAAATATAAAAATCATTTGGCTTTATAAGAAAACTACATTTACGATTTCTAATATCTGCGACGTGATGCGGGGATCCCCCAGACTATAACATGACGCTTTGTTTTGACTACAATGATTAAAAATGTTAATAATGGGAAATCCAGGTTTTTAATGTGCGGCGAATATTACGTCGTTGATGTCATAGTTTTACCAATATCCTGTTCTTAATTATCGGCGTTCTGGGAATTATCATATGATTGACTGACCTCATAAAATTGTATTGCAAAAGGATCAGGTTGCATGTTGCAAGATCAGCAATGTAAACATAACAAAACGTAAAACATAAGAATATAACAAACCCTACTGTATGTACTAAAGGATTCTAGGAATTTTCCGGTCTCGGTACTAAAGACATTATACACTTCTTTATTTACATTTTTTCGAAAAGTATCCTTCTGAGAAAAAAATGTTACAGAGATTTTTTGATTGTCTTAGCGATGTCGAACTACTTGCCGCGTTTGATGTGCTTCTTATAACACATCCTGTATATAATGTTATATGTCTATGTTAGCTGTTTGTCCCATGTACTATTGACTTCATAATGATGTAGGACAGCAAGGCTAATATTATGTTATTTTATTCTTTTTTGTGTAAATGCATAGGATAAAATAATAAAAATCAGCATCATGTTAGCCTTGCTGTCCTAGATCATTATGAAACCAATTTACGTATATAGACAAATATATGTTGAAAGATCTAGATCGCTATGTAAAGAAAAGAACTATATCAAATTTTTCCCACTGCAAAGCCAATAATATTAAGAGCGAAAAATATATTTTTTCAACAACCGTTTTAAACGTTAGTAATATATTGTACAAACGACTCAAGTAAACATATATCCAATAATGTAACGTGTTAAAATTTTCCATTTTATAATAATGTAATTTTGTATGTATTAATAATAAAAAAACCTGGCACAGTCCTGCATTCTTCAATATATTTTTCGTTGGGTTAAAATTTGCTTCACTTCAGTTTAATTCAAATGGTGTTTTCTTAAATATCAAGGGTCACCTCTACATGTTCCTATACGGATAAAATTCTTTCCAGAATAAAATACAGACCTCTTATTACAGCAAATGACTTCTTTGTATTTAGCAAAGTTTATTTTAAGGCGTTCCCACGGCTACAAGTGTCGCTTCGTAGAGAAAAATCAAACAATGTTGAATTTAGAAATATTCATAAATAATGCCTTCATAACAAAGGAACAAAATGACAGTTAGTTAAATTTATAATTTCCCATATGTGTTTCATTTTTAAAGAATAGGTTCCCGGTAATCAGACAAATAAAAAACGGCTGACGGAAATAAAAAAGTTCCGCGAAATCATATAGAATCTTTTTGATTAGATTAGATTAGATAGATTTTGATTAGATTAGATGATTTATTTTAAATTAGAAGCTTTTTGAATGCTTGTTCCCGATTGGCTTATAAAAGTCAGGCTATTTTTCAATAGGTTAGTTTAAAATTTCCCCCTTAAGTTTATTTGCAAAGATATAGAAATTCTTCATCCCCGAAGCAGTCTCCAATAGAGCTTCATACGGTCTAGCATTGAAGCTTCACTTAGTAGATAGTCGAGTACAGGGGCTTGTATCGTTGAGTAGAATTAACAGACGGGTCGACGTGGGGCTTTCTCCTCGAAGAAGCTCCCGGTGAAATTTTATATTGAATTATTGCAGTTTAAGAGTCCTAGTATACCGGATTAGTGCCGAATCAATACGGAAATAATTTTCGTAATATCCATTAAGAACGTTCAGTTCATTGTTGCAGCATCTTTACAATTCAAAGTTCTACCTGTTTTACAGCTATTATCATGTGAAGTGTTTTGCCTTTTGTGTTAATTGTAATAAGGGCATTCATTATAGTATTGTGTTCTTTTGGAAGTTTAAAGAATTGTACGATTCTATGTTTCAAGGATTTAAGGATAACTTGTTTGAGTAAAGTAAGTTGTATGTGAACATTATTTGTACCATTATTATGAAATCTGTTTGCTATTGATATAATTATTTCCTTCGCACTAAAGATCTTTATAAGAAAATTAGTACTATTGGTATTATGACTTTTATGTTGAAACAACCTATCATTTTCTCTACGAATAAATGAACATTTAAATTAAATTCTATTATGATGATACTGGACAGACCATTGATTGAAGTTATTTATTTATTTATTTGAAATGCTTTAAAGTTAATTTATATAATGGTGATTAGTTCTTATTAATTCAATTTAATCAATTTACACTGGATTCATTTTTGCTTGAGAATCCAAAAACGTATTCATGATTTCAAGCAAATGGCGCCCTAATACTTTTTATTGTGTCAACCAAACCTTATATTTTCTTCACAATTAGTACGTTATGGAAAGCAATACCTACTTCCTGAGTTATAATTTTTCATAAGATGTCTAGAGCCGGTGCAATTATGAGCTATACAGTAAGTATTTGAATTTTTATTAATGTTACAGTGACGTCCATCGCGCAGCGTGCATTTTTATTTTTGGGTGTTCAGAATAAGTGTAGAGTAAAAAAACTTTTACGTTTCAACATTTATTTTTAAAATCGGGGAAGGGTGAAGAGTTAAAATGAAAGCATACAGGGTATTCCATTTAAAAAAAAAGTTGTTATTGTTTCTTATCTTCGTTGTATTCGTTTATTTTATCTGATGGCATATTCTCACGGCTCAGAAAATATCCATTTAATTACATACAATTCTATTTTAGATTTATTTCATTTTATTGTATATTTTTATATGCATTTTAAATACTAATTTTCGTAAATATTGACTTTTTTGTAATCTTAACCAACGTCTATTGTTTCTTACTGACCGTAACTTATTAAATATTAACAAACCTAAAGTTTCCTATCATTACAACAAGTTCATTATTACAACCTCTTGCTCCATCACCATCATACGGAACTTCGATTGTACTCGTTATATTGTCAATTAAAAATTTTTTTCAGGATATTACAACCAACATCCGAATGCATTGTTTAAATAACCGGAAAATCCTTCTAACGATTACAAAGCACGTAATCCGTCCACATAACACTACTTATAATAATAACAACACATATAGAGAAAACAAAATAGCGTAAAAAATCTCCCTCATAATAGCATATAATACAATATAACTATTATAACCCTTAGTGTTTGTGTTTCAACAATGAGCCCCCATGGCCTACTCAGATTCTCCCCTATCCACTCTCTAAAAAGCTCCCTGTAACTTATTACCCCAGTAATAAGCATAAGCGACCGCATTGCACGAACATTTTACAAGTATGTAAATACATAAATCAGTAGAGTTAACCCGTCTCTAGAGTATTTAAACAATGAACTGGATTAAATGTGTAAGTTTTGAATAGTTATTTATTGCTTGTTCTAGTTTGATTTTGAGCTATAAATATTCTGTGAAGACTCTTGTAGAGTTTATTCTATTATTTTTATGTTGAAGGGTTGAATTAATTTCTTGCAATTGCAACCGGTCTTTCTTAATGAGATTTATATTTTATGAATAGTAATGGGGAAAGTTTTTAACATGGCCTTTACTTAAATATTAATTTAAAAAGTCATAAAAGATTTATAACTACTTATTTTTAATTAAAAACCGATGTGTTCACAGTCAGTAGAGTATGACATTTTTATTATTATTTAAATTACTAATTTAACTTCTAGATAGAAAAATATTCTCTAAAAGTTAAAAAGTCGAACGCAAGAAGTCGGAACTCAAAAAGCAGAAAATAATTAATTATTACAAAGAAAAGTAACGTCAGAGAATAATAATAAATCGGTCACAATTTCCAGTGATTGTTCAAAAATCGTCCCCTTAGAGCAGAATTAGCATATGTCCACTTTTTCGCAAAAACGGTTTTTGTAGCATATGTGTCCTGTGACTAAGACTGCATTTGGGTGAAGAAGTATTGTAAGTCACAAATAAACAGTTCATTTTTAATACAACACAATCAAAATGTACTATAAAGACCAAGCATGTCATGTTTAGTGCAGAACTAACCTATGTTTTTTTAGAATAGTTTGTCTTACTATGTTATGGACAGCTACTTCTGACACAATAAATATTATAACGCGCATGTCACAATTGACAGAATCTAGACTTAGACTTAGATAAGTTATTTGCATTTAAGTGATTGAACATAGGCTATTTCTAAACACAGAACTAACCTAAGTCCGCCTTCTACTATAGTATGTCCCTGATAACAAGTAATTTAATGAATTAGATTAAATTGTCTTTAATAATATTTTAAAAACCTTTTGGATGGTAACATTTCAATGCTGCCACAAAATATTCTTAAGAAAAAATCTTATTAAAAAAAACGTCTCCTATAAAAATGGCATATTTTGACTTACTTTAGTTCTGCTCTAAGGGGACGAAATGAAAATAAATTCTTCATTGTTCCAAATATGACAGATAATTATCCAATTCAAATATGACGTTTATTGTAAACAAAAAAAACACGCGGGTTACTCTTTTTCGAAAGCCCTTTTATACGTTTGCAGAAAAACATTTGAAAAACAACGAAATTGCACTAAAATTCTGAACATCAAAAATGTCATGACGTCATAAATAAAAACATATGTTAAAAATTAACACCGATCTTAATGCTAGAATCTTAATTGGTAGAAATACGATCAAATTAATATCACACACTTATGGTCTAAAATCTATATTTACAGGAAAAATCAATAAAAACGATCAGCTGTCACAAAACTCATTAAAATTAATTACATTAGAAATACATAAATTTCCAGCTATCTCTGTACATGGAATATCCACATTGTTACAACAGGTAACCCACTCATATGGAGTTCAAACAAATCATCACGAAATAATAAAAAAAAAACTTAACTTAAAAATCTGGCCTTTATGATTTAAAATAAAAATGATGCTTCTGTAAGTTCAAGATAAATAACAACATAAATAAATCAAAACTATACCCATTCTCGTCCAAAACACAGAACTCCAGATGACTGAATCAAAACAAAGGTGTAAAACCTGATAATTATATCAAAATTTCCAAAAAGCAATTAATATCCACACAGCCAGATATTTTCATTTAAATGAGATGATTTCTACCAAATACAGTAAGATAATAATTGTAACCTTATATACATTAAGGTAATGATCTGTTTTAACTATTTCCAGTGAAATATCTACCCGAAAATGCTTTAGTTTTATGGGAATAAGAAAAATACTATCTGCGTCAACAAATGTCAAAATCAAATCTAGTGAGAGGATACAAAATTTAAGAAAAATGGATAAACTATCCTAAATATGTAACCTGTGTTACATAAAACCTGTTTTACTGTAAAACAACATAATTGACTTATATGCCTTTTTAAAAACTTTTTATATCTTTTTATAAAAATAAGGTTATATTTGCATAAGAATCGTATTCCTATAAATTCTGCTTTAATTTGGTAAATCTATTTGTGACCTAGCATGTAGCTTTTTAAATAAATAAAACTAGTATCCTAGCATGTCTATCTTTCTCTTTATTGCATGAATACTTCATATAAACATGATTTGATTATTTGGATGCTTTGGAATACCAATCGTAGCCTTTAAATATCATTTATGTTTTATTAAATTGATAAATTCTCAACCCGATGATGAGATATCATCTCAGTTTAACTAGAAAAATATTGTCGAATAGTTAAAAAGTCGAACGCAAGATGTCGGAACTCAAAAAGCAGAAAATAGTTAATTATTACAACCAAAAGTAACGTCACAGAACAATTACTTTCAGCAACAGTTTTTATTATCATATAAATTACTAATTTGATTTCTAGTTAGAAAAATATTAATTAAACTCTAAAAGGTTGTCAAATCGGGTTAGGTGTTAGGTTAGGTTAAGTTATACATTTAAATGTTTCACTAAATATCAGTGAAATATATATATATATATATATATATATATATATATATATATATATATATATATATATATATATATATATATATCCTTAGCGACGTGTTTGTTTATAATTATATTACCTTTGATAATGACAGCATAGCTGTCGAAACAATATTGTCAGGTATATTTTAATAAAACTGTGAAACTTTTAATAATCTTTATTTATTTCATCAGTTTTCGTGTTCAACTTTTTGGGATTCAGTATGTTAGATGAGAACAATATTAGATTGTATGCGTCCTTCCGACAGCACACTTAGAAATGCCTAAGACTGTTATTGTATACGGGTAAAAAATATTATTTGTAATTTTACAAAGAATGAACCCTTATGTGTGGAATTTGGTACGTATTTGACAAATAAAAAGTATAATACTTTATAGTTATAACAAGCTATAAGAAGAAAATAAAATGCAACAATAATTCTTTGTCATAAAACTGTATTAACAGAATTTACAATTTAAGTAACTCTGAGACTTTAGACAGGGTGTCCCAACTATAACGAACAATAGGAGATAGTTGATGATTTGTAGAGAAACTTTTCCTATGACCTTTTTTTCTAAAATGTTTACTTTCCCAGTTATTTAAGGTTCAAGTTTTGAGTCCGGTCCTGCACGTTTTGCTCGATATTCTCCTTGTTAGTGCCAAGGATTGTAGTTTGTTGAACTTGAAATAGTTTGACAATAAAGCACGATTTTGTCTATCGCTCAAAAAACTCCGAATCAGATTGTTGATCTTGAAAAAATTCGTAAATAAATAAATAAAATGTTTTTCAAGCTAGAATTTTTTCTTCAGTTTTCGATTATATCTCTGACGTTCTTTAATCATCTGCGTTACTGTTCGTTATTGTTTAGACACCCTGATTTTAAAAGAAGCATAACTTGTACAGAAAATGTTATTATTGAGTCTCATTTTCGTGATATGGAGGGTTCGTTTAATGCATTGCATCAACATTGAGTTTCCATACATTTTTACAGCACAGTAGCACAGTATAGTATATGCTGTGCAATTATAAAATCTACAATATACATAATATACCTTGATACTCTATAATCTATAGTCTGTACATTATTGATCGATAGCTATTACATTTACCCTTTGACGTACAAACAAATATGTACGTTAATTATTTAAATTATCTTATCTAAGTATGTGTAATTTATTTATTGCATCGTTCTTGTATTCTTTCGTTTTGTTCAAAATCATATTTGCTAATTTTTATTCACCTTATTTCAATATAGTTAACACATGAATATGTCATCGTATATTATTTGTAAAAAACCCATCTTTATTTATATCTTAATCCAATAGAAACATTATTCACTGTGTGAACTTGAAGAAAATTAAGAAATATTTGACAGTCAATTATCAGTCCCACCAACGCATATAACCAAAACTGTACCTACCAAAAATAAACAACTGAAGACATTGACCAACCAACATTGAAGACCGTATACAATAACAGTCTTCAATGTTGGTATTTTTTTAAGATAATTTTTTATAGAATATAAAATCCAAATACAGAATTTTAAAAATTTAAAGGCTGAAAATTAACAATCAGAATGTTAAATTCTGAATTTAAACAATAATAATAATTGCTACTATTCCTTACCTGGCAAACCTGGCCCCAGAAGCTATGACGCGTGTGCGAGAGGGAGGAGAGCTTGTTACTATTCTCATAATTAACATACAAATGAAATTAAAAATGAATATTTATAATTTTAATTAAATATTTTAAAATTGTATTGAAATAATTACCAGGTATAGTATATCAATAAATAGTGTAAAAATTTTATAATAATTATTTTATTTTAAAATTTATAAATTGGAATTTGGTAGTGAACATTTAGATTTTGCAGGAAATATGAAAAGTAAGCGCCGCAAATTTCTGCTGATATGGATGCATAACTTACACTTTTATCAGTCGATAGGGCACTAAAGTTGCTTTAATTATTAAAAACAAATCAATTTGTTAGCAATATTAAGCATATTAATTTTAAGAACTACATAAAAATTGCACTGTCACGGCTGTAGCTGTCCACCAAACACATACATACATACAAATAACCCAAATAGTGCAGAACTGGCGCCGACACGTACCTCGTTGAAACGCCGTTGCCGAAAGGGCCGCGCCGACACAGCAACGCCAAAAGGGTCCATACCGCAGAAAAATACATACATAGATAATTAAAAACTTCAGGAAGTGACCAACGCAATCAATATCTGAGAAATCCTCTTGCGCGTTCTTTTATTATCCGACAAAACTTTCAATTTTTTTGATCAATTAATTAAGCTGAGGGAGTCCGTATTACAATTCAAAGATTACATTATGTAAAACTTCTTCACACGTGGAATGATATGTACATGCTAGTCAAAGAGGTACGTGTATAGTTACGTATTGTTATAATCATTCACATGCATTAGAAAATGTAGGTATCACCATGTACAAACATGAAAGATATGTTGCATAACTTCCATTTTTTTATTTTTTATTTTCCATTTATTGATTAATTAAAATAATTATATAGGTTTCATTTTTTTAAGAAACTCTCTAGAACACACTAAATAGAAAAAAGATATACTTTAAAGTTGACTTCTTTGTCTATTTTGATAAAATTCTGTTAGATAGCCAGCGATGGGATATTGTTACTTGATTTTTGTATATAAAAAAGTATTGAAGCCATTTCAGGGCTTGTTTTGACCTGACACAGATAAAGTGGATGTTAGTGAAGATGTATGCCAAGACTTATTGCCTTACATGTTTTGTTCCTGTAGGTTTACTTTATAAAATTTGTAAATTTTTTTTGACAGTTAACGTTTTGGCAGTTCCATTATAATTTTGTTGCTTTGCAAGAGAAAAAAAGTCTGTGGGCTTAAATATTTCATTATGTTGTTGTCAAGTAGTTCTTTGGACACAACTCAGATATAAAGGTAAATGTGCGGATGACTTCTTATAGAACATCTATGGGTTTAAGAAACATATATTTCTGCGTTTTACCTTGATAATCTGAAATTATGTGATTAAGTTGTTATTTTGTAGTTTGGATATCTAAATCTGTGTAAATATTGTTCTATAGGGTGTAAGAAAAGTTTTTGTAATCATAAAAATAGGTAAAACAAGGATATTAATTAGTAAATTAATATTTTAATGTATAATAGAATGCATTTGAAAATTCATTCAGTCGACATTTATTAGCCATCTTATTATATGGTTTTAGCATAAATATTGTAAACCATTAGAAAGAGGATTCTTTTTTCTAACCAAATACAATTTGTTTATACAATTAATAATAATAATTATAAACAATAATTTGGTTATGTAGATTTAGTAATTTTTTTGCATCTGTTTTTCACCAGATATTTCTAAAAAAGTAACCAATTCGTTCTTTTCTTTTTCAAACTATATAGATAGAGGAAGCAATTTGGTTATTTGCTCTCTGTAAATTTGAGCCCAGAGTAAAATGTTAAATTTAAAGGTAATGTGATGCCCTCCAAAATGTAAAAAAATCCAAACGTCAAATCGTCAGGTTTTGTTGATGAAACGTCGAAGTGTTTATTTAATTGTTAAAGTATGAACTTAGTTAATGATTTTATAAAAAACAATTTAATTTAAATAAATAGTGTTGTAAATTAATATTAATTTATTTCATTTTGTAAAGAAATTTTTTTTTCTGTGTTATCAGATTAATAATTGTCATTGGAATTTGGATGGAAGATTATGGAGATTTATTATTGTATTAATTAAATTAATCTACCCTATGTCTGAAATACAGCTGCTTTTTATAATTTCAATAATATCCAGTAATACAGATTTATTTATGTAGATAGGTAAATGAATTGTTTATGCATTTCCACCATGTTGGTATAAAACCACGTGGAAACAGAAATTTTGCAGTTTGTTACTTAAAGTGCGGTTGGCAATTTAAAAGGCGCCAGAAATCTGATTACTTGTAAATTATGTAAGTTGTTTATTTAAATTTTAAGTTAGTAATACAAATAATGGAGATATTACTTCTGAAGATAAAAAGAATCAAACTTCTCAGACTTGATTTTTCTTTTATCCAAGTTTCTTTTTATTTCATTAGTTTTTGGTATTTCAATTTTAATTTTGTTTGTTTATTTCTTGTGTTTGTTCAAAAAATGTTGTCATTTAAATATTTTGAAAGTAACTCCTGGTTTATTATTTTGTTTTGTATGGGTGGTTTAATTATGTTTTATAGATTCACATTTATTTATTGACTATTGAAGCGTCCCGCCTGGTAGAGTCTCAGTTGTGATTAGAATCTAGGTTCCCAAATTCACAATAATTAATAATAGCCGGTGCATTTTCTTCTTTTATGGTAAAGGTAGGTGGTTTATATTTTGTATATATCTTCACTGTGCTACTAATCTGTTGTTGATATCAATCATCAATTAATTTATTTGTATTATAAATATTAATGATGCAAATTTTGTTAAACAGAATCTTTTCAAATATTAATTCAAAAGAATCATAAAATACTTATTGCCAGTTACCCTTTATTACATTTCATTTCCAGAATGTACATCAACATTCTTTTCTTATCAGACAAAATTAATTTAACGTTTCATTTGGAGAAATAATGAGTATCATTGAAACAGACTGAACTTTTAAATCTTTAAATACACTTTTTGTTACCAACTTCTTATTCACTCTATCGTCTTTTTCTTGATAATTGTTTTTTAAATTGTTTGTAAAATTGTCTGGAACTTCTCATCAAGAACCGTTTTAGTTAAACAAAAAATACAAAACAAACGAAGATCTAAAAAAAGAATACTTAAAAATATACATTTATTGCTCTGGACAAGTTTTTCGTGTACGCTGAAATAAATAAGAATCCAGATCCCATTACTTACAAAGTTGTTAAACTTGAGCATTGACCGGCTCAAATGTATGGTTATTGCTTATATACATTCATTTACACCTGCTTTTTTGGTAGGTACAGTTTTGGTTATATGCGTTGGTGGGACTGATAATTGACTGTCAAATATTTCTTAATTTTCTTCAAGTTCACACAGTGAATAATGTTTCTATTGGATTAAGATATAAATAAAGATGGGTTTTTTACAAATAATATACGATGACATATTCATGTGTTAACTATATTGAAATAAGGTGAATAACAAATTAGCGAATATGATTTTGAACAAAACGAAAGAATACAAGAACGATGCAATAAATAAATTACACATACTTAGATAAGATAATTTAAATAATTAACGTACATATTTGTTTGTACGTCAAAGGGTAAATGTAATAGCTATCGATCAATAATGTACAGACTATAGATTATAGAGTATCAAGGTATATTATGTATATTGTAAATTTTATAATTGCACAGCATATACTGTACTGTGCTGTAAAAAATGTATGGAAACTCAATGTTGATGCAATGCATTAAACGAACCCTCCATATCACGAAAATGAGACTCAATAATAACATTTTCTGTTCAAGTTATGCTTCTTTTAAAATCAGGGTGTCAAAACAATAACGAACAGTAACGCAGATGATTAAAGAACGTCAGAGATATAATCGAAAACTGAAGAAAAAATTCTAGCTTGAAAAACATTTTATTTATTTATTTACGAATTTATTCAAGATCAACAATCTGATTCGGAGTTTTTTGCGCGATAGACAAAATCGTGCTTTATTGTCAAACTATTTCAAGTTCAACAAACTACAATCCTTGGCACTAACAAGGAGAATATCGAGCAAAACGTGCAGGACCGGACTCAAAACTTGAACCTTAAATAACTGGGAAAGTAAACATTTTAGAAAAAAAGGTTATAGGAAAAGTTTCTCTACACATCATCAACTATCTCCTATTGTTCGTTATAGTTGGGACACCCTGTCTAAAGTCTCAGAGTTACTTAAATTGTAAATTCTATTAATACAGTTTTATGACAAAGAATTATTGTTGCATTTTATTTTCTTCTTATAGCTTGTTATAACTATAAAGTATTATATTTTTTATATGTCAAATACATACCAAATTCCACACATAAGGGTTCATTCTTTGTAAAATTACAAATAATATTTTTTAAATCAAGTTATTACCTGCAATATATTGATAGTTGTAAATTAATTATATATTACAGAAATCTGGAATCATTGAATAACATAACCTCAATTTTTGATTATAAGTATTATTTGTTTCCAATTTTATCTTTGTTATTGTGAATTAAATTATATGAAAATCTTACTTTATTTTCAGAAATGAACTTTATTAATAAAATGAAACGACTTTACCTGATGGACACTGTACACTATGAATTTTATTTATAACAAAATATATCTCGGGTAAGTTTTATAGCTTTCCAAGCTGAACACCTGCTTCTTGTGGATTCCGATAAATGACTGCATGTAATTCAGAATTGAGTTTATATAATAGTAGTCCCTTACCAAGAAGAATTATTTCTTACGATTCTTGCAGGCCCAAGTGTATTTGTAGTAAGAACACTTGGTAAAATTGTAATCCGCTTTATGAGCTGAATGAAACTTTTCTACTTTTCCTGCTTGAACTAATGATGTTATTACCAATATCTTATAGTTAGATCTTATTGCTTTATGCCTTATGCAATTATTGACCAGATACAAAATATTAGGACAAAGAAATAATTTTCAAGAAAGAAAATTTATCATTTTTATTCAGCTATTTTTCTCCTCTGCCAACGATTATTAACATTTCTGATAATATAAAGTTTTATAAATTTACATCGTCAAAGAAATCAAATTATAATTCTTGATCACTATGACTTCATTCTAACAAGGTCTGTACTACGCCTAACACAGTAACAGTTTTCATGTATAAACTTCTTCTAAATGTAATACAGTGTTTTGATTTTTTTAATCTTGAAAAATTACCAGTGTCTCATATTTTTTGAAGCGTTTTAAAAAGAATAAATAAAGGAAACACACTGGAAGGAAACTTGTATAAAATTCCTTTATGGAAATCTTGAAGACGACAATACACTACAAACGCTAAACCATATACTGCAAACAGCCTATAAAGTGTATATTATACGATTGCAGTTAAAAGACTCCTTTAACTACTATGGTTCAGTGTGTTGTTTTCTCATAGAGCCGTCTCCAGGTAAAATATTACTTCTAAAACAGCAGGAAACAGTAGCAGGAGTCCCACGAAAAAAACCACTGTGTGGGAAGCAATACAGTCGTTCTCAGAAATCGGAAGTACTGTTGTTGCAAGAGTGAAGTAAATTTGAACTCAGATTTCAGTTCCTATGATCAACGATCAGTGTATAAAAGCAATTATTCTAATCAGAAGATTATTTTGCTAAACATTCAAAATTTGTTAGAAACGATGATAAGATTTAGATTATGGTATACTGGCCGCTAACCACAACTTCTAAGCACCACAGTGTTTGCAGACATAGTGACTTTTGTTTGGCTGTTTGGCTAAAACCACAAAGGAGTCTTAATGAGAACCTTTTCTAATGAAGTTTGTTCCTAGTGGCCTATGCTATCATCATGGGAAAACTAAATTCTTAAGCTTACTTCAGCCTAATGTGTAACAAGTTGGATAACATTTGATGTTCAAACCGAAGAGACTGACTGTTAGTTGTTTATTTGGTGATGGCCTGGTGGGAGTGAAACGATAAAAATGATGAAATGAAATTCCGTCCTTTTGTATTCACAAAATATCGTTTAATACAATTAGATTTAGTCGTCAGTCTACAATCCTATCAAGACGGTTTTATTTTTTTATGACCGATAAGTTTCTATCAGTACTCAGGGCTTACGTACTGTAGCGCTGCACAGATCTTGGTTTTCTCTGGAAGAGATTTTACCTATAAGAGAATTTTTCGAGCTTTAAGATGCTTAAGATGCAACAGCCTTGGTAGTGTAGTGTCTAGAGTGCTGTACCAAGCGGCCCGAGGTCGATTCCCGGTGCAGGCAGATCTGGTTAAGGTTTTCTGCAGTTTTCCTTAGCTGTGACACAAATGTGGGATTTGCGCTGTTCCATCTGTAAGTCGGCTGCAGCAGCACTTAGGGCCTACGTAATAATAATAATCGCCCCCTCCCTCCCGCACAAGCTTATAGCTTCTGGGGCCTTGTTTCCAGGCTATGGGTTGTAGCAATTATTATTATTATTATTAAGCAGAAATCTAAAATAAGTCCACAAAAAAGGCATCTACATTTTCAGATGAAGAGGATAATTCTTATCAACGTCTCTCTCTCGCAAATAGTTTATTTGGAAGATCATATTTTATTTTTAAAGCTTTTCTATTTTTAAATATTTGTTTTTGGAGCTTGTTTGTCGTTGGATTTAGGCAACACTTTGTACTCCTCAAATACCGTGTAATCAATCTTTATCGGTTTGGAATTGCTTTGTATTGAAATATTTGTTTGTAGTAGCTTAGAATAATTTCGCTTTATTTATATTTTTTTATGATGAGTCCCTTTCTGTTAATCATATTTATGGAGACTTTCTAGGTGACGCTTAGTTGTTATTATACAAACACTAGATAAACCGGGCGTTATTCAATACTCTTTGTGGTCTGTTTTTACCCCGCTTATGACTTTATTTGATTATCCTAGTTGGTTTTCATTTGTCTTTCGTGGTAAAGTAAGGTAAGTCCTTCCTGTTTTCGGCATCTTTTTAGTTTTTTGAAGAGATTTCGCACATTTTATGAAGCAGTTTACAAATTTTAGAATAATGAAGGTTTATCTGGCTTTCAAAATCAGAAAATGTTTGGGATTTCTGTTTTTATTATTTTCTGATTATATTTTTTTCATTTTTCTGATTGAATTATTTACCACTTCTGGCTCAACCACTTGACACTCAAAGGACATTTTACAGATATTTTATTGTACTGTAATTAGATTTTTGCTATTTTGCAATTCATTGCATTATGTTATCTTATTTTTATGAAAGGTAGATCAAATATTTATGGTAAATCTGTACGAGAGTAATTTTTCAAGAATTAGTTGATAGTTATCGATGTCATCTGGCTCCGGTGTCCTTACCTAACGTCTTTAGTAATCTCACGAATACTAAAAACAACTCTAATTAGTTTTTTTGTTTCATAATGGTTTGGGGGTGTTATAAAATAGGGGGCATTGGCTTTTAATAGGTTTTTTAATACCAAAATTCCGCATGTGTTGAATAAACACAACACAGCACAAACACAGTAGGTACAGTTAATTTTGTGTCTGAATTAAAAATTATTTAAATAGTTTTATTTTATTATTTGTTTTATTTATTACTAATCGTGAAGTAAATATTCCCATTCAAATAAACCTAGTAAGGGTCACAAAAACGTTCTATCATCCTGAAATAAATTTATCGTCGTAGCCTCCTTCTATGGCTCCAAGTTGTTTAAACAACTATTGATAAACGATAGTTATTTTCTGAATAGTTAATTAGTAAATATTTGTAGCTTTTTAATTTGTTTACACAAACACAAAACCATTTATTACTGTAATAGCTAGTTTATTTATAATCAGTAGCAGTATTTCTAAGAATCTTCTGTTTTCATTAAAGACTCGTTCCTATTTATCGACAAATAAGAAGAAATCTAGTGATTTTGTGTTGGTTATCTAATTAAATAACGTTAATGGTAACAATTATAAGAAAGGTAATACTTGACTTATAAATATACAGTTAACTGTATGTATCGATCTAAATCAGATCCATAAAGGATGAATGATACATGATGCGGTAACCACAGACGTTTGATTGATTTAGAAGTAAACCTTAGAGTTCAGATATTATATATTGCTTTAAACTATTTCTTGTTAATGTCATTTTATCAGTAACAGTGACACTTTGTCAATATAAAATAAAATAATTTATCTGATCTTTTTAGTATTTGAAACAATTAATACCTACCTGCCCATTAGAATTGTGTCTTTCATTTCCTTGTAGAATCGATTCCTTTTATTGTATTTGTTATTGTTTTGTAGTCTCAATTCATTTCTCTTTTGTAAATTACAAAAATTGTTAACTCAGATGATAGATTAAAATACAACAAACTTTCTTTATTATTCAATTATTGTTCGTTAACATTAGTCTCGTTCAGATCTTTAATTGGGTTAAAAAATTGTATGAAGAATAACTTTTTAAAGCTTCAGCTCTCAGTTTCAGTAAAAGCATATCCTTTATCAGAATTGATCTTGAAAAATTGGATTGTTCTTATTTTGTGACTAAGCTTCATATTTTTAACAACAGTGTTAGTCGCGTGCGATCTTATTTTCCGCAGTATCATATATTGTTATACTGCTCTCTTTCTAGCTCCTTAGTTCGTATAGGCTATTAGAGCGAGTGCAAATCTTGCAGGTAGACGCTCTGAAATTTGTGAAATGCACTGCGGTTGATTTGTTTTACGAAAAGAGATGGCAGTTCTTCAGTGCTTCGAAAACAGCTGAAATTAACTGTGTGATGCTTTAAGAAATTAGTAGCAACTATTTAGAGACGAAAAAACAACAGAATAGCGCTTAACCAAGAGTTTATTGTTTTTTACATTTGGAACAACTCTCGAATGACACACTAATAGACAATTATCATAATTCGCACAGTTAATACATTACACAGGTCTGCGATTAGTGATGGGTAAATTCCCGGAATTTATTTTTTGGGGAATATTCCTGGAAAAATATCTGGGAATATTCCCGAACTTCCCATTCTATCGGGAATTTATATTTTGGTTTAAAAAAGGTCCAACATAGTGAAATTGTTCGAAAAATAGTTCAATTCACTATATGTCAATATACATCAAAGATACATTTATATTAAACACGTTAAAGTAACGCTAGAACCGGCCACGTGTTGGTAACAGGTCTTATAATAATAGTCCCTTTTACAGGCCATGAAGGCCCATTGGGATTCCAGACGTACGGTATTCAAGGGTGGCAAAATGGCTAGCTTTACGCACCAATCGCCTATTATTACCGGAGGAAATATTTTCCCAGGTACTCATTTTCACAAGCTGAGTCGACCTGGAAGTCCTAGATATTTAAAAATTCCAATGTATCACTCCTGGGATTCGAACCCAGGACCTAGTCAAGTGCCAAACCCACTGAGCTACCATGGCTTCTAACAGGTCTTACCTTGCAAAATTATATTAGGCAGTGTACGTTTTGTGCGTACGTGCGTTTACTTGCGTTTCACTTACTGGAGCATAAAAAATAAATTTCCACTTTTCGGGAATTTATCGGTGATTTTTATAAATTCCCAAAATAAATTCCCGGTGGGGAATATTCCTCATCGGGAATATTCCCATCCTCCATCACTATCTGCGATAGAAAAATTGTTTAAAATATAATCAGTGATTTTTATAGTTTTTTTTGCGCTGATTACGGGAAAAATAATGAAAAAATTCCATCACTCACAGTTTAGTTACAAATTCCACTTAAAATTATGGACAATTAGGCATTTTAGGCAGGTAAGTAGACAAATGAAAAACGTGATAAAAACTATTTAAATTATAATACATTTATCCAAACTATCTTGAAAATACAAAATGAAATGAATTAGGAACAGCTGATTAAAACAGCCAAGAGGCTACTAAATCACTTAACCACTATCCTCGTGTAAATGGGCCATTAGATCCACCTGTCTTTGACCGTGGGAAATATTGAGTTGGTCAGGTGGGCACACTGAGTACCTAAGCTGTCAAACCTTTGTTTGCTTTCCTCATAAAGTGTGTCTTTTGACTCTGTACTGTACACATGTGTTTTCCTAGTTTTATTAAAGTGGCAAGTGTTTCATTTTGTATTTTGTGTTGTCAATTTACGATGGCTATTAGAGGATGTATTACTTCACCCGATTGTTTCTGCTACAGCAGTAGTACTTACGTAGCAAAAAAGCAACAAAGAAATATTTTCAATTTCGTTAAAAAAAGTTTACTTTGCTTACTTTGGCATGAAGTTAGGCGATCAAGATAAACCTTGGGCCTCCCAAAAAGTCTGTTCAATTTGTGTTGAGGAATAAAGTCTGTTCAATTTGTGTTGAGGAATTGAGGCAGTGGAGTGAAGGTAAAAAAATCGTTTCGTTTTGGCATTCCCATAGTGCGGAGGGAACCAAAAAATCACAGCGATGACTGCTATTTTTTTTCTTGCAATGTGCAAGGTTTTAACTTAAAAAATAAAAAGGAGATATCTTATCCTAACATGCCATCAGCGACTCGACCTGTTCCGCATGGGCCTACTATACCGATACCTTTTCTACCAGTTAGTCTAGATAACGATTTAAATGAGACAGACATATTGCCTCAACTGAGTGCTAGTGAAGACGACAGTGAGGTCAGTGACATTTATGATCCTGGCACAAGCGAACCTATACCTTTCACTCAGTCTGAACTGAATAATATGGAGAGAGACTTAGGCCTTCCAAAGGATTTAGCGGAGGTCTTAGGTTCAAGATTGAAGGAAAAAAAATTGTTGGCGTCTGGTACGTCTTTTTGGTAGTATCGAAATAGAAAAAAGGACTTATGCCCTTTTTTTCTCAAGAAGGTGACCTAGTTTATTGTAACATCTTCCCTGGAGTTATGGCAAGTTTCAATGTTGAGTGTGTACCGGAAGATTGGAGACTTTTTATTGACTCCTCGAAAAGAAGCTTGAAAGCAGTTCTTCTACACAACGGAAACACTTAAAGGAAACATACTAAAACCTTGAGGTGATCCTCAACGAACTTAGCTATTCAATTCATAAATGGACGATTTGTGGTGATTTAAAAGTAAGAATGGCAAGTCAGAAAAACGCTAGAGGTCGGTACAAAGAACATTGAGAGGGTCAGTCTTGTAGATCCAAAAAAAGATTTGCTTCCTCCACTTAAAGCCTTATCCAAGGAAGGGGAATGCTTTAGATATCTTTGTCGGCAGTTTCTTGGTTTATCTGAGGTTAAGTTAAAAGAAGGAGTATTTGTTGGACCTGACATCCGAAAACTTATGAAGGATGACAACTTTGAGACATAAATGGACCCAAAAGAAAAAGCAGCATGGGTATCTTTTAAACTTGTTGTAACCAGATTTCTTGGGAACAAAAAGGATCCTGATTACAAGGCCATTGTAGCAGATATGTTGGAAAGCTTCAAGAATTTAGACTGTAACATGAGCCTAAAATTACATTTTCTCCACTCGCACCTTGCTGTCAGTGAGAAACAAGGTGAAAGATTTCACCAGGACATTAACGAAATAGAACAGCGCTATCAAGGAAGGTGGAATGTTAACATGATAGTGGACTACTGCTGGATACTGAAAAGACAGGACCTCAGCGATCTTACACCAGAAAAAGCACGAAGTTTTGATGGGAAGCGAAAATGATACTACAAAGACTTTCAGATCATTCAGTTTTACTAATTTTCTGTTGTTTTTATGAAAAATGTTTGGTTACTTATGATTTTAATCAAGTAAAATATACATTCCATAATTTTTTTGTATTTACCTTACTATCTCTAAAACACATCCGTTTTTTGCGAAAAAACCCTACGTGATAGAAAAAAACGGGTTTCGTTTTTGAATTAAGCGCTGAAAAACACATAAAAAAGTGACTAAAGTTAAAACAAATTTCAAAAAAGTATTTTTTCGCAGGCTTGTGTTATTTTCTAAGAGAGAGAACAACTAATTTGAGTAAAATCCAGTGCAGTTTCTGCTTCATTATTATCAGAAAAAAAAAAGTGAAAATATTTCTGTTTAGAAATGAAATGATTGTTGAGACAGTTGTTTTTTGATTTTTTTTTTGTCAAAACAGTGCTAATATAATAAATCATTTTAAAAAAGAACAAAGAAACTGTGGGCCTTTAATTTCTGTTGATAAGGCTCAAGAGAGAGTTGCTGCAACTGTAAATATAAGCCTGTGTCTGTGTACACTATATGTAAAGACACATAAAATGTATTTAGCAGACAAAAAAAGTGCCTCAGGAAGAAACCGAAAGCTGTCGGTGTTGTTCAACATATTGTCATATTTGATCATGCAAAAGACAGAATTCACTTGCACAATAATACAACTAAATTTATGAAATTTTTATTTTACCCGATAGAATAGATGCATATAACCTCACTTTCAAAATAAACATTCTTATAAAATAATTTTTTCTTTTATGAAATATATTTAATTTAGTTAATTAACTTTAACATGCACATCTAGTTTTTCATAGTATTTAGATAATATTTCTTATAACTAGACGATTTAGTTGTCGATTTAACTTTTTTTCAACTTAATTAAGTTTAATTCTATTTCAAAGAAAAAAAATCATCTGGAACAGTACTGTAGAATTTTAGTTAAAGTATTGTTTTCATATTAACGTTATATCTTCAGATTGCAGTTTTGATGTATTTCATAATTTTAAATCTGTTTACTAGCTTGTTTTTGTGGGAATTTGCAGAGTGACATTATATCCACAGAATTGATACACTTTGTTATGTAAAGGCTGAATTTTGTTGATAGTAGCACATATAAACATACAGTTGAGCTGCGTTTTTTTAACGTTCATTTGAAATTGTATAATGGCTTGTAAGTCAAAAGTTCTCGGCATTTAAAACATTCAAATAATGTTATTAATGATGTAATGTTAAGTCTTGTGAAGAAAGGAACATGTAAAAGGATATTTTTATGCAATTCAACCTTTTGTTAATTTTAGGAGATTGTTGTTCATCGACATTGAATTTAAAGGCATATATTTATTTTTTGACCCAAGTGTTGTATATCATTAAATTTAGAATTATATTTTCTATAAGTTTATCTATTTAGTTTTCGTATTAATGAAAAATTATAAATAATAATAGGGCTAAGAAATTTTTTATATGTCAAGATTCTCTTGTCTTGGTTAAATCATATAAAAGGACGGCCATTTTTTCAATAACACCTCTTTTTTCCATCATTTAAAGAGAGCGCACATCTTATTGACTTAAATAAGTTTAAGGTTAGGTTTAGAAATGTAAACAAGTGTCAAATATTGCAAGTTATAATTATTATTGAGAAACGTCAAAGTGAATTAATTTGAAGTTTATAAAAAAATAGTTTAATTAACAAGTGCCAAACGAGTTTTTAATTGGATCTTCGATCGATTTGTTTTAATACATAGAATTAAATTTTGATAAAGCTATTGTACTTACCGTTGAAAAATTATTTGGATTCAGAATTCCGTTTGGTAAAACCTGCTTTACATGGATTTAATTATATATGGAACAGTGATACATGTTTGTTGAGTTCAATGTTAATAATCTTATGCGCCAATTTTTAAAAGAAAATAATCCTACGGATATTTTCATGGATTTAAATTATTATTAAGTTAATAATTAAAATAAAAACGGGAGTTTCTCGTATTAGTTAATTTTTTTATTAGTTTTAAGAAATACAGGGTGACCCAGGGGTGCGTACAAGCTCCATAACTTTGTTTCTATCCAAGCTATCGAGTTGATCTTTTTCTTAAACGATAGAGCCGACAATGCGGCGCATTCTAAAAATTTCTATTTATATACAGTATGTTCCAAAATAAAATACACAAATAGATTCTGTTTTTTTAAATGGTAACCCCCCATTCTTGGATTACATTTTTGGATTCACCACTAGATTTTGGATATAACGCATCCAGTTTTTTAGACCTATCTGCAATAGTTTTTGACTTATGTCAATTTAATGTGTCAAAATGGTGTCGTGTATAGACCCATAGAAAAATTCACAACTTCAGAACCATTCACAATTAATTAACCAATTTTTTTCTAGTCGATTCCTTAAACTTTAGCGCATCTTTTGAGATCTAGGCGAACTCGTAGGCGACGTTCCAACGCCTACTACGATTTTTTGAAAATGGCAAATTACAAATATCAATAACTTGATTTTTTCAAATGGAACATCCTATATTTTATTGCACCATTGCATGGAATTTTTTAAGAGCTTTTTGCCAATATAGGGTTTGTAGGGTCTACCTTGTAACATTACCGAGATTTGTTGCAAAATAAGAATTATTGTTGGTTTCTCGAAAAAAAAAGGAATCGAGTAGACGCTGTCATAAAATTTGACACATCCGTGTAATTTCAATAATTGTACATGTCTAATTGTTGATAATGAATTTCACTCGCGAAGAATTAGTGAATATGGTCTACTGTATTGGCGAAGCTGACAGAAATCCTTTATTAGCAACCAGAATCTACCAACTCCACAGGCGTCTTCATTCGAAAAGTTAAGAGATCGGTTTGAACTTACTGGTAGTGTGTCTTATACCAAAAAGGAAATTGTTGGTGGTCGAGTCACTGAGGAAAATGAGTTGCAAGTTGTATTGATGCTACAGGAAAATCCTCACTTAAGCACTAGGGAAGTAGCAGCGGAAACGGGTATTTCTCAAAGTAGTGTGAACAGAATAATATTGAAACATACGTTTCACCCTTATCATCTGAACCTACATCAAGAATTGTATGGCGACGATTTTGTGAATAGAGTTGCGTTTTGTATTCAAATGAATGGCTTAATTGAGGAGGATTTTAATACTTTTTAAACAAAACTCTGTTTTCTGATGAAGCAACGTTTAAGAGCAACGGGTCGGTCAACCGACATAATATGCATTATTATGCAACCGAAAATCATCACTGGATGAGGACTGTTGATCACCAAAATGGATGGTCGCTTAATGTTTGGGGAGGAATTATTGGAAATATTATATTATTGGGAATTATGTCCTGAATGGTGAAAGGTATCTACATTTTCTTGGCGAAGATCTTCCCAGAATGTTAGAAGAAGTGGATTTGGACACCAGAAGGACCATGTGGATGCAGCACAATGGCGCTCCAGTGCATAACCACAGGATAGTCCGAGAATTCTTAGATCAATCCTATCCTAATCGTTGGATAGGCAGAGAAGGTACTATTCCTTGGCCCGCGCGATTCCCAGACCTTCCTCCTATAGATTTCTTTCTCTGACCATTTACTAGAAGACTAGCAACTTGTGTGGTATATGAGGGTGACCTATTTGAGCATTTGTTATAAGTAGCCTTTCTTCAAAATTTTTACATTGTTTCCTATTAATCATCCTTTCCTGTTCTTGTAAAGATTACAAAAAAATAATTGTTTCCTTGGTGATGTACTCCTGTTTCTATTACAATTTATTTTTTTAAACATAGTTCTTTTTAGAATTTTATGGATGTGTCAAATTTTATGAAAGCAGCCTACACGATTCCTTTTTTTTTTCGAAAAACCATCAATAATTGTTATTTTGCAACAAATCTCGTTAATGTTACAAGGTAGACCCTACAAACCCTATATTGGCAAAAAGCTCTTAAAAGATGCCATGCAATGGTGTAATAAAATATAGGGTGTTCTATTTAAAAAAATCGAGTTATTGAGATTTGTAATTTGTCATTTTCAAAAAATCGTAGTAGGCGTTGGAACGTCGCCTACGAGTTCGCATAGATCTCAAAAGATGCGCTAAAGTTTAAGGAATCGACTAGAAAAAAAGTTGGTTAATTAATTGTGATTGGTTCTGAAGTTATGAATTTTTATATGGGTCTATGTACGATACCATTTTTACACATTAAATTGACATAAGTCAAAAACTATTGCAGATAGGTCTAAAAAACTGGATGCGTTATATCCAAAATCTAATGGTGAATCCAAAAATGTGACATACTGTATATAAATAGAAATATTTTTAGAATGCGCTGCATTGTCGGCTCTATCGTTTAGAAAAAAGATCAACTCGATAGCTTGGATAGAAACAAAGTTATGGAGCTTGTACGCACCCCTGGGTCACCCTGTATATGATACCAAAATATATAAACAAATTATAAATCTCCAAATAAGAGAAACTTTACTATTTTGGAATTAATTTTTAACAACATAATTAAAAAGATGGAATTTTGTATTACGAGTTTCCTTTGCAAATTTAAATTAAAAAGTTCATATACATATAAGAGAAATTTTAATCTTTTCTCAGTTAATTTTTTTTGTTGTTTCGTTATTTTGTGTTCATAAAAATATAAAAATGTTTGGTTATTATCTTGGGAGGTTTATTTGTGTAGGTGTTTTTCTATTATTTTGTCCATAATTAATAACAATGTAGAAAACTATTAAAGCGATCCGCCTGAGAGAGTCTCAATTCTGTGGAAAGTAAAGTTTCTCACTACTGTAATACATTTAGCCGGAGTATTATTTTATTATAAGGTAAGCAAGTTGTAAGTTTCTGCTTTTTCGTCATCTTTTTACGAATCACGTTTTGTCTGCCTGTTATTATTATTGTTATTATTTTTAAACCCTTCATGTTATGGTAATATGTATACTTCTTTACGCCTACAGGATGCCTTTTACACTAAAAACTCTGCAAATAAGTATGAAAGATCACGAGTCTAAAATAGAATTAACGTTCATGCTTTTGAAAAACTGCTTGATGATTCATCAGACAGTGACGAAAGACGAAGAATACGAAGACTACTGCGATTCAAATGTTTTATATACAGCAAAACATCTATTTTCGGCCACCTCTGAAAAGCGGTTACCTCTAACAACGGCCAGTTTTCAAGTTCTAAAAGCAATTATACAGGAATATCCTTACTAATGACCCGCCTATCAGCGGCACCCCCCCATAATACGGCCACGGTCATTGCGACAAAAATTTTCTTGAAAAAATACCTGCAAATTTACCTCTCATTACCGCCAAAATTGTTTTGTTGACTTGTGTTAACAAGATTATAGAAAACAAATCAATACAGAGCAAAATTCCCAAAACTGGATTGGTGATTAACCAAGTACAAGACAATTGGTTTTGTAAAGCCAGAAATAAAAACATCCCCATATCCCCATAAACTTCACAATGACGAGTTGTAAAATGATTGTCTGATAACGTAAATAGCTCGGTATCCTCAATTAGATTTTTTGTTTGACAATAGGCTATGTGCATCAAAGTGCAGTTTACGAAAACTCATCAACTTTTTGTGTTTGAGATGATTTCTATCCTACACTTTATCTGCGCCCACACTCTCTATCTGCATTCTGATTTTAATTGTTATTATATTTGTTTTGCAGTTTTTCTAAATTTTTTAATAGGTTACTTAATAATTATTTGAAACTTTTTCATTGTTTCATTGTCGTTTGTAATTGATAAGTCTCGTTTATTCTTAGACTTATTTAATTTTACGTTTATTTTTCGAAAATTACTTTTCCTTCTCCTTGCTTATGTTAGTGTTATTTATAACATTTTATTGTTTTTTGCATTAATTCTTTAACATTTACTTTTATTTATCATTACTCATTTATTTTCTTGGGCATTAATTTATTGCTTATTGTTTTCTTAAAATTACAATTATTCTTTCAAGGTTCTTTTCTTGATTTGTATTTTTTTCTTGTTTATATACTATCTTGTTTTTCCGATTTTTGTTACTGTTTCTTTTGTTTACGCAAAAATTCTATTATCAACGTAAGTTGTGCGTTACTAATTATTTTTTCTAATTCTGATCATAAATAATATAGGCCTGGCGTGGACAACATACTTCACTGCGGAGTGACACCCGTTGCTTGTTAATAATAACTCAGTCTTTATATTGTAATTAACCTGACAATTAAATAAAAATTATAAAAATAATCCTGAAATAATTTCAAGAAGTGATAATAGGTAGATTGGCACCATATAGTCCGATGTTGAATACAATATACGGAACATATATGGAGTAAATACGAAATAAAAAAGTATTTGTAAGAACATCACCATGGTAAGGGTCATGGCAGGAGAACCAAACAGAGTGCTGGACCAGACAAAATTTAGACTGCAATGTCTTGGAAATTGTGATGGCCATGCAATTACAACAAGTGTTTCACTCCACAACTGCAAATGTCTTCATTCTTACAATAATGCCTTTCGAATGGATTACCTTTAATCCATTAAGAACTTGGATATTTTGTTGGTTATATTTATAGCACCTTTTCTATTAATTATCACTTGTTAAGAAAATAAATTAATGAGTCACATTAATTATGTTATTTATATTAGTTATAATATAAATACATTATAAGTATTTGTTTGTTGTGTAATATATGATTTAAAAGACTACAGTGTTATAATTTATAATTAATAATCAATAATAATCTATAAACAATTCTAGTAAATGGGGTTTTAATTTTTTGAAATTATACTTATAGATTCTGAAAAACAATATTTTTGAAATTAATAATAGCATTTCTGAAGTTGATTTGTTTTTTTCCGAAATTAAACGGAGGTTTAGTTTACTTTTCCGAATTTATGAAACTGAAGTAGAATACACATAATAATTTAATAAAATAAAAAAGTAATAATAATAAAACATATATCAGCCCGAACTTATGATGAAACAACCGAACTGAATAAATAAACTTATTTTGATGAAACATGACGTATTTTAAAAAATCTGCGAGAACTGCGCATTTACAAATTATTTGATTTTTGAGTTAAAACTCTTAAAAATTATGTTGAGGTTCTTGAGTTACACACTTTTTAAAAATTGACTTATTTTGATGAAAAATTACGTATTTAAAGAAATTTGCGTCAGCTGGTTACTTGAAAACTTAATAAAGTTGATGAAAAATCACTTGTATTTTGAGACAAACATTTAAATTATTTGTCTTTTGAGTCAAAAACCTTTTCACTTCTTAGTTTTTCAAGATTGACTTATTTTCATGAAAAATGACGTATTTTAAAAACTCTGCATCAGCTGGATACTCGGAAATTTGTTGAGAAATTCCTTATGTTTTGAGTCAGACACTTTTCCACTTTTTAATTTTTAAAAATGTACTTTTTTGATAAAAATGAGCTTATTGTAATAAAAAATGGCGTATTTTTAAAAATCTGCGACAGCTAGGTACTTGAGAATTACTCAAATTTGATGAAAAATCACTGGTATTTTGAGACAAACACTTTTGCAGTTTTTAGTTTTAAAAATTGCTTTATTTTGATGAAAAATTACGTATTTAAAGAAATTTGCGTCAGCTGGTTACTTGAAAACTTAATAAAGTTGATGAAAAATCACTTGTATTTTGAGACAAACACTTAAATTATTTGTCTTTTGAGTCAAAAACTTTTTCATTTCTTAGTTTTTCAAGATTGACTTATTTTCATGAAAAAAGACGTATTTTAAAAACTCTGCATCAGCTGGATACTCGGAAATTTGTTGAGAAATTCCTTATGTTTTGAGTCAGACACTTTTCCACTTTTTAATTTTTAAAAATGTACTTTTTTGATAAAAATGAGCTTATTGTAATGAAAAATGGCGTATTTTTAAAAATCTGCGACAGCTAGGTACTTGAGAATTACTCAAATTTGATGAAAAATCACTGGTATTTTGAGACAAACACTTTTGCAGTTTTTAGTTTTAAAAATTGCTTTATTTTGATGAAAAATTACGTATTTAAAGAAATTTGCGTCAGCTGGTTACTTGAAAACTTAATAAAGTTGATGAAAAATCACTTGTATTTTGAGACAAACACTTAAATTATTTGTCTTTTGAGTCAAAAACTTTTTCATTTCTTAGTTTTTCAAGATTGACTTATTTTCATGAAAAAAGACGTATTTTAAAAACTCTGCATCAGCTGGATACTCGGAAATTTGTTGAGAAATTCCTTATGTTTTGAGTCAGACACTTTTCCACTTTTTAATTTTTAAAAATGTACTTTTTTGATAAAAATGAGCTTATTGTAATGAAAAATGGCGTATTTTTAAAAATCTGCGACAGCTAGGTACTTGAGAATTACTCAAATTTGATGAAAAATCACTGGTATTTTGAGACAAACACTTTTGCAGTTTTTAGTTTTAAAAATTGCTTTATTTTGATGAAAAATTACGTATTTAAAGAAATTTGCGTCAGCTGGTTACTTGAAAACTTAATAAAGTTGATGAAAAATCACTTGTATTTTGAGACAAACACTTAAATTATTTGTCTTTTGAGTCAAAAACGTTTTCACTTCTTAGTTTTTCAAAATTGACTTAGTTTCATGAAAAATGACGTATTTTAAAAAATCTGCAATAGCTGGATACTCGAAAATTTGATGAAAAATTCCTTATGTTCTGAGTCAGACACTTTTCCACTTTTTAATTGTTAAAAATGGACTTTTTTGATAAAAATGAGCTTATTGTAATGAAAAATGACGTATTTTTAAAAATCTGCAACAGCTAGGTACTTGAGAATTACTTAAATTTGATGAAAAATCACTGGTATTTTGAGACAAACACTTTTGCAGTTTTTAGTTTTTAAAAATTGCTTTATTTTGATGAAAAATTACGTATTTAAAAAATTTGCATCAGCTGGTTACTTGAAAATTTAATAAAGTTGATGAAAAATCACTTGTATTTTGAGACAAACACTCAAATTATTTGTCTTTTGAGTCAAAAACTTTTTCACTTCTTAGTTTTTTAAAATTGACCTATTTTGATGAAAAATGACGTATTTTAAAAACTCTGCATCAGATGGATACTCGAAAATTTGATGAAAAATTCCTTGTGTTTTGAGTCACACACTTTTCCACTTTTTAATTTTTAAAAATTTGCTTATTCTGATAAGAAATCTGCGGCAGCTGGGTACTTGGAAGATTATTAAATTTGATTAAAAATTACTTGTATTTTGAGTCAAAAGCTTTTCCACTTCTTAGTTTTTTAAAATTGACTTACTTTTAATGAAAAATGAGCTTACTTTGATGAAAAATTACGTATTTTAAAAAACCTGCGTCAGCTGGGTGCTTGCCTAAATTTGATGAATAATCATTTGTTTTTGAGTTAAACATTTTTCCATTTTTAGTTTTAAAAATTTGTTTATTCTGATAGGAAATGAGCTTATTTGAATGACGCATGAAAAATGACGTATTTTACAAAGTTCTTAATAATTCTAATTCATAATTGATAATTCTAATATCAATCTTTTAGGCTCAATTAAATAGAAAACAAATAAATCAGTGATTTTTGATAATAAGCAAATAATTAAATGAAACAGTATCAATCAATCAAAGTTAAATTATCCAAAAAGAACTTTATACGATTTCTGCAGAAAAGGTGACCTTAAAGTAAATTTCGCAACTGTGTAAACGCAACAAATATAACCAAATCAAAAATAGCAAGTATTTGTATATATAATATATAACCTAAAGCGAGCAGAAAAAAATGTGTATAAAGATTAAAAGATTATCAATGATAATTTGTGTATTGAACGATGTTGTGTAGCCTTTCTTCTTAATCTATGTAATTTAAAGTTGATAATACACTTGTTGTTTCAGATGCTGCTGGTTTTCTGAAAGGCAGTCGATAAAAAAAACTCAACGTTTCAAGAGACGCTACGTAAAACGAATTGAAGCAAAGTTAAGTTTGAGTAATTGGAACATAAAAAAGAACGAGGAACATTAGAAGCAGAAAAGGCATAACATTATGTATGTAGTCTGTAGTTCATACTGAAGTAATAAGTACTTTAACGTAACCCAGTAACGTACTATTTTTAATAGATATTGATTTGTTAAATATATTTTAAATATCGAATGTTTCTTTAATATAAAAAATATTCATTAAATCTTTATTTACAAATTTACCATCTTTGTATGTACCATGTTTTTTGTTTCATTTTAAGCAAATAATTTGCACTTAAATCTTCATGTTTTGTAAAAATTAATATAATTTTTAAAAAATAATTCTAATTTGCGATATATTATATAAAGATGTGTAAACCTTGAGGCTTTCAAACCGGTAATGTCCGTAAGTAGATTTTAGCTGGTTTTGGCAATCGGCGCGGCGTTGGCAGGTTGAGCTTGCACCATTTGTGTTAAAGTCAAGGTAAGGTATTAGCATGTAGCTGTTGTTTACTTCTTAGCAGCAAACTAACTAATATATTTTGAGTGATGCAAAACCAAATAAAATTGTGTATCGATAAATTGATGAGTTTTTTATTTTGCTTTTTGAGTACAGATTTCATCCAGATTAATATCCACTGAATATTTTCGAATATATTCGTTTTATATTAAATAAATGATATTAAGGGCTGGTGAATGGTAGTAATACAGCGGTTCTCAACCTTTTAATATTTGTGACCCAATATCAGTTTTAAGCGCGCCCCTTCCAATGGTTTCTTGGAGTCCTAACATTTTTTCCTACATCTATTTTTCTTTTGCTGCTGATAGGCAGTAATAATTTTGAGGGCCAGTCATATTAGGAAAACCATTTCTTCCATATTAACAATATATAACAAGGTTAAACTTCTGCAGGAATAGCGAAATTACGCCACATTTGGCAACACTGTCTACCCCACCCGTATTTCTCGCGTTTACACGAGAAGTTTCGATCTGTCTCAATCATTCTACCGATGCACCTGCTAGTAGAAACCAATGTATAAAGCGATCAATTTCGCGCGCCCCCTGTAGTAAATTTGCGTTCACCTAGGGGGGCGCCCGACACAGGTTGAGAGTTACTGTAGTATTCGATTCTAATGTTTCTAGTAATTTTTAGTATTTAGGTATGATTTTGGTTGTTATAAAACTGTCGCTTACTTGCAAGTAAATAGTTAGTGACTTCCTTAAATCATCTGATATACAATTTAACAAATTACATTCTAGAGCATGAAATTTAATTAACCAAAAAACGAGTCATTTATAATTACGTACAGTTACGTACTTAAAATGTCGAATAATAACCACCCTCCTATCCATATAATAGGTAGCTGTCGTTCATTTGCTTGGTAAAATATAAATCTGTCCGCTAAGACTTAACGAGGTTCACAATGACTGCATTTGTTGAGGTAATCTACCTAATCCTTGCAAACTGCTTACTCTACGGGTATCTAATTAAGGTGGTGACATCAAAGTATGTCATGAACCTCCATGAAACGAAGAAAAACCTTATATGTTGTAAATATTTACAAAGTAGCAATTTCCTTGTCTGCTATTTTCT
Source organism: Agrypnus murinus (assembly GCA_929113105.1). Taxonomy (NCBI): domain Eukaryota; kingdom Metazoa; phylum Arthropoda; class Insecta; order Coleoptera; family Elateridae; genus Agrypnus; species Agrypnus murinus. The sequence goes on from OV816031.1 coordinate 31,712,476, forward strand.
ACCGGATGCATATCAAGACAATATCGTAAAATAAATGGCTGCTAATGTAATATTGAACACGAGGAATTTTTCACACACAAATATTATCTGGTATATTGGTATGTGGTACGTGAGTAATACTACATAATACACTTTTATATTTTAATTTATTGCTACAATTGCAATCCACCAACGTTTCGAAATTTCAAAAGCGTATTATATCTAAAATAATTTAAAATAAATTACATAGTACCTGTGGTGACTATTCATGTAGGTAGATATGTACAAAAATATAAAACAATAATTATTATAAAAATTCCAAAAAGTATTGTGAAAATATTACGAAAGGCAAGTATCCTCAACAAGAATTCAATAATATATAACATATGAGCATACCATTGTAATAATTAAGGCTAGAGGTTATTTATACAATATTTATTAAATTTAATAAGCAGCATTGTTCGCAAACGTAATCTAATAATAGAATTATTTTGTATTATTATTTACTTTTCAGACTTGCAGAGGCGGTTTCGCTTTTATATTGCAATAAACAGAAGACTAAACTGATTGAAAAAAAATCCATTTAAAAATTTCTATTCTTGCGAATAGTGTGACCGCAGTGAAAAATATTTTAAAAAAATCAATAAATAGATAATTTATAAATTAATAAATAATCTATAAAAATCACACCTTTTTGCATTGAGATGTTGTGTAGCAGACAGATAAATTGTAATTAATTAATTGTAATTAACACTGCTAAACCACTGAAATGAATACATATTTGTGCGTGGTATAGGGCGGTGACATTTTTACCGACAACCACAACAAGATGTTTATGTGGTTGTCGAGACCCACTGCTTAACGTGTCCATCTGACAGCAGGGCGAAAGAAGAGTTGAACTCTTTACCGCGCAGCTACCCACCCACAAATAATAAACCATAAAATAACGTAAACTGCAGGTGATGCGGGGGGGAGGGAGGGCATAGATAGATAGTCACATACGGTATTTTTATTTTGGAATTTTAATATTGACTAGTAATAAGTAAACGATATGCTACATACTATCATATTTGCCTTACCAACACACAATTATTTGACCACTTTCTTGGAGGGACTTACCTGAAACAAAAACAAAACATTAGTAATTTTCATTTTTCTATTTCCCTAACAACAGAACTATATAATTTTGAAAATGTTACGCTTTACGAATAAACAACAAAAGCTTTTCGCACTTAAACGCACACTGATATTTACTTTCGATTTGAAGGATCTTTGCCGAGCAAAGGCATCGAACGACGAAAATTGCTATTCGAGAATACGGACCCAGAAGGTCAATTAGGGAGCGAATATGGCCATCCTTTTACTTTCTTCCTTCCTTGAATTCTACCACGCTGTCTTGCTTGATCAAGATGATTAGTCTATAATCGTTAAACCTTTTTGATGTTTTATTTGAAACGTTTTATTGACTGCCTTTGATAATTATATTGCATCATTCATATAAGTACATTATATTTGGCAATAATAATATAATGAATCATTGTGAATTGGCTTCCCAGTGATAGAAATACCATTGCTATTATGTGTTGAATGTTAATTATTATTATATACGAGAAAACTATGATGATGACATGGTTGAATATAACTAATAGTTAGAATTCTAATAAAGAAATTTCTTTTCATATCTTAGTTTAATTGATTTGATTTCATTTAAAAATATAAATGGAATATCTTTTATCTTTAGGTTAATATTACTAATTTTGTTGAAAACTTTTGAACACTTGTCGTTGTTATTCTTTCGTTAACATTTTAGGATTTTTCTTATAGTTGGTGCATGATATGATTTGTATAAAGTGATTGTTCTGATTTTTTCGGTTTCCTGTTCTACGTAAAACCCTTGATTAAATGTTTTAAGTAATTAATATACAGTTGTTTGAATATTAGGTTCCATCGACATACAATGGATGCCTGATTGTGTAATGAAAACATAAGTGAAATATACCATTAGATTGGGAATTTTTTATCTATAAGACTTACTAATTAGTTTTTTTATTAATTAAAATTTATAAACAATAATTTGGTTGTGTTAAATTGACTTGGTAAAGTTTCTTTTGCTTCATGCAAAAATTTTAATTCAATTGTTTCGACAAAAAGATATAAAAGCACCGCCATTTTTGTAACAAAATCTCTTCTAATATCATCTTTCAAGAAATACGCATCTGTTGTAGAGCATAACTAAACTTTTTATAAACATAACCTTATGTTTATAAAAAAATGTAAACACTTCAATGTCATGTTTTGAGGTTAATGTTATTTTTGTGAAACGTCAAACTGTTTGAAATTTAAGAATGTTGGTAAATCTAAGTGATTATCTAACAATTGCTTCAAGTTAATCAAGTGTTAATTTATGTTTTCATGGAGATTTTATTACTCTAATAAAGAGAAGCTTAAAACAAAATTTGATTGGATTATAAATGGATATGGACTTTAATAAAAATTAATTTACTTAGCACTATTTTACAATTAAATGGAATTGGAATTCCAATTAATAAAGCCCTTTATGTGAAAATATTTGAAAGAGATCGTTGACACACTTTCTTCATTTCTTTGTCGAGACGAATGAAGGCAGATAGCGGATATTTGGGAATTTATAAAAACAAAGTTGGCAATCTTGTGGCGGCGAATATTTAAAACGGAATTAAAATGTAAAAGTGAGTTTTTAGTAAAAGTTAGTTTTATTTTTAGTAATTAAGAAATATGATGATACCAAACTATTAATCTCCAAATAAAGAATACTGAATTATTTTGGGATATATATAAAAAAATTATACATAGGATTAAAAAGATATAATTTAGTAATCAAATTTTTTTTATATAATTGTATTTAAATATTTAGAGATAAATTAATAATTGCGGACCGTTTCTATCTTTTTACTTCACAAAAAAAAGATTTTTCTGGTATCTAGTTTCAATTTTTATTTTGTTTCGTTTTTTTTTGTTATTTGGTATTTGTTAAATTAAAAAGTTGCTATAATTTTGAAAATTGCTTTGTGTATCTGTTTTTATATTACTGTGTCCATATATATAAGAATTTAGTTGTCTATTGAAGCGACCCGCCTGAGAGTCTCAATTGGTGGAGAGCTAGACTTTTCACATCAATATATTTTGCCGGAGCATTTATTTCAATAAAAGATAAGCAAGCAGTGAGTTGTGTATTTCATCTTTGTTACGGTAGCATCTGTGTCTGATAGTAAATCTACATAAATAAAATATATTGTAACAATATATAACAGCAATTTAATAAAATTTCTCAAGGCTAGGTATTAAGTGTTTTGTTTTTCGCAATTACAAATTCTTAATGTAATTAAGAATTCGTCAAAAGAAATGTGCCTAAAAAGGCTATTGTCTATGAGTGTATTTTAAGATATTAGCACTATTCAATTCTACAAAAGATTCAAATAAACAGATAATAATAAGAAGAAAGGGAAAGAAAAAAAGTAAACTGAGCAATCCGAAAAAGGATGCAGAATTAGAGAAAGCGACTGCGGAGAAAGAAGCAAAATCGGAATCAAAAATGGTGAGAAATTTTAAGAACAGGCAAATTGAGCAAAAGACAAATTTGTATTTGGATGAGGAAGTTATTCCTCGACAGATGGTAATGAATGGCAATCAAAATGTTACTTTGCAAGTACCGGTGTGGTAGCACCTGGTTCAATTAAATATATAGAGACGGAAAAATTTCCAAAGAAAGTCTTGGTGTGGTTGTCAGAGAGTTTAATGAGGATATCAGAACCATACTTTGAATCTTCTCGCTTAACAATGAACAAGGAAGTCTGCATTAACAAATATATCCTAAAATTGAGGCTTCATAAATAGAATTAAAACGGAAGAAATATAGAACATTTTGGTCAAAGTTGGCCAGAGCACACTACGCAAAAGATGTCTGACGATTTTTGTAGCGGAAAATAATAATATATCAATGACTTGGGTAAATTTGAAAATTTTGATGTCTAAAGAATGTTACTTGGCAGATCAGTTTTGGATTTCATCTTTAACAGACAATGAAAAACTAAAATCTAAAATATAACCTTATATACCTACAGAACTTTCACGATTCACCGGTAACCAGAAATTTTAAAATGTAATATCCCAAACTTCCAAAGCTTCCAACTTATTATGCTCTAATATTTAAATATCAAATTCTCAGCCTTCACAAATTAAAATATTTAAGATTTTAGATTTCCAAATATTACTGTATCTCCAAAAATTCAAAATTCTGAAGATCCTGATTCATTGATATTTCTGAATGATACACTGAAAGTCTAAAACCTTCATTCTTAAACGTTTGAAGAAATGATATTGAGAAGTTCCAATCGTAAAACTTTTGAAACTCTGAAATATGACATGTTTCTGTAAATGTTGAAACAAACTAAAGCTTTCAATTTAGGAAGCTATGAAATAATCAAATTAAAAGCTAAAAACAGTATCTAAAAATGATGAACTTTAATTCGTAAAGCTATGAAACTTGAAGATTCGAAACTTTGAAATCTTTCTAAACCTCGTCTATTTTAAAAACAATAAATTGTTCAAATTTGATATTTAAAAGCTATTAATTGTTGGAACAGTAAGAAACTTTAGAAACTCTGGACCTCCTAAATGTTTCTTTTTGAACTCTTTTCGATGAAATGAAAAATTCTCAAGGTTCGTATCTGCGACCTATTGAAACTCTCAGACTCCGAAAGTTTATTGCTAAAGTTAAGAATGAATTTTACTCAATGTGTAAATCAGAATTAAATTCTATTTAACATTTATTTTTATTTTATTTTATTTTATTTTATTTTATTTTATTTTATTTTATTTTATTATTTATTTTTCGTTGGTTTATTTTCATTGAGAAAAAATTATAAAAGTGTAAAAAATAAAACGTTAACAGCATTAGTTGACCATAATACGAATGTTCCTGTTATCAAAAACTCAGAGCTAAAATTTATATGAAGAAGGTTACATAAAACAGAATAAAAATTAAAAATCGCCACTAATCACCAAAAACACTATTTTATGTAATTATGTAAGCAAACATGTTCTGCAAAATAAACAGCAACATTACTTTAAGAATAATTTAATTATCAAGTTAAAATAATTCATCCTAGTCCTTGAAAATCTGTTTTCAAAATGTATGCTAAATATTTATAAAATATGAAGATTTCAATGTAAATTTCTTGCTCAAAATGAAACCTTCAGTAAATATTTCGAATATAAATCTTAAGTTAAATCTTAATTTTATATTAAATGTTTATCAACTTATATGCGTTTAAATATTAATTTTAACATTTTATATGTATATTAAATTCTTATATATCTGTCCAAATATGAATTAAATATACATGAAAAATAAAGATTCAAATATAAATTATTTATTGTAAAAAGACATATTTTTATATTAAAAACATTTAATATTTAATATATATTATGTAATTAGGAGATCAAGCGATACTTTAAATCCGAGAAGATGTATTATAACGCCTCGGCTGGCGCCTCGGCGTTATAGTACATCTTCTCGGATTTAAAGTATCGCTTGATCTCCGTATTGCATAAGTTGTTTTACTTTATTTCGTATTTCAATCCTAATTTCTCCCTTTTAAAATTCATCCGAATTTATTGTATAAAGAAGCAAGTTGCCTTGTCTGTGTCGTTATACGTGTAACCAAGGAGATTTGTAAAGCAGCATGTCACGTGTAGCTGTTATGCATGATTTACGTTGCCAACAACAACGGAGATCAAGAACGTCTTGAACTCCGGTGTTATTGACACCGGAGATTAAGATATACTTTATTTTACTAATTGTGGTATATAAACAATTGTTTGAAATACGAAATGAAATAAAGTACATTTAACAAATACTTATTAAAGATATAATGCTACTAAGTAAAATTTGATTTTCATCAAATTTAGTACAAATATAGAGTCATTTACACGTTTTCGTTCCTCTTGTTTTCAGTTTACAAAGCTTCTTTCTCCCTTCTCGTGCAGAGCAGTTGCCTGAACCTTGGAATCGATATCTCTGATCAGAAAGCGCGAGATGACTTCGAGCTTTTTGTGTCTTCCTTTTAACAATTAGTATTTGCACTTATAACTATAACCTTTGACCCACCCAACATTGCTCGGAAGGATGGCAAGGAGATAAGCTCAGGTGGGGCGATCCTGTTAAGAAGAATTAGGGATAACGCACAAACTATTTCATCTTCTAAGTTCTCAGTCTCAGTACAATTTTCTCAACGGCACTTTCTTAAACTTCGAAAAAAAACGACATCTTAGGTCACGATGCGCAAAATGTCTTCGTTGGATTGGTCTAACCAGCTACTATTGGCGCTTTCATCTTCCGCGCACTAGGGGGACCCTACCGTAATGGGTACTGCGTAACTTATAGGCTCTTGTAGATTGATACTAAAATAATTATAGAAATGGAACTTGCTTTAAATAAAATGGCGCGGAGATCAAAGGTCAAGGGTAACTATTTATTGCTCAGATTTATTTGCTCCTTTGTAGTCAGTTCAAATCTACTTGGTTGATTCTTTTGAATGCCCTTTGAATTTTGATCCCTGGTGCGCTGTGTAACCAGAAATCACAAATTTAGTTCACACAGCACAGTCCGCAATATCGCATTCCAAAGTGGTGTATTTTTCAAAGTTTGAAAGGAGAGGCTCTTAAAACTGAAAACTTTCGAAATTAACGAGTGTATAGGCAAAGGTGAAAGACAAAGTCATATTTTTATGTCATAGTTTAAGTTATTTTTTATGTTGTAGAAAACTGTTCAACAGGATAATAAATAATGAAATGAGGTAGCAATTCTTTACTATGTAATACAGTAATACATACATATGTAAAGTAGTTGTGGCCAATAAAACTTACCTCATGCATTATTACAAAGATTTAACCTTCAAAGTAAAAATTAGAAAACATATGCATGCATCTTTAATGATATAGTCATATGAATGAAAAAGCTACTCACTTTAAATAATTAAGGTTAACTAACGCAAGAATATTCTTTGACGTTAATTCATTTTATTGTCTCTGTAAGAACCTCTTTAGTAGGTTTACTACTACCACTTTTGCTACTGCTTATTAAGAAATGGGGAACAACAATAAAACAGCTGAAAATAATTGTAATTTAATCGGTTTTTCATGTTTGACGTTCTGCTTTTACGCGTACAAAATAATAATGCTATGTTGTAAGTTAAGTTGATGAAGAATAATTTTTTACAGCATCGTCGAACAAAAGACAATGCATTGCTTAATTAATTCTTTTTTATTACTATAATCTCTATATTAAGCAACTCTTGTTATTTTTATTATTTTTAGTATTGTTATTATTTATTTATTTATTTATAAACGGCATGTTTATACCTCCTTTGATTATGTTTTAAAAGTTGTTGTTATTAAATATTGAAGATAAACAAGTAATTAATTAGAAATAGAGGAATTTTATTTTAAATTCTTGTTCAATCAATCGGAATCTTTAAATGTTCGTATGACTAATTTAATTAATTAATTAATTTTCAAAGTGTCTGATTATGAACACCTAAACCTTGAAACTTTAATACGCATTTTAATTTCTATCCCATATTCTATTCTATTAGCATAAATGTATACATCCAGAAGAATGGTACACTCTGCGGATCCTTGACACGACATAATGCGCCCTGAAAGTCAAAGCTGCTTAGTTTGGCAAATTTTCGACCCTTTAGTTTGATTTTCTGGGAGTTTTCAGAAGCTTTCCAGTACTAGCTCTTATACCTATAGTATCATCAATTAATTGGATCACCGTTACTAAATCCTCTTTCATCTTACCTCTAATTAAGAATAGATTTTGATTCATCAAGTACATCAATCATTATTAGTTGACAAACATTCATCCACACACTCCTTATCATTAATACTACCTTGTTGAAAATTTGAGATCCATTTCAATAGTGTCAATGAAATGTTTTCAAATAGACTTCTATAGTAGGAACTGTTCTTACAATTGCTTACTAATATTAATTTATGGAATACTGCACCATCTTGCTCAACTGTATTGATTTTAAGAGCGACTAACCTCAATTAACAATGCAATTAACAATGTAATTAACAAGCCTTTGTTGAATAAATACTAAATTTGGATAAATGTTGATTTTGATTCTTCCGGTAATAAAATGTATCAATATATTGGTTATAAAGCAGTAGTATTTCTTTCATCTTTTGATTTATGGGGCAGCTTTGATGACATTAGTTTTGTGAACCTACGTGTGTGATATAGCTTTGCCTTTCCTTGTTTGTATTGTTGTAGATATTTTTGTTTTTTATTCCATTTGTAACAGAAAAGCTTAAAAGTAGCATTCAGTTTCCCCTATACCCACTGAATTTGCGAATGCCCATTTTAAAGTAAGCGGTGGAACCCGATTTGATTATACCCACAAGTGACTCAGTACAAAAAGTTGAAAAAATCTCCACATGTGGTATACTATTAGACTCTCCACAACTTAGGGAATTTAGAAATATCACCAAATGCCCCTACCCTCACTTCTCTTACCGCTCAAGGTCATTTGAAAAATAAATTTTCAAAGCCACCACACAACCGCTTGTGGCATACTGTTGAACACTCCATGGTATAAGGAATTTAAAAACATTGTCTAAAGACAACCAACTCTACCTTATCCTTTGAAGAAAATTCGCAAGCATCCTATATGTGACAGATATACCATTAGGCTCTTCATCTTAGGTCATGGACAAACACACCACCCAAAACAATCTCGCTCCTCAACCCTTGAAGAATGATTCACACTGTTCATGTTGTATAATATCATTTGAGTTTCCATAAGCTAAAAGTTGAAAAACGCCACTCTAGACAACTACCCTCTATACCTCCCCCACCCCGCCTTAAATATAAATACTCATTGAAAGCAAAAAGAAATGTGACACATTATTTGACTTCAAATAACCATACTCGTAGTATGGTAGTACTCGATCATTAACTTGTACTACCCAAGACCATACATGTGGCACATTGAAGGGGTCTTGAAGAGTAATTGGGTAGTCTGGAGTGAGAAGGACAGCTGTATAGGGCGGTATTTTTGAACTCCTTAAGTTACGGGGAGTCTGATGTATGCTATATGTGTGGACTTACTTTTAGAACCTTATGGAGAAGACGAAGAACCAAGTTAATATATTTTCTAGGAGAATGCTACATCAGGATATATTCGAGCTATAGTTCGTACCTGTGGCATTTTTTTCTTGATTTGGCAATAAGACAAAGTATCCCAGATATCAATGAAGGATTTCAAACTTTAAAAGGTACATTTCGAGCAGTTCCCTTGTCAGTTCATTTTGCTAAGCTGTTTTGTTATTGAATATTATTCAGGAGATTACAATCTATAAATATGCAAAGCCTGGTAGAATTCTTTTGGAACCCAAAATTCTATGCTTCGTGTGTATATTCCTAATAAAATCCTATATTTATCCTACGCAAAAGGATATATAAAGTTTAAGATTTTGGGTTCCATCAGAATCCTGGCATACTTTGCACATTTATACATCGTGACCTCCCGGGAAATTTTGGATGGGCCTCAAAAATCTAATAAGCCGTTGATCTCTAGAGGTCATCAAAGTTTCAAGTACTCTTTTCTATTTGACTGAGCTTTTTTCAAGAAATATAATTTACCTTATTTTTACAGAAAAATAAATATATTCTTGTTGCTTGCTTTATATCTGACCTTTTGCTATGCCACAGTTTTTGCCCTTTACTTCAAGTCCTTTAGTTAAAATAAAGTATCCAAACTGTATGCCTGGGAAAGTGCTAACTATAAGAAGAGGTACACTGAGAAAAATAGTCAGGTTAAAGTAACCCAAAATAAGTTGCAGCAATCTAAAAATATGTACAAATAGTGACAACAGTACCTGTGTGTAATACGAACTATATAATTTTAATAAAATGTTTTTTGTTAAATTGACGCAATAAGGTTAAATCAATTACAATCGCATGTGGTAGGAGCAACCGAAAAATAGTTGAATTTACCATACCAGTTGGGTTATTTCAACCTTACTCCCTTTGTTTTGGTTTGGTTTGAGACAATGCGTGTTAAGTTGTTTCAGCCTTACATATGGTAAATGAAACTTATCACAAAGTAAATACTACCCTTTCGAAGGGCAAAAGTTCTAACCATAACGTTTGGTTCATTTTACCTATTTATATAGTAGCTTGAATCAATAAGTTAAGCTATTTTAGTTTGAATCGTAAGTTAAAATAGCCAATTGTGCATGTAGATTTAACCCAAGTAAGGTAAAATTCTCGTTAAGCTGATGACACTACCCATACTAGTGACCGATTTTACTAGAACCCGGGTAAAATTTACCAAAGACCGGTTAACTATAAATAGATAGTTCACTTAACAAATCGCTTGTTTATTCTGACCTTGGTTTTTAGTTAACGCTGCTAAAATCAGGTTAGAACAACAAAAATTCGGTCTACTATAATATAGTTATCATATTTTCTGAATATTTTTCTCAGTGTATAGTACCGCCTACCAGATTAAATTTTAAAAACTACCCCCTATATGCACTGAACCATTTTATTTGGTTTTTGCACAATAAATAATGGAGTTATGGATTGCAGTGCTTTCTTTTTAGTAAATAGCCTGTATAATAATTATACAGGCTATTTACTAAAAAGAAAACAAACTGTTTTGACATATTATGTCAAAACAGATGACTATTTGCTGTTTTTGTTCAGAAATTTATACGGATATTAATTTTTAAGTAAATAAGAAACAAATCGTTAACTTTCGTGCATCGTAATTCCTTGCAATTTGCATTCGGATGCATGAAGAGAAGAAACAAGCAAGCAAGATCAAACTATCATTTCAAGGTCACGAAATATTGACTGCTTTACCCTCGCACACATTTTATTGTTACGACCGTTTACGCGGATATTCTTGAAAATTATCCGTATGCGTATCTGTACCCGCGGATCAAATATTCTTATAGTTCTCCTGAAGAAGTTTGGCCCTCTTGTACCACAGGGATTCTTGTACCATAGTTGCCGCTGTTATTGGATGAATTACTTTATACGCTCACACGAGATGATGATAACTACCTGGAAGAATTCGTTGGTTTTGCTAGGTGTCCCTTGGAATTACCGTGGCGACTTTGATCTAATATGTAGTACAATCGCATAAGTTTCACATACAGCTTCATAGTTTTGGTCTACTCAGTACCCTAAAGCGAAAAAGAATCTTATAGCTCAGTCAATATACAGTATACACGGTGTCCGAAAAGTCTGGACACGGTCGAATAAGTCTAGAAATACACTTTGGATTCAAAAATGTTCAATATTTTTAAAAAAGCTAGCCAGTGATACCAATTATGACCTCTCCTAACCCCTGGGGGGTTGGGGGGTAATTTTCAAATCTTAAATGGGAACCCTCAGTTTTTAATGTAGATTTGGATTCTCCAGAAAAAATTAGATTAGTTTGACCCAGGATGAATGTAGATTTTCTTCACAGATGGCGCTACAATCGAAGAGAGGTACGAACGTCTGAAAATGGCAGAATATCTCGAGAAATACAGTTTGGATTAAAGAATAAGAAAATACGTGTTTAATATTTTTAAAAAGCTTTCCAGTAAAACCAAAGTTGACTCCCTCCACCCCACCCTGGGGATGGAATCGGGGGTAACTTTTAAAAGTTTAAATGGAAACCCTCAGTTTCCTCTGCAGAATTAGATTGTACGTGTAGGTTTTAATTGAAACAATTTTTTTGTTTTGTGATAGATGGCATTGAATTTTTTCAAGAAACTATTTTTAGCGTTACACAGAAACAATGATGGGGACGTAGTAGGTTTCTGTTCTCTCGGAGTGCTTGTTTTCGGTGAGTACCCTCGCCTCTCATCCTCGAGGCAATAATGGCAGAATCCCCTACTTGACTAGATGTTCAAATTGCTGACCTCCAGCTACTTGGCATGGTACGAATCGTGCATACATGTTAAATTGACGTTAATCCTAGGTCAAGCTAATGTATTTCTTCTGGAGAATCCAAATCTACAATAAAAACTGGGAGTTCTCATTTGAGATTTAAAAGTTACCTCCCACCCAGGGTTGGGAGGGGGAAAAGGTCAACTTTGGTATCACTGGATAGCTTTTTTTAATGATTTTTCAATTCAAAGTGTATTTCTCGACTTATTCCACCGTTTCCAGGCTTTTAGGACACCGTGTATATCTGAATGGGTGTTAATTGGTAATTCGAATTCCTGCAGGACAAGTATGAATAACAGGCAGCTAGTAGTACTTGTATATGTGTGATTTTTCTTTTTCCTAAATCGAGTAGACGTGATGTTTAGGTAACCAACTGTGTCTTTTATTAGGGCCGCGGAAAGCGGTCGTTTATTTTACCGAAAAACTAAGGCGCTATTTCCAAGGGTACAATAATACAAATAGTATCAAATAATTGTATCACATACTTCACAATAACTATGAATTAGCCAGCGTCAGTGTCTTAGGGGGTTAGCACGTTAATCTCATTATCCAAGGGTAGCAGGTTTGATTTCCAGCCGATTAGGTAATTTGTCATAGCGGAGGCAATACACCCTCTTCTCGGGTAAGGAAGCCAAACCGTAGACCCAATGTCAATACTATATTTGGCACGATAAAAATTCCTAATGTGGATGGAATGCCCATAGATTCGGCTAAATTTTAGTAGGTGACTACATGATCATAGTAATCACTGCCATGAGGTGCGAGGGATATTCTACCGCCCCCATTCCTCATCCAAAACAAACAGACACACGAAATACTAATAATAAGTCAAGGAACTTTATTATTATTAAGAACATGTTAATATACTTAAAGTTTGTACAGCTTTTAGCCTGAGGTGATCGGTTAAGCAGAATTACTAACGTAAACGTAAACGTAAAGAGAAAATTCTAATAACCCAAGGAACTAAAATACGACAATTTCAGCACCACTATGTTAATGCAGAGCAGTTCGAATCTTGGCAGAACCACAGCGTCTTTAGGAACAAAATTAATATTTACGTTAAAAACAATCCCCCACGTAACTGTCTGCTAGACAATAGCTACAACATTAACTACATTAACCCATCTAAATAAATGATACCTTCATCATTTGAGATAAAATTCTGCACCCGAGAAAAATAGCAATTCAAGCCACTAATGTACTAATTGCAAAAAATTGGTCAGCATTCTCGGACTTAATGGTTTTGACAGTATTGCTGAAAATAATTGTCCACCTACCTAGAACCCCAAAAAGTGCTATAGCTAGTAACCTGGATTTGCATTGGATAATCAGGATCGTTGTCAATGTGGATATTTTAGATACATCATAGAACTACGGTAAGTCTCGTTAGCCATCTTTACACAATGAGCAACAAAGCTTTACAAGCTCAAACAATATGAGCATGTACATGCGGATGTACATACGTAACATATCTCTCTTAAGGCTTTACTATTCTATTTTATTTGCGCTAGTAATATTTACATGGCTTACTGCCCTGACTCCCTTATGGGCAAGGAATTGAGATACTCTCAATTAGCGCGTCAGGCTAATGTTTCAAAAACGTCCGTCGAGATCCACCTTCCATATACTCTATTCCAGTATTCTATCCAGCATGCAACCCAAGTGTAGACTGGGTTTGTCAATTTGCCCACAACAATGAACCAATCTAACACAGGGTTCTAACACTTTTACAGATTTGAGTTTCCGCCGATTTCTTAAGCCGTTTAAGATTTTATTACCTGTCGTTTTTGCGTTAAGAAATTAAATCCGATTTCAAACGGAATTACTACGTTCTGTTCGCTGAAAGAATAGGCCACATTTTATACGTTTAAAATTGGCAGAATATAATTCCAGAAAACTATCATTTTCCGATCTTGCTTTATCTGTTAGGTGTTTCCCCTGCTATCAAATTGTTAAGCCAGACTAGAATTCTCAGCCTTAAGATCATGTTGCTTCTTTTTTTTGTTAAGCAGTTTAAATTATTTTTCTTTTGTCTTTTGCAACTTTTTCCGGAGTATTGGAAACGTAATTCGTTTAATTTTATTCCGCTTTGAGCTCTGCTAAGTTTTGATGGATTTAGTAGATGAGGTAAGAGATTCGTACATTCTTTTTTCGGCTTCTCGTTTTTTGATAAAATTTCTACAACATAGATTATGGCCCCTTTTACAAATACGATAATTGTAGTTTAAATAAAATAGTTATATCAATATTAATTTAGTCAACTAGTCAAGATTTATTAACTGTTATTGAAGTATTGTGCGCATGCATTAGTTTTTCATGTATTGCACGTAAAACAAATAAATTTTGGAGCCTTTATTAAACGTCTTATTTTATGTATCTATGATTGTCTTTATTTACTTAATTGTGTGTTTCTTGCAGCTTTTGATTATTATTTGAATATAGAATACCTGATTTCTACAAAAACTAAAGCAGTGGTTCGCGGTAGGTTCATGCGAAATTTGGAGCATTGCTTAGTATCCATCAGTGCCGCCTGACTTCGGGGTGTGAATCCCTCTATTTGTTTAGTGATTGGGTCAGTGGCGCTTTACATATTTTTTTGAAGATAGCGAAACAACTTGGAGAATTCTTTGGTAGGCTATCAAGAATAGCTCTTTAACGTCATATTATTTTTTTCAAATTTTCGTTTCTATTAAAAAATTAGAATAGATCTTAATGATTTTGAAATCTTCGCTAATCTCAACGGTTTTCATGTCTGTATTTTCAATTTTTCATAGTTCAAATTGTTTAATACACCGACATACATCGATATTATCAAAAAGTGTGTTTCAGTTAAAAAAAATAGGTTAAACTTGAAAAAAAGGGTGACAGTGGAATCAGAAAATATTTTAGAAAGTCTAAACCAGTGTAGCATTAATTTAACAATTGTAATAAAAAATGATGTAGAGTCCTATATCAGGATCTATGCATTGAGGAACTGCCGAGATGAAATGTAACACAGCTCAAACTTAAAAAAAGAAACATAAATACAAATCAACAAGTTAATTTAAAAGTGATTGCATAATAATCAAATGTACTAAGCAAGCGTACATTTCAAATGTGCCCTATCATTTATCAGAAAACAACCTTCTTTTAATAGGTGGAAATCCTGACATTCATCACGTAGTAGAACAAATTTAACCATTCGAATGAATCAACATGTTGATGATGCTGGATTATAAGTATTAAAAATTCCGTAAGTTGATTTTTGTCATCATCATCGGTTGACATATTTAAATTTGTTAATGTGATGGCTATCACATATAACTACTACATTATCTCCCATTAATATCGAACATCAAAAAAATAATTTTAACGTTAATTTAAATAATTATCTATACGCTGTGCTGTAGGTAGTGCCTTTCATTTATTATGCCGCGATACATTTTCCATCCATTTGTATTAAGTGACACCTTACGGTTTCATTAAGTAGGGCATTTTTCATTCATTACCGGTAAATGCAGAAATTAATCGTAAGGAAACGTTTTGTTTGTTAGTAGTACTTGTACTATTTGTAGTATTACATGTTACATATTAGGGCATGCTTTATTTATTGATTATTTATTTAATGAGAATTCAAATACTCGAGATAATTTTGTATTGCATAATTGGGTATGAACTAATGTAACAGTTTTACTCTGTAAAATAGTTTACTGGCATTAATGAATGCTTAAGTATAACTTACCATACTTAGAAATTCTAATAGCAGCGTTGCTATATAATAGAAGATCGTATGTAGAAGCTACTGAAGCTATATAAATTATAAAATTAGAAAACATCTTCAATTTACAATTTTCTTTGATCTTCTTCGTGCCTAACTGTATTTATTTAACGAAACTCCTATGAATTACATTAAAGTAAGGGCTGTCCTCATATTTTACTACTGTGATTAATAATAACGAGAGGTGGCTGATATCTATTAAAAGAATAATCAATTTCCAAGAGGAATACTTATATAAAAAATTCCAAACTTGAAAAAATTGTTTATCTTCAAATAGTGTTTCATTTTGATGAAAGTTTAGTAAAAACGTGTATTAACCTTCCAAAAAGTTCTCGTCACATTTCGTTTGTAAACTGAGGATTTCCCTACTCTCCCCAATAAATTCTTATCCACTAATTAAATAAGTTGTAAAAAGCAAGACGAAACAATTAGAGAGTGAAGATAAGAAAACACAATTTAAGCTTCACACTGTTTCTATATTGAAACAAAAATGGAAATTTACACATATAAGAACAACAGAATAATGAAAGGAGTAATATCCCAGTAAACTAGTAAATTAATTGTTTAATATTTAATATTGTATTTCTAACACAATAATAAATTGATAATTCAATATTTCAAATTACTTAATTAAATAATGATTGATAATGACAGCTTAGCTGTCGAAACAATATTGTCAGGTTATAATTTAATAAATACCGTGAAACTTTTAAAATGCTTGAATAAATAATTTCACATCTTAAATGTATAGAAATGCAGCTATTCTGAAGTTGCATTAAAAAAGTTGTTTGCTCTGAACGTTTTCAACCTCAGCGATAACTTGAAATATTAAGAATGCTGATTCTAATCAAACGAAATTTATAATAAATATAAATTAATTAACCCTATTTATTTATTAATCTCCATATCAAAATATCTAATAGATTTCTTATTATTTACAAAAAGGGTCTCGCTTGAGGTAAAGGTCGCCTTAAGAAGAAATACCGTTGTTAAATCTGCATATATTCCTAAAGAGCAGATGCTAGTAGTGGATGAACAAAGTACGGGCAATCAAGTTTCAAACGGTATATGCCCAAAATATCCATAAATGCAAAGTTTTTGTATTGGTCAGTTTCAGCGGTACGGTTTTCAACTTTGAAATATATATTGCGGATATTAGAATATTTCAGTGGCTTCTGGTTGCCATAATACATTCGCGTAGAAACATTATTTTATCACTACGTATGAATATCAAAGGTAATTCTTGCAGTGGTTTAATTCCGTTCAGCTATTGGATGAGTTAGCCATAAAATGTGTGCTGCCGGGGAACAGTACGCATTAATCGTTTACCTAAATGGCCTTATGCTAGATAATGTTATGAAAAAAATAAACAAGATTATTTTCAAGAATTTGAAATGCAGATGGACCTTTCGTCCTTTACATCCGTCCAGTATTACTTCTCACTAACTTTGAGGAGCGAATTCATTAATTAGATTTCACAGAATTATAATTCGTTCAAGAAAGTTTTACCATCGGTAGTTTTTTCATTCTACGGATATTCATATCGTAAATTATTGGTTGCTGTATATTTAGAATTCCAACTATTGGTGTTCCCAAAAAAATGAATTTTCGTATTTTATATTCAAGAGTTGATTAGCAGAATACGGAATCCAGGAAAGTTGGTTGCCCTAATAGTAGTCCGATGAGGATGAGCAGGCATATACAAGGTGTCCTATTGAACAGTCTACACTGAATCATTCGGACAAGCTTCTGACTATAGCAATGGAATTAATAGAACTTAGTATATTTCGACCTCTAGTTTACGAAACTAGCATTAAAGCACATTTTAGAACATGTGCTGGTATGGTAGATATTTAAATGTAACCATTAGGTTTTAAGTATACAAATAGATAGCAAGTGTGATTTTAAATAAAAAGGTATTGAGTACTACTGGTCTAAAATGCATAATCACGGCGCTAGTGCAGCACATGACGTTATCAGAATTTTTTAAATAGAACCCATTATGTTTCAGGTATAGAAAAATTCGAATAGCAGGTGACATTCATTTTCTAAAATGAGTTCTAATACTGATTTCATAAAGTACAAGTCGAAATATACAAAGTTATTTTAGTTCCACTGCTAAGACCAAAAGATTGTTCAAAATGATTGAGTGTAGACTGTTAAACGAAACAGAACCGTTGGCTGGTTCTAGTTCCATTATTATGCATTTTATACCTGAAGTATTTTAATACTATTCTATTCGGCATCATGATAGCTAACGATGTCCATATTTAAAACATAATGGTTCTATTAAAAAAGTCACGATGACATCATATTTGGTACCATGTTCTAAAATGAGTTCTAATACTGATTTCATAAATTAGATGTCGAAATATACAACGTTAAGGTTAATTTTGTCCGAATAATTAAGTGTAGATTTTTAAACGGGACAGCGCCAGTTGATTGGTGGTAGCTTCGTCATTATGCATTTTAGACCTGCAGTACCTCAATACTTCTTTATTCAGAATCATACTTGCTATCGATTTTCATGCTTAAAACCTAATGTTTATATTTAAAAAAGTCACAATAACGTCATATTCGGTACCAGCACATTTTCTAAACTGAGTTCCAATACTGATTTCGTAAACTAGATGTCGAAATATACAACGTTCTTTAAGTTTCACTGCTAAGTCCAAAAAGTTGTCTAAATGATTAAGTGTAGACTATTAAACGGGACAGAACCCGTTAGTTAGTTCTAGCTCCGTTATCATACATTTTAGACCAGTAGTACCTTAATAGTTTTCTATTCTGAATCATAGTTGATATCGATTTTCATACTTAAAACTTAATGATTCTATTTAAAAAAGTTACGTTGATCTCATATCCGGTACCAGTACATGTTCTAAAATGGGTTACATTACTGATTTTGTAGACTACTGGCCGAAATATACAAAATCCTATTAATTGTATTGCGATAGCCAAAAGCTTGTCCGAATGATTGGATGTAGACTGTCGAAAAGGACAGCATGTATAAGTATATCTTTTTACCGAAACTTCCAAAATTCTGAAAAACTCATCTGTAGAAGATAAGAAATAAAGACGGGATGCCTAACAATGGTCAGAAATGTCACTCACCGCCGCAAATTAGATCAGAAGAGACATAATCACTTTGTAGTACAAATTTATTTAGGAAAAGAATGTTGTGTTATAGAAAAATGAGAAACTTCTTCCTAAGAATCCTAAATCATCCTATGTGTGACCTTCGATGTGTGATTACAATCCTTTGGATTTTCGTGAGTGATTATTTAAATAAACGCAACCAAACATAACCAGTTTAAAATTCTAAGCCTAGCACTCCTCTCTTCCGACATATATTCCTCTCTGCCTCACCCCTCCCGGACCTCCCCGCCGTTTTATTCTACATACGTACATACGGAAACTCTACCTTACGAAATGATAAGAATAAAATCAAAAATCGATCTTGTTTAAAACATTCTTGAAAACGTCTATTAGTACATATTGAAAAACATGACATAGATATAGTGTTGGCAAATTCCCTGCGTTTTATACAAACAATATGAAACTGCTCTGAATAAGCAATCAAAACAAATCAGCTATTATTTTAATTCGTCTGTTGTCCATAATTTTCAACTATGCAGGTTTTGAGGTCTATAAAGCTACAACACAAATGTAGCACACAACAAAATTGTTTAAGCTATTATTTAAAGCTAATTTACTGCTATTTTACTGCGCAAAAAGAAAATATGCTGCTTCAGCCGTTTTCCAGAAAAACGTTGTGAGCTAGCTGAATATGAAAACTCGACAAAAATGTAGCATACAACAAAATGATTTAAGCTATTATTTAAAGCTAATTTACTGCGCAAAAAGAAAATATGCTGCTTCAGCCGTTTCCCAGAAAAACGTTTTGAGCTAGCTGAATATGAAAACTCGACAAAAATGTAGCACACAACAAAATGATTTAAGCTATTATTTAAAGCTAATTTACTGCGAAAAAAGAAAATATGCTGCTTCAGCCGTTTTCCAGAAAAACGTAGTGAGCTAGCTGAATATGAAAACTCGACAAAAATGTAGCATACAACAAAATGATTTAAGCTATTATTTAAAGCTAATTTACTGCGCAAAAAGAAAATATGCTGCTTCAGCCGTTTTCCAGAAAAACGTTTTGAGCTAGCTGAATATGAAAACTCGACAAAAATGTAGCACACAACAAAATGATTTAAGCTATTATTTAAAGCTAATTTACTGCGCAAAAAGAAAATATGCTGCTTCAGCCGTTTTCCAGAAAAACGTAGTGAGCTAGCTGAATATGAAAACTCAAAAAAATGTAGCACACAACAAAATGATTTAAGCTATTATTTAAAGCTAATTTACTGCGCAAAAAGAAAATATGCTGCTTCAGCCGTTTTCCAGAAAAACGTTGTGAGCTAGCTTAATATGAAAACTCGACAAAAATGTAGCACACAACAAAATGATTTAAGCTATTATTTAAAGCTAATTTACTGCGCAAAAAGAAAATATGCTGCTTCAGCCGTTTTCCAGAAAAACGTTGTGAGCTAGCTTAATATGAAAACTGGGCAAAAATGTAGCACACAACAAAATGATTTAAGCTATTATTTAAAGCTAATTTACTGCTATTCTACTGCACAAAAAGAAAATATGCTGCTTCAGCCGTTTTCCAGAAAAACGTTGTGAACTAGCTTAATATGAAAACTGGACAAAAATGTAGCACACAACAAAATGATTTAAGCTATTATTTAAAGCTAATTTACTGCGCAAAAAGAAAATATGCTGCTTCAGCCGTTTTCATACAGTTGATTGTTCTATACAGCGAAAGCTTTAATATAAAGAAAGAATCGCTCAGATCGACCCGGTGGAGCTCTCAAACGAACTGGAACAAAAATAAGCCTTGTGTTTTAAATATATAAATATCAAATTATAAGTGCAAACTCGAATAGAAAAATTATCACTCTGACTGGGGATCGAACCCAGGTTTCTGCCTTTCCGTGGCATCTCTCTATCCAGGGTCAACCTGCAGTTATATGAAAAGTTTTTGATACGAACTAGATAATTCTAATCATATAATAGAACTGGAGAAATTTTGCTTTATCAAGTTTTTGGTGGATCGGTAGTTCGTCGACAACACATCAAACCATCAAAGCTAATCTAGATGTTTGAATAATCCAAGACGATCAAGGATTTTTGTTACAACACTGGCTGCTACTAGTCTGAACCGGTAGCCTTGAATGTAAGCAAACTGCAAAATTTCAAAGATATCCAACGATGGTTATGAGTTAATAAAAAAACCAAAAGTTTGCCACATCCAAGAAAATATAATCTAGTTAGATGAAAATCATCATCTTATATCAATTGTTTTTTGATATGGACGGGTATTTGACTGAAGAGCTGCCCACTAGACAAATGGTCATATCAATTTTTTACGCACATTCAAACGTTTATTGTAAAAATGTATGTTCATAGTCAAAGCGCCTTTGTTGGTTATTTCTTGCTGAACGTATCTACTACTTGGCGGCTACTGCGTCTTGATGTAAGTTCCCCTTGAGACATCCAATCGAAGAGAAGACATGTTTGTGCTGCCAAATATATTACTTTACTCTACTATACCATAAGTATATAATGACTATACCATGAAAGTACAAATAAACGGGTTTGGTTTTCGCTCCAATCGACTTTTGGTTCAATGACATTTGGCCCAACGGAACTTTTAGATTAATGGACTTTAGCTCCAAGGCTATTTTTCGTCCAATAGCACTTTCTGTTCCACTAAAACGCAATAATTAGATGAACTACTTAATAGAGGCTAACCTTATCCAAAGTTTTATGATAGGGACGGTTTGATTAACAGTCGGATCATTAACGATTATTAACAAAATTATCTCTACCGTAAGAAGTTTAGTAATAGTGTCTTCTCTTAAAAAAAAGAATATTTAACTAGCTATTTGTTAAAAAAGATGGTTGTGTACCAAAGGTCCTACTGGATATAAAGACTAATTGGGCAAATAGTTCTGTTGAACCAAAAGTACCATTAAACGTAAAGTAATCAAAAGTCCTTTCTGACGAAAAGTCTCGTTAGATCAAACGTCCGTTAGATCAAAACTGGCATTGAACCAAATGTCATTGGACGTTGGAAGTCTGCACTAGGGTGCAAATAAGCAATTGAGCAACATGAAAACAAAATGCAGTTATTACCAGGTTGCATGTGATACAAAACGAAACATTTCGTGGATGATTATATTGATCTTTCACTCCAAGTTCATAAACTTCATATTTGTTCTAAAGTAGCATTTGCGTTACAATAACATTGCCTGCAGTATATGCAAAAATATACGAGCTGACCAAACCTTTTCTATGTCATATTATGCACTCATTCTTTGCATAAACACAGTCTTTTATTTACAAACTTAATACTATTCGATGGCAGTTACTATGTCCATACCAGTACTAGTACATCTTCACAACTATTTAATTTTCTGTCTTGAAGAGCTTTTGAATATGCTATTCAGAAAACCTTGGATTGGTTCAGTCTACGGCATGGATACAATCGACTGACGTCATTAGTGGATGAATTATTGTGAGGGTCTGAAACATAGACTTAACTATATTTTTTGATATGTGTGTTCACACCATAGGACAACATACAGGTACTTATTGCGAATCTTCATTAGAAAATACAGAAAGTAACTGTGCTTCTTACTCTAAATCTAAATTTCAATACGCCGTTAAATTCTTCTCGTTCTTCTTCAACGGTTCTCGTAATGTTTTTGCAATAAAAATTCAATACAATGATGACCAATACATACCATGTCTACACATTCAATTTGCAGTCAATTTTGACATTACTGTTCTAATGATTCAATTCCAGTAAACCGTTATACAGTTGAGTGTTTTGATTTCTTTTAATCTTCTTTACGTAATAACCGCACTACTACCAAACGTATCAGAGATTATAATCGAACCGGATTGTTTCCGATTTGAATGAGATGGATGCAACGATAAAGAATTATGTCACGCTCTCCATCTTCTCACACCTTCGCATTTCAATTTTACATAATCTTATCTTCGAAGAGGGCAACCCAACAAACAGTAAAATGTCTACGAATCCGTAACGTTCCTGTATTCTTTACAATAATAATAAACGTATAAAACGCCCAACAACACGTTTTTATAAAACAAGCTTTTATTTTGGTTGTTATCTATTATTCATGATAATAACAGTCATCTCCTATAATATAAAGATGTAAGTAATTAAAATTAAGCTAAAGGAAATTAGTGGAAGAAAAAAAACTCTATTAAAGGCCTAGATGTGTGTACACGAGTACTTTAACAACTAACAGTGGGTCGTTGATCTAACGATTTTAAGCTTTTCATTGTCAATAAAGATTACAAATGGAAGAAAGCTTTCTAAAATTAAGTACCTGTTTTTAAAATACATCTGGGTAAAGACGGCCGCTTAATTACTTATTATGTTCACCTACGTTATAAACGTCAATTATAATTACAACAGAAAAAAATAAATAATAAATCGTACCCTTATCTTCTTCTCATCTTCATCCAATTATTTTTAAAACTATGTCGAATGAAAGCTTCATTTTCAAGGCGTTCTTTTTATTATAGTTTTTCCTATAAAAGATCTAAGAAGAATAAGGGTGTAAAATTTTATCTTCATACAAGTAGTTATGTGTGACCTAGCTGCAGTGGAGTCGACATTGGTTGCGATTATTTAATTCTGATCAGATATTCAGAACATTCGAAGAAGTCTTTATAAGTACAAAAAAACTTCTTACTAACTATACTTCTGGTTCTCTCCTCACGTATTAATTGATTTGTACGTCTTCATCACAATGACCATATTCAGTTCAAAGACTTTCTGTGTTATCAAAGTTTGAGAGAGTTTCATGATATTTATGCCTCTATGGCCTAATGTAACCATAGGTATTTTTGTGATTACGTTTCATAGTTTAGACATTCTGGATTATTCCGTTTCGGAGTTTAACATGTCTAAATTGTCCACCGTTTCGGCAATGTTTTAGAAGTTGCAAGTTCAAAGATTAAAGATTTGAATAGCTTCTGAGTTCAATATTAGTAATTACAGAGCAAATACATTTAAAAAACTCTAGACTTTTAATGTCAATATTAAAATCTAAATAATTTCAAAAAATAATATTTCTAATAATTTCTAAAAAAGTTTCAAAACTTCGATATGTGAAGATAACCGAGATTTTTGATTGTTGTTTGCGTTTAAGTTAGAAGTTTAACATTTTTTACACAAACTAAGTTTAAAATAATAATAATCATACCGGGCATTCTTCCATCCCGCCGAATATCGCCATTCGAATAATCACTTCATGATTCGGAGAACAAGAGGGCCAAAGTCGAATTTTTGTTTTTTCTGCATTTTTGTTTTGCTTAAATCTTGGCAATCACAGTTTGATCGTTTTTACGTGGCGTGGTTGATGCTTTTTAAGTACCAACACTTTCTGGTTAGCTTCTTCGACTAAAGGGGGAGGAGGAAGAAATTGGAAAAATTAGTTATGACCTTGTGCACCAAAATATCGAAAAAAGTTATGGTCATGTTTGGGAGTACCCATCCGTCAGCTTGGTATACGCAAAATTTTAATTCGTCGCTCGGGGAGGGGGGCACTTAAGAGCAATTTTGCAAGATATCCCAACGAAATACAGTATTCGGTTAGGGACAGCGGACATGTTCACAGATAGCCCGACCAATTTATAGGTTTCTTATGTAAAACGTATGGGTGACCCTTTCTGGAAAAAATATCGTGACAAAATTATGGCGGAAAAGATATATTAAAGAAAAAATGCATTCCGGAACAAATATTTTAGGGATAAAACATAACGGTAAGAATATTGCCGAAAAGATATATGAAAGAAAAAATTTAGTTACTTATAGTCTAAAATTGTTTTGGTATTAGTGGATAAACGAATTAAATTCAAGCCGTATTTCGCCAGTTGCCACTTCCACTAAATTATGACACTATTACTTACGTGCATATATAAACACATCAATACAAAAAGAAAAAACTAGACCTTAAACCTTAGACTAGAAAGACTTTAGGTTTCCTTAGGTCTTTTAACGTAATATATTCTTTTCGCGATATTTTTCCGTTAATATATTTTTTCAGCTATATTTTTAACGTAATATATTTTTCTGCGATATTTTTAACGTAAAATATTTTTCCCTTAATATATTTTCCGCGATATTTTTAACGTAATATATTATTTTCGCGATATTTTTTTCTAGGACCCGGAGTGACTTGAGATTACAGTAATATCTTTGGACCTCGGCCTATCATGAGCTTGATCCGGTCCGATTCGCTTTTGTTTTTCGCCAACGCTTTTTGGCAGGAGAGTAACGTAGAGACCTGTACACACCTGCTTAGACCTTTCATAGGCGAGCTTTTCTCTTTCTAAAACAAATATTTTGCGAATATCTTGCAACTTTGTGTGGACGTACATACTTAAAATACATGAAAAATAATTGGAAAAATTCGACCCTTCACGTCTCTTTTTTAAAAATTTTTTCCGGATCTGTTTTATAAGGCACTTACCGATGTGTTTTTCTTAATATAATTTTTCGCACTATTTTTAACATAATACATTTCTTCTGGGATATTTTTCTCTTAATATAGTTTTTCAATTATATTTTTAACTTAATATATTTTTCCGCTATATTTTTAACGATATTTTCTCCTAGAACCCAGAGTGACTTACGATTACAGTAATTCTGGAGTAACAATAACTTTGGACCCTCGACCTATCAGACTGCGTACGGTCCCATTAGCTTTTGTTTTTCGCCATCGCCTTTTCGCATGAGAATAATGGTAAGGAAATGTACTTTCCCGCTTAAACCTTTTCAACGTCGAATTTCTCTACGTCTCTTTCTAAAACATACATTCTAAACTTCTAACATTATGAGGGCTATGCTAAGCGCAGAGTCGCAAGACCACATAGGGTTTTTCTTATAAATTTGAAGTGTTTTATGTTTTTCATCTCCATAGTCCATAAGTCAACTGCAATAACCTTCATGTTCGTAGGTATGATAAATGTTTTTGTCAGAGGTTTGTGCCTTGTTAGTACCTGGAAGTCTCATACTCAAACCGACTATATGGTTGGACTTAGCATTAACCAGTGTGGTGGGCGCAGTTTCATCTTCTTTTCAATTTCTTTGTCGGTAGTTTGGCTTTTTATAGACTCGGTCCCTCTAAGCCACACACCCAAACCAACTATATGGTTGGAATGAGTATAGACCAGAGTGGGGAATGAGCATAGACCAGAGTGGGCAATGAGTATGTCTGATGGGCGCGGTCAATTTGTCAGTAGTATGCTTCTATTTTGATATTCTCAGCTCCTGTTAGTCCCACTCCAGACCACATACACTACATTTTTCCATTAAGCATGCACCGGGAAAATGCAGTGGAGGCGTCTGGTGGCTTCATTTTAGTGGATAGTTTAACAGATTTCAAACCATTATATATATATATATATATATATATATATATATACACACTCCCGGTGCCGGCAGATCTGGCTAAGATTTTCTGCAGTTTTCCTTAGCTATGACACAAATGTGGGATTAGCGCTATTCCATCTGTAAGTCGGCTGCAGCCGCACGTAGGGCCTACGTAATAATAATAATCGCCCCCTCCCTCCCGCACAAGCTTATAGCTTCTGGGACCTGGTTTCCAGGTTATGGGTTGTAGCAATTATTATTATTATTATTATTATTATTATTTTTATTATTATAGGTATAAAAACAGAAAAACAAGAACCATGAAACCGTAAAGCTGAAAAGTTAAAATACTTCGATGGTTTGAAGCTCTGTAAACCTTAAAATATTGAATCTTTGAATCTATAAAAAGAAGCTTTGATGGTCCAGTTTTAATACCGAGAAAAACGTAACATGGTTACCGTAGTACGTATTGGCAATTAGTCCAATACAGTGTGTGGTTAGGAGAAACCGTTTAAATACAGTGTAGTGATAAAACCACAGCCCTTACAATCCATTATTAGTGATCAATTACAATAGGTACGAAAGATCACATAATTAAACACATATAAAAAATAAACAATAAAAAACTGAAACTGGTTCTTCTAGTGTTACGTCGAAGCGTGCGACAAAAGAAAGCTTGACTTTCAAGGTTCTCCTTTTTCTTCTTTTTGTGTCTAGAAAAACTCTTAATAAAAATAAGGGTGCAAAAACCGCTTAAAATAACAATAACAGGATGTCAACTAATCACATAAGTTAATCTGTTACAGTTTAAAACCCCATTATCCGTTTATTACAATTTGTTGGTGTCGAAACTACCCACCTAAAAGCCTACTTTGTCATTTTAATGTGCATCTGTGGGCATGGAGTGCTAAATTTAATACACACCACAAACTAGTGACCACAAACAAAAAAGTTTATACACTTTATTAGGTATTAACAACAGACATAATTATTTCGACGCATAGGAATCTTTCTATAATAGAATTTTCTGTTATGAAACTTGAAATGATAGAATCACACATACAGCTGCTTTTGAAGCGCCTTTCGTGACAATGCTAAATGATAAACAGGCGGAATAATGAGATTTAAGAAAATTAAAGGGCACTATCAATCGGCTTTATTGAAAAGTATAATTTGTAAAACACGCCTATAAATTTATTATGATAATGATTAAATTTGTTACCCTCGAGATTACATAGAGATGCAGATATGTGCAGATAGATAAATGCAAAAAGGGTGGAGAACATAGCAAGGAGTAGCAAATCTGCTTTCAATCAGAAAGGCAACTCGATAGATTATCATTAAAGTGATGATACGATCTCTGAGTTAGGGGATCAACCCCTGTTAATAAATGTAGTTATGTTTATAGAGTACAGTTTCTCTGCTCAGGCAGCTGTGTTTGCTTAATATTTATTTCGAAATAAGATTGAACTCGACTTTGTCCTTAATCTGTTTCCTTAGGAAATTCGCACACGCTGGAAGAAATATGTTGCGGTAAGGTCTTATCTCTGAGTTATAAATTTAAAATTTGTAAGAAATTGTGTAGCTAATAAAAATTCTTTTCGTGCTGCTGGTAAAAAAACCGTTTTTTGATTACACGGTTTGTCCTATATCAGACTATTTCTTATTAATAACCGACTTAATGAAAGTCTCATTTAAGCCAAAGCTTACCAGATGATGGAAGATGTTAAATTTTAATAGTCTCTTCAGAAATTGAGATCGTTTGATATTTAGATAAAGCCTCTAGCGTGGTGTGGGGGGGGGGGGATTCAATTGAAAATCAAATAAATAGTTATTTCGGTTAGGCAAGTTGGATCAATTATGAGGCTGATTAGATTGACAGTGAGTATGTAAAGGCATGTGAGTACGTACATGATATAGAGTACACTTTGAAAAGAGGTTCAGAAGGTTATCCAAAGCAAACTAAATATGTTTTGGACGTTCAATATCTAGTATTTGAAGGTTCTTTGTCGTTTCGCTTTTGCCTATGTTATAAGACTGGTATAAAAGCCGTAAGTTTGGAATAGAGCACTGCTGCTTACTCAACTACCCGTGCATCAAAGAATAGCATTTACTACATTGGGTAGAATTAAATCAAAAAAATTAATTCAATCAAACCCCCAATCATACGTAGTGTCCCTATGCTGCTCAACATTCTGCCATGGGCAACACACTTCAGAATAGCAATCATTCCCTTTTTCATTTAACTTCAGTCTTCAAAGTTCAACTACGGCTTTTAACATTTTGTATCAGTTTTGTCACTCCAAATATGGTTGTGATTGTGGGCACACCTTTTTATTGGTTATGTTTCTATTCGGGCTTCGTCAATGGTAAATTCGGCTTTATCGCTATTTTCTAAAAACTTTTGATAAGTTTTGTAGTTCAGCTCAACTTAAGTTATCTTGTGAGTAGTAAGACTTCTTTCATGCAATAAGCTTTGTGAATTGCTCTCTTTTAGACTTTTGTTGGGAATGAAATCAAATAAGTCCTGGTGATTAGTTAGTTCCACGAAGGTGATAGTATCACAGGAACCGAACTTGTTGATCTTTAATCGCTACCAAGGTACACTTCTAAACTAATTTATTCACTATCGCTATCTCTAACAATACCTTGTTTTGTAGAAATACCTTTCAACTAGGCAAGACGCAATTATCCCTCTGAACCTCTATTTTCTTAGCTGATGGAATCCAAGATACATACAACAAGAAGACAACAACATACACAACATCCTTTCAACACACAGAATTTCCGATTATCTAATAACTGTAAAAACAATTCTTCTTTTTAGGTTATGTAATAAAAATAGAGTTTACTATTTTGTTTTGATAATTATTTGTGGCGCAGTTGCTTTTCTGCAGAAATCTTAAGTAATATACATTTCTGTCAAATCTATTGATTAATTCGATTATTTGCTTATATTTAACTGTAGTATTTTGAGTATTAAGTCGTTGATATTGATTATTTATATTGTTGTTACTTGAGAATTTAGTTATATAATATTTAGTTAACTTAATTTTTTATGGTCTCTAGTAGGTTTTTTTATATTTTGATTATCTGATTTATTTTGGTATTAATATTTTACTGTTAATGATTTGTGCTTTCTTGAATACATCTCTTTCTGTTTTTTTTATTAACTTGTGTCTTTTATTTCTTTATTGCTTGTGCTGAGTTCAAACGACGGTTGTTATCTTAAATCAGACGTTTGCCTGACCCAAACATTCAGTCAGTTTAAGGTTAATGTTTTGTGTAATAAATTTTAACATTTCTGGACTTCGTATTAACACCACGAGCTATCCGGTTAGCAAGTTCTCGTTATAACATTTTCAACCTGTGTAATCAATATTATTCATGGGGCCAAATATTAGAGGCCACTAGAACTGAAAAGACTTTTGAATAGTCAATATACATCTGATAATTCTTCTAGGTTACCTTAGCACATTTTATTTCTGTGGTATTTAAAAGAACTTAATATAGTGACAGAGCAACGAGACATTCGAAGAAGACCGTAGCCAGATGCTACAAGTCATTCAGTGGTGCAACAGTCAGTCATTGCTACCTCAGGATGGTTATCAGATTACTAATCTGAAACACACAACCTATTTAGGCACGAGAAATAATTATCAGCGTTAGGTCTTATAGTCCTTCGGCAAATATTTCTTGAAAACAAAAAAATATGTGTATACCAGCAATACTTACCCATGCCATTGGGCTCAAAAAGAGGTATGAATTCAGAGAAGCACATAATGTGAAAATGATACAGTACACCTCGATAAACATATCTCTTGTAGAAGTCACATATCAATCTGGATTATTACTATTACCCAGATGCTGATCTAAATTAAAAGTCTACAAAGTCGACGATAGTCTAAGAAAATTAAATCTCCTTCAATATTGGATGTAGATAAAAAATGCAGGGGAGCCAGTCATACTGTGACTTTGTCAGTCTGTTAAAAGCAAGCGTTCGTTTATTGTCCGTCTATTGCCAAAATGCGTAAATAACATTTTGTTGACAATAGGTATCTCCGAACCATGGTAATGATTTGAAGAAAGGTCAATTGGTGGACCCCCCAGAAATATATACCCATCCCTCGTAGGGGGCGAGAGAGTAATCGGAGATCAAAGTCTGCAACGGGGCCGATTACATATAATTCAGTTGTAACTTTTTCTCCAGCTAGTCCCAAAGTCTCAGTGGAAAATCGCGGTGGACGACAGACATGACAGTGAGAGCATGTATACGATAGTTTTTTATATAAGCCATACATACTGTATAACACAGAGTGCAATGCCGGTGTTTAGCAAACTGCTAATGCTCGTGAAGATGACCAACAAAGTCTTGCATAATACTTAGTATACATCTCAGAAAATACGCCTTGAGATGATTCATTACCATCACTCATCGGCCATTGACTTTTAATTCGCAAACAGACTGGCTGAGTACTACACTGAGAAGATTTTCAGCGTTAATCGCTCACGCGTTAAGGTTGCACACATATTTCCAATCACGTGCAAGCTTACTGCTAAAAATAATCTAGCACATCTGCACTGAACATTTGCATCTTATATGTTAGAAAGAGACCTACTTGCGCACGTGTGACCTTAACACACTCACTACTACTTAGTAACGAGTCGCTTACATGACAATCTCACCCTCGCCTGTTTTTGTTGTTCTTGTTTTTTCGAATCCTATATAAAACGAGGTTTTGCTGTAAGAGAACTCAGTTTCTCTGGGAGCTCACCATCACCTTTGCAGTCTAGCCCCGGTAAGTGATTTTATTTTTACTTTGCTTGTAGTTTATCTGTAGGGTAAATCTAGAATCAGCTAAAGTGGATTTTATGATTACCTGATGTTCATACTGCTTGCTTAGGTATGTCTAGAACCTGCCAAAGTGGATTTCGTGGTTTCCTGACCGTCCTAATGCTTATGTATTAGTTTGTCACCATTTATATTCGTTACATTGCTAAGTTCAACTGATTGTTTAATTCTATCTCTACCCTTAACTGCATCCCTAATCACGATAACCCCCAACCGTGACATTTTGGTGGAGGCGCGCTTCTATTTTGGTCCACCCTGATGCCTTTTAACCCTATTGCGTATGTCTACACCTCATTTTCGCAGTCAAGAACGTTCTTTTTTAGAAATCTGTTAGTAAAAGTAAATAATATTCGTTTTGTGATATTTTCCATACAAGTCATGCCATCGTCATCAACGATATCAAGTGGTTGTCGTGTGGTATTGTCTAACCAATTATCGACCAGTACGGACCATTATAATTACAAAAGTGGAACTAAAATGAGCAAAACAGATTGAGAGGGACATGAAAAAATCTCGGATTGAACGTTCCCAATACCAAGTGACTCAACTTGTGTGTTATTGTTGAGAATGCTCTTAATGGACTCCGTACGGGACATTATCTCAATCCTACTCTAGTTGCAGATACTCCAAATACAGTCACTCAACTACCAACAACGCCTTCTGCCACGGGAAGCTTAAAAAAACTGGCACTGTTACCGGAAGCAAAATAAAAAATCCAAACAATCACTTAATGTGTTAATTAACATTATCTCTTCAGTTTCCATACCACAGACAAACCAATGAAAATGGGGCAGAGAGACAGTTCAACAACAAGTCACTGTACTAACAAGAACTCTAAACAAGAAATATTTGCAAACTGTGTTGTACGAATGTAATTCGTAGCACTGCAACAAACTTTCTTCCACCTAGCACTTCGCTATTAAACATTGTTTGACGGTCGTTCTAGGTAGATGATGTATTATGCTTAATTAGTTTGTTCCTTTTATGCTAAATTAATACTTATTCAACTGATACAAAACATTACTTGATTCGAATACTATAATTTACACGAGAATTGCATACAATTTAGTGGATCAAAAGGAAGACGAATGCTTAAGAGTTGCTGTCCATTTGTCCATGAAAAATACACTGAGCTCAAAAAAGAGTTGACTTTTTTTGTGTGGTGTGCAAATAAGAAATGAGTGTAAAAGCATTTCAATCAACCGAACTTTAGAGGTCTCGTTTGGAAAACCAGGTTTGTAAATTGAACCGATTCTAGTCAGAAATCGCGCTTTATTTATTCCCTTTAGGGTTGAAGCATGATGAAATTGAAGCAGCATTAATACATCAGAAAATGATT
This sequence comes from Agrypnus murinus, assembly GCA_929113105.1. Classification (NCBI taxonomy): domain Eukaryota; kingdom Metazoa; phylum Arthropoda; class Insecta; order Coleoptera; family Elateridae; genus Agrypnus; species Agrypnus murinus. The sequence goes on from OV816031.1 coordinate 31,744,890, forward strand.
AGTTTTTATAAAAAATACTTTGTATGTCGCAATTACGTTTTTATGATTTGGAGAAAAAAAGGTATCAAAAGTGGTTCAATACAGGCAAATAAATCCTACGGCAAATATGTCTTCAAGACTGATTTTTGCCAGTCTAATCAAATTTACAATAGAAAAACTCAAGGTAGTCGGTTGCAATTTCTGTTAATAACTACGGATATCTGCGGATAATCCGCAGGTATCCGCACGAAGCGGACAGTATACAGATGTCGATCTTTCTTTTAGGGTTACAGGCTGGATGCATTTCTTTTAGCCGTCACTACAGTTCGGAAGCGAAACTATTTCTTAAACGAAAACTGAAAACAATATTGAATCTATTTTTTTCTTATTTGAATTCATGAAATTCCATTATTGTATATTAACAATAAAACAATAGCTTTTGTTGATAAAAATAAATATTATTTATTATTGTTTTTAACTATTACGTAAAGTAAATAAGCCTAAAGAATATTTTACTATAATTTAATTATTTCAGTAGTCCAATTTACAATTTTTGTTAGTCAGTATAAGAAAAGAACAAAACCTTCAATAATTCTTTGTGCGACTGGGAATCTCATCTACAGATAGTTCCAACCAATTACAAAATTTGCTCGAAATTGCATACTTAGCTTTTTGGGCAATTCCCTCTAATTTGTTTTAATACGTAAAACTTTACGGTTGACTTAAACTGCATACGTCCAATTCCATGCTCCATTGAAAACGTTCCGAATGATAATAGCTACTGATGATAAGCACCGCATTGTATGCATCCTTGTTCTCAAACTTTTACTACCGACTGAGAAACAGAATGAAAGATAATCATGATCCGTTTCAATGTTAAAACACGTCACACGCTCGTTACGTTTCTATCTTCCCTGTTTAACTCATGCAGAAAAATGAAGGATCTCCATAGAGATCTTGTTTATATTTTTTTGACAAGGGGGATCAATGTTGACCCCCTATTAGTATTCCAAACGAAGTAAATGTACTATACCGGATATCCTCGGCATGATGCACCCGAAATTATGACAGGAGACGGCAGCAGGCGTTTCCGGCTAGACGAAAATCATTGTGTTATGTTGTTATTGTTGATCCTTTACAAAATTAAATAGGTATTGTTGAGCTTGAACGAATTAAAAATGGAAGATTTTTTTTAATGAATTAAACTGATTTAAACCGAATTGTTTTGTGAGCTAAGCTGCTGCTGGGGTGGTCTCATTAAATGTGGGAAGAAATTCACAACGTATCGCAATTAAGTTCTTATCTTTATAAAACTATTGTTAACGGTTTTCTACATCTCTGTGTATGTCTCGATATGATATTTGCGTATTTGCAAATCATCCTTATTGTCTCAAGGGAGCCCCTGCCGATATTCATGACACGCGATAAGGTGTTGCTGATTGCCCATTCATCGTCGTCACACAATTGAATAAAAATACATGTCAACAAAATAGTGTATTGATTTTTATGCGTCAAAGCTTTGAAAATTGCAGTTAAAAAAACATCAAAAATAATACGACATTTCACGGTGTGAATGAATATTTAATAGAATTTTTTTTAAGATTTATTTTCTATTTAATATTAGCAACAAAGCACCCACTTCATTGCTTATAAATTATAATAAACAAAAACAACGGTAGGTAATTGACATCTTATCATTTTCTATTCTTTGAAAGTAACTACCAAAAAGTAATAAAAGACTATTATATTTTAAAAACCATGATCGCAATTAATTGTTGATTAAGTTTTTTTTTGCACTGATGTTACCGGAATTGAAATCGTTCCGATTGTTTTCTCCCTTTGTTAATGTTTACCACTATTCATTGACCGACAGTATTGACAATTTTTCTCTCATTAGTATTGTACTAATACCCATGGTTTTGAAATATATACCCACTATTTTCCTAAATGTCCGAAATTCAACAAAGATAAGAAAATGCATTCAGATTTATCTTATTTTGTTTAGAGAAGAACACTATTATACATAAAGTTCATTTCCTGTATCACACAATAATGGCAATAGTTAAATGATAATACTATGGCATAATAAATACATACTTATTTTGGCTGAATTTTGTGTATGGACAAGCATTTTTTGCGGATTTCGAAATTTATTCAGAAATTTTGAATCCATAATTTTATAATGTGTTTTAAATTGAAATTTAGACTTCAGCATGTTTTTTATTTATTCAATCTTATATATGTTTTACCTAGTTTATATAGTAAGATGATAAACTAAATAAATAACATTTATAAATTTAATTTGTAATTGTCTAAACAACTTATTTTTTTAAAGCCCCACTTTGAACCACACAATAAATTATGCGGTGATTTATAACTTTACTTGACTGAAACATCCCAATAATTTTTCATTTACCCAGTAGTCTAACTCAGTCCTGAATTGTTTGAGCATGAGACTAACATAAATACCAAAATAAATCTTACCAATCTCAATACCTGTAAAGAAACCTATATCAAACACACCTGGAGTTCTGCTGCTGGACGAGAAATAATTTCAAAATCTGTGCTATAGAATGCTTGAATACTTGCATAACACATGAATAATAAACAAATAAATAATTAAAAATTTATAAACACAACTTTATAAATTTTACAACATAATAAAATTATTTATCATTAAAAATTAATAAAATTGTTTATCATTAAAATTTCTGATCAGAAAAATATTTCCACTTACTTTTGACTTAATCATTATCTTGCACGAGACACTCCCTTACAATTCCCGCTACTACCTTAAAATTTGTTTAAATAAAAATATTCCATTGCAATTCCATATGATTGCATAAGAAAGTGAAATTGATTCTCTTTGCTTTAGTGAAATACATACAAGTACGTATAAATGTTATATTGACACTTCTTTTGTTTACATATAAACATAAGGGTACATAACCCCATTTTAAATTGATAAATTCCTCAGTCAGGAGACGTAGGCTTTCGCCCTTTGATTTTTAACTGACTAAAGTTGTTTTTTCCGTTGCAAGTCCTTTTATACCTTTGCTTAAAAACAATTGAAGAACTTCAAATATTCTTGACAGCAAACTTTTATGACGTCAGAAGATTTAAACATGTAATCGCAATTAACGAATTTCTTAAATCTATTTTCTACATGGAAATATAGCTGGTTAAAAGACGAATAAAACAATATAAAACACTTATGATCCAAAATAATTCTTAACAGGTAAAATTAACAAAAACTGTCAGCTGTGAAAAAAACTAATTAAAAATAAATTACATCTAAACTATACAATTACCTGCTAATCTAGTACATGTGATAGTTACCTTATGAGGCGTAGTAACTTTCTCATACAAATTTACAATAATTTCAACTAAATCCTAATGAGAAACTCAAAACATAAAATTGGCCATTACGGCTTTGTGGTAAATATGATGCATAATCATCTTGTGGTGTAATAAAACCTTAAACTAAACAAAATTCCAGCCATTCTCGTCCAGGATACACTATTTCAGGTCACTGAATCAAAAAAATGGTGAAAATCATTAAATAAATAGCAATAATATGATAACCTGTAAAATAAAATGTAATCTCGATACTTTCTCAAATACAACAGAAGATTGTTCAGATACAAGATAGGTAAGTTAATTGTAACATAATAGATTTCAAGATAATGACTTAATTGAGGTATTTTCAGTGAAACATCTACTCAAAACTGCGTTAGCTTCCTGGGAAATGGAAAAGTATTGTCCACGATAACTGATACCCAACCATAGTAACCTAAGCTACCTAAAGCATGTTTTATTATATATCAAATAAATAACTCTTATTCCTTCTTTATTATTTATTCATTTTTACTTAAGTAAGATTATGTATGCATGAACAGATTTAAGAAGAATCTAGAATAAGTTTGTGCTAGCATATTGGTAAAAAGTTATTGGGTTGTTTATTTTCATTTTTCAGCTAGCCAAATTTAAATTCAATTTAATAAATATAAAAAATTCAAATTATTATTCAATCCCAATTTGCGACAAATTAAATTATATATAAATTTATATCACCTATTAAAATTAATAATGCGATAAGTGACCGTATAGCTAGTATCACCTGCAACAGATATGTTGTTACAAGACATATTTACTTTTAAAGCATTTCAATTTGATGTCAATTCTTGAAGTTTAATTTTCCTTCGATTTAGGCAACCCTTTATACTTGGAGCGTTATTACTTTTTGTTTCGACTAATTTTTATCTATTTCGAATTGTTCGGAAAGCCAGATTGTATTTTCAGTGGCGTCTCATAGAATAATTTCACGTTATTTACCTTTTCTTAAGCAATTTAGTTTTCCAAGTTTGTTGCGTATGGTTAATAAATGTTATCTCTGGGTTAATAGTATTTCTAAAAATGCTTTTGCTTGCTTAATCAACAGTTTTCACCTTATGACTTCACTAGATTATTGCAGTTCCTTTTAGTTTTGATTTCGTAGTAAATTTGAGTAAATTTTTGAAAAAATACGAGATGAATTCTTAAAAGGAAATTTTGCACGTTTTATGACGTAGTTACATATGTGAGTGTAAAAAAAACTGAAAAAAAAATGTAAAAAAAAATTTTGAGTCAAGAATGTAATCGAATTGGTTGGATTTTTGGGAAAACAAATTCGAACGCATACAACGAGAAATTCAAGCAAGCCGTTTAAGATCTTGAGTAAACGATTTATTTTCTATTTCATTGCTAAATCATCAGCTAGTATATTTTTGAAGATTTTAGAGTGATGTAATTAATCATTTTAGGCTTTTTCCTTCTTTTTTCACAATTTCTGGTTATCTTTGTTTTAAGTTTTTGTATTGGATTATTTACAACCTCTGGGTCAACCCCTCCTTTTCTGTTGGCGATTTTTTCGTTTCTGTTGTCAACTGTTAAAGTCGGACCATCCATGACACATTTTGGTAGGCTTTTCATTCGTTGGAGCCATTCGCCGCACAACAACAAAACTTAAATGATACAAGAAGTCAATCTTATTTGACATGATTTGATAAAAACGAGGCGGGAAAAAAGTATTCATATAATTACGTAAAATTAGTTACATTTATATACGTTAAAGTTGAATTTAAATAATATTTAATCCTTTACTTGTAAAACTGATGAGTATCTTTGAAAGGTCAGATATAGTAATTTATTTTAGTCAGATTATAAGAATTTGTACAGTCTTTATGGAGCTAAATGACAAAGAGAAAAACTTAGAAAAGCACCACATTTTCCTTAGGATAATCAATGATAACGCAGCACCAACTTAATATTTTGACAGAGAACACTGTAGTTTATTCCAAAATTGTTTTCTCCCTATTCATACATTGAATAATATCACACAAGGTTGTTTATGTGACTTTATTTATAGGATTGACTTCCGACTTCTTGTAGCAGACTATTGTTAGGTTAAATTCGTTTGTGGTTTATGTGAATGAACTTTTATGAAGACTGTAGATATGACAGTGTACTTAATAATGAACCTCGGGAAATCCGTTTTGTTTAAAATTCTTCTCAGATATATGGTTGCAGTTTTTGAAAAAAAATAGCATGGTTTTGTTCGGCGTTGTAACTCCTTTAGAAAAATATAATAAAATTATCACATTATGAAAATCTACATAAACAACAATTTTACGCTTTTCGTTCGTATTGTTAAAGAAATGGTATTTGGAAATTTTCTTAGTTTTAAGGTGCTGGATAATCTCAGCCTGCAGGAAATCACTTCAGAGATATCTTACTGTGGTAGACCTTAGCTATTCAACAGAGAAAATATATACAAATTATTTTTCTAGATCACCGAGTAAGTAAAGAAACGATGAAAGTAGTGGTATTTCAACGACGGTGACGGGATGGTTATCGTCTCCCATTTATGTTACACCTCTCATGTCTCCTTACAGTGCCAGACTAGGGTCAAGCTCAACAAAGTCTTCTTTCCCGCTAATATTTCCCTTGACAGTGGGTTCGCTAGATAGTAGGTATGCACAGTGGGAATCTCGTTAATCTATTCATGCGCGTCGCTAATTAGAAGTAACACTTGGCTAGAATATGCCTTTATGCTAGAACATAGTAGGTTTCATTAAACAGGTTTTGAATAAGGCTTTTTGGCAAGGAGCCGTTCCATAGTGAATAAAATAACTATTTATTTGGTGGATACAGGTCCAATCATAGCAATTCTAAGTATTAGATGTTACAAGGTAAAAGGTTCTATATGAACCTAATGCAACATAAATGAACATGGTTTTACCATTTATATAGTTTAACATAAGGAAGTAAATCAAAACATGATACGTAATATAACAATTGTAAAAGCTATTAATATAATTTTTAAAAACTTATAGTTTATAATCAGACAGTTACCGCCGCTTACCCGCGCTTGCTTGAATTTCTTAACGTTGACATTCCGAGCACTGGGCCGAAATCACATTACGTCAACACCAGCAGGCGCCATCACAGGGGCGTGGCAGGGTCATTAAATTATACTTGCTACTAAATAATTTAATAAAAATCTCAAATTTATGAATATTTTAAATGAATATAAACACTTAAATTACAAAATAATAGTGTCCCAATGTATAAACTTATCTATTTTAGAGGATCGAAATATTCTAAATAAATATATATTCCAACTATCAAGACATGAAAAATCTGCCTCTGGATATGGTATCCAGAACTATAGGTAACCTATCTCCAATAAGAACAGAAGACCTAATATACGCCGACGACATAATAGTAATGGCTACAAGTGTAAACCAACTCTCATATCAAACATAAGTATATGGAAACAAACTTTAGAAGAAAACGGCATGACAATAAACTTGGATAAAAGTAAAACCTTATGCATATATATATATCAAAGGATGCAGAAGAAGAAAGAATAAAAATAAAACTAGATCGAAAAGAATTAGAACAAGTACGCAAATATGAATACTTAGAGACAACAATTAACATGGACGGAAGAATAGATGAAAAAATAAAAAACAGAATAAGCAAATCCAATAAAATATACTATCAGATAAACAACACCCTCATAGCAAAAAGAGAACTCAGTCTAAAGGCAAAAATACATTTAAATAAAGCAATCCTCGTCCCAACTCTATACGCAGCGGAATCATGGACCATCCTAAATAAACACAGATCAAAAATCACAGCTTCCGAAATGAAATATCTACGAAGATCGTTAGGGAAAACTAAACGCGACCGAATAAGAAATAGAAATATTAGAGAAGTACTAGAAATTGAAGCATTAACTGAACTGGTCGAAAAGAAACAACTACAATGGTACGGCCACCTAACTTGAATGAACAATGAACGGAACCCAAAAAAGATATACAACATGAAATGCGAAGAAAGATGAGGAAAAGGAAGGCATATAATGAAATGGGAGGAAAACATAAAGACAGTAGCAGCAAAACGAAATGTCAACCAAATAGGAACCCTCAGAGACCTGACACAAGACAGAAAAAGTTTAGGAAATGGCTCAATACCCCAACACCGGAAGGTAAAAGGGGTGAAGATAAAGTAAGTAAGTAAGAAAAATCTGCCAAGCCTTGTGAGTTTTCCAAAGCATAATTCTAACTGTCAGTCAATCCAAATATTTTTTATTTATTATATATTTTAGTCCCCATGAAGGTACAAAATATGTTAAAATAGTATTTTTATGATCGACATACCGACAATTGAAAGGAAAAAGCATAATAACAGTCAAAAAAGAAAGAAGTATACCATTCAACGACCAATGTTTCCAAAAAAGGAAAAGATCTTAAAAATTGGTTTTCTTGGTTTCTTTCGTACTTTTCGTGCATATTTTTTTATCACATTCATATTCCATTGATTTTCTTACACATGATCTTTCGAAGCATGCTAACAGTTCTGCGTTTATCTATTAAGATTTTTCAAAAAACCAAAAATTCTGACCTTTTAATTTGTTCCAATGTCTCATTTTGAAAATTATAATGAAAATGATTAATAATTTTTTTCTATGTTTTTTTCATACTGAGCTGAACAAGTTTTTTCTACGCTGTCCCAGACCGGATTCGTCCCCATACTAACCCAGACTGGATTTTTTTCTATCCTTTACTTAGTTCGTATCCGAATTGAAGTATTCCTGGACCGGGTTGTTTCCATGTAGAATCCTCGAATATTTCTCCGTACTGACCCGAATAGGACGTGACTCTAGTCTATGTTATCTTCCCGTATTGATCCAAATTGGATTTTTCCGTGCTAAAACCGGATTCTGTATTGGCCCCAATTAAATGTTTACCTTGTGCTAATTCGAACCTGATTGTTTCCATACAGACTCAGATCGGAGATTTTTTTGTACTATGCCCCATTCTATTTGATTTTCCCGTATTGACCCAGATTAGCATTTTCTTATACTGCTCTATACCGGATGATTTAGTCAGTACTAACTTTTTCTCAGAACCTATTCGAACGGATTTTTTCCTGTACACACGCGGATCGGATATTTGTACTGACAGATTTTTTAGTATTGGTGTCCAGTGGTTTTTTCATAGACTCAGACCGCATTCTTTGTCCGTACTAAAAGCCATAAGTAGAAGCAGAGCAGTTTTAGCCATCTTGCGGGTATGTTTTAATTGTTTTTGACTTCCTTTTCAAATTAAAATCTTGACAGTTGCTGCTTGTATTATAATGTAATGTTACTTATTATTTAAAAATCATGCATAAAATATTATTTAATAACAATAAACAAGAATGAATTTCTTAAGATAAAATGAAAAAAATTAATAACGATAATGTTATGTTAAATATTTTTTCGTGGTTAACCATACATTTATAAATGAATAATAAGCAATAACAATAAACTAGGAAATAATAGTAATCGAACAACTCAAACAATCAGAATTTTTCTTTTCTATTCACTAAAACTTTATACCGATTAAAAAATAATTTGCACTATTTAATACGAAAAGGAAAAAGTGAAAAGATGACAAAATCTAATTTCTAAAATATCCTTGCTCTTAGTCATAAACGATTTTGAAAATTTGTAGACTTACGAGCATACCAAAGAACAATTTCTATTGGTCGAATAATTAAAATACATGTTCCGATTAAGCAAACTCAAATTTCCCGCCATTTAATATTTAAATTAAACATTTTTGGTCGCTGGGGAAATTTGTCAAAATAAAGCCTTAAACAATTAAAACATGCTCGCAAAAAATCCAAGACGGCCGTTTTTCTCATGCTCACTCCAAGTTTTTCCTGTGCTAAGTCGATTTTTTTTCTAATTAGCGTGACCAAATCTATCTCTGTGCTGACCTTGTTGACCTGTCTAACTTTTTAAAAACTCACAACCTCACTCACAAACAACCAATGATGTTAATTAAATAAGCTTAAAAAAATATTAAATTCACTAACCAGAAAATGAATTAAATATTGGATTGAAAACAAAAAGATTTTGTTTTTGTTTTAAAATTTGGAATAAAAATGAAATAAAATGTTCATAATTATATGGTTCCGTTTTTAGATCTTTAGTATAAACTGAAAACATTTATTAAACATTAAGAAAATAGATAAAAAAATAACAAAACAAACAAATATCTAAAGGATATTATGCAAATTAGATTAGTCTAAATATTATCAGCATTGATTATTTTAAATTTTTTTAGCATTAGACTTGAATTTCCTAAATGCTATAGAGAGCTCTCTTCCTAATAAAAAATTACAAAGTTCCTTGTATAAAGGATTCTTAAACTAAACTGCAATAATAAACAGTTTCTTATAAAGTACAATCAATACCTTTCGTTTTTATCCAACTAAACTCGTAGAAGAGAAACAAAAACAATCCATTAGAAATTGGAAAAGGGCCTCTATTTCGGAAGATCGTTGTTAACATTAACGTGGTCTCGAAGAGTTGATTTTCAGTAGCAGAATCCAAGGATGAGATTCAATTTAATTACTGTCATTTGCGCATATGATTTCACAAATAAGTTTGATCGAGCACACATTAAACAATCCAAGATTTTAAAATGTTTGTAAGTTATAACGTATTCACTTTTATTCACGAAATAAAACGGTAATGTTTCTCAGAAATTTAAATAATCTTAATCACAAGTAGCACTTAATGCGTTTACATTCTTTGCGCGAAGTTCTAATTAACTGTATTAGTTTATACTAGAACGAAAATCTGTCTTTAAATTCTGGATCAAATTTAAGTGGTTTTTCTTTATGATAAACTGCTCTAGTCTAAAAACCAAACAAAACGAAATAATTGTTTTTAATAGTTCTTCACCATAAAATGAACCACTATTGTTTATTCGTGATACAAAATTATAAATCTTTCAAACACGATTTAACGAGACGTAAATCCTTTCAAAACTTGCACTTTGCAACAAAATAACACTAAGACTGTACTGTACTGTATTTAGAATTTATTTTAATTCTAAAGGATTAATAAACTGTAATTCGATAACATTGATTCAAAATCAACCACTATTTATCGGAACTCAATCGAAAGATGTCCACACTCTATGCTTGAGCGGGAGATTCTCTTTAATTATTTAAACAAGAACGAGAATTCAATAATATCGACCTTCATTACTGGAAGATCAAACGAGAGTCGTCTGCCACGAGGCATAGGCCGGAAGCAAGTAAGTGACGCGACGCTACAACCCCAATCTCCGCGTAGGAATATCAGCCAATAGCGAGGTCTCACTCACGAACAGTATTGATTTTTTCTAAGTACCCAATCAACAACGAGTCGCGTGTTTTGGCTTAACGAATCAGGACACAGCAACTAAAAAGCAAGTATTGATTTTTCCTCTAAAACTGCGAACTATCATTTTTTGCCTTGAATTATCATTTTTTTAAACGCTTATATTTTAAAAAGAATGCAAATTTGCAGAACCGAACTTAAGATTTTTCTTATAAATATAAAATTCTACATACTTGAGGCCGATAGAAAATGTACCGTTACACCTGAACCGGACTTCTTTCCATGCAGACTTTTTCCGTACTGACCTGGAACATTCAGACTGGATGTTTCTTCCGGACAGTGTGTTTTTTCCATACTAGTTTAATTCGTTGCCATTTCAATACATTTGTTAAATAGAATTGCAAACGAATGCCATATAGCATTCTGAAGTACAGGTTCTTCTAAATTGCTCTTGAGATCCTTGTTGCTATTTGGATTTTTATGGAGTGATCGTCCAAAAGCTATAGCATTATAGCAAACTTCTATAACATAGTAGATGATATCCTTATTTCCGCTGTTTTCGCATACCTTTGAGCCCAATGACGGAACGACCAAAGACAATGATAATAAAACTATAAATTCAGGAAGATCTTCAAACATTCGGAAAAAAGAAAATTTATAGCCACACATGCTCAAGAGATGAAATCTGATAAGAAACTCATAAATCTGTTTAGAGTTTCTAATAATTTGCAAAAAAAAGGCTTTTTGTCCACAATCAAAAAGAAAATTATCAGTCTTAGAAATCAACTAACGTAACATTAAATTAATAAGGGGCTACCATACGTTGCGCATGCATATAGATATTATTTGCAATAGAATATTCGTGATGCAAGAAGATCTTTTCCTTACTTGGAAATCGCTGTCATTTTTATGCGCAAAAAACAAACGTTAATTTTCCCCATATACCTTTCAAAATAGACAGCATTCAATTTAATAATATAATAAAGCATCCTATAATTATAAAGGACGTCATCATTTCCTTCTCGTGTTCGCGAACATCTTCCGGAATATCTTTATTTATATTAATTGCATGAAATGTTTGTGTCGTGATTTAGGTATTTTATTTTTCTTCGCTCATTAGTTGGTGAGTTCTCTTTAAGATAATCACATTCAAAGAAAGAGAGAAAAAAATAGTTCTTGTAAAATGTTTAAATTTATCTTTGGTGTGGTTCTGATGACTTTCAAATGAAGGGTGTGCCACTCAAAATAATCATTAATCCTTGTGGTATTTGAAGATGTCTAATAATGAGTTATAAGTATAATATAGCTAGACCTAGTTATCATTTAGATTTGTAGAACAGGTATAAAAAATAATTTTTCATAAGTCACTTATATGATGTGATCGATTGGTATTGAAATCTAAAATGGAAAGTGATACTGATCACAAAGCGATAAGTGACCACAATTAGGTTTTTATTAATGTGAGGACGTGGGTGTACTGGGTGAACCGGAAACTTTTAAAGATTTAGGCCGTGGAAATTAAAGCAATTTGATCTACCCAGTAGGGGATAAATCGAAATAAACAGCTTAAGTGTATTGAGTAATTATAATGTCACATTAAACACATTTGTTTTATTTGAAAGAAAGTTGGTAGGATATTATTTAAATTAATTTTTTCTACGTTTAAATCGATTATTCATGCTTAATAAATATTCCTAGTTATTGGTATTAAATTGGTTTTATTTCTCTGTCAGTTATTAATTATCAGACTTGGTGATTCGAAAAGAAAAAAGTATCTATACATGTTTTAAAAAATATCCACTATTATTTATATTTTTTGCAAATAATCATAAATTTTAGAGAATTTCAATTTAAGATTTCCCAACAACAAATTAATTTATTATGTATTTCTAAATATTGCACACAGAAACATAACCTAATAAAAACCCGCAAAGATCTAATATCTTAGTAGCTTTCAAAATTGAGTAGGCAGTTGTACACATACTACCAACAAGCTAACACAAAAATGCACTAATCTATCATAGTATCAAGCAAACAGCAGGGGATTTCTGTAGAAAAGAGATTATTAATATTTTTGCCGTGGGTGCTTTAATGAAGAAAATAAAACCCAACAAACTTCTAGCAAAAATTCTAAATAGTGTGGCTGCGAGCGATATTTATAGAAGAAGGAAATTGTCTGTTTTGCGTCTTACTTCCTTTTTGCACAATCTCGACGAATAAGAAAAAATGTACTTCAAAGACAATGCAGTCGACATGGCGTCTTAACCTTTCACATAAATCAGTGCATTGTAGGAATTCAATCTTGTTAGGAAAGCGAAAGCTGTATGAAAATTTATTAATCTAATTTTTTTTTCGAAATTTTAATATTGCTATAGCTTGAAGCCTAACGGACATAACTTTGGATTAAGGCTGTATTTATTATTGTTTATTATTGAATTAATAGTTAGTTGGTGTTAAATATCACTTAATGAACTAAAATTATTTTATTGTTTCAAAGGTTAATATAACATTACTTGTTCTTGTGAACTTACATACATTGGTGAAACAGGTCGTAGCGTTTAGACGAAAAAAGTCTGAAGCAGTTTTTATCAGATGCATACTTTTAGATATGTAGCGAGTTGAATTATAAACTAATGCTATCTCTTACCCTATAAGACAAGAACCCTTAAAACACTTTATTTTACCTTTTCTCGAAAAGTAATCATTTTATCAGAATAGTAATACAATAAACTTCACTTTTTTTTCACTGTCGGTGCAACAGCTACGGAGATCATAAGATCAGGTCAACATGAACTGGGGCATTTCTAATAAAGTATCTGCAACCTCGAGATCTCCATTTATTTATACTACAAGAACGTCTGAATTGTTAATCCAGAACTCATATGTTCTCAGTATGACCCGGACCAATCAAAAATCACTGTTTTCAATATGCTCTGGACCTGGAAATTTCTATGTATATTCGCAATATATTATGTCTGACTATGAATTTTCCAAACCATTAAAACTTTGTCATGCCATTACTGCAGATGTGATTCTTAAAAACATAAGAATTCGTAATTCAAATATTACGCCTTTAATATCATAAATCTGTTGTTGCACAAACATAATCTGTGACATTTTATTAATTTTTAGAACTTCAAAGAATACCATATAACTTTTGTGGTTTAAATTATCTAATTTTACACAGTACAACTCACTTCACCACAATTAATAAACATGCATAAAAAACAGTCCGAGCACATACAAATCCGGTTTCGTTCTGTACGTCACAGTACTCTATTTTATAAGTATTTTACATGAGGCTGTATTATATAGTAAATCTATCTGGTATTTCGATAAATAAATATTTGAATTAGCCAGTCTCGGAGTGGATTAGTGGTTTGTATGTTTGTTTCATAATCCAAGGGTCGCAGATTCGATCCCCGGCCGAGATAGTAATTTTTCATAGCGGAAATAAATTTAAAAACATGCCTTTCGGATAGGAAATACCTGTAGGTCCCCTGTCAATACGATGTATGGTATAATAAAAATCCCTAATGGGCCGCTAGAGGTGAAATTCCCCCTGATTTGGCTAAATTCTAGTAAAGTCGGCCAAATGATCATAGTAATCGGTGTCATAAGGTACGAAGAATGATTTCGATTCCTCGCCCAAAAGATAAATAAGTATTTGGATTATTTTTATATTCCCGTTTCCAATTTATAGAAGCTGTTGTAATATTATAATAAATTTTCTCTTGGGTAAATTTTGCGCGGTACGCATTTGTACTTGATGCTTCGCATCAGAGAAAAAAGAGACTTCGTTGTCAAGAGTTGGAGGATGCAATACAAGCGTCCATTTTGTGAATTGTAAAACAGTTGTTTTTGTTTTCAATTATTAAAGAAATTCACAATAAAAAACGTAAATGATTGTTGTTACGTTGTTTCAACCTATTGCGGAAAGAATTAAACTATTTTAATAATAATAATAGCCCCTTTAACAGGCCGTGATGGTCCATGGGTATAGCAGGGTAGGCTGCTATTACTCGAACCGTTTGGTACATTATGGTAAGATAATCATTTCCACAGGCTGAGTCGACCTGGAAGTCGATGGAAGGTATTTCAAACTATTTGGATTAATCTTTTTAATACTCCTCGAAGAGTAAAATACATGTGTTGAATTTTATTTAATGGTGAAACGGTATTTTAATTCGTTTTAAAATGGCCACGCAGAATGAAGAAAAATCAGTTCTGGGTTAATTTCCCTACCCCTTTTTGAACAAAATACTGGACAGAAAATGCTGCACTCTGCTTTAGTGTTTTCGAGGGTTTGGAACTAGTCTATTTTTAGACTTACAGGTCAACTTAGACACATATTTCACGAATTGTATATTCTTCAGAGGGTGTTGTGTTCTTTGATAGACCCATACTTTGTACATTCAACCTAAGCGACTTAAACTCTTTTTACTCCCTTCTCCTAGTTCTGTTTTTAATAACAAATTCAGAATTTATTTACCAACGCTTTTTTAACGTAGCTGAATGATAGATTTGTAGAGTAGTTTGAAGATTCAGATTTTTCTTAAACTTTCAAATAAAAGATGGAGTAGGAGGCAAACTCCACATAAACGACAGAACAAAGACTGGTACTGACAACCAAGGTGCTTATCGCGTAAGCGACGCCTACACCGATTGGTTGAAAGTTTTAAAGTAGCGCTCATCTTAAAGGCAACCGCTCGGCGTCAAATTTAATATAGTGCAAACCATGAATTATTGTTGAAATTTAATAAATATTAAAAATGTTCTAAAAAATTATACTATTTGTACGAAAATAATATAGGCAGATAAATTTTTGTCTTTGCCACAATAACACGCTCTAACCACAATGAGGTTTTGCAATAGCCTTAATGAAACATATACTATTATGAAAAATATAACAGAAACTGAAAAAAATATATCTTTGAAATAAAGCTAATATTACTTACGATACAAAACGCCGTATAGAATATTTAGTTTATTACTTTGAAAACCGGTAAAATATATAAATAAACCTATTATCTAAAAAAGACGACAATATGACGTGGTAAGTGTCACGTCATTTACTGGACGTCATTATGTAGTGGTCTTTTTGGTCCACTGACGTCTTACGACGAGTTATCACCAAATGCCGACATCATTATGACGTACCTTTAGTACCTGGAACGTGTTTATTATAATAAAATAACAAAATCTATTGTAGTTTTATCAGTTATTCCCCGAAGCTTTTTAGCAAAAAAACATACATTCTCACCGGGACCGCAGGCAAAATTAGCACGCTGCGTGCGCTTTCAACTTTAAACCACTTTAAACCAAAAAATGGTTAGCAAAGTTTAACATTGATTGTTTACTGTAAACTGTAACTTAAAAACGGTTATTGTGGGCTATCATTTAAAAATAGGTATATGCCGTCCTGAATTGAAATTTCAATCATTTTCACGAGTTTTGAGACAATGTTAGAGGTAGATTTGAAATATCGTGAGGTTTTTTTTAAAAGCAACATTTCAATGTTTTTAAGCGCAACGTGTTAGCTGCCTCATATATTCTAGAATCGAGGTCTTCATTCTTATTTTTATATATAGTTGATATCTATTGTATCTTATTTTGTGTATGCACTTGCTTTAAAATTATTTTAAATTTTTTTAAAATTGTAATTTTTTCTAAATGGGAGATTCCCGTAAATAAACTTAAAAACAAAAATCTAATTTTGAAGATGGAGTTTTAAATCTACTCCAATAATACTAGGACAATACTAATAAAAACTAAAATGTAGAATCTGAAGCCTCAATACTTTTCTCTAAGTAAGTAATAAGTTAGGTAGAGATAATTAAAAATGTACAGCAATACTTTAACATAGCTATTAGACAATTTTACGCTATGTAGTAAGTGTTTGTACATAAAAACAAATCATTTACTTCTTATAACCCAGAGAAAAGATCTACAGTTTTGCCCTGATAAAATCCAAGATACGCTAATTTGGTTATTTTATTTAATTGTCAGTTCTTACTAATTTTGGTTAGATTGGTTGCATAACCTTACTTTCAAAAGTATAATTTTGAGAAATTTATCTTTTATGAAGCTAAAAATGGTTAATTATAATTAACATGCACACTAATACACAATAGTCAGATAAAGGATATTTGTAAATCTGATCTTTTCATAGAATTTAGTTAATTTTTCTTGTCCATTAACGATGTGAGAGACGTTTATTTAATATTGCATTTAAGTAAAATTTAGGCCAAAGTTAATATGAGATTTAACCTAAAACAGACAAGGTGTGTTGTAATAGGGAGGTATACGAGTATTTACTACTTTACCTGAGCATTTAATAGAAAAGAAAATGTGTTTTCATGTTAACGAGATTATACTTTTGCTTAAGTTTCTTCCATTTCAAAATTTTGCAACTCTTGGTTAAATAATTTAGGTGGAGGATTGTAAAGCTGCTTCATTACTACATACTTGTAAGTATCTTAAATGTATGGGGCTGTCTTTTATTAATGATATCAGTTAAACAACATATAATTATGTTTCACTTTTGTATCGTACATTGAAATACTGTAATTAGTTGAAATTTTCATACTGTTGATGTCTGCAGGTAATACTACCTTTAACCTACCTTAAAATAATATATCATCATTAATCGCTATCATCAGTGATTAATTATATATCAAAGAGATGGATTTCCAAATAAAACCGTTGTGTCAACAATAAAAAGATTTCTATTAATAATAAATTGTGAGATTGTCTATATTAATTAAAGAGAAAAAAATGTTTAAAATAGATTAAATAGATGATTAAATGAATAATAAGAAAATGAATAAAAGAAAATGAATAATAAGATACACTAAAAAATGTTCAAAATTCTTTTTATATAACAAAATAAAATTTTTTTGAAAAAGCCTCCATTAAGAAGCAAAACGTTAAAAATTCATATGTAAATGTTTTATTAAAGGCTGCTAGTCCTCATAAAATTAAAATAAACAAAACAATTTTAACAAATTAAAACAGCCTAAAACAAAGTAAATTAATAAAAATTTATTTCAAAAAAGCAAAAAAATATGCAAATAATGTTTAAATTTGTTAAGCTAGAAATAAAGGTATGAAAAAGTACTTTTATGTAAATAAGTTAACAAACAGTTGTGTGAAAAGTAGATTCCATCGATATGCAATGGAGGCCTTATTTTGTAATGGAAACCTAAGTGTAATACATCATTAGATTGAGAATTTGTTACTCTATAACTTTATCTAATTAGTTACATTAGGATTAATTAAAATTCATAAACAATAATTTGGTTGTAATAAATCAAATGTCAGTGCTCACTTGTTTCAATGAAAATTTAGTATAGAATTCATTTGTTTATCAAAAAGGTATATAAACCATTAAACCAGGCTATTTTTGTAACAAACTCTATTCCAATTTCATCTTTAGAGAATGCAGATCTATTGTAGAGCAATAAAATAAATTTAAGGTTTTGAGTTAAAACACATGTAAACTCTGTAAAATTTTGAGGTTATTGCTATGTTTATGGTATAAACGTCAAAGTGTTCAAAGTCTTAAGAAAGTTTAGTAAATTCAAGTGATTTTTTTTATAACAAGTACTTTAAATTAATCAAGTGACAATTTATTTTGCAAATAGAAATTTTATAATTTGATAATGAAGATATAATTTATCAAATTTTCTTTATGACTGAATTTTATAAACGGATGTGAACTCTAATCATAAAATTAATTTACTTAACACGATTAGACAAATAATAGAATTTGGAATTCAACTTAATAAAGTCATTTATATGGAAATATTTGAAAAAGATCAATGACATACTTTCTTCATTTCATTGATCAGTCCAATGAAGATTTGGATATTTATAACAATACAGTTGGCAAGCTGGTGACACCAAAGATTTAAATATATTTAAACGTGAGTTTTTTTAACAGTAGTTATAGTTGATTGTAGTAAGTAATATGTTGGTGCCAGAAGTATTAATCCCCAAATAAAGTAGATTAAACTATTTTGGGATTATAATAAAAAGAATCTCCAATATATTATAACAACATGTAATCATCTTTGATCACTTGTTCATCAAGCTTTTTATTGCGTTTTATAAT
This sequence comes from Agrypnus murinus, assembly GCA_929113105.1. NCBI lineage: Eukaryota > Metazoa > Arthropoda > Insecta > Coleoptera > Elateridae > Agrypnus > Agrypnus murinus. The sequence goes on from OV816031.1 coordinate 31,763,693, forward strand.
TTATTATAAACGGCTTTCTATGCTACTTAGCGCTGGTGCTTATAGGTACTTACGTGTTATTTTGATATTTAATTTTTATTTTGTATAAAATTTTCATTTTGGTTGTTTTCTTAAACAAGAATCAATTAGAACTATCATTTAATTTAAAATTATTCAAGATTATTTATATCGCAGTTTAGTTGTCCTTTTTAATAATGTGCAAACTTGATTTTGTGTTAAAGCAACGACATGATTCTACGCTCTTTTAAAAAAAGAAATTGATGTTACTACACTCAATTAACTTACGTTAAAAGAAACATAAAAAGAATAATAGACAATGTTGAGGGTCATGCATTTCTTCGTTCCTGCCAACGAAGCCAAACCTAAGCCATTACTATAGAGTGAATTTCTCTAGATGTCCATTGAGTAATTTATGACTACAAAGCAGGTCATAACGATTTATAATGCATAACCTGGCTTATCTCATTACAAACCTATAATGTCGCACGGATTGCTTACAAATGTTCTTATCTACCATGATAGTTATGCTACTATTTCTCCCATATTTATTACAGATCCGTGGGAAAATATGATTAGGTGCGGTATTTACACAAGAGCAAGTGAATTCATCCATGGAATTTGCAATTATTATTATTATTATTAGAATTTTCTATCCTTTTAAGCGAAGATCGTTTTAAAATTAAAATATTTATTAAGAACGCGAATATATTTTACACTATAGATGGTATTATTGATATCTAATAAATTTCTGAAAGCAACAACGCGTTAACAACTTTGCAAATACATAAGCTGGGTATATATTTAAATTGCAAATTTGTGTTTCCAATCCGAATGGTATTAGAAGAATAATAATTTCGAGAAGTAAATTAGAAAATTCCATTTTTTATACTGAAATTTAAGAAGATAAATTTAGGTTTCTCATAGGTAATAACTCAGTGACACAAGGTAAAATCTCACATAATTCAAACTGAAAAAAAAAGATACAAAATTGACGACAGAAGTTGCTGATAGATTTTTCGTATGGTTAGAAATCGAGAGACATATGTATTAATCAACGAGACAAGTATGCGAAATCGGCTGTTAAATTAGAAAAAATTCCCTGGGTGGCCCTATTAGTTACACCGTATTAGAGAAAAAGAAAAATACACAAGAATTTTAAAGCGGAACGGTTGTACTAAATGACAAGTACATAATAATTCTTATGTTAATTTTTATAAAAAGAAAATCATTTAAATAACAAAAACAAAACGTGAAAAACTGCGGGAATTAATTTTCTGATTAGAATAATTTGCAGATTTGCTTCCTAAAAAGGAATACAAGAATTGCCCATAGTCGATTTATATCAATATAAAGAATATGAGAAAAATTTGCTACAAGAGAAAGTAACAGAAAAAATCAATTTGTGTAAGTTATTTTAATCTCAAACTTAACGCTCATATTTATGACCGAGAATTTGCAAATTCCCTGTTGCTTCAAACAAAATATATCACATTTTTTATGAGACAGTCGCAGTGTTTTCCAAATTAACTAGATATGTTTAAATAAGTGTTACGGTGGACGGCAATTCTGTAATGATTAATTTGTAACTCTGACCCCCACGTCTTTTTCTAAGCTCCATACAGGAAGCTAAAAATACATACCAAACAGTAATCGTGCTAAAATATTCGTAAACACCATGCACTGCTCAATACATCGTGCGGGCGATGCTTCTTTCGCTCCCCGTACGCGGGTCCAACAGACTGTGCGCAGAATCGTTTTAAAGTTCTCGATGAGATTTATTCAAATACACAAAGATCATTTTGCTGTGGTTTAAACTGAACATTTTATAAATTGTGCATGTACACGAGCAAAAGTGGAGAAAATCCAAACGAATGGCAAGAGAAAGTGGCGAGGAAGGTAAGAGGCCCAAACCACCCAACCACATTCTTCTGGGAGATGTTGTTGAGAATCATCTCTGGGCAAATTTTAAAAAATTAAAATTTAACTCATACAAATGAGTTACAGGGTAAATAGCCAAATTTTGCAAGGCTTTGAACATAGTCTTACAGGGTGTTCCGGAAAAATATGCAATGCTTTAAGGGGGTGAAAGGTGACCATATAGAGACCCCAAAACTCATAAAATAAAATAAAAAATAAAAAAAATTTCGGATTTTTCCGTATTTTTTACAAGTCACGAGTCGACTATTGATTGTTTGTAAGATTTTGACCCTGAATTACTGATAAAGCAAACAATGATCTCACATCTGCACTACTAAATTAATAACTGACCTCCGCTACGTACGTATCAATTTACAGAAACAACAGAATTGAATTTCAACAGCGGTTGCCGAGTGACTCACTACCTTGATGACTTGATCATTTATTAAGGTCGGTAAATAAAATGTAACATACGTTCGTTGACCTAATTGTGATGGAAACATTGCCTGTTTTTCATTTTACGAATGTCATTTTAACAAAATGAGTAAAACTTACCGTTTAGATGCAAACAATCTTTATAACATGTGTTCAAAAACTCCCGTACCTGTCGAGCAAAGTGTAGTGGTGCTCAATAGTGGGAGTCTGTCGAACACTTCATTGGCCAGAAAATGTAGGCGCCAGTCACTGGTTAATCGTTGGAGCAGAATAAAAGGTCTTATGTGGGTGTTGTGTGAATTAAAAACACCCGCCCGAGTAAAATATTTTGTGTAAACTGGAGATTTTCCTGTTTGCGTTCCAATAGCCATTGGCAAAATTGCACTCGCGGTATAAGTGTATTTTTTGAAAATGGTTGATTTGAAAAGTTCCGTTCATTCAGCAGGCGTGTTTGGTTCTGCCATAATTTAAACAGTAACTAAATACACTTAAATAAACTACTTATTACTAAAACAAACACTTAACACTACTTAATGCAAGTTATTAATTCTAAAACGTGTATTAATCGAAACTCAAGTTTACCACCACCTAACACAAAGAAAGTTGACAAACTGCATACTGCAGTTACAAATCTCTAAGATCTGAGTCAGTAACAGTTATTACAGATGTTCAAAATGAGTGTTATTATTTAGTTAAAAACGTTTTAAAAGCACGTACTGCTATTTGGTGTTGATTACAATCTTCGAAGAATTTATATTTATCCTGCTACCTGCTTGGGTTAGTTTATGGTTCATTTGTCCATGACCTTTAAAAGTATGTACTAGTAGACACAATTTTCTTTTCATACAGTTTTATCTACTATTTTGCAGCGGCGTGCCTATTATTTTTATAAGGGGGGTTGTCATTTCAAAGGGGCATTTCAGGAAATTGTTAGTAAGATGTTACTCTACACATGTTTCTCTATTGCCCTTTAACGGGAAAGGCATCTTTTCCAAAACACCCTGTATCTCGAGAAGTTAGCGCTAACAAACAGCGACTAAAAAACGCCGTCCATTTATTCGTCAATACGATAAGGATTGCGCTAAACATAATGTCGAAGTAGACGCCGATCTGAGTACGGAAAACATTTGGAGGTTATTCGAGGTTAGCTTCGATCGCAGATGACATTGAAATGAACCTCCGTACCTATCGTTGCCGTAACTGTAAAACCCAACAACACACAGTGTTACAACTTTTTTAAAGGTTTTCCCCAGTTCAATTTCACTTAAACGTTTAACCTAAAATTTTTTCTAAAGGTTTCTGCAGAAAGCGTAAGTCTGATTCAGATATTCATTTTAGTTAAAAATATGTAATTAAATTATTATTATTTCGATTATGTGAATTTATTGTATGTAAAATTGTATTAGATTTCTGATTTCATAATATTATTTTTATATTATTCGAGGTTTATTTACCAATAATGTTGTGTTTTGTATAATCATTACATTTTGAGTGTGGTATGAACCTCACCATTCTTATTTGTGTTTTGAAATTAAATAACCTTCTGTTTCTTTTGTATCAGTGTCTTTTATTTCTACTAACGATTGTGCCGAGTTCAAACGGCGGTAGCTATCTTCAGTCAGATTAAGGTTAATTTTTTAACACCGTGAGCTAGCCGGTCAGGAAGTTCCCGTTATAAGAGAAGAAAAATTACGCAAGAACTTTACGTCGAGTGACAAATTTTTGGACAACGATGGTACTTCGTTTATTAATGAATTTTTGACAAATTCTGTAGCCGCACTTACGGGTGCAATTACCGCTTTTGCAGACAAGAATCTTGTCGAGAATATTGCCATGACACGTATCTATTGCATAGAAAATCTGTCCTTCGTTGCAGATGGTTTAAAGGAGCAAACGTTTTTATAAAAAGGGTAGTCTGTTATTACAATTAATCTGTCAAGCCGTTCGTTTAGAACTTCTACAGCTGTATCAGAACCACGCACAAAAGAACTATTTAGTCTATAATATGTAATGACACGTTTGATTCAGGTGTTTTTTTCTTTCTCGTTATCATCACCAGACACACATAATCTCTCCAATAGTCTGTAATACGTCCTCGTTATTGACCCAGCCAACCGGGAAGATCTTCAACATTCTCTAGTACCTATCATTCGTATTCACTCTCGTGACCTTGAGTTCAACTGTCCCCTGCGTACAATCCAGCACAAAGTTCTTTACTAGGTGCGCCCACAATGTCATTGTGATGGTGCTATAAAATAATTATTTTTACAACAAGGGAGGAAAGCAGGGGTTTTCCTCCCAAGGTCGAATTTGGTCGCAAACACACTAAGCAGAACTTTGATTTTTTTCTACTACTTTTAGAAATTATTGAATTTTAATAAAATTTTGTTGTATCTAAATAAAACTTTTAACAATTTTATACGAATGTAAGAAGCTTTTACTAACTTCTTCATCTGTGCTTTTTATATCATCTTCGTCTGTTTTTTTCATTCTGATCCCCGAAATTAAAGAACAAAACGGTACTTTTCTTCCCTAGAGAGATAAAGTTAATACTTTCTTCTTTAGGGAGACAAAGTAGATTGTACTTTTCTTATTTTGCTTGCTGATCTCGAGGAGTAAAACCTATGTAGGGGTATAAAAAACGTATTTCTCGTGATGAAGTTTAACTGACCAAACCACCCAGCTTGAGTGTTTTGTCTACTCACTACAAGTAATTTTGTTTTCTTTCATATTGTATAGGGTATTAATGGAGGCTTCAAGCCCTTACAGTGCTGTCTCCGGTATTTCTTATTCTGTGCAAGAATTGTGATGTCAGCGAAACGCAGCTTATCTTATTCTACTAGGGCTAACTGTCAAATTTCATGCACTTCATTCGGGCTCACATACTAGTCCCGAATTAACATTACCCATAGCATGTAATCATCCACACTATGTCAAACCGTACTTCAGTGGTAAACACTGTCGCACCTACGAAGATGTCTTAAAAATAGAGAAAGCAGCACTACTGAATGAAACATCAATAATTGCGGGCTACATATAACTTATCAAAAAGAAATAAACAACATAAAATTCCGCTTTTTCGATTCCTCTATCTTAACTTCTTAGCCAATTCTGGGTGTAGCCAATGGACAGACCTGAAGAAAGTGAATAGTACCCCTGCTAGTGGTTGCCCGATTACTCGTAGAGTCTCCATTCGCTTTGTTGTGCTAATACGAGTATTTTGCAGGTATATAATTCGTAGGTTCCATCTTATCAATCGCATCCAATCTTATCAAATACTTTCTCCAAATCTACAAATGGTACATATGTCAGATGCCTTTCTGTCACTCTATTCGCTTTTTGTTACCAACCTCAGCAAAAATAGCTTGTAGATTTTAAATTTTAGGCTGGATCTATGAATGGGAAAAAAATCTATGAATCTTTAAAAGTCTGAAGCACCAAATCAGAATAAAATATACTTGTAAAGGTTTCAACTCTATGAACAGAAACAGATTTCCCTTTAAATTATTGAATCTCTGAAGTTTAACTTCTAACAACTCTAATAATATTGCAAATTTAAACCGACTCATGAGATCATGCAACTCATAAGTTCATTCTGAAATTCTGAAACCACGAAACCTTCAAAAGTTAAGAAATAATGCTATCTAGAGCTCTGTAATTGTAATAATTGATGAAACTGTAAAATCAAACTGTCTTGACTTGCAGTAAAATAAAAAAAGCTGTTAATCTGGATCCTTGAGATTCTGAAGCTATAAACCTTTGATAACTTAAAACTAGGTAAATTTGAAACATTTACGTCAGTCTGAAACAAGTGAAGGTTTTAATAATGTAATACTTGCACTGTTTGAAACTTAAGATTCCGCAAATTTAAAACCTTGACCTTCTAATGCCTGAACGTCGGACAAAAGTTTGAAATTGCAAAGTCTAAAACTTTAAAAAGTTGTTTTGAAACGAAAAGGCGATTTTAAAATCTATAAATTTTAAGAAACAGTTAATTATAATAAAAATACGTAAGATGTAAAATCCTTGGGTATAAAGTTACAAAAATATTTTACTGGAGATGCAGGATTTCAAACACAGTTACCTCTAGACAGTATTGTTTCGTCTTCACCTAGACTCGTCAATAGGGAACGTCATATTTGAATGCGTGCATCTCGTGTCAATATCGTGCATCTCAAGTGGCTGTGGTGCCATCAATATTTGTCGTATACGATAAGGTGTTTAAAAGTTGCAGAAAGTTCACCCTTGCTACAAATATCTATGATTTTGGCCGTGAATCTTTTAATGTATAAATAAAATATATAAGATGTAAGTTCTTGGGTATAAAGGTTCCAAAAAATAACACGAGATGCAGGATTTCGAACACAATTAACCCTAGACAATATTGTTACATCTTCACCTAGACTAGTCAGTAGGGGGGGACCATACGTATACGACAAATATAGATAGCACCACAGCCACTTGTCGCTACCAATGTTAATTCCACGAACGAATATGTAGTGGATTGACACGAGATGCACGCATTCAAATGAGTCTAAGTGAAGACGAAACAATATTATTTAGGGGTAGTTGTGTTTGAAATCCTGCATATCTAGTAACATATTTTTGGAATCTTATACCCAAGAATTTTACATTTTATGTTTTTTTTTATTATACATTTAAAAGGTTTAAGACGAAAATCATAGATGGCTAATTATAATGTGGGTGTCCGTAGTACTTAAGTACGCTGCTTTCATAGCAAAAGGAAGTTGCTTTTCTGGCAGGTTTTTTCCTCGCTAGAATGTGCTTTGAAACTTATATTTTACACCGCGCAGTGGCGCCTGCTGTACCGCCGTTATAAAGACCACTACCGCGTAATTGCGCCTTCTATTGGTCAATTTCTAAAGTAGGACACATTCCCCGAACAACCTCGTTATATTATATGTGGATTGTAAACCTACGCAACCACTCTATTATTAGGAATATAATTTTGACATCATTTTAAATTAATTTAAATTAATTACGTCTATATATGCACCGAAATAAACCGTTGTGTGACGTACATATAATATTGCAACACAATAGAGTAAGGCCATACACATAACATATAGTATTTACTGAGTGTTTATGATACGATAATTGTACGTGTTGGTATATAATAGTTTATTTTACGTTTTATTATTATAATTTTTTATAGTTAATAAAATAGTTTCTTCAATACTTAAAATTTCGGTGATTAGACGACAGTCTTTGAATGGCTGTCAAGGTATAATTGTTTATCATTTCATTGACCAGGCATAAACTCTCCAAAAAACCAGAAAGATAATAAATAACGTTTACTTCAAATCGGAATATACTACACTTGGAATTGTTTTAATTTTAATTATTTACATAACAAAATTGATGAACTGTTCTTGAAAATTAATCCCGTTAACTATTTTTAAACACGCACACTTTCATTTTGTTTAGTGTACACCCACCATTTTAATGTTTTAATTAAGAAAATGGCATTACGCGTGTTCAGCAAACCATACGTTGTATAAAATATTTAAAATAGTGTACTAATAAAACAGGAACTATTTAATAAATATACCAATAAATCTTAAACGAGGATATTATTACTAATACAATTAATACATACATAGAGAAAATAATTAAAACTTATATAGCATGAGTAATTAAATTGTTTGAAAAGTCAAAAATCTAATGAAGCATGAAATAAATTCAAGTCATAGTACTTAAACGTAGTACGTGCTTTGCATATAAATATTTAATGTTTATGATGTGCACTGTAACAGATCAGAGCATGCCCATAGAATTATAAATCCGTATAGAGAAATTAGGTGTTAGCTTGGCGTAGGTATTGATTCTTATCAGGGTGAAAGTTTTACATATTAGGGATTTATAGTCTATTATTGGTTGGAGAGTTTTGATTACAGAAACGATTGTGAGTCGAGAGGGATGAGTTATGTGTTTTAGAAAAGGTTTCTTTTTTCAAAAATTAATTTATTGCTGTTCTGAAACGTTTATTATTGTGCGATAAATGTGGTTATAATAGACCGGAAACTGCGGATAAGTGATAATGATAACTTCATGATCGAAGAGATCATTTAATAGAATAAAATATTTAATGCAGAGCAAATGGATTTCTGTAATTTAATGGATTTCTTAAATGCGTCATTTAAGGATCTGTGAAATGGCCTGTCGGATTTTACATCATTTAGAAGAAACTGAATTGAGCTACTTTATTTACTATTTCTAATCTAAACTAAATTAAATGAAATTGAAATTAGGATTACTTGGCTAGGGGCAAAATTAGTCGTGCTCAAATCCAGTTCCGACTGCCTTTTTATTGTTTAGTTTTAATAGCACTAGTGAATACTTATATAAATTCGTACAGCTAATCTATAATCTGATCTGCTTCCATGATGGAATTACAAGTGAAATGCTCATGTTTACTTTACAGAAATATTATTGTTATCGATTATGAAACACCTGGTGATTTCTTGCAAGATTTAGTAGCAAAAGATTTATATTATGATACAGGGTGTAACTAATATAACTAGAAACCTCGTAATGGGGGGTAGCTGTAATGATTTAGAACATATTTTCCTTATCAACATGTGGTCGCTTCCTGCTAAATTTAGCGAAAATCGTATTTCAAATTTTAAGTACGGCCATTGTAGTACATTGTACTTTCATAACATTAAAACTGCAAAACAAGCAACAAAAAATTTTTAAAAATTTAAATTTTTTGTTTAGTATTTTCAATGTATTGTAAGTACAATTAATAGGCGTATTTAAAATTTAAAATGCGATTCTCTCGAAAAGTAGCAGGAAGCTTCCTATGAAGGAAAATATGTTCTAAATCATTACAGCTATCCATTACGAGGTTTGGGAACGTTCAAGTATTACGTAAGGGCCATTCCATATCAACTCAACCAAAAAATTAATTAATTTGGACCTTGACATCTCAGATTTTTATAATTTTTGGTACACGCATAGTACCCACCAAGAAGATAAAAAGTAAAAAATTCCAGATTTTTTTGCTTTTAGTTTATGAGTTATGGGTTTCCAAAAATTCAAAAACACCCAATTTTGATGGCGTTTTTAATGTTTAAACAGCTATAAATTGAAAACTATTCGTCCTAGAGAGCTGAGATCGGTGTCATTCTCTTTATTGTTTAATGGGTTTTCATTTGATATGCACCATGAGTACCATTAGAAAAATTTTATATTATTTTGAAGAAACCAAAAGCGTTTTTTTAAAAACTTAAAATACGTCCCCTCTAGTTTTTTTGAAAAAAATATATGTTATTCACACACTGATTGACTGCTTGTATGCAAAATTTTAGAGTGGGATGACAATGAATTCTTGGAACTATTTAATAGTAGTATTCTTGGAAATAATTTAACCCACATTTTTACTTAGTAACTTTCACTCATTGTTCTGAAATATTAAAATGAATTCGTGGAAATTTAAAAATGGATAAATAATTCTTGAAGCTATTTTATAGTTGTATTCTTTGAAAGAATGTAACCTACATTTTTACTTAGTAACCTTTATTCATTTTCTCGAATATTAAAATGAATTCGTGGAAATTTAAAAAGGAGGAAATAATTCTTGGAGCTATTTTATTGTATATTCTTTGAAAAAATTTTAACTTACATTTTTACTTACTGAACTTTATTCATGTTCTCGAATATTAAAATCAATTCATGAAAATTTAAAAAGGGTGAAGTAATTCTTGAAGCTATTTTATAGTATTATTCTTTGAAATAATGTAACCTACATTTTTACTTACTAACCTTTATTCATTGTCCTGGAATATTAAAATAAATTCGTGGAAATTTAAAAAGGGTGAAATAATTTTTGGAACTATTTTATAGTAGTATTCTTTGAAAGAATTTAACCTACATTTTTACTTACTAACCTTTATTCCTTGTCCTGGATCTTCCTAACCTAACCTGAAACAGCTTGCACAGTGATACTAAAATATCTTTCTCTGCAAGAAGTAGTCAATTAGTGTATGAAAAACATTTATTTTTTTCAAAAAATATTAGAGGGAACGTATTTTGGGTTTTTAAAAAACGTCTTTGGAGTCTTCAAAATAATATAAATTTTTTCTAATGGTACTCATGGTGCATATCAAATGAAAGCCCATTAAACACTGAAGAGCATGACATCAATCTCAGCGCTCTAGGTCAAATAATTTTCAATCTAAGGCCGTTTAAAACTTATAAAACACAGCCAAAATTGGACTTTTCTGGATCTTTGGAAGACTATAACTCATAAACCATAATTCAAAAAAATCTGAATTTTTTTATTTTTTGTCTTCTTGGTGAGTACTATGAGTGTAGTAAAAATTATAAAAATCTATGATATCAAGGTTCAGACCATTAGATGATTTGACTTGGAATGACCCGTAAGCATCATTTTATTGTTTTTAAACCCCCATCCCCCGTTTGTAAGGAAAAAATAAGAAAATCAGAGAGCCGCCTTCCCCAGAAGGATAAGACATAAGGAGTTTTTTTGTGTTTTCTATTAAAAATTAAAACAAAAATCATAGAAATCATATTTTTAAGGTTAATGAACTACTTATCTATTTATTTTTGAAATTCAATAAATAAAACTTATAAAACGATCTTTTATTCAAACTAAAAGAACAACGCAATCAAAAGTATATCTTATAACAAATGACATTCGACTCATATTCGTTTGTTTCAATTTGTTTTGTGTTGATATATCAGTGATTTCCCGGCTATCGTCGTGTTAAAGTCGACTACTTTGTACTATAGTGTAGCAGCAGTACGGAGAATTCCCCCCGAACACGTGTTTTGCTTATAAACAATTATAAATAAACTTGGTATAATAATAGAAGAAATAATTTTATTGATTTCAAGTAAGTATTTTAATATTATTTTAAAAATTTAATCATTCTGTAATTTCTATCTTACCTAAGATTCTTTTGTCTCCTCCCATTCCCTTTGTCAGCAAAAATAAGGAAAATCAAACCCCCATCCCACCCCTCCTAAGCCTGCTTACGTAATACTTGAACGCTCCCTTTGTAGCTATATTACTTACACCCTGTATAACTCAATAGAGCTCAAAAAACACAAAAATCAAAGCCAAAAGAGAGTTTGTTTGTGTAGATAAGACCTGTATGCCTTCTTATTCCAATACAGTAATTATCTAGCAAAGGCGCTAACTTTGCACAGTTTTCACTTTTTTCGCCAGTTATTTCCATCTTTCTTTATCTAGTGCCTTCAGCTTTACTACATCACTAGATTATCGATTACGTTGTTTATTTTATTCAGATATTCTGTTTTTTCTCCAAGTAAGCACATTCTTTCTTTTGCGTGATACATTAGATACCAGTGTTTGTTTCGTTAGCTGTGGTTGGGTTTCCGCTATCCTCTTCCAGTTTCGTCTTGTTTCAATCCTTTTTTCACGTGTAATGTCCGATAATCTGATTAGTGATTTTCTTTGGTGAAATATAATACATAGTTACTATTTTGAAATGTTTGTTTTAAAATGACACTTTTTACAATCGCCTTGTATAACATCAACTAGTTTCCTTGAAATATGTTTAACTGACCTAAGGGTATTGAAGGTATAAGGGTATTACCTCAGGAAAACAAAATACCTGACAAACGAAATAGAACAAAACCATGATCAGCATATACTAATACAAGAACAAAATATTGAAAAAGTCGAATCATGTATATACCTGGGACAGAAAATTGAGCTCTCCAAGAACATTTTGAAATCAGATTTAGAAAGAAGAATTGCCCTGGCCTGGGCAGCGGTTGGTAGACTAAAAAATATACTAAGATCCGACCTACCAAACACACTAAAGGCAAGAACCTTTGACCAGTATGTGTTACCAGTTCTCACATACGGAACAGACATGGTCGTTCAATAAGAGCATCATAGATAGGCTACAAAAAACTCAGAGAGCAATGGAGAGAAGAATGCTAAATGTAACACTACGGGATCATATACCTAACTGGTATATGATTCTTGCACTGGGCGGGCCATATTAATAATATGGTGGCGACCTCGACAAAATAAGAGAAGTAGAGGCCGGCCACAGACAAGATGGACGGTCGATATAAAAAGAATAGCTGATTATAATTGGCTACAGAAGACAACAGATAGAGACCAATACAGGAAATTATCGTCCTTTATTATAGTCCTTTTGGACTGGTCCTATATGTCTCGTTCGCTTTCTCCATTGGTAAAGTATTCACTACACCTCCAAATATCTTCGATTTCTTCCCCTAGTGCTTTTATTCTGGTTTTCTTAGTTAGCCTTTTTCACCAGCATTTTCGCATCTGGTGATTGATTATTCGTAGGTTTAGTTGCTTTGCTGCATTGACTAGCATCTAAATCTTGATTTGCATATGTTGTCAGTAAATTACATGTAGCTTCCAAAATGTATTCCATGTTAGTTCCGTTATATGTATTGTCTTTGGCTTGCTACATGATTCAATTCATAACTATTAAGAAGAGTGTTTGATAAGTGATATACATCCTTTAACTAGTTTTCCTTTGTGTTTCATTCTTGCAGTTTAATGATAATCGATCTTCAAAATTCTATATAGTGTTCTCATCTGGAATGCCTTCTTGAAATCTATGAAGCTGACGTACTATTTCGCTTTCCAATTCTGCTGTTCGTTCTGTCATTGAGTGCAAATTTGGTCAATACATCACCTTTATGTTCGAAATGCGACCTGATTTTCTCTCGGCGTTCTAACAATAACATCTTTTATTCTTTTGCAACACGAGTCTCGTTGTTATCTTGCTCGCTTTACATAGTATCGCCTCCAGTTATCACATCTGGAAAGATTTTGCCTTTTTTTGGGCAATTTTATTATAATTTCTGTATTCGCTGTTTGTTCTTCTATTGATATTCTTTGCATACGATATATAGTATATACTGTCTGTATCGATCTTGCCATATACGGTCTAATGAGTTGTACATAAATGTGGTCAATTTCAGCAGCCTTCTTATTTTTCAACTGGTATGTTGTCTTGGTTAGTTATTCTTTTGTAAATCCATCGTCGATAAGATGGGCCTGGTTCTGTGTTTTTTTCTTTGTATACTTCCCTGCAGCACTCAATCAACCTATTTTTCGTTCAACCCTTCTTTCGTTGTACATAGTTCTTCAAATTTTCCTCTTAAGATCTTTATATGTTAAGTTTTCCAGCTGCTTCCTCTGAATTTCTGTGTTAATTTCACGATGTATATCCGCTTATTTTTCCTAGTACTTCTTTTGACTTTTCTTTTTTTATACTCTTTCTGTAGCCCTTCTTTTTATTGATGCCGTTTTTCTGCAGATCCTCTTTTAACTCTTTTTTCTTCGTATGTGTGTTTACTTTGGGGTTGATTTTAATTTTGCTGTGATCAATTCATGGTCTGATACAATATCAGCTTCTCTCATGACCTAAAAATTCATAAGTGAATACCTCAATTTTTTCTATCACGATATGATTTGTTTCTTCACCTGTCCATTCGGGGTTGCTTACTGCATAATCATAAAATCAAAATATTTAACTAGTGGTAATTCAAATTAATTTTAGCGGATGTCGGTAAAGTAGTTCTCAACATGTTTGTGTAGTCACATTCGTATTTAGCAGTTTACATGTTTATACTGACGTTTTCAATGTTTCCATGCGTGGGCTTAATTACGTTAATTTGTGATTATTTCCTAAACATTTTTTAATAGTTTCCATTGCATAATCATCTCCTTCATAATGGGCAGGTCAGGCACTCAAAACCGACCCCCTGATGTACCTGTTTGATGTTCTATATAAATAAAAAATTAGAGATACAGTAAAAATCGATTATCCGGACTTCAGTCATCCGGATCCTCAATTTTCAGACGCGCAGAGCCCAGCTTATGAGACGTTTTTTTCTAGGTATATATTTTTTCTATTTATTTCAGTTTTTCTGGGGTTTTTGGTTTTTCGATTATCCGGATTTTCGCTTTTCTGGACGATCCCTAGTCCTAATGTATCTGGATAATCGATTTCTAGTGTATTTGAATTTTGTTTGTTTGTTTGTTTTTGGTCGAGGAATCAGGATGGCGGAGCATCCTTCGTACCTCATGGCACCGACTGCTATGATCATTTGGCCGACCCTACTAGAATTTAGCCGAATCTGGGGGAATTCCACCCCCAGTAGGGATCTTTATCGTGCCAAACATCGCATTGACACGGGACCTACAGTTTTACTTCCTATCCGAAAAGAATGTATTTGAATTTTGTTTTTAAAATTACCGAAAACTAATAAACTCGATCACAAAACTCTGACACAATGAAAATGCTTCATAATATGATAACTAAACTATCACGATCGCACGATCGTGACGTCACAACCAGTAGTTGATATTCTTGACGCTAAGTTAGACGCATACTTAGTTGGATTTCCGAATACCCACACGAATAACTGCATTCAGCGCCATTTTGTTCATAACTGTTGATTCACCTTTACCTGTTTTGCCGATCTTCAACATATTTTATCGGGGGAGCGTTGTTCTACCATTCTTCCTATTATATTGTCATTAATTTTTTGGCTTGTGTAGTCCTTTTGTTTGGTTCCCCTTTGCTAGAATTTTCTATAGAGTTTTTTACGTTTACTTTTAGTATTATCACAGCTTAATAATAACCAGCAGAGGTAACGTGTTCAAATTCCCAATTTCACAGAAATGCAATTGTATATGCATAAATGGTAAAAAACCTTTGTTCGGCCCTGCATATTCCAATGAATTTTAGTTGCGTTAAAATTGCAGACTTTACTTTAAACCAATTGGTGTTCTTTTTAATACCAAAGGTCACTTGAAAATGTTTTCACACATATGAAATACCTTCTAGAATAAAATTACAGATAACATTGCATCTAGAATAAACATACTGACGTCTGTGTAAATTTCGAAGTTCATTGCAAAGCCTTCTCACGGTTAAAAACTGTTTTTCGTAACGAAAATACAGACAAAAATTAAGATTATAAAAGTAAAAAAATAATATCGGCTTTGTAACAGCTTTGGTAGTGTAATGTCTAGCGTGCTGGGCCCACGTACTAATAATCGTCCCCTCCCTCCGGCACAAGCTTATTGCTTCTGATGCCTGGTTTCAGGTTATGGGTTGTAGCAATTATTATTATTATTACAACAAGGGAATAAAATATCTGTAAACGCGTTAAACTCTAAATTTATAGATCCTGTACGTGCTTAACTTGGATGAATAGATTTTTCTAAATGCAGACAAATAAAACAACATAATGTGGCCACCTGCAAAATATCGAGTTACTCCCCAAGACGCAGATTTTAGGCGGCAATGTCCCGGAAATTTAAACGGAATATTCTAGAAGGTTTTCTTACGCGGTTCTTTCCTGATTTGTTGAAGAAATGTTAACTTCTTTCGAATAGGTTGATTTAAATCCTCGCTTTCCTAAAAAAATATCACGCCACGAAAAATCCGTACCCCCAAGGAATTAGTTAGCTTAAACCCTACTGTGATAATATTGGACCATTCATTTGTGAATGTCTTTAAAATATTTTAACCAGCTTAATATTAATGTAATTAAACATCAATATTAATTGAATTTAATCAATAAAGCCAGTATTTTTTTCTGTATGCGAATACTGAGTTTAAGGTCTTGCAAGCATATGGCGCCCATATATTTTTTTATGTCTACACTAAACCTTATTCTTCTTTATAATTAATAAGCTATGAAAATCAGCACATACATCCTGAGAAATAATTTGTCATTAAGATGTCTTCAGCCGGGGCATTATAAAGTAATCTATGTATCGTATTTATGAGCTTTGCAGTAAGTATTCGAATATTTTGTTGAGAGTAAACTTAAAGGTTTACAAGATTCACTCTGTTGTCGGCACTTTGAGATGATTTTTAGCCAGTTTTGAATTTCGTACACACACGAATCTGAAGTTGCTAAGTTGTTATCAGATAGTGTACCAGCATGTAATTTATAAAAACTGGATAATAAAAGGTGACCAGCCAAGAGTGATACAATTTTGAATTACAATCAAATTTGCTTTTTTTGGTTCCTCTAAATTGCTGTGATCTCTTTTACACAAGTTTTTATAACATTTTGACACAGCTGCGGCTCAGTTCCACCAATAACCTCACGAAGGTGTCTAGTAAGGTTAAATCGCATGACTTTTGCGGTCAATGCACATCGCCGCTTCTGGATTATACAGTCTGGAAATTTTTCTCGAAATAATGCCATTGTTTCTTGAGCTATATGGCATGTGGCACCATCCTGTTGAAACTACTTATTGTCCATGTATTCTAATTTGCTTCTTAATAAATGTGTAATTACAATCATTAATGCAAAATAATACAATAGCTTACTGTTCTAAAAGATGTCTTTGACAAAAACATTAAACGTATATATGTTCTGAGTGCGTTTTATTAGCAATATTCGTGCTCGATATTTAACCGCAGGCAAACAAGCGCGCGTTTTTAACTAGCAATTATTTGTGGTCTTTCTCACGACCCCCACGCGACCTCCTCCCACAGTTGGAAAAGCACTGGTTTAAAACATCGGTAACAAATGTAATAAATGTAATTTTATTTAATTCTGCCAATTGAGATCTCGTGTATTAAATAATATCAAACTGTGACAAGATATTCAACGAAAGCCAGAATAAAAGCTACCAGGTGACTAAGATTCTTTTGGAATGTATCCAATCATGTAACAACTGTAGAAATTCATTAAAAAATATTGCTGATTTAAAATTCCAGATTTATCTTATAATCCCATCTGAATAAAGTTGAGATGTATATTATTGCTTACATAATACAGATACCCACGTCCAAAGATGGAAGTTAGCTACAAATGTCAGATCTCACTTAAGCGTTTGCTTCATTTCATTTGCGTCATTTAATTAACGAAAAACTCTAATTCGGTTATTTTATAACTGTATAGTATCTATCTTTTTAATAAAACAACTAGAGAGACCATTAATCCTTCAATCTTATAAAACCTTAATTAATCTATAATCCTGTAATAGGAAAAGTTTCCTTATTAAAGATCCAAATATGGAAAATCGCCGCATAGATATGAATAGTTGCGAGTACGAGTAACCCAGTGAACAATGTCAAAGGTTAAAGTGAGCCCGGAAGCTACGGCGGGGTCCTCCAGCACGAGCACCGTGCACTTTCACCTACTGGATCCAATAAGTCGTATATGTGTCCACAAGAACTCATATTTTATTTAGTTGAAGAAAGTGTTTGGATATGTTCATTTTTTAAGAAAATTCGTTTAATTATTGTTAAGTAATTACACAAATTTAACTGCGTAGGACTTTCTCTGACCGTCATTACTTAAAAAACGATCTTTTTTCATAAAGCTAGTTAATCTGACAACCTTGCGACATAAATTACGATGAGAACTGATTTATATGTTTACTTAATTATTTATAGTCTATATATTAAATAATAGGACTACAGTAAGAATAATATACATCGTAATTTAAACCTGTAGAAGAATTAATTGCATTATAAAGTGCCGACAATATTATCACATTTCTATTCTACCTTCATCGGATAATAAATGTTCATTAACAAACTAATGAACATGAGTCTTTTACTATTGTTACGGTTTGTTCAAAATGATAAAATGCATGTATTAATTAATTTTCCCATTATATTATAACCATGACCGGAACGCTTGATTTAAAAACATGCACTCATGTAAGTGTGTATAATTAAATTCTCCAAAATTCTACATAAAGTTATTTGACTGACTTTTACATGGTTTTCTAAAAGCCTCAAAACTTGACAAGACCAGAAAAACCAAAAGTGGTTTCAGGTTTCAATGCCACACATGTGGAAAGCTTTCATTACGAACGCTTATTAAGAATTTAAGAAACATTTTTACAAATTTTTAAGTTGCCGCAACGAATTGATACCATTTCTTTTTCCTTGGCATCTTTTAAAACTATGTTTTAAACTTAAACGGAAACTCCATGACCCGCTAGCTCGCGTCCTGCTATATTTACATTTATAAAACAAAAAATAACCTTAAAATAGTAATTATTTAGAGTCCATCAAACGTCTGCTACAAGATAAACAGCCGCCGTTCAACTCAGTATAAGCGAAATAGAACATAATAGTTCACAAAAAAAACAAAAAGTTAGAGTTTTATTTATACAAACAGAAACAATGTTAAAAAATACAAATCAAATCAATAAAATTTCATTTCGTACCTAATTAGAAATCAAACTTTATATTATAATAGATACATATATTAAATGTTGAGTTGATAAAGGATATCTTTACAAGCCAAGCGACGGTACGTCGACTAGGCTTATGGATTAGACTTAAATAATCAAAATAAAAAATAATTATAAATGATTATTTTAAAATGAATTTTCTGTAAATTGTCATAAATCAGCGTCATCTATCGATCAAAAGAAATTAAAAGTAAGGGTTCATTGTTCGCCGGCAGATGGCAATCTATGCTGTTTTTTTAATTCTTGAATTAATGTAATTAATTATTATTTATGGAAAAAAATTGTATTAAAAAATATACTTTTTAGCGTTAAATACATTTATAAAACGTAAATTTAAATTGGATAAAATGTCTTGCTTTAAATTATTCAAAACTAAAAGTTGGCCAAGATTTCTCCGGTCAGTTACAGACATGTAAAGGAAATTGTTAACCACTTTGCAGTTGCTATAGCAATAGTTTACTTTTCAATTCTTTTACAATGTGAGAAATATACATATTGCAATATGATTGTGAATAAAATATTTTTAATAATAATAGATCACAAACAGTAGTCAATTAGTTCCATAATTTACAAAAAAGAAAACTATATCTTACTTCTTTAATATTACAGGAAATTCATTACTACTTACGACTACTTTTTCTGCAGAACAGGTAGCATTAAATTAAATTGCGAAACAATGTATAAATATTCTATTAAAATGTATCGCAAACGTTTTGTTTATCAATCGCATAACTTAAAAAATAAGAAAAATATTAGGTTATTTTACTGTAGTAAAACAAAAAATAATAACTAGGAACCAAAAGTTGCTGCATGTTTTTCTTATAGTGTTAATCAAGTCTCATGGTAACCACTCCGCGTTAACAACTTGGAACTGATTGAAATATATTTTGTGTTTAGATGTAGAATTACTAAAATGGTTACAACTTTGCAGGAAACAGTGATAAGACAATAAAAGGGTTTAAAATAAAACACTACTAAATAAGGACAACAAAATTGATAACTTTGTAAACACATTGGAGAAAAGCTTTTTAATAAAACTTGTAAATTAAGGTAGGTATATATTGTGAAATTGAAGTGGAGAGAAGACAAAACAATTGTAAGAAAACTACATGTCTTCATTTACTTTAGGTGAATGGAAGGTAGATTTATCCATGAGTCACCATCAGTCAGCCTCTCTAAAACTAAGCAACAGCAGAGTTTTATCTATCTGGAAAATTAACTGTTTTGAGCCTACGTCTTTAACAAAGTCTATTTTGGATTGTATAAAGTGTGTTTAGTTCTCAACGTATTTAATGCAACAGAATAGCACAAGCAACACCTTAGGTGTTATTGGTTGAAATGATTGGGTTCGTTTTAAATATGTTTCCGATGGAATGTTGGGGGAAAGGGGAGTCAAAAATAGTGTCCAATGTTTACATACTGGTAAGTAAACTGACTCTGCATTTGCATGTTCTTGTAAGTTAACGATAAACAAAGTCTTTTTATGTAAACCATAAATGGTCATTAGTAGAAACGAAATACAAATATTTCTTCACATATGTCCATAGGGATAGCCGCTAGCCGGACTCTCAATTCACCTTTGATCAAGTTTTTTTAAAATAGTTAGTAGATAGACACCTAATTAGTTTTTTTTTTTCTAAAAACAGTTGCAAAAGGGTCTCAATGTAAATTGTTCATTGTTTCGAGTCTAATTTGGTAAAACTCCATAATCATGAAATAAATAAATTGGATTAATTTTTTTAAACTTTTTAGTACTGCAATTTATTTCTTTTACCAATGAAAAATTTTTTGGCTGGTGATTTGTGGGCTCATTCAAAAGCGCTTCGATAACTTTACCAGACATCAAAAGGACACCGATTTCTGTTAGCACGATGAAACTTCGCGGAATTGGCGCTCGTGGTAACATGCACGGTCTATAATAACGGCATCACAGAACACTGCACTTGAGTATCGTATTGGGTATGATATTGACATGTCAAAAGGTTTACTTAGCTGACAAAAATTGCACCCAAACCATCGTACAAAACGCGTGAACAAAATTCGCCGCCATTCTAGTGTCTGATGGGCCTTCCCATGACCAAAATCTGCATTGAAACCTGTTTGCAACTGATTCCTTTAGTATTCTGCAGCAAAAGTAAATTTAGCATTAAACAGTATATCCGAGAGCGCGACCGTTTAGAAGTATGTAAGATTTTGAATATGTCGTGAACAATGAATAACAAGGTGGAAGATCACCAAGAATGCAACTGTCCAATTGAATATTAGTTCATTCCTTTGAAAGGAAACTGCAAAAACATAACGTGGTTTGTATTTTTTAACAGTGCGAAAATGGATTTTTCTATAGACAAGCATGTTCTTCTAGCATATGTTCAAAAACTTATGTAGGTAAATATAAAAACCCGTTTCGTCCTGATCGGCCTGGAAAAAGTTGAATCGTGGTGTCTTAAGACGGCAAAAGGAATTTTCACAAAGATCTGAATACATTCACGAAGGTAGAGACACAGTGATGGAAAAAAAATTGTTCGTGGTTAACTCAACTCAAAACATTTACTCAGTGGGAAAGCACTTAACCAACCTGTATCGAATGGCTTTGAGGGTTTTATAAAAAAGATGAGAGATTTTCATCTTTTTTTTAAAAAAAGATGAAATCAAATCCTCACCTGAGGATACCCGACAACAATAAAAGATTTCAATAAATGAAGTGGTCTACTTTTTTTGAAGATTTACACTGGAGTTTTAGTAAAATATAACTTTAATCCAGAAAAGATATTCAACATTAGTGAAACTGACATAACTGCAATTCTAAACCTTGTAAGACAAAAAGCAAATTATAGTAAGAATAAAACAAATCTTGAATTTCCAAGATCAACTACATCACTACACATCATTGGTATTTACAAACAGCTTCAAACGAGTCTTTTCCATTTTGAATTTGTGCTGCTTTAATCTGTGGAATCTACCAAATCTATTCGTATTCAGCTCAAGTTCCTGTTGAGTCGAGTCAGCATCGGGAATTGCACCTTAACGTCCTGAGAGGAAATGTCGTTGATTGTTACTAATATGTAAGCAGTGAATCTGTAATTCTACTGAAGCTGTCTTATCCCGAAGCAACTTGCCTTTTTAACTCCAACACTTGGATTCTATCGTCACTCCATTTTCAGCGATGTCAGTAAGCCTTATTTATACGTTAAGTACACTTTCAGGTAAAGATCGGAACATTTTTGGAAACATTGTAGTTGTAGGTTCTGAATAAGCAATAAGATCGCTCCGCGATCCACGTAATACACATCAAATAACCGAAAAAGGTAATAAATATTTAAGTATTTCCAAAACAGTTACGACGATCACGATGGTGTCTAAATACACTTTGCACATTTTAGAGATGAAAACTTTTGGCCTCCAAAAATTATGAACCTTTATGATGTTTTCTTGAATTTTCTTTTTGCACACATTGAAAATACGCAGTGTAATTAAGTAGCAAACTTAAGTACCTAAAAGTTGAATTCAGAAGAAATCCAAATTAAGGTGTATCTATTGCATTAAAAGTTACAAACTACCGACAAGCAATCAATATTCGAAGATTCTCGTAAAAGTTTTTTAAAGAAAAAAAATAGGGACTGATGGATCAGAAATATTTCGGTCAAAATAGAATTCCACGATAATTTTAATTTACTGAGTCTACCCAAATTACCGAAAGTGCTTCTCTTACCTTTCATTGTCGATTCCAAACGGTACAAGTCTGGTTAAAATCTAGAATCGCAGTATTGAGCTTTAAACAATACTGCCCAAACTCATTTAAGCAATATTGTCCCAAATTAGTTTAGAGCGTGCTGTTAAGCCCAACACGTGTTTAAGATGACAAATAGATGACACCCACATTTATATTAGATAATACGTGCCTATCCTCTTGCTCAAGGTCATTTATGTAACATTATGTAACACCCTCCCGCACAAGATTATAGCTTCTGGGGCCTTGGTTTAGGTTATGGGTTGTAGTAGTTATTGTTATTATTATTATTATTATTATTATTATTATTATTATTATTATTATTATTATATTATAATGGTATATATATGTATTTTCCAAAATGTATTTAAAATCTAGTCAATATAATTGAAGAACAACAGCCGATCGTCATCGTAATTATACAAAAGATGAAGAATTTGCGGCTGAAGAAATGTCAAAGTTGAATTGGACTAGAACAAACGTCATCATACATTTTTATTGAAATAAATTTAAAGATTGCAACAATACGTATCTTTCTTGAACATATCGTCGTGATTACAACCTCCTCCTCTCAACAAAAAGTTGTTTGTGTAGAAAAGAAGCAGAATGCTAGCCAAGATGACAGTCTTGAAGATTTATTTTGGCAGTTTTTTTTCTGGGGAGAATGGTACCACTATCTAGTTTCTTGATTTTTCAATACGAGTTTTTCTCTATCGCAATATTTTTTATTTCGTTGCCAAAAATATTCACCATGTCTCCAAGAAAGATAATGAGTGAGAGCATGACGAAAGAGACAATGATGACGTTAATGACCATATGAAGTTCTTGTTGATGAAGAAGTTGTTGAGCTATCTGGAGTCACGAAAACTGACTCTTGGTTTTTAGTTTTGTACACAGGAAAGAAAACATTGAAGCATTTTACTAAAAAGCATCTGAAAACTTATAAACAAACGTTACCCTGAAATAGCTGTTAAAAACCATCTAGGAGTCTTGAAAGTCAAGTTTTAAAGTTAAAAGTAAACAGATCATCTAACAAAATTCAAAGCGATACATATTCCAGTGGTCAGAAGATAAAAGCATTGGTGAGACGGATAAAGAAGATATTGTAGCTATTCTGTCAGAACATGTCAAGAAGCACTTACATTCTACTTTGTTTTTGGAGCCTTTTCAACATGGTATAATTGCATTTTCTTTTTTCTTCGTATACGCCCATCAGCCATATCCCAAGCAGCATCTAAGTAGCAGTAACTGAGATCGGAACTTTGATTGAGTAGTTGTTACGCAACTACAACGAAATGTTTGACTTTATAGGTTTAATTACTTCAATTCGGAATATTCTAGTAATTGTGTAGTTGTATACACTATCTATTGGAACTATGTAGTTCCTTTTCTTCTAAGTAACTTTTAAAGTATGTGAAACGGTATTGCCACTTAGTATAATTACTTTAAAGTCGTTGCAACTTCAAAGTGGTACTATGAGTGCAGCAGTAACTTGCCCAAGCTACTTTAAAGCTTTTAAAACTTTAAAGCAGTACTGAAAGTTCTTGCCTGGAACCATTGTTTAACCCTTTAAAGTTACGAAACCTTACAATAGTATTGAAAGTACAACTTACGTTTTTGCTACCCATGAGAATAACTTTAAAGTAATAATTTTTTGTAAACTACTCCATCTCCTACACATAACCTTCAATAAAAATAAATTGGTACCAAATTGCGCCTTAGGAATTGTTACGAATGTAACTTGAAGTTCGCAACATTTATTTGTAGTGATGTAACTAGCCAATCCTGGTTCATTCGTCAATACCACTTGAGTTGGCTTGGAGGACACACCTCTTGTACAGTGTATGCATTGTGTATGTAATGCTCCCTGCTCACTCAATTAATAAAGTTAATTAATGACAATAATTGAGTATCTTTTATTTAAACACTTAAATGACATAACAGGAATAATATAAAAATGGTTTCTATCATATGTATCAACTTATAAGTATTTTTGTCATATTTTATTAGACACTCTTTATTAAAAAATATATTTAAAGAAGGCGTTGTTATTTTTGCATTTATCTTCATCACATTCAACGTTGAATGGTCAAAGTTGAGAAAAGTTGCAATGGTTTATAATTTTGGTTTACTGGAATGACAAAATTATTAAACAATTCATCGCTCTTTATTATTATTAAGTACGTATTACAAACAAAATAGTAATCCATTTTGTGACACTATCGCAGCATTAGTATAGAAATAATAGAATATATGTTAAGTTGGAAGAATAAGAGAGAGTAACCACGCGACACGATGTGTCAAAGAGAAAAGAGAAGTAGAGAAGAGAAAAAAAGTCACACGAAAGTAGCGATCACTACGTCGCGCCGCCAGGTATCTGCTACCCGAAAATTGTTCCCCATTTTGGTTCCAGGCATGTAATGAAACCGTAACAATTACGTGCTTGTGACTATTGACAAAAACTTAATAGTTCCACTGGTAGTTGCAGGTACGTAGCGAAGACTAAAAATGCTGCTTGAAATTGTTTTTGTTTTATTTATCCTTAATTATGGACACTTTTTTGATTTTTTGGTATCAAGCATTTGTTTAAAAACCGAAGAAGCTTATTTTTGCATATCTGCATATTTCTCCAGTATCTTCTTGACAATACACAAAGTATGAGCCAGTATGAATCAACAAAGTATGAATCAACTCAGCATGATATTATCTCGAACAAGAGGCTTTAATAATAGCTCAAGAACGTACCTGTGCTGCGTAAAATAGATACTCACTCACTTTAGAATTCAAATATGTTATCATCTGAGCCATAATTATACTTTCAAAGATGAAATAATTTTAAATTAAGTTATTCATTATTTTCATTTAGTTGCATTTCAACTAGCATACAGCTGGCTCTGAACACCTACATCCTGCTTGCTAGAGAGAAAGAGCTACTTGCACACGTGTGACCTCAATACACGCGCAAATAAGTCGGCCACATTATAATCTACCCCTTGCTGATTTTGCATTTACGAATCTTATATAGACGAGGTTTTGCTCTCACAGAACTCAGTCCGTCGGGAACTCACCACGATCATCTTAGCATGACTCAGCATGATTTCCAACAAGAGGCTTTAATAATAGCTCAATAAAGTACCTGTGCTGCGTAAGATACTAACTCACTCCAGAATTCAAATATGATATCATCTAAACCATTATCATACTTTCACAGATAAAATAATTTTATTTTAATTTTATTTTAATAATTTAAATTAAATTATTTTCCAAGTTACATTTCAGCTAGTATAAATTTTCACCAAGGTTGCACACATAGTTCCAATCTCGTGCAAGCTTGCTGCTATTAATAAACTAGCATACAGCTGGCTCTGGACACCTACATCCTGCCTGCTAGAGAGAAAGAGCTACTTGCACACGTGTGACCTCAATACACGCGCAACAAAGTGGGTCACATTATAATCTACCCCTCGCCTGTTTCTGCTGACCTTGCATTTACAAGTCTTATACAGAAAAGGATTTGCTCTAAGAGAACGCAGTTTCTTTCGGGAGCTCACCACCATCATCTTAGAGACTGGCCTCGGTAAATAACTGTCTTTTTACTTTGCTTGTAGGATACTTAACGTAAATCAAGAATCTGATATGGTTGACATAGTGATTAACTGAGTTGCCTACAGCTTACTTAGGTATGTCTAGTACCTGCCAAGGTTGACTTACTTGGTGGTTACCTGACTGTTCTACTGTTTTTGTGTAAGTGTGTAGTTTTTATGTTTTCATTATATTGTTAAATTGGACTTTGCGTTCCATTCTGTATTTACTCTTAACTGCGTCCCTAGTCACTACAACCCCCAATTCTGACATTATTTTTAAGTACATTCTTTATAAAGTGTAATATTGTAAAGTTCCTCCGAGAACAGCAGATATATAATAAAATGGTCTCAAAGTAGCACCGTATGACTGTATACCATTCGGAATCGGAAATGAAGATAATATTATGACCTTGCATTTTTGACAATTTGATTCGTGTTAACATACAGCTTAATAGCAACATCAGGTCCAAATAAAACATCTACCCTGGCAATGTGAGATTTTTACGAGGTAAATTTTCATCGAAAAGCATCTCCTTTCATACAGGCAGTATAGGGCAGGATGTTTGGTGTCGGGTTTGCTTGTATAGGTTAGTTATTACGTTAAATATTGCACTTTATAGGTTAGATTGCAGTTATAAGAGTTAGGTTATAGGTCAGATTAGGTTAAGTTAGGTTCGAAATGACAACAAAATCAAAAAACAATATTAGAAAAATAAGTTATTTTCGGTTAAAATTGTAATTCCTATCAAAATAAATCTCTCCTTTGAGGTTATAATTTCGTCAACATATTGCTGTGTTATCTGCAGTCAAAAATTTTGAATAGGTAATTTGGGTTGCCTATCTTTCAGGTATTCATAAAACAATTTTTTTTAAATTTGAGAAAATTGAGTAATTTTGTTATTTAATAAGTAAAGGATACACTCTACATCACTTGGTGATAATAAAAAGTGGATCTTAATTGGATTTTTCACTTAAAAATTGAAAATGTATTTAGACAAGCTACGATTTACATGTAGATAGATCGGTTGACTTGGTTTTTCATATTTGAAGCCATCGTAAGGTGTATTTTCACCTGGAAATTATAAAAGGCATAATTGGAATGGTGTATGCAAGTAATCACCACAATACTTACGGTTTTAATCTTAAATCTCAAGTAAACCGCATGTTGGTTTAATGATGCAACAAATTTCATAATTGCATAATTTTCATTAATCTTTGAACTTGCAGCCAAAATGTTTTGCTGTAATTTTGATAATTAGATTCTACTGTACCTTTAACAATAGAAGTTTCAAGTGAAACAAGTTTTGTAAAGAAGATCTCAGCCGTTGTAGTTCAAAATTTGAACGATTTAACATGTTTTGCTATAATGGTAAAATATTGTTTATATTTAGGATTTTGGTGTCAAAGTGAATGTAAATAGTAGTTAATAGGATCTTAGGTTTAATTTGAATTTTTATCAAACCATGATTGTAAGGAAATCTAAGATGGTTGTCATTCAAATACTGCAGTTTTAATTGCTTTGTCATAGGCATATTATATATCAAAAGAAAGGAAAATTTGTCATCTTTCCGTTTATAACATTTATTTTAACATTTAAGTTAATTTTTTTCAAGAATGTGGTTAAGAAATTTTATTTCACATCGATTGTTTTCTGGTGAGATATTGATTTTCTAGTTCCGAACTAAATAAATCAATAACGATGTTCAATTGTTTTTCAAATACTATAAAAAGAGCACCAAATTTTGGGCACTAGCTTCTCGATTTTGATACCAAGCAAAAGCCATGACAGTTGGCACAATAATTTGATAAAATTTTGAGGTTATGTATTAAATCTTACGTCAATTCAAACGTCAAAAAGTGAGATTATGTCAAATGTCACGAAAATTAAAATTTTTTTTATTAAGTCAATTTTAAGTTTGAATAAGAAGTAACATTTGAATAAACTATTAAAGTGGAAGTGAATTAATTAAAGTGTCGTGAACGTTTAGTGGATTAAATGGTTTAAAGATTATTGAGAAAATTTATGGAATCTTATTTTAAATGGGAATGAGGTTGGAAATTGGAAAGGTTGTGCAATTAACCAAATGTATAGAATGTACTCACGTTATGGAACATTCATGTATCATCTTTATAAAATAATAATTATATTCAAGCTGCACAAATAAAAATTCAATTTGGAGATTGGTTTGATAAGTCAGTTTGCAACATATAACCAGGTAACTTCACCAATAATTACAGGAAACTGCTATTCGACTTTGTGTGTCTTTTAAATTTTGTGTAGGGCGAAATCTTTTGAATTTAAAAGAAATTTTTAATTTCAAACTTCAACTTTAAATTTTTCATTCGTTTATTTCTTTAGTTATTAAATAGTAGTTTAAGATTGTTGGTTTAATCAATTAAAAATTAAATAGGACAAAGGGAATTAGATTGTTTCTTAATTCTTAATTCATTAAAGCCATTTGACACCAATGTTTATTCAATTTTGTTTCATGTTTATGTAATCTTAGTTGTTTATAATTATTCTCGTTTCTCTCCAGGTAATTTAAATTTAATTTGATTTTTTTTGTGTGTTAATAAATAAAATTCTCCATTTAAATGTTTTCAAAAGAAATGTTTTTCTTTATATTGTGTGTCCTAAATAGTGTTTTACAGAAAGAATATGAACAATATTTTATTACTTTATCAAAGAGCGACCCGCCTGAATATTTTTCTCATGCTATTTTTGCTGAGTTTGTCTTTGGTTTGTTAAATGAATGCCGGTGCAGAATTTTATATTCAT
This sequence comes from Agrypnus murinus, assembly GCA_929113105.1. NCBI lineage: Eukaryota > Metazoa > Arthropoda > Insecta > Coleoptera > Elateridae > Agrypnus > Agrypnus murinus. The sequence continues at coordinate 31,792,384 of OV816031.1, forward strand.
TATAAAGGTAAGTGGTGTTTGTTTTCAGTTTGCCTTTAATTCTTTAAACAAATTTGATAGTGGTCTTTTAGAAATAAATTAATCTGTGATCAAGTGTTGTAAAGTGTATTCTAGTACAGCGCTTATCCGAATAAAATTCTTATGGCGCCCAAACAAGACAGTTTCTATTTTTCATAAATTAAATTAACCATATCATAGCAATATGTGTACATACATTTACGTATTGTTTTAACATCCTTATGTCAATTCATCAAACTTAATTGCATTGGATTTAATCGAATTTATAATTTATTATTACTGATGTCACTATTGCTGGTAGCAGCAATTTAAACTTATTAGGAATATAGGTATCAATATCGTCGTAAAACTGACATGCATATGGGCTGGGCCTATAAATGTCAATAAAAACATTGGAAAAAATCCTTAATACTGCTACTAGTTTTTAAATAGTGTAAAAGATGAAGTATATTTTCATCTATTAATTTTCCGTGTCTAAAAAGTTTATCCCTTATTTAGAAGATCTATATTAGAATCGCCCACGCATATAATATCATAGTATCTCCTAGGAAAATTATTGAATATGTATCGAACTGAATCTGGATTGCTTTGATATCCTGTTAACAGTAAACTGTTTAACATCAAATAGTGACTTGCAAAGCAACTTTATTTACGGTATATAAATGTGACCAGTTATCTTGGAGGATATCAAGATCACTAAAGTATTTATTAGATTAAAATGGTTTATGATTGTTTACTTTTTGTAGACAACCCGACATGCTTTTCAATTTTCATAAACTTTACGATATATTTAACGAGAAATCTGCGGCAACTACTAGTATTATAATAACAGAGATAAAATTGGAAGTCAAGCTGAAGACAGAAAGTGGTTGTAAATACTGTTAATAAATAGGCTGGATCGTGGTAATATCTTAAAGACTAGCAAGTCGTGGGGAACCTGATCTTACAGGCTTATTATTATTTATGTTAAAAGGCACCTTGCTTTGCACTTAATCTTTATGATTAGTTTGTAAATGTTTAAATAAAAATATTATATAAGCATTTTTATTTAAACATCCCTTTCTTAATTCTTCAATTACATATCAATTTCACCATGAATTTATTTACCTCCAGCTTAAAACTACAATCATTAACGTAATAATAATAAAAGAGGGATTAAATTATTGTTAAACTTACTTCCGTAGTTTCCTTTTCTGCCGCTTCCTTGTCATTATTATCCTTTTCAACGTCAACCTGCTCTTGTGCACGGCTCAAAAGAGGAGACGTATCCAACTCATCTGGAGCGACAGATTTTTGGTCTTCTAAATCACATCCTGTGCTGGAATTGTCCTGGACAACATCCTCACAAATGGCTTCACTTTTAAATTTAACATCCACGACGTTAGCAACACGACATTTATCACTCAAGTCACTTTTTAAATTCGGATTTACATGAATTTTTTCGAAAACTTCTTCAAGATTGTTAATTTCGCTCTCGTTTATCGCTTCTTCTAATTTTTTATCGATAAACCAGGATGTGCTTTGATTGTCATTGGAAGAACTTTGGTCATTGTTATTCGAACGGCTTCCTAAAGCGTTTTTACATTTTTTCAGGTAATTTTTAACCCGTTTGGTTTTGCTTTGCCGCGTCTCCGACGACCGTCCGATTTCATCCGGCGAACTTTCTTTCGATTTCGATGCTGATGATGTTGATGAAGATGCTGAAGAATTTCGATCTTCTGGTTTTGCTTTCCAGGATTCCTCGTCGTAAGTAAGTGCATGGCGACCTGTTGGAGTCACCTGTAACAATTAAGAAAAAAAAATAGAATTATTATTTTAACCTTTCACTTCGAGTCATTTATATAGTTACAATGGTAAATGGTATGTATTATCGAACTATAATAGTTTCGTAGGTGTTTGAAGCTTAATACCATTTAACAATAGCGAAGCTTAACCTACAAAAGTATAATAAATTAACTGTTATAAAAACGGTAGAAAATCATTTTATCACAATGAATAATGGTAATAATATGGTGTATGCAAGGTTGGAGTATTTTATAGTTACTTTCAGTTATGGATTTTTTAAAGTATTGCATAAATAATTGTAAATTAATGTATAACATTAGCAAAATGCGCTAATTAATAATAATCCGTGAGCGGGTTAATGTTAAAAATTGTAATTAATAGCATTGCACAAAACAGGATACATACTTTTGCTTTTCTATGTAAAAATTAAATTCTTTGCCTTATAAGATTCAATTGTGCCAATTTTCAAGTCAATTTAAAGTTTTTTCAGAAGTTTCAAAAATTCAGAGATTAAAATTCCAGTGGCTCGAAATTTTACAAACTTTAGTTTCAGATGTTTTTCAGTTTCAGAAACTTCTGAGGTCCGTCTTTTATAGCTTCGAGATTTACAAATTTGTAATCTTAAATTTTCAAAAGTTTATCATCTACCAACATTAAAATTACAATTTCGGAGGATGAATTCTAACACGTTTATAACTTCAAGATTTTAAAGACGCCCAGTTTGAATTTCACAAGTTTTATGACACTAGAGTTAAAAACGTTAAACATTTTAAAGTTTTAACGCATTTCTAGAGTTTGTTTTGCCGAAGGATTTTATTCATTAGGGTAAATATTATTACTTAGTCTTGATTTCGATCATTCGACGTTAGCAATCTTGGAAACAATTAATTGCCTGCCGTATTCGATCACCCAATACTCATTTAAGTTTTAGAAGAAGATAATACAAAAAAGAAGAGTATAACCTTAGGATTTCAAATTTATGGAATAGAAAATTGATTACCTTTCATCTACTAAATTTGCTTGTGCTAAATTTCTTCTTTTTCAAATAACGTTAATTAAAATATTGATTTTCAGTTCATTCAGAATTCTCTGATATAAACAATTATAAAAGTTTATATTAAGTAATCGAAGTGGGTAGCCGCACGGTAAAGAGTCCAAATTTTACACAGGAACTTGCACGGAACCGCTACACATTTTCGGTACATTTCACCGTGCTGTCAGATGAACAGTATGCAGTCGGTCTCGAGAATCATATAAAAATAACACCACCCTATACCACGTACAAGTATATGTTTACTTCAATGGTTTGGCAATGTTAATTACAATTAACACTTACACAATATTCAACTAGATTTCAGTTAGGCGGTCACCATTATTTAGAATAGAAATCTAGAAGAAAATATAATTCAATTACTTCTATTGAATTATCTTTATTTCTATTTATTGTGAAAATAATTCATTGATTCAAAATAAATTTGAGGTTCATATACCCGAGAGAGCGGGCACAAAAGTTTTGGATAACTTTATTGTACTAAATGCTATGGTTTTTTATCGTGTTAGGAAGATATAACCCGTACTAAAACATTTAGCAGGCAGATTTCATGCAAATTTTATAAATCCCGTTCTATGACATAACCTCACTTCTTGAAATAAATGGGGAAAACATTTTCTTAATGTAATTAAAACAAGTCAATTTAGTACTAACATGCACATTAAAAAAACATAAAAAGGTATATTAGTAAAATCCTGTATTTCGTTGTGAAAATTAAACTTCACAGATAAGTTTAACGATGTGAGGATAGTTAACAGTTTTTTAAGAATGAATGAAGTTTTGGTGCTTTTTCAAAGTCAATGTTTATCTGAAACAAACAGGGCAGGCTGTATTTAAGATGTATGCAAGTGTATAATTACTCACCTATAGAATTTATTACTGAAATTTGTGTTTCATTTTATAGAGGTATTTTGTGGGTATAGTACCATTGAATAACATTCAGATTTGATATTCCTAAAGCTGTTTTATGAGATTGTCTTATTGGAAATGATTAGAGTAGCATTTTAACCACATAATTGATACATATTTGCATATAAAGATTGGTTCGTTTTTATATAATACGTAATTGAAATATGTGAAAAACATGTTTGACAGGCTACGCATTTGTAGTGTGTAGAAAAATACTCAAATAAGATCATGAAACGTGTAATGAAAAGTTTTATAAACAAGGAACATTGGAAAATTGTGTTTTTATAAATTTATGTTAGTAATTTAGTTTAAACACAATGTTGTTTCATTGACAACAAAATTTAGATGAATAATTTATTATTTATGCGAAATGTTATATATCGGCAGATTCGCAATTTTGTGCTCTACAAGAATGAACCAATAGTTTTTTTGTAAATGAAAATTTGTAAAATAAATTAGGATTAGTGGAAATTTGAAAACGTCATATTTCATTGTTTTATGTTAAAAATTATCTCGAAAGAGGAATATGCACCTCTAGAGCGCTTCAAATTAGGTTATTATAAAGTTATATTAAAAAGAAAAAAAAATTTGTTTGTCAGTTAAACAAATTTTCAGAATATAATTTAAGTTAATTGTTTAAAAGTGTAAACAAAAATTATAACAACATCGACAGTTATTTCTCAAAAAAGGAAGAATTTATTAATTATAATAATAATAATAATAATTGCTACAACCCATAACCTGGAAATCAGGTCCCAGATGTCAATAAGCTTGTGCAGGAGGGAGGGGGCGATTATTATTATTACGTAGACCCTACGTGCGGATGCAGCCGACTTACATATTGATAAAAATTATGGATAATTGATAAAAATTATGGAAATGAATAGAAATTATTGGAAATTATTACAGATTGTTGGTATACAATACCTGATATTGGAATTCAGTTGTATAAGAATATTTTGTATGGATTTAGAGTTTTACAACTGTCGATCTAGAATCTTCATTCTGACAATTTATGTTAATTATTAAGAATTATTAAGAATTATTATTATTAATCTTGATATAAATCAAAGCAAGCAGCTGACTGCAAATCGGTGTAGAAATGGTAGCAATTGGCTTCACTTTTAAAATATACAGATGGGACATGATAGTGGCCAAAAATAAAAAAAAATAAAATTATAAACCGTGAGTTTTTAATAAAATAAACTTTGATTAATATTAAGATTACAAGATAGCAATATAAAAGAATAATTATAAACAAATTATAAGTAAAAATTATTTTTGTATAGTTAAAAAATTATTTATCATATTTATGAATCCCTTAATAGAGTATTATTAAATAATTTTTGGGATGGATTGATTTAAATAAGAAACAAAAAGCCAGCTTATTCACAAATTAATAATTCAATTTTATTTATGGGAAACATCAGTCTTTTTGAATCTAAAGAAAGAGATTTCAGTTTGGTAATTTTTTTTATTGTGTTGTGTCGATGGAAAAAATACAGAATTTTGTTCTTAATAATATTAAATGAACATTATTTGTGTGTTGGTATTTTATTATTTGTATGTAAATAATAAAAAATAAGAACTTAAGATATCTTCAAAGCAACCCGACCAGAGAGTCTTAATTTTGTGGGATATAAAGTTTATACTCACTACAACAAATTTAAACCGGGACAGAATTAATTCAAACAAGATAAGGAATTGTTTCAAGTTTAGTTCAGAGTGGAAGTTAAAAGATTTAGACATTCTTCAGAATTCTAAAGTTACCAGACTGTTTCAGATATCCAAAAATCATGTGTTTATTCATAAGTTTCAAAGTGTCAGCATTTTGAGCGATTCTGAGCAATTTTTTGCGCGACATAAGATGCAAGTCCTCGACCACCCCCTTGCTCACCCGATTTAGCCCCCTGCGACTCCTTTCTATTCCCCTCATTGAAATTTATCGTGCGGGGGTTCATCATGTATCGCAAAGGAGCTGAAATGAGTTTAGACCGACATTTTGTATAGAATTGTTCAGAATTTCAGTATTACAAGGTTTTTGAATTTGAAATCTATTAGTTATCGATACTAGAGCTCCCATGTATTTAATCTGGAAGTTTCAAATTATTAATCCTTGAAACATCATAAAGCTATGTTATGTACTTTCGACTCCGTAGTTTCCGATTTTCAATTTTATATGAATTTGAAGACTGGTATTTCAGATTTGCATGTTCAATTATTCAATAAGAAATCATAATTATAAGTTTACGGAGTTCTCATGGATTCATAATTCCAGATTCTCAGCATTAAACCACCGAAACTACAGCTGCAGATATTCAGCTTGGGGTAGCATTGAAACTTCAAAAACTTGTTGAAAGCCTAGAGTTCAAAGATTCCATTATTAATTTGGAATCCAATGTGTCAAATCTGAATTTCCTAGTTACAGAGATAGACCTAATTTCAAAAGTTTTAAAAAATTGGAAATATAGGTTTATAATCAGAAAGAAACTTGAAAGCTTCAGAAGCTTAGAATATGCAGATATCAACGTTTTATAGAATTATAATTGTCAAGTTCCAGAGTAGTCTCAAGTATTCAGGTTTCAGACACTTATAGCTTCAAAGTTTAGTAGATTTTAATCTTTAAAGCTGGCCAGGACTATATGTTTCAAAAGTAGATAGTAAGTAAGATAGTAATTTTAAAATAGCAAAATTTCACAGAAATCTGTTGAGATGTTGCAGTATTTCCATCGTATTTCCGTTATTTATGGACCGATTGAAATGTATAGTGCGATATATAAATTCGTTAATCTTTTTTTCTTGCTCCTGTCATAAAATAGTTAAAACATACAAAATACATTGCACTTGGTCAATACATAAAAAAAGGTTGTAGAAATTTGGCGACGTAAGTAAGTGGAATGGATACTTTTACGATTGTTTTTTCCCGATCTTGCATTTTTTTTGTCTGGCTCTTCTGATAGGAAGAGGGAGTGAAATGCAATTGACATAGATTCTTAGTGAGGAAAATAAAATTATATGCCATTTGATTACTGTTCTTTCTATCTCCGTTATTTATTTCCCGAACCTGAGTATTTTTCGTATTGTTTCGACTCAGTTCGTTACTCCCGATACAATTATTCATTAAGTAACCGAATGGTGGGACTATTTATAAAACAATTCTAATATGTTTTGTCTCAGTTGACCCTTTCCATTACAGGGACAATAAGGTGGGTTAAATTGTTTTTGATACACGAAGGTGCAATTATATTTTTGCAGTTATATTTTAGTGGATTTCATATATTCAAGAGAGATTTTGTGTGTCAAAGGAAAAAGAACCTGTCAAAGAAGAGTTTGATGGACCATCTAAAGGTATTGGTGAGTTCCAACATGGAAAGGAGACAATAAGACTTGACTACAATGAAATTTCTGAATATCTATTTGCCTAGATCCGTAAAAGCAAAAAGCGTGCATCATATACAACACACAAAACAAACGTGGAATATTAGCGGAAATCGGAAGATTATCTGATTGAGATAGACTTCTTTATAGTTAAAAAAAGAAACTAACTTCGAAATTTTCACGAAGACTTTTATTATGCATTTCATCTACAAAGTTTAAGACTTGCTGGTATTAACTGAACTATTCTAAGTTATACAAGACGGAATCTATCATGGGAATTGCTATTATTAGCAAACCGAATTTTGCAACATTTTTAACGAACTATTTAATCCTCCCCTTATTTTTCGATAACAACATCGGTTATACTAAATATAATAATGGAAAATAATAACAATAAATTGTTGATAAATAATAATAATAATAATACCAAGGAACATTAAAGTGAGTACCGTTCAATTTAATGCGATACAGTAATATACACGTATACCAATACCAATCTTTATATTATTTAAACAATATTTTTATTTACACACCGAACCATACCTTTTTTAGACGGTACAGTTATGTTAATAATTTACACTTTTTAACAAGCGAAATAAAACTTTTAAATGTACGGTTACCTATTTATAACTGCTACTATTAATCAGCAGTTTTAATTATAAAGTAATGGTTGTTTACTCTCACTAAACAGTTTTGTAGGTTGTATTAATTAAAATAAGGTTTCGTGTCTACAATTAAACAATACGTAAATGAACAACTTGAAAAGAAAATAAAATGTATAGCATTCTAATCATATTGTAAGTAATTCAATTATTTTAGACGAGGGTTAATTAAATAATATAGAATGCACTCAATGAGAAAATGCATTGGCTAATGAACAGCAACAGAGTGGAATAAAATAGAATCTACTAGAATAGTTTGTAGCACTACAGAAGAGCTTTCAATAAGTAATGGGGTAGGTTATGACAATTTATCTATAAAACAAATAATGAGTTGCCACTAGCATAACCTAATATAACCTCATATAATTGTCAGATTTTTCATTAAAGCTACTGAACCAAATGAAGCAAAGGCTCCAGAATCAATCTTTCGCCAAAACAAATTATTCTGCTTCTTATCTTCATCCTTCTCTATATAAACTAATAGGCTCAGAATTATTTTCATTATTCCTAGCACTGATCCCAAACAGTCCTACAATTGTGACGATCAAGGAAGGATAACATACGGAAATTTAGCAAACTACGAAATCTCTGGACTATGCAGGTCCAACAATTTCTATAAGGAAGCTCTATTATCACTAAAAGCTTTCAATCTCCGAAAGTCCCCAGGTAGCAAGGGCAGGTGAAAATGACGTGAAAAACTGGTCACTGGGGTAAATGTCGTCGTTGTATGACGTAAATATAACGTAGTAATGACTTCGTAATGTCTCAGACCAATGACGTCATATGCTAGACGTTAATATCATGTCTTACAAACACGTTAATTTGACGTTTTTTCAAGCGATACTTGGTACCCCTCAACCCCCCAGAATTTTAGAAATATATATGAAGCTACTAGTACTTTTTAAGGATATATATATATATATATATATATATATATATATATATATATATATATATATTAAAGAATTGTACAAAAATATATTAAAAATTACAAACAAAAATTTGCTCATTAAAATTAAAGATGACATAGGTCACAGTCTAGTTTCATTGGTCATTGTCTCATTATTTCTATTGAATGACATCTAAAGTTACAATGTTTCCTTTGAAGATTTAAAACTATAAATGAAATACTATGAATAATAGGCGCAGTGCCACAAAACTTTCCTTATAAGCCAAACCAACGCTTTTGCCAAATATTTCTGTAATATGCCATATACTTTTAAGTTCTGGCAAGCTTTTCACCACAAAAATGTTCGGTTCTTAAACTTTTAAATCAAAAATGGCGGAGAAGGCAAACACATAAACGGCAGAATCAAGACTCATACTGACAACAGTGACAACCAAGATGGACTGTGCGTGCTTATCGCGTAAGCGACGCCTACAGCAATTACTGTAGTACTACAGATCATGAATTACTGTTGGAATTTATCAAATATTAAAAATATACTAATAATAATATTTTTAATGAGCCTTTGCAATAGTCTTACCAAAACATATTCCATTATGGAAAAAATAATAACAAAAACTAAAAAAATATCTTAGAAATAATGCTAATTACTTACCATACAAAATGTCGTATTGCAACATTTAGTTTTTGACTTTGGAAACTGGTAAAATAATAATTACAAACAAATCGGTATAAATAAATCTTATTACCAAAAAAACCACAATATGACGTGATGTTTCACGTCAGTTTAATGTCATTAACCGGACGTCATTATGTCGTTGACTTTTGGTCCACTGACGAGTTATCACCAGATGTAGACGTCATTATGACAAACCTGGGTCTACAAGCTATATTTGAAGTTGTAAATTATAAAATACGAATATTCTGGAGCTCTCAGACTTCAATACTTTTTTAAAGTTTATGAAGTTGAAACTTTAAAAATAATTTTCTGAATCTTTTAACTCTTCTCAGCCGCCGTCAGAATATTGTAAATTATTCTAAATCTAAATCTAAAACTATGAGACTTTTATACTTTCAATTTACGAAATCTCAAAACTATAAAACTTTATACCAGTTTGAAGTCTTATATTTGTTGCATGAAGATTATGAAACATTGAAACTACAAAGCTGCGATGACAATAGACAGGTTTCAAACCTGGAACTTTATACTATGAAACTTTTACCATCTTTAAATAAATACGCATATAAAAAATTCTGGGAATTTCGGAACAATTTGGAACAATGAAAACCTAAAGCTCTGAAACTGGAAAAACCTAAATTTCTAAATCACTAACGGTCGGAAACTTTACAAGTTAAGAATTCTTGATTTTCAAATTACATGCAACTAAAATAGGAAATTTATTAGTTGTTAGACTGTAAAACTTCCCCCATATTAATAAATCATACTCGACCGGAATTTACTGGAATATGACTTAAGACAATAACATTCTATTCAATAAATAAGTCATAATTTCATTTGCAGGCCCTTCATGGTCGAGTGGTAAAGATCCTGCTTCTCGATCAGAGCGACATGGTTCAAATCTCGGTTGCGCCTGAATTTTAAAAATTAAGTACAATCGTATTTAAGCTCCTTAGGGAGGCAAGTGAATTGCAACGTGATGAAAATTTGGAAAGGCATTCAATAAAAATAATCCTACTACGGTCCTGTATAATATTGAAATATTCTGGCTGAGTTAGGTTTGAATTCAATTCCCACCATTAACTTGCGTGCTCTTCAAGTATTTGCAGACAGCTGTAGGTTAATAAAACTTTAAAGTTGTAAACAGTAAAATTCAGATAGTGTTTATCTCACTTCATACGGTCAAAATACTGTTTGTGGACAAAAATTCCCTCAATTACTAACAATATCAAGCTCCCTTGCAGCTAAAAAGTGCACGTTTAAATATTATTTAGTTTTTTGTCCATCTTCTGCGATGAAATGCTATAAAAATGTTCAGATAAGAACAACCAAGCACTGTTTTGGATATTCAGTCTCTCAGACAGAAAACACATTTTATTACCCTTGATGAGATTTACGACGTGAGCTTATTTCTTAAAAATGCGTTAGAAACTAGCACCCACAACCCTGGAAATAATCAGTAAAAGAAAGAGATCTCAGCCGAGTTATAAAGTTTACAGTAGTATCTTGATTGATAACTCGAGTTTGTCTTGGAAGAATATGAAGTAAATACGGGTCTGTGCCATGCCGTTTTGTTTATTTAATTTTGTTTAAAAGAAATTAAATGTATTACAATTGACGGTCCAAACGTGGAACTTTATTTTTTAGAAATCAGAGAGTTTTTGTAGGTTATTACACAATGTACTATTGATTTCATAATGATCTAGGACAGCAAGGCTAACATGATGCTATTTTATTCTTTTTTCTCAGTGTAAATGTATAGGATAAATTAATAAAAAAGAGCATCATATTAGCCTTGCTGTTCTAAATCATTATGAAATCAATGGTACATGCTACAATAGGTCCATTACTTCCGTTGCATTCCCATAAGAGATTGTGTGGAAACCCGACACTGCAAATGTGGCAAAAGGGATTATGTATGTATGTATAATATCATTTGCTTGATATTTCTTTTTAGCTTAACTTTATATTATGCGTTATAATGTTATAATGGCAGATTTCTTTCCATTGATTCTTACTTTTTCATTAATTTTAATCGTTTTTCTTCTCGTATTACGCATTACTCTTTTGGGTAAAAAATCGGTTACACAAGCACACCCCCAAAGGGCGTGGTTAGTATCGTTACACATTATTTAATGTGCCGAGTCGATTCGTAACTGATTTATAGTCCGCCGACGTACGCGTGAAGATTGAAATAAAATTGTTGTGTGGTGTATTTCAATGTTTATATTTTGTTACATTATGTTTAACATGTCACATAACAAAGTTAACTTTTAAACTTAATTAAAAGTAGAAAAATCAAACCATTTCAGATTTTTATGTACATGACTATACATTTACCATATCTTTTGATACTGATTGATACTGGATCTGATACAACAATTGCATTGCGGTCAGCATGAGCAAATCTTGGAAATTTTAGACAAGGAATTTACAAGTTACTAATTTATTACACCAAATTCTATTGTGTTTGTAATTATATGATGTGCAGTACGATTTCGACAGCGCAAGTATTGAGTCGACAATAATTCTGAATGAGATTCTGAATGAATGAAATCCTGAACCGGAAACCTGAATTTGGAAGCTTAACTTCTTATATTTCATAGACCGCTGGGGCAGAATAAGTCTGAATTAATAAATTTCAAATTTTGTTATTTCTGATTTTATATCTACATACACTATATGTGTTTTATATTTATACAATATTTTAAGTTGTTATTTTATTGTATTAATATATATGTTTTATATTGTATTATTCAACGCCACTGGCACTAGAATAAATGTATATCTTTTAATTCCCTAAAATTAATTAAAAATCCAAGTATTGTGTACTGGTACATATTGTCATGATATTTGACATGCAATAGAAAGTATGCACCCCCATTCAAAAAGATGGTAGATGGGTTGCATAACCTCAAAGAGAAAAATATTTAATTAAGTTTTTCAATGAAGCCTAAAAAAACGGTTTTAATCTAATAAATATACACTCTAAAACACACTAGACAGAAAAAGGATACATTTTAAAGTTGATTCTTCTTACAATATTGGTAAATTTTCATTGTTCGCCTATTTAAGCAAATTAAAATAAAATACAGGCCAAATTAAGGCAAGTTTTGACCTAAAACAGACAAGGTGCATGGCAGTGGTATGTTTCAAGTTAACGAGATAGTGAAATCGTTAAATCTTCTTTAGTTAAATTAAATAGCTTGGGGTTAAAATGTTTCATTGCTGTTTTGCCAAGCAGTTACTTGGGCTCATTTGATGTAAATGTTGGAGCTGTTTTTTGTAGTCCTAAATATCTCCTGAGATATTTTTGCAATAAAATGCAAATTGCAGCGTTTTGCCATAGCAAGCTGAAATAATGTAGTTTAGTTATTATTTTCATGGTTTTCTTATCTAAAAATATCTAAATAATGTTAATTAGGATGTAAGGTTGGATTTTGTCAAGAGAGGAATATATAACTAGGCAATTTTATGTAATTAAGTTAATTAGAGTTATTTAATAGCTGAGTAGGAAATGTTATTTGGTCGACTTTCTATAGTAACCTTATCTCAATACAAGTGTCATATATTATTGAAAAGGGGATTTTTGGCTATCTTTTTATTGAATTTGATTAAACAATAATTAATAGTTATAAACAATTATGTGGTTATGTAGTATTTAGTTCTAAAACTTCTTTTGTTTGTAACCGAAAAAATGATTATAGTCTTCTTTTGTTTTGAAAAGGATATAAAAAGAACGGCCCATTTAGTGGCAAACTCTCTGTTATTTTGAGTTGATAATTTTGTAAACAAAGCAAACGTCCAAATGTTAGGTTATGTTTTGTTGAAATGTCAAAGTGTTTAATAATCATCGAAGATCTTTGAATTTGACTATTTGTCTTAATAATAATCACTTTTAATTGATGTAATAATCAGTGCTGTGAATTTATTTGTGGAATAATACTCATTTGCAAGAAGAAAATTTTATATAGGTAATGAGAATATTAACCTCCGTTATAATTTGGATGTTGGAAGAGAATTTATAAATTTAATCATTAAATGGTCTTACCATATCTGCAGCTGGGTTTTAATATTTTTTATTAATACCATTTATTTGGATATTATTTGGAAAAGAGGTGAATGTTTGTCTTTCAACCATTCTAGTTATAAACCATATGGAAAAAGAGGATAACCGTGTTGTTACTATATCAGTTGGTAAGCGTTTGGCGCCAAATTTTGATTTAATTTAAACATTATAAGTTATTTATTGAATTATAATTTAGTAATATTACTCCTCGGATAAAAGGCATTAAACTATCTTAGGATTGATTTTTCATTTATTCAGGGTATCCAAAATCTATTCTTTTTAATATTTTAATTATATTGGTGTTTACCTTCCGGGTTTATTTTTAAATAAAACTTCTGTCATTTCAATTTAAAGGAAATTTTGGTTTAACTATATTTTATGTGTACTTTAATTATCTTTCCTAGATCTATATTTATTTAGTACCCTATTAAAGTGCGTGCGTCTCAGCTTTGTGAAAAGGTTAAAGTTTCACAACAGTTAATTAGCCGAAGCATTTATTTTTTATGGTAATGGTAGGTGGTTTATATTTTGTATATATCAATCACTGTGCTACTACCGAAGTCTGTTGCTATATGTTTTGTTTGTACTCTCAATTTAAATCAATTTAACATTTATCAATCATCATCATAGTCAGGTGGTTGGCCGCAAAACCCGGGATTATTATAGCAATATACATGGTAACTATATGTACATCTTCTAAGCTCTTTTTCAATGACTGTTCGGTTTTTTGTTTCTATTGACGACTATGTGTGATAGTACACATACATTTAATTTAAGTTGCACTTCAATGAAACGCCCTATACAATCTTGAACATCAAAATCTTCTTTAAACACCGATCTTTCAATTTTAACATCTCTAAGTAAGAACAAATAATCACATAAAGAATTTAATAAAACTGTTATTTTCATGGGTTTAAATATATTGTAAAAAAACTTGTTTTGTATAAAGTAATTTGCATTTAGTATTTTTACGTAAGATCTCATAAACGGTTATGGTCCGTCATTATCTTACGACCTTAGAGTTTAACGATTTAACATTTGCTCGTTTAATTATTTATCTAATAGATTTATTTCATTTGAGACATTCATAATCAAGTCTCTTATCTTTCCTTCTTTCACAGTGGTTGTTGTTTCCCTCCAAACCTAAAATTGCGTTTGATTAATTGGGCGTGGTAAAAAAACTAATATACTAGTTGATAATATAACGCGACAATAATAATTATTTATATTATTCAATCGTGAATCTTTGGCTATAGATAAAAAAACCAAAACACAGTGGCGCTCAACAAACTTCGCTACAATTTGAAGCAAAATTTTCAAATAACCTAAACACCTTGATAATCTGCACCATAAATCAAAAAATGTAATATCTGGAATAAGAAGACTGTGTCGGAAATTTATTTTCTTTCACATTTCAAAAGAAAATTGCTTTACATGACGTTCAAATCAAACAATTTGATGATTTATGATTTTCAAACAATGATTTACCTGTTTAATTCTAATCAACTTGCAAAAGATTTTACAAATCGATGCAATTCTAAGGCAACTCTCTTTTTGATTTCTTCTCGACTTGATTTCTTTTTAATATGGTAATAGCTGTTTAATAATTGTGTAAAATCGACTTTTAGCTAATCGTAGTCATTTGTTGATTTTGTAAATGGATTTAAAAGTTTTAATATTGCCAATTGTACACAGCAAAATGACGTTTAAAATATTATTAAATACCTTAGCAGTACATGCATAAAAATAATAACAAAAACAAAAATAATCCGTTGCAAGGCAATTAATATTAATTTATTAAGGCTTTGTCGAGTTGCAAATTATTAAATGATAAAAAGATAAGACCTTATAATTAGTACGTGTGTACTTAAAGCAAATATCTGTACATTACGTATATTATAAATTATTTATTACCTTATAGAGAACAATTTATTATAATTCCTTAAGAAACCACAGGGCACCATAACCTTCCCTTCCTATATAACGTTTTGTGTTTCCGCACAAAGAAAAGATATAGTATAAGCAAAACATTAAATCCAATTAAAATCATCTTCATAAATCATAAATTTATCGAAACAGATGTAGAATTATTATCATTTTTACAATTCAAATATTAAAAAAAATCCTTTTCCAAAGACATAAATCTCTAATAAATATTAATTGTGAGAATATAATATCAGAAGGCGTGGCTTGGGCGTTTAGATTATGATTACAGTTCTAAATCACGAAACCCATATAACAAATCATATAAAAATGACTATAGATAGAGGACAATAAAATTTTACAAAGGAGAAAATGCGAAATAACGTGAACGGACTGAAAATGGAAAAAGAATTTAAAAGGATCGCTCCATAGTTGGTGATCTTTGACAAGCTGAAGTATGATACACTATTGTTTTAAAGTTTTAGCTCAATTCAAGTAGCAGATTGTGATTTCTAACGTTTCTATTAGTAGGACGTGGGATTTGTTTTATTCCGCATTATAAAAAAAGAATATCAAATAGTATTCATTTTATTTAATTTCAAAAATGGTATTGATCTCTCGTGTGAATTTTCAGCATGTAACCAACATCTGAAGGTGGTGTGTGTGTCAGTAACTATTGTGGGAAATTTATGAAATATTATAAAATATATTACATATTTAAGAAGAAAAACACAATTATTTATTATTAGTACTGCAGTACAATTTCTTATGGCTCCGTGATAGAAAGTTGCATTTTAATTTCAACCCGCAATAACTATCTGTTTTAAGTTGTATGTATTCATTTTACATGAATAAACATAACCCAAGACTTAATTCGATCTAAACAGTTACAAGAGCCTAGAATTTCTGTATTTATTAAACGTACGCACGCGAGGAAGTCTGAAATTGCACTATTTTACGTTTCTATTGCACCTATTAATTTATTACTCAATTTGAATTACTAATGAAGTTTTTTTTAAATATTTAATATAAGGAACAAGAGTTCCGCAGGAAACTATTTTGAAGAAGCGTGCATAGATTTATTTGATTAGATGGCTTATAGACCCTTCGAGACTGATGGTGACTTGCCATGTTACAAATAGCTTCAGGTCTAGATTGGTCCTGTGGGAAATCGGAGAATTTCCGGAAGGCCAAATTATTAATGAAAATGTGTGTGGTCAATATGGAAATTAATACCATAGGGTGGAAATGAGTTTTTTGGGATCATAAAAGTTCCCATATCTACTCAGAAAGGCAATAATTTGAAAAACTGGGAGCTCTGAAAAATGCTTATTGAAAGAATTTTCAAAGTCGAAAAATTGACAATCTTGTGATTTTTTTTTAAATATTTTGCATACTCACGATAGAAAGTCAACTATTTTCAACAAACTTTCAGCTAAAAAGCTTAATTTGTTCGTTTTGCTTATTTATGTTTTAAATGCTGTTATGTAACATGTTAGATTAAACATTTAAGTTAATAAATTTTCAAATTTAGTTTTATACGGAAGTAGTTGCCTGAATATAAATTTATAACATTATAACGATCCGACAATTAACTCTTTATTATTAGCTAGTTACCACGATTAACTTCAGTGACAAGTTACACTAGACTAGTAATAAAACAAGTTTAATTAAAAAGCGACTTATATAACAATAGCTTGTATAATTATATTTGAGAATTTGTTAAATTTGTTAAATACATTTCTTCTTAATCTTTTCCTATATGGCTTCGACCTGGCAGACCAGACATTAGGAAGTTTTCTGCTGTCATATCTGTTAGATATTTACCTCTTCTTTTAACTAGTTCTTCAATTTTTATAACGAACGTCTTTCTCTCTTCTTTCTAGCAAGCTCAAATTTGTAGTTAGTTAGTTAGTTCATGTCGTTTAAATTTTCAACCCCCGGTATAAAAATTAATGATTCCGCTTTGTCTGAAAATTAAGTTGATGTATTAAATATATCGTTTTAGGTTTTATCGTTGAATACGAAAGACAGCTGCATTTAAACATTTAGGAATGCAAACAGTCTCGCCTGATATAAATTTCTTGGTATCAAAATTTAGTAAATTCAATTCTGCAGGAAAATACAATACTTTCTCATGGTTAACACCTTGCTGTGGGCACGTATTCTTCAAAAATCCCCTCAAAAAATCTATTTCGTCTAAATAATCCCTTGTTCAATATTCAGCTTCGTAGAGTTTCAAAAGAATTAAGTGCTAAAATTGTAATAAATTTTATTTGATTTGAAAGTATTTATCGTTTTAAATTTCCACTTTATTACTCCTGTGCATATTTTAACAAAAAATGTGACAACTCTGATTAATTTTTCTATTGGTCTAGGCCGGTTGTCACGTAAAAACGACAAATACAAAAGTTGACCATTCAGCAGAGTTAAGCTTCGTCTATGACGCTTTGCGTTTCACCGTCCATAAGAGGATCCTCCCTCGCGCATCGGTACTCGGCGAATTGGCCCGTGTTCCATCAACAAAGTTAAAATACAGTTACGGACACTTTCGTGGAACCAACGATCTGCTGTTACCGAGATACGGTAAGTAGCCTCTTTTAAACGAACTCTCGAATACACGGACACGGACAGTACATAAAGCTCATTTTTAGTAAAAATGTCTCTCTTAATCAGACACTTAATTTACGTGGATTGTTTTGTCGATTTCTCGTTTTAACATTTTTGCTTTATCAGAGTTTTCTCGAATCTAATTTCGAATAGTTTATTTCTTCTCTACAGTTGTTTTGAAATGCACAAGCTGCTGGTTTTTGAGATTTATTTTATAAATTTGCTTATATTTAATCAGCTTACAGCCTTCGTAAATCATTGGAGAATTATTTTGAACTCATAAACGTGAACTAATTACATATGGTATTACGAAGTCAAAAAGAAATTTGTTAAAACTAAAACAAAAAACGAAATAATAAATGATTTTCTCTAGGGCTCGATGGGTAGCAAGATTTTGTGCCCATGTTAGTTGAACGAAACAAAATAATTAAAAACACAAATAAAATACCACATAAAGCTGCTTTTTACTATTATTACCCTAAAAATTACAAAGGAAATATGCGGCATGGAATTCTGTCAAAGTTACTGTCATTATTATTTTTTTACAATAATGTTTGAATGCCTTTTTTAGCGCAGAGAAAATAAATCGGCGTCATCCACGTGCATTTTGCCGATGTTTGAATCTTTGAACAATCGTCGCCGATGCATCGATCGAGTCCTAGACCTCTCTTAAGTGGAAACCTTCTATAAGCGGTCATAGTCGTTTCTTTTATGCGGACGTCTCTAAGAAACTGACAAAAAGTGTCCGCTTATGGAAGATTTTACTGTATTAGATATTGGTATCTAAAAGTCTTTGTTGTCAGGGTTGTCAAGTCAGATTGCCTTGGAAATGACTTATAGCAATTCAGGGCCATGCCTACCCGGGAGTTCTCACGAGTGATTCATGAGACCAGGGCGCAAATGCTCAAAACGAGCCGAATAGATTTTAGTTTTATTGGCAAAATACCCTACTTTGCCCAATGCCGTACAAAACATTTGGTCGCCATATTATGCAAACCCAATCTACACTTTTCTTGGGCCGCTCCTTGTACGCTTAGAAGTTTTGTCTTCCGATGAATACATAAGATTAAAAAACAAACCCTTACCTGTTTACATATAAAAACTGCATGAGCAGTCGGCGACGCTTTGCCTTACTTTGTAGCACGCGAACTGTAGGTCGGTTTCATTGGGCCAGTGTTGCCAGATGTCCGTAAAGCAATTATCGTATTTTATCGTACATTTTTTATTATTCAAAGGATTATAATTTAAAATTTTAATAAATCAATTGTTCTTGTTTCTTAATTAATACGACAAATATATCAATACAGAAGTTGGAAGAGCTTCCGTGGAATCATGGAGGGTGACTACCATCCTTGCAGTGTAAAGTTAGAACTATGTATACAGGCTGTTCGCAATTTATCGGCACACCGTTACTATCTCCGATATTATAGGAGCTACAAAGTCGGTTAAATTAAGAAATTAGCAATATTTTCTCTGCTTATTAACATGACAAAGACGTCGCGTTTCGATATATGTTCAAAAGCAATATTTTTAAATGGGAAACCCTGTATATTTCTGTAGAAATAGATGGAGAGCGACATTATAAATACAAAACTTGATGTTCATTATCTCTTTAAAATGAAAAATAAAGAAGTTATGGGCCATTGTTTGTTATTTCTTATCTATAATTCATTTTTTCGGTTTAATCTTGGTAGCAGCCGTTATAGGTGTTGAAAAAATGACAAAAGTTGTTGAACCCAAGCTGAAACGTTTTTAGATAGTAGTGTAATGAACGAGATTAACCCCTATTCGCTGCCTGTGAACATTCTAGATTGACACGGAATGTATGGCACATCGACGGTTGCTCGGGTGAAGGAGGCGCGGTACGTTAACAGTTTATAATTATAGTGTTTGTAATTAGTGTAAATATTTTCTTTTGTTAATAGACGATTAAAACAGCACCTTTAGTATTATTTAAAAATAACGTTACAACAGTAAATAATGATACAAAATAAATATTAAGAAATAATATAAAAGAACTTAGAATAATAGTGACAGAATAATTAAATGTCATTTTTTTCTAATAGATGCTCAAAAACTCGTCCTTCTTGCTCTATACATCTTCTAGTTCAGATTATAACATAACGCACCGCTTTTAAAATTGCCTTACCATTAATATTATTAATAATGTAGGTAAGTCTGTTTTGCAGCTCATTATCTTCTCGTATGTTTACTTGTTAACTTCATCTTTAAGGTACTCCCAAGAATAAGAATGAAGTGGCGTTATATCAGGAGAACACGGATGCCACTTTAATGGTCCTTGCGTTCCTAGCTCCGTCCTGCTGAAAGTAAACTTCTTCATGTTTGTTATGAATATCAAGGTTGTCCAGGAAATAATCTAATATTGGTGTCATGAACTGAACGTATCGCTGGGCAGTTAAAGTGCCCTCATAAAAATAAGCCGGCGTTGTGTATTTTTGGAACTATTACAAAAGGATTATCGGTAGACCAATCATGAGAGGTTTTACGGTAAAACATATCAGAATTCGGAAAATTGGACTCATCACTCTGTGAAAGTTGGGATTATGATTGCAACAATTAATACCATTGACAAAATGTTAATCTTCGTTGGGAATCCTCATCTGAGTATGCACGTGTAAATTTAAATTCTTTTTTAGAATTTTGTGCACAGTACTCACGCTGATCTCAAATTCTCTTGAAGCATCTCTAATTGAATATATTCAGGATTTGCTTAAAAAAAAACTAAAATGTTTACAACAGCATTCTCGGTTATAATGAAATATTGACGATTGGGTGGATTAACGAGGTCTTCTTCCATTTTTCCTGTACAAATATAAGCTTCCAGCATATCACATTTCTCTGGGTGTGTAAATGACATTTTATAACAAATAACAAACGAAAAATAATTAACTAGATTTTATAACAAAAACAAAAACAGCAAAAAATCAAACGAATTAGTACTAATTGTCACAGACAACTACAGTTAAATCTTTTCGTGTTTTAATTTATTTGACTAGTTGTCATGATTTTGTTTTCATAGATATATTAGATAACCTGAACAATGCATTTTAAATGAAAAATATGAAAAGTGTCCTACAACTTCTGTATTTTTCATCTTAAAGAGGTAATGAACATAATCTTTGGATCCCATATAGAATTTGCCGCTGTTGAACAAACGGACCAATATTGGCAGCCAATATTGGGCCAGTGTCGAAATGTTAATACTGGCAAATACTTGGACATAGCCCAATGTTGTTGATATGTTGGTATAACTCTGGTCTCATACTGGCATAAGATTGGCTGTATATCGATTGCACACCGGTGTATAATAATGATCATTATTATATTTTTTAATTATATTATATTGTACACTGAGAAGCATAGTTCGAAAAATCTATTATTTTAAAAATTGTAGATCAAGAGCGTTAATATTAATAGACGACACGGACACCACTTTTACGAACCATTTTTCTCAGTGTATAATTATATGACTGCGTACATTATAATGTATTATTATATTATTAATTGTTACAAGAACTTTGTTTATTAAACACAATAATTTTCTTAAATCAACAAATCGTACAACAACATAGGTTTTGTTGAATCAAGGTATTATTTTCTGTATGTAATTAGCCAATTTTAATTCAACAATGTTAACGTGTTGATATAGCCGGTCTCATACTGGCATAATATGGATGGATATCGGTTGCACGCCGATGTATATTAATGATCGTTATTATATTTTTAATTATATTGTATTATACACTGAGAAAAATGGTTCGTAAAAGTTATGTCCGCGTCGTCATATTAACACTCTTGATGTATAATTTTTTGTATGTTTCTCAGTGTACAACATAATATAATTAAAAAATATAATAATGATCATTATTATACACCGGTATGCAACCGATATACTGCCAATATTGTGCCAATATGAAACCAGAGTTATACCAGCATATTAACCAATATTGGCTGCCAATTCTGGTTATGTAAAATGGCCCAAGTACTTGCCAGTGTTATCATTTCGACACTGTCCAAATATTGGCAATAACATTGTCAATGGTGAATCAATATTGGTCCGTTTGGAAAATTCTATATGAGTATTTACATATCGCTGTCCATTCATTTCTACAAAAATATGCAGGCTCGCCCATTTAAAAAATGTTGCTTTTGAAAATAACTCGTTCGATTATTTTTTGCCTTCGCCATGTTAATCAGCAGAACCGGCTTCGTAGCTCCAATAATAAAGGAGATATCAATGGGGCGCCGATAACTGCGAACAGTCTGTATAGCAACAGTCGATTACAACCGAACCGAGCTACTTGTTATAAACCGCGTGGGTCCGGCCTGGCATCCCTGCTGTGCGCAGCAGTTGATATCCAACTTAAAACTTAAACATATTTTTCTTATTTTTTTATAAACTTTAGGGTTTTATTTATAGGAAATATTGTTAAAAAAATATACATTGATCTATTTTTTTTCTATACAACACGCCAAATCTTTGAGTCAACGTTAAAGAAATCGTAAATGTACAAATGGCTTATTATTTTTCAGTTGTAGACAGTACTATCCGTTCTGGACATACAGCAAATTCAGCCTTAAAAGCTATTTTGTGCATTTAATGAGTTGGAGTGAAACATTTAATTCTTATTGTTTTATGGACATCTTGTATAAGTGTATCCTTTATTTAATTTTGCGTGTACAATGCTGGGCAAATGAAAGAAGAAGACCTATGTTTTCTTACAAATTTTTAAAATACCTTATATCAATACAAATTTAATTTAAAGTAGCAGGTGCTTTTCTTGGCAAATATTTAATCTCCAAAAAATTTTATTCAGGAAAATGGAATTTCTCTCAAGAGTCGTCTACTTTAAATTGCTCGGGACTGTACATATAACTTTTAAGTAAATGTATTTAATGAAAATATAACTTTACCGACGTCTGAAAATGGCATGTATCTTCAATTTCACCTAATGGCAAGTTAACCTTTATTCTTTAGAATTAGAAATAATTAACTTTCTAGTTTGAAGTGCCATCCAATATATTTATTGGATAGTGGCTATGATCTAATATTTTACCGAGTTTTACAAAAATTTTCCAAATTTTCAGAAATTTGCCAATTTTTTTGCTCTTTTATAGTTCTTTGCTCTTTTTTGTCATCGATATAAAAAGTAAAATACGTATTTAGTATAAATGAATAAAGAATAAGAAAGGTTTTCAATAAAATTATTTTTAATTCACATTAATTGTAGTGTAATTAACTGCGATTTCTTAATTTCATTAATAAAAATAAATTACCAAATTATTTAGACATTAAAAAATTTTATCAGCAAGTTTCTTTACCTGAATGTACTATACACTGCAAAGATGAGGTAAAATCTAGATCGGCTATGAATTCTATAGTTTGGATGTAACAATATGAAACAGTGATAGAATAGATTGAGGAAGAATAGCACCCAAGCAGCATCTAAGTAGCATTAACTGAGATCGGAACTTTGATTGAGTAGTTGTTAACTAACCAGCTACGTATAAACAGGGATGCGTTGCGTCTTGTTTATGTTAATTTGTTATTTTTTTAAATAAGCTGTACGAGATTAAATGCAGAAAACGTATTTCCTTTTTTTTACTTTTGATTAACTATTGATTTATTTATGATTGACTTTTATATAAAAAAAGTTTTTGAAATAAGCGACACGTCAGCTGTAAGCTTCCATTGTTAGTACAATTACTTTAAAATCGTACTGAAAGTTCCTACCACCAGTCTGATACCATTGCTTAGCCCTTTAAAGCCAAGGAACCATACAGTGTAACGTCACGTTTTTAGTATACAAGTATAAAAGAGTCACCTTTGTGCATTTAATATTTATATTAATTTAATAAACAATATTTTCAACTTCAGCAAAGTTTTTCGTTGGCGCGAACATTCATTTTAAGACGTTCCCATGCATATAACCTTAGTTTCTTCGAAAAATACTTTAATAAAATCCATTTGGCTTTATTTATGATTTCCTTGTACGTGTTTTTTAATAGACTTTGGATAAGCAACTTGCGATCCCAACGTATCGTATTATTGTAAATGTAACCGATTTTAATTATGGGTAATGTCCCTCTTTCGTGAACTTCTTTGTTCAAAAATATTAATTTTGATTGGCTTGTTAAAGCCGCATTGTTTCGCTATTAGTCAGTTAATCAGTTAATCAAAATATACCTCTTAAAATTATGTGTCACTATGTAAAATTAAATCTTTTTTAGTTAAGCCAGTCCGAAATAGACCATCATCGAAGAGGCTGGTGCCTCGAGGCTTCTCCGGGCGCTCAACGCCCCAGGGATATTTTAGCAGAGTCGTTACAAAAATGTACGCCCTTATTAATGAATATTTATAAAGTTTTGTTAGTTTAACGAAGAAAATAATACCGTCTTGTCGTATCTGAAAATTAAGTATAATTCCGTATTACCGATTAAGGATTTGTTAAGCAACCTTCAAGTAAATAGTGTTAAAAGGTGCCGTTACCGTAATGATTTTTGAGAATTTGTTCCGTTCGGAAGTTAGTGCAAATAAAATAATTATGTTAAAGTTCAATGAATCTTGTTAAGACAATATAGTTCAGAATTCAAGAAAATAAAGAAATTTTCCCGCAACTTTAAGGTCTGCAGTTTGTGATTGTGTTTTGTGTATGTTATTATTATGATTTTGTAATGTAGCGTTTGAAGCCTTCCGTTTGTGTAAGGAAGTTTTTATGAAAATCTTTACAGGATAAATGAAATATTGTAAGGTATTGATTATTATTTTATTAAGTTTTTATGTAAAGTTTATTTGGGATCCCGAAACTTAATCAACTTTTTGTATGAAAAGCTTTTTTTTGATTATGATGTGTTTTGTATTTCCATTCTTATTTCAATTTTTTTATGTTTTAATATACAGATTTCAAATTAATTTACCGTTTAATATGGCTGTCAACGAACTGCTGATGTTTTTTTGTCAATAAAGATTATTTTTTATTGCTTGATAAATGTATGATTAACTTAACGTCAAATTTAAATGGGAAGTTAGTTCCAAAACTGATAACTTCCCGACTTTTTTTTTAAACCTAACAGCCTCAGTTTTGGTGGCGCGCAACATCTTTTATATTTGTTCCTGATTCCATTAATTAATCAGAAGCTTTTAGGGTTAACGCCCATACCTGTATTTAAATTTGCATAATCAGAGATCTCAGTCGGAGCATTTAGTACAGTAAGTATCCAATATTTGTTATAAATGACGTCTGATCGTGGGATAGTTTTGTGCTAACATAGCTTTGTTTCAACAGTAGCATTGAAAGTAAAACTGACGTTTTAGCTACCCAGAAGAATCACTTTAAAGTGACTTTGTCGTAAACTATTCCCTCTCCATATTTACTTATAAATGTAGGCCATTAAAATTTGTTATGATCGTTAATAGATGTTTTTCTATATAACCTTCAATAAAAACAACAAATTGGTGCCAAATTATGCTTTGGGAATAATGTAAAAATGGTTTCTAACATGTGTATCAACTTATAAATATTTTTGTCATATTTCATTAAAGACATTTTTTATTAAAAAATAATTTAAAGAAATATGTTGTTATTTTCCGACCTGTCATTATCACATTCAACAGAAAAGTTGCAATGATTTATAATTTTGGTATACTGAAATACAAAATAATTAAACATTTCATCGCTCTTTGTATTATTAAGTACATATTACAAATAAAATAGTAATCCATTTTGTGACACGATCGCAGCATTAGTATAGAAAATGATAGAATATTTGTCAAGTTGCAAGAGTAAGAGAGAGCAACCACGCAACACTATGTGTCAAAGAGAAAAGAAGTTCCACGAAAGTAGCAATTACTACGCCGCCGCCACGTTCCCGCTACGTAGCTGGACAAGTTCCAGAGAGGTTACTGCAACGTATCTGCTACTTAAAAATTGTTCCCCATTTTGGTTCCAGGCACGTAACAGAACCGTAGCAATTACGTGCTTGTGACTAGTGGCAAAAACTTATTAGTTCCACCGGCAGTTACTGGTACGTAGCGATGACTAAAAATGCTGCTTGGACAGTTTAAATTTAAAAATTAATCACAGATTTTCAATCCATGTATTTAATTTTAAAATCTCATAAAATATATTTTGAAACAGAAAATGTTATATTTTATTAAATTATGGCACATTTTAGCATTATCTAACTAGAATATATCGTACAAAACTGAAAATTATTGTACATATGCCAACACTGGTCGGCTCCGCTCTCTGAACGGCGTGTGGGTCACATCAAGTGCGACGTAAAAATACTTACATATCTGCTTAATAAAAACTGCATCGTGTACTACATAATACCGATACTATTTTTTGTTAAATAGGTCTTCTGAGCAGTATCTGCTTCTTACTTGTTTGGGACAGCAAATTTCCGGCATTTTCTTGGCGTTTCGTTTAAAACAAAAATGATTTCTCCTCGACTGGTAGGAAATTGCTACGTCTATTTAGTTTCCTATTTATTTAAATCTAAAACACAGCCATAAACACCCGGTCGCTATTGGAGAACATGCAGAATCAATAAAATGACTGCCGTTTGTAAAATTGTATTTGTTGTTTTGCAATGTTTATGGTAAGATTCCATTTAACATAGTTTTTGCATCAAATGATACTCCAACATCATTAATTTCCTTTGCAAATGAACTTTGAAAAATCTACTTCTTATTTACTATCACAACAGGTTATTCTAGTTCACATAATTTGCATAGCCTAATTCTTACGTAAGCAACAATAGAGAAAAAGAAACGACGATAAAAAATCGAGCCTGTCATGTAACTATTTAATTCAGCTTGTAATGTGAAGAGAATCGACGAAAAATGATCAAAAACTATCAATATTGAATTGTAGCTGACATTGAAATTTAATATTTGAAGAGTTATTCATTTACTTCAACTAACTAACATTTTGCCTCAAGGCAAGCAGACAATAGTATACGGTTTTGATTTCTAAACTAAAAACAATTTTAAATTTGTTGATTGACGTGCGTCTTATTACCGTCAATAAGTATTGACATATCACGAAGGCTCTTGAAGATCACTTTCATTCGAAGAAGGATTCGCGACATTATCTATACCTGCTATCTGATACGTACACACACACTCGGGTAATAATCCAGAAGTTTTCAGGCATGTTTGCTTTCTTTGTTGTGTTGTGTAACCTGCTGCTGCCGGTACTGCTGGGCTGCGGCCAGCAGCAGCAGTTCCTGCTGGAGTTGATAAATATTTCAACTACCTTAACATGTTAGATTTAACGTAGACTAGGTATCACGAATCAAACAGATGGCAGTTTGCAACTTTCCTTTGCAATGTTTTACGCAAACATTCGTGACAATTATGTGTATTATTTTGCTTATTTACAAATGTTCCCTGCTTTTGCGGAGATTTTCACGTATTTAATGAGCTTTGTGTGTACGATTTACCGCTTTACTTTTCCTCGGTAGTTGTAGGTAGAGGAAATAAATAAACCTGTGCTCTTGGTTGGTACCTATTTAGAATAATAAAAACTAGTTTCACTTTGTTGAAAAATACATTGGAAATCTTTAAATAGGTATGTCTCATTACTATTATTATTAAATGGAATTGTATTCTATAAAAAGCTAAACTTAATGGTCCTTTCAAATCGAACTTTTTAGCTCAAAGCTGCATTGCTTTTTTATGAATACAAAACCGAGAATTCAAAGTGTTTGAATACTTTCGAAAAAGCTTACATGTATTTATTTATGGAAAACCATGCGAGCTCTTACTTTAGAACAATTTTAGTATTGAATGCCTTAAGTTATTGCAAAACAATTGGAGATATCAATGGAATTTGGTTGCAATCTGTCAAAGAAATGTGTTACCAAAAAAGAAAAAAAAAAGTTTTACAATAGTACAATTCTACTTATTAGATATAAAACATAACAATGCTTTCTATATGATTGACAATTGGCATTATAAAGGAATGGACGTATAAAAGTCCCCGGGCCATTATTTTCAATTAACATTTCAGTGCCCATACATTTTTAAATATAAAAAAATTATATTCTAAGCCTACATCCAAGTATACAAACCTTATTTATCTGTTGATGTAACTTTCAAATAATTCAAAATTTAGTGCGCCAATTAGTATATCGCAATTCGAATAAGGAAGCTCGTAAGATAATTTTAAGCAACACTACTCTTTCGAAAAAAAAAACAAAAATACAAAACAATACTTATAAGAATTATGCAATAAAATGTACCACTGAAAGGTGAATCTAAAATTTCGTGGTGGGGAGTGACGCATTCTTATCAATATCATCAGTTCAAATTAATAGTTATATTAATAATAATATTGTTAAATAATATCAGATAATCACAAAATAACATTTTTGCACGTCCTATACAGGGTGTCTCAAAAATAACGAACAATAACGCAGAGGGTTAAAAAGCGTCCGAGGTAGAATCTAAAACTAAAGAAAAAAAAACTCCACCTTCAAAAAATTTTTTTTGTAAATTTGTTAAAAATTGTTTGCAATACTTTTTGCTAATACGGTCCTGTTATATTTTGCATCAATTTGATAATAAATAATAAGTCATCCAGCATTGGGATAGTCAAAACATTGTAAAGCGATATGTGTAGAGTTAAGCAAAAATTCGGAGAAGTCGATTTAAAAACACGTATATTGGTCAAGGTCGCGTCTTTATAAACACCATGACATATCACCGTAATAAGCGTTTTTGTTATAAACTGCATAGTTGCAAAAAAGTCCCAAATGTTTGATGATAGTTCATCAAACTAATAATTTTTATTATCAAGAATTTATTTGAAGGTGTTTTCCGTTTTAAATAAAATAGATTAATGGTAAAAATTGCTCTTATTTAATAAATTGCGACCCTTGTAGTTTTTTGAGTAAACCACAATCGGGCCGCAAATTCACCTGGCGGCGCCCTAATTATGAAAATGTTCTTTTTAAAAGTTTAATTTATCTTCTGTTTATTTTCGAATGTTATTACAGAACGTAAAAATATATTTATGTTTTGTATCCTTTTTTTAAATTGCGTTTTGTTTATTTTACATAGATCAAATTTCACTATGTGTATTTTTGCGGAATGTTTAGTCCAAAATTTTATTTACAAGCACAGAATACGAAAGAAAGAATTGCTATAAATAAGGAAAGTCTGCGAAAGGGGATGTTTATAACAAAGAGAGTTTTTGATTATTGACTTACGTTCATTGAGAAATTTCGATCCCAAGATCATTTTTGTAAAATTTTATTTCAGTTTTAATGAAAAGGTTTACTATTAGTTTTAAATATTAATGCTTCAGATTCTAGTAAAATGTATTAGCATCGCAGATTAGAAGAACTAGTAATGTAATTTTCTTATTAAAGCCCAACACTTTTTATGTTTTTTAAATTACGTTCAACGCCGCCACACATAAAGAATTCCCTTTAACTTATTGAAATATGATATCAGATGCTCTCTTTAAAAATGAGATGTTTTAAGCTGTTATTAGACCTTGAATTTATTTTAAATAAACAAACTGCATCATGAGCGAAACGGAACGTGTCTTATTTACGAGTTTCTTCAAGTTCAATTCATTCGGGTATTTTGCGGCATTGACAAAATTGTGCTGTATTGACAAATGCTGTAAAGTTCAACAAACTACAGTCCTCTGCATTATGCGACACCAGGAGATTGTGGAGCAGAACGTGCAGGACCGGACTCAAAACTTGAACCTTAAATAACTCTGAAAGTAAATATTTTAGAAAAAAAAGTTATGGGAAAAACTTTCTCTACACTTCATCAACTATCTCGCATTCACGTATTGTCCGTTATTTTTGAGACATGCTGTATATAAGGCTCTACTTTAGTTCCCCAAAAGAGGGAGTAAAGTAGCACTTTTACTCCCTGAAGGAGTAAAGTGTTTCCATGACAACAATAACAACAAGTAAACAACAAAAAAAAGTAATCGCAGTACATGTTAGGATTTCTTATCCTGAAACTATGTGATATTGGCGTTTGCAGAGTTCAATTGTCAGAATGACATGTAACGAGATTTTCGGAAAAAAATCTCGAAGTTTTGAATTTTTGCGATTAAATCCTTAAGGACTTGCAAAATATACCGTATATACCACTGGACTAAAGTGCCTTTTAATCCCTCATGTTTTTATTAATAAACTCACATTCGGGATTAAAAGATGCACTTTAGTCCCTGGGTATATAATATACTATTTTATTTAGAGCAGCAAAAAAGTAGCTTAAGGATTTCACGAGGGGTCCGTCACTCCCAAAAATTATGTACCTACACCTATTGCCGCTTTATGATAATAACTGTCTTTATTCCCGTATTGCTGTTTTTATTCCTTTATTTTCGTCTGTATAGCTGTATTCCCGTCTTTATTTCGGTATTGCAGTATTTATTTCTGTAGTACTACATTAATTTCCCTATTGCCGTGTTTATTTCCGTATTCCATACATGACCTTAGCAGTGGGTGTATTTGAATGTCTCAGCCAAAATGTCGTAGCCCAACTAAGAAAAATGTAAACAAAATTCCTCACAAATAAAAAATGAACTGTAAAAAATAGTTTTTTTATTCAATCGCAATATATGTACATTATATTTTTAACTGCTGTTAAAGTAACTGAGAACCGAATACGTGAAAAAAAGAATTTAAAAAACTATATCATCACATAGATCGACTCTGAGAAAAACAAAAAAAAAAGGCACATTGAAATTTATAACAAAAATTTATTTGAAAAGTGAGAATCCCAATGTACGACACTAAATAAAATTCAAAAAGCATTAAAAATAACTGATAAGTTTTAATTAAAATAGAAACTTTCAAATTTTTCGCCAATTCGCTTTTCGCTGTAAGTGAACAATCGGTCTCGAGCGTATAGAAATGCATCGATTACAAATAACGCTTTTAAAAATATAAATAATTAAAAACTTGCAAAACTAAAAATGCCTAGGAAATCTACATCATAAAACCTTTAACTTGGAATTATTAATAAATAAGTAGCATGTTTATAACATAAATTTAATGAATTTTATTGCAAATTTTATTTTATAGATACATTTATTGCAGTTTTTATAGTCATTTACGTAGAGTGAACTAACCTAAAAATTAAATTTTTTATAACTTTACAATTTCAGAAAATAATTATTCTTATTCTCTTATCATTCATATGGTAATCTTAGTAATATGTTAAATTATATCCACATTCGTGATAAAAAGTCGGAGCCTTAATACATAAATAATAACTATTTTACCTATTTTGAATTGATTTTTGTTTACTATTTATGATCTTTTTTTTGAGTATTATAACCACTGAAATATAAAATTACAACTGCTAGAAATAACTACAGCTTATATCGACGACTTGAACCCCTAGATACTAGACACACGTTGGGAACTAATAAGAGGGCGCTGCAAATGGATGGCTTTTCTCCAGCGTCTCTAAATAATTTTTTTTAATTTCTGGATTTAAAAATATAAAAAATACTAATCTACACAGCGAAAACTTCAATATAAAAAAAGAATCACGCAAATAATCCACCCAGTAAAACTCTCAAACGAACTAGAACAAAAAACAGCCTTGTATTTTAAATCGACTGCAGTCCTTACACTCTAGCTAGATTCCAACATTGAGTGTTTAATATTCGTATTGTTCTAATGTATAGACAAACCCTTACATGCCACCATAGTTCTCCTTTACGAGTTCTACAAGACCGATTTGCTAACTGTTTTTTATAAGCTTTGACACGAAAATAACAATAAGAGTTGAAAGAATAATTATTATTATTTTCGTGAAAGTTATCACATTTGGTCCTCCAAATTTCAAAAAATATTAATTTTATATACCACATATGGGGTATTGCTGAACTCAGAAAAAGTTATACTTTTTATTTCTAGCAAAAGAATAAAAGGGTTCCATTTAAAAAGTCATGACGTCATAGGCCCCACAGTAGTAAACTAAAAAATTAAAATTGATGTCCATAAAATTCGCAAGAAAAAATAAAATTATCGTGTCCGAGCTTTTCCTCCAAATAGTGATAATACCAAAAATTTTATCTTACTTTATTTCCTTCAATCAATTAGCCTTTTAACCGTCATATATTGACGGGGTAAGTGTCAAATCACTATTGTTAGATTGCTAGAAACGGTGAATGATTTTCAATGTTCAAGAAAAAAATAATTACTTCCCGTTATTATTTTTCAGCGCACACTACAACATACACCCACTTTTTCAGAAAACCATTACCATGCGTAATGGAAATTGAGAAGAGTGGAGCGTGTTATTCCTATTGCCGAGAGTTTATTTCCCATATTGCCGAGTATTGCTCGTTATTTCCGACTCATAGCAATTTATTCCCGAGAAACTGTACACCTATTTCCGAGAGTGAGGGACCCCTCGGGATCTCAAGAATGCACAAGCATCCATCGTTCTGGACATAACCTAGAAATAATTTTCTGTAATGTGAGTGGATTAATTTGCTAAAATTACACGCCCACATTGAGTAGTGGGAATCATGCATCTCTCTCCTGCTCATAATATTAGATTTTAGGGCATATTTTACACGCGCAAATGAATTAATATTAATCAATCAATTGTTAAGTTAATGTACTGTAATTAGTAATATTGTAAGAAGAATTAAAAAGTAATTAATAATAAAAAAGAAACAAACAAAAATAATGATAAATGAACATTCATCAAAAAAGAAAGGTATGACAGCAGCCATCATGCCCGAGTGGAGGGCGCTAGATTTCTAATTACAAAACGCTCTAATAAAATTGATCAAAATTCTAGTGACAGTTTGGATCTTTTTTATAAAAGTATGAGATAGTATAAATAAACATTATTTTATAAATATGATATTTAGAAAAAGGAATAACTATATCAAATTATCCCTTAATTTTCTAGTCATTGTTTAAACTAAGTATATTTATGTTAATTTAAAAAAAAATTAAACGATTAAACATACGATACTAGTATTTAATTGTAAAGCATAAACAAGCATAAATAAATTTTTGAAAATATTGCATCATACAGTAGCGATTCATGTATGGAGCTAATAACTATCCCGCGTGACTGAATGTACAAGGTACTTGCTTCGTAAGGCGCGGTTCGCAGGACCAATCCCTGTTCCAGTAACTTTTTTTTATTTGAACTGTTTTGAAAAAAAAATTTAATTAATTATTTAAATTACATGTTTAAATGTTATTTGTTTTTTATTATTGTTACTAAAATTTGCATTTGTATTACACATATTTAAAAGGATTTTCTTAATTAATTATAATCATTATTATTATTTTCTTTAATTATTTTCCATATAAATAAACTGGAAAGGTGAATAGAAAGAGATAAATATACCACAACTGACACCAACCAGAAACATAATTTTGCAAACATAAATCGGGCGTGTGTTCTTCCGGAAGTGAGGAGAAAAATAAATGTACATGTGGGAAACTACCTTTAATCCATTGCGTAATTCATTTATTTTAAATGTCTTAACGATAAATTTCACCCAAATTAATGCTCTGTGTTGAATATTAATTAATGAAATTAATAATGAATATAATTAATTTAAAAAATTCTTTTGAACATGTGGAATACATGATTTCAAATAAATAGAAAAATTCAGAATAAAGAAAGACAAATAATAGTATTAATAATAATTAGAAAAAACAAATAACATTTAAAAATATAATTTAAATAATTAATTAAATAATTTCACTTTTTTCAAAACTAACAAGTTTAAATAAAAAAAAGTTACCGGAGCAGGGATCAATCCTGCGACCCACGCGTTTTGAAACATAAGGTGCTTGTTTGAAAACGCGTGGGATAGTCGAGCCACAGGGGATAGTGGTTGGATGCGCTAACGCGCCTATTCATAAATCTCTGTACTGTATGATGCTATATTTCCAAAAATTTATTAAAAGTGGAAAACTATGAAGCATTCCACAAAACGCCAAGACACGTATATTTGGCCTTTACAATAATAAAAAAAGGAATTTCGTATATATTTGTATATATAATATTGTAAAGTATTAGAACCAATGTTACATTTTATTTATGTTTTACAATTAAATACTTATAGTATATGTTTAATCGTTAGTTTTATTTTCAATTAACATAAACACATAGTTTAAACAATAACTATAAAATTAAGGGATAATTTTATGTAATTATTCCTTTTTATAAATATTGTATATATGCAACTTATGTTTTCTTTCTTCTCTGTTGCGCGATATCCCATTATTATAACACTTTCTTGTATATATATATATATATATATATATATATATATATATATATATATATATAAATTTTTAGATGAAGTTAATTTTTATTAAGTTGCATAATGATTTTACATTAAATAATATTTTGAATGCAAATTCATAGAGAAAAATTTATCGACTCTGCTGGGACTCGAACCCAGGACCCTCCACTGTCTAGGTGGCATCTCTACCAACTGAGCTACAGAGCACGACTATCAGCAAAGCGAGAAATTTTCCATATGAATTAGATAGTAGGCAAACATACGAAGTAACTAGATATTTTTTGAACATTATTAATGAAGATCAGCAAGTCGCATGACAACAACATCAATATTCAAAGCATCTAGATTATAATGAATCATTCCGAAAGGAAATTAATTTATATAAATTTTTAGATGAAGTTAATTTTTATTAAGTTGCATAATGATTTTACATTAAATAATATTTTGAATGCAAATTCATAGAGAAAAATTTATCGACTCTGCTGGGACTCGAACCCAGGACCCTCCACTGTCTAGGTGGCATCTCTACCAACTGAGCTACAGAGCACGACTATCAGCAAAGCGAGAAATTTTCCATATGAATTAGATAGTAGGCAAACATACGAAGTAACTAGATATTTTTTGAACATTATTAATGAAGATCAGCAAGTCGCATGACAACAACATCAATATTCAAAGCATCTAGATTATAATGAATCATTCCGAAAGGAAATTAATTTATATAAATTTTTAGATGAAGTTAATTTTTATTAAGTTGCATAATGATTTTACATTAAATAATATTTTGAATGCAAATTCATAGAGAAAAATTTATCGACTCTGCTGGGACTCGAACCCAGGACCCTCCACTGTCTAGGTGGC
Organism: Agrypnus murinus; assembly: GCA_929113105.1. Classification (NCBI taxonomy): domain Eukaryota; kingdom Metazoa; phylum Arthropoda; class Insecta; order Coleoptera; family Elateridae; genus Agrypnus; species Agrypnus murinus. The sequence goes on from OV816031.1 coordinate 31,827,537, forward strand.
ATCTCTACCAACTGAGCTACAGAGCACGACTATCAGCAAAGCGAGAAATTTTCCATATGAATTAGATAGTAGGCAAACATACGAAGTAACTAGATATTTTTTGAACATTATTAATGAAGATCAGCAAGTCGCATGACAACAACATCAATATTCAAAGCATCTAGATTATAATGAATCATTCCGAAAGGAAATTAATTTATATAAATTTTTAGATGAAGTTAATTTTTATTAAGTTGCATAATGATTTTACATTAAATAATATTTTGAATGCAAATTCATAGAGAAAAATTTATCGACTCTGCTGGGACTCGAACCCAGGACCCTCCACTGTCTAGGTGGCATCTCTACCAACTGAGCTACAGAGCACGACTATCAGCAAAGCGAGAAATTTTCCATATGAATTAGATAGTAGGCAAACATACGAAGTAACTAGATATTTTTTGAACATTATTAATGAAGATCAGCAAGTCGCATGACAACAACATCAATATTCAAAGCATCTAGATTATAATGAATCATTCCGAAAGGAAATTAATTTATATAAATTTTTAGATGAAGTTAATTTTTATTAAGTTGCATAATGATTTTACATTAAATAATATTTTGAATGCAAATTCATAGAGAAAAATTTATCGACTCTGCTGGGACTCGAACCCAGGACCCTCCACTGTCTAGGTGGCATCTCTACCAACTGAGCTACAGAGCACGACTATCAGCAAAGCGAGAAATTTTCCATATGAATTAGATAGTAGGCAAACATACGAAGTAACTAGATATTTTTTGAACATTATTAATGAAGATCAGCAAGTCGCATGACAACAACATCAATATTCAAAGCATCTAGATTATAATGAATCATTCCGAAAGGAAATTAATTTATATAAATTTTTAGATGAAGTTAATTTTTATTAAGTTGCATAATGATTTTACATTAAATAATATTTTGAATGCAAATTCATAGAGAAAAATTTATCGACTTGCTTTGCTGATAGTCGTGCTCTGTAGCTCAGTTGGTAGAGATGCCACCTAGACAGTGGAGGGTCCTGGGTTCGAGTCCCAGCAGAGTCGATAAATTTTTCTCTATGAATTTGCATTCAAAATATTATTTAATGTAAAATCATTATGCAACTTAATAAAAATTAACTTCATCTAAAAATTTATATAAATTAATTTCCTTTCGGAATGATTCATTATAATCTAGATGCTTTGAATATTGATGTTGTTGTCATGCGACTTGCTGATCTTCATTAATAATGTTCAAAAAATATCTAGTTACTTCGTATGTTTGCCTACTATCTAATTCATATGGAAAATTTCTCGCTTTGCTGATAGTCGTGCTCTGTAGCTCAGTTGGTAGAGATGCCACCTAGACAGTGGAGGGTCCTGGGTTCGAGTCCCAGCAGAGTCGATAAATTTTTCTCTATGAATTTGCATTCAAAATATTATTTAATGTAAAATCATTATGCAACTTAATAAAAATTAACTTCATCTAAAAATTTATATAAATTAATTTCCTTTCGGAATGATTCATTATAATCTAGATGCTTTGAATATTGATGTTGTTGTCATGCGACTTGCTGATCTTCATTAATAATGTTCAAAAAATATCTAGTTACTTCGTATGTTTGCCTACTATCTAATTCATATGGAAAATTTCTCGCTTTGCTGATAGTCGTGCTCTGTAGCTCAGTTGGTAGAGATGCCACCTAGACAGTGGAGGGTCCTGGGTTCGAGTCCCAGCAGAGTCGATAAATTTTTCTCTATGAATTTGCATTCAAAATATTATTTAATGTAAAATCATTATGCAACTTAATAAAAATTAACTTCATCTAAAAATTTATATAAATTAATTTCCTTTCGGAATGATTCATTATAATCTAGATGCTTTGAATATTGATGTTGTTGTCATGCGACTTGCTGATCTTCATTAATAATGTTCAAAAAATATCTAGTTACTTCGTATGTTTGCCTACTATCTAATTCATATGGAAAATTTCTCGCTTTGCTGATAGTCGTGCTCTGTAGCTCAGTTGGTAGAGATGCCACCTAGACAGTGGAGGGTCCTGGGTTCGAGTCCCAGCAGAGTCGATAAATTTTTCTCTATGAATTTGCATTCAAAATATTATTTAATGTAAAATCATTATGCAACTTAATAAAAATTAACTTCATCTAAAAATTTATATAAATTAATTTCCTTTCGGAATGATTCATTATAATCTAGATGCTTTGAATATTGATGTTGTTGTCATGCGACTTGCTGATCTTCATTAATAATGTTCAAAAAATATCTAGTTACTTCGTATGTTTGCCTACTATCTAATTCATATGGAAAATTTCTCGCTTTGCTGATAGTCGTGCTCTGTAGCTCAGTTGGTAGAGATGCCACCTAGACAGTGGAGGGTCCTGGGTTCGAGTCCCAGCAGAGTCGATAAATTTTTCTCTATGAATTTGCATTCAAAATATTATTTAATGTAAAATCATTATGCAACTTAATAAAAATTAACTTCATCTAAAAATTTATATAAATTAATTTCCTTTCGGAATGATTCATTATAATCTAGATGCTTTGAATATTGATGTTGTTGTCATGCGACTTGCTGATCTTCATTAATAATGTTCAAAAAATATCTAGTTACTTCGTATGTTTGCCTACTATCTAATTCATATGGAAAATTTCTCGCTTTGCTGATAGTCGTGCTCTGTAGCTCAGTTGGTAGAGATGCCACCTAGACAGTGGAGGGTCCTGGGTTCGAGTCCCAGCAGAGTCGATAAATTTTTCTCTATGAATTTGCATTCAAAATATTATTTAATATATATATATATATATATATATATATATATATATATATATATATATATATATATATATATATATATATATATATATATATATATATATATATATATATATATATATATATATATATATATATATATATATATATATATATATATATATATATATATATATATATATATATATATATATATATATATATATATATATATATATATATATATATATATATATATATATATATAATAAAATCGTTTAATGACCTTTAATATGTAATAAACATTTTAATAAGGGTATAGGTCAAATTTTATTCTATTTTTATTTTCAACGGCCAATATTTCGTAGATGATTATCTACATCATCAGGGCTCTACAAATGACACGTTAAGCAAATTATAAATTAAAAAGAAAAACTTACTTACTAGAAATATAAAGAATAACAAGACTCCACAAAAAGCATAAACCTCAAAAACTACAAAAACATTAAAGATAGGTAACAATAAAATATAATATACAAAATTTTGATTTTAATTATACATCTAAAAAAATTTTTTTTTAATTTTGAGAGGGAAATTTTGTTTTAATATTAGTTGTCAAAAAATATCCAAAGTTTCTAGATTTGTATTTTAGTTTTTAATTAAAACGAAGTAATTACAGATTAAATACTGTAATGTATAAACAGAAAGAAATTGAAGAAAAGTGTCGATGTTAATAAAATTTGGGAAAACAACAACCAAGAACCCTAGTCACAAGAAGTAAAATAACTCAAAAATCAATGTATATTTAGACTCCTAAACAAGAATAGACAAAGGAAAGACAGTCGATATTTTTGTATTGCTGGAGAAGAGAAAGAGAGACAAAGGAATAGATAACAAATACAGAGAACTGCATAGGCTGATAAAACATAAAATCTTTGGGGCCAAGGAAGCATTAGTGTTGAGGAAATGTGAGAATGTTTAGAGCAAGAACAAAATTCATTCCATAAAAAAGTTGAAAGAAAATGAAAACAACAAGATTTGATAGAAGATACAAGCGGAAAAACTATAGTAGATGTGCATGAAAAGATAAGAATGAAAGAAATATATACGGGCATTGTTCGTAGACAGCAGACCAAACCTGGATAAAACAGATGTAACCAAGTTACTTTATTTTAATTATTGTTTGTGTGAAGTAAATAAGTTTATCATCCGTTGCAATCTATAGCCGACCGGATAAGACTGTGACTCAAGCAAACGTACGCGACGCTTCTCTTAGCGTGCGTTTTGCATGCGCCGCTCCGAACAGCGTGCGCTGTAACTCCTGATATTCCTGAACTCGAAGAACCAGCAGGACCATCCAGCAGACCTCAAAGAGTTTAAGTAGTTCCTTGGATTTCATTTTCCAGCCTCCACTAGCAGCTACCCAGATGCGTGGAACATACCACATTAAAATCACTGGCGCCCGAGAACAACAATGACCAAGCCGAACATATCCAGCGCCATTCGTAAGCAAAGTTGCGACCGTGCAGAATCGATGCTAGGATCGACAAAAAAATTCTGCCCCCAAAACGTACCTGATGTAAAATGCACCGGCAACCATTTACCTGCAAACTGTCTCGGGAAAATTAAAGATATAGGAGTATAATGTATATCCCAGATTACGACATCGCTCATATGCTCAGTTGGCTAAATAAAATCCCAACAAACTCGGGGTATCAACAATAAAAGTCAACCAATCGATCCAACAATAATGCAACAGATAAACGACATGTCAGATATAAACAATATGTTGAAGCTACCTATGGAACAAATGGGCTCTATGCCAAGTCTCATAACCACCCTCCTGAAGGAATACTCCTAACTATATAAAATAGCAACCTGGAACGCCAATTAACTGAACTGCTAACAAACTCAAGAAATCAAAGGCTTTTTACAAATATACGTCATAGTGTTAATTTCAGAATCTCACTTTACCAATTGATAGAAGTCACGTAAATATTTCAAATATGAACATCTACAGTACAAATCACCCGAATGGAGAAGAACCAGGAGACGCTGCAGTAATTGTTAGAAAGAACATTAAACATCATAAACTCCAGGCATATAAACATGACTACTTACAAGCTGTTGATATTGCGATAGAAGATTATCGTGGGAACATAGCAGCAATTCCGCTATCAACTGCCCACCTAAGCACAACAACAAATAGGAGTGTTATGAGCACTTCTTCAACACCTTAGGTAATGGGTTTATCACCGGCAGTGATTAAATATAATGCCAAACACCCTGAGTGGGGGTCAAGATTACCAACAACTAAAAGTAGGGAACTACTAAAAATTATGAAAGCAAACAACAGTTATCTACTGGGGAATTAACATATTGATCAAGTGATCCAAATAAGATTCCAGATGCAAATAGATTTTTTTATTAGATATCGGTAGGTAATAATTATTATATGTATACAAAAATCCTAGATAAATCCTGAACAGTCAACACTTTTCTCAAGAAAAGAAAAAACAGATTGGAATTACTTTGACGACCTGATTGCAATAAACGTATCTCTGAAAAGGGAACAAGAATTGAATAACGCTGTTGATAAGCTTAACAAAGCAATCCAGAACGCTGCATAGCAAGCTACTGAAAATTCTCTAAACGTAAAAACAAAATAGCTGAAAACGTAAAACGTAAAAGATCAGATGAACACAAAGGTAAATTCAACAAGCCTAATAGAAATTAAGACAGCTGCTCCTTAATTTGAAAGTCCAAGGTATTCAGGAGTATTTGGAAAACTTAACGCCTACAGAAGCCAGTGACTACTATATGTGGAAAGTTGTCAAAAAACTAAATAGATCACAGAAACCAGAATCGTCTATACAGAAAAACTGTTGGTTTTGCAGTCATCTGAAACAAGTTTTCTAATCCTACCAAATCAATCTCCAACATAACTCCAAAACTAACATATGTCTACCAAATCCACCTACCAAAAGTACCTGGTCATGATTTAATAACTGGAAAAGTGTTACAAAAAACCTCAAAAAATCTTTAGAAGTTATTACACATATTTTCAAAGTTATCCTCAGATCGGGTTGCTTCCCAAATAAATGGAAAGTAGCTCAGATTATAATGGTTCCAAAGTCAAAGGCAAAGTGATGCATCATCATCATATTACGTTATTATCGACGGTATCGAAAAGTTGTTCCTAAAGCGCTTAAAACTAATTCTGGAAGAAGGAAATATAGTCCTGTGCATTAGTTTGATTTCAGGTACCAACGTATCACAATTGAGCAGGCCCATAGTATTGTAAAAACGATAAACAACGATTCGAAGGTAAAAGATACCTTAAGATATGTCGGACGCCTTCTTAGACGTGAAATATCTTAATATACACTTGGACAAATGATTAATAAGGAGACAGTACACCTTTGCCAAGAGAAGGCAGCTGGGGTTGAAATTCGGCAAGATGTACTGGTTGGTGGAAAGAAAATCTCAATTCTCAACAGAAAACAAAATTTTGATTTTGATTACAAATTCATACTTACACCCATTTGTTTTACCCCAGTTGTCTTTAGTAGAGTATTTAGCTCAAGTTCCATTCTAAAGCATTAACATAAAAGTTGATTCTCTTAAAGCACCTTAATAAATTGGTTTTAACAAAGTATATCGTATTTTTATAATACCTTTTAAGTAAACAGACTTAGTTTGAAACTTAAATATCAAAACGTTCACAAAGAAGCAAAACGCTTTTCGAACTATATTATCATGTTTTAGGAGACATTATAGTTGCATTTTGATAAGTTGGTTCCGGGTTATAAACATACGAGAGAGATTTTCACCAAAATTTGTATTGGTAGCAAGACTGTTTGTGGTCAATCTCAAGTAGCAAACTGTAATTGAGTGGATAATTCTGGCACATGGTCAGCCCTTTAAAATTTTAGAATATGCACATTTTTCACTTTGAGGGAACAGTCTGAAGGGTACGTGAAAGCACGCGCCCGCAGGCTGCAGCTGCGGCCGTCTGGGAGGCTTTACCACCTGGCTTTCATCAGTGAACTTGTTTGCCGTTTCCAATTATTTTAGCTTAGTGTTAAAATGAAATTAACTTTGTGGCGAATCTTCGCTATTAATAAATAATATTAGATTTTGAAAACTTATTGATAAATATGGATTCAAATTTGTTATGATATCAGTTCCAATCATCGTATAGTAGTAACTAAATCATTAAATATGAATAATAACAAGCAACGTCCGAAAATTCAGTTTTTATAAAAGGGGTTCAGAGTTCAACGACCGCTGTTCACGTTCCAGCATATTTAGTACAACAGTGTTTGTTTTTTGGTTTATTGTGAGGATTAGTCTTTACATGTGTTAGTGCCCAAGTAGATGAAGATTAAAATAAATACTTTGGAAATAGTTATTTTAAAATTTATTCTCGATAATAATAAAATAAATTGCTTTTCAATCTTGAAAATAGTAAAATTGTATTTAGATTGAGAACCCTAAATAGGTTAATGTGTAAAATCTTGAAATGCTTTTAAGTTTCATACCGTAATTAAAAGTTGTTTCTGTCTTATTTATGTATACTAATAATTGTAGATTGTATCTTTTGATAACCAACTTTCATGAATTTGAATTAATGAACAAAGTTAAAAATTACTACTCATTAGTTCTAGGTACGACAAATTGTTAGATAACTTAGATGGAGAACTTTTCCCGATTGGCAGATTTCCATCGTTGTTTTTAAATAATAATAATAATATATAATAATATTTGAGTGGCGCCCTCTATATTGTTCAATATTCATGTGCTCTATATGAAATCAGTAAGTCTTTGTGATCTTCAATCTCAAGCATTAAAGTCTGCATTCGTTGTAAATAAGAAATTTAAAGGCTAAGCGATTCATACTACCATACCCATATACAAAGCCTTCTAAGTTTTAAATTTTCCGTTAGTTCAGGGAAGGTTTAAGTTTCTATAAGATTAACTAATGAGGATGAGGATGTCTCATCTATAAAAAAGAAAATCCCACTATTTATAACTTTTTGGAACGACACTTGATATCCCTAATCAGTTACATAAAGGCATGAGGCATGTAATGTAAAGTTACTAATTTTTGTTAATTTTTCTTTCCTAAATATCGAGTTCGAATTACATAAAACACTCTCATTTTAATCTTGACTTGGGGGAATTATTCTTTCCCCTTGCATAAACAAATAAAACTCAAATATCTCTTAACAGCACTAAAATGAGCTTTTTAACGACTCTCACAGGGAATTTTTAAATGAAAGTGTCTTTTACAACATCCAAGCGTTCAAAGCAGCAATCTCATTGTAACTCTAAACTCTGTTGAAGTGCATAAATATCCACGTCTTTTGAAGGGAGCAAAACTACTTAAAGGTAATCAATTTCTCTTTAATAAGAAAATGCTTATAGTTATTTAACGGTTCAAGATCACCGATAAAAGCCTAAATTAAATGAATTGCTTCTTTAATAAACACCGCTCTCTGCTAGTTAAAAAATATAATGAAGTTTTACTGTTACGAAACTTCCCTTCGAAAATCCTTGGGGAAGTATTGTAGGTAAATAATTTTTTTTTGTTTCGACTTTAGTAGCTTTTAGATGGACTACTGATGTAATTAAAAAAATAACGTAGCAATCCAACCATTGGGTTACAAAATGCTGTTAAATTAGTGTTGAAAAGATGAAAATGATTTATATTTATTATAAATTTCTTTAAAGACATTCTTTGTTTGTGTAGTACTATGAAGGAAGAAAGGTATGTAGAAAGTGTTATCAAAATATTTTTTTAATCATAAAACCAAATATGGACATTCACTTTTATATATTGTAAGGAACTGCATTCCCTAGATAGGTGATAACCTTGTTCTGTCATTAATTTACTAAAGAAGGGAAGGGAATGAGAGTTGGGTAATAAGATAAGAAATTATTAATATTTTTATTATCCTTTAAGTTAAGGTTATCTAGGCTTCTAAATGTCTGAGTATTCCAAAATCTTCCGAGTCTCTTCCTATTTTATGGCCATTTATGTTGAAGGATACATAAAGTTTGTGGTAGGTACACTTTTATTATGTCTCTCTGCTTACGCTTATATGAGGATATAAATTTTTAATCTAGATAAAGAAAACTGTTGATACAATCCAAAACTTTCAAGAAAGATGCCAATACACCAGAGAGTCGATTTTAGATATTTTGGCATTTGGTGGTATTTCCCATCCAAATTTAAGATTATTATTATTTTGCAAATACAGAGATGGATTAAAATTGGATAGAGGAAGCTGTAGCAAAATAATCGAAGACAAAATCCCAGATTTTCTTACACAATCAGAAATCAAAAGTTATAACTGTTATCAATTTTTTAATAATAATAAATCATAAACAATAACTAAGCAAAACTTAAATTAACAAGATGAAGTTGTAGCCTCTTTAAAATCAAGCAGAAAATATAAATTGTAGTTACAACACTTTCTCTGCAGAAAAGATAACATTTAATTAAATCATGCAATAATGTAAGGTTGTTTATTAATTCACATAACCCAAAAAATGAGAGGTAGAGATTTACACGATTTTACAGAATGAAAAGTGATAGTAATAAGAGCTGAGTACGTTGTCCGTCCTTCTGCTACTGTTAGCTGTTGTTAGCTTACTGGTAAAAAAATTGTCGTTTTAAATGCTCCATTCAGGTGTTTTCAAAGGAAGCAATCAAGTTTCAGAAATCCAAAGAGTAGAGTATCAAAGAGGGGAGGAGTGGTCCAGACAAATTTTATGAATAATAATTTGTAGTTTAGAAATAGTATATCTTGAAATTAAGTGATCAAGTTTCCAGTGAAATACAAATTTACCTACGTAGAACTAGAAACTAATGCCAGGGGTTACCCTAAAATGGTTTCACACAAAAGGCATTGCTTCTGGAATAAAATTACAGATAACATTATTCCTAGAATAATCGAATAAAATCACAGATAACATTATTCCTAGAATAATCATGTTGGTATTATTTTATTGCATTTGACGCCTTTGTAAATATCAAAGTTCATTGCAGAACCTTCCCACTGCTACAAATTCTTTGTCGTAGCGAAAATATAGACAAAATTAAGATTATAAATATTTAAAAATCATATCGGCTTTTTTACAAGGGAACTAACTGACATTTAGTTAAAATTTATTACTTCCCGTACGTGCCATTTTCAATTTGCACAATAAATTTATTCAGATCAGACGTATAAAGAATAGTCGAGGCCACATGTTCAATTGTGGGTTTTCCTTTGTTTGGCAGATTTAAGCCGCTGTAAATTCTCTCGAAACTTCTGGAAGCGTTTTTGAATGCTTGTTCCTGATTGGCTTATAAAAGTTAGACTATTCGTAATAGGTTCGTTAAAATTTTCCCCCGTTTAAAATTCAAGTACAATACAGATTTGCATCCCCAACTAAGTAGTACGATTTAGTATAGCAAAGTAAAAGGATGGACTGAGCGGAGACCAGTTTCACGTGTCACTGGAGCTCCCGGCAGAGTTTTCTGTTATTTTGCGTTCCTAAAATTACAATTTTTAATGTATAGAACAAAGTTATAAGCTTCAAAATGATCAATTAGTTGTGTAAATACCGTTTTGTGTAGTTCGTTCCAGTATAGGAAGCTTATTTGCTTCAATTTATCGCTTAATTTCTGGTGTTAATAAATTAACATAAACAATTTAGCTTACAGTCCTTTGAAAATTCGTGAAGGAAGTTCGACCTTGAATTAAGTTATAAATAATATAGTGAATTGGCAGAATTGGTGTCAGCCCTATAAAAGTTATTAACCTGAAATAATACAATCTTCTAATAACGAATTACAGTTATAGATAAAATTTGTAATTAATAGTTGAAATACTGGAACTATTGCAGTTTAAGAGTTTTATTATCGTGGATTAGTGTCGAATTATTTTAGAAATAATTTTCATAACATCATTTAAGAAATTCTAGTTCATTGTTGCAGCATCTTTTACCAAAATTCAAAGTTCTTTCCGTTTTGCAGCTATAACTTGTGAGGTATTATACCTAGTGATTAAGTGAATTAAGGTCATTTTTGTGCGAGTGTTGTTTATGACATATCGAAGAATTATAAAATTCTACTATTATATCAAGGACTTAAGGATACTTGTTTGCTAAAAGTAAGTTTTTGTAAATGTGAAACTTATCTGTATCATATTTTTGAACATTTCTTGTAAACTTATTTACTGTGTGTTCCTTTATAAGAATTCTTATTAGGGTATGATTATCAAAATTATTATCATCAAAACCTTACTATTGTCATTAGAGACAATTGAAGATTCTATTTATAAATAAATAAACATTTAAATTAAATTTTACCATGATGATAATGGACTTAGCATTAATTGAAGTTATTTAATAATTATTTAACTCGTGTTAACGTCAATCGAACTAATGTTGATTAGTTCTTTTTTATCTTTAATTAATATAATCTAACCCTTTGTTATTCGGGGGTGTGATAAACTGAAATGACTTCGAATAACTGGCGCCCATTTCATTTTATTGTATCTATTACGCCTTGGTTCTCCTTACAATTAGTCTGTTATGGAAATCAATACCTACGCCCTGAGTTACACTTTGTCAAAAGATGTCTTAAAGGTCGGAGCATTTACCGTTCAGGAAGTATCGTATATATGAGCTTTTTAGTATAAATATTTAAATTTTTAATAAGGACACAGTGACGTCCATCGCGCGGCGTATAGTTTGTTATAGTATTTTCAGTATAATTTAGAGTAATAAAAGAGGGAGTTTCACTTTGTCTAGCTTAACAACGCTAAACACTGATCTGTAGAGTGATTTTATAAGCTCTTTCTTCTAACCAAACTGTTGGTTTCTTCTTGTAGTAGCTATTGCTACATCGTCTACATATGCCACATACTGGTGGCGTGCAATGCACTTCTGTTTATTTCATCATATCTTATAATCTTTTCCACGACAATATTAAATAGCACTGGCGATAATTGATCGCCCTGCTTTAGCCTATTACTGGCTTCAAGCCTACTAGACAGTGCAACCTCCGATTTTAATCATATTCTCCGCCTTATATAGCGTATTTTTTACAGAACTTTTAAACTTCTCGTTTAATGCTCTAAACAGGATAGGTCTACTCAACATTATGTACGTCTTTTTAAAATCTACAAATCTACAAAGGTATGGTCTTCTATTTGACACACAACCATTTCATGAGTGATAATTTGTATGCTTCATTGAGAAATGCTGCACCTCTACAATTTTTACACTTACAATTTGAGCCTTTTTTTTGTATTGGGTAGATGATGTCTCTGTTCACTACCATTTCTCCTCTTCTACAGTTGGAGTTATCTCTTCCACTGTTTGCTTGTTGTCTTCTTGTTTGACAACTACTAATTAATACATGTCGTGTTTCGATTTAACTATAAATAGAATCCTCTATAGTTATCCATAAATTGAAATATTAGGCCTCATAGAGGATCAATTTCATAAAAGTAATTTAATATGGACTGTCCATTTTTGCCAGTTTACAATAAAGAAATGTACTACATTGTTATATTTGCCAGCATTTTGGTTCCTAAGAACTGCTAGTTGAAAATTTCTAAATAATCTTTAAAAAGTCTTGTCTGAAGAGCTTTGAAAATTTATGACCATTTAAAAAACATGATCCAAAAAGCTGAATTCTCAAACATTCTTATTCTATGTTTTTCTTTTCGAATGGCCCTCGCCTAGAAATTAAGTCTCAGAAGGAGCGCTTGTATGGTTAAAAGATGAAGGAGGAGGGTGTAAACGTTACTACTACAAATCCGGTAAATGTCTATGTTTCTACGATATAGAAGATTCACCTTGTTGATTGATTGAAGATTAAGATTGTAACTATGCGAATAAAGAAATGTAAGTACAATTTTACTAGGACTAACTGAGTTTAGTTCTTAATTACAAAGTGAGAGATCGTGTTGTATAATTTTCAAATGATAATCTAACTAAAATTAATTCGAAAGCTATTGATTTTTCTCATTTTGTTCTATTTTTATGGTAAGTCTTTCGACAATAATTACTTCATAAATTGCTAAAAGCGACAATTCATCAACACTATGGTTTCTTTAGTCTTTACGAGCTTATAAATCCGGTTTCTGACAACTATAAGCGACGGAGATGCCACTCCAAGATCTACTTAAATACAGTTTTCTCGCCTTTTGTATAATATACCGAAACTTCCGGTGTTACGCGCTTCCATTTAGATCCAGTAATTAGGTCGTTTGTTAAGCTTTTAGTGCGTACCCGACAGAACATGCAAGGTTACTTAACCTGATAAGTTACTAAATTATGGCACACGCTTGATTATATATTTACGTGTTCTTAATTCTTGCTTCAAGATTCGCTTCCTTTTTAGTGTTTTTAACAAATTATTGTTTAACAATGCAGAAAGCGTCGTGCTGAAAGAGAAAACAGATTTATTTCCACGAAATATGCTTTGATCTAAGAATATACACTAACAGCTAGAATTATGGAATACTAAAGGAATTTAATTTTCCTTGCCTACAGAAAAGGTTGTTTTATAATTGCTGTTTATTAATTTCTGTATGCATGAATGCCTTTGAGATTTTGAAGTGAAAATAATTTACTTGTCTTTTCGCTGTTGTTGTTTTAATGTACACTTTCCCTTTTCTATTAAACTTTATGGAATATGGGCTAAGACAATCATAATCAGTTTTAGTGCAGACACCAAAAAGAAAGATGAAGAGACAGTTATTTTTGGTTTTCTATATACGTCATTAGGTAAATGTTATCCAGAATAATTGAGAATTTAACCCTATTTTGAATCATTTTCTATCCCAGCTAATTCCTCCATTTATATTTTATTTTTGATATTGTCACGAATGGATATCCGAATTTAAACCAGGGTGGAAGTAAGCTATTAAAACGACAGAATGAACACTTGACTATAAATCGCTCGGTCCATGTATTATGGAATATTTCGCACTAAAAAAAACTTGTACCTGTCGTCTCCATCAAAATGTCACGTCATAGCAAAGGGTAAAGTAAAAAGCAAAACAAAATTAAAATATTAAATAGAAAACATGCTTATAATAATGGGCAAAGACTTACCCGAGTTGCTTTAGATTAACTCTGACTACAGGTAAGCTATATACAGGTGCCGAACTAGCTACTTTTTATATTGATGCGTGATTAAATAAGTTCCTATTTTGCGTCACATCATAGCTAATAATTCCATTTCGATGAAGGCTAGCATCGAAGTGTCTTCGTCCAAGATCGTGATCGATATCAGAATAGCGTGCCCAAGTGTTCATGAGTTATTTGTAGAACTTGTATCAGCATTCGATGCTATTTCAGCATCGCCCCCAAACAATGATTACAGTTACTTCCGGACAAGTGTTCATGCTTTGTTATCTGGATGTATTGCACATTCTATTCTAGTTTAGATAAACACCTTAATAATTTCATATTCTTAATCCCAATTTGTAATACCGTATCAAACTCGATTAATTTCGGTACTCCATAAAAAATGGAGAGATAATATGAGGTAATATTGGATTTTATTTTTAGCTGTCACGGTATGTCGAAAATCCATACGGTTTTGTCTCAATTTCATTTTTCATGATGACTTTGATCAGCGATACCGTTATGGGAAAATACAAATATATCAAACACATCATTCTGATTTTGATCAATTTCATCAAAAAAAGTTTGTATTCTTTTATTACTTATTGTCTTACCCTTTACACGTTGTTATACCAATTAGGCATCGATTATTTCCGACTATAAATCTTACATTCTTTCCAATTACATTCCATATTCCTTAAATTCTTTTGCATTTGTTTAAGCCTAAGATATTCTCTCCCTTGTTAACAATAATTTCGCGTATTGAATCGCACGTCCATCCTAAATATAATTTCTTCACGTAGTATGTTTACGATAAACAACTGCACGATAAGCCTGCGTAATAATATTAATCGCCCCCTCCCACACAAGCTTTAGCTTATGGGGCCTGGATACTGGTAACTAGGTAATGGGTTGTAGCAATTATTATTATATTATTATATTATTACAATAATAATAATAATAATAATAATACTAATATTATATTATAACAATAAATAAAATTTTAAATGATTTTCGCCACCAACTAAAGCGCTCTCTACTGACTTACTCATAAAAGAATTATCACGCTACCAAACAATAAAAAATAACCTCTAGGTAAATATTGAAGTTTGTAATTGATTTTATTATTGATTAAATACATTTTAATTTTAAGAGTAAGGTAATAACTTCAATCAATAATCAAGTTTGCAACTTACTTTACAGTTGATCTGATACTGATTAATTATAAGAATAACGTATAAATTAACAAACTCTCTTTTTTATATAAATCTCGAATACTAAACTACATACAGACATCACTTTATTTCAGCATCATAAGATTTACAAATATACCAGCTGTATACTGGTTGGACAAATTGCTACTTCTTCTTGTGTATTAGAATATTGACGAGTGTTCAGCCATGTGCGTTGATGCCATTTCACGCAAGTTTGATACGTAGTTATGTTGCGATTACAGCTATGGATTCGCTATTCGAAATCAGCATTGACCGTCTGTCCATGAGATGCAAATTCGTGGTGCACAATGGCCTTGATATTGAAAAACACAATCAACATTGACTTGGTTGCGCTCATAATTGATGCTCATTCTGCTCCGTCGTGAACAGCCGGGGAACAAATTTGGCAACAATCGTTTGAACTGTTCCAAATGGTAACCTAAGTATTTCCTAATAGTGTCTGATTTTTCATCCCTCAGGTCGAATAATTCTTACAGTTTCTGTAACATTTTCATGCGCTGTGGTGGTACGCAGGCGTCCTGGCTTCTCATTGCCCTCCAAGGATGTTCGCCAATTTTTAAAACACACATACCGCTCATAACACTAAGGGCGAGTTGTATAAATGTGGTTTAACTTTAAACTTGGCTCAGTTGCTGCAGTAACGATTGTCAGAACAATCGTTGTGTAGGATATTGATCCTAGTTTAAAGTTAAGCTGTGTTTATACAACCCGCCCTAAGTTCTGCTCATGGTTTCATTACCGTAGACCTCACGAAGCATTGTAGTAGATTTCCCAAGTTTAAAGCATGCAACATTTAATATCTGCCCTGCTTGAAACTGTTTGCTAATAAAAATGTTTCTAATTGGTGATTCTATACAGGGCATTTATAACTCTTGTACCAAACTCGACCAGTGCATTTCTTATGGCATTTGAAACAAAAAATCTTAATCAGGTTCTTTGATTCAAGAAATCATTAATAATCGTAAGTAGCAGCTTTGAAATTTGAGAACCAGACAAACTAATTTGTCATAAAGCACGATTTTGTTTATGCCACCTAATACTAAGACTGACACTGTTGACCTTGAAATAAATTCAAGATCTAATATCAGCTTTAAAATAAAAAACAATCCGACCTTTAAAGGGAAATTTGGTTTCCTAATAAGGTAAGGTAATTATTAGATTAAAGAGTGATTTTATTAGTGTGAGCGACTTTGAATTTAATTCAAAAAGGCGGTTGTTATATTATTACAATAAAATCGAACTGCACGAGGCAGTTGTATATATCCAACATTTTTACGTTCTTTATAGACATTCGAAGATAAATATGTATAAGAATACGGTAAAATCTTTAATGAATTTAATTAAACATTTTAATAATAAGAACGCAGGTAAAATATGCTAGCAATTTTATGAACAGTACATAAAGATTTAGGGAAACGGAAATTATATCAATAAATCTTATCATTGTTATCTTTATGACAACATTTTACAAATTCGTTTACAAAGACTTGACCTTGACCAATATTCCTTTTCTTAATTCGACGCTCTCTGAATTTCCTGGTAACTGGGCAGACTAATGCATATCACATATCATTTTACAATGTTTTGATTATCTCAATGCAACTGACCTCATAATTCTTGTATCAAAACAGGATCAGATTGTCGGTTATAGAATCAGCTGTAAAATAAAACGTCGGGATTTAAAGAACTCACAACAAACCCTATTGTACGTCCTAAAAACATTATACCCTTCTTTATTTGCAACTTTTAAAAACTACGCTTCTGAAAAAAAATGTTATCTAGAGATTTTGTGTTTGTCTTATCTATTATTTATAGCTATTATTTTATCTTTGAAAGCTGTAACTAAAACAGACTTTTGACAACATTTGATACATCTTCCTTCTCCTTCTTGTATATTTGGAGATCAGAATCCTAAGAATAATTGAAAAATGAAACAAAATGGAGAATGTCTCTCAATTTTAATAAAATCTGTTTATTTTTAAGTCAAGGAATTGTATCCTAGTCCATTGTACTGTGCATGGAATTTAATTATTAGGGATTAATATTTTACCAATATCTGTTGTAGAAAACTAAGTCCCGTCATTCCATTTTTTGACAAAGAAACTCAGAAAATGAGAAAGATGCGTGACCTAACATTTTAATTAAGCTTTTTGCTATCAACAATACAAAAATAGTGCCCTATTGTGCTCCTATGCCATCTAGATTTGTTTGACGTTTAAAGCTAAATTAGCCCTTAATAGCTGACCTATTTTCCTTCAAACCATGTATTGTATATATCGAAAAGTCACGAATATCTATCTATTGCCTATAAAACTTTCCCTGCTTCCTTTATACAAAGTAAAGAAACCGACGAGTCATCCAAGTTTAATCGATCATAATCCCCTTACACTTTTATGACTCCTAGGAATTTTCCTCCGAAATACCATCATGATCGACCGACCCCACCTATTCTAAAAAGGTCTAAGGCACGATTTTGCTAAACTCGCGTTCTTGCTGTAGTTTACTTATATTGATTTCAATCTGCTCTTGAATGTAACTGACAAGTGAAAAAGTGCTCGCAGAACCTAGCTCCAACTACTACAACTCAATAAATGATATTTAAATATAGCTACACAGCTATCACACAACTGTCATCCCGATGTGATAGATACAAATGTACAAAATATAAATAGATAGCGCGCAATGTGCATGACATCGATGCTAAACTAAAATGGAAGAATTTATCGTTGTGTTGGTATCGTTGAAAGGGGCTTTTCTCCAGCTTCTCTTTTTTCATTTCTTTATCTTGGGAGTGGTGTCTTAATTATTTTTTACATGTTTATTTATGTCTAAAGCTTACAAATTCTGACAAAACTAATCTCTTAGCCTTTTATGTATTTAAAAACCTACCAGCTACAGATTAAAGATTAGAACCTTTCGGCAACATGATTATTTCACAACACACACACAACACTCTCGTTCATTAATCTATCAAATATGGTAGTATTAGACGGCGTTTATAAAGTGACCCAATCATGCAACAACGATCGATCGAAAGTGATCGTGAAAATTACTGGTTTTAAAGTACCTGCTGCCTAATAGTTTTTCGCCTTGGGACTTCTTAAATGGTGAACTCCAAACTTTGAGTTCATAACCTGTGATTCACAACGCAAGGACGAATTACTATATCTCGTTTTGGTTATTGAAGACAAGGCATAATAGAGAAAGTTATAGATTAAATTAATGAAAATAAAAAAAGAAAACGATTTTTTTTTATTTCGTGCGTTCGTTGTTATAATTACAGGTTCAAAGGAGAAATTGATGTGATTTATAAAAATGTTTATTTTACGATCTCGTTGATAGATGCTTTTTTATTGGCCCTTAAATTTTCATTTTGTGATGACTTATAATTACACAATTAGTATTTGGTTGTAAATTATTTATTTATTTATTGTGCTGGTTGTTGGTTAAAAGCTTTCGATTTCCTAAGTATTGGAGGATTTTACTGTTCAGACTGTATTTAAAAGCGAAAGTAAATTTTTTAGTACGTACTTTAAAAACCTTATCAGATCCGTTGATTGCATTTAAGTAACTGTGTAATAAAGAGGAGTTACACAAACATGGATATGACTTGCTACCTCTGTTATGATTTGACAAAGTCTAACGCGGCTTTTTCACATGTGCGTCTTGTGTGGTCAGGTTGATAGCATTTATCGCATTTTACAGTTTTTTTGATTTCTTTGACTCTGGTCCTGTTGTTACTTATATAGTGCATTGTTAACTGCTGGTGTTTTTTACTCTCTCAACCTCGACTTGGACTTAAATAATTTTGAGCAGGTAAGGCTATACTTGCATGCGTAGTGCAGAGAGTCTAAAATTTCTGGCGCGCTAGTTATATCGTCGATGATAATATTGACATGCTCTGCATCATTAGAACCGTTACTTCCTTGAAGATTGCGGTGAAGTATATTAATCTTACTATTTGCCCCTTTTACCAACATTACCACATTGATCAATCAGATAATTGGTCTGGGTATCTGCTTCATTGTTTACACTAAATACTTCGCATCTTCTATTTGTTAAAAAAGCACATTTAATCTAAATTGCTGAAGATGGATAATTATTGTCTGTAGGTGTTTCGTTGATCTTTATGTGACAGTCAACATGTGCTGTTTGCAGCCAGCTATTCTGCGCTACTATTGTCAGACATATTCACAGCGAGTTTTATGGGCATATTATTTTCCTAACACACAGGACACAAGTTTTAGTTTCATTTCATTATATGTACGGTACAAAGTGATTTCGATTTTATTGTAACAGATTAATCTCGGTTCATCCTAATTTTCCTATAGCAGGCAGGTAGCTTCATTACCTTGCATCAACAATCTGGTAAGGGAATTGGTGTTTTCTGAACACTGTTCTTGATAAAAGTAACCATCGTTCAAGATGTTCAGCTGGCATTGTATTTAATGCCTATTCCATGTATACCGCTCTGCCCTGCTAAGCGTAAAGGTCTTATCTGCAAAACTGCAATGTAATGCAATGCGTGCAACTCTGTGACGCGGTACCCATACAAGTTTTACCTTGTTGGAGTTTGCCAGTGTTAGGAGGCTGCAAAGGCAATTCCAGACAAGCTTTGACTTAATCTGGGACGAGTTCAGTGCGTTCAAAGTTGCCTGGCTGTCAGAGATGATAAGAATAGTTTTGTTTTTGTAACCCCTTCTTATGTTCTCTTCTATTGCTGTTAAAATTGCATATGTTTCTGCTTGGAATATCGTGGTAGTTTGACTCAGAGATACAGAGGTACTGTATCTTGGTTTGCTACCATATATTGCAGCTCCGGTTCAGTTACTTGTGCGTGAGCCGTCCGTGTACCATACTAGGCTGCTCTGGAGTTCTGGTGGTTAGCCTTGCTGCCATTCTTCACGGTTTATCCGTACTTCGAAGGGTTTATGAAAGGAGTATTTTGTTACCATGTGATCCGTTTCCATGTCTAACATTGAGTCGGACACTACGGTTATTATTTTGGAATGTCCTCAAATATGTTGGGTGCTTTTCCAATTGCCCATACAGCTTAAGCGAGGTGCTC
This sequence comes from Agrypnus murinus, assembly GCA_929113105.1. NCBI lineage: Eukaryota > Metazoa > Arthropoda > Insecta > Coleoptera > Elateridae > Agrypnus > Agrypnus murinus. The sequence goes on from OV816031.1 coordinate 31,847,753, forward strand.
CCATACGTGCCTCGCCTTTGATTATTAGATCTAAGGGGGGGAGTTGCAAGAGAGCTTCTAGTGCTGCTGTTGGAGTGCTCCTGAATGCTCCAGTTATGCAGAGACAAGCCAGTCTTTGGACACTGAGGAGCTGGTTTATTGTTTGTCTTTGATTAGCCTTTGGCCACCATGCTAGTGAACCATAAGTTATTATTGGTCTTATCACTGTTGTGTATAGCCAATAGATCATTTTAAGTTTCCATTTGTTTCCAAAGGCTCTTCTTACCATCATTAGGGATGTTTTAGCCCTATCGGTAGTTCTCTGCAGATGTTGGTTCCAGGTCAACCTTCCCGAGCAGAAATTTGATAAGGCGAGAATCAGGCCTCTATCCGGCCTGCCCTAGTTTAAACAAGGGCCAGATCAGAAATATAACGCCTTGGCAGATCTGAACCCGATCACGCTTTCAAATATGTCCATATCCATATCCCAGCCTGATAGGGAACAACATTATAGGTCAGTCTATATTGGAAGATGATCAGGGCCACATATAAATTCCTTAATAGGGCATGCCGTAGTAGAACCTGACCCGGCCCAGATCGTTTTAGGGTTTGCCATAACAAATTCCTGCTCGGGTTTGTGAATTACGTTTTCCTCTTGTTGACTTTGTTGGGGACGCATTTTTGCGGAACTAAATGTGACTAATGTGACTTAATGTGGACTTAATCGGTGGCGAATTCCCTTTTGATTTGGAAGTCTTCCGGGATTTTTCACTATAGTTCTTTTGAGGTTAAGAACACGTTTTCTGAAGATTTGCAAAATCACTATCTATTTATTACGTTCATTTTTTTAGTTATTATTTTATGCAGGATATATTCATTAATGGCCGCACTTTTCCACTCTAAAGCGGTTTAACAATTCATCAACGCCACCTTTCACCTAGTACAAAGGTACTAGTTAAAGTTTGCGATGATCATATTTGGTAATTTGTTTTGTTTATGGCAGGGCTTTTTTATTTATTATTTGAAATTTGGTTGCGTGCTGTTGTCGCTCTTAAGCAATGTTTCGCTTGGTTGGTGGCGTTCCTTCCGATGCACCAACTGGAGGACTTCTACAATCTACAACAACTGAAGAATGTAACAGTATGGTGAGTTGCATGTAATTAGACTCCTGTATACGTCAAATTATAACAACTAGCAATCACTGTAAATGTAATTAATAAATGTAATAATAAATGCAATAAATGTAATTAATTAATGTATTATATAATTTTTCTGACTTCAACGGTTTTTCCCCTGTGTGAGTAACATTTAGGACTTATAAATGTACACATAAACTTTGTTAGAATTTATTCCTGCGAGTGTGCCCGTTTAAATTGTTTTGTAATCCATGATAGATTATCCAATTAATTATCTCGTGTCATAAAAATAAAGACATCTTGAGACCCTCAAAGATTTGTAAGATAATTATATGCCCTACCTGTCTTACTCATAAGCAGCATTTTGTTATTTTCTCATTGAACTTACCTGAAACAAAAAAAAAAATTAATTATTTTATCAAGAACAGGAACACTGAAAATCTTTAAATATATTGAGTAATTCATTGAGTATTCTATAAATCTAGAAAGGTATAAAGATTATGTAATCCTATAGTTATGACTCCTGATAATTGACTTCCTAAGATATATTTAGACTTGTACTTCATTGAAGGTTATCACACTGAATTGGCCGAACTGGTATGTTTTGCATGTATCTAAGTAAATCTAACTGAGGAAAGATTGTTACAAAAAGCCCAGAATAAGAAAACTGAGGATAACTCAAAATGTATGAGATACTATGTACCTAATTAAAGCTTTTCTTATAGCAATAGTTTACCTTCCGCATTTTACCTTTATTTTCTAGGCCTTCGTGCTGTAATAAGTTTTTCTTGTACCTCTATAGAGATTTGTGCATGAAGAGTTCCTAAAGGTTTTCACATCTTTTAGGAAAACTTTAGTTACGAGCTCGGAGACTCATTGTTTTTTTTGTGACACATTAACCCCTTGTTTGGTTTATCATTTTTGAGCTTATATCTTAGTACACTTGGCCTATTGTTGAGATGTTCGATTGCGTATTATTAATGGTATCCAATTTGAAAATAATTTATTTATTCTAAATTAATCTTGGGTTACTATATAGGATGTATGTATGATTTTGATTTAAGACCTTATGAGTTTTAGTTGTTGACGGAAAAGTAATCAGGCCTTCTGATTAATACTGATCAAAACGCCCAGCAGGTTTATAAAACACTAAACTACTAACTAAATTCCACCTTTTTGCGTATTTCACGCGCACAGAACGAATGATTAAGAGCCAATCTATGTCTATAATAAACTGCAATATGCTTCTTAAAGCAGATAGAAGACCAAGTTCCCTACAAGTTCGTCGCAGGTATCGAATGATCACTCGTTGTTTGATAAATTAAGTAGCCTAAAGGGCATTGTCCCTGGGAAACAAATCTCGATCAAACACTGATATCAAACGGCATGTGTAAGAATTTCTTGTAAAGTATGCAGTTAAAAAATCCTTTTTGAGTAATGTTGAGACATGAAGTGACGTGATGTAAAAAATACGTGAAGAATTGGTCACTTAATAACGTAAATGTCATAGTTGGATAACGTAAATGTGATATGATACTGTACTCGTAATATCCCAAACCGATGAAGTCATATAGAAGTCAATTTAACGTTTTAGACGTTAATTCGACGTATTCTTCAGGTTATGTTTGGGCGAAAGGACCCCGCAATAATCTTATGGAAATTGGGTTTCGGTCAAATTTTCTGAATTTTTGATATGTTGTATATTTTGTCATCCTGAACAAAAGTCTCCATGGCCACAAAGCTCCAAATTCAATATTTTGGCAGCTACGGAGCTCCAAAGCTCCACAGATCCGTTACAAAACTATTCATTTTTAATACTATTTATAAATGTCAAAAGCATATTTTAATTATTTAAATATATAAGTTTATGTTTTTGAGGTCGCTGAATTCAAATCTGACGTCAGATTTGAAAAATTGACAGTTGACAGCTGTCAATTCACTGTCAAAGTAGAATAAAAAAGTAAATATTCTCTTTTGACATTGAAAGTTGATGTTTTTGAGGTCACTGAATTCAAATCTGATGTCAGATTTGAAAAATTGACAGCTGTCAACTGTCAATTTTTCCAATCTGACATAAGAATTGAATTCAGCGACCTCAAAAACATAAACTCTTGATGTCAAAAGAGAATATTTACTTATTTATCCTGCTTTGACAGTGAATTGACAGCTGGCAACTGTCAATTTTTCAAATCTGACATCAGATTTGAATTCAGCGACCTCAAAAACATCAACTTTCAATGTCAAAAGAGAATATTTACTTTTTTATTCTACTTTGACAATTAATTGACAGCTGTCAACTGTCAATTTTTCAAATCTGACATCAGATTTGAATTCAGCGACCTCAAAAACATCAACTTTCAATGTCAAAAGAGAATATTTACTTTTTTATTCTACTTTGACAATTAATTGACAGCTGTCAACTGTCAATTTTTCCAATCTGACATTAGAATTGAATTCAGCGACCTCAAAACATAAACTCTTGATGTAAAAAGAGAATATTTACTTTTTTATCCTGCTTTGACAGTGAATGGACAGCTGTCAACTGTCAATTTTTCAAATCTGACATCAGATTTGAATTCAGCGACCTCAAGAACATCAACTTTCAATGTCAAACGGGAATATTTACTTTTTTATTCTACTTTGACAATTAATTGACAGCTGTCAACTGTCAATTTTTCCAATCTGACATTAGAATTGAATTCAGCGACCTCAAAAACAAACTCTTGATGTAAAAAGAGAATATTTACTTTTTTATCCTGCTTTGACAGTGAATTGACAGCTGTCAACTGTCAATTTTTCAAATCTGACATCAGATTTGAATTTAGCGACCTCAAAAACATCAACTTTCAATGTCAAAAGAGAATATTTACTTTTTTATTCTACTTTGACAATTAATTGACAGCTGTCAACTGTCAATTTTTCCAATCTGACATTAGAATTGAATTCAGCGACCTCAAAAACATAAACTCTTGATGTAAAAAGAGAATATTTACTTTTTTATCCTGCGTTTACAGTGAATTGACAGCTGTCAACTGTCAATTTTTCAAATCTGACATCAGATTTGAATTCAGCGACCTCAAAAACATCAACTTTCAATGTCAAAAGAGAATATTTACTTTTTTATTCTACTTTGACAGTGAATTGACAGCTGTCAACTGTCAATTTTTCAAATCTGACATCAGATTTGAATTCAGCGACCTCAAAAACATAAACTTATATATTTAAATAATTAAAATATGCTTTCGACATTTATAAATAGTATTAAAAATGAATAGTTTTGTAACGGATCTGTGGAGCTTTGGAGCTCCGTAGCTGCCAAAATATTGAATTTAGAGCTTTGTGCCCATGGAGACTTTTGTTCAGAATGACAAAATATACAACATATCAAAAATTCAGAAAATTTGACCGAAACCCAATTTCCATAAGATTATTGCGGGGTCCTTTAATATATTGCAGCAATTTTAAATTAAAATACTAAAAATATACTAAAATAGGGAAATAGTTATAGAAGTTAATATAAAAATAAAATAATATACGTAATGTTGTAAACACATGAACGTTTACATTAACCTTATTCTAATATTTTTTTATAGAAATTTTAACAGAAACTAAAAACAATAATCCTAAAATAATAAAGCCGTAAAATATAAATCTATTACCGGAAAAGACGACAATATGACGTGATATGTGTCACGTCATTTGAATATCATCTACTGTATGCCATTATGTCGCCAATTTCGGTCCACTGGCATCTCTTGACGAGTTATCACGAGATATTAACGTCATTATGACGAATTTTTGATAATAAGATCTATTAAGATTCTGGAAAGAAACTTTGAAAATAAAATACAATAAGCTTCTTGGCGAAAATAGGAAAACATTCCGCACAATCAGTACCAGGTTATAAAGTTCAGGTTGTTTTCAGCGGTCAACTGTGGGTTTTCTCTTGGGAATAGATTGAGTGTTCGCGGGAAGCTTTTGTGCGATAAAATAGAAACACTTCTTTTGTTAACAAGAACTGCATCATGTAGTCATTTAAATCTATCAGAGGGTGTTCGTTTAAATGTGATCTAGACTTTAAACTGAAAGTTTCCAGACTTTACCTTATTTTGACAATCTCAGCCGTAACATTTCCTATTCAATTACAAAATTCAACTTTTAAATCCGATCACATTCTACCTTACAATCTAATTAAAAGTCTTAAAAATAATTAAAGTTAGTTCAACACGAATTAGAAACAATCTAAGGTTTTCTAAATTTATGTATGCAATAATCTTTTACGATCAAATTTTGTTGAAGTAAAATGAGCTTGTAAAACTATATAAAGGAAACTTGAACAAACATCCGTCCCACTTTCCTTCCTATTTCCAAGAGGGGTAAAAGTTTCAACCAATTAAAACTTGCTTCATTAAGAAGAGAATGTTCATGAAGAGCAACTCAAAGTCTCAAAGTGTAATGAAATTAGAAGTAATTAAAAATCCATTCATAAACACCGAATAAATAGAATAAAAACAAATTTTTCTACTTCCCCCTTTTGCTCCCTCTAGAGATGTTTATTTTCCGCTTCCATCTTGTTTACTGTGTTCAAAGCGAAGAAAAACGAAGCCATGATAAGGAAATGTTTTCGTGTGTTTGCATTCCCTAGTGGCAAATTCCAAGTTCAACCACCCTGGCAGGATCACGAAAAAGGATTCCACTGTGTAATAGGGTCTATTACACACTGGTGCCGTCTCCAGCGTGCACAGCTAAAATATTAATCAAAAAGGGAAGCAAAAGTAGGTATTTTTCTTTTTTATAGCACAACTCTTGTATATATACGTGAGACCGACCTATATTTTCCAAGAATAAATCCAAGCCAAGTACATTTACATAAATAAGTAATTATTTAGGACAATCAACCCCGTCGTGTGTGTTAAAAGTAGACACGCAACATGTTTGTTTTGACCTTGGTACTACAGGTCATTAGATATTCCACGCAATTGCTGTAAAGTACTTGCTTGTGTTGATATTTTTAGATATACATAGACTAACAAAATTAAATCGGGATTTTATCGGAAGTAAGGCAAACGTCAAACACGTAAGGCTGGAATGAGTTAGTAGAGACTGGATTCGTAGGAAATTCCCTAAGCTGTATCTCTCTAGGGAGTTTAGCCCAATCAAGCAATAAATCTCTTTTTGAGGTACCTGATACGTTTGGCACTATTTCTATTTTACTGGTAGTTCCTAAATGTTCTTTGACCCTATTCCAGTTTTTCACTAAATGCATTTTCAATAAAAGATTGATAACAGATTTCATTTTTAATCGATTTGCTATCACGAAGGTCTGTTAGGTATAACTTCATTTAGATATTTTAATAAATTTATATTAATTACCTTTGCTGCATAACGTGCTTCAAAGTAGCGTAAAAGCTTCGAAATAAAACAATGTGAAAACGTAATGGGTTAAGAAGAAATGGAAAGCTTTTTTTTCTACCTCGGATTCCATAGAGACTCGATAATGAAATTAGTATCGTGTAAACCATCACTTAAAACATTAATATCGACCAAATAAGTCAGAGCTTGGAACCGGCTGCAGAAATAGCAAAAATCTATTTGTTTCTCATCCATCATCCCTATTTCGCCATTACAACTCCACCTCCTTTATACGGAATAATTGCGCTACCACCTCAATTATGCCATTGAACTAGTATGCGTTAGTTCTTCTGTTTTATTTTCGCTACCACCTATAAGTTGGCAATTATCAACTCAATGACCCATGTTCTCACTTATCTGTCCACCACCTTAGTCTACAAAACTCTTTATAATCACCTCTTTGTACTTACCACGCAGTTAAATAATTCGTTGTTTAACATCACCAGCTCGGCTTATACCTCAACCAGTGCTACAATTGCTGTGACATTCGATTGCATAAAAGACAACTGCAACTGCAGTACTGATAGTCTTACCTATTTCACCATTAATGACTCCCGCCGGCTGACTCTTACAATCTGGACCAACAGTCTTAGAGCGAACTAATTCATAATCTTCATAATCAAAATTTTTTTTAGATATTTTACCTTGTCTTGCAGGAGATAAAATAACATTATAAGAACGTAAAATCTATTTATTTCATACTGTGTCACATTTGTCAGGTTTACGTCAAACTTTTCAGTCCAGAAATTGGGGTTTTATGGTCGAGTATAACTGTAGTAGCTTTACACATACAAAACTTTATCGACGACTGCCTCATTATGTCATTCATTACCTCACTAGTGATATAATGAACTGACCGTTTTCATGCTTGTGTAGTTTGTAGCAAGCTTGTTACCTATTATATTGTTAAATTGAACCTTGCGCTTTATTCTATCTCTATCTTTAGCTACGACCCTAGTCACGACCAACCCCACGCGACACTACACTCTCAAGTTGTTGTTAATCTGCTATTTGCGTTACACCCTGCATTTACATTTTCCGTTGCTATTGTTACATACTTAGTCCATAATTTTCATGCACTAACAACATTGCTCTCCCCTATAATTAATAAATGTAAAAAATTTTATAGTTATTCATGTCACAAGCGTTTTTTTAAAAACTTTATTTATTTAATATAATAAAACAATTATTTATTTAATTATTTATTTGCAGTGGATAGAATATTATTTATTAGTAATTCGAGAAAACTATTTACACTCACAATGTGTAGTATTAAACAAAGCTTAATTAAACGTAATTAAATCTATACGTTTCTACCAGAGCAATGCAAAAAGTCACATGCAGAAGATTTGTAAGAGACTTAATCAATCGTGGTTGAGGCTATACGTTTCTGCCTGAGCAATATTCAAACTCACATGCAGAGGATTGTAATAGACTGACCTTAGAACGATTAAAATGAAAGCATCTAAAAGTGCATACTAGATTAATCAACAATGTGGCTCTCTTCAAAAGTGCAAGTTAGAGATGTTGCATTATCTCTCAACTGCATTATATGTTATCTCGTACGTGACTCGTTAGAAATACTGCTTTTTCTAACGAGTGTGGAATTTACTGAACGAAGCGGAGCCGAGTCCAGTAAACCACAGGAATGAAAAACACTTCTAACACGGATTATATGCACTATTTTTTATACTTGTATTAAACAACGAAAAATTATTGTATTTTGTCCTCAGAAAGTTGATTTGTTATTGAATAAATATATCCAATTAGACAAATTTTAAGAATATTTTAATAGAATTAATCAATAAATAACTTTCTAAAATTTTTAAGTCTTTAATAGCAGCGCAACGGTGAAAAAGAACTGCCATTTCTTAAATTAAAATTAATGAAGAATGAATGGACACATAGGTTTAGCGAAATATTGTCTTGGTGAATCATCCATTACGTTCCTGTTTTTTCTCATTTCTCTTGTTTCGTCGTTTTTGTTCACTTGCATGCGGACAACGAAGTACCATGCATCGAGCTCATGGAAATGTGCCTATGCCAATACTGTGTAGGTAGTAGAGTAACCGTGATCTATTCTTAAGTATACCATCAGGCATGATGCAATTGTTCGTTTGTGTCCCTTCGCAGCAGCATCCACTGAATGTTTGTTGATGCGGATTTTATTTATACGTTCATTTACGTTCTGCTTTAACGTAAAGACCTAGTTGAAAATACTTCAGAAGATTTGAACATACCCATTCGTGGCAATATCATTTTTATCATATCATTATCATTTTGGGAGGTTTTCCCGCATACAAAACATTTCTTTACTACAGTTACAAAAAGGTCAAACAATCAGAAACCCGTATATTACCTGCGTGCGCAACTGTAGATGGTACAGCGCAGGCGTTAACAAATTTTCGTAAATGGGCATCAACATATAAATTTCCAAGTGGCTTATGTTTTAACACCCTTATCCAAGAAAAAAAAAATGATTTCGAACTTTTATCAACCTTAAAAATGTATTTTTACACCCCGAATCGTGTTAAAAGCTACCGAACTGTATTTTCAGTTATTTATTATTTAATTTACTTCCTGCTTCCGCAAAAATATTTATTCCTTCTATTCTTGATATTAAGATACGTGATCTTAACTATAGGTTATTCAATTCTACTTTATCGAGATTTGAATGTGCAAAATTAACTCCTAAACAAAATGTTTACAATAACAAACATTCGGTCTCTTGCAACAAACAATAAATGATGCTATTTCTATAACTCTTCTTGGTAGCAATAACTATTGGAAATTTCTTTCAATTCATATTCATACAAGTAGGTTAAAAATTATTAATGGTCGTACCTGACTCTATGAAGTTGAATTTCTGTGACCTATTGATCATTTATTGATTTGAATCTCAAGTAGGTCAAGGATTCGGAATGACCTCGCACGTATATTATGGAATGCGATAATTAGTTGAAATTACAAAAGTAAATACAATTAACTTCCTCCTTTATTACTAATCCTACTAATATGAAATGTTGCAGTTTCGTTTCCAATTATATAAGCAAATATCTCTTTGCACGATCTCCACTGCACCAACTGAGATGGAAATAATCATTTGATAAAATGCATTGCCCTTAATAATGTTTGTATGTTAACTTTTATCATGCTATGTAAAACAAGAATAATGGTGACTCTGTAAAATATAACGTAAAAGGTCATTTGACCCCCTGTTTTCATTAAAAGCAAGTTAATGTTCTTTAATTAATGAAAGAAGCTTATCTGCTTTACATTTAAGCTTGGGATTTTCGGGTACTTTATTTTAGGGCAGGTAGGAAAACAATTATGTTGCAGAAATGAGTCTTTGTTGCAATTTCGAAATATATCTTGAAGTTAGTGTGCAAGGATTGTTGTATATTATAAGGGTACAATTACAGTAGATAGGAATATGGTGTAATTACGTCATAGAAAAACATGTAAAGTATGTTTTTTTTTATATAAGTAGTTGCAATTTAATTGTACTTGATGGCATATTCAAATAATCTCAAGAAATATCAGCGATTCTTAGGATTTCTACAATGTACAGGTTATACCGGGCAAGGGCATTATCTACAGATCCATTTCAGGGTGCTGGGTTTGTTTTGATAAAAGATTAAGGAACTCAGTGTGTTCAGTATACCAGAGACATAATTCTTAAGTGGTGTACAAAATAACAGAAGAATTACATATCATAGGCAACAGTCTTCTTGTCGACATATCAACGATTTTTATACAGTTCTTAAAATACTACAATGAAACATAATCAATGAATCAAATTAACTAAAAACTTAACAGAAATTATATTACTTACGATCTCTCCAGAAAAAGTAATTTATATTACATCTGGCAAAAGCGCCATAAGTATTATCAAAACAAAAATTGCAAAATTTATCTTTATTACATAACCTAAAAAAATGGAAAGAATGAATGTTTATACAGTTATAAGATAAGCGGAGATTCTATGTGTTGAAGGATGTTGTGTATTTTGTCTTCTTGCTGTGTTTAACTTGGATTTGATAAATCACTAGACTATTTAGATGCGGCTCCAAAGGGTAGTATGGTGAATAACAATACCCAATATTCCGGAATATTGTGTTACTATAAGATATACGCGACGTTATTATTTTGATGTTATATGGACGATTGTAAATTTTAACCACACATACAGAATTTGTTCAGTTTAACATATTGTACACATGCTGTAACCATTTAACTATCAAATCGACTTAACTTTTTCTAATGAACATATTCTTTTTATTACATCCGTAGTTTTATAAAAATACTAATAACGCAGTCTATTTGTTTGTGTTGTTTTGTATATGGACGTTAATGCCAATAGTGACGACACGATAAGCGCCTTGTGATAATTGTTTAATGTGGGATAAGCGTCTGCTATCGCCTCAAGTAACAAAGAAGACGTATTGCGCATCTTTAAAAAATATCGAGGAGTATGGTCGTATTGTGGATGGTCGTCATTGTGGTCAAGTCAAAAGTTTATCGATCTCACCCAAAAATATGGTTTAGTTTATTGAAAGCATGAGATTCTCAAAATATAAAAGTTTTTAAACAATAATGACCTGTACCGGCAGAAGGTCGAATTTTTAAATATTTTTAAATGGGATTTTAGGGTTTTTAGAGTACATTAAGCCTATTTTTTGAAATTTTAGTGTTCTGACTTGTACCTTATCGTTTTAGTAGTCCCTAAACATGAATTCGGTATAGAAAATAACTTTTGACAGATGGCAATTGGTTCTTTTAACGAATTTGACAGCTCTAACAACAGCTGTCATCTGTTAAAAGTCTTTCTTGCCACCGAATTCGTGTTCAGCGACTCCAAAACTCATAAGGTACAAGTTTTCAAGTCAAAACATTGAAAATTCAAAGAGTTAACTTAAAAACACTAAAATCCCATTAAAAATATATTTAAAAATTCAACATAAAAATTTAATACAGTATGGTATAACCGTGGTGAGTCTGATAATAAATAAATAATTTGTAAATATATAATTTTTCTTAGTAGTTAATTTATAATTGTGTTTGCAATTAGTGTATGTAAATAATACTTCTTTTGTTAATAGACGATTAAACAGCACTTTTAGTATTATTTAAAAAGAACGCTACAATATTATTGGTTTAACTACCTTGGTTCATAGGGGACTGAATATCAAATAATTAATTCATGAATACATCGCATATTCAACAAATCCATCAAAGATATATAGTAACAGATCAAAATATGAATTTTTTGCACGTCCTATATATAAGGCTCTACTTTAGTCCCCCAAAAAAGGGAGTAAAGTAGCACTTTTACTCCCTGAGGGAGTAAAGTGTTTCCATGACAACAACAACAAGTAAACAACAAAAAAGTAATCGCGGTACATATTAGAATTTATTATCCTGAAACTATGTGATTTTGGCAATTGCAGAGTTCAATTATCAGAATGACATATAACGAAATTTTCGGAAAAAATTTTCGAAATTTTGAATTTTTGCGATTAAGTCCTTTAGGACGTGTAAAAAATAGCGTATATACCACTGGACTAAAGTGCCTTTTAATCCCTCATAAAATAAACTCACATTCGGGATTAAAAGATGCACTTTACTCCCTGGGTATATAATATACTATTATAGCACACAGTTAAGTAAAAAATATATGAATGTACAAAAATTCTTAAAAATAAAAACTATTTTAAGTACTTATAAATAAGGACATTTCGGGTACTTATCTATTCAGCAAAAACGAAGAAAAATGTTCTAAAGAAATGTACCATCCTTCTTAAAAATAAGTACAAATGGTTACTTTACCTATATAAATATAAAGCTCATCTTTCCTCTCTAAAAAAGGAGAGTAGCTGTTTTAATTCCTAGGGGATGAAGTAAAATAATCGCTTTTTAATCTAAGAAAATCTAAACTATTATCCTGAAATTATAGGATTTTTGTGTTGACAATATTTAATTGTCTGGATGACATTTAACAATATTTTCGAAAATTTCGGAGATTTTTGCGATTAAGTTGCACAAGAAATAGCGTATAAGGATTAAACTTCCTTTTAATTCCTCGTGCACTTGTTACAAGATGGACTTTAGTCCTTGGTATATATGTATTGTGATAAATGCCTTATAATTTGGAATAAGACAAATTTATAATTGTCTCAAGTAGACCCGAAATTCCCAAACCTTAAATAAAGTGAATTTAATATTTTTACGTATTTTTTTCTTTGTTTGTTGTTAATTCTTATTCATGTAAATAAAACCTAAAGGATAGATAGTGTTAATTTTTCTTAAAAAGGACGCGGTTCTGTTACCCTTTAAAAATAAATTAGAATTTTCCAATCAAATATGAATGATAACTAGAAATGATCTTTATTACCAAAATGGGTATATTTGAGGTAACAATTTCAATTATTAAGTAGGCTTGCAACTTACTTTACACAACCTGGTCTTAACCAATTATGTCAAGGACTTCCAACTGTATATATGTATAGGTAAGTAATATTAATCCTACTTTTTGTGATACTTTTCACTAATAAAATTCTCAATTTTGTGACAACGCTGGCTACCCAATTTAATACTGTGTGGATAAGTTTTCCACTTCTTTCTTTGATTTAAAACAGTTGGCTATACCTTGCTCAACGACATAGTGTGAAACATTAACAAACCTGCAACTTCCTTTTCAAATGATTTCTGGAAACACTACATACGAAATTTGATGTCAAAAATAGTTTCTTTATTAATTAGCAATACTTGGATTGCTAACTGGACCACCTTTAGTGGTAAATATTTCTAGTAAAGAATGTTTTCACACTTTACCGCATTTAACTATTTATGTACCTGTATCTTTCAGTTTATAATTCTTTAAATATTATTCTTTAGTTTATAAAATTATTATTAATTAAAATTTTTCACTCTCCCTGGGAGACAAACCTTAAATTAATTAATTAACATTAAATTAATCGTCTTTAAAACTAGTTTGATTTCCTTACATTTTTAAAGTGTTCATTATTTCTTTACCTGAGATTAAATCTTCATGTATACCATAGCTCTCTATAACCTTACAATTTTCATAGTTTTGATATGATGTTAAAACATGTATAAGAACGTAACACAAAGCTATTAGTTTGCTACAAACCTTGGATGTGACAAAACTCATAAGAAAACTCTTGAATCATGATCGGGCATAGTGGCCACCATCCTGTTAATACTCGATAACTCAAGTGCCAGTTACAAAACCAGTCATTATTAATGTGTTAAAATTAAAAAACATTTGTTTGATAAATTACCCCGGATTTCAAACTTAATTCATTTATTTTTCTCACTTGAAAAGTTCTAGATACTACAGTGTGAACTTCCATGCGATATCTTTATTTAGTTTTTAGATTTATGAGCTTTCTGGCAAACTTCCAACTCACTCATTAGAACTATAGCTGATATCATTACATTACAGATTTCAGTATACATGCTACCCTTATTATTACCAGCCAACAAACTAGAACATGGCTGGCTAACCTCCAAAAGTTAGTTTTGAAACTTTACTGAATACAAGGCTAGATTATGAGTTGTGTTGGTTTTATTTGGGTTAGGTTATACAGCAGTGGTTCGTAACCTTTTTCCTATTATTTAACTTTGTACACCCTAACAACTTTCCTGTTCACATATAAATAAGGTTAATCCTTGTGGTAAATTGGAAAAACATTGAATTACGTCAACGTACTCTCAAAGGGTACACACGTACCTCTGGTTAAGAACTACTGAGTTATAGGGTCGTATAATTAACAAATAAAATTACCTTTCTATTTCTTCGGATCATGCTAAAACCATCAAACAATAACCATACTAATCCCAGATGCGTTTAAATAGAGTAACTTAAACATAATTATAAGTCCACTCTTGTTAGTACCGGTCCATTAGGCTTAAAACCAATTACGTCACTACCGGTAGTACACACCCTCGTTTTTGTTTAACAGCTGTTTTATAAACACACTTCCTGTTTTTAAGCACCAAATTTTTGAAACTATCTTATACAATTTTAATAAATGCTAGAGCGAGCTTTTCTCTCGATGGAAAACACTAATTAGGTTAGGGCTGTGTATATGAGCTTGAGCTTTTAACGTCACATTCTATATGTATATTACCTACCCCTAGTAAAGAAACTTAGAAACTAATATTTTTATATCGATTCAACAAGAAACAATGTATGTCCGCATTACTAACACTTCATAAAGGTAGGTCGGTCGATATTTTCCGAATAAATTAGTTTTATTTGTTTTTCACGTGACCTGACCTGCAGCACATGGTAACCTAATAGCCTGACACAATAAAGCTTTAACAACGTGAATTATATCAGAACGATTTCCTATTGGCGCCATTAGTTGAATAAAAACTTGATTGCATATATTTAATTTTGACGACTTTTATTTTATTTATTTTTTTAAAAGGATACTTTACTGGCAATAAATACCGATACATTCACATTCAGGTTAAATTGTTAAAATGCCACCGATGCAAAATGATTTGTTAACTGTAAAAGTCTTATGCAATTTTATACTGAAAAAATATATACTCTAACAGGATCCATGTTTTATCTTTGCCTGGAGCTTTCAAGTTCGAAAATTAAAATAAATCTTTTAAAAGACTTTTTTTTAATTAATTCGTACGAATTTCAATTTAATGGGCTTGCTAGCCTAGGTTTAAATGAGTGCAACTAATAATCACTTTATAATAGTCAGAATCGTCATTTTTATTTTTAATAACAATTATTATTATTATTATTTTCTTCTCACGTACAATAACGTGTGTGATAAAAATTCCAGTTGTTTCTAATTACACTTTTCACATGATTTAATGTGTATCACGCGTAAATGACAGGTTTATTAAGTGTCACACGCCCATCACAACCAATACATGCATCATAATGCATTAGGAAATACGGGATCGTGTATGCTATACGGGCGGACTTAAATATTCCTTTGAGAAATTCCACCTTCCCGGCACGCAACAAACAAGGGGGGAAACCAAAAACTTTTGGTTAAATGCCGCACGCAATGCGTAGACTTCAGGGCGACGACGGGTGGTTTGAGCAGGCGTCGGGATGCTGAAATTTCGCTTTCCCTTAATGCGCGAGCGCGGGTACCTTTTCATTGAACAGTCGAATGAATCGTTTTTTTGTGTGCTTATTCTTGTTTATATTTAACTGTTTGATTACTGGCTTCAAGTTTTTCATTTGTTTCAATATTTTATGCATGCGGTGGTGCAGCCTGAAAGATTTATAGATTTTCAATGGACTATAATTTATGTCGTTTCAGGAAAGATGAATGGCGTGAAGGTTTAAGGTACGGTTAAATGTTTAAACTTTGCGCCAAAAAAAAAATACAAATTAGTTCGGGTGGTTTGTTTAACAGAGTGAAAAGTGGGTCAAATCAAAAATGTATAGGCGGCGCTACACCCCCTAATCAATAAAAATTCAAAACATATTTACCTTTAATCTGCAAAATGAACAAAATAATATGTAACATCCAGATTGGGAAATAGAAGTGAATTTTGAAAGAACATCCTCCACGAATAAAGGTCGTAGCCAGCTCAGTCGCAGTCGGTAGCCGTGGTCCTTTAAAAAGTTAGACAGATCCGAGATTGTATGTAATATGTATATGAGACTGGCCCAGTCGCTACTTTGAAGTGCCTATATAATGACCCTACGCCTCTGGGATCAGACTTAATTAAGTTACTTGACAGTTACTTAATTGTCCTATAATCTAGCTTCCGAAAACAACTTTTCAGCTAACTTGAAATGGGTTAATTAAACTTAATTAATAAATGCATAAAATAGACAAACACGCGTAATGAATAAATCCAAATAATAATGGTCCAAGATAAATCACTATTTCAATGCAAAATAGTATTCATTTTGTCGTTCCCTTAAATATTTCAAGACTAGATAATCTAAATTATTGAATAATAATAATAATAATAATAATAATAATAATAATAATAATAATAATTACTACAACCCATAACCTTAACCAAGGCCCCAGAAGCTATAAGGTTGTGCGGGAGGGAGGGGGCGATTATTATTATTATGTAGGCCCAATGTGCGGCTGCAGCCGACTTATAGATGGAATTATAGAATAAAGCAATAGATCCTGGCAAATTATTACTATGTGAACTACTGCCAAAGTAGTGCTGCGGACGTTTAAAGCTTACAAAAAAATACAACTAGACGGTATTTTGATCTATAATTGTTAACCCCATCAAATAAAACCCAAGTAGAATACTATGTTACTACATATTTTTTTTCTAAATGTATTTTAAATATTAAATTTTTCTTATTATAAAAAAAATGTATAAAATCTTTATTTTACATCAAATAATTTATATTTAAATCTTACAAATATATATAAAAACTTAAAACATTTGAACTTTTTTGCCCTACGTTGGCTAGCAAAATAAATATATGCGATGATATTGGCTAATTAAAAATAATAAAATTATTTTTATTAAATTTCATCGTATCTTTATAACTACGAATAATTGCCGTTAAATCGTAGATGTTTTTTTTTATAATTAATTTGAGATTTAGAATGACAGTGAACTTTGGAAATACTTTTCAACTTCCTTTTATATAAATTCTTATAAATATGATTTTAAGATGCTTTTTAATAGATTTAAATAATGCAATAGTTATAGAAAAATGTTACGCGAGTTCTTCACTAACTCAAGATTACGTAAAATAAGTTGGGCGCCAATTAAGTAACTTAAAATAAATTATTACGAAACACTCATCTCAGGCGAATGTGGATTGTCCTGGTTAAAAGAAATAAAATACAAATTGGAATTGAAATGATTAATAAATTGAAATCACTAATTAATAATAAAGTTTAATTATAATGTAAATGTTTAAATCACTTCACCACACTTCACAAAAATTGCCGTCTTTTTAGCAGGTTCCAGTTACAAAAAGAAAACAACTTTCCTACCTTTTTTTATAGAGTTGGTTCTTCCCTTTTACTGTAGTCGTCACAACTTTCTTTACTATATCCTTCCCCAAACCATTGGCAGAGTATAACACTTTATGATGTTCCAATGCTGGTTTCCAATTCCGGTTTAAACGCTTTTACATGGACTTCCCATATATCACCATCCAAACTTTCCACAAAGGAGTAACAATCTTGATAACTCACTTTTGCTTTAATTCATAGCGGGCAATATTTCCCTTATTCGTAGAATATTTATTTTAACTGTTTATTTAAAATAAAACACCGATTTATGGTTTTTACGAAGATTTATTCACTGGCGTTACTTCAGTAAGTAATTAAATATTGCAGGCGGTTCTTTACAATCATATAAACACTTTTACAATTTTATAACGACTCTGTACTTTCGCCGTTTATTATCAACTAACCAACCAACTTGTCTGTCTAAGCAAGACTCATTATTTACATTTGTACAATATTATTTTTCACGACGTTACTGTGTCACTTGATTTACAGAACTGATCTCTTACATTTGTACTATATTATTTTTCGCGACTTTACTCTGTCACCGTATTTTAAAGACTGATTAAAAACAATGTTCATTTCGCTTAAATAATAATATTTACATCATCACATTACTCAATTTTACGTCACCTTACGACCTAATAAAATGGCTATACACTTATATACAATACATAACAGCAGATTAACATTGTTTGTAAAAATGACACATATCTATTATAGCTTATTACACAACACTTTATGCAATATTAATGATTTATTTATATAAACAAAAACCTTTAGAGAATCTCATTACACGTCGATATTACTTATTTGAAATTAATCATAAATGAATTACATAATAACAATAACTTCCGCACAACTAGATGTTACGTATTCTTTAGAACTTGGTGAGTAAACTGTTTGATAATAAATAAAAAACATGGATTATTTAACCTTATTAAAAAGTACATACTAATTATATAACCAATGACACAATTAAATAACTTATTTCATTTTTAATTGGAAAAGTTGATAAATTATTTCAAAAGTGTTAATTTCAAAACAACGATTTTAATATTTTAAAAATTTAGCAAATTTTGATACTAAAATCCATATCAATATATTATAACTGTTTTTATGATAGAAAATTAATATTTAAAAGTATAATATTTTTAAACTTGAAGCTCTCAAACAATGTTCGTTTTCCCTTGTATAAATAGTTTCAGCTGGTTTCGCAATCGGCGTTAGTCCGTCGTACATCACGCATGTTAAAGCATGTTGCCTTGGTTTGCTAGTATACCTTTGAATGGTGCAAAGTGAAAATAAAATAGTGTAATTGGTGAATTCGAGGATTATCATTAATTTTTATTGTACGTATGTATATACGTTTTATATATACGTACATATATATGTTTTATGTAACCTTATTGATACAACTTTGTGTTCGCACTATTTCATAATTACATACCTACGTTCAACCAAAGTTAAAGTTGTATATTTTTGCAGTTTTTTCACGATAATAAACCGAAACATCTATATTTTTGTTTTATTTTCTTTAAATGCTGATTACAGTCAAATACATATATATGCGATGTATTCATTTAAATCAAAAGTACATACAATAAAATATATTTAAACTACATTCTAAGTACAATAACTATTTATATAAGATTAAAAATCAAATGCTTTTTGAATAAAAAATGGCTGTCGTTTTTGATGTTTGACAATCATTGAGAATTAAATATTTGATTTATATATGCTGCTACCGAGAAAGATAATAATTAAAGTAAGTATGTATCAATTCATAACTATCATAATTATTTTTTAACGGTTACTTATTAGTTAAAAGCTGTATATTTTCAATAATTTAATTGCTTAAAACTCAACTTGTTTAGTTTTAATAGATTGAAGGTAAATTAGTATACAAGAAGAACTGAAATTGCAAAAACAATATCATAGCAAATTCAATGTGATCAATCAGCAGTACCATCAAAATATCATTACTATAATAGACATCTTCTTTGGAATTCCAAAATCTGTTAGAAGCGATTAGAACTCTACAGATTGGAAAAATTCGAAGATAGTTTCCAAAGTATAATTTCAAGTTTGCAATAACAGCATGCAAGAGTCTGAAAGTCAAAATGTTCCAACCACACTGTAAAAATGAGTTGAAATTTACCTTGGGAAAGAGTTAACTTTCCTCTCTTATTTGCGGTAGTTTTACTCTAAAATTTAACTTTACCTATACGTTAATAGTTGTTTTACTATTTGTGGTAAAATGTTCTTTAATTGTGTAAAATTACACAAATATAAGTAATTCTACTATATTTAACTGGTTAAAATCACTATCCATAATGTAAATTTACATAACTCAGAAAATTTTTCCTTGGAAATGTATTATTACTTAATAACTTGATTCATTTTTAGTGAAATATTAAAGATAAGATGAACTTGAACAAGAATAGTGTAATTTTACCCTTAATAGGTTTTTAACCGTTGAGATGCTATTTCGCTGATTGCACCTGTTTGTTGATGAGTGGTGACCTTCGTTTCGTGAAAGAATTCAGGAACCCATTATGAACAGTCCAAATAGGGCTTTTGGGGAATGGTCGGAATGGTGTGTACCATTCTTTTATGATTTCTTGTTACAGGTTTCGCAATCGGCGAGGCGTACCCTATCGATATCGAACGAAGTGTTCATTGCTCATTAATATTTTGTTTTTCGTTGTAGTGTAGTGTGGATTTATTAAAGGCAAATATTTACATGTATGACCCAAGATGGGGAAGAATTTTATTTTATAGTAGAAGTTAAAAAATAATAATCGGTAAGTACCTATATGTTAAAATTACAAATTTAAACCAATAAAATAAAAATATTTAATTTAATGTTTTTCTAGGATGAATCAAAAATTGAAGAATTCAAAATAAACTAGCATAACTGTAATTGAGAAAGGTACTCGTGTATAATAGTTTATATAATTTATATTTTTTTAATTTTCTAGGTGGAATCGAAACTTTATCTGAATGCCTTTGAGAGACCAAATATTTCGGAAAGCCCCTGAAAAGAAGTTCTGTTAATGTCTTATATTTTATATAAGTACATACGTTCAATAAAAATTACTTTGATTTTATTTTGTTTCATACAATTCATTTACCTATGTAAGTAATATTCAGAGGAACGATTGAATTTGCAAGTACTTTCGCAAGTCATCGTTACATTCAAGAAGTATTTTTACATTTGTAGTTTAACCCTGAAAAGTACTATTACCATGAAATATTAACTTTGCCATGTAACTTTACACAGGTGTTTTAATGTTAAAATGTAAAATTACATTGAGATTGTAATTTTAATCTGTAAATTTATTTAAAAAGGAAACATTACAATGCAAATTTAACCTAATGTTGAGATTTTCCACTTCCTATGAAAATTACACTTTGAAGTAAATTTACCCCAAAAAATGGAGGTAACATAGTTGCCTCCATTTTTTAGGGTAAATTTACCGGTAATTTTTTAGAGTGCAACCAAATGCAAAACAACAACTTATTACCATAAACGGGGAATACGATTATCTTATTATCTTATCCAAAGAAGTGAACAATAAATGCTCGTAAATACATTTAAAATATAAAGATCTGGGGTTTCTTAATTGTACTTACTCGATAAAGTAAATAGGAACTAAGCTACTTGCGGGTAAATTTAATTGAAGCGAAGTAAATGACGAGTTGCCCAGGCTTAATTGATAAATGATACTGAAATTTGAATGCGTTTGAATTTTGCTTTGCCAAAGCTAAAGGAGAATTTTGAACAGAAAAATGAATCGCTAAAATTAAACACTTTAGGATGGTTTTAGTCCGTAACAAGTAGGTGAAGGTAAAATCACTTGCTTTGACCATATGTATAACCTGTTGAGTAAGTGAATCTTTATAAACTACAAATCATTGTACCCGTACACACCCTAATAAAACTGTTTAGCATCGCTTTTGCAAACCATGTATTGTTTATACAATATCATAAAGGATTTCAACGCAAAATTAAACTAAAATAATATGTCTTACTATCAAAGTAATCTCCCTTGAGAAATATGCAAAATATTAACGTGCCTACCGGTTCTAAGGTAAAATAATCCTTGAGAACTAACAGATGCATCGCTTTGTGTTTCGCATCGAATCATGAGGGTTCTACATTCAAACTACACAATTTCCACATAAGCATTTTTTACAGGAAACATAGAAATATAAGTAAAAAGATATATTTTTACAGAGCCTTTGTTATTTATTATTACACCACCTTTTATGATCTGTTTACCTAATTTAATCCCAATACACATACTACTTGCAAAATATATTAGAACTTTCTTTGGAGTTTCCAGGTCGTCCGCGGTCGAGTGACAGAGATCCTGCCTGACGATCAATGGGGCATGGGTTCAAATCTCAGTTACGACTGAATTTTAAAAATTTAGTACAATCGTATTTGTGCTCATATGATAAGGTATGAAGAAAGTAGTATGAATGATAAAGTATGGGGGAAGCGTAATGTACTTGCTACAATAACGCTATTGCACTCCCGTAAGAGTTTGTGTGGAAACCCGCCACTGCAAATGCAGTAAAAACAGAATGGATTTTGTATGTTTGTATATGTTCTTTGCAGAAAATCTTGAAAAGATAATGCGAACATTGTATACTTTCTAAGTATCATGAGACTGTTACATTGTTTGGTTTCATATTTTTTATTAGAAACTCCAAACTTACTCCATGATCTAGAGTACAAAATTCCATCCGAAGATACCCATTCCCAGTACTCTTCAACTCCCGTTATCATCCAAAACCACTTGAAAAATAACATCATTCAAAACTGGAGGGTAGTTAACTTGAGTGTGTAAAATGTCTAATGGTATAAACGTGTAAGAACTGTAAATCGTTCCAAGTGTACTTAAGACGATAAGGAAATAGTTCGTTGGATAGAGTTGTTGTCTTGTCTTGGGTAGTGTTTTTGATACCCGTTGGTCACAGAGAGTCTATCATTCGACTTCAAATCAAAGAAGTTTAATATAACAAAAGAATCAAGTCAGAATTTGTACCGCTTGTATCGCCTCCTACAGTGTAAGTTGCTGGGTCGGTACCCTGCGAATATTATTTTTGTTAAATATTTATCAAGGGATCTTGAGATGATAATGTAGGTGTGGGGGAAGTTTTTGCACTTCCTAGCTTCTATAAACGTGTAAGAACTGCAAATTCTTCTTTCCGTCTAAGTGTCCTTGAATATGGACGATAAGAGAATGTTTGGTTGGAGAGGTTAGTTGTCTTGTCTTGTCTTGGTAGTGTTTTTGAAGCCCTTAGGTCATAGAAAGTCTACTAGAATTAAACATGAGTTTGTGATTTTTTGTGAAAACGACTTGGGACGCTAAGGGATGGTAGTTAGTAGTCTTGCCTGAAGTGGTGTTTTTGAAGTCCTTAGGTCATGGAGAACCTACTAGCACACCATATTTTTGGGCATTGCAATTTTTCAAAGATACCTTCGGGATAGAGAGAGAGTAGAAGATGGGATTTTAGTCTACCTGCAATAGACGAGTAATTAAATGAAGTTTTTAATTTCGGATCAATCCTTGTTATGCTTTGTTACACATTTAACTGGTAGCTCTTACAAAAGTAACTGACGCAGGTGGATCACGTTAAATAAACTTTGGATAATCTGCTACATTTCTTTGTCAAAAATTCGGCGTTTACACATCTTGTAAAAAGTGAATCAGGATTTAATGATAAGGAGGAGATATAACTCAAAGGGAGTTACGGCAGACTTGGGAAGGTGGAATCGTTCTTTGTTCTTGTCAATGAAGTTTCACAGGAAAATAGAAGAAAATGAAAGAATGCGAAGAAGGACAACACAGAAGCCAAAAACAATTGCCAATGCACATATACAACAAGTATATGTTTGGCATCGATAGACAATACGATATGCGTATTAGTATTACGTCAGTATCTTTGTCCGTTTATAGACAAACCAACAATATGTTTGGGCTCAGCAATGACCAAATGGATGCAATGGGTAGAGATCTCATATACAAGACTTCATACTAGTGACCGTAGCAAACCTTTTTGTGAATATATTTGTCATGAAATAAATAAAGATTATTAAAAGTTTCACAGTTTTATTAAAATATACCTGACAATATTGTTTCGACAGCTATGCTGTCATTATCAAAGGTAATATAATTATAAACAAACACGTCGCTAAGGTAGATACAAAATAGGTAACTATTTTGTATCTACCTTAGCGACGTGTTTGTTTATAATTATATTACCTTTGATAATGACAGCATAGCTGTCGAAACAATATTGTCAGGTATATTTTAATAAAACTGTGAAACTTTTAATAATCTTTATTTATTTCATGATTATGGAGTTCCACAAAATAAGGCTGGAAACAATAAACAAAAATATATTTGTCCCTTTACAGACTCTGCTCCTGTAAGCCCCACCTCGAAACCAACTATATGAATGGATTCAGTATGCCTGGTGGGCGTCATTTTACGATAGTGCGGGTGGTATTTTTTGTCAGTATGTTTGTTCTTTTATAGACTTGACTCCTTTAACTACCACGTCTAAGACACTATACATACAGTTGGACAGTTGGATCAATGAACGGAATGCAATGAGCGGCGTGAACGTTGTAAATAAGTGTTTTTTTTACACAAATCATTCTGTAATTATTATTGTAATTAAATATTTTATTAAATAAAGTAAATAAACTGCTCAGTATAGAACTAAAAGTTCGGTGTTGTGAGAGTAATTTACTTATGATAAGTTAGTTACAAAAAGAATTGCCATACTTAGCTGTTACCGAAGCAGTTTAAAGTAGGTTGGGGCCTTCATTTTGGGTACCTTTTCCTGATACTTCTTATTTCTAAGATCTTTGTCACTGCTACATTTTATTTTGTTCTAAGAGTATAAACACGTAAAACATACATTGCGTAGCTTAACTTTTCTTCACTGATTTTATATTCAGAGTCGAATCTATCTAGGTAAATAATTCAGGAAATCCTCTACAATGCAACTCTATGGCCTTAATTAATTTTATGCGCAAAATTTTTCATGAAATATTCGCAAGACGATCATTGCTAGAAAAGCATATTGAAAGGCTTGGATTTAAGTCCACAAAAAGAGCATGCGGACAATATCTAAATTAAAACATTTTTGTTAGAATTAATCTAGATAAACCAACCTGTGGATGTCTATAATGGTTGCTGGTATTCTAGCGGTCTATTAAGTTTATGTTAGTTGTTAGTTGAAGTTTGTACACTTAAAGATATATAAATCTCTACTAACAACTAACCTAACAGTCTAGAAGCCTGTATAACAGTGAAGAAAACTTCAACTAACAAGTAATGTGTTCAATCAACACCTAATATAGAGCTAGGAATGGCGGGGACTTTGCAGATTTATTTGGCCGTATCCAAACATTATTGCTTACTAGCCTCAATCTTGTGATCCTGTTCTTCACTCCTAGCTTCCTAGCTCTCAATCCTGTTTTTTGAGGCTTCTCATCATCAACGAATGTTATATTAACTTCCATTAATATGGATAACGCAGAGTAGAATAGTTTAATTGCAATTGCCACATGTTGTATTTGTCCAACTCGGCAAGCATCGCTGAATGACTCATTGCTTAATGCTGCAATAATTAATAATATTATAATATTGCATGTGCTGACATCTATGGCGTTTTAATAAACTACTGATCGTGGGAACTGCAATATTATAATATTATTAATTATTTGAAATATAATATTATATTATTTGAAATATTTATATTGAAATTAATATTAATGTTTTATGTTAAATTATATTTCGAATGCAAATCCATCTAGAAAAATTATCACTCCGGCGTGGCGGGGAAGCGAACGCTGGACCGGTTGCTTGCTAAGCGAAGTTTGTACCGCTAAACTACGGAGACTTACCATAATTTATTTATTATTACTATATAAAATTATTATAAGATTCTTGTTAAATCAATGTAAAATTCATTAATTTTTAACATTATATAACAGACACAAAAAAAAATTTTTTTGGCCTGGGAGTCAGACCATTATATGTATTATTATATGTTTTTGGGGTCGCTGAAACCAAATGCAAAATCTATTTTACTCCATCACGTCAGGTTTTTGACATAACCTCAAAAAGTATTCAAGCCATTTTTACTATATGTTTTTGGGGTCACTGAAACCGAATCCGAAGTCCATTTTACCCCATCACGTTAGGTTTTTGACATAACATCAAAAAGTTTTCACAACAACACAAAAATAAAAAACTATGCAGGCCTGGGGGTCAAGTCATTTTTACTGTATGTTTTCGGGGTCACTTAAGCCAATCCGAAGTCCATTTCACCCTATCATGTTAGGTTTTTGGCATAACCTTAAAATGGCGGCGACCCGACGAACCTCGTCCCAAAGAGGCGAAAGTCGTTCTATCGACAAAGAAGCTATGGCAACAATATTCTGGGATTGTGACGGCATGTTACTGATTGATTTTAATGAACGCAATACAACTGTTAACAGTACATATTATGCGTCTTTATTGCATAAATTCAGAAACAATATTCGTGAAAAATGTGGAGGAAAATCGACAAGAGGTGTTCGATTATTACACGACAATGCACCCGTTCATACTACCGCAATTTCACAAGCTGCCATTCGCGAATGCGTCTTTGAAGCATTGGATCATCTACTGTACAGTCCGGATATGGTTCCTAGTGACTATTATTTATTTTCCAATTTAAAGAAAGACGTTAGGGGACGTCGTTTTAAGGACGAGAACAAGTTGCAAGCAGTTGTAATTGAACATTTTGAAGGAAAAACTTCAGATTATTTTTACAAGGGCATTGAATTATTAATTCCACGTTGTAATAAGTGTATTGACATTAGGGGATATTTTATATTGAAAAATAAATTATATTTTACCAAGTTAATTTTTTCTATATCAGGCCGAGAATTTATGGCGTTTACCTCGCACTTTTCGAAAAACAGTCCCTACAATAATGGGTATTTTTTGAAATTTGATATGAAAAAGGCCTTTAGCGGGACTCTTTTGCAATTTTCTCAGGCTTTATGAGGTATACTTATAAAATACCTCAAAACAAAGTTGAAGCCTACAAAATGTATTATATTATTCTTTCGTGTGCAATAAATGTCGACCGATAATGTATGTTCGAAGAAAAGTGCGTTTCTGTGACACTTATGCACTCATTTTCATGGTTAATTATATTTTCCACAAAATATATACTTCCACAATTTTTACGGACGTTTCAGAGCTCATTCTACATGATTACCTTTCGAATAGGCCATTAACCATACTTTTAAGATGGATAGTATTCGAGTTACACGATGGCGAATATACCTGTGGTCCTTGACGACTCACTCCTTCAATTCACAATGACGGTTAGTATCTCTGGAATGCGTTCTCACAGATTTCGGCGATGTACGGCGGTATAGTCGGCGCTATATTCCTCAGCTACAGTAAACCTTCAGTGTGAAGCTTCATGAAGAAAATTCTGACAGCGACGAAAATGATGATAACGCCGATTCTATTGAAATTCTAAATTTCAGCAAATTTTCTAGAGAAAATCATTTGCGCAATAATTTTTTTATAAATATTGTTTACAGTAATTTGTAAAAAATGTTTCATGTTCTATTGATTTCATAATGGTCTAGGACAGCAAGGTTAATACAATGCTATTTTATTCTTTTTTTTTCAGTGTGAATGGGTAAATGCATAGGATAAAATAATAAAAAATAGCATCATATTAGCTCTGCTGTCCTAGATCATTATGAAACCAATAGTCCATTTATATTAATAGTAATATTTCATTTATAGCTTTCATGTTTCTTATTGTTATTATTTATTATTACGTCACTAATTCAAAATTTTCACATAATTAACTGAGTAAACGAAAATATACATTTTTTACAAAATAATATCTCAGGAAATATTGCTTGTATGACATTCAATAACCAACTGTTTTATAGGAAATCCTTTTAGCTTTTATATAATGCATTTTGTACGTAGGAGCAGCCAAATTTGAAATATTTAAAAAACGCGCAAAGAAACAGCACTTTTTCGGAATGTTGAAAAATGACAGTTGCTGAAGATATTCTATTTCAGAAACTTTGAGACGTACGAGGATTAATAAAAAAGAAAGTTATGGGGAATTTTGTAAGCTACATTTTCATTCTAAACGTTGATACCCGTAAAATTAATATTTTCTGAAATATTAGCAAAAAAGCAATTTTGTCTGCCATTTTACCAAGATGGCGCAGCCGGCTCATCACCTACGCATGGGGAGTTTTGATGGTTTTTAGCACCACTTTTTAAGGCTATATACCAATTTTTAGCTTTTCCCCAATTTTTTCCTTTATATTGCTGAAAATGAGTTAATTTACCTGGGCTACCGTATATCCAACAGTGTTGGACAAAATTAAATCTTACTGGCAATTGACAATTAAATTAATTAATTGTGACTATCTTTTATTTTGCATGATTACAACTAATTAATTGTTAGTCGATCTGGCAATTAAAAATTAATTAATTGTTAGTTGCTCCGACAATTCGCAATTAATTAATTGTTAGTTAAAATTATTAATTGTAATTGTCATTGCAATTAACAATTGATATTCATTATGATGACAATTAACCTGATATTTATTAAAAAGATGGCAGATTGCTATATAATAATGCATCCCTTAAATAATCAGATGTTTTTTATTTGTACTACAGCTGGGACATACGTTTTCAGGCAACACGCAATATATTTTGCTATTTCTTGTTAAAAGCTTTTTATGATTTATATTTTTATAGAGATTGTGCAGATAATACATTTTTAATAGTTTACAAAGTTTATTTGTGCACCCAATATTACAATACATGCATAAAGATATTTCAATTGCTCTTTTTATTTATAATAGGGTTTGTTTAAAAGTCTGGGACAAAACTGAAATGCGATCTGCTGTTATTACAAAATACTAGAAGGATCTTCATAGTTATTTTCGACGAACAAAAAGTTCGTCTCTGAATTCGTGAAGTCGGTCTGTCTGTCTGTCGGTCTGTCGCCTTTTTCCCTGTTGACTTTTTTGAATTTTTCTTGGAAAATCTCTTTTTTGGAATCTTATAGTACATTGGATTCTAAGAAACTTTTGGCTGAAACATTTTTTTGTATCTCTTCGGGAAAGTGGTCAAAATGACCACCGAAAATTTCGGTAAATTTTTGAAAAATGAAAAATTTTGTATTTTTTAAAAATTTACGAAAAAATAAACATTTTTAGCAACAAAAGAAATTTTGTTCGGCATGGCAATGCTAGCTCTGCGCATTCTCAACTGGTTTTATTTAAATTTAAAAACTTAAATTTACTCATAAAATTGCAGTCTGCAATTAAGAGAATAATTGCGATTAAATATAATTGCAACTGAAATATCATAATTAAATCTTCAATCAACTGATTGATTAAAAATTTAATTGATTGATGCCCAACTCTGATCTCCAGTCGTTTTTACGATTTTTTACGAAACTAATTGTTTTATGTAATTTCCATAGAAACGCCGTAACCTATTCGCTGCCGCCTTTCTATTAACAATGAATTGAATTGTTGATTTTTTAAAAGCAATAGAATTTGTAATTACATATTTTTTTAGCATGCACAAAAAATATTGTGTATATCTTGTCCGCGAAATTATTTAAGCTTAATAATCTGAATAAAAATAAAAAGAAAACTTAATTGCGAGAAATCCCAAGTGAATGCCCATCTAAAAAATTGATAGGTACTTAAAGAAAGTGCTATATGAAATATTTAAGCAATCTAATATTTGCCAATGAACTAAAAACTATTCTAATCAAAACTAAATAGAGATTCTTCAAACTAAAACAAATTAAGAAGAAATACGTATTTATTAATCGACTCCGCACAAATACTGCAAATCCAGTCAATATATCAAAGCCAAACACACTAAGAACTGCTCCGCTGTGAGACAAATAACATTGTTAAAATTTCTTCCCTTTTATGAATTTAACACGAATAATTTTATCACGTATCAGTCACCACGTGCATCGTAAACACCCCGCTGCCGGCTGTAAGCTTACGCATGCTATATAATAACGTCGCATTCGACCAAACAATTAATGAATATTACTTCATTATTTGTATGGACAAATGCAGTTTCCCAGAGCTCAGTCACGCCACCTAGTTCAGTTGCACGAACTAACCAAAAAAGTAAGCGTATTTATTTTCAAGAGGCTGCGTATCTGTTTATTATCTGTGGGCAGGCCGACAGTCCGGATCAACATCTCCTTACCAATATAGATTAGTGTTTAGTGGATAAACACTATACGACCATAGCACCCATCTAGCAATTTTATTATTAGCCTAGTACTCGACGAGCAATTTACCACGTGCGAGAGCTGTGACATTATAAGTACTTAGTAAATCATATTCCTCAAACGCCTAGTCGGTGGCAAAGCGTTGGAGATTGCTTTCATAAATTGTAAAATCGAAGGACTTGGTGTAAAAAACAATTCTTTTTGCTGATGTTAAAAGCTTTGGATGGGTCCAGAAGTTGCATTTCTTACCTACTATAGGAAACTGATATGACACTTTCGTTGATGCACGCATTTTGACTGTCCGATATTATTTTATAAATCAATGGTAACATCATTTGCTGCATTTTGCAAAACAATTAACTTTCAGTTGTTAAAAAAAATAAATGTTTATATCCTTGTATCGACTATAAAATTAATCCATTCTTTCTATTCTGATATGGACGAGTTGAAAGATCAAACTCTCAAACGTTTTACAATTCGCTATTCATGCAAAGATTAATCTACTGTGGTATTCTAAGCTTGTTATAAACAAATAAAAAGTGCCATTAATTTCGAAATGTCACGAATTGCAAATGAATATTCATCTTTCGATTATTATTATTATTAAATACACTTTCAAGGGTATATAAATCACATTTTATTTCGCTATAATAACAGTGGTAGTCATATACTAAAGATAAGTAATAACAAAATTTATGTTATGATATCCCAAACTATCGCAATACTAATGATTAATTTTTTGATAAGAAATAAATATCAATTGCAAAATCAATTTACAAATTCTATAGCATCTGAAATATCTTCCCAATTCAGTTAAGCTACACAATATGACAAAACCCTAGTTGTAGTAGGGTCGAAATGGACGAAATGATTATTCACGGCGAATCTTCCCCTTTCTGTCATACTCGATGCACAACACGGCAAGTCAATCTGCATTTGTAAAGTTTTCCTCGGCGGGTTTTATCCTTGCACCCTTGTTTGTATATGGAAAACAGGGGGGGAAATGGAAAACGGGGAACTACGAGCAATATTTATTAAGTTTTAAATGACAAAAGCGGTGTCGATTCAAATGTTCTAAACGTTTTTAATCTTAAAGAGGCTGCAAAATTGGATATCTTTTTAAGTGGAATCATTTGCATTTGTTAATTAAGTTGTTTGAAAGCGTTTTCAGCTTGTTTAACATAAAACTTTTTTTCTGATACCATTATAAAAAAAATTGCTAATTAATAATAAATTGTAATTAAATTCAACTCTATTAATAGTCTTGTCTGGATTATGTACGTACAAAATCGCACAAAGAAAAAAATGTGCTTTATAGGAAGATTGTTATCGGCGAAAATTTTTTTCGACTTTAAATTTTGCACAAGTAGAACTAATAATTAATTAAGGTTTTAATCTAAGAAGAAAACAATTTTAATTACGTCGTAAAAAAGTTTTAATGAGCTACAGCATTACAACTAAAACTAGGTGTATAGTAAATAAATACTTAGTGGCACGAAAGTGTCACTAAGCAATAATGCAATATACAAAGTATTAGCCACGAAAACGACAAAAAGGGAGAGAAATCGCACGCTTGTTTTCTTTAAAGTGACCGTAATTTTTAATTAAATCCTCTCCAATCGATCTAATTAATCTTTAGTGCTTTTCCTGTGACCTCTAACTCGACCTGATATCGCTTCTTGGTTCATTCTTTGCCTTTTATGTATATATGCAAGTTGATGTTTTCAATGGATAACCTAATAAAGGACCCCGTTTTTTATAAATGGGAAGTTTCAAAAGATTTAATGAAAATTTCAAACCTCCAACAAATTATTATTAACATATTGCAGCATTTAAAGTATTTGTATTGCTTTATACAAAACAGCATCGCACTGTTTTATTATTTCAAGCATAATTAATTTTTGTTTCTATACCAATTGCCTCTGAAAGATTTCACAACTGTTGAAAATATTAATTTTCTTGCTCCCATGTCCCGTTTCTGCACATAATATTCAATTGTTATCATTTATTGAACAGCTCCACATATAATTTCTTTTATAAATATAAATTTTTTAATATAAATTTTAATTCGTGCTCATAAAAACTCCAACCAAATTTTGTATTCATCGAGAAATGAAGCACCTAACAAATTGTAATGCAACTGTAACAAATAAATTAATTCATTATTTTTGTTTATGTTAATTCCATTTGGTTATGTACATTAAAGGAATGATATGCAAGAATATAAATTTTAGATGAATGTTTATGTTTTATTAAATGTTTTACATTAAATTATAATTTGAATGCAAATTCATATAGAATAATGTATCACCCCGGCTGGGAGTCAACCCCAAGACCCTACGCTATCTAGGAGATATCTCTTCCAACTGAGCTACCGGGAGACAACTATCAGCAGAGTGACAAACTTTCCATATAAATTAGATATATAACAAACATACAAAGTAACTAGATATTTTTTGAATTTTATTAATGAAGATCAACAATTCCCATTATGTATGGAATATAGTATATATCTCGGTAAATATCGACTTTATAAAAAAATTTGTTATATAAAAGTTGTTTAACATTTTATTTTCCATAATAAGATAGCATTCAATTGTTTTTATTTCAGAAAACAAATGAGTAATGAATAACACTTTTTTTTAAATAGCAATGTACCCTTTCATTAGGCTCATTTGATAGAGATTTTTTTCTCTTTTCGATGACCTAAAATCTTAGTACCCTTATATCAGAAAATTTTTTAAAAAACGTAAAAAATGTTTATTAAGTTAATTTCACCAATAACATGAATCTAGATATCCGAGATCGTAAAGTATCTCGAATTATTATCCTAAATTAAACAAATGTGCATCTACATAATGTACAAAACAAAACAAATGAACAAAAAACAAAATAAAACAAATGAATAGAAAATTATGTACGGCTCTTATAAAGCTTGAAGACAAAACGAAATTAGCAATAAAATGGTTTTCATGGCAATAAGTATTCAAAATGTTCACCATTAACTACAAGGCAGTGGCCCAACCTATCACGAAAAACTTGAAAAGAATTTCTGAGCGATCTGGGAGAAATTACT
Organism: Agrypnus murinus; assembly: GCA_929113105.1. Taxonomy (NCBI): domain Eukaryota; kingdom Metazoa; phylum Arthropoda; class Insecta; order Coleoptera; family Elateridae; genus Agrypnus; species Agrypnus murinus. Next base: position 31,880,710 of record OV816031.1, read on the forward strand.
GCAGCTTCATTTTGTATTCGTTGCTCTAATTCGGCCAGATTCTGGGGTCGGTTTGTATACACTTTTGATTTTAAATATCCCCAGAAGAAGAAATCGCAAGGTGTAAGACCCGGAGATCGGAGAGGCCACTCCACAGACCCTCTTCTGCCTATCCAACCAAAATACCACATTTAAATATCGGCGTACATCTAAATGATAGTGGGGCGGTGCTCCATCTTGTTGAAACCAAAGATCATCAAGATTTGCTTGGCAAGCTGGAATAATCTGCTGTTGCAATAATTGCAGATAACGGTCACCAGTTAGAGTACCACGAATAAAGAAAGGTCCAATTATGTGATCTGCACAAATTCCCACCCATACGTTTAATTTTTGTGGTGTTTGGGTATGATTTTGGTTCATCCAATGGGGATTTTCAGCGGCCCAATATCGACAATTATGCCTATTTACATTTCCATTTAAACAAAACGTAGCCTCGTCAGAAAAAAACAATATTATTAAGAAAATTTGGATTGTTGTTGATTCGCTCCATCATAAATTCACAAAATTCAACACGTCGATCGTAGTCATCTTCGGATAATTCTTGCAATAAAGTCGGTTTGTACGGATGTAATTTTTCTGAATGTAATATTTTCTGTATTGAACCTTTACTTACGGCATGGTTTAAACTTAACTGACGAGTTGAAATGTTTGGATTTTCTTCGATTTCTATTAAAACATCGAGCTTTTTATCTTCATTTGTCGCAGACCTCTGTGGACCAGTCTTCACCAGATCTTTAACGTTGCCAGTTTCCCTAAACCGTTTTGCTAACTACTGACTGAGTGATTGGTTCTCGATGTGGATAACGCTCATTAAAAGTTTCACATACTTCTAATTGTGTTCGTTTGCGATCCCCATAACCGACCATAATTAAAATTTCTATACGTTCAGTTTCTGTTAAATGAACCATTTTTATTTTTCCATGTACCAACAACTTAATTAAATAAACAAACTTCTGTCACAATAAAAGCCTACAATCAATTGTTAAGACAAATGAAAGAGATCTCGGATATCTAGATTCATGGTATTGGTGAAATTAACTTAATAAACATTTTTTACGTTTTTTTCAAAAATTTTCTGATATAAGGGTACTAAGATTTTAGGTCAGCGAAAAGAGAAAAAAAATCTCTATCAGATGAGCCTAATGGTACACCGTGTGACTTTTTTACTATAGGAAGCCTCAATAATTAACGCCGCGTGTGAGTGCTTTAAAACAACTCTAGCGGTGATCTCTATTAAGCAGTTATAATGCAGGAAAGAATGTCTTAACGAAACGCGCGTTTTGATAGGACAATGTTTACTACATTTCAACGCGTTCATGCGTTGTATTGCAGTAAAATTTATTTTACTTGATCTTTATTGGGACCATTTCTTACCACGTTCCAACGCTAAGTAAACAATGCCAATACGCCTCCCGGTAGCTCAGTTGGTAGAGATACCACCTAGATAGCGGAGGATCCTGGGTTTGAATCTCAGCCGGGGTTATACATTTTTCTATATGAATATGCATTATTACAATTGAATGTAAAACATTTACCAACAAATAAAAATTAACCTTCATCTAAAATTTATACAGTCAATTTTGTTTCGGAATGATTCAGAATAACCTAGATGCAATATTGATGTTGTCAGCGAATTATTGATCTTCGTTAATAAAATTCAAAAAGTATCTAGTTACTTTGTATGTTTGCTAAATATCTAATTTATATGGAAAAAATTGTCACTATGCCGATAGTCGTCTCCCAATGGCTGAGTTGGTAGAGATACCGCCTAGATAGCGGAAAGTCCTGGGTTCGACTTCCAGCCGGTGTGATACATTTTTCATATATAATTTAACAAATGGTCTAATTTTTTCCGACAAAATTTGTCAGTTCAGGAATGAGTAGCTTTTGCAACGAATAATTTTCCAAAAGCAAAAGCTACGAATGTCTTAAATGACAAATTTTGCAAGAAGAAATTAGACCACTAGTTAAATTCGGCTTGATAATCCATCGAGCAAATTTTTATTTGTTTTGACATGAAATCTTTAACTGAGAAAAAACCATTAGTGGTTTTTTTCACTATAAGCTAATTTCATTGGTCCCAATGTGAAAAATTCGGTAATTTGATTGGTTTGATTTGATTTTCGAGTTGGATTGTCTATATAAATTTGCATTCAAATTATAATGTAATGTAAAACATTTACCAATAATGTATGTCTATTTTAAAACACTTTTACAAATAAAGGATAATTTCGAATTTCCGCCATATAAATATGCCCGACCTCTAACCTTTAAAACCAAAAATGAAAAAAGAATTATTCACTTGTCAAAACGAATCTGCATGTGTGTATTAGCTTGTGATAACATATTGAGATAAATGATAAAAATTTACTTAACGAATTGCAATTTCAGCATATATTAAATACAAATATAAAAATATAATAGAAAAACAGACATGCTAGCATATTAATTTTATTCAATTGATAGGATACATGCGAGGTTACATGGAAATTTATAATATAGAACAGAGATATAGGAGTATGTTAGGTATCGATGGTCCTTAACCTCATTTTTTATGAGGTGTTGGATTTATAAAAAGGATATGAAGTATTTAGGTTGTTTTATAGTAATAAATGTTTTATTCAATCCCGGTCACATGTTAGGATGGTTTCTCCATTTTTCTGGAAGGTTTTATGTTCTTGTTAGATTTGAGTTTTACGAGTTTCCAACGTAGAACAGATTTTTCTTTCTCCCAGAAAATTAAGTCAGTTTCGGGTACATATATCACTGGAAATGGTTATATTAGATCAGTAATTTAATATTTATACTGTTACAATTTGCTTACAAAGTCTTGCATTTACAAGATTTGAGTTCATAAGATTGAAGGTATCAGCTTTGTAGATATCCATTGATTTTTCAAATGTTGGTTTTATTTTGATGATTTGCATTATTGTTTGAATGCAGGCACATGGAGTACTGTGCTCTAGACAAGATTAGTGGAAGTTTGAATTCATTTATATGGTTTACTTGTTTATACTTGCAAAAGCATCATCAGTTGATGTCTAAAACGAGATATTATTTTTTAAGTTAAATTTTTCTTTGGTATTTTGTTATAAATTGTGTAAACTTCATATGTTTGCATTACCTTGTGTAGTTATGTAAATTTTGTATATACATAGAATTAAATTTTAATGAGATGGGTGAGAGCTGATTGTTTTTATTGATTTTCTTTGTTATTGTTCAATTTAGAAAATAAGTGTCTTATGTCATTTTAACCGTCTCTTTGCCAGCTACTTTTCTGTCTTTTTAGAATTTAGTTTAGTGTTAATTTTCATCAGATGCTTTCGTTTGTGCCGTCAAATGTTTTACGAAATCATATAAATCGACCCCGGAAAAAGAACAAATTCAGTCGATAAAGCGAATTCTAAGGATCCACGCTCGACTCATATTCAAAAAGCCTAAAATAAAGTATTAAATATGCATAAAGTAAATATAAAGTTAAATATACATATTGTATATTAAATATACAATATACGTATATAAAGTATTCAAAATAATTTGTATGGATTTAGCTTTCAATATTACTGGATCACAGCTGATTTGGAATAAAAATGTTTATATTATCGACTGAGTACAAAGATTATTTCAAGGATAAATCATCAACAGATTTGGTTTGTTAATCATAAAATTAATTATTAATTGTTCTTCTTCACTATGATAACTGCTAAACACATCTCCAGGATCAAGTAAGTACTTCAAATTTCTATTGTTATTACAAAATTATAAAATGACTTCCCAATAACTTCTTGGACAGAAACATATATTTCAATATTGGTACACAATTTTACTATTATTAAATTAAGTTCACAAAGTTTTAATACCAAATTTTTTCCTTCGCTTTATTTACATCTCACCCTAGGAGATTTTATTGCCTATTGCCTATTATACTACCTTTTTTTAAGACTCAACACCTGTAAATTAATTTATCGAAGCATCTCCAAGCTACCCTTGGTATAATACATTTTTATCTACTAATTACTTAGCTTAGCTGCCAAAAACCAGAAGTGTGGATAGGAAAACATAACCGTTTCTCTATTTAGTCAAAAAAGAAAAATTTTACAAACTAATAAATAATTAATAATTAAGAATAAAGAATAATTAAACAAATAAATTCACTCAGATACTAATTTTGCCTAAGCGTTAACCTAAAGGACTATCTACATCCCAGCAAGTTAAAATAAAAATAAGTAAATAATAAAAAGAAATAATGTGATTAATAAGGAAGGTAAGTCTAGATTTTTTCCTGCTATTAGATATAAATAATTAATAAATAACTTAAAACTCCTGCGACACTCTTTAAAAATTACAAAGGTAAAATGACCTTAATAAATTTATTTGTTAACTAAGTGTTGTACCCCTAACCCAATAATAAAACCATAATTCAATAATTCAAATTAATTAAAAAAAACAAATTGATAAATTTTAATTTCGCATCTTATTAAATTAATTAAATTAATATAAATGCAGGTGCAGGCCATACTAAAGATTAGATTAAAAAGTTAAATGTTATCAATCTTAGTGGTAACTTGAAATGTTAGCAATACAAAAAATTCTTATCTTATCTAAACCAAAATAAAATTAAACAATTTCTAAATAAATGGCCCTATTTATTTGTTAAGTAATTAATCGCCCTGATAAGAATTCAAAAGATCTCTTCCTTCCGAGAATCCACATTACTCCTTTCCCGGACAAAGTGTGCCTATCGGACTCGTGGAGAAAACGTCAGTAGTGAGTTTATTATTCGAAGATGAGATCTTTTTGAAAAATCAGGCTTCAAATCCAATTTTCAAAAGAAAAGTCTGCACTGTAGCATATGCATACATAAAAACTGTGAAATAAAAGAAGAGAGACAATATCCATCGAATATTGAAGAATTCATTTGCAAAAAGATTCTCACCTGAGATGAAATACGCCTTAAGAAGAGACACCGTTACCAAATCTGCAAAATTACGTGTAACTCCATTCAGTTAAGATTTAGCCTACTTCTTACAAAGAAAATTTGTGATACTCGCTTTAAGGGAGTTTTCAAAATAAAATGCATAGCGTAGAAGATAGTTAAGTCTAGAGGAAGGAAAAACTGCGCACACGCCGAATTAGATTATGAACAGCTTATCAAAAGCTAAATGCATTTTTGCAGGTAACATCCTTATGAATTGATTGTAGCAAGCACTTTATGAAATATGAATTCATCGCAACTGTCCACAACGAAACATAGTACTTAAAATACTTTTCTGCTGAACGAAAATATAAAAAGCACTTTATTCATTATTTAAGCGGCCTAATACAGTATGATATCACATATATGTTTGTAACTTTGCATTTGAGGTCACCAAGAAGGTCAGTGGGATAACGCTGATGACGGTTATGTAATTAAAAAAATGATAATTACAATGCTGACAAATTTTACAAAATTGTTAAAAAGGTAGTTTTCATTAAAAGAATTCAGGAAAACAAAAATATGTTCTTAAAACCCATGCAGCTGAAACTCCTGTCTCTGACACTGGAAGAATCAACAAAGTTAAAAATCTCAAGTATTCTCAACAATCGAATTGTTTAGTAATAGCTTCATATTCTTTTACAATCATTTCCTCCCGAAGAAGGTTTTACACTACTACGAAATAAGCTTTGTTCTAAGGCTTTATTTAATTGATGACTCAATATAATTTTTCTTTTGGTGTCAAAATTACGTCACTAAATTTGAGTTTAAATTGATTTTAAAAACTGTTTTTCATAAAAATTATTATACAAATAAATTCAAAAAATCACTTTGTTAAATACCGTTTCAAAGTAGGCAATAACGCTTCATTCATATTTTCTTTGTTGCCCATCCGTTGTCTGTTGCTAATTTTAACATAATTTAGCTGTGTAAATCGAACTGGCCCATACCTTAAGGGATGTTGATGCGGATAGATGCCTCTTACGTGTACGAGGTACTAGTCTGATTTCTACTTTAGGTCAAGTCGGACACCACCGAGTTATCGAGGCACGAAGCAAATAACTGTGGCATAGGGTGGGCAATTATCCAAGCCCAGTCCGTACTTAAACTGGCTTCATATAATTGGTAATAAAGGTGAGTAACAGTGATAGTTCGCATACTGGACTAGACGTTCGGAGGCTCCCTAAAGAGCTGGACTCCGATGGCCAAACACGTTAATAGCTTCAATTCTGGGTCTATTAATCTGGAGAGCTAGTAGAGGATGGATTGCAACCTCAATCTTGTTAGTGTAAGCTGGTAGTATTCTCAAAACAAATTTTGGTACAGTCGCAACAAAGTTAGAAACCGCTCTCGAAGCGTTTACTGTACTAAATATTTATAACTATGGATAATATGGATTGTATTAAAACAGTTCATGAAATAAAAGCACGTCGTCTTTCCAACTACCAAAAAGGCAAAGACGGCGTTTGTTTGCTTAAATTTAAAAAGGTAAAAGGCGTTGGAGCAAGGAAGCTAGATATTAATGTCGACACTACCTTAATTGTTGCCATGCCTAAAATGTAGCTTTTATCCACCCTACTCAGCAGATCAGCACTCTCAGACGATTCGCCTTACAATGCGATGACGCCACAGCTTGTTCGAGATAGTATACAACATATTAATTCAAAGTGAATTCTTGCAGTTTGTTGCAACCGTTCTTTACTTACTCCAACTGACTGCAGCCAGAATATGTAACTCCACGTAAATCAGAATCACTCTATATAGTTCCTACTAGCCCGATTCACTAAATGAGCCTTCACGAACATACATCACAGAAGGTCAAAGCTGTGTATAGGCTCAGAACTCGATTCTAGATTACTTGATTTTAACGCCACCAATCAGGCACAGCCAAATTCCGGTTAGAAGAGTCAGTTATATGACAGCTGTTATGATCTACATATAGCATCCAGGCCAGGATTAATACTAAAGCCTACAAAGCTCGGGCTTCAGGCGATACCTTTTGGGGTTGCCAGCGCCAAACATGGTTCGCATAATCGTAGATTCATAGAAAGATCTGCGACTGGATCGCCGCCGGAAGTATTCGTGAAGGCTACAGCAAACTGCTCTGGAGAGCGTTCATTTTCAATCTTCAAAAGGACAAAAGATTATCGTAGGTCCTTCTCTTGGTCAAGATAAATTAAATGTCCTATCAATTTTATGCATTGAATCAGAAATAACTGATTCTGTAAATTTTCAAAATAGTATGGATACATTTGCCAAAAGATCACGTAAAAAATGATTGCGTAAATTAATTTGGGTTTAAATTTATATTAATAATTTACTTAACTTATATAAACTTATTTTAGTTTATAAGAAAATTGATAATAAACATATCTAAACATAAATAAAACACAATATAAATCTTGCCTTTGATACGTATACTTTTATTCATCTAAAGTCTGGTCGCGTTAACTATTCGAAAAGCGTAAACAAATTAAATGGAACGAACGCTATTGGTGGGCGAACTGATTGAGTGATGACGTTTACTTAAGTGCGGAAATGCGTATTAATGTTCATCTTACACGGTCTGTTGCATTTATGTTTATTGTGTAAGTGTCGTTATTCTGTACATTCAAAAAATGGCCGAAAACTTTGAAAATGTTCCTTGAATGAAAAGGAAACAATTTCAAAGGGAAGACTAAAATTTAAATATGATCGTATGTATGTTTTATTTTACCAGTTAAATACATAGTTTGCAAATTTTTTTAATAAGAACAGCTATTTCGGCTTTGAACTTTCATTTATTATAGTGGGCGTCTACATAGGAAAAATGTCATTTTTAAGACAAATATTTCTTTTAAACTTCGTTTTTTTAGCGGTAATGATAAGTAACGAGTCTAATTTAATTGTGGCGTTAAACATTTTCATCGTCGTTTTGGATTTCACGCGTTAGAACGTATACTATAAGCGGTAACGCAGCATTATGTGAACATAGTTTTGAGCGGTCACCTGACCACTTTTTGTTTATGCTTTTCGAATAGCTAACGCTACCGAAGTTTAATGATATATCATCAGAAGGCGTTAGTCGTAGTAGAGCTTCAGGGCGCCCAGATGGCATCTTTCATTATCGAATAGTTTCAATAAATAATAAGCCAACATTCAGGAATTAATTCTTGGCTATCTTTCATTCTCTAGGTCTAAACTTCTATTTTCACCCTAATTTCATGTCTTGCTGTGATTTCAACTTCTTGTAATTTCGAACTAACAAATCGAATATTTGTCCGATTATGACATATGAAAGTGTGAATATTTGGTGATATACTTGTGTACTTTCTTTTAAGGATGGGTTTTTCTTAAGATTAATAAAAGATAAATTAGCCAAGATAATTGTAAAGAAAAAAGAATCTAAAAACATGTTGAGGTATAGATAATTTTTCAGATCGAGTATTCATAAAATATAATAAATCATGATCTGATGTGGTGTAACACCATCCTGTTGAAACAGCATTTAAAGCAAGATGGTTAATTATCGAAATTAGCTACAGTTTTCGCCTCTATTTAATCAATCACACATTATTCATTTGTTATTAGCGCATTAATATTAAAATTGCATCATTTATTAAAAATGAAAGTACAGCTTTCAACTTTTTCTTTAATTGCTTATAGATACATATTTCCCAATTACAATTATGATAGAGTTAGCAAAAAATTAGTGATTATTAATATGAAACAAGGAACTTCCTGGCCGCTACTTCAATAATAGAATATGCAATCAATAAAAATCAATTTATTGCATACCATCAAAGATAACAGGAAATAAATAATTTGAGAGTGGGTTTCTTAATAATTTCTTTTATTTATAATAATATTAACTTCTTTGATGACAGTTATTTCACTTAAATAGAATAGAGCGCGATTACACTTTTATTATAGCAAAATAATAATTAACTATATATAAAAGAATTTTGTTTGTATTCGTATCCTGAAGAAATATTTTTATACTTTTACCATTTGAAGTAGGAAGTTGTATAAAAGATGTAATAAGAGATCGTTAATTGTACAATCGCTGTACCAACCCACGATTGTAATTTTGTCAAGAAATTCAAGGTCGGCTAATATAATTTTTTTTTATCTCTCTTTATGCTGTATGTGTGTCTGTGTAAGAATACTTTGTAACGTATCTGATTGTGAATTAATTCTACCTATTGTGTGCATTGTTATATCAAAAATCAATAAAATAGCGCTGTTACGAGGTATTAACATTAGGCTATTGTTACAAATGATGCACGGCCTTTTAATCAAGTAGGTGGTAAAGTAATTGTGCGGAAATTATCAACACTTTTTTAAAATAGAGACAATAAAGAACACCTGATAGTAAAAGGAAGAAGTCAAAAAGATTATTTTGTAATATTATGACAGTTTAAACCTTAAGGCACAAAAAACACCCATATTGATTATCTATGCGAGATTGTCGAAAGATGTCATTGCTGTTACTTCTTGCTATTAACTCTCAGGGTGTATGTATATAAATGTATTGTAGATGATCTCATTTGTTTAATAATGCGCCTCGAAAAGACAACACTAAATATTTATACAAATCATAAATCTCTGTCATTTATCTGGGTTTGGTCACAGCAGCGTGACTGCGTGACGTCAGTTGAATCAGTCAGTTGGATCTATGATAAAGAATTCCTTATTTATCACATCGTATTCATTCATTCATGGTCTACCTCTTGAGTTGACTAAAAAAACACAGTAGTGACGATCTCGCTTATCTAACAGTATCTTATCTAATCATTGGGTAGCATTTTTGTTTTCTTTTAGTCTCTACCTCTATTAGTAGAAACAATAAAAGGCAGACAGACGGACGACAGTTATGTTTTCATAAGTGATAAATATTTCATTAATCATTATTGTATTATTAATAGTAAAAGTCACTTTTGATAGTGGATGCAGTCTAATAACTCCGTGGTATTTATTCAAGGATATTTTTTGATATCATTAATTATGTTGTCGCATGTTTGTAAAATCAAAATATCATACACGATTTAATGAAAACCATTCATGTTTAGAATAATAGTATTTAAAACAAAACAGGTCCTACTATGTAATCTTGTGGAACTCCCCTGCCTTTTAAACTGTTACGCGAACAAATTTTCGGAATTAATCTTTTCTGAATGATTAGCCAGTATCTGACAAATTACATATTATTATGATTTGTATTCTATTTTCAATTTATATGCGCAATGGTTTTAATCTACACTATTTAAAATTAAAATAATTTCGTTGGGAATAGGAAATAAAACAATACAGATCAATAAATAAAATTGTACATATTCAAAAATCCAATCAACTAAACAAACATCAATTAATACATATTTTCATAACAACTAAAATTGGCCATGAATTGCAAGGTTGACTGGATGGAATTGTAAATTTTATTCAAGATAACAAATATGCGATGCTTCATTGTCAATCCAATCGAACCTATCGTTGTGATTGTACTGTAATGATATATACATCATAAAATCAGTCATTACATCTATATTACCTCAAGAAGGCATTGCATGCTAAGTGATTGCCATGACAACAGTAATCAACAACAATAAGAAAAATAAATATCTCATAGAAGTAAACATGTCTTTTATTGTCTTCTACAAGAGTTAACATATAAGTAGTGTACAAGACCACACACAAGCAACCTGTATTACTACATTAATCTTCAAAACACATTTACATTGGTGACCTCCGACGCTACGAAAGAAGTACTTAGATAATCGACACCATATCTTCAAATATTCCATTGGTCTGGTTTTCTGTCTCCACCGACAAACGCAACCTGCAACCTGGAGTTCCTAGAATTGGTTATTTGATTATCTCACGCAAGCAGTCGACTTTCAGAAGTTTATAAATATCCTTTTTTATCATTTAAATAAGATAAGTAAACTATATTATATTGGTTACGTTTCAATATGGCGCAGTTAAAAGCAAATTTAGTTAAATTTCCTATTTTTGACAGTTCACATATACACATGTCAATAATCTTAATAGATAGCTACTTTGACTTCCTACATATTGAGAACGAGATTCAAAGATATAATGTCCTAATTCATAACTTGCCATATAACAACTGCATTCGAATCTAATCATGTTTATTGATAACAATAAACTTTCATTCGAACCATACACCACGTTCATCAACGAACTATTAAACTTTTACTTGGGTACTTCTATGGAGAAACCTACTCCATTCAACCCAAAACCAAAATCAAATACTATTGCTTCTCCCAAAGAGATTACAGATTTTTGGTTACAGCAAAATGATTCACCTGAATTTTTTAGTCTAGTTAACCTATTTAAAAACGAAATCATTTATCCTTGTAATTTCATAAACACAAACTGTAATCAAATATCGCACGATCCGTCACAAATTCAGGATTCTAACCCCCAATTGAGTGACGATACTCAAAACGTCATTTATCAATGCAATGACTTTTTAGATGTGTCAGCATCCACTGATACTTTCTGTGTTGATAAACCTGGCCATTCAATTATTGAAAAGCACGTTTCGCAGGTTAATACTTCCATTACAGAAACTATTACAAATAATTTAATTTCAGAAGTGCATTTATCCCACAACCAAACAGAATCAAAATCTCCTACAAACATTAAAAAAACATCACAGTCAGTTAGGGTACCGCTAAAATTGAATCCTAACCAAGGTGTTTTAAATCAGAAATTGTAAGAGCTTCCGAAGGCCGACGGTTTGGGGATATCAACCGCCGTATCTTCTACGTAGACTTCCTTGGATCCAGAAAATAATTCCTGGAATCTAAAAGCTACAACACCTCCAGTTCCTGATGGAAATCACATCAATAACGTTCCTCAAGAACCAAAAGCTACGACACCCGTAGTAACAGCTCCTGAAAAATGTCTTCAGCAATTCTCGGACACAACGATGCCGACATCTCTCGTTTCGCCATTGGAACGATGCCATAAGAAGAGATTGTTCTTGGATATAACAGGATTAATATCTTTTTTTCTTTATTTAATTTTGATGTTTAGGTTGTTTTCTCGGATAACCATCAACGAACTTCGCAACAACCTTAACCAACAAAATGTTGTTATGTCAAACGCGAGATTTTATGCAAAGGTCACTCGATTAAACAGCCTTATTACATCGTAATTAGAACAATGCGAACATTCGACTTTTTGCTAACCGAGAAAATTACAACAGTGCAACTGCTATTGACCGAACTCAAATTATCTTATCATAATAGCAAAATCCATTTCGCTAATAAACTTTGGCATTATGTGCAGTTTCCTGTGCATGTATAACTTTCTAGTTATACACCATAAACACAAGTGCAAAAATAACAGTAGTGACTTATATTTTGCCACGTGAGCCTTGTCAACTCGACATTACGTGATATCATACATTGATAACATTCAACTAATCAATCCTGAATAGCATTTGGACCTCCCAAATATCTGTGCTACCGGATTAAGCTTCAAGTGTTCATTCTCCTCAAATAACAGGATACAAGAAGATTCAATCTTACTCTCCAACAGGCAATTTCACCTAGTACTTCCTACAATCTTAGGACAATGCTATGAATGCTGCCTCTGTTTTATGAGTACAACCCCACTTCTTCCATTCCTACGGACAAAATGAATACAACTACGTTTATCAATGTTGACCACAAACTTAGTACTCAGGGTAACGCTTTTAGATTACATTAACATAGTTATTTTTAATTTTAAAAGTTACAACAAATAAATCGTAACGCAAGCATCACTTGTTCACGAAGCACTTATTATGTTGTTCCTTGGTTTTGTTCACGTTCCTAAATTTTATTTCTTTCTTTCTAGTAAGAATTACAGAACGTCCTAACAAGTGATGCCTGTACCATCAAGTTTATTTTAATTAGGTTAAGTTTGCGACATCACCTTGCAATAAGCAACACATGTTTGGCCCTAAGCAATTGATGCCCCTTAGCTATCAGCAGCAAAGGCCTTTCAATTCTTTGGTTTTTAGCACCTAATTATTAGCATAAGTTTTATTGTCATAGCATGTAAGGAACCATTGAAAAGATGTAAACGACCTCAATTTTTTTGTAGCTAGTATACATTAAACATCCCAATACATACAAGTACGACATTAATGTATGCTATTTTGTTGAGGAATGCATTAAATGCCCTTTTGACTCACGGCTCATTTCTTTTGGTACATGTTCAGCCTTTTTTTACCCGGGGTGTAATGTAATGATACTCATCATAAAATCAGTCATTACATCTATATTACCTCAAGAAGGCATTGCATGCTAAGTGATTGCCATGACAACAGTAATCAACAACAAGAAGAAAAATAAATATCTCATAGAAGTAAACATGTCTTTTATTGTCTTCTACAAGAGATAACATATAAGTAGTGTACAAGACCACACACAAGTAACCTGTATTACTACATTAATCTTCTAAACACTACAGTACTAGTGTCTAATCCAACTACAACACAGATCTATCCACTTCAACAAGTTTAATAAATCCCATCTATGTAGTATTATTTAACCACTACAATAACTTCTTAAAGGCTGCATTCAAATCAATTAGCTATAAGGGCCACGTTTTCTGAAGACTGAAGACTAGAAAATAAGGCCGGTTCTTCAAACCTTGACCAAGCAAATTTACCAATTCAGGAAAATCCACAAAGCCAGAAACAAGAACCAGAAGCACACGGAAATCACCAAGTGTGGAACAAGAACCCTCAGTTCAACCCACACACTCATCTCACAACTTCAGTACCGGTTAAACAGAAAACTGATCCCACAGCTGCATTGTTGATTAAACGGAAACGCTAGACACAACTGCAACCCAGCATTCCACATTAAAAAAATGATTTCTTAACCACTTTTTTAAGACAACACTAAGTAAGGTAAAGGAACATTAGAACGGACTAAAACAAAAAGGTCAAAAGCATCTCTTTCTGAAAAGCCTGGGTGTGCACTGTATCACTGAAACAAAGCAGATAAAACTAGGATACAAATTCAGTTCACGCACCAGAAATGCACGTAACTACTTTTTTGGTACACGCTCTCCAAAATGATTATTTTCGGGATTACTTTGACAACGCAAAACGCTTCTTTAGCAACCTCAACTGTCATAGCAACATAAAACGCCGCTAAAACCCTTTTAAAGGCCTAGTACTTAAAGCTGCTATGGCAACACTTTAGCGGATTTTTTTGTTAAAATATAGATAATAAATACAAATATAAAATTCAACAGTTACAAAACGAAATACAAATTTTTATGTTGAACCATAAAACGAAAAATTACAGTTATAAATGTTATTAGTTACAGTTATAATTATTTCCTGTAAAAGTACTTTCTTCCGCTGCTCCTTTTATAGTTTCAACAGTAGATGCGGTAGCAACATAAGTTAAATCTGAAAAATCATTAATTTTATTGGAAGAAGTTAACGTTAGTGTAGCATCACCATGAGTAATATTTAAAGAAGTTGAGGTCGATGCGCCAGTAACAGGAGTTGTGTTCTCGGTTGTGTCTAAAGAAGTTGACTGATACATTTCCCCTTTCCCCATAATTAATTTTGCAACCTTCTTCTTTTGCTCGATTGAGTCCTCAATGTATCCTTCCGCGACTGATGTTGATCTCCACCCACCTAAACGTTTCAAAGTTACCAACTCTGCTCCTGCATCTGCAACCAACGTAGCAGAAGTACGCCGAAAACAATGTCCCGTATACAACTCAGGATTAGGAAGCTTCAGGTACTGCGCCACAACTGAAGGCATTTTTCCAAATGTGTGTATTCCAACACGCTGAATTGTACACTTCTTATTCCGGTAATTTACAAAGAAATAATTGTGGTTTACCACAGGTGGGCGGAGACGGGCATATTTATGATATAATTCCAAAGGGTTGATAGCTTCGGCGTCAGCAGTCACAGAAAACACTCGTTTTTTGTTTGTCTTCGTATCGGCCAGAGTCACAATTAAAGAATTACCCATATCGACAATATCAGAAACTTGTAGAGAATGCAATTCTTCCCGTCTACATGCTCCGCAAATACCAATCACAAGAGCCACTTTTGTCATCAGATATATGTCATCACTAGCTTCTTTTAAAAATTTATTTACCTCTTCCCTTGACAGCACTTTAGATTTTTTTGATTCGTACCCCACAGCATTACGTTTCAAAAAAGCGATCACATTTGAATAGTTTTCTAGTTTAACACCTTCTTTTACACCTAAAGTTGCTTTAAGCATTGAATATTTACTCCATAATGACGAAGGTTTTAAAATTTTCGATTTTTCGTGTAGATATGTCAAAATTACTTCCTCACTGACAGTTCCAACATTGTTTTTCACTTCCCACTCTTTAAATAACTGATATTCCTTTTCATACTGCTCCCTAGATTTGGCTGGTAATAAATTCAAGATAATATTCTTGGCTCTAGCTTCAATTTCTTCCGGAATCTTATCCATTTCGTGTAATGTGTGAATGTGTGCATACAATAACAAACTTTTTTCACAAATGCAATTGTTTCAACAAATCAGTTCCTTGCTATGGTTACCAATTACTGGCTTACTTATAAATTACAATGGAAAGTGATCTGCTAATTCGAAATATGAAAAATTTCGTGTTGTCTTTTGGTGAACTAGTAACAAAAAATCTTGTATGTAGCACGTACGCAAAATGTTTAAGCGGACTCATCTTCTTAAGGACTCGGCTGACGCCTCGTCCTTAATTTCGATTCGTCCGCTAAACGTACATTTTGCGTACTTGTTACATAAATAGCTATTAACTATTGAAACTCTCCGTTAATGACTCGTGAAAGACCTAGCAAACTAGCCTAAAAATTCTTGGGTATAAGGTTCCAAAAATATATTACTAGAGATGCAGGATCTCAAACACAATTACCCCTAGACAATATTATTTCGTCTTCACCTAGACTCGTCAGTAGTGGGGGGCATATATCCACTATATGTTCGTTCATGGAATTAACATTGATAGCGACAAGTGGCTGTAGTGCCATCTATATGTGTCTATACTATAAGGTGTTTAAAAGTTGCAGATTTTACCCTTGCTGCAAATATCTATGTTCTTGGTCTTGAACCTTTTAAATGTATAATAAAAATACAAAAGATGTAAAATTCTTGGGTATAAGGTTCCAAAAATAGATTACTAGAGATTCAGGATTATAAACACAAACAGAACACTATTTGGAGATGAAACAATGTTGTCTAGGTAATAGTGTTTATAATCCTGCATCTCTAGTAATATATTTTTGGAACCTTGTACCAAGAATTTTACACCTTATGTGTTTTATTATACATTTAAAAGGATCAAAATCAAGATGATAGATAGTTAATGATAATGTTGATGCCCGCAATACTTAAGTACGCTTTTTCATAACAAAAGAAAGCTGCTTTTATGTCAGGTTTTTTACTCGCTAGAATGCATTTTTTACCTTAAACTTTGCACCACACAGTGGCGCATGCTGTAACGCCGTTATAAAGACCACTACACAGTCAAAAACCGAGCAATTCCAGTACCGTCTTAAGTAGCTTACTTTTTGGACCCGCAGAAAAGATTATTTTTTCTGAAATTTTTATACGCAGCTTTTGCCGTAGATAGATTAACAAACTTGACTGCGTGGGTGTCTTTTTTGCTGCACTTTTGTTTTAATCAAACATCAAAAATGCAAAGTATAAAAACATATTCATTGGCTACAAAACTGCAAGTATCTTCTTAAAATTGGTATGTAGTATCTATACCCAAAGACCACCTCAGAATCCTGTTAAGAATTGAAAAATTCCTGAACCGGCTTAAGTAAGTTATTTGTTTGTGCCTCCAATAAATGGTTCACCCTCTAGGTACATATATCTTCTTTTCTAAAATTTCGATAGCAGCTTTTAAAGTAGAGCTTTCTTGTCACATTTTAAAAACAAACAAAATAAATACTTCATTTTATTTTACATCATTTACCAAAGTACAGTCGGTTACCACAAAGTGAAATCGAGTCCACACCTGGATAAAACGTAGCTAAAAGAGCTACAGGCGGTTGAAGGTTGGGTTGAGAACTTCTCGGCCTAGCCCAGACAGTGCTCTCTGAGTGCATAAATCCTTTGACAGCTGTGAAGTTCTAACCTTCATAAAGTCGAATTTACAGTGTCAAAACGATTGCTTCATAACTCCATGTGTATTTGCCTGCTAAAGTTTTTGTTGCAAAAAAGTGTGAAGAATGGAAAAACACGAATATCATGTTGCTATAAAATATTTTGTTTTGGAAAGCTTAACTGCCACAGAAATTAAAAAAAAGCAGGAGTCTACTGCTGCTGCTCCTTCATTTTCTACTGTAAAAAAGTGGACTGCTGAATTCAAACGAGGTGGGAAGAGCTGCGACGATGCATCGCGTCTGGGAAAACCCAAATCTGCTACCACTAAAGAAATGGTTGAAAAAGTGTCTGCTATTGTTTTAAGCAACCGTCGATTAAAATTGCAACAAATAGCTGATACTGTAGGCATATCACTGTTTTAAAAGAGTGCTTGCATTGTTTTCGGTGTGATCCAAAATACTTTATGCGACGATATATTACCGTTGATGAGACATCGGTTAATTTCTATACTCCTGAAACGAATCAACAATCTAAACAGTGGAAACATAGTGATTCTCCGTCACCAAAAAAGGCTAAGACTGTTCTTCAGCCGACAAGGTGATGGCCACGGTATTTTGGGATTTCTGGGACATAATTTTTATTGATTATCTGGAAAAGGGAAAAGTATCACAGGTGAAAACTACGCTAACTTATTGGATCGTTGGAAAGAAGAAATCGCTAAAATACGTCCACACATGTTGAGGAAAAAGGTGCTGATTGAGGTGGGTTTGAATTATTAAATCACGCACCGTACTCGCCTGATCTAGCTTCCGGCTATTTTTTCTTGTTTCCAAATTTGAAAAAATGGCTTGGAGGGCGCAAATCTTCGTCTAATCTTGAAGTCATTAATGCTGTAAACGCATATTTTGAAGACCTTAACGTTTCCTTTTATGTGGATGGTTTGAATCACTTAGAGCATCGCTGGTGACCAGTGAATCGAGCTCAATGAACAATTAAATAAAATCAAAATCAACCCTTAAAAATATTGTTTTTTATCTCAGGCCGGGAAGTTGTCAACACGTCCTCGTAGATACAGTTACAAAAAAGAAACGTTTTTTGCGCCTATTTAATTTTTTCATACAAATGATTTTTATTTCTAAAACTACACCGAATTTTGTCCTGAAGTTTTGATTACGAGTAAAATAAAGAAGTTATTTTTAGTTTGTCAAAGGCGGAACAGAAAAGTTAGCACTCCAGTTCCGAATGTCTATCTACTTCAAAAGCTGCATATCGTAATTTTAGCAAAGAATTGTACATCTAAAAGAAAAATAATTTCAGCAATTTTTCAACACAATGTCTACAGTCGAAACATGTACAACCCTTCGCGAATCATCCTGTAGATTTTCAAGCAAATTTTTGTTCTTTGTTAGTTTATAGGAGCACAAGAAATTGTGTAGTGTTGAAGCACTCGACACTGCTAGCAGAATTTCGTTGCTTTGCTCTATGTACACTTCTCATGGCACATTTTGCTTAAGGGTCCGTATTCGTCGCACACTGTGCACCTCTAATTGCATATTTGCATTGTAGCGCTGCGTGACTGATTCCATAGTTATATTCAAGTGAAGAAAAGTGATGTGAAACTCCTAGAAGGTGTTGTTTCCCATATTTTACAATTAAAAAATTAATTTTTATTTTACACTACAAAATAAAATTCTCGGCCTAAGCAAAAATTTTACACTACAAAATAAAATTCTCGGCCTAAGCAAAAATTTTATGTACTTCTAATCTCAATTCAGTTCTAATCCTGTCCTGTAGAATATTTAGAACACTTCTGTGTAGGAAAGTCGGTCAGAGTGGTAGAGAGCTAAGTGTAGAAGTATGTACTATTGGAATATCAATTGTCGAAACACACTCCGTAGACGATTTTTAAATCCTAGACTATCCCTAGGATCATGTACCGCGTACTCATAAGTATCAAACTTTTGACCCGTAATCCCTTCGTATGGATCGGGGGAATATCTGGAGGTCAAATCTGATCTCTTAGAGGTCTATGTCTATATAGATACATTTTTAATTATAACTGGAAAATGATTGCATTCACATAAACGAACTTTAAGACCAAAGCTGTACACCACACAACTTTGGTCAAGTTGCCGGCAGATGCCCGGCGCCTCCACCAAAATATGTCACGAATAACACGACAATGGCAAAGGATAGGATAATGAATAAAACAAAGATACAAAATAAACGTTACCTAAATAAAAAAAGTACGCTAATAATAATGTTACATTCGAACTGGAGTAGCTGGGAGATAATTCAAATTTTCGAATTCAACGCGCAACTAAAGAATTCGCACAGTTGTTTAAATGAAAGAGCAATTGTTACCACTGACGAGGCTATATTTCTATTTGCACGTACTTAAATGCAACTTTCTATCTCTGTGTGTTTGGCTTAAGACTCGGCAGCAGATTCTTGCTGTATACAAGATTAGCAGTTGCAGCAATTTCCGGACAAGTGCTTATAGTGCATTTATAGGTTTTGTACAAATTCTTCTTTTGTTTTCAGGTCCACTCTATTCCAGTTTCAATAACTTTAATAAGCGTTTCAAAGTTTTTTCATTCTGCGCTAATATACAGATGTGTCAGGACAGGTGGATACACTAGAAAAAGGTTTTATTGAAATATAAAAATCTGCTGTTAATAGGTATTAACCGCGCGCAAATTAAATAAACAGAAATTAATAGAATACCGATTAGCGAACACTTTAGTTCATAGTTAGAAGTTTATAGTACATCTAGGTTATGACTCATCAATCAATAAATAATATTCAAAATTAATAAATTCAATTTACAGTCTATCGATACGATTAATAATAGACTCAATACATAAACAAAGCTTGAAAATGACCTCCCAAATCAATTTCATTACAAGAAATGTTTATGCACAATCGTAAATCTTCCAACGAAAAAGAAATGGGAAATCAATGTTAGTACCGCATCCAAGGCTATTTTTTCACCACTAAATCAAAACAACATTATAAAAATATCGTGTGATAATTGTTAATAAATAAATTATTTGTTTTGTTTTTTATGCGGCTTGATATTATTAATGACTTTTAAAGGACATGGTCTGTTTATGCGTACGCTTACGTTTATGGATGGGCCCGTTCTATATTTATCGCACTAATTTTTCGATTAATGAACTAAATTTAGATTTGTTTGGTAAATATTGGTATATTAATAAATTGCATTGATGTAGGATAACAAACAGAAAATATTTACTAATTGTTTTAATGAGTTGCTGATGGATAAGAAAAGAAAATAAATTAGTGCAATACAAAACATGGGCAGAATCATCAAAGTATTTAATTTGTTAGGTTTTTAATGTTAACGTGGCGACTGAAAGGATAAAGACAAAAAGGCTAATGTCCGTTCACTAATTTTTAATTTGGATTCTTTTCGTTTTCAAATAACACGTTAGTTTTCATTTAATCAGCAAGCACGCCACTATCTCACGCGGACCGGAGTATCTATTCCAGCATTGTTATTTCCTGTTCACTTTATTTTATCATTTTATTCTAGTTAATTTTTCAAGAATTCCTATTAGTTTCAAAGTTAATATATCTTTCCTTTTGTTTGTGTATTAAAAGCGTTTTCATAAATGGCAACATATTAGGAACATTTCTTTGTCCTATTTTAAAATCGTTTAAAAATCCTATTTGGTCATCATAGTGTTTACAGTCCCTTCTTTAATTAATTTGTAAAGAGAGTGAATGTACTTTTTTATTTAATCAATGCTTGTCTTTATGAATTTAGTTTTACCCCTTTGTAAAGATCACTGTCTTTACAAAATGTTTCTTTAGAGAAACTGAAAAACCAGAAACGTAGATTTAAATCAGTTGGAAGTTAATTGATCTTTAAAACAAATAAAATATTAGCAATCAGTAAAAAGTGAACAAAACAGTTGAAAGAAGATTCTGACTTATTTGGATTTAGCATGCGTGGATTTTTTGCGTGGACAGACATTAAAAAATAAATCATAACATTTTCTTAAGAACATTGACATTTCCTTGATTTACTTTTAATTTACTAGCATTAATTGTATTTTTATTTTTTAACCTTAATTTGTGATTCAATGATATGAAATAAAGACAATTATACCTACGTGGTATTTTTATGCGACTTTCATTTAATGTATTGCCATGATTTTTGACATGCAATGGAAAGTATGCACCCCCATTCAAAACTATGTTAGATCGGTTGTATAACCTCAAGGAAAAAAATATTTAATCAAGTTTTTTAATAAAGCCAAAGAAATGGTTTTAATTTAATAAATATACACTCTAGAATACACTAGGCAGAAAAAGGATAAACTTTTAAGTTGATTTTTCTTACAACTTTTGTAAATTTTTTATTGTTCAGCTAACGATGTGGTATCGTTACCTAATTATGCAAGAAAAAATAAAATTGAGGCCATCTCAAGGCAAGTTTTGACCAAACACAGACGAGGTGCATGGTAGTGATGATGTATGCAAGTATTTGCTGCTTTATTAATGTAAATAAATTATGTTTCAAGTTAACAAAATAGTGAAATTGTTAAATCTTCTTCTTTAGTTAGATTCAATGGCTTAGGCAAAACTGTTTCATTGATGTTTTGTCAAGCAGTTCCTTGGGAACCAATTTTGAAACAACTGTGAATATCATTAAAATAAAATGTAGATTTCTGCATTTTGCCATAGCAAGCTGAATTATTTTCATGATTTTCATATTCCAAAATATCTAAATAATGTTAATTCGGATGTAAGGTTGGATTCTGTCAAAATAGGAAGATGTTAATGAGCAATTTTAAGTAATTAAGTTAAATTTAGTTATTTAATAGTTGTATAGGAAATGTGATTTGGTCGACTTTCCATAGTGGCCTTATTTTTTTACCTCAATACAAGTGTCATGTATCATTGAAAGGGAATTTTTTTGCTATCTAATAGTTATAAACAATTATGTAGTTATGTAGTATTTAGTTCTAAATACTCTTTCGTTTGTAAACAAAAAAATCACTATAGTCTTCTTTTGTTTTGAAAAGGATACACTAAAAAGAGTAACCAATTTAGTGAGAAACTCTCTGATATTTTATATTTTTTAAGCAGTGCACTTATTTTCAGAGCAAAATTTTAAAATTTAAACGTTATGTTGTGAGTTTTGAAAATGTAAACATACCAAACGTCAAAAAGTTAGGTTATATTTTGTTTAAATGTCAAAGTGTTTAATAATCATCAAAGATCTTTAAATTTCACTATTTCTTTTAATAATAATTACTTTTAATTGATATAATAGACAGCGTTATGAATTTATTTGTGGAATATTATTCATTTACAAAAAGAAAATTTATATGGATAATGGAAATATTAAATTCGTTATAATTTGGATGTTGGAAGGGAATTTATAAATTTAATCATTAAATGGAATTACCATATCTCAAGCAAGCAGCTGGGTTTTAATATTTTTTATGAATATCGTTTATTTGGATATTATTTGAAAGAGAGGTGAATGTTTGTCTTTCAACCATTTTAGTTTTAAACCATTAGAAAAAAAATTGCTGTGTTGTTGCAATTTCAATAGGTAAACTATTGGCGCCAAATTTTGATTTAATTAAAAAAAGATTAAGGTATTTATTTAGTTAGTATAGTAAAATTTAGTAATAAGATTGTGATGATGCCAGAAATATTACTCCTCGGACAAAAGGCATTAAA
Source organism: Agrypnus murinus (assembly GCA_929113105.1). Classification (NCBI taxonomy): domain Eukaryota; kingdom Metazoa; phylum Arthropoda; class Insecta; order Coleoptera; family Elateridae; genus Agrypnus; species Agrypnus murinus. The sequence continues at coordinate 31,903,564 of OV816031.1, forward strand.
CTTTCTTAGGATTGATTTTTCATTAATAGATAGTATCAACATTTCAGTTTCTTTTATAATTTAATTTTTTTAATTTTGTTGTTCGTGTTCATTTTTAAATAAATCTTTGTCATTTCAATTTAAAAAAAATTGTTTATATTTGTTTGGTGTACATTACTTGTGTTTCCTAGATCTATATTTATTTAGTGCTCCATTAAAGCGACCCGCCTGTAAGTCTCAGTTTTGTGAAGAAGTTCTCCACAACAGTTGATTAGCCAGAGCATTGATTTTAAAGAGTAAAGTTAGGTGGTTTATATTTTTGTATATATTATCAATGTGCTTTTACCGAAGTCTGTTCTCTAAACCCCGGGATTATTATAGCAGTATGTTATGTATAACAAGGATGAAACATTTTTAGCTTTTGAATTCAGAATCAAAATGCATTGCAATATTTTCTTGCTGTGTTGAGTTTGAGTTATTTTTTTATATATAATTCAATGGCGCCCTAAAACATTTCATTTCACTTTCATTTCAGAATTTGCACCACTTTCGAAATTTTAATATCCCCTTACAACTTGTTCCTAAAGTTAATGCTATCCTTGACACTGTCTAAATTATTTTTCTTGCTTTCACTAATTGTAAGAAAGATGCCTTGTGAAGCTCAGCAACTCGGTCACCAATACTGTTATAAGTTATTTTATCAGTAAATAAATTGTTATTGTTATATAGTGTTTATTTCATAATACAACTCCTTTTTGTCTCCCAATTACGTCTTCTCGTGTGATTCTACAATCCAAAAGAAGCGACTAACGTTAAAACTGGTCTTGAAAAAGTCAATTCCTGACACAAGCGCCAATTAAATATAGAACTGTTATAGGTACATACTATATAAAAATGTTCATAGACTACTTTCAACAATAAATGTTACGGTATGAAACGATTGAATATACTACTGAAACCGTTCTAATAAAACGCAGTAATTCTTGCAATAAGAAATGATAATTAAGTCAGTAAAATTTAGTAAATAATTATAGTAAATGTTCGCTAATTACACTTTAACATTAATAAACAATTAAGGTATACGAAGTAAACCTTGACACTATTTTAAATATGAATGAAATGTTATTAAACGTAGGTAACTGATTTTAATTATCATGTTGCATTGTTTCATTATTTACTTTATGTATAAGTCTGCATTGGAAGAAATTAAAAATTATCTTGAGAGTTATGACACCTTAGATGTCTAAATCGCGAACTTCGTTATTGCCTTTATGGATATCACCATATCCTACGATAATGTTTGGATAGAAGGTCTTAATATAAATTGTTACGCCTTAATATTCCTCAGTACCTTCTTTTTCATTTTTAGAAGATCGAGAATTTATAGTACGCATCAATAGCAACATTTTTACAGCATTTTTGCAGGAGTTACACAGGGTAGCATACTGGGACCAACACTATTTAATATATACTCGTACACGCCCGACATACCTGCTCTCAATCCAAATGAAGTAGCGCTATTTGAAGACGATACAGACCTCCCAACATAAAGAACTTCGTACACTAGAAATATCATGGGTAAAGAGACTCACTCATCATCGCCTGAATGTAAAAATTCGATAATTCATTGTATTGAAAAACATAACTACCGCATTTCACCGAATGATTACTCGAAGAAGTAAAGATCATTGATTTCTCGTACATGGAGGTTAAGCTGAGTTATCATACTTAAAATCAAGGTTATCTCCAGGCTAAACAAACTATACGACAATTAAAAGCATCTAGGCCTTGCACATTCCTCGAGCTTATTTTATTATACTAAGATCTTTAATAGTCGATAGCATCATAATCTAGAGGTAAATCCTGTAACTGGTGGTTCTCAGTCTTTTAATATCTGGGACCCAATTTCTCATATCAGTTATAAGCGCACCCCCTTCCAAGAGTTGTTTAGAATCCTAATATTTTTTTCCACATCTATTTTTCTTTTGCTGCTGATATGCTAAAATACCGCAATAGGAAAATTACGCCACATATGGCAACACTGTCACCGCTAACTTCAATTAACTTCAAAAATTTCTAGCCTATAATTAAGTACTAATTGAAAACTAATTTGTACCAAAAACAATTCTCCCTATCCTCGTTTAGACAAAAAAATTGCGCTTTAAAAGTGGGGGTGCTGACAGCAGTTGAAACTATTTCCACTTGAATTAAATTTAACCACCTCAATTAAATTCAAAAATTTCTTGCCTATAATTATGAACTAATTAAATGTACCTACAAAAAAATTATACCTATCCCCGTTGGCAGTGATTTAAGTTTTAAGAATATGGATGCTAGCAGAAAATGAAGTTACCGCCTTTTCAATTAAATTCAAAGATTTTAGCCTACACCGAAACACTAATTAAAGACTTAGAGCACTTAGTGTTGCGTTAGTTAGATTTTGTTTTTTTAACGACCTGTTTACCTACGTTCAACCACTTGCCAAGCGGTAAAGTTTTAAACAATTGATTTTAATAACGTTTATATTGCCATAATTATGAAGAGTTTGTTGATACAAATTAATCTTTAATTAGAGCTTGAGTGCAAACTAAAATTTTTGAATTTAATTGAAGTGTGGGTAGCTTCAGCTTCTGCCAGCACCCCTATTTTAAAACTGAAATCACGGCTAAACGAAAATAGTACAAATTAGTCTTTAATTAGTTCTTAATTATAGGCTAGAAAACTTTGAATTTAATTGAAGTGGTCAAATTTAATTCAAGTGAGGGTGCCAGCTTCAACTACTGCCAATTTCTTTTGTACAAATTAGTCTTTAATTAGTACTTAATTATAAGTTAAAATTTTTTTAATTTACAGTCTTTTCCTCTCTTGTCAATTGTGCTTCCCTGTTTAGCAAATGACTTTCCAGATTATGAAATGTCAAAGCTATGTTGCAAATGACATTCCCTATTTATCATAGGAAACACATTAGACACACATTGAAACACAATTGACAAAAAAGGAAAAGCAATAGAAAAAGACTTTATTTAAAGTAGGGTTGCTGGCGTTCTGGACATTGTAGAGCCGGTTGTAACACAGTTTCTATACAATGAAAGCATCAAGTGTGGATCACATCCCGCCCTTTATAATCCTGATATTGTCCCCTGTGAATTTTACCTTTAACTCCAAGAAAAAAAGGATTTAAATAGACGACATTTACAAAATGAAATTAGCGCCATAAAGGCATTACAGGCAATTTTGAAGCCGCTTTCAAAGAACAGCTTCCTCCGCGACTTTGGTCATTGTCAGTTACGGTGGGATATGGTAATTGTGCCCTATGGGGATTACATAGAACCATATAGAAGTGTTAACTTACTAGATTAATTAATAGTCTTTCTAGATACAGTCGCAGTCTTTGTTGAATCGCCCTCGTATACAAGGTCCAGTAAACAAAAAAGAGAACCGACAAGACTGCAGTATCTCTCTGATATTAATAGCTTATAGAATTTTCTACATCGATACTACGCAAAAAATTGTAAGGTTACAAACACAGTCTGTTCGGAGAATATCAAGTTGGGTTTCGAAGGAGACGATTCACCGCAGAAGCCCTTGAAGAGGTCACAAGAAACACAGGAGTTAGTAAAGCTAATGGATGTCAAACACAAGAACAAGGTTTGTGATTAGTAAAGCACAGTGGTAAGTTGAAGAAGCTAGACAAAGAACTGGATGTAAGTAAATACATAAAATGCAAGTGGAGCGAATGGCTGAGACAAAAATCACAGCAAAACTAAAAAACAGTAGTAACGACAGCAAGGAATAGTCAAGATGGTAATTGGAAACTGCCAGGAGGTTTATGCCCAAAAAAGTCTGCAATGCCACTGATAGATGAATTATTGCTTAATTACAGGCTCAGATCGGTTGTCAAAAATGCTACTGATAAATTCCATGTCAGTAAAGCACTTATTCTGCCTACTTATCATTAACTTATCTGCTGATAGCTAAAAAATAAAAAGAATAGTTTACATGGGGAGGAACAAGTATGTTACGACAGTTGGTTATACACGAAAAGTGTATAAAAGTCTAGAAACGGTCGAATAAGTCGAGAAATACACTTTAGATTGAAAAATAAAAAAATACGTGTTCAATATTTTTAAAAAAGCTATCCCGTGATACCAAATATGACCTCCTCTCTCAGTCCCTAGGGTGGGGTGGTGGGTAACTTTCAAATCTCAAAAGAAACCCCCAGTTTTTATTGCAGATTTGGATTCTCCAGAAAAAAATACATTGGTTAGACCTAGGATTAATGTCAATTTTTTTCACAGGTGGCGCTATAATCGATAAAAATCGAAGACAGGTACGAACGTCTGGAAATGGCAAAATATCTCAAGAAATACACTTTGGATTGAAAAATAAAAAATAAGTGTTCAATATTTTTAAAAAACTATCCAGTGATACCAAAGTTGATCCCCTCCACTCCCTACCCCCCGGGATTTGTCGTGTAGGTTTTAATTGAAACAATTTTTTTGATTCGTGATAGAGGCGTTGAATTTTTTCAAAAAACTACTTTTAGCATTACCCAGGAATTATGATGTTAACGTTTTAGGCTTTTGGTCTCCCGGTCTCTCACCATCGGCAGGTTTGTTTTAGGTGAGTTCCCTCGCCTCTCACCCTTGAGGCAATAATGACAGAATCCCCTACTTGATTAGATGTTCCAATTGCTGCATAGGTGTAATCGTACATATGTCATCAATTACTTTCTGTAAAGTTTCTGGTGTTATCGTATCAGAACATAGTATTATCCTTTCCTTTAATTCATCGATGTCTACAGGTTTTGTTTCGTACTTTGCTTTTTAAATAGCCGCATTAGCAATAATCTGATGAGTTAGATCAGGTCGCCTTGGTGACGACTCATTCGCACCCCTCCTACCAATTCAACGCTTAAAGAAAATGGTATTTAATTAACAGCGTACAATCTACATGCGAAATGGCATTGAGCCTCATCCTGCTGATACCAGACATTGTCGAATGCTATCTCAGCAATGTTTCGGATTTCCGGTATTATATGGTTGTTCAATAAATCGACGTACTTTTGACCTGCCAAATTACCATCGATGAAACACGGTCCGACAATTTGATTGCGCAATATTCCGACCCAAACATTAACTCTCTCTTGAAATTGTGTATAGGAATCTCTCATCCAATGGGGATTCGGCTAATACCGCATATTGTGTCTATTAACCTCTCCACTCAACTGAAATGTAGCTTCAACAGAGAAGCATGTCCGAAAAGAAAATTGTCTATTTCCGTTACACAGTCTCGCCATTTCCTCACAAAATTCTAATTTACGATCGAAGTCGTCCCCCGGAAGCTTTTGTGTTAATATCACCTTATAGGGATGGAATTTATTTACTATCAATATTTCATGCATAGATGATTTGCCTATACCAGTTTGTTCAGCGATCTTTTTAACAAATGTATAGACGTTTTCAACAACGCTTGCACAAGCTTCCAAACTCTTGTTCTCGTTCGTGACACTTTTTGGCCTTCCAGATCTTGGTCGAAATTTGGCAGAATCCGTGTCTTGATACCGAGTTACTGTTTTATAAACAGTTGATGTAGCGATGGGTGGACGATCTGGATGGTTATTATTAAATAAGTGAACAATTTCTTCGTATGATCTTGTTTTATCGCCACACCTTTTGCGGTATGAGGATATCTATTCTTTCTTTCTCCAACAAAGACATTATGCCAAGGCCAACCAACAGTAACAGACAGAATAGTGAATTTTGATTTATTTAAATCGTGTTACATACGTTATTACGCGGAGTGGTTTTACAAACACGTCCGAACCGCTCGAAGTGTGAATATTCAAGAAGAATGAATAACTCTTTACACTAAACAAATGATGTGTGCACGGTAATATTACCATACTGACCTGTCAACAATTACAGTAAACAAATGTTTTAAAGTATTGTTCATGTTATTGACATTAATCGATTTTTATCGATTGTAGCGCCATCTTTGAAAAAAGTTGACATTAATCCTAGGTCAAACCAATGTAATTTTTTCTGGAGAATCCAAATCTACAATAAAAACTAGGGGTTCCCATTTCAGATCTGAAAGTTACCCCCCACCCCACCCACAGGAGCTGGAGTAGATCAACTTTGGTATCACTGGATAGTATTTTTTTAAATATTGAACACGTATTTTTTTATTTTTCAATCCAAAGTGTATTTCTCGAGATATTCTGCCATTTCCAGACGTTCGTGGCTCCTCTCTTCGATTTTTAACGATTGTAGCGTCATCTGTGAGAAAAATTGAAATTTATCCTAGCTCAAACTAATGTAATTTTTCCTGGAGATTCCAAATCTGCAATAGAAATTAAAGGTTTCCATTTGAGATTTGAAAGTTACTCCTCACCTCACCGCCCGGGGTTGGTTTGTGAGGTCAGATTTGGTATCACTGGATAGCTTTTTTTTATATTGAACACGTATTTACTTATTTTTCAATCCAAAGTGTATTTCTCGAGATATTCTACCATTTTCAAACGTTCGTACCTCTCTTCGATTTTTATCGATTGTAGCGCCATCTGTGAGAAAAATTGACATTTATCCTCAATGGTCAAACCATGACCAACTACTATTAAATGTAAACATTATGGCCATCTCAAAGGGTCCGGACCGTGGCGTCCTCTATCAGATTTATCTCAGCTTAGAACCTTTTAGAGTTCCTGTATTATAATAATAGGTTATATTCTTATTATTTAATATTATTATAGAGGGACTCTAGAACCTTTGGTCTTGACATGTATTTAAAAATCTAGAATTGTCACTTTGTCGTTGTTGAGGTTATTATAGTAGTGCGAATGAGCCATATCAAAAGAAAACGAAGAAGAGCAGTGAATGCAATTAGCTAAGTTTAAGAGCAAGTTTAACAACGGTTATTAAATAATTTTTTAGTTTTTATTATCTACAAATTTGTAAACAAAGTATAGTAAGGTAGAGTTGCGTTTTTAAAACTGTACTGCTAAGAGCTTATATGTACTATGTATCATAAAGCTTTTTTTTACGGTGTTTGTTTATTCTAAAAAGATATTAAGTAATTTACTACTGGTCTAATAGTTGTTTTGATTATTTTTTTTGTAACAAAGTATAATAAGATAACATTCAGCCATATGACTTAGCTATAGAACCGTAGCCTCAACGTTCCATGTTTTCTATCGCCGGATTTCTCAAAGATTTTAAAGAAGTAACAGTTTTAGAGAGAACACTTGCATTGCGAGTAAAATGTTCACTTTCTCCAGATTCGTTGTTTATATGTTATTAATAATATGTTGTTTATATTCTTATTAGTAGGGCACAGGCTTTATGGACAGTCCTTTTTGCATTTCGTAGAAGGTTTTTGACAATTACGACGATATCGCACCTTTTGAAGAATAGATATCACGATATCAAAAAATAAATTTCTAGCATTTTTTCAAGCATGACAAAAGCTAAAAGATAATGGTAAAGGCAAAAGAAAAGCATGTTCAATGTGGATTCTGATTGAAATTCTGCCAGTTAGAAGTTAAAAAGCCTAATATTGGATGAGAAACTGTCTGTTATCAATATCAAGTAACTAAACTCACACTCGGTTAAAAGCTTCAATACCTGCATTGTTAACGAGTGGAAAACATCTAGAGTTAAAGACGTATGAAAGAAACATCGTACTAATAACCTAATAACACTAATATCCAGTGCAGCTGTTTGATTTTTTTGAATTTTGGCGGTATATAAAAAAATCTAAGTTTGAAACTGTATCGACCGGGGGCGCCACGGTCCGGACCGTTTGAGATGGCCATAATGTTTACATTTAATAGTAGTTGGTCATGGCCAAACTAATGTAATTTTTCCTGGCGATTACAAATCTGCAATAGAAACTAGGGGTTCCCATTTGAGATTTGAAAGTTACCCCTCACCCCACCTCCCGAGGTTGGCTTGTGAGGTCAGATTTGGTATCACTGGATAGCTTTTTGAAATATTAAACACGTATTTCAATTCACAGTGTATTTCTCGACTTATTTTACCGTTTCCAGACTTCTTGGACACCGTGTACCTGCACAAGTGAAGAAGTTGGCATTTGGGGTTTCCATGACCTAGGAGTTCAAAAACGCCACTCTCACCCCCTTTATCCTCAAGACCCCTTAACATATCATCAAAGACTTCCTCAATGTAACATATCATTTCACTCCAACGCACCAAATAATAATCGATGAATATTTCATATGTAGCTTAAAAGACTTTTAAGAGGTGAGAGGTGAGCAGCGCTTAAAGTTATTTTATTGTGGAATAATTTGTCACAAGAGGGGTTTGATTAATTTATTACGTGGTTATCCCAAGTCAAATCATCCAATGGTCTGAACCTTGACATTATAGATTTTTATAATTTTTGATACACTCATAGTACCCACCAAGAAAGCAAAAAATTAAAAAAAATCAGATTTTTTGACATATAGTTTATGAGTTATAGTCTTCCAAAGATCCAGAAAACGTCCAATTTGACCGTGTTTTATAAGCTTAAAACGGCCGTAGATTGAAAACTATTTATCCTAGAGAGCTGAAATTGGTGTCATTCTCTTCAGTGTTTAATGGGCTTCCATGGTTATATGCACCATGAGTACCATTAAAAAAAAATTATATTATTTTGAAGAATCCAAAGAACGTTTTTTTAAAAACCCAAAATACGTCCCCTCTAATTTTTTGAAAAAATATGTTTTTCATACACTGATTGACTGACTAATTGTATGTAAAGTTTTAGAATGGGATGCCAATGGGTTCTTGCAGAGAAAGATATTTTAGTATCATTGTGCAAACTGTTTCAGGTTAGGTTGGTATATCAACCCTGCATATTAATCTATCCCATAGCATTTGGTTAGTACAAATTTGTTTGTTTGAGACAAAACTGAGATAAGATAATAATAATAAATAATAAATGCCATTTTAATATATAATACAATAAAAATAAAAATATTAATTATTATCAATTTTATTGTTTTACTGTGTGAAGAAGCCTAATTTATCTTAAGGTACTAAGTTATGTTACTTTTTTGTTTTAAAATTTTGTAATTTTTTACAAACAACTTCTAGTGTTTCATCTGCAAATTTTTTAAAAATAGTATCAATTGATTTTCAAGTACAAGAATATAGACTGTATAAGTGTATACAACATAAATAATACAATTCTAGGCCTACATGCAATATTTCAAATGGCAGATAATAAGAAAAACTGGGCTTTAATTTTTGCAGTGTTGTAACCCATACAAAGAGGAAAAACACTAATTTTAGCTTCATTTTTCCAATAATACCTACGTTTATTCTTACGTAAGGAGTGTACAAAAAATACTTCTTTTATACACAATTTAATTTGTAGATAGACTATACTGTTAAAATAAATAAAACAAATCGCAGTGGTACATAAAAATAAGATGCAGCAGATTTTTAATTTATATTTGCCCATGTGACAACGTGACAAGCATTGCCGACATAGCTACACATGTAAGAAGGTGATTTTACCTGAATTTGCTTAGGCGTTGATATTAAAAATATTTTTTTCTACAAGAACCCATTGTCATCCCACTCTAAAAGTATGCATACAAGTAGTCAATCAGTGTGTGAACAACATATATTTTTTTCAAAAAAACTAGAGGGGACGTATTTTGGGTTTTTAAAAAAACGCATTTGGATTCTTCAAAATAATATACAATTTTTCTAATGGTACTCATGGTGCATATCAAATGGAAGCCCATTAGACACTCAAGAGAATGACACCAATCTTAGCTCTCTAGGACGAAAAGGTTTCAATTTATGCCCGTTTAAACATTAAAATTGGTCGTTTTTTGAATTTTTGAAAGCCCATAACTTATAAACCAACAGTAAAAAAATCCGGAATTTTTTATTTTTTATCTTCTTGGTGGGTACTATGCGTGTACCAAAAATTATAAAAATCTGAGATGTCAAGGTCGACATTAATCAATTTTTTGGTTGAGTTGATATGGAATGACTCTACGGCGTCTTGGTGAGAAAGGGATGATGAGCGTGGATAGTCTCGGTTGGTGTTTCTTAAGCCATGGAAACCATGGTGTATGCCACCGGTGAAGTTTTTTACTGACCCTCTTGTGCAGATATAACCAGAAAGTCTTTAGTAAGACCAAAATTAAGCTTAACAATTAAAATGACCCCAATAAGCTTCCGGTATGAAGTGTCAAGAAAAATCTGACAGCTCAATAATTAAGAGGCCCTAGTGAAATTAATTGATAGCATAATTACTATTAAGCATCTATTGAAAATTATAGTAAAAATTATGTTTGTATAACCTTAAGTAATTGCCTATGAAACAAAAAGAAGGGAAAGATATAGGAAGAAAAGTTTCTTGAATAAATTGGGTACACTTGAAGGTAATTTTCTCCGTTTTCAGCCTTTAAAGCGTTTATTAAGCCTAGTCATTCACATGTACACAATACTCGTGGCAAATTGCTATTAAATGAAAATTTTCTCTTAATTTAATACATTAAGGAGTAATAACAGTGCAATCACAAACCGTAAAATTGTAACAAAAGAGATGTAATAAGGCTGTTAATGTCAATCAATTCAGGGAACGTGATAATGTAACAGCAGGAGCAGTTTGTACTGTTACAATATTTTGCAATGGCGGGTGTAGTACTTTAATAATAAGTGACCTGCCACACCTAACCATCAGTTGGGTAAATACCCTATGACATGCAATTGTACTCTTGTTAAATATTACGTCATTGTCCTTTTGTGCTGGGTTGCTCCAGTCGGTCTCTTTTGTGTAACCAACAATAATTTATTAAAATAAATCTGTCTTAACTCTTTGTGTTATTGTATATCGTACACCTAATAATTACAACTGATTGATTACTACCATATATTTATTACACGATGTGAATTATCTATCATTTACGGCTTAACATTTACCGTAAGTGTAATTCGTAGAAATAGCTGAAGGACAGGTTTGGAAAAATTTATAGACAAAAAGGAATGTTATAAAGTCAACAGCTGCAATTTTGCAGCAGTTCACATATTTCAGGCATTTTAAAAAAGTAAGGCGATAAATAAATCCTGAAAGGAATAATTTGTGAGAAATATCCTATTTCTTGAAGTTGATCTAGGCGCCATCTATTACACAGTTGCTTAAGTTTTCCCTGAATAATTTTGTTCTCTGTTTCACTTTTAATAAACGCACCTACTGGCGTTTGAGGAAAGTCGATCGCCGACGAAGAGAAAGTATGAATAGGTGTGGTTTTGTTCCGAGCTTAATCCCGCTTTTTTAATAATTATTTTAAAATATATATTTTTTGGTCCCTCGAGCCGTACATGCAAATTTTAAATAAACTTCTTTTTTAAATTACCAGTAAATTAATATGATTCTACCTAAATTCTTATTATTACAAAAGCTAATATAAATAATTAACATCAATCAATATAATAAAGTAGTAAAATTTTGAAGACATGCAATCTGATGTAATCAAGGTCGCTTTGTGGAGAAACTAATAATCTAAAACGAATTATTCCTTAACAAGGCGTCCTTATTGTCTTGGCGAACTAGACTATTTATTTTATATACAATAAATTATGGAATGCTAAAGCATGTAATAAATAATTAATATATGTATTTTGTATCATTGATGGAACTAATAATAGTCAAAATAATCGTATATTTACAAAAATCATGTTCTGATTAGCAAATTTAGAATAATCCATAAAATCAATTGAACTTTAAGTTGGCGGGGGTATGCGGTACCATGTAGTTTTTTTTCTAAACAAAGCAGAAATAGTAGTGAGAACTATAGCGATAGTCCATTGTTAGTTATTCCTTGATCTACATAACAAACTTTTAGTCCCATGGGAAAAGGGTACTTAAGTATCTCATATATTTTAGGCACTGTGGGTTGCGCCATAGTGGGTGTGGAATATGTACCATTTCACAGCGATGGGTTGACCTACAGGGCCCACTTGATGATCAAAACTCATAGTCATTAAACGGCCGACTTGCGGGGAGGAAATTTGTTGAAATAATTTGGAGGTGATGTCGCTTCCAGATAATGTGCCTGAGACAAATATGACTTTCATGCGTATGCGCAGCCGTCTCTTCACCCCTCTATCGTCAATCTAAATCCAGGCGCGTGCTGGGTCAATTTTAGGGCCCGGTAAGATATTTCCTTAGAGGGCCCACACCTTACTTCGGTTAATTACTTAGTTAGATTAATTATTAGATCATCTGTTATATGGGATTCATTAGTAACTGCCAGTACAAGTTTTACGTTCTTCTTGCAGAAAAAAACTTGCAGCGTATGAAGGTTGTTGTGGCCACGAGTCTAGGAGATGAAAGAGTCATGGAAATTCCTTCCATCACAAACTATGATTTAGCAATTGTGAGTGCAAAAGTCCTATATCCGATCATGCATCCGAAAATGCATGAAGTTCTTTTATGAAGGACGAGTCTAAATTAATGCATCTAGACAATTTTAAATTTGAAAGTTTAGGAAGTCCCAACTTGAACAATTCCAATTATTGATCATTGCTTCAGGAACAGGTTCATCCCAACCTATTTTCGCCATCCATAATTGTTGCATCAACATTTTTGGTAAAAGAACCACTGGGGTCTTAATCTTAATCTCAATCTTAAAGGATCGTGAATTTTCGCTACTTCCGATAAGATATTTCTTTTTTGTGCAAAGGCGATCTAGGTATACTGTAGAAAAACACGTCGACCATGGGGTCCCAATGAAGACTTAAAACCTTAATAAAGATCGATTCTTCTTTGTCGAATTGAACTAGCATTTGTACCATCAGCCGATGGTACAGCTGCCAGAAATTCCGGACGAATTCACCGGATCGCATAACCTGTAATAACTCCATTTGAAGTTTCTAGACAGAACCTACAAAATATCCCCAAATTACGTCATCAATATAAATATCATATGGATCCGCATCATTAGGATACTTCGACTCTTCTAAATTAGCGAGTCCTTGAATGGTTCCCAAGGCTAAAAACGGGCAAGAAAATTAGATTCAATGATCGCTGTTCGTCAGGTGCGGTCGAGTTGAACAGAGGCGAGGTAAATTGTTTCTACTTTAAATATAATTTAATTGTTGGTAATTTAAATTCAGTCGTATCGTAGGGTCCTTCGAGGCAACTTTATAAAGGCCCACCGGGAAACTCCTGGTATCCCGGTGGGCCAGCACGCACCTGTCTAAATCATAAAAATAGATGAAATAATAAATTTACTATATACCATAAGTGTTTAGCATCCCAGATATGCGCTGTCTTTGAAGCAGATTGAATCATGCAGATATTCAAGAAGTTGCCACCTATCAGTTACAGAATCACCTAAGCTCGATTAGAATGTTCTATATTAGCAGATACTATCGAAATATATATAGAGCACCATACACTAAACGAAACTTATTTCGAAAAGAATAGATCAAACAAGAATTCTGATTTCTTGGCGTTTCTTGGGTTCAGGAGCAACTACATTTTAGATTTTCTACTGAAAAGCTCCACGGTTCTATGCTTCAGTCTTTTCGTTGTTTTCAATTACGTGCAATACTTATTGATCATATCACGCTGGATAGGAAAAGACCTCAGTAAAGTATAGCTGTAACCTTATGTAAGTGTGACTAATCGTTCAATTCTAGCCAGGGTCCCATACAGCGCCGCCCTTTGAATTTTTAAGCCTCGGACACAAATATCAGGTGGGGACCCCAGTAAATAAAAAAGTGTTGATTAAAATAAGGTAGCTTATTGAGGGGCTTCAGTAGCTTCCGGTGATCCGGGCATACGTTTCCGCTGAGCGACCGTAGGGAAGCTTCTGGCCCCATACACCTGTCTTAAGTCGATAGCGCGGTCATATTTCAATTTTCTTACAGGCAGTGTTAATTGCACACTACAGCCCAGAATACTCAATTGGGAAGTAACATCCAAGATAAAGTAGAACTACATAAGTAAGATGAATTGCTTCGCCCCATAGCGTCCTACGTAATCGCAGAATTTTAAATCCCAACTAGGTTCGGTTCGTTCCAACTGAAATGAATATAACACGCCCCAAGAACTCCGATTATATTTATGTATGACAAAAACCACGACCAATACAAACGCCCCTGCTTGGTTAAGGGAGGTTCTATACAAGGCCGAAGTATTCTGAGATTGTAACATTGGCAGTAACAGAGACAATTGAGCTTGTAGAACTTCGATAAATAAAACAATAGAATACAATATTAAATAGTGTATGTAACTATAAAATCAGGCAGCAAGCATTTTATAGTAACTACATGGATTGAAAACTGGTTTTTATGCCATATTTTGGTAGGTGATAACCATCAATCTAGCCGATTTATAGAAAACTTAGCCATAAACGTAACAGGGTCTTGTTTCAGTGCAGCTAAACTTTAGCCTAGTTAGTTTTTAAACATATGACGCAGATGTACATTCCAGTGTTTTATTACTTCACTTGCTTCACTTCTGGTATCATCTTACGTCTTATCAGTGACACAAATGTGTAATAGATTGATTATAGATTACCGTCTGTGTTTTGGTCAGCATCTTCTCAATAAGAATATGAATTTTTTTGCATTTTAATTTCGTTTCTTTATCAGATGACGAAGTTTTCCATTATTTCGTGAAGTACTTGAGCTGACGGCTGACGAACACCAGTCTTCTACGGAACAGCAGTTAAGAACCACTGGATTATACTCAAAATTTTGCCCTATTTTGACAAGAATTATCGGATCAATTCTTCAGGTGGGATGTTATTCTCACACTCTCCTCGAGTCGATTTGAAACACAAGGTAGGTATAAATTTCTAAGGTCTTTTAAAAATGGAATCTCGAGGAAAGAAATGTTCCGATTCTTAAGGATTAAATAGCTACATGAGACCTTTGTTCATTTCACTACTACTGCCTTCACATTCTTAAGACTTAACATTCTTAAAAGAAGTACTATTAAATTAAAACAAAAGGTAAGAAATAATTACAGCAATAAGGAAAACTAGAACAGCCTAAGTGGTACCGTTCAGCGATACAATATTTTTTGTTTTCTTTTTCTTTTTAACATCTCGTCTATCGGAAAAGAGTATCTTAAATCAGAGGTTGTAAGGCTGAATATTGTTAGAAGATCTATTTTTAAATATCTTCCATAGCTCATTTTGGCTACAAATATTCAAAAACCGTATCATAATTGAATAAAAAAATAAAACAGTAGAAAGACGACTGACGGTCATAATGGGGCAAGTGAAAATTGAAGGATTAACTTGAACGTGCTCCCACATCACAAAACATGTAAAAATATGTGTAAACACAGATCTCAATTTAAAACGTGATCCAGGCCTCATATCGGATGTTTTTTGAAAACGGTTCTTCCCTGCTAAATTTCTCTCTTCAGGTAGAATCGCCAAATTAGGAGAATATGTATAGGTTGTTTATGTGTATTATTCAACATAATAAGATTCAATTTTCCATCATCTTCCAGTAAGTGACCTTAATTGTAGATTTTTAAAGAGATACCCTGTATTTTTTAGTGACCTAGATCCATGAGCGATCTGTCATTCTTTGAACGGTGGAGTCATTTATTTCTGTGTCTAGTATGCCATGAATCACCTAAACCGCTTTCTTCTTGGTACCGAAACAAGGGAAAGATAGGTACTGTTCTACGGTTTTGTTCAACTTAAAGCGACCATTTAACATTTAAACCTTTGGTCCTTGTTAAAGAAAAAGCAAGAGCACCAACCCGGGAAATCGTCAAACAATCTCCTTCAGTATATTATTAAATAAAAATAAGTGTTATGGGTGTAGTATGATTCATAAAAAAAATTAATGGTAACGAGCCACCCTCTTACTACTTGAAAAAATGCCTTAGAATCGAAAAACTTCGAGATACAAAAATTAATATGTTGAACAAAAACATAGCATCAACCAGGGAAATTTAGATTTTTAAAGGGATACCCTGTATTTCTTTAGTGATCTAGATTCATGAGCCCAACGCTGCCATAACATTTTTCATGGCGTCATTTTTTGGGCGGTCGAGTTATTTATTTCTGTGTGTACCATGAATCACCTAAAGTGCTTTCTTCTTGGTACCGAAACAAAGGAAAAATGCTATTCTACGGTTACGTTCGACATTTACAGCAAGCATTCAACATTTAGAGACCCTTGTTAGGTAAAACCAAGAACCTCAGCCCGGGAAATCGTTAAAAATAAGTGTTATGGGTGTAGTATGATTTATAAAAAAAATTAATGGTAACGAGCCACCCTCTTACAACTTGAAAAAATGTCTTAGATTCGAAAAACTACGAAATATAAAAATTAATCTGTTTAACAAAACCGTAGCATCAACCGGGAAATTTAGATTTCTGAAAGGATACCTTGTATATTTTTAGTGATCTAGATCCAGAGCTCAATACTGCCACAACTGACATTTTTTTGGGCGGTCGAGTGACTTATTTCTGTGTTTAGTGTACCATGAATCACCTAAAGCGCTTTCTTCTTGGTACCGAAACACAAAGGAAAGTACTGTCCTACGGTTTCGTTCAACATTTAGAGCGAACATTCAAGATTTAGACGTTTTGGTCCTTGTTAAAGTAAAACCAAGAGCATAAATCCGGGAAATCGTCAAAGAAGCTCCATCAGTATATTATTAAATAAAAATAAGCGTTATGTATGTCGTATGATTCGTAAAAGAAATTAACTCCCACAATTCAAAAAAGAATGTCATAGGTTCGAAAAACTTCAAAATACAAAAAAAAACTGTCGAACACAATCGTAAAACAATATTTTTCCTTTGTTTTGGAACCGAGAAAGTAGCGTGTTAGGTAATTCATGACACACTTGTAAGCGCGGTTCGGGATGTGCCCGCTTACGTAGTGGCGCTTGTGTGGTTTTCGGTGATCTCGGTATCGGCGGTTATCCGCTTATCCGAACGGTTTGAGATTGCACAGCTGATATTTATGTTCACTCTTTTACCCATAATAATTAATTAAAATTCTGTAACTTCGTTACACACTAGACGCGGAAATAAAATTGCAAAAGAAAATGGCTCGACCTATCAAAACGTGACAATAGGAACACTGTTGAACTCCTGGAATTTAATTCTGAATCCAAAGCACTAAAAATATATAGGGTGTCCTATTTAGAAATAGAAAGTTGAGATTAGTTCCGGTGAAACCGGTAATGATATACAGTTCTTTCTTTTGTCGAAGAATGCAAGTAGACGTCTTATAGAGCTCTCTAAATTTGACACTCCTATCTTAAAGGACAAATATTTGGTAGAGGGAATACCACTTAAAAAACACCCAATATAAGATGAGAAGGCTATGTGGAGCTCTGACCTCGTCTTGTTGTTAATGTAAATCATTACCAAGTATAGTTGGAAATTTGGAATACTTTATCATGAGAAGAGAGTCAAGCATAATTTTCTCTGAATAGTTTATTTATTTATTTAATATTTGAAAATGTAACATAAAAACTTTGAAATTTCCAATCTGACTTAGAACTTATGCCACTGGTGTCACTCTAAAATCCAACTTTCTAGCTAATCCAAGCTATGAAGCTTCATATGTCATTAACCTATGAAACTTCAATATTTTGAAAGTTCAATGAATCCCGAAACTTATGAAATTTAATTCTACCCTATATTTGTGAAACTTTGAATAACCACAGCAGTAAAATTTTGAAACAAAAAAATTCTGATTATTTCTATCCTAACACACTGAGAATCTGTATTATTCTTTTTAAAGACATGAAAGTTCGGATTACGCGATTGAACAATATGGTTTATAATAAATATTGAGCTTTGAAACTTGAAACTTCAAAACTTAGAATATTTAAAACTCAGATACCTGAAATATGATAACAATGAGATTTTAGAGATCGACAATTATAAAACTTTGAAATTCCAACTGCCTGACACTGAGCTCTAGATCTTTGAAACTCGGATCTTTGCGATTTAAAATTGTCTCAGAAGCTGTCATCTTGTATTTCTTGGATGACGCCACGTTGTCAGCAATCACAAGCATCTATATTTTCGCAATAAAAAATAAAAGTTTACTTGAACATCAGTTAGGACATAGAGGAGAATTGTTTTGGCTCTGACTACATCTAAAAATACTACGATATATTTTTTATTTATACTGAAAGACTCTTTTGTACAGCAACAAACAAGTATTAATCATTTCCCGTTAGTAAATGCACTAGAACCACAATCCAGCATCATCACAACGAAAATATTGGCAAAATCTCAAGTTTTGACGTTATTTGCCAGGTCAAGGCGCGATGGCAAAAACAAATATTGACGTCAATCAAAATAATGTATACAATAAATATTGTTTAATTGTCAACCTGATCATAATAATAACACATATTTTTTATTAGTATTGAAACCCCTACTCAATACTTCTTTTGTTGATCGATAATGTACTTATTGATTTACTCCACATTATTAAAATTATTTTTCAAAATAAGCCACTTAAATATGAGAAATTAATTTAATTAGAGTTTACAATTATTTTTATGAAATTCTCTTCTTTTAAAAAAATGTACTTACCATTTTAGTACTTGATTGCTTGGTAATATTAATGTAAACATAATCAAGTATTATTACCCGAATTAATTATGGATTAATTACTGCCATAATTTTTTTGAATTTAAAAGTTTATGTTGCAAATGGTAATAAACAGCAGCAATTTTGATGATATTGTAGGTATAAATATTTTTCTAAATTAAAGCATCATAAAAACCCAGAACGCCATAAAAGGAAAGTCATGGCCTCTGAGAATGACACTAGAAGGCCCACGTAAAAACCACGGCGCTTCTGACAATAATTCAATAAAGGAGCGGTTTCAGGCGAACATTCGCAATCGATTATTCAAAAGTGCAAGACTACAGACTAACAAATTTATCATAAGAGTTTTTTATTCCTCATCTAAGAAAATAAAAAATGAGTTTTAAGGATCAATGTTAGAAATTAAAGTAAAAAAAATTAAAACCAAAATATTTAAACTGCAAATGCAAGAAGTTGCAAAAAGAAGAGTTTTTTTTTACTTTCAATTGTTACATTGCCTCTTTGTGGAATATCGCATGTGTATGTAAAAAGTACAATACTGGACCGAGCACAATCCCTTGCGGTACTCCCGCTTTCATTCTGCAGCTTTTCACATTGTCTTTTCTCTATGATAACTGTAATCCGATCAATTTGGTTCACAGTTGAGTATTCATTACAAATCCAACCAGATGGAATAGGACAAAGTTTTCGAACAATTCTATCCGTCTACGCGATTCCAATTCCGTTTTACTCCCTTTTCCTCCTTGTTTACCAGGACCATGATTACTTCCGCATTTTTCTAAAGTAACACTTGAGTAATGCGTATTGCACATGCTTGAGTCTAAGCGCTGCATTAATAAGGTAAGCCAATTTTACGATACCTAGTTTTGATAGTATCTTCAAGATTTCCCCAGTAATCAACTCAAATCTGTTTTCTTATCTATTGCTCAGCAGTATAGAAGAGTAGTTTATCAGTGACCCTACCTCTACCTCTACTTCAAATAAATCAAAATTCAAAACCTTGAGCTCCACAGTCTATTCTGGGAATTGGAGTCAGCTCAGAGTTTGCAGGCAATAACTGATGATTGATTAGAAAAATGTGTTTCTTAAATCAGACGTAAGTACATCAACTTTTGTTTTTGTAAAGTGGTTAATAGTTCTTGTCGGTGTTGCAAGAACCCATTGGGCGCGTTCCTCTATAACGTAACGTGTGTTTTAGTTATTCAGCTTCTGGCTTTTTACAACCTTTTAGTATAGCAATTCCCAGAACATTTGAAGCACCTTACTTCTCGTTTACTATAATTTTGAGTGTGTCCTGGCAGTTTTTGTAAATAGTGTAGTATGAGTTTTGGTTTTCTTAGTGCTTCACTATCTCGAATTCCGTATAAAGAATCTCTTTTGTTATATCTTTCAAAAATATATTATATTTTTGATGTCTTCCTCCTTGAAGAAAGACAACGGTGTGCTTTCTTCTCTTCCGTATATTTGGATTACATACTGTATATTAAATTCTTTGTCCCTTCTAGAAGGGTCTTCTAGAATACAATTCACTAGGCACGTTTTGTGCATGTTTTTACTACTAACTACTATGATTGGTCTGAGTTATTTATATTTAGATGACGACCATTTCATTTCAGTTTCAGTGAGGGCTCATGTTACATGTCTATAATTGTGTTCATCTTCTACATTTAGTTTTATGTGGCCTCTAGCTTGATATTTAACCTGATCCTCTATATCCTCCATATAGACGATATATCCTCTATATCCTCTATATCCTCTATATCCTCTATATCTTCTATATCCTCTACATCCTCTACATCCTCTACATTCTCTACATCCTCTATTCTCTACATTCTGTACATTCTGTACATTCTGAACATTCTCTACATTCTCTATATTCTCTATATTCTCTATATACTCTATATCCTCTATATTCTCTATATCCTCTATATCCTCGATATCCTCTATATCCTCTATATCCTCTATATCCTCTATATCCTCTATATCCTCTATATCCTTTATATCCTCTATATCCTCTATATCCTTTATATCCTCTATATCCTCTATATCCTCTATATCCTCATATCCTCTATATCCTCTATATCCTCTATATCATCTATATCCTCTATATCCTCTATATCCTCTATATCCTCTATATCCTCTATATCCTCTATATCCTCTATATCCTCTATATCCTCTAAATCCTCTATATTCTCTATATCATTTATATCCTCTATATCCTCTATATCCTTGTTATATCCCAAATTTCATATTACTGTCCTGGGTGTAATTACGATAGAGGCGGTCGAGGCCGATCCAAAAAAAGGGAAATGGCCGGTTGATGGTTTTGTTTATCGTATAGGATTTCTAGACAAAAGTAGCCATCTAATAAAACGGAAAATTAATTCTTTTGAGAATCGAACGAAGGTTTATAAATTATCAGTTGTTGGGCCATATTTTGTTGGATGGTTTGCGTAGTAAGCAAGACTATTTAAATCCTTTGGTGATTTGCTTTTATTAAATAGATACATATTTAATGGAAGGTTGGTCAAGTAACTAAACCTACAGGGAAGAATTTCCTACAGAAACCCTTTTAAATTTGGAGCTTGCTGTTCTTAAATAGCCATTGGTGATTAAAGACCCTCTACAAGAGGGTCCATTTATAGTGTGGTTTTTTTCTTCCATTCTTTTACCTTTCTCACGGCTGTTGGGTGTCGTTTTGTGTGGTGGAGATCCTCGCCTGCTAGCTACTAGTTGGAAGGTTGGTGCTCGTCTACGAGAAGACAGGACTTTAGGAACAAGAATTCAAGAAATCCCTAATTCCGGGAATAGTAGGGGTAGCAACCAAACCTACCAGGGTATTTGTGTTATGTTTTGTGTCTGTCTGAGGTAACAGAGATAGTGCATGTTATTAATTTGTCACTTAGCTTAATTTCTGTATTAACTTAAACTTTTGCTACTAGTCAAAGTTATTTTGTTTCTTTTATTCATACGCAAAGATAATATTAAAAATTGAGAGTTCGTGGGAACACATTATTAATTGTAATCGAATAATAATTTTACAAGCTGCCGAATAAATGAGCAGTACTCATGTTAACGGTGTGTGCGATCTCAGAAACCGCATAAGATATGTATGTACTATTGGTAAGAACTTTATACAATTTTTTTCTTTTGTGTTATGCATTCAAAACCTTTAATTCTTAGTGGAGAACGACTCTCAATAAAATTGTGAAAGTTATTTTTTACCTCTCTTTATTTACACTAAATGTAATTAAGCTGGGAAGCGAATGGGAAAAGTCCTGTGACGTCTAATTTCTTCCTGAAGGCAAGGCTGCGTTTTTATTAATTCATGATCTTGACCAGTGAGGGTCGTGAGTTTTTTTCCCCGTATGAAAGTATTCTTTGGGTGCACACTGGTTGGCGCCTGGGTTTCAAAGATCAATTTTAGTGTTTATGTATCGAGGTGTTAATCTAAAAACGCCTGCGACCCCTCTCCGACACTTGTAGAGCTAGCTTGGATATCTTTATTTTGGTTTTGTAGCAACATTTAGTCCGTTAGAGTTTGGGGAGACTATTGATTAACTTGTTAGGACGTGGACTAAGTCTAAGTGGGGAACACAACATCCTCTATATCCTCTATATTCTCTGTTCTCTGTGTTCTCTGTGTTCTCTGTGTTATCTGTGTTCTCTGTGTTCTCTGTGTTCTCTGTGTTCTGTGTATTCTCTGTGTTCTCTGTATTCTCTGTATTCTCTTTATTCTCTATATTTTCTATATTCTCTATATTCTCTATATTCTCTATATTCTCTATATTCTCTATATTCTCTATATCCTCTATATACTCTATATACTCTATATTCTCTATATTCTCTATATTCTCTATATTCTCTATATTTTTTATATTCTCTATATTCTCTATATTCTCTATATTCTCTATATTCTCTATATTCTCTATATTCTCTATATTCTCTATATACTCTATATTCTCTATATTCTCTATATTCTCTATCTTCTCTATATTCTCTATATTCTCTATATTGTCTATACTCTCTATATGCTCTATACTTTCTATATTTTCTATACTCTATATTCTCTATATTCTCTATATTCTCTATATTGTCTATACTCTCTATATGCTCTATACTCTCTATATTTTCTATACTCTATATTCTCTATACTGTCTATATTCTCCACACTCTCTATACTCTTTATATTCTCTATACTATCTCTCTACATTCTCTATACTTATTTTTCATTCTCTATTCATATGGCAACTCACTTGCCTTTCTCTTGTTTTTTATTTATCTTAAATTTCTATCTCTCACCCATTTGCATCTCACCCGTTTCTTTACATAATTCTTCTTCATTAGCAAGGTATTCCACTTTCTTATTTATATAGGTATTAAAAGTTAGCCTGAGTGGCGCATAGGTCTGGCGCATCACTGGCGGTTTACTTGTCAGTGAGTATCTGCGCAGAAAGTACAAAGCATACTGCTTTTGGATAAGGAAGTAAAATCATAAGACTGCAATAATCCATATTACGTACGATACCCGTACTGGGCAGATCAGCCCTATTTCAGGCAAACGGTTCAACGTTTATGAGGTTGTTTATTTAGGATTATTAGGTTTCGGCCTTGGAAAGCTCTAGTTTAGTAGTTTGGTGAAAGTCAAATAAATATCGTTCCACTTGTTCAGTATCATTTTTTTATTTTTGTATTGGTCAGTTTTGCACTTTAATAGCTCTACCTATGAAGTGCTGCCAAAAAATAGTTTTCAGATTTTTGCAGTTTTCAAAAATTGTAAAAAGCGAGGTTTGGATTATTACAGAAATCAGAGTTCAGTTTGGTGTCATTTCAAAGCTCTTTGAAAGGACTATCATATGATATCATTTGGTAGGGTTTTGTGTCTTCAATATATTTCAAGATAACTTAAATCTAATATATGTGGATGAATCAATCATAATGCCTCAAGAGGAAAAATGGCGAAACTCCTACATGGAATCAGGTCAGAAAAAACCGGAATGGAATAGCGAAATCGGCTTAAACTTAAAAGGATCACGAAATAATCACGAGCACTAAGCTCTGGTAAAAGCGCTAATATTCCCCATAGGCACGCACTACGCCTGCATCCGACGTAGACATTAAACACTGCCTGTGTCAGAAAAATAAAAACGTTTGAAATAATCTGCGATAGAAGAATAATAAGACTTGGATGCATGGATCACCGAATCAACGCCTCAGTTCTGTAGGAGCTTAATAACGACACCAATGACAAACTCCATCCAAATATACAAAGGCAAATGAATTAAAATTCTTTGGAGACGTGTACAGATGCGGAAGAATGGAGAAACTGGCGATCCAGGGCAAAGCTGGCAGAAGAAAACGCAAAAGATCCTCCAACAGGTTTATCGAGCAAATACGCCTCTAACTTCACGGGACGTGAAGAACTGAAAACGGCTGAAGACATCGAACAACAGAAAATGAAAATTTCGATTATTTTGTTCATAACGGTAATTGGAGCATATTTAATAGGTTTTAAAATTTCAAATATTCGTTGTTCAAATAGTAGTTTCAAAATCTTTAATGTTTCTAAGTTTCAAAATTTTGAAGATTTCCATGTTCTAATACTAAATGACTGGAATCTATTAGTTTCAAGTATTAGGAAAATTATCGGTATTTTAGGACTCCAGAATCCAGAATTATCGAGAGTTACAGGTTTAATACTTATTAGCTTCGGAAATTAGGAGTCAAAAGCTCAATAAATTGAGACTTAGAGGTTCTTAGTGTTCAAAGGGAATCAGTAGCCTCAATAGAGTTCCACGTATGCAGAGATTAAGAAACTGTAAGTTTCAAAGTTTAAACAATTTGAACATTTGGTTAAGTTAATGTTTCAGAGATTCAAACTACCGATTTTGACACACACTCCTAACTCTAGGAGAGTATAGAGTCCTAATCTCTCTAAGTAAATCGTTTAAAAACGCCCCCCCTTAGGGACGTAAAGTCCCTAAGGGGGGGAAGAATATGGAGTACCTAAAGAATGAGTATACTTCCCTTACGCTATTATAGTTAGTTAGATTGGAATGCGGTGGCGAGCCACCTGCTAGTTTGGGTTGGGTTTATCTAACTTTAATCCTCTTAACTTTGTCGCTCTTGCCAAATTAAAAAAGTTTAAAAAACATGGCATACCAAGTTACATTACTCATTAACTATAATTGTTTTGTTGTTTATGTTAGAATATTTTAAAATGTACCGCTACAGCAATTGATACGTTTTTTTGTATTTTAAGCTACAAATAAATCTTAGCAGTTTGCAAATAAATATTTTGTCTAGGCGTCGAATTTTATAGCTTGACCCTCCTGTAGCCCTGATAAGCCTTTTTAAAATATTTAATATGATTCGAATTTCAGTAACTTTTCTCATTAATTAAACATGTTGTCAAGTTTAGTTTGTTTGGACCGTTTACCACGCATACCTCCCGTTTACGCGCGGCCCCCCGCACCCTGGAAGTCAGCAAGCTGGCATGGATTATTATCATTTATCATTAATATAAAAATCCGTATGAATCTTTTTGAGTGTTCAGTATTGCTGATTGTGTTAATACGGAATTAATTCAGTAAAGAGAATTAAGTACAGATCTAGCATTGTGAATCATGTTTAGTGCCACTATGCGTGTATTTCGGTACAATTTATTGAGAATAGACCTTAATGTTAGTTATTTGACCACAGTATTGGCCTAAAGAATCAGTTTATAGTTAAATCGACGAGTTTTAGTAATAATCATAACTATAACGCATTATATTGTACAGATACTCGTCAAAAAAATGATTCAAGCAACATTCTAGTTAAGTTTTACGTATCGTCCAATTTGATGTTAGTTTTCTGTATCGTTTTTACGAATTGTACAGGATAACTGTTTATTAGATTACGATCATGTATGTTTAGGTAGGTTTTAAGATTGTCTTTGGTACTTGATAAATTTCAAAATGGTTTAAGATTAATTAGGTTCTTTGTGTAAATTTTATTTTGTGGGGATCCCGAAATTTAACGTCAATTTTTGTAGTTAGAGATTTTTGATTAATGTAAGAAGTGATAATTTTTATATAATCCTTGATCATCTGTTATGTTTTCAACTAACAGACTTCAAACTTAATTGCCGTTTATATAGTGCGGCTGAACTAACTGCCGATGTTCATTTTATTGAGAAAATTTCTTAGGGTTAATAAAGATTTTTGAACAGATCAGTTTAATGTCGAATTTTAGAGGAAGATCATTTCCCAAACTGGGGACTTTATTACAAAATTATGTAACATCTATTCAGTTTGGTGGCGCCCTTTACTTTTTTATTTGTTCCTGAATCTATTATTTAATCAGAAGCTTTGTGATTAACACCCATGACGCCTGAGTATAATTTGACTAAATAAGATGTCTCAGCCGGAGCTTTAAGATCTTTAGTAAGTATAGTAACGTAAGTATTATGCATTTACGGTGTTGTTTGATTATTTTAAGTATTAATTCGAAGGAATGGAATTAATTTGTTTTTTTGAGTAAAAAGTGCGAGTTACAATTGACGCCAATTTGTGGGGGCTGATTTTTGAGGGAGTTACAATTTAATCATTTTCCTGTTAGATCTAATGACCATCGACACCTTTCGGCTTAACAATCATCGCGGAGGTAGCTCGCCACCGTATTTAAATCTAACTATAATATGTATAAGAACATATACACGTACACGCTCGACCCGAGTAACAAGTTTTAGATAATTTCCTAAAGATCAGGTATCGCTTCTAATAACGGTGTAGTAGTATCAAAAATAGATTCATGCTTAAATACATACATACCTGTTGAAAGTTACGACCAAGATACATAAATTAAAACATTTTACTAAAACCAAATAAACCCGACGACATCGACATAGTAATGAGTGCAAAAAATAAAGTTCTGACAAAATTATGCAAGCAAGGAAATAAATTGGCGAAGCAAAATTAATACTTCTTGTAATCACATTCTCCTGATTAATAGCCATAACATCTAAATAAACTCCTCCTTAAGCGAGTAAACATTCAAAGAGTTAAAATTGTACCATGCCAGGTTAAGAATTTAAAATTCCCACCAACAAAAATAAACAAAAACATAACACACATTTATATACGTGGTACGTGCATAGGCACATGGTTTCTAACTGTTAAAGAATTGTCCGTTAATTAATTAAGTGAATTAAATCACAGAACAATAGTTTTGATTTTATTAAACTTTCGTTTAAGACATTTCTTTTAAGCTATGGTTTAATTGTTATGTTAGAACCAATTAAATAATTATTTCAATTCAATTGTTTATGTGTGTATGTGAGGCGGTAGGTTATATTGTTTGTAGTTTGTTATTCTTATTTGTATTACATTAATTAAAACAATTCAAAATTTCGTTTAGGAAAAACTGACGTTTTTTCTTAATCACACTATTTAGCATTACTTTTGTTATAGTGTGTAAAAATGATTCTAACCTTATAAAATGAAAACAAAAGGAACGTTATACTATATTTAACTTTTACTCTTTTATTGTTTCATTTAGATTTGATTTTTTATCTACATTTCAACATATTTAAAAATATCTCAGTTGTATCATAATTTCTGACAGATAATAGAAACAAGCTCATCAATTTTCTATTATCTAATAAATAGTGTAGTAATAAGTTCTTATAAATTACAATTAAAAATCATTTGTTTGTTAGTATTATTTAGTTTAATAAACAAATTAGTCAGATACTTACAGGTTAAATAATTTTTTTGACTACTATTATATAATACATTCATTATCATTATCTATTCGTTTCCTGTTGAGTAGTGATATTTATTATTCAAGGGCTGTGAGTACTAACGTGTGTGTTTTCTTAATTAAAAAAGGAATAAAAACTGAAATTCGATAGTAAAAATGACAAGATACGTAATCCTTAAGACCTTTTAGAAGCGACAAAAGTAACCCTTTTAAATTTATTGCGCGAAAGATCAAGAAAAAAGTACGAAACTGCGAGATTCGACAAGTGCAACCTTTTATTGAAGTCATAGAAAAAGTATAGTAATCTACTTGCGTGAAATGCCTACCATGAGGATGAAAATTCAACCTTTGCAATTCATCCGAATAACACATTACACGTTCATAACACACTACTTGTATATTTACGATACCCAATTAAACTTTGCAAATCTAAAAAGCTAGGTTAGCTTAGTTTAAATTGTGAAATTTACTTTTTCAATACACAATACTTCATTTGTACATAATCGACCTTTCCTTTAAAAAAATATAATGAAAAATAAATGCGCAACAACAATTAACACATAATTATAATAAAATCACAATGCACTAGTTGGCAATGTCAAGATTCATTCAGCTGGTTGTGTTCAGCTAGTACTATGCAGATAATGTAATTGTTTGCTACCTACGTCTGTAACGACCTCTGTTGCTCCTTATTATTAAAGCTACTCTTATTACTTATAGCTCTTTTTTAATTTAATTTATGCGCTTAATAGTAATAAGCACAGTTTTCTGTATTCTAACTCTGCCTTCCGTGGTAATTTATGTAAAAGTGTTCACCAGGTCCTCTTTTTTGCTTTTTGTAGTAGTGATTTTGTTAATAACTTAAATCTGGAAATATCTGATAATTTATACTTCATCGATACAACTTATGAGTTACACAGGTAATCCATCTCATACGTTTTCTTAAAATAATTGTTTTAACATGTGCTCGTGCAATTAGTTTGTGATTAATTTGTGAAGAAAGCAGATCAAGATTATTTATAAAATAAATTATAGTAATTTATAAATGTTTGGATAACTTCTTTGTAATAACAGGTTAATTCTTGTGTATTGTTAGGTTAAACATATTTAACCTAAGTATCCTAAGTAACTAATAGATTTAATATACGTAGATTAAAAAAATAAGTTTCTAAAATAAAAAGAATTAAAACTTGAATTTTGGAACTGATTTGTGTTTGGCCAAGATTACATTAAATTAAAACACACAAGAGAAAGGGCTTTCTTACAAATTTTAGTACTTTTATACTAACAGTATTAATATACTGTTAAAGTTCTTGCTTTTAAAATTTCAAATAAACTAATTGAAACAGTGTTTAATACATTTTTATTAATTAATGTTCTTCTGGGTTCAAGAGTCTTAAATTATTACTAATTCTTTTGTACTCTATTGATGAGTGTAATTTTTTACTTTTATTTGAACTAGTCATATTGTATCCAGTGGCGCCCAGAAGCATTTTTATTTTATCTTAATATGTATGTATATATGTAATCGATACCTTTTATATTTATAATTTTATTGAGTACGTATAGTTTTCTTGGCTTGAATTATTTGTTAGTGCCCTGTTAAACAGAGTAGCCAACTGTATTATCGCATTTTAGCTATGCTTCAAATTATTTGATCTCTCATGTTTGCTATAGAAGCACTGATAATTATTTTATAACTCATCTTCTTCAAGTGCCCAGTTACTTCAAATTCAGTTAAGTGTCAGTTACAAACCTAACAAAATCCTACTTGCCTTACCAAGGAAGAACGATTGGTTCATTTTCTTATGAAAACTTACCTAAAACAAAAAGGAAAAATTAGCTTTCTTCGAAAAAGCATATACAATTTTATATACAACATCATATTAATCAACATCAGTAAATACCCCTCATAATCTTACAAAATATTCTAGTTTAGTTCAGCAAATCTAAAAAACATGTTGATTTATGAACGTGGAATTAAAAAAATGTAAGGATTAAGTAAACTTCTTGTCGTGGGCATTTAGATTCAATTCAACCATTGCCAAATCTTCCAGGTCATACTAAGATTAACATTTCAAGTGCCAACTCGAAAGTTGCATTTCACTATTTTTAGCCGCGACAGTCTTAGCACCACATGTCTATTCAAAATTATGTTTTAAGCTATTGGTTCAAGGTCATTGCAAGTGAAGGTGTACAGGTACTTTTACAGCGGTATAGTTCACAACTACAATTACAAGTAAAATAATATTTAACCAAACTAAATATTTACTTCATTTCTACCAGAGTTTGTATGCATATTGGTACGAGTTTGGTCTCCTCGTATAGTTTTATAGTTGGGCCGTACCCGAAACTTAGTGTTTTAAATCTATCCTATACAAAGAAAAACTACGGTTACGTCTTTCGCCGCCAATGGATGGCTACCTCCAACTGTGTCACGATGTCACGAATAGTTTTATTCGAGCCATAGGTCGCCGAAGCTAAGTTCTAGAATTTCTGCAAAAACCCTTTTTTGTTAATCCACCTACAACAATAAAAGTAGCCTCGTTCCGTATTCAATTTACATCTTTCTTTCCTCTGCGCGAAGGCGTTCTATACAATCTCTCCTAAGTGAATCATCGTACATAGCAGTGGCGTGCGGTCCATGGAAGCAATGGAAGCAATGCTTGCCTTGAGAATTTATTAAAAATAAAAACAATGCTAACAAAAATACTTTTGTAAAATTATGGTTATCGTTTATTTAATATGAAATATTTATCAAATTAAAGCTCAATATCAACTCTGTACAGCAAAAAGTATAATTATTTAGAGTACTATTTTAAATTAGGCTCATTAAACTTGCACGGAAAGGTAATACCGATTCAAATGTGATACATACACTTCATATAAGCACTGCTTACAAATGCTCTTCTCTTAACCTTGGCGTGAATCAACGAGCGTAGGGTGTTATAGTAGACGGATGCTGTTAACATTGTTTGGTCGTTATTTTTATTGTGCTTCGTTCCCAAATGTTTATTTATTATAATTTGGTTATTTGTTCGATTTAGTGTTACTTAAGTAATGTAAATCTGCGAATGAGACTGTATTTTGTCGCATTTTATTATTTTAATTTATAAGTTGGATTTTTTTAAAGACAAATAGTTCTATTTAGTTTGCCTATATGCAAATTTAAAATTGCATTATCGTCACGACTGCAAATTCAACTGCTTCGGTGAAAGGTTCGAGTACCTTCGATATAGCCGAAGGAATTTTTCGCATACAGTTTTGGAGAGAAATTACAAATTATTAAGAAAGGCAGATCAAAACCAGATCTTTCAAATTTAACAACAAAGATTAAAACCTGTACCGCTATTTTGCTAAGAAAGACCGGAAAATTAGTAGTTTTTTTTTAAATAAAGAATGATAGTCAACAAATTCCATAAATATAAAGTGTAAAAGTGCTTCTTTGAAAAACTTTTAAGCTTAATAATTATAACACTGTTTTTTATTGTACCTAGCGGGGGCGGATCCAGAGAAGTATTTTGAGGGGGAAATCTTTGGAAAAATAATTGTTTTAATAAATAATAATTAAACAAACATTATTTGTTTCTATTCTATGTAAACTTATTTCTAAATTGGGGGGGGGGGATTATTCCCTCCCCGTTAATCCGCGCCTGTACCTAGGTGTATTATAATTAAAATCGTGGTTGCTTCCCTAGCCTAAATTCTCACCGCACGCCATTGGTACATAGTAGAAAACCTCTGGTGGGAGCTGGACTACTACCATCATACTATATCATTACATCACAAACTTGTCCTTGGCCAGTGTTGACCATTACCTGCACCATCCTCGACTTATAGTGACCTGCAATAATCTTGAAATATATTACTAGTGTAACCACACAGCCTTTAGACATGGCCTTGATTATAGCCCCCAAAACAAGAGAGGGGTTTTAAAAAAGGTATCATAGACTTGCTTGTACGGTCGCAGGTTCGATACGAAGGACAGACAAACCTTCAAGAATTTCCTTCAGCTGAAATATAAATCGAACTCTCCAAGCTCACAATAAAACAATACTTAATTAAAATATTTATCAAGTTTAGTTCGTTTCTAATATATGTATTGCCATGATCTTTAATTATGTTATAATGTTAAGAAGATATAACCCGTATTAAAATATTTAGCAGGTAGATTTCATGCCAATCTTCGAAATCTCGTTCTATGAGTGGCAACCTCAATTTTTGAACTAACTAAATAAAATGAATAAATACAACTAGTCAATTAGTACTAACATGCACACTAAAACACTTTAAACATGAAAAGGATATGGTGAAATCCTGCAATTCTTTGTAAAAATTAGCCATCACTAATAAATTTAACGATGTGGGGATCGTTAACACTTTTTAAGACTTATAAAGTCTTGATGCTTTTTCAATGTCGAAATATATCTGAAACGGACAGAACAGGTTGTACGCACGTGTATAACTACTCACTTGTAGAATTTATTACAGAAATTTGTGTTTCATTTTAAGGCGGTATTTTGTTTGTGTAGTACCTATGAGTAACATTTAAACCATATAACTGATACAAATTATCATATAAAGATCGGTTCGTTCTGATATAATATGTGAAATGCAGGTTTAAAGGCTGCGCTTTTGAAACGTGCAGTCGTTTTATGTAATTTGGGCTGCATAGTGTTTGTAGCATCTAGAGAAATATTCCAATAAGATCATAAAAGGTGTAATGTATAGTTTTATAAACAAGGAGCATTGAAAAAATTGGGTGTTTATAAATTTATGTTAGGAATAAAGTTTAATACAAGATTGTTCCGTAGGCGTCGACAACAAAATTTAGATGTATAATCTATTATTTATCCCAAATGTTATATAGCAGCAAATGATCAATTTTTGTGATCTACAAGATGGAATAGTTTTTCTGTAAATGAAAATTTGGGAAATGAAATCGGGTTAATGGAAATTCAGAAAAGTCATAACATATATCATGTTGAAAATTCAATTGTTTCTTGAAATAGTATATAAAGGAAGCCATTTTTTAACAAATTAGTTGCTCTAATAAAGCGAAATTTTTTTCAACAAAAAGAAATGTGTATAGAGAGAGTATCCAGTTGGGGGAATTTGATTGTGGCCAAAAAAATTAATTAAATCAATTAAATAATAAACCATTAGTTTTTTGTATACATAGATATAAACTTTTATTACTATTAAGAGCAAGATACAAATATAAAAGAATAATTATAAACAAGTTATAATTGAAATATTTCTTATAATTAAAAAAATATAACGTTATTTATCATATGAATCCCCAAATAGAGAATTAGTAAGGAATTTTGGGATTCATTGATTTAAATAAGAAGCAAAAAGACAGATTTAAGATGCATGTCAATGACATTTCACAAATTAATAATCTATTTTTATTGATGAGAAAGGTCAGTCTTTTTGAATCAAAAGAAAAATATTTTAATTTGGTATCAATTTTTATTGTGTTTATGTG
Source organism: Agrypnus murinus (assembly GCA_929113105.1). Lineage (NCBI taxonomy): Eukaryota > Metazoa > Arthropoda > Insecta > Coleoptera > Elateridae > Agrypnus > Agrypnus murinus. Next base: position 31,936,367 of record OV816031.1, read on the forward strand.
TGTTGATGAAAATAAAAGAATCTTGTTGTAATTATTATATGAGCATTTATTTGTAATAGAACAGTATAAGAACTTAGAGATCTTCAAAGCGACCCAACCTGAGAGAGTCTCAATTATGTAGATATAGGATTATACAATAAAGACAAGTCGGAACAGAATGAATTCAGACAAGGTAAGGAATTGTATCTTCTTCATTTGAATACAATTTACTGTTTTTTTATTGTAAGCATATATTGTTACTTGTTACTTTTTCATTAGCATTGGAACCAACGTAATTTGATTTATTACAAATTTTTCTCCTGTAGATTAAGCCACACTTTATACTTTTAATGCTCCGTCCTTAAATTAGATTTACATTCAAAATTTCGTTTTGGTCATACTGCATTTTTGTGGTGGAATATTGATAAAAGGCGATTAGCCGTTCTTGTTTCCGGCGAATTTTTGATAAAATTTGTGTAGTTAAAATTTTATTTTAGCGCAGTTTGAGCGCTGTTAAATGGGAATTCTTTTTCTAGAATATTTTGGTGATTAATATATTTTAGATGCTATGTTAGAGGACTTTAATTCTCTGTAATTATTTCTATTGATGACCTAGGGGACGTTTTGGGGTAGCGTCCAGGTTTGACCTCGTTTGAGAACTTTAAAGGGAATGTCCGCACATGCTTCTGCAATACTTTTAGCCGTTTAATTCCAGAGTAAGTTCGTTAATTACCTTTGTGATCCATTAGTTCAGGTTGGTTATTGCAAGTTTTATTTTTTTCAAAGGCTTTTTTTGAGTTCCTGTCTATTTGTTATTGGAATTGATTGTGTTCATGTTATCTGATTGGAATACAGTAGCTGTACCAGACGTCTGGTTGAATTAATATACAGTTAATCCATTAAAACACAGAAGTAAAACCACTGTACATCTCGACCAAACTAGACCAATGCGATGGAGTTGGTAAAGATAAGTGTCATCATAATTAAATACAAAGTTACCATTACCATTAATTTAAGCTCAATAAATTACAGTATTTTGAATTCAATAACAGTTGAAAATAAAATAGATTTCTCTCGTTTTTGTGGAACGACTGGATATATCCAAGAGCGGCCAGATTAAATTTTTTTAGTCAAGTTATAAGATAATCGGGTATATGTGTAACTTTACGATTATTCGTCTTTACGATTATTCGCATTATTTTATTGGGTGTATATTTACAAATTGATGGCCTCAATTAACCTTTATTTCTCATTTATTTCTGATCGTTTTAATACAATTTATATTTAAGTATTTTTGTTGTTGTATTTAGCACCTGGTTTCGTCTATAGTTCGTAACAGTGGTCTATGGTAAGTTTTGATTGTGGAAGAATATTGCATGGATAGTAAAACCCAAAACGTCTGGTTCCGTTAGTGTGAGACCACTATCCGCTGTCGTTATTTTGTAGTGGTAGAGCCAGTGGCGCCTTTTATAAATTCTGTGGAGAAATCGAAATATCTTAAGAATTCTCTAGACAATTTCACAACCTACCTAAATATTCCCAAATAATTTCTTTGTCTAAAGAAAAAGGGCGTAACACAATAATAAATAATTAATTTAAAAGAATTATAACACCCCATATCGTAGCAGTATGTACAATCTATCTCTAGCTGCAAGGCCTATGATCGGCAACCCAAAAAAAGATCAAAATAATTCAAGCTCATAAAGTATTTAAATATACAGGCTGGAAGCAGTTACTACGCGTTAATTTTAAGGTGTGATAGAAGAAATCAAAAGGAACAAAAAAGTCTCAATAAATTTCTTTCTATGTTAATAAGCTTTCGAGTAATTTAGAAAAAAAAAACATAAAAAACAGCTAGGTCTTGACCTTGTTTTAGAAAATCAAACAAACAAACTGAAAATGACAGCCGTTGTTTAACAATAATAAACATCCGAAGCAGATTAGTCGGGTGACTTAATTTTACTAAAATTGTAAACAAAATTTGTACGTGCTTAAAAACACGCTGATTCATAACAAACCAACACAAAATAAGACCGTAATTGACCTACATTTTTTATTTATTAATTTTCCGAATAATTACAAAATTTCTTGACGTACTATATTTGTTTTTTTATTAGAAAATACTATCTTTTGTAAAAAACTTAATATTAAGACACCTAATTACCATAAAATTAAAGGTTTTATTAATGTAGCCAAAACAAGGCGTCATCAAAATCCCGTAACCTAATTACCTAATTTAAATTAGATAAGTGTTCTCTTTAAGAGATATTTTGATATAAAATCATTAAAAGCTGTTATCAGATAAACAAAGGTCATACCTTAATATTATTTTAATTCAACAAACTACAAACTCAGCATGATCTCACTCTAAAAGGGTATTATTTACACAGCTGTGATCAGGTATTAATCCAAATATTCTTCATTAAATTGTAAGGTTGTAAACAAAACGTGCTTTATTCCAAGTTCAACAAACTTCCTATATCAGCATTTTGTGCGAATGTGGAGCAAATTTTATTACAAACTTTACAGGGTTGTCACGTTTCTTAATTGAGTAAAATGAATTTTTAATTGTGAAAAGAATTCGATTTTACGCGGAAACGACATACGATACGATAAAATGTCATTGAGTTCTATTGTTGTGATAGCTAAAATGCATCTGCCGATAAAGCCCCATAATTAAAGTACTATTATTAACGCGGTAAAATGATATTAAATAAAACTTTATTATTTTTTTCTGAAGAAGTAGTACGTTCTAGAACAAAGTTGTATAAGACTTTTTGTTCCTTCTGATGTCTTCTATTACCCCTTAAAATTAACGCGTCGTGTCTGCTGCCACCGTGTATATCCCACACTCAAAACGATCAACAAGATACAAATAGTTGCATATAAAAAGGTTAGTCACACAGTCACTTGGAACATTCAATAAATATATAAATATCTTATCTGAATCTTATAATCAATTATCTGCATACGGAATTAAGGAAAACCCTTCAAGTTTTTCAATGAACCTTAATTAGAAAGTTAATTAGAAATGTCTTAGATTAGAAATCTTAATCTAAGTTCTCTGTTAACGTATGCAAAGTCAAATATAAGTAGTTGCACTATGCTAACATGTATGTTGAATAAGTTAATCAATCAAATATATAAATATCTTATGTTAAATAATCAACTGATCAAATCCTATTGTTCAAGATACGAGACTACTCAAATAATTAGCACAAGCTCGGTGTAAACTTAAATTGCACACCCTATACTGAAAAGCATAGATGTTTGGCCACTTTTTTGTTGATCTTAAAGAGAAATCTTGGAAATACTTCTGCTATCGGTGGGATCAATGCCTTCGAAAGTTCTAGATTCGATTGAGGGAAAGAAAAAGACTAATAAAACCTAAAGATGTCAGGTAGCCTTTAGAGACGTTTTTCTGAAGAAAAAATTTTCTTTCACGTCCGCCAAATTCAAAAACTATTCACTAGCACAAAATTTGCCAAGAAAGCCCCCGTTTGTGAAAAATCCTTTCGATGAAAGATATAAAACTTGCACAAAAGGTCCTGCTAAATATTATTCCCTCATAATATATTAATGAGCCAAAATTGAAGTCCAGAACAGTGATTCTCATAAAAGCTTTTTCTTATCTAAAACATTCATGCGCAATCCATAAGTCAATAATTAATATAACCTTAAAGCATGACCTTCGAAAAAGTGGTGAGATGGATCAAAAAACGGTTTTCGTTCTCTAGTCATCTCTACAACACAACTCTACGCCTAGGGGAGGGTTGCCACGTTTGGGACAGTGTATCGTTTGGGACACCGTCATTTCTTGTGCTAAAACCAAATTTAAATTCAAAAATTTACCGCCATTAGATAGCGTTCAACAGTCTTACCAACCGCTCGCTCCATTATATTGGTTACTGCTAATGCCGGCGTCATGAAAGTGTTTAACGAATTTGGTAAAATCCGAGTAAAATATTAGTGTGATTTAGCGTTCCCTATACGATTATTAATTGTGCAAATTAGCGGCCACTATTTCAAGGTAAGTTAATCAATAGTTTTGATGTTTAGCTTTCGTAGTTTAATTAGTAGTTTCTTAACCTATAATTTAGCTAGGACGATATTTCTACAAATCTAGAAGCTTGACACCTTTGGGACATTTTTGGCGATAGCTTTGGGACAGTGTCCCAAAAAAATTACGATTTATAAGTATAGAAGTAATATTTATTATGATTTTTTTAATAGCTAGGCACCTATCTTCTACATTATTGTTTGTATTCACAGAAAATGGCGCCTGAACGGAAGAGAAAATTAATCCCTCCAGATATCAATAAGCAAGCTATTTTAGAAATTCAGAATGGAGCTAAGCTTCGAGAAACTGCAAGGAAGTATGGGATTCCTAAAAGTACCTTATCGAGATATGTAAAGAAAGGGGGAATACCTGAAGACTTCTCAAACAAGTATAAATCTAAACATGTTTCCACTCAAGTTTTTACAACCGCGGAAGAATCCATGCTCTGTAAGTACCTAATCGTCTCGTGCAGAATCCATTATGGTTTATCTACCAGTCAAACCACAAAACTGGCGTTCGAGTTTGGCTTGGCAAAAAAAATTAAAATGCCGGCGAACTGGCACACAAAACAAAGTGCTACCAAAGACTGGCTCCGAGCTTTTATGAAAAGAAACAAAGTGTTGTCTCTCAGAAAACCCGAGCCAACCTCGCTGTCTAGGGCAACCAGTTTTAATAGAAAGAATGTAGGTGATTTTTTCAGCAAGTTGAGGGATATTTTGTCACGTCATAATTTTGAAGCTGGAGCAATATGGAATGTTGACGAAACAGGCCTAACTACCGTTCAAGTACCAGGAAAAATCTTAGGTGTTAAGGGACTGAAACAGATCGGCAAAGTGACTTCAGCAGAACGCGGCACACTAGTTACATTGTGTTGTGGGGTAAACGCGATGGGGAATTTTTTGCCTCCATTTTTTATATTTCCACGCGTGCATTTCAAGACAAACATGTTAATTAATGCACCACCGGGGTCGATAGGAGCTGCAAATCCCTCGGGCTGGATGACCACTGAAATCTTCGTTAAATTCTTCGAACACTTTTTGGTTCATGTAAAGCCGACAACTGAGAAACCTGTTTTACTTTTGTATGATAACCATGAGAGCCACATAAGCATCGAGGTCATCAATATGGCTAAGAAAAATGGAGTTCATCTTTTAACCTTTCCCCCCCATTGTAGCAACAAGCTCCAGCCTTTGGATATCTCAGTGTATGGGCCACTGAAAACTTATTATAATTCGGCGGCAGACAACTGGATGTTAAATAATCCAGGATCAACTATAACTATATATAATATAGCTCAATTGGTTGGGGAGGCATTCCCTCGTGCTTTTTCACCAATTAATATACGAAAGGGGTTTAAAAAGTCAGGTATTTACCCCACTAACCCTGATATTTTTCAAGATGATGAATTCTTATGTAGTGCAGTGACCGATAGACCTATTCCTGATGAACAAAATGCAATTAGGACAACTCATAATGAAAATGAAAGATCACGAACTCCTGAAAATGCCTCAATTGGCGGTCCAAGCACTTCTTATGTTGATAACAATAATCAATCAGAAAGCTCCTCAGCTCCATTTGTTAGTCCTGAATTAATTCGACCACTTCCTCAAGCGCCCCCTCGCAAGAAGAAAGGAGGCCGAAAACCTGGCAGGACCAGAATTCTTACAGACACACCCGAAAAAACGGAAATTCAAGAATTAGAAGAAAAGAGAAATGCAAAAAAAAGTTAAATCAAGCGGCGAAAGTAGTAAAAAGAAAAATAATAGAAAGCTCAGATGAAGAAGATCCAAACTTAGATGATATTTGCGAAGAAAGTGATGATTCGCCATTTGAGATTCAAAATGACGATAGCGATGCAGAATCCGATGCTTCCTGCAATGGTCTTTTAAGTGATAATGACTACGTCGTGGTCAAATTCCCAATGAAAACCAAAGTGATACATTTTATTGGAGTCATTGAAAGCAAAATAGAATGTGATAAATTCAAAATAAAATTTCTGAGGCGTCGAGGAATCTCAAATAAATTTCATTTTCCAGAAATCGATGATTTCCAAGAAGTTTATGATTGCGATATTTAAAAAAAACTCAGCTCCCCTTCCACTTTTGGGGGAACATCCAGAGTCGGCAACTGCTACACTTTCAGCATTACCCAGATAACTAATATCGCAAATCTGCGATAATTTTTTGTAACAAAAATATTATATTATTATTATTATTTTTTATTATAATTATAATAAAAATCTTAGTGCCCAGAACATTTTGTTCCATACAAGACAATGTGTCCCAAAGCTTCCACCTTGGTGTCCCAAACGACACCATGGGTTGTAGGTTTGGGACAAATTGCATGCACCGTCTTTAATTTTTTTTAAACATTCACACTTTTGTTTTTCAATAAACTTTATCGTCGTAATGATGGATAATACTTGGAATTATGTGATAAAAAAATTACACGGAAATCTTAAAAAAAGAGGATTAAATGCCCACATTTATGAAATTTGTCCCAAACGTGGCAACCCTCCCCTACTATTAAAATGAAGCAAAATGGCATGCAAAGAAATTGCTGCTGATGTTTACCTCACTTTTGGCTTACTTTCAAAATTGAAGATTTCTATGCAAATGTTAAGAAGCCTATCAATGCGGTTATTCAACAAATTCGTAAGCTCATACATACTAGGAGCTTCTTATTTTAAATGGTCTGAAATCGTGATGATAGGGAATCTATAAGTAAGAAGATTTAAAAGTGATTCTCTGACTAAACTTCAGACATAAATTATTTTCATTCTGACAATAGCAAAACAGTTTAAAAAGTAACAATTAGTATTTAAATATCTCTTTTGTGTATTATTACACCATAAATGAAAACAATTTATTTTGAAAGCCATTGTAGTGTCTTTTTATTATAATAAATAATGTAATTTATACGATCACAAGCGTTAAAAAGTAGGTGGATCCTTTTAATTATACATTTTAAACACATATAAATTTCGCACCATAATTTACATTCATTATCCTCCCTAGATCTACTTACTGAGCTTTAATTCGGTTGAAGGAGTTTGAAGACGGGTATGTTTGAAGGTGTTAGTATAAACATTATTCGATTTGAAATTTCATTAGTGGTAGAAAGTTGGAATATGAAAGTAAATCACAAATCGTATTATACTAATAAGTATATTACATCTAACTACTAGTAGAGAATAGATTGCTGTTGGATAAAAACTTTTTTTTATAGATAAATCCAATTGGTATGAAACGAAGAAAGGATTTTCGTTTTTATAAAGACTTTCCCTTAATGATAAAGGATGATTTTAAGAAGGTAATGAAAGCATTTCTATTATGACACAAAATAAATGAAGATGAGTAATTACTATTTAAAGAATATAAATTTATTTCTAGAGTGAATTTGACGCTTATAAAATTTTTTATCTTCCTTTATATCAAACATCTTTTTCTCTGTACATGTTTTCAGCTTTAATAAAAACCAAGAGGTATCCCATCAACTCATCAGATCATGTATACTGTTTATCAAGAAGGTATTTGATGTTTAAAAGTGGAAGATTAATGGTTTCTTTAAATCTAGGTCGAATTTGTTCTATTCCCAGGAAAAATGAACCACCAATTTATCAAGGTGATAAGAATGCAAGATTTGCCTTTTTGAAGAATGAAAAGTAAACCATGCAACTCTGTCGCAACATAATGTAATAATGTTACTGTCACAAACTTACGACAGAAGTATCGTTTACATATAGAAATCTTAAAAATATTAGAAGAAAATACGTAAATAGTTGTTTCATAGAATAGCAGAAAGGTATCTCTGGAAAATAGTGCTATCTAGTGGAATCCGGACTTGGCAAGGCCTTATCCGATAAGTTGCTTGTTTATTAGCCTTCTAAAGTATCATTCTCTTTTTCGACTTTTACAAACTTTAAATTTTATACTAAAGATTTTATAACAATTGATTTAGAATATTTTAGTATCACTAATGTGAGGATGCATGTGTGACAATTCAAAAACCACATTTAAAAATGAGATGTGTATAGTTCACAAAAGATACTCTAGAACAGCTGTTTCGATCTTTTGGATTTCATCATCTAGAGGTAGTCGTCTTCTGTGAATTATACACACATCTTCCACGCGTATATACATAACCAAAAATAACATTAAAATATGAAGAATTAAATGTTACATTTGTAGAGTCATATACCGTATACAGTACATACGTACACAACTCATTTTTAAATGCGGGTTTTAATTGTACAATGTCAGTGTGATACATATCACACTGACATTTTTTGTAATAATTATTCTACCCACATTGAATTTTATTAATACAAATATTTTGTATTATATTTTTGATTTTATACGACACCATAACCTAACATGCTGATTTTACCTTTGACAGCTGATAGTATAGACAGTTTGAAAGCTCTACAAAAACAAGACTTCGAGCGTTATTGGCCTTGTGTCGTTTGAAATGATATGAAAGTCAAAAATTGATGAGGATTCCCTTGATCACTTGCTACCTGCGCAGCTTTATTTACAGAAAAATAATTTAAATTAGAACAGCTTTTAAATAAGTCCAACAGCGCGCTAGATCGCCGACATGATTACATAACTCAGTTAGCCTGAGTGGAATGATAATAGTCCCGTCACTCCAAATTTGTTTCGAACTACAGATAATTTTTTTTAATTTGTTTTACAAAAGACAATTTAAAATGTAATGTTTCCCTTCAAAAATGTTCATTTTCCGCATGATTTTAATAAATTGTCAATTTCTCATTTTTGGCATGTGGCAGGTAGTTTTGCTAAATTGTCTGGTTTACTGCTTATTAAGACTTTTGCGTTTTTGCATATTCGTTAGGACACGTTACATTATGATGAACAGGTACAAGATCATTCATTATATTTTGACTACCCACTTATCTTTTTTTTTATTTAAGGGCAGTTTAATATCATAAATCATTACGTCCTATGTTATAAGTATGAACAATACCTACAATCCTTTATATTTTTTATGATAAATGTTAATTGTCCGGAGGAATTGTAATAGTTTTTAACTTTTTTTGGGTCATCGTCCATATTGTCTTGAATCGAAGATTCTACTGCTAAAGTTTGTCTGTGAGTCGTGCATTTTACACAATCATTTTTCCCTCAGGGAAAAGGTAATATATTATATGGGTGTTCCATTTATAAAATATATTTATATTATTTTAAGTGACTTTTATACGAAACTTTTTTTTTATTTTCAATAGTACCTAACAAATATAAATGGGTGGTCAAAATATAATGAATGACCCTGTAAATTACGAGGGGGTATTGATAAATAGTTGGCCTTGAATAGTTCTAGCAGGCAAAAATAAATCGCGTTGCTATGAAAACAAGTTGAAACTTTGACAAGTGCACGTGCATAGTGTCAGCCAAAAAGGTGATGTTATTTTGAAATTGTGATTAAGAAAAGTAAACCATGTCAGATGAAGATTGGAACTTCAGCAAAATCGAGAAACCTTCGGTTATCAAGTACCTGTTTTTGAAGGGATTGTCTGGTAAAGAAATTTATGATGACATGTTAACAACGTTAGGAGATCAATGTCCATCCTATTCAACCATTAAAAACTGGGTTGCTGATTTTAAACGTGGAAGAAAAGATGTTACCGATGAGAAGAGGTCTGGGAGACCGATTTCTGTGTTACCGCAAGAAAACATTGATGCTGTCCATGATATGATTTTGGATAATAGACGAATCGTGCGTTTGGTGGACGCCAAGGCATGGTACTTCGGACAATTAAGTAAAAACATTTTAACATCCATCAATCAACAACTGCAAATCAACGTTTGCAGCAACAATCAGTATTTTTTTACTTTATTCTTACAAGTGACTCACTTGTCCAAAGTAGGAGCGGTAAATAAGTTGATATACAAAAAAATATAGATATGGAAAAAATCAACGACGACCAATGTTACAGAAAAATTATTGTTCCCATTTGTATTATCTGTGCATTCTTCATGATTCACTGATTGCATTCGACGCACATGATCCATTCTTTTAGCACAGTATACCCATATAATTCTTTATTGTAATATACACTTAGAACATTTTTCCTTCTCTTCTTCAGAAACCTTCCTTTTGTGAATGTTTCTTCGGTTTTCTGTTGATATAGATTTCTTTACAGATTGGACTTTCCCATTCTTCCTGCGAGCTTTTTCAGTCAATTCATTTTTGTATGGACTAGCGAAATGGAGGGTGTAATTTTATTTTCTGGTAGTTCACTCGACTTAGATAGTTGGAGTGCTACTTCCAGAGAGTATTGGGATATGTTAAGCTACTGGATCGAAGTGCTGCGGATTATAATAGCCTTAGTAATGTAGTGACTAGCGTGCTAGTCTCTCACCCAAGCGGAGATCGACTCCCGGTGCCGGCAACTCTGGTTAAGGTTTTCTGCAGTTGTTCCTATAACATCTATGTCGGCTGCAGCCGCACGATGGGCCTGCATCATAATAATATAATCACCCCTCCCTCCCGCGAAGGATTCATAGCTTCTGGGCCAGTTTCCAGGTTATGGTTAGTAGTCGTTAATATTATATTATTATTATTATCGGGGTGCTGCTCAGCTACTGGATCGGGGAATTGCTGACTGAGAGGATTGGGGTCCTGTTCTCCTAGCAGAGCTGACTCTGCTAGAAGAGCCTCCGCATTAAGAACAGTCAATGTTCCGAAACACGTTTGGGTTAAATAGGAATATGCCAGACTTCTCAAACTATTCATATTATTTGGAGTGAAAACCTTCATAAAAACATTTTTTCTCAAAGATAACATATCATTCTGTTAATCTAGCACCTGGATTATTTATTTCACCAACTAGATGCGTCTTAAACCCCCAAAACATCTACCATGGCACAAAAACCATCTAAAGGTTGTAGCTTGTTAGAAGTGATTGCTTCGAGCGACTTATGAGTGGAATGGTGCTTTAAAATCAATAGGTGACTCACTGTTTGCCCTTGTACATTGTATGAAATTTTTAAAAACAACAAATTTAACAAACAAAGCTGCGCCAGAGTGTTGAACGCAGTTAGCGTCGTCAAAATCAATCATCGAAAGTCGACAGTCCATAGAAGACCAGTCCATTTCCTAATTCAATACCGGTTTATATCTATCAATATAAATAACATCAAGGAATTTACGATTAATTCTTAACTGATTACTAGTCCTGGGAATTGAAAAAATCTCACTTTCTGTCGTCAATGACATTTTATTATTTTGTGTAGCTGTTAACGCCTGCCGCATATTTTTTTCAGAGTAGAATGAGTCCCTATTAGTTTTTTTGTTTGTAATAATTATGAGCTTGTATAAACTGTAATAAAAAATCATATCACAATAAAAAATAAAAAAAGTCAATTAATATGTTTGGGGGAAGTGAGTCACCGTGACTGATCCACTTGCTCCGGAAGCATAACTGAGATTTAAAGCTACAATAAATCTCTAGAAACAACCTAAAACCTCATAGATGTATCGGAAAACTAGTGAAACTTATATAAATAATAAATTCGCTAATTTGTTATCTATAGTTATCTATGCGAAAGCTTAAAATGAGGGAGTTACCAACGGTTTTTGCATCACACTAGCCATGCTTACAGATTGCCGTGTTATCACGTGTGCGAAATATTCGGTGTGGCGCTCTTACTCCTTATGCCTCACTTGCCCCACCTTCTCCTATCATAAAAATGAATGTCTCAAAGCCGCCAGCAAGTATATTAACCAACCCTTTTACGTGCTTAAAGATTTAACCACGAGTTGTGCCAAGTTAGGGTAGTTAAATGCAATATAAGCTCTATTAAACGTCTATAATCAATTAAAATATCAAGATAGGAAGATAACAAAAGGGATAGAAACACTCGCAAGTTTGACAAAAAAGAAAGGCAACCTATACGAATTAAATGTATGTATACTAATTAAGACGGTAAGCTTACCAGACCTTATACTTATTAATTGCTCACTGAATTATTTACGTTCCTGACACAATTGGCACTCTTTAGGGTCTAGTTACATTTTTTATTATGTTTAGCTAGGGAAAGGTTAAGTTAGGAAAGCATAAGTAATATTTACTTTAGATAAATAAGAAAGAATACATGGTTTAAGTCGATGTAGAGTAGAGCAAACCGACAATTTGTGTAAAAAATACATAACGGATACATTCATAAGATAATGTTACTTAAAATCGGAAGTAAGCGCTTGAAGACTACTGCCCAAGCTCTCGTTGCTATTAGTGGAGTAACCCTAAGCAAAAAAAGAGCGTTATCTCGGAACCGGTCCAAACTACTTCGATTTGAATTTTTTTTTCTAAAGTCTTGTAAATATAAAATACTAAAACGTTTACAAATCAGAAATTGACGCTCAGAACAGGAAATGTGGTGAAACTCGAATAACCTAAAACCATAACCAAGTGGTCCCGCACCGGTTGCTCGACCATCTCAGAACAGCATAATTTTTGGTGTGTTATCACATCTATGTATTGGTAGTTCGAAGCCGCTATTAATTTAGTTTTATTCCTTTTCGTTTAAATACGGCAGCCATATTTGTTTCGTGGTGCACGACGTTTCATGCACTTTTCTATGTCAACGAAAATCTTGATATCTCAAGAACAGTTGGTCGTAGAAAGTCGTGGTAAAAACCATTGCATTCTTCACATGTCGAACTACATTTGTTGCTCTAAACATAAATTTTGTAAGATGCTTCCTTATGGGCGCAAATCAAGTCCGAAGTTTAACGCTTTTTTTGCAAGATTTCAGCTTTTTAGAGTGTCATATTTCCAGACAATGGTGAAGTATCAGCGCTCATTTTTTCAAATTTTTTTCACCTTTTCCGATTATTTACAAACATTCTCTCGTTGTTACGATTGCAACACAATCATAACGATGCGATAATTGTGGTTATCTAAAAAAAAGCGTTAAAAATCTTAAACTTCTCTTGTAGTTTAAATATTAGTGGTAGAGCCAAAACAGAAAATTTTATAAAAAATTGACCAATCCGCTCGAATTGGTAAATGAAACTATTAAAATCCATTGTTTCTGCTATTTCTCCAATAAACCCTCTTAATACATTTGTTAAAGCTTTAGATTAGGTCAGTCACTCGTACATGCTATATATCATTCGAGCTCATCGTCTCATCTAGCTGAACAGTAGTGTCCTAACCTTACCGAATCTAATCCAACCTAACCTAGGTTTAATTTAGGTTTGTGTTGTTCATTAATTCATACGTGTTTTAATTTAGTCTTTGGTTAGGTTAGGTGAGATGAGGTTAACTTAGGTCGCATGCGCATCAAAACATGCATTTTCAGGTAGGGTGCGGGAAGTAACATGGGTGGCTATAACTTCCCTTTCAAAAAAGTTTTTAGCGATTATCTCGAAAACTACTACTCCCCCCCCAAATTTTTGTTCAGCTCGATGAGATGCATCGAATGGTATATAAAATGTGCGGATGGACCTCTCCAGTCGTCTAGTCCTAGACTGGAGAATAGCCATGCATTATTCCGAAAACTCTCAAATGTCCCTCCCTCCAATGCTTGTGTTAAAATGTCAATTCCGTAACGAAATAAAATTTCACGAATGCAGCGCCCTCCGGAGGGTTGACCCCCGCGGCGCAGGGTCTGCGGGGACGGGAGTTACGCCACTGATAAAAAAATTAGCACATTAAAATAAATCTGTCAGTCAAGTACAATCGTAGGTTAAATCATTTTTGGACAAAATAAATCCAAGTATGCCCATATCCGTTTAGGCAATTAAGAGCAATCATAACAAACCACTCTGCCGTAACGCATTTTGAGATAGTAACGCATACACCATTAAATTGGGTCTTTACCTTGCAACTGTACAAGAATTGAGAATGTTCGTCCTAATTCATTACTATAGTGTAGTATAATATCCTACGGAGAAAATTGTAATCACTGAAAATAACAAAGAAGAATTGTTCAATTATTTTGAGGAGTGCAACCCAACATCCAACAAGTATTACAAGAATATCCTTAAAAAATAGCAAACTATTTTAATTTTATTTTTTCTTGGTCAATATAACTAGTATAAACTATTTCAGATAATAATTAACAAGAAGTCAGCCATACAAACTGGAGCAGTATAATCATACCATGAACATATAGGTCCACTAGATCCTTGATTGTTCAGAAATAAATTACAAAGGGTCCCAGTTAATTTTTCCCAAATAGTATATACTAAAATAGATATATGTACCTAAATATCTATTATATGCCTCCCACGCCAGTGTGCAATTCCAATCATACACGCGATTGTATTATTGTTAGCAAAGAAAAATATTGTTTTGTCTCACTGTCCAAAGTTTATTGCCTCGAGACGAACATTTATCCTTCAAAAACAGCAGTCTTGCAAATTTATTTTAAGGTAAGCAGTAATGAATAGCAAATAGTATGACGTTAAAAATAAACTAAAAATAATCTCGCATTGCATCTCGAAAATTCCAATGGTTTTTCCGTTATATTCTAATGTAAAAAGCATTGTTTTTAGAATTAAATTAGAAGTTCACAAACCTACAAAGAATTAAATTTAAGAAACCTAATTGTAATGCGATATTTCACACCTAAACACCACAACAGTATATGTATATAAAAGTACCTTGAAAATAATAATAATAATAATAATAAAGATGCCTACACACGTTTGAAAAACCAACATACATAGGTGGACTAATAATAGTTAGCATAAAAGGTAAACGTTAGGTTGGCTAGAAAGAAAACTTCAAACTTTTGCATTTTTCATTTTTATTATAATTTTTGACAGTTTTGACACATGTTAACCTACCAAGTTCGCCAGACTTTACCTTATTAGCATATGCATTACAAACATAAGACCTACATTTAAAATAATAAAACCGAGGTGTAAATTAAATATTACTATTTGTATGTTAATTAATGAAATGTAGTTTTATTTAAACATCAACAGCATTACATAATAAGCTTTCATCGCAAATTATTATTTGTTGTACGTGTATGCCTGTGTTGTAATTTGAGAGATATCTTCCTACTCTTTTTATGTTTCAGGCGACCCTTCTCATTAATGATAATGACACATAAACATAGGAGGATGCTGCTTACATAATGGAACCAGTCAGTAGAACTGTCTTCTAAATAAAAAGGAAAAGGAAATTAAAATAATTCGTATCTTTTTATCTTCGTTGAAGAATTAACGGTCAATGTTAAAAATAATCTGATTCAAGAAGAGTGTGATTCATAAATTTTTGTGTACGTTAGCAGATATTGTTTCAAGTTTGTAGTGGAATAAATATATATGTGTATAAATAGTAGGTAGTATTTTTATTAATTATAATGAAAGAGAATACGAACAATAAATTTAAAACGGTTCTAGTATGAGAATTTTTTGTTGGTCTAGGAAACGGATATTTCGACCATTCTATAGTTTTTTGCTTTGCTTTGCACGAGCTGTTTTAGATCTCCTACAAATATATGTATATATCCTTTGTTAATGGTATTTCCTTAAGTTAAAATGATTCATAAATATGAACCATTTTATTATTATTGAAACCAAAAACACGTTTCGTTACTTTAATCTAAAATTTACTTGCCGCCTAACACCCCTAACTTACCTACCCACCCCCGACTTAAAATTTCACTTAGAATTTTTTAAAACCGCATATACTTAAGTTATTGCAGTGCTTATACTTCAAAAGAGGAGACTCTTATACTCCTTAAACAAATTATTTTCAGATCGCAGGTGATAATTGGAAGGCCTACTAATTTAGGATTTAAAACAGAAATGACAATTGAACAATAAAAAGAAACAATGCTGGTTGAGTGCCACTAAATTGTTTACGCAAACTAGTGTAATTTACATGATGTTAAGTTGTAATATTTCCAAACACATGTATCTGCAATTTGGAAAAGATATGTCATAATTTAATTTTGGGATTGTATTTCATACTCGGCATAAGTGGAGAAAAATGTTCCAAAACATTACGCGCCAAACAGTTTAAAGACCCTTGTTACGTGCTAATTTCGTAGCACCCTGTGTAGCTATGCTTTTGTGTTAGTTTGTATAGCGTTTAGGAATTTTCGCATTCTCTCTCCGTCTAGTTGCCATTTTGTTTGGAACTAACTTCCTGTTGTTGATAAGAGATTTTGTCACTTCGTTTTGATCGTTCGTGCGAAGAACATTCTTTAAAGAAAATTTTAGTGGCATCACCGCTAAATTAGTTTTTCCTTTATGTTGTGATATGGGAATTGCATTTGTGCAGATCTATAATTAATTTTTGGTGGTTTCCAATTTTTGTTGGAACCGTAAGGGATTTTCCATTCATTCTTATTGAAGGTTAGCAGCACGTTCTCGTAAGTCGTATTGTTTTTAACTTTTCTTTACATTCAGTCTCAATGAATTAAATAATTCCTTACTCTTCATTTTAATTTGAGCTTTAACATATTTAAACAACCAAAACTGATGTTACTTAAGAAGCATAAGCACAACTCTCTTGCGAAAGCGTCTGCATACGAATTACCGCGTGCCCTGGATTGCCTGTCAGATCCTGTTTTCATGAAACAATCTCGGGAAAACATAATTTCAGTAACAGGCTTAATAACTGAACGAAATGAAATATTTTATGTTTTTATCTATAACTTTAAATGGGTTCTCGGAATAAAATATTAGATCATTAAACTTGAATTAAGTCTGTCTGTGTCTTTAAATGATGGAATAAGGAATAAGCCAAAATCAGCTTAATAGTGAATTTATTGTAACCACTAAGATATACTGTCGAATCATTATGATACGGGTTTTATTTAGTAAGTCACAAGATTTTGTCACAATTTCATTTTGTTAATGAAGGAACGAACCATTATAATATTCCTCTAAGTATGCTACTGTTAAAAACTTCAGCTTAAATTTAAATTTTAAAATACTGCTGTGCATTTAATGTATCTTTATTGATTCCATCCAGTAAAGAATCTTTTAATAGTGTACAGAATACTAGATGTTTGAGGTTTTCGTAATGCTTCAATACTAAAACGTATTCCGATAAAGATCATAATTTAATTTTTTTTATTTAAGCTTTTATACAATTTTTCGTACTATAAAGTATTTAAATGCTCTTTCAACGTTATCAAATAATGAAACGAGCGAGGCACGGTGAAATTAATTTTATTCACAATCATATTGCAATAGGTACATTTCATATGTTGTAAAAACCTTGGAAAGTAAGTTATTGCTATAGCAACACCAAAGTGGTTAACAATTTCCTTTATTTCCCCCTTCTATGTAAATGACACTTTACAGGCCTTTATGTAACTAAGTAAATGAGTAATTACAGTCACAGCCCTGTAAAACTTTACGGGCTCCTAAAAGAGACCTGTAAAATTTTACAATGCTCATCAACAAAATGCTATGGCAACTAATGTGTTGCTTAACCACAACACCATGGCAACACCTAGCTATAAATTGTGCTACCGCCTTTGATTCCAAAATGTCCTTTTTATAAATAATATACAATTCATAAAAAAATGCTGGTGAAGGTGGAAATAAAAGTTTGTACGCGACACACTTTGCAATTAATCGTTACTGAGCTCGCTGGATTATGGAGGCTCGCTCGCCCCACATACTTTCTAGCTCGCCCGTAGAGATTAATTTACAAAGCTTGGCACGTAAATAACTATTACATGTCTGTAAAACTGACATGTAAAATTATGGTACCAACTTTTTTTTTCTGAATAATTTAAAACAGGACGTTTTATCCGATTTAAATTTAAGTTTTTATAAATATATTTAACGCTAAAAACATATTTTTTATTTAATATTAGTTTTATTTTTATTTTTCCGTATTATATATTTAATAATTACAATGAAATTAATTAATTTCTAATTTTAAAATACTGAACGCATACACTGCCATCTAGCGGCGAACAATGAAACCTTATTTAAAATACTTAAAATTTATTTTGGTCGATAGATGGCTCTGATTGAAATTATGACAGTTTATAAAAAATTTATTTTAAAATTTAAAATTACTTTTTATATTGATTACGTCTTAAGTCTAATTATTGTGAATAAAATAGTATACATGTTTCGTTGGTAAAGTTTCCACGCCTCGCGATATTGTTTGACCTCGACGTACCGTCTCGGTCAAACAATTATCGCTTGGCTTGTAAAGATGTCCTTTACCAACTCAACATGTAATATACTATTAAAATCCTTTTGATATGATCAGCAGCTGCAGCTAATCTGCGTGAAGTGTCCCATAGGACAGTTAATTTAAAGTATAATTGTGGAATTATACATTCTTTTATGCATAGAATTTTGTAAAGTATTACAGGCACCTTAGTTACAAAGAAAGCTTAGATGAACACAGCGTGTTTTAAAACTTTGCATCAAACTTCTGACATTTGAAATAAAAAATAAATTGTATGCATTAAAAAAACCATTATTGATTTTGAACAATTTTGTTCGACGTTTTTAGAAAAGTACAATTAAAATTTTAATAAAAGGGCATAAAATACTTCAAAAATCGTCCATGTGAGCTGAGGTTGTAGTGGGAACACTACAAATCTTATAGCGAAACAAACATGTAGACGGATTGTAATTAATGCAACGCATGTAAGTAAACAAATTGGGTATTAATTTTTCAACAGATTTGTTATAATAAGATTTTATTAAATTCATGTAAATATGAGCTTTACTAAAAAAAAGCGACAACAGATTAATGAAGTATATTAAAATGTCTGAATAACAAAAAAAAAATGTGGTGCTCATCATCAATCCGGAAACCTTTTAACAGATGTTGCGCTGCGAAACACATATCCTTAGTCAAATTGTCCATCATATAGTCGATAAAAAATTAAAACTAAGATTAACACCTTTAAATTATTTAGAAATGTAATAATGTTTTATTAGAGTGACATTGAATATATGCTAAAATACTTATAATTAATTTTAATACTTAAAATATTTATAGTTATAAACTCTTTTTAAAATACAAGGGATAACCTCAAATTTTAATGCGATGCAGGTGTTGTCTGCAAAATATGAAACTTGCAGTTTAGGCAGTTCTTATCTAAAATGTATTTTTTGGAAAATTGATCACAAAGTCTAGGTGTGCTGAAAGCATTGCAGTTTTTCTTAATTACAGTTCTTTCAAAAACTACGTGTTTGAGAAAAAAATGTTATGGGTTATTTTTTTTGTTTTATCTAATATCTAACTAATATCTACTACATAACTATGGGACAATACGTTCTGTTTAATTTTAGTGCAGAAAGTTTCTACGTGTTTATAAATGCTTAGAATCGAGCTAAGGGCAATATACAATTCAGCATGTTTCAAAGTCTTTAGTTTGGAAATACTTTAACTGTGATACTTTATGCATAAGCAGACCCCGGCCAAACAGTACACTTTTGTTGTGGAACCGTAATTAAGGCAGAACAGACCTGAAGCGGAAAATACATGATTGGGCAAGCTTCATTATCAGAAAATCGTGAGCAAATGCGAAATGACGACTAATTGGCCATGACACAGCAATGAGGCAGGAATGACATTAGTTTCAGTAGTTTAAATTATCGTAATTCATTATCAATTATTATCATTCTAAAGGGTCCCTCGATGTACCTTAAAAATAAAATTAATTTAAAAAAATTAAATTTACAAAACAAAAGAATACTTCATACAGGTACCTGTAACAGCGGATGAAAAAAGGGGGGCAGGGAAATTGCAAAAGCAAATTCAGCAAAAGCCTTCTAAGGGAGCCTATAGATATATTTATTCCATCAAATAAAATATTCTAATTCATTATATCCACTTTACGAATTGTTCAGAAGCTGAATACAAGCAGTACTTAACAACAACGACGATATAAATGCTAGGGATATTTTCTGTGTAAAGTATACTTCGGTGGTGTCCCTTTCCATTCCGAAAGAGAATCGATTTTTAAAAATCCGGTGATGCTTTGTCCGGGGTTTGAACCCGGGTCTCTTTTGTCGTTAGTCCCACACGCAACTAACTGAGCCAAAACCGCTCCAAAACTTACCGAAAAAAACAAAACAAAAGATTAACTAATTGGATTTCAATTGTACTAGTTAAAATACTTCTCTTGGTCAATAACTACAACTATTAAATAAACGAATTGTTGATCTGGAATATGTAACTTTGTGAGATTTTGTTTTAACTACACTATTCCGAGAAAGTTTTAAGTTGTTTCCACAACATCGAAAATGGAATGTGCGCGACTGCTTCATTAGGTCACAATCCTTGTTGTGCTCATTCAACAGATGTCACGTTTTGTACTGATATGATGATGTCAATTTCCAAAGCGTTTGCATTTAGATTTAACACTGACCTACATCTATTGTACGTACTTTTCTATAAACATTGTTACGTGCTAATTTCGTAGCACCCAGTATAGCTATGTTTTTGTGTTATATTGTATAGCGTTAGGGATTTCCGTATTTTCTCTCCGTTTAGTTGCCTTTTTGTTTTGGAACGAACTTCCTGTTGATAAAGTCGACTTTGTTCGTTCGATTCGTTCGTGAAGCAACTTCTTTAAAAGAATGTTTTAGTGGCATCGCCGTTAAATTGATTTTCCCTCTGTGTTGTGAAATGGGAATTGCATTTGTGCAGATTTATAATTAATTTTTGGTGATGATTTCCAATTTCATTGGTACCGTAAGGGATTTACCGCTAGTTCTTTTGGGGGTTAGAAGCACGTTCTCGAGGTTCGTACTGTATAGCTTTTCTTTACGTTCAATCTCGTATACTGTAATTCTTTTGACAGGATGCGATATTTAATCCACGTTAGCCGCATTTGGAAGAGGTATAACTATTTCACTAGGTCGCCATACATCTAACGTACTTATTAAATGTTTGCTAGGTACATTCTGGTATTTTGATTTTGTTTGTTACAGACCTTCTTGTTTATACTATTCTTCTTATTTTACCATAACCTCATAAACTACGTTGTATATTTGGGTTGTTAAAAGACCATTACGTTGAGCTTCGCGCTCATGTACCGTTACTTGGATGCTGGTTGTCTCCTTGGATCACGCTACGTTCGACTTCGTTGGTGGCGTTCCTCTTCAGAGTGAAAGAAAACACATCTGTATCGTGATTTACTTACATTCTCGCATCTATTTAAAACAACAATAACGTTGGGTAACCTTTATTGTAAATAAAACATTACTGTATATTTGTATATTATAATTTTATGTGTTACATGGTTTTTCCCAAGTGTGCGTGTAGGACTTATATCGTATCTATTTCTTATATATTATTTTATCAGTTACCATTGTTAGGAATATTTGCGAGTGAATGCAATACATATAGCTTTGCCCCGTAATAGTTGAACAGCTCACTACTGGAGTTGAGGATTGCGCAATCTGATTGGTACCTGTAGTCGCGATAATTCTACTGTGCCCTTTTGATTATTTTTGAGAGTCCCGATCGCGTGAATTCTCACTCCTTTCAAACGTATATAGAAATTAACAACTCACGACCTCACACTAGTTAGCTGGCAGCCGACAGACTTAACTGCGGTTAAAAGTTGTTACCGTTTCCCAATTAGCAATCCCCATGGATAACAACATCGTGCAAAATCTTCGAAATTTTCAAGTTCATTTAATCAAAAAATTAGTTTTCCGGAAGAAATAATGGCTATGGAGACCACAACAACCAAAAAATTAACATAAAAATGAGCGTTGTTTCTACAAAGAGCAACGTATGTGTAATTACAGCAGATTTTTGCTACAGTGTAACAGTTAGGTATTATAAAATAATAATAATTTCTATTACTTACTGCCTGGCGAACTAGGCCCCATAAGATATGAAGCTTGTATCGGAGGGAGGGGTGATTACTATCCTTTCGCAGGCCCAACGTGAGGCATTTTTCACAAGTATTTCTTGTTACGTATATACAGAAAATGTTGGTGCCGTTATAATTTATTCAGTCTAACAGTTTATATATCTTTCCTCAATCTTAGCAATTTGCCTTTTTTCTAAAAGAAACTGTAACACCCCGGCGTTTTAGCAGAAACCTTACAAATGGACGTCAGCTCGGGGAGGTCTGCTAGATTCTAAACCATGTAAGCAAAGAGTTATCACTTATATTAAATCACATTTTGAATACAAATCAATATAGAAAAATTATCACCCGACTGGGAATCAAACCCAAAACCTTTAACTTTCCGGATGGAAACTCTACCAACTGAGCTACCGGGCGGGTTCCAGTAAGATGATAATTTTTCTATACGAACCAGATATTTGCAATCATATATAGTTGCTTTATCCAGGGTGATAATTTCTTACATGGATTTGCATTCAAAATGTGATTTAAATTAATTAACGTTTACTTTAAAATTGCAAAGTTATTTTTTTAATTATGTAGTTGCAAAAAATGCATGTTTTTGGAAAGAATAGGAAAGTTTCCGGAAGACGCGCAGAAAAGTTTACGGTTAGAAAAAGATGATTTTAGAATTAATACAATTAAAAAATAATAATGCTCATGGAAAATGAGACGTTAAAATTGGTTTTTATGGTTGTCTTTTCGTGACGTCATTGAGAGCAACAACTAAGATTTTAATAGAAACGTCAATTTGTTTAAGAAATTAATGTTATATTTTCATATTATTCATATTATGATTTAACTGAAAATTTCTATTTCGCATTATTGGTCCAAAAACTTGCTTTAGACGTACTTACCTCGAAATTAAAAGGTGACAAGCAACGTCAAATAACTTTTTATACTAGTACAATAAATAATTGCTCTTTGTATAGTCGTCATGGTGACCATGCAGTAACAGTACACCATATAAATTTAATGCAATCTCAACCAGTATCATTATCTTTGTTGACCCATATGTCATGGTGTCCTAGATTCGATCCCCCGATCAACCACACTAACAGGTAATTCTTAAAAATCATTTAGGCCTCAGGGTGTGCTCAGGCCTTGAGATTTAATAGTGGCTACTTAGCAGGATAATTATCCTGCCGGTTGGGGTGCCGCCCCAACTAGCTCGAACAGCGCTAAAGGCACTACTCTGAGGCTGGAATATCGTAATGTAATCAATTCCATGGGCTATTTTTATTACCTATCAGTAAGATACTTAAATGTTTGTTAGCTTATTCATCCTGTATTGCAAACTCTATTATAAAACTTAATAAATTTTATTCAATAGGAAAGAAACATTTACAAGCATTACGATTACAAAAAATAAAACAACTCTATCCTATTGAACTGTCATAATCAGGAAATTATTTTCAAATACATAATAACATTCAATACAAGCTATACACGATAAAGTAACTAATACCAATAACAGAAAGTTTAGCCCAAAGCCTAAGCACGTCTCCATTAATTACCTGAACAAATAGTTAACCTCTAGCGGTACGCATTGAACTACATTGTTGTTACCAACACCTTAATGTTCCGCAAACACATGCTTGGATAATTACAATATTAACAGCGCGAACCGGGTAATATTCACACATAATCTGCATAATTCCCACACCAACCGTTTTGACCCATTAAATATATTACTATTTGTAGTTAAGAAGGTAATATATTATTTGAAACGTTAACTTGGATTTAAAGAAGTTGTTAGTAATTGCGGTTGATCCTATCTATCTAATAAGAATTGTAGAACAAACAAAATCGATCAAAATCGTCCGATGGGAAATAACAATATTCTTTTTTTTCTTTTGTTAAACATCTACTCCTACATAAGACAACTATTCTTTTTCAAACACTTCTCTATTAGCAATAAAAACTAACTGTACATTAAGAATCAAGCAAAACCCACACGAATTTTGATATAAAATCCATAAAAATCTCCCTTCACTTTTGTTTTAAATTTATTATAGATAATATGCGTATTTAAGTTGTGATGGTCAATGGCTAGGCGATTGGAACTTTGAAGAAAATATTGCTAATTTAATTCTAGTCTGTCATAAAATATGAAGCTTTAATATATGTACTAAGAATATGGATAAGAATTGCAGTATTAAAAAACAAATTAGACAGCGGCTGGCTTCCAAGTTGAAAAACTTAAGACCGGCATAGATGCTTCAAATGCCAACTATAGCAAGAAGAGCAGGTAGGGTCGACGAAAAAAAATTATACCCCAATTGGTCCATAGATAAGGGAGATATGTAGGCAAAATAATCACAAACAGGTGATAGGTCCACAGGGGCGGTTCCAGGTAGATTTTGCATCCGGGTAGGTTTTTTGCCCCCCCCCCATTCATTGATTTAACGACTAACGATCCCAACGACTATAATTTTTATTAATTGTTCATTAATTCATTGTTTTTACTATTTCTTGTAAACCTAAAACCTATTCTTAAGTTTTGTTTTCATCCTATTGTACTTGGACCTCTTAAGGTGAAACATGGATATCACATATCCTTGGCATGTTATAGTTGCAGTATTCTGTTTATGCCTTATGACTTTAAGATTTAACTAGGGAAACCCCGCCAAAACATGACGGTCAAAAGGCTAGTTTATTGAAAAAAGATTCTTGTACACTTCTAATATGCATATTTTAAACGGCGGCCATGAATTGGACGCCAAGTACCTGGTTTCTTTTAATCCTACCCTTGAACTGAACGCTGACGAAGGAATTAACATTTATTTATTGCTGGTTATCGATATTCCAAGCAGTTGTTTTTAGATTTGAGAAGGCCAAGGAGTTATGGGCAGAGTGCAGCAACGACAGCACAGAAGTAACCACAAATGCATGCGAGTCTTTCCTCGCACTCTAGATTGATTTGTAGTTTTTATTCTTCCCACTTCCCATGCTAATATATTTGCATTGATTGAAATGCATTATTACGTACCAAAATAAAATGGTATAGTTTAGGCGAAATTTCGAGATTTCATTTTGTAAAATGTGTATCTTATATGTATTCAAATGTAAATAAATAATTAATTAGATTAGTAGTTAGCTTTAGTTAGCTTTAGATTATACTTGCCTGTATAAGATACAAAAGAAAATTAAACATCAAAAATACATTAAGATAGTTTTTATTCTGGGTGAAGACCCAGTCTACACTTTTCACACACAGCAGTAGGTAGCGTCGAATTCGTGGTAAGAATTTCTAGCGTCCAATTCATGGCACTCTTCACAGGTATACTTAGACCAATAAGGATTAACTAAATTCTTAGCGTCCAGTTCATGGGCGTCCATTTCAAAAACATGACATAACAATAGTGATGACAAATTTCCGAAAACTTATTTTTTGAAAACCTTCCATGGAAATAGCTCCGGAAACTTTCCGGGAAACTGGCAAATGTTAAAAGCTAACTAAATTCAAACGCAGTTTAAGAGGTATCTAGGTCAGTGATTCCCAAAGTGTTCCGTGGAACCCTGGGGTTTTGTGATATGTTTTGGGGTTCCACGGGACCAGTAGTTGTACGTAAGTCCTGTAATATAACAAAAGGATACCACTAGCAAAGCTTTAAACTTTCCAACAATAACGGACTAATTACTATTTTATTTGTTGACGCCTTTTGCTACTACATATTTATGTGAATTATAAAAACCAAATATCACAATAAACCGGATGCTACACCAGACATACGAATTCGCTATAAAATATTAATAAATAAATATTATAATATTAATAAAATAAATTTTTATATACGCATGTTTGAATAGATTATTTGTAGGTAATTTTTATTTTTTTAATGCACAGTTACGATTAGGATGTTTGTAGATATAGTTAGGGTTTCGCGATATGTAAAATATAGTATACGGGTCCCGCGGAAAAATAAGTTTGGGAACCACTGATCTAGGTGAATCAATAAATGACTGAAAATTGCAAGTTTTTTATTTAAAAAAATAAAAAAAAGCATTCCAATGAAGAATGAAAAAAACAAATAATCAATAATAATAATTATAAAACTTAATATGGCGCACTAACAATCCTCATGAAATTTACGTTTATCACTGATGATATGGCTTAATGATTATTTATTTATTTTATTAATTTTTAATTTTAATAATTTTGTTGTTTTGAACTAAAAATTAAAAATGAAAAGACGAAGTACAACATTTAAAAATAAGGTTATAAACTTCAAAAATTGAAACGCGTACATTAATTCAAAGAAATATTTCCAAAGCGAAAATATTTTCTCATGGAAATATTTGAAATATTTGCCAACACCACATAATAACTACATATATTTCCTATTTTAAATTGATTTTTGCCAACTGTTTTAAGATTTTTATATTTTTTTGAATATTATAAAATATAACCACTAAATGACTAAAATATCAAGATGAGAGATTAAGATAATGAGATAATAACCCCAGCACATATCGAATATAGTGCTGGAGGTGGTCTGTTTATAAATGTAGTTCCAGAAGTTGACATGCTGGATTTTGAGATGGCGCTCCTAGTGGATGTCCGATTTCACGCGTCTTGAATTAATCATTTTAGATTTGATTAATTTAAAAATATAAAAATTCGAAAAATATAAAAATGAAGTAGTGTTGACTAATCTACACATCGAAGGCTTCAATATAAAAAAAGAATGGCGGAAATCGGCCCAGTGGAATTCTCAAATGAACTGGAACAAAAATAAGCCTTGTGTTTTAAATATATAGATAGATTAGTGTATGGTCTTTGTATACTGTGTTTTTGGGGATTCTTTTTTATTCTATAGCATTACTAAGTAAATAATAAGTCAATAAATGTTAAAAAGTCAGGTTTGTTTATTTTTCGTATTGGTTTGGTCTTGAATTGGAATTTGAAAATCAGTGGTCACAATAAATTTACGAAATGTTCACCAACCCAGCAAAGAATAATCAGAATTTACAGACTACAATTTACTAATATTAATAGACTACTTGAAAAGAAATTAAAACTTCTTAACAAATTTTTTTCCTTCTTAATTTTAATATCGCATTTTACAACTGACGCTCCTGGTCTTGTTTCTGAATTCAAATCGTTTAGTCTAAGCAAACCGAACAGTTTTGTTTATTTTGTACCACACTTGTTGAATGATTCAGCCCTTGTTTAGCTGTACAAGGTATGATGATGATCTGTCTACAGTAATTTTAGTGGGAATTGCCGATTGTATTTCTAATAATTTTAAAGAATAAAATCATTAGAAAAGAATATTAGAAACTGCATAAGGTAGTCACCTGAAGATTTTCCCTTTTATACATTTATTATTATTTTTCTTATGAAATGCTCCTCTTTTAGCAATTGTCTTCTTCACTGAAAGGTTGAAAACATAATCCGTTTCTAAGTGCATACTGTATATAAGTGCAAATTCTGAGAAAAATCTTATTTAACATCCAATTCCTTTTGCCAGACAAAAAAATCTTTGTGTATTCAATGAAGTTACATTTTACTGTTTTCTTAAAACATTTCAAGCAACCTGTTTAAGCATGTAAAAGCCCAGAATATCAATTTACAGCAAAATGCTATGAATGAATAACTTACCACGAGTTTCCACATAAATCATAACCACATAAATAACAACGTTGCAGGGTTGCAATACTTCTTAAATGAGTAAAATGAATATTAATTTTACATGTAAACAATTGATTATAAGAAAAATGTTATGAAAGTTTTTTCTTGTGCTAGACGAGATGCATCATCTGACAAAACCCCATAATTAAATTACTATTAT
Organism: Agrypnus murinus; assembly: GCA_929113105.1. Taxonomy (NCBI): domain Eukaryota; kingdom Metazoa; phylum Arthropoda; class Insecta; order Coleoptera; family Elateridae; genus Agrypnus; species Agrypnus murinus. The sequence goes on from OV816031.1 coordinate 31,964,050, forward strand.
TAACGCGGCAAAATGATGTTAAAGATTCCAACTGATTTTTCTGAAAAAGTAATACATTCTAAAACAAAATTGTATGCACCGTTTTTGTTCCTCTTGATGTCTTCTTTCACCCCTTAAAATTAAAGTATAGTAACTCCTTGCACCCTGTATATACGAAGTGATATCCCAACCAGCATCTAAATAGCAGTAACTAAGATCGGAACTTTGATTGAGTAGTTGTTACGTAACTACAACTAAATTTATGACTTTATAGGTTTAATTACTTCAGTTCGAAATATTTTAGTAATTATGTAGTTTTTTCTAGTATTTATTGGAACTATGTAATTCCATTACTTCTGAGTAAATCTTAAAGTACCTATATGAATCGGTATTGCCACTTAGTATAATTACTTTAAAGTCATTACAACTTCAAAGTGGTATTATGATTGTAGCAGTAACTTGCCCGAAGCTATTTACTTTAAAGTATTTATAACGTATTATAGTTTTTGCTACACAGGAGAATCATTTTAACATCTTTAAACTTAAACTTCAAGTTTTACTATATAACTTTCAATAAAAATAAGGAATTGGCGCCAAATTGTGCATTGGGAATAATATATAAATGGTTTTTATCATATCTATCAACTTATAAGTTTTTTTTTGTCATATTTTATTGAAGACATTTTTTATTAAAAAATATATTTAAAAAAGGCCTGTTGTTATTTTTCGACAGATCATCAGATTTAACAGAAAAGTTGCAATTGTTTATAATTTTGGTTTACTGAAATGACAAAATAAACAATTCACATACAAATAAAATAGTAATCCATTTTGTGCCACGAACACAGCATTAATACAGGGTGGCTACGAAAATTGGAATCACTTTTCCACTTTTGCCCAAAAGAGGGAACTACAAGAAAAAATTAAATGAAATTGACGGCAACATTGCTTACGTAACGTAACCATGCTTTCAAACAATGTAGCTAATTAATTGCGTCTTCAAAAATTTCGAAATATTTTATTTAAAATTAAATACCTAACGAACGGTTTCAAAAACAAATAACATAAACATAATGGAAAGCGATGCAACAAAAATATCTACTACCTAATATTAACACATAAGGTGCTCGAATTGATGACCACCATTCTCTGTACATAATTCTAGTCTCCTTTGAAAAGATCTACAAATTTTACTGCATAATTCAGGAGTGAACGTTTGAAATGCTTCTTCAATCATCACCTTCAAAGTTTCCAAGTCCTCAAAAGCATTATAGAGGTATACCAAATCCCGCACAATTCCCCAAACACTGAAGTCCATCGGTGTTAAATCACATGACCTCGCAGGCCATTCTATCGGACCTCTTCGACCAATCCAAGACTGGTGAAAATGATCGTCTAAAAACTCTCGAACTTGTACAGCATAATGAGGTGTTGCGCCGTCTTTTTGCAGAATTATATCCAGAGGACAGTGTACCAAAATAGCTGGCATTATTTGTTCTACGAGCAGAGCTAAATAAACATCTCCAGTAATATTAACGTTAATAAAAAAATGGGCCAATAATTCCTCCACTCCAAATTCCAGCCCAAACGTTTATTCCAGGCGATTTAAAATCTTTCTCAATGGTTACATGGGGATTTTCGTCAGAATAATAAACGCAATTATGGCGATTAACTCGACCACACAAATGAAATTTAGCTTCATCAGACCACAAAATACGATCAAGCAAAAAATTCGGATCAACTTCATCGACCAGCAAACTGAAATTCGTCGCAAAATTGTAATCTTCGATCGGGATCATCTTCGTTCAAAATATGCACTAACCTTGGTCGATAACGTTTTAATCCAATCTCACCAATAATTTTCTGTATCGATCGTCTGCAAATCCCAAACTCTCTTGAAAGTTGCCTCTGAGATGTTGTTGGTTCTTCCAGCAAACGGTTGTGGATTTCAGCTGCATTTTCAACAGTCACAACATATTTGGATCTGCCACTCCTGTTCTTATGCTGATTTTTAACATCCCCATGCAATTCAAACTTTTTAACGATTTTAATAATCGCACCAATCGTTGGTTGTCGCTGATTAGGATATGTTACACGCCAACGATCCTGCACTCTTAATGCTGCAATTCTACCAGAGCGACCTTCTTTAGAAAGATAATACCATTTTACGATGTTTATTCGCTGTTCAACATTGAAATTCATAATGGACAATTATTGACAATAGTTTGACAATTGTTGACAATTACACGAAATTGAATTCCATGTTGCCATTTAATCAAATATAGTTTTTAGAACCGCAATTTTTTTGTAAAAACGGCGACATCTCTTGGCAATTTGAAGAAAAATGACTCCAATTTTCGTAGCCACCCTGTATAAAAAATTATAAAACATTTATTAAGTTGTAAGAGTGAGAGAGAGCAATCACGCGACACGACATGTCAAAGAGAAAAGAAGTTCCACGAAAGTAGCAATTACTACGCCACGTTCCCGCTACATAGCCTAAACGTAGCTGGACAACTTCCAGAGAGGTTACTACAACGTATCTGCTACTCAAAAATTGTTCCCCATTTTGGTTCCAGGCACCTAATAAAACCGTAGCAATTACGTGCTTGTGACTAGCGGCAAAAACTTAATAGTTCCACCGGTAGTTGCTGGTACGTAGCGACGACTAAAAATGCTGCTGGGATCCACCGGATCATCCACGATGTTGGCCAATTTTGTAGGAGCTGCAAATGGCCTTGTTTCAAAACTATTATAAGATTTAGTGAACATTTGAACAATAAAATAACAAAATCGCAGTAAATTCGCAAAAGTGAATTCGTTCAAAAGCAAAGGGGATGTAATTGCACCCCTAGCCCCTTCCAGGACGATATCCATGTAGGACATTTATTTAGACACAAAAATATAGCCTCACTGAAAATTTGGAATAACCCCAAATTTTAAAAGATATAAACTCCATCTTAAAATTTATAAATAATATGCGAACATATTATAAGTTGTGAAGTCTTGATGCATTTTGTTGAAAGTGATAAAGACGAATATAAACCGTATGCAATAAAAATTGCAGACTATACAACATAAAAATGTCGCTGCAATATTTCAAGGTCAATAATAAAGGTAGGTATTGTTTTACGGTCATCCAAGCAGCAAAAGCACTATTGTTGCCCTTTCTGCAAAACAATTTACGTTTCTCTATGGGTGTAATAATACTATTCATAAATAGTATAAAATAAAAAAAGAATTAATCCGATTGTTTGCAAGAATTCTAAGAATAATCAGAGAAATTCAATTATAAAATACATATTTGTTAAACAAATTATCACAGTTTTACATTTCTTGGCAATATTACGTTCTTAGAATTTTCTCATTTATGACTTGTGCATGTTGTACCTACAATGTATATGCATTAATTATTAATTGGAATTTGGTATAGTTGGAATAAGTAAGTGTGTTTGCGTTTGCTCTATTAGTAATAATAATAAAGGTTCATTAAAATAAAAAGGGAAGTTGCATAATTTAGTAAAATTTAGTTATTAAATATGTGTGTCGTCGGTTATCCCTTATAATATGTTATTAAAATTGAAGGTAACATTAATATGAATATGATACACATGATGTAATTTTTAAATTTTTATTTTAAAAACACGTAATTCTTTTTCGTCATCCAAATTTATAGATCAGAAAAAATAGAAATTAACATCAATTTAAAAACGAGTTTTTGATGAGCAATTAATTTGTTGTAAAGTAGTTATCATGTCGGTAATTTTTTACATCAACGCGTCATATTTGATTGTAGTTTTCAATTAATTTTTCAAAAATAGTTTATTAACATACACGACGCTCCTAAAGTAACTTCCACCCCCCCCCCCCTACAAAACTCAGCTTAATTTTAGATACACTTTTTGGCCAGATCTAGAATATGAAATAAAAAAATAAAAAAATTGATTTATGCTGCGGTGGCGCCACGACGACCTACGACGTTTATTTTACATGACATGTTTTCCTATCCCAGAGGTACTTTTTCAGGTGGAATATTCTCTTATAAAATCATTAAAAACTGTTATTAAATAAAGAAAGTCGTGTTTTAGTAGAGTCAATTTTTGCAAAAAACATGCCTAAGTTCTTATTTTTTACTATCTAAAGATAGAGACTTGAAATCTTTTGTAATGCCTTCAGTACTGGACCAATATAAAATGTTATATGTTTAAAATGTGGGGTTGAAACCCCCATTTTGTAACCCTAATTTAATAACGCAACCTAATTGAGCGAAATTTATGTTGGGAGGGTTTTTGGAGTCGCTAATCATGAATTCAATGAGAAAATTGAAAAATTCAAAATGGCGGACCCAAAATGGCGGTCCTAAAATAACGGAATTTGAGAATGCGATTTACGCCGTTTCTATTGATTTTAGTGAAAAACCTAAAGAGTCAAAAAGTGTTTAAATTGTGATTTTGCAAAGGAACACACTATTTTGGTTACCTTATTATGTAACCCCTTCACTCTGCCCTAGTAGTAGAGTCAATTTTTGCATTAAGTTCTTATTTTTTACTATCTAAAGATAGAGACTTGAATTTTTTTGTAATGCCTTCAGTACTGGACCAATATAAAATGTAATATGTTTAAAATAGGGGCACGTCCCCTCGGGGGGTTGAAACCCCCATTTTACACTCCCAATTTAATAACTCGGGAAGTTTTCAATCAACTTGAGCGAAATTCATGTTGGGGGGGTTTTCGGGGTTTCTGATTATGAATTCAATGAGAAAATTAAGAAATACAAAATGGCAAACCCAAGATGGTGGTCTTTGAGATTGGAAATGCGATTTACGCCGTTTCTATTGATTTTAGAGAAAAATGCAGAGCCAGAAAGTGTTTAGAATGTGATTCTGCATAGGAATACTTAATTCCGGTTACCTTATTATGCAACCTCTTCACTGAGAAGCCATCTAGGGGAGAGTAAAGGGGGTTACATAATAAGGTAACCAAAATAGTGTATTCCTATGCAAGATCACATTCTAAACACTTTTTGACTCTTTGCATTTTTCTCTAAAATCAATAGAAATGGCGTAAATCGCATTTCCAACCTCAAAGACCGGCATTTTGTATTTCTTAACTTTCTTATTGAATTCATAATCAGGAACCCCAAAAACCCCCCAACATAAATTTCGCTCAAGTTGATGGAAAACTTCCCGAGTTATTAAATTGGGAGTGTAAAATGGGGGTTTCGACCCCCCGAGGGGGCGTCTTCCCATTTTAAACATATTACATTTTATATTAGTCCAGTACTGAAGGCATTACAAAAGATTTCAAGTCTCTATCTTTAGATAGTAAGAAATAAGAAGTTAATGCAAAAACTGACTCTACTACTAGGGCAGAGCGAAGGGGTTACATAATAAGGTATCCAAAATAGGGTATTCCTTTGCAAAATTACATTTTAAACACTTTTTGACTCTTTAAGTTTTTCCCTAAAATCAATAGAAACGGCGTAAATCGCATTCTCAATCTTAAATGCCGTTATTTTAGGACCGCCATTTTGAATTTTTCAATTTTCTCATAATCAGCGACTCCAAGAACCCTCCCAACATAAATTTCGCTCAATTTGGTTGCGTTATTAAATTAGGGGCACAAAATGGGGGTTTCAACCACCCGAGGAGGCGTGCCCACATTTTAAACATATAACATTTTATATTGGTCCAGTACTGAAGGCATTGCAAAAGATTTCAAGTCTCTATCTTTAGATAGTAGAAAATAAGAACGTAATGCAAAAATTGACTCTACTATTTTATTGACAAATTATTTCAAGTTCAACAAACTACCAACTCAGCATTATCTCACTCGAAAACGGTATTATTTACACAGCTGTGATTAGGCATTGACCCAAATATTCTTTATTAAATTGTAAGGTTGTAAACAAAACGTGCTTTATTCCAAGTTCAACAAGCTACATCCTAGATCAGCATTTTTGTCGAGCAGACTTTATTACAAACTTTATAGGGTTGTCACGTTTCTTAATTGAGTAAAATAAATTTTTAATTGTAAAAAAGAATTCAGTTTTACGTGGAAACGACTGATCATACGATAAAATGTTATTAAAGTTTGTGTTGTGCTAGATGAGATGAACCTACCGACAAAGCTCCATAAATAATTAAATTACTATTATTAACGCGGCAAAATGATGTTAATGTTTCCAACGTTATTATTGTTTTCTGGAAAAGTAGTACGTTCTAGAAGAAAGTTGTATAAGACTTTTTTGTTTCTGTTGATGTCTTATATCACTCTTTAAAGTTAACGCATCGTATCTGCTTCCACCTTGTATAACCATAAGGTCTTTACGTTTAAAGAAACTGTTTAATGTAGGTATTATTTTACTTTTTAAAGATTTATTAATTACTACGTTGGAAAAATTCTTAAATACATGATGATTCAACGTTTTTGAAATACCACCCATTTACCAATGCACTATGGTACACCTTTTAAAAACGTTCAAAGAACGGTTAATTATGTTGATAATAAACGTTTATTAAATAGTCAATTACAATTATTGGTATTATTGTGAAGTACATTAAACATTCATTTTCCTGACTGTAAGAAATTAATTTATCATAAACGAGTACTTTTTATACCAGCTACCACGTTTAAACCATTCATACGTATCGAGTGTTTTTTTAAATTTGACGTCGAAGGCGGCTATGGGTAGTTGATTGTGAACGGATCTTGATCGTATTGATAAATGTCATTGTCAAAACGTTCAAATCCAACCTCTGTCCAATAATTCACAATCGACTATTCACAGCCTACGTTGACAATTTGTCAAATTTAAAAAAACACTCGATATAATAAACGTAAATTACACAAGATCATGTAATTCATGTTGCCTGGGATTCTAATATTTTAACCGTTTTCTTTACGTTTTTAATGCTAATTCAGAATTGGCGTGGAGTAATTACATTTTACATAAAAAATGTGTTCATCTTCAATTTTATGTTTTATACTAATATTTTTAAATTTTAATACGTTTGCACACTTTAAATACGTAACTCCCTAAACCTCATTCAATTATGCATTCAATTAATAGAATTGATATTTAATATGTTAAGGGTTTAATATACTCGCGTTTTATCCACCACGTTTTACCATATATTCACTTTCTATCGAAAAATTAATAATTAACAGAAGCGCACGCTCCACTGATTTGATGCGCTGCAATAATGGAAACAGATCCCGAAGAACTTTTATCACCCGATTTTGTCAAGTTCCTTGGTTTAAATGTGAATTAATTTGATGAAAGTTTTAATAAAATTCTTATTGGTCATTCATGTCAGTTAACAATTAACCCAGAGAGAGTAGAAACGTTTACAGCGAAGTTACAGTCAATATTATAGTATGTATCTGAATTTAATTTGCATCCTATACCACCAACTGTCCATAAAGTTTTGTTTCATGCAGCTGAAATTATCCAGCACTGTCCACTTCCACTAGGAATTCTTGGAAAAGAGACTTCAGAGTGCAGAAATAAAGCTTCTTTAGAAATATATACTTTCTCATAGTAGAAAGCATTCACGAGTGGCCAATCTTAGTGTTAGTGATATGGATAAAAGCAGGGCTGTAGCCAGAAATTTATTTCCGGGGGGGTTCTGGGGGAATTTATTTTCGGGGGGAAGCAGAATAAAAAAATTATTTTATTTTGTTGTCATTTTTTAGTATTAAGTTTAGTTTCGGGGGAGTCAGACCCCCTAAACCTCCCCCCTTGAATACGGCCTTAGGTTTATAGAGTTGTGGATTCTTCTGATACTGAAATAATGCAAATGCAGCTTGAGACGAGCAACAATGGACTCATAGCAGTTTAATTAGTAATGACTAGAGCTGTGCGATTATCGAAATAAAAAAAAGATCGATTAAATCGATTAATTGATTGATTGATTAATTGATCAATCGATTGATCAGATTAATCGATTATTTTAAAAAATCATGGGAGAAAATATACATACAGAAAAGATAATGAATTGGAAAACTCAAAGCCAAAGAAAAGATAGTTGGAAGACGTACAGAAATATGCAAGCACTATGAAAATGAGAAGCTGGAGAACAATAGTATAAGATGGATCAGTATGGAACGCTATTGTAAAAAAACATGAACACCTACTCAGGGTTATCAATCCAAAGAAAGAAATGGTAATCAGTATTCTGTTGTGTTTCTTTTCTAACATCTAAGAGGTTGTTAACAGAGACAATAAATTTTTTAATAATCCAATAAAAATTAACAAAAAAGCATACCATTAGGAAAAACTGCAGCTGGAGTGATCATATTTCCCTGAGAATAGAATGCTGTGGAAGAAGAAGAGAAACAACGTACTCGAAGAGGCTATGACTTAATGCACATTCCTTATTCACAAATCTAAAGATTAAGTTCAATGTAGATGAACAGCGTTGGCTTATTAACTACCGTGCAAAGCTTGTAAGGAACACATACGGTTAAGTAGCACCAAGGTACTAAGGAAGCGCAGATAAATAACACAAGCTTAGCCAAACATTGTTTTCATAGCAACCGTAACATGGATTTTGACAACATTAAAATAGTTGATAAAGATAAAAACAAAAAACTCGATTCAAAGAAGGAATATAATGACCATATATAATTAAATTTTCCATTGCTTGAATCCCATAAACCTTTAAGACAAAACTGAAGCAAAGAAACTGAGAGAGATGTATAATATGGGATAAGCATTAATTATACTGGGTGTACTACAAAAACTCTACATCACATGGTAGCTGCCCTAAAACACCTAAAATCAGATAAACTGTAGCACATCGTGCACATGCGATGTATGTACATCATATACAGATTTGATAGATATACCGGGTGTCACAGGGGGTAGGGTCAAGCTTGTAATCTGGTTTCTAAATAGATTTTCATGAAATTTGGTACGGTGGTATTAGACGTCAATTCCGATTTTTTAATATACAGATCCAAGATGGCCGACTTCCGGTTTGGCCGGAAATGATATCAAATTTCAACCTTTGACTGGAGCAACCTGTGTATTTCTGCATATTTGAATTTTACGGATCAAAATTGGCATAACCACGTTGCCGAGTGTAGTTTTTCGAACAAAAAAAAATACGATTTAATCAGTAGCTCTTCTAATTTCTTAAATTTAATTTATTGAAGGGTTGAAGGAAATTATGCTTTAATCTACATATATCGTTGAATTCGTGATTTGATTTCCTATTTAATTTGGTATAGGTGGCCTTTTTTGTGAAAGATTTTGGAATTATTTCTTAACATTTCAGACCCCTTTCGGACTTTTAAGATAAAGAATGTTTTTGAAAAATTTAAATTTGACAACATAGTTATACTATTTTTGAACCATAAATCCAAAATGCAAAATATACATAAAATTTCATTTAATGGTTCTGTATATGTCAGAAAACGCAGTTTACGACTAATATATCCATACCAAATTTCATCAAAATCATATATAAACACAGAAGATGAGTATAATGGCCTTACCCCCTGTTTTAGCCGGTATGTTAAAAATAAAACTAAATTGAACAATGTAATAACCTTGGTGTGATAACACGTAGTACGTATATACAATAAACAACTAACGTCATAAATACATATAATAAAAGTTCTCCTTTAAAATGTACTAATTCATTTTAACAACAAAATACATTTCAATAGTATGTTAGTTCTAAAGATAATAAGTTTTTAATCTATGGGTATTTGTGTGTATCTTAGACCAAACCCCGTAATGTTCAATAAACTTACATATGTAAAGGTTTATAACTGAACCTAAATAATATTTCAAACCAAATTAGAAAACCTAATAATTGGAACAAATTTTACTGTTGGATGATTCACTGGATGCACTGTTTACTACTATGACTATGATGTAAGTTTAACAAAAAAAGTCTTGTGGAGTAGCCTGAGAACTTCAATGAAGTCATATCAGAAACGAGAGAAACTTTTAACGAGCCAAAAACTATATCGATACGGGTCCTAATGGTTTTCCCTCTTATCCGAAAATAAAGTCAAGAATAAGTAAGAAATTACTAGCATGGATCTGCCGGAACCGAATACAGCACTGTTGTATTATAAAATAAAATGCAAACCACTAATCAACTGCTTTTGTGCATATCTTATGCAAATGTCATCAAAACTGTGCAAATGTCCCTAAGGTCGGTCAGCCGGGCGTACGCCTGGGGCCCCAAGGGGTAGTGGGGCCCCGCACCGAGCAACCTTATTTTAAACAACTACACAATATATATCTTAGGCATTAATAAAATAGACTGAGAGACCGACATTTCATGCAAGTTCTTATACATAAAGCTAAAGCTTACTTTTGAAGTGAAGCGCACAAAATTTCCAAACGTTACATTAAAAATAATAAACAAGCAAACAATTTTTTCAACTTTAAAATTAAAAAAATTTTACTTCTTTCGTATTTTTAATGTAATGTGAGTACAATGAGCGTACATAAAATTAAAGCTATCAGGAAACGACCCCATGTTGATAAGAAAAATATGTTCTAAAACTTCTATTTCAGCTACCCGCCATTACGAGGTTTCTAGTTATATTAGTTATACCCTGTATATTTATTTATTCACTTTTTTATTTGTTGGGGGCCCCACTCCATACTTGTGCCCAGGGCCTCAAAATCCAAAGGACGGCGCTGACGTTAGATATCTGTTTAGAAAAACTTACCCAAAGAACTTGCCCATGAAAAGACAGCAGATCTAAGATTCTAGTTTACGAGTAAAATGTTGCATACGTTAAAATAAACAGTAAATAAAAGTTGAAAAGCAGATTTTTGAACTTTGAAATGTGCAAGCAGCCGCAGGTGGTATAATAAATTCAAAAACATATTATAACATTTCCAAAGTTTAGATAGAGGATGGGTTGAGGTTTGACACTCAAAATTCCGAAGGAGATAAAACTGTAGAGGCCGTAAAGAAAGTCGTATTTGGAGAAGACCAGAAAAATATAACAATTAGTGAAGCGAAGAAGTCATAGCTGTTTAAGGCGCTTTAACATTTTATTCTGTTTCTTTGCTAAGAGTATTTTAATATTTCTATTATCAACATTTAAATATTGTACTTTTCTTTCAAATAAAGATTACTTAGTAATCCTTAAGAAGGTTTTTCACACAGTTAACTCAAAAATATGCTTTTGGCATTTAAGTGTTTTTAACCCAATTTTTTTAATTTAAGTTGTATGGTAAAGTCATCTTCAGTAGATAAAATCATTGGCGCGCATTTATCTTCAAATCTTCAAGAGTTAGTAACGAACAACTATTTCACTATTTAACCTACTACCTTAGTCGCCCTGAGCAGCCCTGCTCAAATTACTGCTAACAACCTAGCCCGCAATCAATTATCCAAAGTTCGGTAGCATTAACTAATAGTAACACAACGTGCTTAACTATACAGGGTGTAACTAATATAAATAGAAACCTTGTAATGGGGGGGGGAGGAGAGCTGTAATGATTTAGAAGATATTTTCCTGATTAACATGTGGACGCTTCCTGCTAGTTTTCAAGAAAATCGTACACCCATTGTACTCACATTACATTAAAAATACAAAACAAGCAAAACAAACATTTTTTAAATTTTTTGTTTAATTTTAAAAATTTATTTAGTATATGTTTAATATATTTATTATGTAATGTGAGTACAATGGACTTAAAATGCGAGTTTCTTGAAAACTAGTAGGAAGTGACCGCATTTTATGGGTCGGTGAAGGAAAATATGTTCTAAATCAGGTTTCTAGTTATACTATCTACACCCTGTATAGTTTTCTTTATATTTCATTTATAGGCATCTATGAATTTTCAAGTAAACTTTTCTGTTTAACAAATGGAACATTTAAGATATTTTTATTTAAGCAAGTCATCTCTATCAGTTCATAATAAAATGCAGAAAAATACAAAACTAAATAAATTGAAAAATTGCAATTTCTTGGGTCATATTTCAATTTTATATCATGGATGATTACGTATATACAACATTAAACAAGACTGACATCTTTATTTTTATTATTCCATAAATTACAATAATAAAAGTTTAAAATTATATACAGTTCACCTTGGATGTTGTACTTTTAATGAATAATTGTTTATTATTCTATAAATAAAATTGAAGAAAAACGAAGCATAAAGTATGATAAAAGATACTCCTTTTTACATACTGATATTTTTTATTGATTGTAAATCAATATTACTAATAAATTAATCTAATCAAAGTAATTTAATTTTATTAAGAATATTATCTACCTTTAATCCTCCACATGAATTGCATTAATTAATTCTTCATTTTTAAGCGTAAAGAATTATCCTTTTATACGGTTCTGGAACATAAAATGTGACTCCTAACGTAGTGGTTCCTCAAGTGGGGTCTACGGGACTCCTTGGGAGATCCCTCACAATTATATAGCTAATACAATTTTTGTTAAATCCTGTTTTTATTGATTTATTTTAAAGTCTTTTAAATTTATACGACGAAATCAAGATCGATACAATCATAGAATATTATTAATACAACCATATTTAAAAATCATTTTTAGTGCCACATTTTCACAGCCATAGAAAAGTTTATAGGTATGATTATTTTAATTTATGTAGGTATAATATCAACAGTCAGTATTTTCTTTAATTCTTAGGTCGTCCATAAACTTAAAAGTTTGAGAACCACTGGTCTAATGAACCGGGACCTCTTAATACAGTTATTAATAAAAGCAATTCTAGTATTGCATAATAATCGATATTGCTTGTACTACCCCAGGTGTTGATGTTTTATTAGAGGGTGTGCTATTGACTTTTACTTACTATCTAACATTTATGCGTGCTCATTAATCAAAAATGTAGGGTTGTCAACCCCCTAGATGCCATGAATGAGGGTAATATAAATAAATTAACACAGCTCCTCATTTTACGAGCAGAAATAAAAAAAGTGAAGACATCAATGGAATAATATTCTAGTTCTTTTACCTCTTTTTAGAGGAAAGGCATGAATTTCATATCTGCGTGTTACCTCAGCAGAAAATTGCATTTTTTTACATAAACTGTGGGGTGAAGCTTCCTTCTAAAGTTACTTTTAGTCTCATACTGTTTTTGGCCGCTTAATAACACGCAGGAATGCATGAAAACAATTTAACTGTAAAATTTCGTATGCAGGTGGGATTTATGTCAAGATTATTTCCTGAATTGGTTTTATGGGTAAATATATAGAAATCGTTTATTGTTTATCTAAATATGGGAACTATTGAAAATGAAAGGTTCTGATCGGATATAAAGAAACGGGACGGGATTTTAAAGATATTTTGTAATAACATGATTGTAAATGTCATCTAGGTACAAATACTGTCAATAAATTAATCAAAATAACTTTTTACAATTATATTCCATATCCAGTCACGCGCGCTTTTCTCCAAACCGTTTAGTTTTGCTGAGCTTTACTAAATAGTGTCTTGTAACTAAATATTTGTTAAAACACCAACGCTTTTCTGTAATATGGGCCCTAATGTTTGCCTATACGAAACAGGACTCTCTGGGAATCGTTACCGGAGGGTTGTAATAAGACCGAGTGAGCAACGAACTGCACATTACGAAAAACTATTTAACCAAGTAATAACAAATAAAAATGTTTCTCACTTACATTCGTAACTCTGGTCCATGTGTTTTTTGGACAGGAGAAATCTGGACGATACTAAAGTATTGCATCTATTGGGAGTTGTTTCACAAACAACACTGCATTGTCATCAAATAAAAAATTACATGTAGCTAAAGTTTCGATGTCAAGTCTACAAGACTAGATTTTTTCATTAAACTCACTGTTTATTAACTTTTCAATGTACCCCTAATCTAACGGTCCGTAACTAACCGAACAACCCATCCCAACCTAACCTAACCTTTTCGAACCTAAATTAACCTAACCGTTTGTGTGAGTGCCTAACACCGTTTTATACACATGTCAGTATATCAATAAACTGATTGACAGACTCCAATGGTAAAGACCGTTGCACATAGATTGAAATTAAGTCGTTTCCCACGATGAGATTGGTATCAATAGACTCAGCTTAACAAGTTATATCAAAATATATCCCAATAAATCTATATTTTCGTGTCCCAAACGACAAAGATGAGCCGCTATTGGAAGTAATGTTTTATGAGTATTTAGACTACAGTAAAATGCATATTTCTTTATCCTAGCCTAATATAGCATCAGCTGTTACGTCTCCATTCCAGCATGCGTCACTATATGCAGTGGGCGATTTAGCCATCTTGCAGCCTTAAGCAGTGCTTAGCAGGAGACTCGCGTCTGGACAGAAGAGTAACTTATCCCCAACTGCTCCCTGGTCTTCTCAGACTTTTCCACTTCTCATCCTTCAGTTAATTAATTAATCATCAACAGCTTTTAGAAAATTGCTTGTTAAATTTCCCTAAGTTAGTAAAGTTATTATTTCTGGTTATGATTTTCTTTAATTAACAGTTCTAGTTTAAACAGTAGGTACTAATGTCCTGAAAACGATGAAGAAAATATATATTAGGCCCCTTTTTCTAAAGAGAAATCATTTAAATTAGTACAATCTACTTTTAAAGTAAGTATGGCGTGCTCGAACGCCGATTATATTCTATATATCACAATTAGCGGGAGTGGAATGATAATAACCCCTAGTCGCTGCCGCCCCAAGCTTGATTCCAGCTGGCAGATAACCCATTTTTTATTTTTTCACAAAACAATAAAAAATGCAAGAATTTTCCTGGTATCAAGATTTCTCAAATTTAATAATTTTCACTATCAGGTTATCAATGCAAAAATAATATTATTTCTATATCTTCTGTTTTATTCGTGTGCAATATTGTGGACAGGAATTACAATTTTGAAATGCAATTTATTAAAATTACGTGGAGTATTTAAATTTTGTACTTTATAGAAAAGAAGTTATCTGCCAGCAGAAATCGAACCTGGGCGGCAGCGTATTGAGATTATCACCCCGCTCCAACTAACTATGGAGTTTTGGAATCATTTCGTAATCATTTTGGGGCGTAATTTCTTTCGTCATTCTCAAAAAAAGAGTACTATTTAAACTAATAAACCAAAAGACAAACATAAATAATAACTTTATTCACTTAGGGGGATTTTACAAAAGAATTTTTTAAAATGACAGGTTGTTGGTATCCGATTTCTAAATGAGACATTACGGTAAAATAAAAGTATTTTAAATAAAAAAAGCACACACTCAGTATATAACTGTTGATAAATATTAAATTATTAATAAATTCATAGATGTACATTTTCTCCATTACGTTTTTATTCATTGGATGTTTTGAAGATATTTATATTAACAAAAAGAAGAAATAGATAATAAATTTCTTTGTACTAAATAATTTATACCTGTCCGCCCTACGGCTCTAGACAGTCACCTAGATCTGTCTAGTCAGAAATCCGCCGTTGATCCCATGGATAGTAGATGTCATAAAGCTACGTGTAATATATTCCCTCATCTGTACGGTATATTGATTCTGGATTAATACAAGATCGGAAATTACTCTGCCATTTTAACATCAGGTAGCACTTTTCACGTCTAATAATGCAGTAATTCTAGATCAATTGTTAAGCATTCATTCTACTCGTAGCATCTGATATTCTACCACCTAAATGTAGAATTGTTAGGTCCTAATGTGAAAAATTGTATAATACGTTACTTGGATGAGGTTTCAACTCTGAGAAAATGCTGTGGCTTGTAAGTGATGCTAGACCTCTCCCAATCCCCTAGTAATAGATGCGTAAGTAAGCCCTAATATTCCTATTTAAAATCAAGTCCTGCATCCTCTTCTGAGAATAGTATTGAGTATAAAAATTTCTATATCCCCTCAGCTTTATTTCAGATTCAGAAACTGTGAAACTCATCGTCTTCTTGTGAAATTGGATTCTTGGAGTAGTGAGTAATCATCCGAAACGCTCCTATCTGTTCCCGCTGGTTTCTTATGTTCCAAGCACGATCTATAGAAGTATCGATTTTACAGTGAGATGTTGATTTGAAAGTTTGCTCCTCCAGCTAGGGATTATTAAAGTACCACCATACTCTTAATGCTTACAACCGTTCACCCGTCTTCTTTATTTAATTTCCGATCTCACGAAAAAAGATGGAAACCAAAATTACGACAACCTTCAAGCACTGGGACTTGCAGATCGCCATCTAGGTTGCAGTTATTCCTTGTGCACTTTTTTTACTCTTCGCATTCAGATTTTTCACCACGAGCGTAAGTACGACCAAACGATCAATTCGCTTCAAACAGACTAAAGAGGGACAAGACTTTCTAAACGGTCACCGTAGGTTAGGAGTAGTATTTGATGACTTTTTTTATCTGCAATGATATTCGAAAAGTATAGATTGGTTACTGCCCTTTTCAACAGTTAATTTAAGATTTTTATCATTTGTTGCTTCCGTTCCTTGTTCAAGAGACGATGGACCTCGCCGTTCATATAAAGCAGTTGAATTTCCTTACTCTAAACTCTGGCAGAGTAAAGAAAGACGGCTTGACTTTGTCGTCTTAAGCGCAGATTCAGTGCTCCCTTAGAGCATCAGTTATAAGTCAAATTATTGTTATGTATGCTATTATGCGGACGTTTCGTCAATTGGAAACTGTAATGTGACATTTTAAAGGCATTATGGTCCAAAAAAGTGTAGCTTTTTGTCCTGAAACAATGGTATTCGTCCTTATTACCGTTCTAGATTGCATACCTACATGTTGTATTTGACATGTGAACCAGCACTCAGATGCACACCGAGAATCTCAGCTCGTGGTCTCCTAAAAGTCCTAGAAGTGCCTATTCATGTTCAAACTTATGGAAATTATTTTGACGTGGTGATTTATTTACCTTGAAATCGCTCCAGTTGGCAAAACAAGTGCAATTTTTGGGCGTCAGGAACGTTAAAAATAGTCTCTATAATAATCGATATACGTAGTTGTATGAGGTCAAGTATTCTTTAGAAATCTCCGGATAGCTTTTGAACCAGCATCCTAAGTAAGGCAGCTTTCTTCTGCGCATTAGAACATAATCGTCTGTCCATCGGAGTGCTCAATAAGCTCCCATTAAAAAGAAGTTATTTATGAGTTAGAAAATAGCCACTTACAACTTGTCAAATTCAGCTTGGCCGGTGAGGTTTGGATGCGCATAATATTTGCGGCATTAGGGTAGGGATAGCTCATTTCCCCTAACTTTCTCGTCTAGTACAGATCGGTACATTCTATGAAAAAGTATAAAATATATGAAGAAACACGCTAAGATTTTATCACAAAAACTCGTTAGGTTTAATCTTTCTGCCTGAAAAGTTTTATTTTTGGATTGTTATTAATAATCGCTAAAGTAAATTCCAATTTACACCATTTTTGTGAGTTGAAAATACTTGTACCACAGATTGCACTTTCTCTTTACCTCCTACATTTTGTCTTTGTCGAACATCGACTCTTTCTTTTCCCATCTGCGCATTCCGACGGCCATCCTACACTTGGTGACTTACAACACGTACATTCAAACGCGGCACGTAGTTAGACATAGAAAAGACTATCTAGCGACATCGTGAACCAAACCTGGCACAAACTTTAATAAACAAAATATTACTACATGCATGGTGTTCCGGGAATTCAATAAAAAGTTGTTAAAAAATTACAATTACGAAGGTATATTAGGCCAGTAAAATTAGACCTGATGGGGACCGTTAGTGGAAATAAATGTTGGATAGCGGGAGATCGTTTCGACCGCTTTATTTGACGACAATTATATTTGACGTCAAATAAAGCGGTCGAAACGATCTCCCGCTATCCAACATACTTACAACAAACCTAGGATACTTATATCCTAGGTTTGCACGGTGCTTCGACGCGGGCTTACCTGAGGACATCAAAAGAACCATGAAATCTTCGGACCTTTTTTAGTTTTTCGCTTATAACTCCAAAGCGGTGCTTTCCAACGAAAACTTCACTATTACAAGACTTACAGAGCATTAAATTCTGCGTCGGATGAGTATCCAACACTTTAAATTCGGTCCAGTGGCATCGTCGAAATTGACGGTCGAGAAACGACAATTTTACAAATTTTCGATTTTCCATCAGACTGGACGCCCAGAGGTTTTCCGTATAAAAAAACCGGTTGGACTCATTCTGATTGTTAATATAAGTCGAGAAATACCTAAGCTTTGATATTAAAATTGTCTACAGACAATTCCGAGTTCTGACATCGAACTGACAACACCCATGGTCGACCGCTAGAGGCCGGACGGGCGTAGCGCGAGGGATCCCGCGGCCGTTCGAGCGCCTCGTGCGGCAATAGGGCTCGTGCGACGGTCGCCGCGAACAACGACCGCCTAATAAAGGTGCGTTGTTTCTAGCCTTTCGACTCTCGAAACTCCTAGACGTATCGTTTGCCGCCTTCGTCTAGAAAGGATACTGACTTAGAGGCGTTCAGGCATAATCCCACGGATGGTAGCTTCGTACCATCGCCCGCTCGAGCGAGTGCGTGAACCAAATGTCCGAACCTGCGGTTCCTCTCGTACTTAACAGGATTACTATCGCAACGACGAGTCATCAGTAGGGTAAAACTAACCTGTCTCACGACGGTCTAATCCCAGCCGTTGTCGCTACTATTTGAAAAGGTAAGACCAACAAAACATTTCTATGACATTCTTTTCTCAGAAGCGTAGTTTTTGAAAAATATAAATAAAGAAGGGTACGATGGCATTATGAGGTTAGTCAGTTAGATGATAGTTCTGACAACGCCGATAATTAAAGAAAGGAATATTGGTGAAGGTCAAGTCTTTGTAAACAATGACATCAATCAACAACGATGTCAAGCGTACTTGTAATCATGTGAAAAATTCATTAAATAAAAATTCGGTAATTTTTCGGTAGTTTTCTGTCTTAAATAAAATTGATTAACAGCAAAAATCGCTATCACTTAATTTAAAAATCGCCACTTAATTTAGGATGAATTTACATAATTTCCGTTTCCCAATATCTTTCTACTGTTCATGGAATTCGCCACACATTAAACCTATAGTTCTCTAAAGTTGTAGTTAAACGAAGGCGTCATAATCCGGGGTTTCCCCGCACAGCATCGCAGATTATTAGAATTCGTAATGTAATTCTTTTAAAAAGCCGAATGGTTTTTATGTTTTTTAAATTCAATTCAAAGCCACCCACTCTAATAAAAATCGCCCTTTAGACTAATTAACTTACCTTATTAGAAAATCAAATGTTCTATTTAAAAATCAGATAAATTATTCAGATATTCTCTTATAAATCAGATTTAGTTTGAAACTGTTATTATACTTTGAATTTAATTCAAGTTCAACAGTATCGATTCTTATTAGTATTATGCAGCATAAACACACTCGTGCTGTATTGACAAATTAGTTTGCCTGGCACTTTTACACTTATTAGGGATATCACCCTAAACAATAAATATCACCTAAAAACGTCGGCCAAAGTTAACTAAGAAATTTTCCTTTCCCTGATCAAAAACCGCAAAAAACACTGGTCACGTTTGGTGCGGGGACTATAAAATACCCTACATATCATACTATTCGGTATTAATATGACAGTATTATTATTTCGCGTCTGTTGACCATTTGAGTGACAACAACGCGGCACGTCAGAGATTTTCCCAAGAGAAACAAATCGAATTGTTAATAGTGCAACCAGTAAAAGCAATTTCAGCCTTTAGTAATATTCAGAATTGCTTCTAGAATCTCAGATATTACTCAATTAAGAAGCTAAAAGAAAAACCGTTTACAAAACCAAAAAAATTCAAAAATCTAATGTTATTCGCTGTTTACCTTGAGAAAAAGTAAATAAAAATTAGAAGGCAACGAACTCCATTAAAATGGATTAGTATCATAGTTGCTTAAAGGTGCAGTTATTTGCTGCCCTTTGTGGGGCACACTATCCGTTCAAACGCTATGCCCATGGGAAAATCATTATCAAAAGACTTTATTTAAGAGATTAGAGATTTTATTTAAAAAAACAAAAGGGGGAGCAATTTAAGTTCAATGAACTTAACATTATATATTGTAAATCGTTCATGACAGCAGTTCAGTTTCACAAAATATATATTTTTACATGCCATCACCCATCATATTAACGATGCGCAGTGAAAATAAATTGATGAAATGATGACAAATACACGGTTTTGTTTTCATTCTCTCAGATTATCATGTCGTTCATAATAACTGCCTGTAAAGAAACCATTATACATCAAATAATCGCCCCAAGTGTTTTATTGTTGTAGACATTTTGTCACGAAATCAAGATTTTCGTTTTTAACATGTATATAACGTCACGAAAATGACAACAATTACATAGAGTAAAAGCAAAAAGAAACAGTTGAATTTTTATCCTCAGTATTAGATATGACATTATTATAGAGTCTAATAGTAAGTACAAGGTTAAACATTGTGGAGAGTAACCTTTTGGCCTTAATAATAATTTATCATACCTGTGCGGCTGGTACTGTAGGAGAAATTTTTAATGTATTTGTTGTTAATATTTATTTACAAACCCTTTACTTATACCAATTAGAGATAATTCAAATCGAAAATATCACTAGCATGCCCATAAAGTACCGCAACACTTTGCAATACTTTCCATTTTCTTGACTATGTAGGTTAACAAATGAGTCGAGTTAGTTCTTCCAGGACAAATTTATAGTTCCGCAATGTTTTATTGCTATTAAAGGAACTAATAACGCGTAATATATTTAATAGTGAGATCATTAAACAAAATGAATTTATTCCAACAAGAATTTAATCTAGGAAGGTTCGACCTTTTTATATTGATTACATTTATTAAATATTAAAATTAATATTAGTAATATTGGTTTCATTATAGTTCTCAACATGATCACTTTTGTAACAATAACAATAAATAATAGTAGATGTAATTTATTAAACTTTTAAACCAGAAGTAGTACAAAACACTAATAAACGTACTGGTGAGTATAGTGTATAAGATATGATAAATACTTGCGTGTGCCACTCGCGTTACTCTAGTATTCCGATTTGTATTGAAATTAGTCCTTTCTCAAGAGAACAGAAATTTTATAAAATTATACAGCTTTAATTTTTATTCCTACGGTGTTTACGAGGGTTATAATTTTCTTTTATAGATCTAAATTGCAAAAACGGTTTCATGGAATACTTCTTTACAACCAGTTCTGTAAAGATATACAAATTACCATACCTACCATTTACTTAAATAGGTACTTAGAAAAAAATAAGAAGAAGAATACGAGTTGTGCGGCTTTCTTCTCGTTAACATTTGTAATTCAGCTAATAAGACTACAGTTTTGCTACACTAATTGATAATGGCTAAAAAGATTGATGAAGAATGACAAGCCGCAAACTTTAAGTGAATCTTTTGCAACAGTGCTTAGAAACCATGACTAAGTATGAGAAACCCTCGTTTAAAAATGAGATTACTAGTAGCCAGGTCCATGAGCAAACAATTATGAGAACCTAAATAAATTTCAATAAAACCCGAATTGCATATTATTAGAATTAATTAAAATTGATATCAAATTACGCAATTACCACGAAAAAGAGCTTTACCGTAATCCAAAGTCTCTCTTTTTCATCACAACCAACATTCCCCCTGTTAGCACTCTTTAATTAATGATCATACTTAGGGTTGATAAAATTTAGAAATATATTTACAACGCCCCCTAAATCCTTGTCGCATTTATTAGCGACGACAGAATCTCTTTTGTTTGCACATGCGACAAACACGAATTTGTTTAAAGAAATGATTTAAGCTATTATTATTATTGATTGGTAAGAATAGAAAAAGTAGGTGACAGTCTTTAAGTTGCTTTAGCTTTATTGTGCAAAGTAATTTAAGAAGATTAGTTTGCAATAATTATAGAGTCATAAAAGCAATAAAATTCAAGGTTAATGTATCTAAATACCAGATCAATGTTAAATGTAATTTTATTTGGATTAAATAATAATATTAACACAATACATATTACTCTTTGTAATACTCCCAATGCCACAAAATAAATTTATTCAAATTTCATTTAGTCTTCTGTAATATTATTCCCGAACACCTCCAGACATTTTTATTCTATTATAGTATACATATATTACTAACAGTATTTAAATAAATCGTTGTAATTGTTATTTAATTCCATGCTTTTTCTTTTGCAAAATAAATATGAAAATTATTGTTTATGTTACTTTATTAATGTGTTATTTATTTTCCTGCTGTTAATGGTTGTATATAAAAATTTAAGATGTCAAATTGGATATTGTGTAATTTATGAGTAAGTTCTGTATGGAGTACCTTTATATAAACGTGCATATTGTCTCTTATACTAAACCATTTCTTCGATTCCAAATTTCAAATTTCGAATTTGTTAAAAGAGATGTCTTTGAAACAGGACAAAATGTACAACACATCTAACATATCACTTCTTCAATCTATAAAACAGAAAATCACAGAGAACAATCTAATTTCTGTTAAAGCAGATAAGGGTAACACTTTGGTAATTCTTTCAAAAGATATTTACATACAAAAAGTTAATGAATTTATTAATAAAGAAAATTTAGAAACTTTAAACAAAAACCCAACCACAAAATTCCAAAAAGAAATAAAACAAGGTTTAGAAAACTGCAATATCTGCTTTTCAGAATTAGAAAAGCAACAAATCATTAATAAAAACCCACAAATACCTAAACTATATGGACTAGTCAAAACACATAAACAGAATATGCCAATAAGACCAGTTGTATCATACATCAATGCACCTAATCACATTTTATCCAAAAAACTGAACCAGATTATTAACACGATAGGTTACAAATCGAAATACTTTGTTAGAAATTCATTAGAATTAGTAGATAAGCTGCAAAACATACATCTTCCACCACATTCAAAACTTATTAGTTTTGATATTTGCAACATGGTCTCCAAAATACCCCCACAAGAATGTATTCCTTTATTAGATAGTTTCTTGGTCAATAGTAATATAGAATTAGTTAAAAGGTTAGAGTTAATTCAATTATTTGACCTTTGTATAAGTCAAAATTATTTCACTTTTAATAACATAATTTATTTACAAAAGGATGGTTTACCTATGGGTAATTCTCTAAGTCCTCTATTAGCTAACATATTTATGGACAAGTTTGAAGATCGAATATTTGAATTAAACCTCTCTAAACACATTATCTTCTGGTTTCGTTATGTTGATGACATTTTAGCTTGTTTTGATAGTTCTTTGAGGTTATCAATGAATTTTTAATTCTTATTAACAGTATCCACCCTAATATAAAATTTACACTAGAAACAGGGCTATAAACTTTCTAGACTTAAATATCAAGATTAACGCAGACAATCTATTTGAATTTTCCATATACAGAAAACCAACACAAACAGACATAACAATACCAAATGAATCTTGTCACCATAATACACATAAAATGGTTACATGTCTAAATATCACAGTCATAATATCACACGACAATATATCATAGTCAAAATACCACATGCTAATATATCACATGCAAAAATATCCTAAGGACAGAATATCTTATGAAAAAATATCCTAATACAAAATATCACTATTATGTTTAAAATATAATAATAATTTATTTTACTCAGTAAAAAACCTCTATCGACATTTAAATACTAATATACAAATAATTACATTTACGTTCTTATTTACAACTGTAATTATAGTATGCGTACAAACCATATTTCCTTAAACCTAACCTAACATTGTAATTAAATATATCCCTCGATATTAAATACAGTATCACAGTAGTTCTTACTAACTTTAAGATATTTTTTCATGAGATATTTCCTATTATATTAATAACTGTAACCTAACATCAGAACATTCTAACCTCAAAATAGCGATTTTAACATTGTTTTTCTTATTATTTTTATTTTCTTATTTGTTCTCTGACTTATCCTCTATAACTCAGTGTCATTGATTTACCTGGGTTGAGAAGGGTCCGTATATCGAATAATTAATTATTATTAAATATAAAATTTTACTAAAAATAAAATTTTATTAAAACTATTAGCATATCTCGTCATGTGATATTTTGTTCTTGAGATATTTTTTATTATGATATTTTATTCTTGGGATATTTTTTATTATGATATTTTGTTTTGTGATATTTTAAACGTGATATTTCGTCGGATGATATTACGTCTGTGATATTTAGGCGTGACACCCATAAAATAGCAGCCTACAGATCATTAGTACACAGAGCTTTAACTATTCCACTAACAAAATCAGATTTTAGCAAAGAGATATCAACCATTAAACAACCAGCACATGCAAATCATTACAATCCGAACATGATTGACACTTTAATTAAACAAAAAGATTATAGGTTAGCTATCAAAAGAATATATCCCATTGACAATCAAACAGAAGACACAAATTACATATCTATACCATATTTTGGCAAAATATCAGAAAAAATTGCACATATACTAAGAAAAATCAACAATTATAAAATAACATTTAAAACCAACACTAACACTTTTTCATTTTTATTTAATGCTAAAGACAGAACACATGATATCATGAAATCGGGCATTTACCGTTTAAATTGTTCTTTTTGTAGTTCGGTATATATTGGACAAACATTTCGAAATTTTAACATAAGATATAAAGAACACGTACGTCATTACAAAAATAAACATCCTGAAAAATCGAATTACGCCAAACACCTTTTAGAACAAAATGACACAATGACTCCTCAAAATAATATTAAATTCCTACAGTTTTGTAATAACAAACTCAAATTAGACATTTTAGAAGCCTTTGAGATATACAAACACAAACTCAGGGTACCTTTAATGAATGAACAACTTGAGCTCAGTGATTCTCCGTTACTGGAAGTATTAGATATTTAATTCTGATTATTATTATTATTTTATCTAGTTACCTATTTTTGTATCTACCTTAGCGACGTGTTTGTTTATAATTATATTACCTTTGATAATGACAGCATAGCTGTCGAAACAATATTGTCAGGTTGTATTTTAATAAAACTGTGAAACTTTTAATAATCTTTATTTATTTCATAACTAATTAAATAATTGATCTGCGACCGTTATTTCTACAAAAGTTTAATTTTCGTTACTTTTAAATCATTCTTGCAATCAATTGTTATGTAAAAAAGCAACTAGGCACATAGTTGTATTATATCAAAGAGTTTGTATTAATTTTCATATTATCAGCTATTTAGTATGGTGACATATTTTCACTTTCACAATACTAAAGTTCTGCAGTCTTGACAATACTGAAAGTATCTGTTATCCTTATCAATGCTATTTGCAATTTTGTAATGTATGTAATTAGCATTACCAAGATACCAGGTTTTCTAATATAGGTAATTATTTAATGATTTAATCACATTGCAGTAAGAACTGTTTACTCCGTAATTGCTGTCTTAGAGCAATTATAGCACTGTTATATTATAGTTGGTAATGATAACTTTAAATAACATTAAGACAGGTAAATTTAAGTGAAAATTCCTTTTCTAGAACTTTCATTAAAGCATGAGCTCTAGTTTTAAATAATAAACCATTTTCCGTAAAAATATTTCCTCGTTTGAGCCAGATAGGAAAATCCTAAGCTAATTGCAAATAAGAACGTGATCGAAGCAGTTTGTATTCCATCTTTAAGTTTACGACCAGCATCGATCAACCAGAACATTTTGCTTTCTGATTCTAAAATATTGCAAACAGCTGCGTATAGATTTCTGCACTTATTTGCGCTTATTAAAATAAATGTTCGTGTTACGTTAATAAACCAATTAGTTAATGTCACCACGTAATTAAACGCATTTATAGATAGATTATGGTTGCGTTCTACTCGTATTATTATACTTGACATCGTTTTTCTTATTATATTTGCTCTTTTTCAAGCTCTTTAAGTGCCACTTTGGTTGTTTTGTGTAGTTTTCCCATAATAATAATAATTGCTGATTTATCGTAACATTTACACTACTCGAAGCACAATCAGTGATTGTGTAATTTTTATGTAATTTCTCTATAATAGTACTAAGATTGCAATATCGATCAACTCTTTCGTACTTTCCTGTATTGACAGCTATTAAGGTCAATTTGTTAACATAGTGTAACAATAATAATCTGTAACCCTATACGTTTTAGAAAAACCACACAAAGTAAAATGATCAATATACAATACACTTTGGAAAGTAAAAGTGGTACAATATTCTATTTAGTAGAACATCCACATGTATAATTAATTAATAAAAAAGTTTTTTTTTGGCAATTTATCTTAATTTATTATTAAACAAATTAAAACTTGCAAGAAGTTTTTCTGACTTGGTAATTACAGGTTTAGGATCTTTAATTTGAGTATATTATTCCTTTCGGAAATTAAATTCTCTAATACATATTTCATGTGGTGTGGGAGATATTTATTATACTTGACTGTCTAAGTAGAACAGTAACATTAATAAGAAATAAATGTTTAAACAGTTGTAACACATTTGTTCCAATCGATAGTTATAGGAAGGAATTGTACAGCATGTGTCCATCTTGAAATTTTCATTATGCCATTTTAAACACTACAGTTATCCTGGTGCTCTATTTTCTTGCTTGTCCTATTGAAATTTATCCATATTTGACGATGTCAAGATCTGTACTAACGAATTATGAGATCAATGCATTTATAACTGTAATTATAAAACTAATTTGAGTGTAATTACGATAAATATCTTTTTAAAAAATTATGAAATTGATTTTTCAGAAAAATTTACACTCTAATAATACCCTTGAGAGATACCCTTGTATTGGTATGTATAGTATTTATCAATAGAACAAGTACAGCAAGTGCTTTTTCAAACAAAAGAATATATTGCTGAAAATATATTTGTTATAGATTTTTCGCTTCTCTTTTGATCTTGTGGCAAGAAAACTTAATAATAAGACTGCATATAGCAATTAGTAAAAATATACGTGCTAGCTGTATAGAGCTTAATAACGCAACTTCAAAATCAGGTGATAGCTAGTCAAAAGACGTCAATCAACCAGAAATCGACGACATAATGACGTCTCATAAACTACATTAAAATGACGTGACACATATGTAATTATGTAGTTGCATTGTCGTTTTTTTTAATGATAAATTTATTTATACAGGGTGTCTCAAAAATAACGAACAATAACGCAGAGGGTTAAAAAGCGTCCGAGGTAGAATCTAAAACTAAAGAAAAAAAAACTCTACCTTCAAAAATTTTTTTTTGTAAATTTGTTAAAAATTGTTTACAATACTTTTTGCTAATACGGTCCTGTTATATTTTGCATCAATTTGATAATAAATAATAAGTCATCCAGCATTGGGATAGTCAAAACATTGTAAAGCGATATGTGTAGAGTTAAGCAAAAATTCGGAGAAGTCGATTTAAAAACACGTATATTGGTCAAGGTTACGTCTTTATAAACACCATGACATATCACCATAATAAGCGTTTTGTTTAAACTGCATAGTTGCAAAAAAGTCCCAAACGTTTGATGATAGTTCATCAAACTAATAATTTTTATTATCAAGAGTTTATTTGAAGGTGTTTTCCGTTTTAAATAAAATAGATTAATGGTAAAAATTGCTCTTATTTAATAAATTGCGACCCTTGTAGTTTTTTGAGTAAACCACAATCGGGCCGCAAATTCAACCTGGCGGCGCGCTAATTATGAAAATGTTCTTTTTAAAAGTTTAATTTATCTTCTGTTTATTTTCGAATGTTATTACAGAACGTAAAAATATATTTATGTTTTCTATCCTTTTTTTAAATTGCGTTTTGTTTATTTTACATAGATCAAATTTCACTATGTGTATTTTTGCGGAATGTTTAGTCCAAAATTTTATTTACAAGCACAGAATACGAAAGAAAGAATTGCTATAAATAAGGAAAGTCTGCGAAAGGGGATGTTTATAACAAAGAGAGTTTTTGATTATTGACTTACGTTCATTGAGAAATTTCGAGCCCAAGATCATTTTTGTAAAATTTTATTTCAGTTTTAATGAAAAGGTTTACTATTAGTTTTAAATATTAATGCTTCAGATTCTAGTAAAATGTATTAGCATCGCATTTTTTAAATTACGTTCAACGCCGCCACACATAAAGCATTCCCTTTAACTTATTGAAATATGATATCAGATGCTCTCTTTAAAGTAAGATGTTTTAAGCTGTTATTAGACCTTGAATTTATTTTAAAATAAACAAACCATAACATGGCAAAACGGAACGTGTCTTATTTACGAATGTTTTCAAGATCAACTCATTTGGGTATTTCGCGGCATTGACAAAATTGTGCTGTATTGACAAATGCTGTAAAGTTCAACAAACTACAGTCCTCAGCATTATGCGACATCAGGAGATTGTGGAGCAGAACGTGCAGGACCGGACTCAAAACTTGAACCTTAAATAACTCTGAAAGTAAATATTTTAGAAAAAAAAGTTATGGGAAAAACTTTCTCTACACATCATCAACTATCTCGTATTCACGTATTGTCCGTTATTTCTGAGACATGCTGTATTTTATCAGCTTCCAAAGTCAAATTGACAAATAATTTTTGTTACAATTTCCATAAAAGTATATGTTGAAATAAGATTATTATACAGCGTGTTACTGTTGCATAACCGGCATAAAACATTTCTTCATATTATTTTCATACAAATATTTTGTTGTTTTTAGTATCTTTTTAATAATTTATGCATCACAATTTCTGCAATATATCAATCTCGCGCTGAGCATTGACTGTTACGACGAGGCCGCCTATTCCAAAATATCAATCCATCGGTATACGGGTTTTCATTGTATGTGCGACAATCCGCACGTTACGCTTAGCGCTTACCTTTTCCGCCATTTTGTAGTTCAGATTCGTAAATTTACAAATTTGTTTTTGCAGGGATTGCACTGATTGATAATAATCATTATTATTTCTTCGTTATTCGAATTATTGAATATTTTTGAGATTAAGGACTTAATAGCTGTATTTATTTAAGTTTTATATACATTTTTAAATAAATAAATCTAAACATTTATTTGGACACGCACGAGAAAGGACCATCCACTTGCAGCGCCATCTCAGTTGCCAGCTTTGTTAACTTTTGGAACTATTAACGATTATAAAAGTCTGCTGCATAGTTGAAAACCATGGCAAGCAGACAAATTATACAAATATTATATAATATTTGGCCATACGGCGTGATTGTTGCAAAAGTTGTAAATGACTACGGAGCGATTATTCTAAAGATTTCATTATTAGCAATTAAACTTTTCCGTGTTCCCATTAACACTGCATTACATTACAAAAATCTTATGTCCTTCGATAGTGAATGTACCAGCCATATTGAACTTGATTGCATAGGTCAATATTATTATTTACTAATCTATATTTAAATAACAAAGAAGTTAAAATCAAAATAAAACAAAGAAGACAAACTCACCAAAATAATTAGTGTGTAAAATCCACGGCACTTTTCGGCAAGTTTCGAGCTTATTAGCTCTCATCTGTCGAAGATAGCGCGCTCATAGATGTCACACACCCAACAAAGTTCATATACATGCTCCGAATTACCATTAGTGTCGAAAGATAGCAATGGTGTCTTAGTGCTTAATCTTAGTGATTTTATGTTTATTTTAATCTACATATATTTACAACACGGCTCGTTTTTGTTCTGCTTCGTCTACAAAGTTGTACAAGACCGATTTGCTTTATTCTTTTTTATATTAAAGTTGACTACAGTGGCTCTGTAGATTAGTCAACACTACTTTTAATTTTTTATTAGCCGTCCTTTTTTGTAGTCGGTGAAGTTTTAGTGTCGTGATTTTTTAATTATTTAAAAGTATCATTTGTAACTGATCCATTTCAATATGCCCCTGGCCGACTGTCCACTTACAGCGCTTGCTTTGTCATCTTTTTGAAATAAACAAAACATCCTCCCTATACCTGCTTATTATGCTACCAATAATTCTCAGTCAAGTTTTATAGTATGTGAAGCATATTCACGAAATTCGATCTCTGTCTGTCCTTGACTGTGTACGTTTTTTCGAAATTTTTAAATTTTGACTGCAGATCAAGATATTTCATGAAAAAGTAGAACAAGAACGTCTAAGAACTAATGTTTTATCTCTTAAGGGACGTGGAGAATGTGACCGACAAAGTCTAGAAATCTGCTATATTAAACATATGATATATAAATTCAAATTATAATTTTATGGTGAGAATGGATGGGTAAGTCAGGGGAGGAATCCGAGGGGTAAGTCAAAGAGGGAAATAAATCGTGAGGAGGGTAAGCCGGACGAGGAGAGGTAAGTCAGAGGAAGAGATAAGTTGGCGCGGTAAGCCGGAAAAAAGAGTAAGGCGGAGGTAATTAAGGCAGGAAGAGTGAGTAAGTCGGAGTTGGTGGGGGTAAGTCAGAGTTGTTTCTTAAATAAAGCGTTCAAAAGGTCGTCTGAGAATGGTAAGTTTAGTATTTCCAACTGTTTTTGTTCGACTGCGGTTATTTAATAAATATTAATATTAAATAATTACTCAAAGTCTAAAAAGCTGGTATATTAAGCATATGATCTATGCATTCAATATAGAGTTTTATGATAAGAATGAGTGGATAAGTCGGGGAAGGACTGCGAGGGAGAGTTAGTTAGAGGGGGTAAGTCAGAGAGGCTGATAACTCTAGAGCGAGGGGTCCCTCACTCCCAAAGATTATGTACACCTATTGCCGCTTTACGGCAACAACTATCTTTATTTGCGTATTCTCACTTGTTATTCCCGCACTGCCGTTTTTATTCCCTTATTTTCGCCTGTATTGCTGTATTCCCGTCTCTATTTCCGTATTGCCGTATTTATTTCTGTATTGCAGCATTAATTTCCCTAATGCCGTATTTATTTCCGTATTCCATGCATGATTTTAGCAGTGAGTGTATTTGAATGAAAGGTGTTTTATTGTTATTGGCTTTATTGATCATTTTGCAAAAGGTCGTAGCTCAACTAAAAAAAATGTGAACAAAATTCCTCACAAATAAAAAATGATCTGTGAAAAATAGCTTTTTATTCAATCATTATATTATATACATTACATTTTTAAGTGCTGTTAAAGTAACTGAGAACCGAATACATGAAAAGAAGAACTTATAGGATAGAATAGGCAGTCAAATATTCCGTTACTGTACGTTGTTGAATTTTGTTGCAAATATTATTTTATAGATACATTTATTGCAGTTTTTATAGTTATTTACGTAAAGTGAACTAACCTAAAAATTAAATATTGTTGTTTTAAATTTTTTATAACTTCACAATTTCAGAAAATTATGATTCTTATTCTCTTATCATTCATATGGTAATCTTAGTAAAATGTTAAGTTATATCCACATTCGTGATAAAAAGTCGGAGCCTTAATACAGAAATAATAACTATTTTACCTATTTCGAATTGATTTTTGGTTACTATTTTAAGATCTTTATATTTTTTGAGTATTATAACCACTGAAATATAAAATTACAACTGCTAGAAATAGCTACAGCTCATATCGACGGCTTCAATCCCTAGATGCTAGTGAGGGAAACGGTTTGTGTATTAAGCGCAATTGCAAAAGTTAACACGCTGGGAAGTAATAAGAGGGCGCTGCAAGTGGATGGCTTTTCGTCTCGAAATAATTTTTTAATTTTTGGATTTAAAAATATAAAAATTAAAAAAATAAGTTAAAAAACTACTAATCTACACAGCAAAAGCTTTAATATAAAAAAGAAGCACGTAAATCGGCCCAGTATAACTCTCAAACGAACTGCAGTCCTTACGTCTAGCCATAGCCTTCCATCATTGAGTGTTTAATATTCGTATCGTTCTGATGTATAGACAAACCCTTGTATGCCGCCATAGTTCTCCTTTACCAGTTCTACAAGACCGATTTGCTAATTGTTTTTTTATAAGCTTCGACACGAAAATAATTATAAGAATTAAAATATTAATTATTATTTTGTGAAAGTTATCACATTTGGTCCTCCAAATTAAAAAAAATACTAATTTTACATACCACATATGGGGTATTGCTGAACTCATGAAAAATATACTTTATCTACGACCACCATAAAAAGTTACATATTCCGCACAATCTAGTAACCGTGAAAACGACCAATTGCAAACAATCTCCAAACTCAACGGTAAAGTATGTGAGGAAGGAGTTCTCAATAATCCGTAGTTTTATTAAAACGCCATAGATGTCACCACTTGCAATATTTATAATATTATTAATTATTTGAAATATAAAATGTTATAAATTTTAGATAAAGGTTAATTTATTTTGTTTAATTAATATTTTACATTAAATTATACCGTGATATCAAAAATTATCGTGGTCAAGGGTGGTTATGGAATATAAAACGGTTGTCTTAGTTTGAGTTTTTGCATCTTTATTAGTCTATTATCATTATTATTAAGTCAAACTAAGACAACCGTTTTATATTCCATAACCACCCTTGACGAAGATAATTTTTGATATCACGGTATTTCGAATGGAAATCCATCTAGAAAAAAACTAAGGTCAGACCCGGGGAATTGAACCCGATCGCTCGGTTAGTAGCTACAGCGTAACCATTGAGCTACCGAGACGCCTTTCAATGATGTTTTTTTCTCATTATATAAAGTTACAATGATTGTTATTCAATTAAAACGTAAAATGAATTAATGTTTTACATTATTATATAATTTTTAATGTAATTTTATTTATTATTATTGCTAAATTACAATAAAAACATTGAAAACATTTATAATTTGCTACATAATGCGAGAATATTTGACATTTTGCGCAGAGGTTAATAACCGTGACAATTGAATTGTGATTTTTGTACATATAAATTATTTTTTGAAAACGAGTACATAATTATTTAGCTGTAAGTACTAAATAGTAGATTGACTGAAATTATACAAATTGTAAACGTATTATTACTATTGTCTTTACAAATTTAATGTTTACTTTTGTCGTTTTTTGAAATTCTAGATGTATCATGAGTGAATCCGATGAAGGAAAATTGGGGTGTACACTCGTACACCTCCAAACATCGTGAAAGCGGCTCACATTACATCTCTTAATTTATTGCCAAATATTTCACGTAAAAAATATGAATGCGAGTATAAATTCTAGGTTAAAAAACTTTCTTAGCTGTTGGTGGCTTATTACTTTTTTTGTTGTCGTAGATAAAGCATAGTGTGTAACGCGTGCAAAAACACCAATTTCTCACTCGTGTGATTGCGGCATTCGACTACGTCTCATGCCGCAAAATCTTCACACTCGTGAGAAATTGGCACTTTTCTGCACTTGTAACACAATATACTATTTACTCATACTAATATGAGTATATACTAATATACTCATTTCTAGCAAAATATAAGGGGGTTCCATTAAAAAAAGCCAATGACGTCATAGGCCTTACAATAGTAAACTAAAAAAATTAAAATGGATGTCCATAAAATTCGCAGAAAAAAAATTGACGTGTCCGAGCTTTTCTTCCAAACAGTGATAATACAAAAATATGAATTTTATTCCTTACTTTATTTACACACTGTATAGTGTATAGTATAAGGAAATGCTTTAAGCAATTAGCCTTTTAACAGGCATATATTGACGGGGTAAGTGTCAAATCACGATTCTTAGAAACAGTGAATGATTTTCAATGTTCAAACAAAAAATATGTAATTACTTGCCGTTATTATTTTTCCGCATACACTACAATATACACCCATTTCTTCAGAAGACCACCTAGATTTTTAAACGCGTTTGAGATAAAATGCGTAATGGAAATTGAGAAGAGTGGAGCGTGTTATTCCTATTGCCGAGTTTATTCCTTAGATTGCGGCGTATTCCCCACTTATTGCCGGTATTCTCTATTTATTGCCGCTTATTCCTTTGTATTCCCGTTTATTTCTGTTTATTTCCCATATTGCCGAGTATTGCTCATTATTTCCAACTCACAGAAATTTATTCCCGAGAAACTGTACACCTATTACCGAGAGTGAGGGAACCCTTGGTCTAGAGGGCGTAAGCCAAGAGAAGGAAGGTAATTCTGTGGAAGAGATAAGTTGGAGGGGTACGCCGGAAAAAGGAGTAAGTAGGTGGTAACTAAAGGCGGAAGAGAGGGTAAGTCGGGGGTGTTTGTTAAATAACGCGTTTAGAAGTTTGTCGGAGAATAGTAAACTTAATATTTTAAACTGTTTTTGTTCTATTGCGTTTATTTAATAAATTATTATATTATAATAATATTAATAATAATAATAATAATAATAATATTTATTTATTCTGACAATAATAAAAAAAATATATATATACAACAGATAAACAATAAACAATATACATAAGATACTTCATTTTCTAATTTAATTATTTATACATTTCTTTTTAATTATTTATTATTTATTTAATCCAATTATTTATTCTCGATCATCAGAATCGCAAGGAGATGATTCAGCATAAGCTGCTCTTCCATCATCTCCCTGGAGTTAACAAACGACTAACGGTAGGATTATTACACAAAAGAAAAAAAAATTAAGTATAGATTTATAACATATTAATTACACAAGGATCAATTACATAAACTGTTTACGAACTGGTGTATCAATCGGCTAGTAGTAACTTTTTGAACAAAGCTTTTTTAAATTGTTTAATAGCAAGCATTTTGATGGAAAATGGAAAATATTAAACAATCACTCTTGGAAACCCGAAGGATTGTAATCATACAAGCGTTGTGTATTGGCCTTTTGACCGTCACGTTTTGTCGGGGTTTCTCTAGTACTGTTTTAAACAACACCTTCAATATTTACAATGTCAAAATCGCCGTTAAAATATTTATTTACATTTTTATATCAGTTTTGAGAATGATTAAGTATATTTCCCGAAATGCCAAAGACAAGTAAAAAATTTGGTAGGTTTTTATTTATCAATTATTCTTCAAAAAATCTCTCTCCCCAAAATAATTCTATGGATACCTGACGATAGTATAGTCGTATCGAGAATCAGAATTTTTAAAGTGATGGTTTTGAACGTATTTTCAGTATATTACGTTGGTTTTCTTCAAAAATACTTTAACCCTAGCTCACATGTCAGACGCTAACATATGATGTCAAGCGTTTTGTCTTTGTTTTGCGTTTTCTAGAGCTACAAGGATTTCTGAGTACTGCAGTACCAGATGAACCTAAACCAAAATCTTTATATTGAGGTTTATCTCCACATTTGCTCCTTGGTACGGATCTAGTCACACTGCATAACCGTTACTTGTAGCACACGCATAGAATTTGTACCTATATATGATGGGTTTCCTTCTAATAAATTGTGCAACTATAGCGCCCAAATGATGGTAGCCTGGCTTCATCTACGCTGCGAGCCATTAGAATATTCTATGCGTATAAAATCTACGCAGGTCCCTTTCGTGACAGGGACAATTATATTGTTCCATACTCAACAAAAGCGAAAAGAGTTAAATGAAGACAATACTGTTCTTACTAATTAGAATGACAACCAGATTGTAATCCTATAGGCAGTGGTGGCGAGCCTATGACCCGCGGGTCAGACACTGACCCAAGAAGGATTTTTAAATGACCTACACGTTGATTTTTATAAACTTATTTTTTATATCATAAAAGAGAGAACACACAATCGAAAATATTTAACAATTAAAGTATAAATATCTAATATTATTTATAAAAAATAATATTTTTCTACTCCTACCTGTAAATCTACCGTTTTCTTCACAAGGTATACGGATATAATTTCATATCGGTACGGTGTACAGATATGAAAACAACCAATCAAAGTGGTCCGATTTGACACTTTTTTATTTATAATTAATTTATTGACAACTCCTGTCATAAATATAGAAGTAAAAGTAAGTTAAATCAATGTTTCCTTCTATCAATAACACTTAAAGCATTTGAAAATAACGTGGTTTGTGAAATTATAGCTTTAACAATAATACTTTTATAATTAAAAAGACATAAATGTTAAACCATTTAAATAAGTGCAACCTACTTTTATAATAAGTATAGTAGACATAGTCTGTGATGGGGTTTGGTAGCACAGTCGGTAGAAGCTAGATATAAATAAGCTGAAGCTGTTACCGACGGTGGTTCAATTCCAGCTGGGGGAATAAGTAATTTAAAATTTTTTTTATGAAACAAAATTTAAAATAATAATTTTCTCGTAGGAAATGTTCAATTTCTGCAAAGTTTTAATAATTTTCTTTAATAATTCAGTTATAGAAAGATTTTGCAAACCATATTTTAGCATGGATAATAGGATAGGTTAATCCCTATATTCGGTTTCTCAAAGAGACATGCAATCTATTTTGTAATTGTTTTGCTTAGTCGAAGACAAACGATACTGTACATTCTGAGTGGAATGCCTATATCGCCCTCGAACCACCGAAGCACATTGCGGAAAGGAAACGTAAACCTTTTTAGAGGACTTGAAAAGTGAGAACCAAACAAAGGGTTGACTGTCAAGTTTTTCTGTTAACAGATTTTGGGTGTTTCCAGATTATTGGTACCTTTTTTACCCCCCCCCCTCTTCCAAGTGACACTACTGACTTAGTGACCCACGGGCTAGTATTAAAAAAATAATGAAGAAAATTTAATCCACTTCTCAAAAAGGTTCGCCATCACTGCGTATAGAGCTTCGACTGCTTTGTGCATTTATCCCATCTCTTCAGTTTTTGGATATTCTCAACAAAGAAAGAAAATTTTAGTTAACCAACTTCTGAGTACTGTTTGAAAATAATTTTCATAACTCTTTAATCTATCGTTAATTCTTTAAGGTAGGTTACCCTGTATGTTTTAATTATTTGAAGCGGTTTTATTAATTCCTATTCTAATTTTTCGTAAAATACCTGAATCCGAACACACACTCGCGCGTGCGCGCCCACACACACACACACACACTGTACTTGCGCTCTCTCACGTGCGCACGCACATCGAATTCAAATATGTATATCCCTTTCAGGAGTTCGTGACACGATACTTTCGGAAGCGACCTTAATATAGTAACACACAAATAAACAGCACATTATTTAAACATTAAAACAAAACATACACAGATAATTTTCATACTTGTATTTC
Source organism: Agrypnus murinus (assembly GCA_929113105.1). Lineage (NCBI taxonomy): Eukaryota > Metazoa > Arthropoda > Insecta > Coleoptera > Elateridae > Agrypnus > Agrypnus murinus. The sequence continues at coordinate 32,001,177 of OV816031.1, forward strand.
ACATACAATTTCTGGAATAAATCAACAATTAAGTCAGTTTACTCAAGCACTGTTAATGGGACAGATAAAACAATAAAATATAATTTTCCAAATAAATAGATTATATGTAAACAAATAAAAAAATGTTTGGAAGGCGTTCATTCGGATGTAATAAATTAATACTAAAACGGTAAAGCTCAGTTTACTAATAATATTAAATTATTAACCGTTTCAAAACTGAAGCATATTTTATAAATTTATTTTGTCTCATTATGAGTATTACAAATATTTACTTATATAAGATAAATTGTTTCAATGTTGAAAATTATTTTACTTCAAAGCAAGTAACAGTTAAAACTTACGTTGCAATTAATCGCATTGACCTTGAATTTTATGACTTTAATTTCTCTTTCTTATAAACTTTGACTCTGTAATAATTGTTGCAAACCAATTGTCTTATTAAATTTCTTTACAGTTTACACAAGAGAAACTGCCTAAGCAGGTGACTATCACTTACCATATTTATTGTAAGGAAAATAATAATAATAATAACTTGAATAATAATTACTGAAAACGAATAGCAAAATTAATATCGTTGCTCCATTCATTTGGTAATTTTCTAAATGCGGTTTCCCAAGTCCTTTGGATTTTCATTCCTTCATTCCAGGGTGAAAACCAGGTCAATGTAACTTTCAAACGATCCGACTACAATCAACTCAACGGAACAAAAAACTTTAATAAACGAATTTAAATTAATTTTTATATCGCATATGCACTCTGCGGCTCGGTGTGCCCGGCACCTCAACACCGAAAGGTATAAGGGGTTAAAGATTATGTATGTATGTATAAATAAGGACTGACTAAACAAAAGGCGACTGGAAGTGAAAAAGAGATTTCCATTAACTCGCAAATAATCTTCAGAAACAATGCTAATTATTCTCAAAACAACGGTTAACCACCGCAATGACTGAAACTTCAATTAAATCCTTACATTTAACGATAAGTAAACACACACAACAGCTTTTTCACAATTGACAAAATGGAAGCACACTTCGGTGTAACCTTAACCAAAAGAGTAGTTGTGAAGAAATGCACTTGTCTTCTAACGCGAGCCTTATATGCCAATGTGAAACTTGATACCATTTAATATCTTCTAAGGACTATAAGGGAGCGTTGTAAATAAATTTTTAGATTTTACGATGAAAAGATTTATATTACTACTAAGTATGAATGGCAAATTATCCAAATATTTATTTATCGAAATACAAGATAGATTTCCTACCTAATACAGCCTCATATAAAGGTTTTATTGAAAATAATATATTGACGTATAGAAATACCAGACCGGATTGTATTCATTTGAAAGAGCGAAGTGTTGCACATATCTATTAATCGGTTCACCAATGAATTTTAATTGCAAACTGGGTAAAATTACATGGATTATTTAAACTAAAAGAAAATTGTCCCCTTACAACAACAGGGTTTGGTTCTCTTACATAACTTCGGAATTTTCTAGTTTCGGAACCACAAAATATCAGACACGCAGTGTTTGAGCGTCCGCAGTTTTAAAATATCAGATATTCAGTGCTTCGGTTTATAGAACGTAGGCGTTATGCATTTCAGAACATATCTCTTTCCGAAAGCATCAAAGGCTTGCTTAAGTTTTAAAGTTTAGAAATGTCAAAGTCTCATAGGTTGGTAGTTTCATACTTATTTCCGAGGATTTAAAATTTTGAAATTTTAAAATTAGTAATGATACTTCAGAATTTATAAGAGGCTCTACAATGTCGACTGGTGTTTCCAGGTGCTCATTTCTGGGGTGTGGGGTTACACTTTAAAGATCGATTTTGATAATTGTTTTACTTTTTCTAGTCCGATATTTGCAAAACCGTTGACCAGAACGATTAATAATTTTCATATAACGTGTTTAGACGATTTAAACGCGTTTACACGTGAAAATAGCTGGCCTTCAGGAGAGCCAGGAGAGTCAGGAGAATGATCACCGGTTCACAAGAAGATAGTTTTAAAATGTTCACTTCAAACTACTGCGAAATATTCGTATATTTTAATAGGTCTCGTTGAGAACTTTAAAACGATACGACGCACAGCCGTGTTCCTCTCAAGGTTGCCGAGACAGACTGGGTCAAACGCGGCGGCAAGAAATAGATATTTTAGTATTTTTCACTGTTGGTTGCTAAAAATGATAACAGTCTTGTCTTGCATTAAAGATCTCTGTATCTAATAAAATCTATAATTCATATCCTTAGGGTTTTAAACCGCTTCGTTTTTGTTTCGAAATATCATAGACTCCAAATTTTAATATTTTATCTTTGGGTCAGAATCTTTTATCTTCTATTTTCAGAAGCTTCTAAATTTCAAATGAATAGTTATTCAAGTTGCAGATTAAAATTTTACAGTTTCTTTGATTTAATTCAGAATTTTGGAACTAATATCGAAATTTCCAGCTGTCGAATACTAATTCAATTGAGGAACAGTCTGGAAAAACGGCACATTTCAAGAACGTCCATCAGCACATCATTTTTGCATCCAGCTCCTCAATTCTTAAAACCAATTACCGTTGTTCTACAATTTATGATATTTAAAGTTTCATAAACTAAGAATTTCAATTCAAATTATACACATTCATTACAACTTATGTAGAAGGATTGTCATTTCCGTAGGGAATCACCTTTGATAGCTCAGCGATTAGAGCATCTGTCCGGCAGGCATAGGGGCCTGGGTTCAATTCTCAGTCGGGGTGATAATTTTTCTACATATTTATAACATCTTAACACTCAAGTTAAGAATTTCAATTTCCGAAATATTTAAAAGTTTCAACGTTGAGGAATTTCTTCTTTTCATAAGATTATGTTCAGGTATAAAAATATTCGGAGACTTAGGTTTTCAAAACTTCAGAACCGCAACTGTTTATTGTCTCGAATTGTCTAGACCTTGTGAGTCTCAGAACTCTAAATATTCCTCAAATATTTGTGAGATATTTCAAAAAGTTTCGGAGACCGGAGAAAAGAAAGCGTTTTAGCCTTAGGCTTTATAAAAATTGCAAAAAAATGAATTAATCTGGCAAAAAATCGAAAATTGGAGCATTGTGGGATTCTTGTGGGATTCATTAATGGGTTCAGAATTTCATTCCGAATCAAAATTACTAAAAACATACCGAGTGTTTCATTTAAAAATCTAAAGTTGAAAGTACGTTCGATGAAACCAGAAATGATCTTTTGGTAGGAAAACGTACAAAAACGAAAAAGTGATATTTACCAAACAGAAAGACCATACGAAGAGTAGTGGGTTCCGGGCGCCCACAACAGGGGACGCCAAAACTCGCCCTAACAAGTAAAAATAACTAAAATAATAATAATAATGTCCCGATGGTATTTTTCTTTCAGATCCTACTATAGCTGTATTGATGTACTGAACTTTTGAGTCTATATAGAGAATCTATATAAACTAGTATAGTCACAACATAGAGAAAGAGTTCAAATGCGCTATAGTACCATACATTCAAATACAAAGACTAAACAATAAAGCCACGCTTGGCATTATTTGAAAAACACAAGGTGGGTTCTTCAAACGTTTTCTTCAACAATGCTTAATGAACATGAATGAACCAAACAATAAAATACAAAACGCATAAAATAGAATTATAAGATTGTTATAAATCATTGTGATAACAAAGTACTTTAAAAATGATAACAAAACAGAGTGACTGACTTTAATTAACCAACGTAAACAGCCGTATAATAAGCTATACGCATTTAGCTTACCTAACAGGAAAGTATATAAAACAATAACCTTCCATAACAAGTTCTAGACAACAACGACGCCGCCACCGACGTGTATTATGGAAAAATTGAAATACCTGTCCTTAATTAGAAAAGACCGGATCGATAATAAAACAATTTTTCTGCATGATTCAATAATATCCTAAGTACCTGCTTGTCATATATTTCAACCCGTGCTAGCCAGAAGCAATGCCTACTAGATTATAAATTAAATACATGCACGTCTTATAGTATACACCTTTAACCAACCTGGTCACGTGGGTGTTGTCGCAATGATATTAATTCTAAGTAATAATTATGTTTCCATTTGATAATTTATCCGTTAAACAACGCTGGAAAGGTACTTGTTTTTAGAATATCAATAAGAAATCGGAAGCTGCTTAATTCAGTAAGTAGTTGGTAGTCGAGGCCACAGCCTTCCAAGCGTTGAAAAATTTATTGTTCTGGTTGTCAATGAGTTTGCATCTTTTCCTTGTTTAAGTGTTGGTGGTTTCAGGAGAAAAATTAAGAACATGCTGCTATCAGATTAACCTAACAAAGCCCAGATTATTTATTACTGTTAGAGAAAAATTCAACTTTCTATATCTAATTAGAAGGTAATTAGTCAAAAAAGAACCCCTGCAGATTCTGTTTATCAGCGATAACTAGCAGAAATTTTGTTTATTTAAAAGTATACCGAGGTGTAACAACTTTCTTAGTGTATCCTCTTTCTTAGCTTAAGTACAACAAAATTAATAACTGGGGAATTATGACTGGGGTAGAAATTCTAAAATGAGGTGATGTTTTTGGGCGCCACTGGATTTGATAAAAAATTAATAACTCAAGCAAAATTCAAAATTAAAATAACCAAATGCATCTTCATTAATTTTCTAAATCTAAAACCTATTAATTAAATATTAATTTAATCTTATCACATTGTGTTTCACATATAAACTAGGTGCAGATTAGTTATTACAGCTAAAAACAATTTCTTTGTTGTCTACCTCTAGATATCTTCTACACCAAATCGAGTTAAATAAGAAACAATATTTATTATATTAAAAAAAAGTTAATTCAGTTCCTGATTAATCAATCCATCAGAAAATATCAAAAGAAGCGATATCTATACAAAATCTCTCATTCTCTTTACTGCTTTCAATCTTGATTACTTTAAACTAACTGTAAGCAAATATACCTCGAAATATAATATAAATACAAAGATTAATTAAAGTTTCACAAGTTTTATTAATATCTTAACCTGACAATATTGTTTCGACACTTTGTGTCATTATCAAAGGTAGATAAGATTGATAAACAAACACGTTGCTAAGGATAAATACATACAGAAAATAGGTAACTAGATACAATACTTAACAAAAACTAAATATCTAACACTTCTAATAAAGGAGAATTACTAAGCTCAGTTTGTTCATTCATTAAAGGTACTGTGCGTTTATGTCTGTATATTTCGAAAGCTTCTAAAATGTCTAATTTGTGTTTGTTGTTGCAAAAATGTAAGAATTAGAAGAATTTAGTATTGAATGCTAAAGACAAAACACAAGATATCATGAAAACCGGCATTTACCGTTTGAATTGTTCTTTTTGTAACTCGGTTTATATTGGCCAAACACTTAGAAATTTCGACATAAGATACAAAGAACACGTACGCTCTTATAGACTTAAACATCCAGAAAAATCGAATTATGCCAAACACATTTTGGAACAGAACCACCCAATGACACCTCAAAACAAGATTAAATTCTTACATTTTTGCAACAACAAACACAACTTAGACATTTTAGAAGCTTTTGAAATATACAGACATAAACGCACAGTACCTTTAATGAATGAACAAACTGAGCTTAGTAATTTTCCTTTATTAGAAGTATTAGATATTTAGTTTTTGTTATGTATTGTATCTAGTTACCTATTTTCTGTATGTATTTATCCTTAGCAACGTGTTTGTTTATCAATCTTATCTACCTTTGATAATGACACAAAGTGTCGAAACAATATTGTCAGGTTAAGATATTAATAAAACTTGTGAAACTTTTGAAACTCTTGTATTTATACTATATTTCATGATTATGGAGTTCCACAAAGTAAGGCTGGAGACAGTAAAATATACCTCGAGATTCATTCAACTGCAAATTCCACTGATCTCTTTATCGGTTCCTTTTTAGCTGCATATATACGTTTTTTCCAAATCTTGTTGGTTCAGTTTGTCTTAAACATCAATCATTATAACATTCTATAAAGCATCTATAGATCGATCAAATCCCGAATCATCAATCATAAACTGCAATTTCGACATATGACTTCGACTGGCCAGACAGAATACCAAACAGAAACAAAACTAATAAGCTCAGATGATAAACTGTTAAGCTTATTACGATTGAGGAAGTATGTTCTTGATACCTTAAAATAATCGCTTGTCTTCGTTCCCCAGCTCCGATCTTAGCCGCGCTACTGTCACGCTGGCCAACAAAATCTGATGTTACACTTTTTTCAGCTGATTTGAAATCTATTTGCAAATTTTAATGTGGAAGGTTTTTTGTGGGGGTTAAAAATCACACCAAATTGGGTAGGACCAATAACCTGCCCTAAAAACGCTATTATTGGCCAAGCCACTTAATAGGTTTCTAAACCCGGTTTCCTCAGTTTAAGACAATAGTTTCATGCAGAACCGCTGAAGTTCACAAATATCAGCCAATGAGTAAATGACAATATTAAAAATACTAGAACTACGCTCTTTTCGCACGTGGAAAATTTAAACTTCGAGATTTATTGACTGCACCTCGTACATAAGTGTTCTGAGGACACGTGTGAGCAAAATACTATCACTATTTACGAGAATATCAAATATTTCTACAAAAACAGTGAACATTTGTAGCATTTCGAGTTTCAAGATTATATTAAATATTATATTATACAGGGTGTTCGTAAAATAGGGGCAGTTACGATAATCTGTATCATCATTCAATTGTGCAAAACTTTGCAAAGGCTCGGGCTAATAGGAATGCGCAAGAGATTTTGATTATGCATGAGTAGTTGATTTCCAAACAAAAATGACACTGATAAGTATTCTTGGACATTTGTTGACTTTTCTAGGAGCCGCAAAAACACTATAATATATGTGACTTTGCCCGATCCGTCCACTGGAAAACTAATACGACAAGCAGATATACAGGAACGGTCAGGATTGGGTATGACTGGCAACGATGAAAATTTGAACAGTTTCAAGTATTTTATATTCCACCTCAAGCATGATATTCGGACCGTATCTTAAAGGAAGATCCAGGACCTGAGAGAAGCTCGATGGAATCTAAATCTGACATTTCCTCCTTTTGTTGTAGCTCCTGTCTGTATTAAATACTAAAAATTAAATTACTGTTAAATTAGATACGTGTAATAGTGATATAGGAGATCTTAAAACTAGCTTAGCCAGATTGCTGCTAATAATATAGTAATGGAATCATTGGGAGTATAATTAAGATGACGCAATCTATATTCTTCGGAATCGTAACTAATTGATTGGCACGCATACAAATTCAATATTTTTTCCGAAAACAAAAAATTCGTAACGTACCGTCGTAACCAGGAACATAATTAAAAAGTAAGTACGGAAACTTGTCGTTGTCGTGAAGCAATTGATGGTAGGCAGAATCTGAATTTAAGTGGGCGGTGCAATCATGATGAATCATGCAATCGCATGCATTCTGCAAATAGAAAAACCTTCACAAGCAAAGAAAAAACAAAAAAAAATTTTTTAACGGTAGTGCCATTTTGTCGAAAACTAGCATGAAGCGAAAAGTTGATAATATGTTCTAAATCATTACAGCTACCCCCTATTACGAGGTTTCTAGTTATATGTTACACCATGTCTATTAAAGGTCACTTTTCAGCGGTTTTAGTCAGAAAATAAGTCTTTTGTAACATTTCCATTTATTTAATATTAACAACTTTTCAATGCCCTATATTTTGCTGATTATTCTATGTAGTAATATGTAACAGTGACAATATGTAAATTATTTCTTCAAATCATTGTATCCGCTATCTATTAACAATGTGCACAAAGTTGATATACCGCATTCTCGAACCTACAAGTCTTTCGTCTCTAAGAATGGGCACCCTTCGTCGTGTGTGCTGTGTAATAAAGGTTATCACACACAACTTTATAATTGTATGCAATTTAAAAATATGTGTTCATCACAAGCTAGATTCGAATTCATTAAAGCAAAAAATGTTTGCGTGAATTGTTTAAGCTTACCACATGTGGTATCTACGTGTAATTCGAGCTATACCTGTAATGATTGTCAAAAACGACATCATACTCTATTACATTTTAGTAAAAATACAAACATAAGTAAGCCAAATTAAGCTAATACTCAGCTTTAAGCTTGTCTTGCAGGAAAGGTTTCTTCTGCTTCTAATGTTACCTTCCGCGCCGCTACTTCTGCGGTCACTTCTTGCAACTCGATCGCAAATGTTTCACCGCACAATGAAGAGCGCGAATCAGTTCAGACACAACCTTACGCTAATACGATTTCGCTTGGTGTCGAATCGAAACAATGTTCAACCATATTATTGTCTACCGCTCAGGTTTATGCTCATTCTAATAATGGTGATCGCAAAACCATTCGTTGTTTAATAGATAGTGGTTCACAAAATAATCTAATAACTATGGAATGTTGTAAATTACTTAACTTTAAAATAATTACGCTTAACAATTCTTTTATTAAAGGTGTTGGTATGACATCTCGTCCAATTCATGGCTATATTTATTTGACAATTGAGTCCCGTGTTTCTCCTCATAAATATTATATTCATGCATTTGTCGTCGACTGTATTACGGATAAATTACCCGCACATTTTATTAATAATTATAATATGGATTATATTCATAATTTACCGCTCGCTGACCTTACCTGGAATATACCAGGAGGTATTGATTTAGTCATTGGGGCACAACTGTTTCCTTATATTTACATAGGCCACTGTGTGGATTCTGGATCCCGCGCACCTCCAGCTATTCAGACCACTTTTGGCTATGTACTTATGGGTGATATACCTTTTACCAGTTTGGACTCCAAATCACAAACCGCTGTCACAATAAATGATCTCGATAATTCTTTATGTAAATTTTGGGAGTTGGAGGAAGTCCCTACTAAACGTTTTCTCAGTCCTATTGAAATTGAATGCGAAAATCTATTCCGAACTTCAGTTTCACGCGATAAAAGTGGCAGATATTCAGTTACCTTACTTTTTTCTAATGATCCCTCCGGCTTAGGTAATTCCCGAGCTGTTGCTCCCTGACGTTTACTAGCTCTAGAACGCAAGTTTAAACAGTCACCTTCGCTTCGTGAAGATTATAGTAAGGTCATTAAAGATTATATTAGTAATGGTTACTTGTCCGAAGTTCCTACCTCTGAAAAAACCTGTAATAGTTACTATATTCCGCATCACGCTGTTGTCTGGCAACACAAATCTACCACTAAAACGCGGATTGTCTTGGATGCTAGTGCTAAGACACACACAGGATTGTCACTTAATGATGTCCTTCACACAGGTCCTAATCTTCAAGCTGATTTGTTTCTACTCTTATTAGACTTTCGTTTATACCCTGTAGCATTGACCGCAGATATAAAACAAATGTTTTTACAAATCGGTGTTCATGAATCTCATCGTAAATATTTAAAAATACTATTTCGTTTCAATGATAATGAGAAAATCCGAACTTTCCTTTTTAACCGCGTACCCTTTGGTCTTAAGACGAGTCCTTTTATCGCAATGCGAACTATTCATCAACTCGCCTCTGACGAGTGTCACCGCTGGCCTGATGCAGCTAATGTTGCTGAGAAGAAATTATATATGGATAATTTAGTCACATCTGTTCCTGATGAAAAAGTTGCAATACATCTCTCTCGAGATTTAATTGACTTATTTAAATCTGCAGCAGTCTTCCTTGATGTGGCCCAGGCTTTTGATAAAGTCTGGCATGAAGGGCTCATTCACAAACTGAACAAAATGCTTCCAAAATAATTTGTGGAAGTTCTCTCCTCGTACATATCGGATAGAAACTTCAGAATTAAACAAGAAGATGAATACTCGGAACTAAAAAAAATTAACGCAGGTGTACCTCAAGGTAGTGTCCTAGGGCCTATCCTCTACCTGCTATACACCAGTGATATTCCGCATTTGGGCGATGTTAAAATTGCAACTTTTGCCGATGATACGGCACTACTCGCAATAGGTCAGGAACAGGATGTGTCCACCAGTAAACTACAAACAGCTAGTGATACAGTACTAGAGTGGACAAAACAATGGAAGATCAAGCTGAACGAGCTCAAGTCTATCCATGTAATCTTTACGAACAAAAGACTAGTTGATATACAGCCACTAGATATAAATGGTACTTTAGTACCATACTCGAACAATGCCAAGTACCTTGGCATGACGCTAGACGCTAAGCTCCGATGGAAAGAGCATGTAAAGAAGAAAAGAACTGAACTTGGTCTAAAATATAAACAATATTATTGGCTCCTTGGAAAAAATTCAAAGTTGGCACTAAATAACAAAATCCTAATCTATAACCAGATCTTGAAGCCGATATGGTTATATGGTATACAGCTCTGGGGTTGTACCAAAGCTAGTAACATTAAGCCCATTCAGTCCTTCCAAAACAATGTTCTGCGTAATATGGTCAAGGCTCCATGGTACGTCCGTAATAGTGACCTTCATCGGGACCTTGGCATTCCAACTGTTCAAGACGACATTAAAAGGTTTGCTAGCAGGCATGAAGCCAGGCTACATAATCATATCAATGCAGAAGCTCTTCAGCTGCTGGACAATCAAGATCTCGTCCGAAGATTGAAGAGGACAAAACCATTTGAGCTTGTGTAGTGTTTTGGGTAAAAGCAGAGCATTGTGCGCGAGTGAGAATGTTTAGTATAGTTTCAACCAGAACAAACTACAGAACATTAATGGATGAACTCTAGCTTATAAGTATTTAGTTTAAGATTTATTAGATAAAAATTAATGGTTGATCAGCTTTGATCAGTTTTAATGCAAAGCACCACACAGGTGTTTAAAGGAAAAAAAAAAAAAAAAAATTAAATCTGGTGGTTTTGATTTAGTCAAGTGGGCTAGTAATTCTCCCACAATACTTGATAGCCTTCCAGTTTCTCATCGCGCGTCGGTAGATTTCTCAGATAGCAATTTAAAAATTCTAGGTCTTTCCTGGCTTCCTTCTGAAGACACATTCCTTATAACCACTTCTTACATTGAAGAAAAATGTACAAAGCGGAGCATATTATAGTTTGTCGCCCGCCTATTTGATGTGCTCGGCCTAGTGGCACCTGTAATATTATATGCCAAATTACTTATTAAAGAGTTGTGGAATTGCAAAGTAGGCTGGGAGGAGATTCCTCCAGATAGTATTATTAATCGCTTTATGTCACTTGTGAGAGAACTTCCCTTATTTTGTAATATATTATAGTCATTCCGCGACATATTCGGTTTTCGAAAGGATGCCTAGTTAATATTGTTGCATTTTCTGATGGTAATTTAGATACTTATGGATGAGTTGTGTATTTACACGTAACAGATGCCATCAGAAACGTCAGTGTTAGACTTCTCTGTTCTAAATAAAAGGTTTCTCCTGTTAAAATAATTACTCTTGCACATTTAGAGGAATGTGCGGCCGTTTTAATGTCTAAACTTGTCAAAATTGTGTATGACACTTATCACCCCCGCATTCCTATTGAAGGAATTTATGCATTTTCTGATTCCACTATAGCTCTCTCATGGATACACTCCTCACCCCATAGATGGAGTATCTTTGTTGGTAACCGCGTAGCCCAGTTCCAAGAAAATTTAAACCCGCATCACTTTTATCATGTAGCAGGAGCGGATAATTGTTGTGATTGCCTTTCTCGTGGTATGTTACCTTCCCAATTAATATCGGACGATCTTTGGTGGAATGGTCCATCATGGATTCGTAGTCAGCCATCTGATTGGCCTATAAAACCCTTTTCACCAAAGGATTGTGAAGAATTACCTGAATATAAGTCGAATATTCTAACCGCAACTGTTCAGTGTGAACAGCCAGTACTTTATGATTTAGCCCAGCGCTTATCGTCTTGGGACAAATTGCTTCGTACTGTAATATATATTCCGTTTCATTAAGAAGTTGTTTCGTTCCAATGTCATTAAGGCAGCTGATTTGTTTGCTGCGGAAAAGGCAATAATTCAATCAGTTTTTCATCATCAATTTTCAATCAGCATTTTGCAGATGAATTGAATCGCTTAGACAAATCGGATTTATCATCTAAAAAGCTCCGCAAACTTTGTCTTTTTATTGACGAGGAAGGTACTTTACGCATCGAAGGAAGATTATCTAATTCGGATCTTCCTTATGAAACTCAACATCCCGCGCTGCTTCCAAAACATGATCATGTTGTTAATCTTATTATTGATCATTATGATAAGATCAATTACCATACCGGTGCAAATCTTTTAATGTCATTGCTTCGCCAGCTTTTGGATTCTTTCCGCCAGAAGCGTTGTGAGAAAAAGAGTTCACTTATGCAATACATGCTTTCGCTTGTCACCTTCTCATCCATCACTTAAACTCATCCATCACTTAGACTACGATGGTCCTCTCAAAATCACGATATCTCGTCGACGTGGACAACGTTCTCAAAAAGCTTATATATGCCTTTTTGTTTGTTTAACGACAAAAGCTGTCCATATTGAGTTGGTTTCAGATTTAAATTCGGATTCTTTTCTCGCAGCATTCAAGCGTTTTATTTCCCGTCGTGGTCCAGTTTCTTGTATGTATTCCGACCACGGAGCAAGTTTTGTCGGTGCTAAAGCACAGCTCGATGATTTATATAAATTTATTCTTTCTTCTGAATATAAAAACACTTTAAGTAAAGAATTTCTTAACCGTCGCATAGAATGGAAGATGATTCCGCCCCATGCTCCACATTTCGGAGGCATGTGGGAGTCAAACATAAAAAGTATTAAAACGCATTTATATCGAGTAATTGGAATTCAAATTCTTTCATATGAAGAATTAATGACTATACTTGTTCAGATCGAATGTTTATTGAACTCTCGCCCTCTTTGCATATTATCCTCAGATCCGCAACCTGAAGTTCTAACACCCGCTCATTTTTGAATGTCTACACCACTTCAGTACCTGCCCGCATCTGATTTATCAGGCGAGCGGGTTAGCATAATCAACCGCAAAAAGTTATTAGATCAACTAGTTCAATCCTATTGGTGGAAATGGAGGTTGGAGTATCTGCACACATTACAGATTAGACAGAAGTGGTGTACACCAGATAATCCTGTAAAAATAGGAACAGTAGTTCTTATTTCAGGATGACATTCCACCGCTCCGATGGCCAATTGGAGTAATACAAGAAGTTTATCCTGGTCCAGATAAAGTTATCAGGGTAGCTTTAGTTAAAACAAAGAGTGGCACATTTAAACGACCTATCGTTAAATTGTTTCCACTACCTTCACAATAATATTTGCATTTCAACAACCGTCCAATTTAGTTTATATCTATATATTGCTCAATTTTATCGCAAAATCTGTACATAAACATATTTGTTCTTGTTTTTCTTTATTTATTTATATATATTTTTTGAAAGTTCTGCAAACTTTCAAGGTGGGGAGCATAGTTGCGCTGCGCTCACCGCATGTTTGAGGTGACGCCATATAGCGCAGGGCGCTCTCTTGTAATTTTTCCGCTTATCGCCATTTTGGATAGTGTCTATGGCGTTGCCAGGATATGATGGCCGCCAACTATTTGTTTTTGAAGCACCTTAGCAACGAGAAGAAAATACAGGAAGAAAAAGACGTTGACATAATTGGTATTTTGGCCCCCTTTTGTGTGAATCCTATAAAACCGCCCGCCCCTTCAATTTCACCATTTTGATTATTTGGTGTGGATGAACTAGAAGTCAGCAGCAGTAGGAGTAATTACTGGTGAGTTCCTTGTGCCTTGGCTCTCAATAGCATAGAGTTGTAGACCAATCTTACTCCCACATTTTTTGTTACATTATCATTCTTTAATTTTCTTAATTTTTTTTTGGTGAGGCTATTTACACGCCAATTTCAAAGTTTTCGTAAAATAATCTTTCTTACAATAATGAATGTTCCATCCATTCGTAACTATAAGAATGTTTGTAAAGTTGCAAAGCGGAGTCTCATATCTGAAAACATTTATTAATAATAAACATTATTAAGATTAAGGTAGTAAAACACTTAATTAAGCTAAAAGGTACTTTTATTGATGACATTATATGGGTTAATACGAGATACACAAAAGTGAATGGTTACTACATTATTTTATAGTAAATTATTTAAAACAAATAGTGGTTAAATAACAAAGATCCTGATAACCCGTTATGAAATAGTGACCGTGAACTCGACAAAAGTACAAACACAAGTTTTCTAGTACTGTCATTAAACCATAAAATAACAAAACTCTTCAATGGGTTCCCCTATATTTTGTAGAAAACAATGCGTCAGAAATGAGATCATGCAGATTCCTTGCCAGATTGAGCATGGTCGACGGGGTAATAGAATACAACTGACCTTACAGAATAATACACAATATGTTCATTATCATTAGTTTTGATTCTACTATTACTCGTTAATAAATATTTAATTAAGTTTAAAAACGTCCCCGTATCCATCATGATGTATTTTATTTTGTAATTATTGGCCAGCGGGATGGCTAATAATATTAGGATTCTAATAATATTATCGTAATCGTAAATTTCTTGTTACATGTTAATTACTTTATAACTGACTTTATTTTAAACAGTATTTGTAGTATAAGTACCTTCGTTTCAGTGCCAATAAGAATACATTTGCTAATATTCAAATTCTTTAACACATGAAAATGGTAATTATTTAACAAAACTTCTTCATAATATTCCGTTATAAAATTGTGACCGTGAACTTAAAGAAGAAAAAGCACAAACACATAAATTTGCTTGTAGTGTCATTCAATCTTAACATAACAATAACAAACTCCGATCGTTTAAGTTGCAGACAAAACAGATCATATTTTTGTTTTAAAAAACAAGATTGCCTTCTTGACTTCAGCTACGAATGTCAGGACCGGATCCAAACTTTAAAATTCATTTTCTGGAAAACTATTCGTTTTTGACCTATACTGGTCAAGGTAAATTAGCTCTATTACCTCCCCTCTACCTGTCATTTAAATGATATCATGTGTATCTGAATCACGCGGTATATAAACATCAATGACACATCGTGTATATGAGTATACTTAGTTATTACCAATATTTTAACAGACTCGTAAAAATAATTATGTTAATTACCATGTTAATCAATCAAATAAGATAAGGTACCATTTAAAAATGTTTGAAAACAAAGTCCACGAATTATTTGTATTCAGTTATTGCGGAACCTTGGACGGTTAAGTTCAACGAGCTCGCTGTTAAGCTGATAATAAAAATACATACGAAATTATAAATTAACATAATTTTTTAAAATTTATTTACAGTCCAAAGCCAACTTGTTTTTTAAGGCTGCGAAATAAAGATTTGACTTTTTTTCACAAAAAAAGAATAGAATTTTCAAATAAAAACGTTTATTTAATGTCAAACAATGCAAATCCCATTTTTACGGCTTTTATAAGAGACGTGTTACTTTTGCAATTAAAATCAAACGTGGCACTAATACACAACTCCGATTAGGTCGGTTTATCCATTGTTGAACACAACAATAATAATACGTAAACCTGGTTTTCATCTAATATAGAAAGTTTCTCGTTTGATACATTCTTAAATAATTTGTCTTGAAAAAACGTTAATGGTTTAATAACAGAACTAAAATGTTTTTATAGCACAAAAAACCGTACAGGATGTTTGGTTACATTTTGTCTCTCTATTCTTAAGTAAGTTCGGCGATTAATCTAGTATGTTAGAAACAATTAGAAATTGTGTGTGGTTTTATTTATAGAATGATAAAATTATTATACAATTATATAAATTATACACTTAGTGCTTTTTATAATACAGAATAAAATAAATATTTGTACCAGTCGGTTATTGTCTTGTTAGTTAAATAATGTTGCCCCCATTTTGCTGTTTAAAATATGATAACCTCTTTCCTAACAATAAATTACAATAATATTAACCATACTAGCAATACTTGGAAGATGTATAAGAAAAATCAGTAGAAGTTATAAGGACTTTTGTCTGTGTAATTGTGGCTATTTAAAATGTTGGCTTTGGAGTTTAGTAGCCCTTAACCTAAGCATTTCGCAATCCAATTTCAACTACACAGTGCCACAAATTTTGTATTGCAAATACTTGTAAACAAAAGCCATGCATATGAATCGATTGTAAAAGTAATTCTCATTATCTGCTTTTTTAATCTGCTAAATATCGTGCATTGACGCGAAACTGCAGTTTTACTGCCTTATCCGAAAATACAGCACGCATTCGACTGTTTCTCTGTTACAAAAAATCAACATTCCGTGATGGATTCAAACCTTTAGTCTTCACATATTAAGCTCCACTCACACTTAGCAATTTGGATAACTACACATTGGTCACTGCGGACAATTTTTTTCAATTTTTGAACTACAGTAATTTTTCTGTCAAACTGGGCCAAAAAGATTGAAACTTCAAATAAGAACTAAAAACCTCTCCAGTCGGCTTCTCAAAATAATGATATCAGTCATAATGGAGTCATATCATGTTCCCTTCAGTTCGAGCTTTATCACTTCGTCACTGCTGAAGTTGCTCTTACCACGTTTTTAATAAATGTGCGAAGTTTGTCCATCCTGGAATGGCTCCAAAATCTCATTGAACATCTCCTATCTATCTTATACTCTAATTTCTATTATTATTATTCTGTTCTATTCTATAATTCTATTATTAAGTTGATTTTCAACGGCTCTAGAAATTTTCAATAAATCGGAAACGATGGAATTTATTTTTATTGCTTTAAATTCCAAAATAGATTCATAAACGAACTATAAACAGAAAATTTCTTTGAAGTTGGAAACAAATAGAAACAGTAAAAATAGACTTTTTAGATCGCTTAGAAGATCGCGATAGAAGAAATCGCTTGGGTTTTTCAGTTTTCCTCAATTTTTGGGAGTAAAACGCATTTTAGACCTCTTTACAAGCAGAAAGAAATTGTAGAAGAGGAAAAGATTCTTCTATTTCGGTCCTGGCGAACTTATTTTCCATCGAATTTGACAGAGTTAAAGCTCTTTGAAAATGGTTAAAATGATCAAAATAGCTGAAAATACAGGCCGCAAAGTTGGCACTACTACTTTGACAAAATCAAAACATTTTTAGCTGTAGATTATGAGCTTATTTTGAGCCAAAAGTAAAAATTTTGAGTTCCGATACTATAACCGTAAATTATATATTTTAAGTGGGGGTGCTGTGCTGTCTTGACGTCAGCTCAACACTCCACTACACAAATTTAAATCACAATTTAAATTTTACTACGTAAGAATTATGAGCTAATTTTGAGCCAAGAGTAGTAATTTTGAGCTCCGATATTATAGCCATAAATTATATATTTGAAGTGAGGGCGCTATCTTGACATCAGCTCAGCACTCCCTCTATACAAATTTAAATCAAAATATGAGCTAATTATAAGCTAATTTGTATCAAATTACTGGAAATTATATATTTTAAATGGGGGTGCTATCTCGACGCCAACTCAGCACTGCTATCATACAAATTGTAACCAAAATTCAAATTTAACTACATAAGAATTATAAGCCGATTATGAGCTTCAATGACAGATTTTACTTTAGACTTACTGACTTTCCGCTCAAAATTAGCGAATAATTAGCTCATAATTATCAAGTAGTTAAATTTGAATTTAGATTGAAATTGGTATGGTGGGGGTGCTGAGTTGACGTTAAGATGCTCAAAATTTCTACTCTTCGCTCATAATTCTCACGTAGTAAAATTTGAATTTTGATTTAAAATTGTATAGTGAACGTGTTGAGCTGACGTAAAGATAGTACCCCCACTTAAAATATATAATTTACGGCTATAATATCGGAGCTCAAAATTTCTACTTTGGCTCAAAATTAGCTTATAATTAGCTCATAATTCTCAAGTAGTAAAATTTGAATTTTGATTTAAAATTGTATAGTGAAGGTGCTGAGCTGACGTAAAGATAGTACCCCCACCTAAAAGATATAATTTACGGTATAATATCGGAGCTCAAAATTTCTACTCTTGGCTCAAAATTAGCTTATAATTAGCTCATAATTCTCAAGTAGTAAAATTTGAATTTTGATTTAAAATTGTATAGTGAAGGTGCTGAGCTGACGTAAAGATAGTACCCCCACTTAAAAGATATAATTTACGGTATAATATCGGAGCTCAAAATGTTTACTTTCGAATTTTCGACTCGAAATTTACCTCATAATTAGCTCATAGTCTAGAGCTAAAAATATTTTGATTTTGTCAAAGTGGCGGTGCCAAATTTGCGGAGGTCTGAAAATAGACTAAAATGATAATTATTGCATAAAAATTGTTTTGTATGAGAGAAATACTATTTGTTCAAGTAATTTAACCAATATGTAATTTTAAAACAGTTTAAAAAAATGAGTAAAGGCGAAAATTAAACAGTTAACGGGGATCCAGATGGTTTTGATACAAAAATCAAGTTTAAAGAAATTTATTCTATTTTACACATTTTTTTACTATATAAAAAAGTATTACAGAGAAGATGTATGCAATTTGACTCCCCCTCACCCTTTTTTCTAGAGGATTTATCCAGATGACTTATCAAGAAATTCATTTTCTTAATATCTCAGCAAATGGCAACCTTAGACGACAGATTATGCCGTAACTGAAAAAGAAATTCTCTATTATTTTTTAAATTGCGGGTTAACAGCACCCACTAACGAAAACTGAGTTTAACAGCCTTGAAACGAAATGTTTATTAAAAAATAATTAAAGGCTCTTTAAAACACCCAAAAATTAATTCCTGGCCTATATTATTTTTTAAATTGTCGATTTTGCTGCCTTTAAAAAATGAAACAGCACCCACTAACGAAAACGGAATTTAATGTAAGTTTTGAGTTAAATGTTGATTAGAAAATAATTAAAGGCTCTTTGCAGGTTATTTAAATACCAAAAAATTAATTTTTAGGCTATAATTTTTTTAAATTGCGCGCTTCCGGTAGCTTAACAAAAAGTTAGTAGTACCCCTAACCAACTAACAACCTTGAAACAAAATGTTTATTACAAAATTATTAAACGCTCTTTAAATAACTAGAAATTAATTCCTAAGCTTCTTTACTTTATTTAAATTACAAATTCTGCTACCTTAAACAATTCTCCGTTTTCGTTATTGGGTGTTGCTTGCATTTGTAAAGCTAGCAGAACCCGTAATAATAGACAGTAACCCTTTTAATTGTTATGTATTCAATACTTCATTTCAAAGCTGTTAAACTACGTTTTCGTAATTGGGTGCTGCTAACTTTTATTTAAAGCTAACGAAGAAATTAATTTTTGGATATTTAAATAGCCTTTAAAGAGCTTTAATTATTCTATAAATAAACATTTTGTTTAAAGGCTGTTAAACTCCGTTTTCGTAAGTGGGTGTTGCTGGCTTTTAAAAACTAGCAGAACTCGTAATTACAAAAAAATATTACAGTCTAGGAATTAGTTTTTGAGTATTTAAATAGCCTTTAAAGAACCTTTAACTGTTCTGTTACAAATATTTCGTTTCAAGGCTGTTAAACACCGTTTTCATGATTGGATGCTGGTAACTTTTTTTAAAGCTAACTAAGGAATTCATTTTTGGATATTTAAATAACCTTTAAAGAGCTTCAATTATTCTATAAATAAATATTTCGGGTGAAGGCTGTTAAACTCCGTTTTCGTAAGTGGGTGCTGCTAACTTTTAAAAACTAGCAGAACCCGTAATTTAAAAAAAATATTACAGTCTAGAAATTAATTTTTGAGTATTTAAATAGCCTTTAATGAACCTTTAATTGGTCTGTTATAAATATTTCGTTTCAATGCTCTTAAACTCCATTTTCATGAATGAAAAGCTAGCAGAACTCGTAATTTCAAAAAAATAATACAGTCTAAGAATTATTAATTTTTGGGTATTTAAATAGCCTTTAAAGAGCTTTAATTATTCTATAAATAAACATTTCGGTTGAACGCTGTTAAACTTCGTTTTCGTAAGTGGGTGCTGCTAACTTTTAAAAGCTAGCAGAACTCGTAATTTCAAAGAAATAATACAGTCTAGGAATTAATTAATTTTTCGGTATTTAAATACCCTTTAAAGAACCTTTAATTGTTCTGTTATAAATATTTCGTTTCAAGGCTGTTAAACTCCGTTGTCATGATTGGGTGCTGCTAACTTTTTTACGCTAATTAAGGAATTAATTTTTGGATATTTAAATAGCCTTTAAAGAGCTTTAATTATTCTATAAATAAACATTTTGTTTAAAGGCTGTTAAACTCCGTTTTCGTAAGTGGGTGTTGCTGGCTTTTAAAAACTAGCAGAACTCGTAATTACAAAAAAATATTACAGTCTAGGAATTAGTTTTTGAGTATTTAAATAGCCTTTAAAGAACCTTTAACTGTTCTGTTACAAATATTTCGTTTCAAGGCTGTTAAACACCGTTTTCATGATTGGATGCTGGTAACTTTTTTTAAAGCTAACTAAGGAATTCATTTTTGGATATTTAAATAGCCTTTAAAGAGCTTCAATTATTCTATAAATAAATATTTCGGGTGAAGGCTGTTAAACTCCGTTTTCGTAAGTGGGTGCTGCTAACTTTTAAAAACTAGCAGAACCCGTAATTTAAAAAAAATATTACAGTCTAGAAATTAATTTTTGAGTATTTAAATAGCCTTTAATGAACCTTTAATTGGTCTGTTATAAATATTTCGTTTCAATGCTCTTAAACTCCATTTTCATGAATGAAAAGCTAGCAGAACTCGTAATTTCAAAAAAATAATACAGTCTAAGAATTATTAATTTTTGGGTATTTAAATAGCCTTTAAAGAATAATTTATTGTTCTGTATGAAATATTTCGTTTCAAGGCTGTTAAGCTCCAATTTCTTTAGTGGGTAAAAAAGAGAAAATTAATCGAGCATAAAAATTAATTTTTGGACATATAAATAAACTTTAATTATTATGAATATACTTAGAACCGTTAGCTGTAATGGGTCTGCTGGCTTTACGGAGTATTTTTATATATTTTGGAATTTACTGATCATTTTGAAGATGACTTTTTTATGGTCCGCGTGAATTAATGCTGAAAATGGTTAATGTGGTATTGAGACCGAAATACGTACTGCTGCCGCGATGAAAGAAATGGGTGTAATTCATTCGTACAGTATAATAGTACTAGGAAATCTTTATTAAAATCGCTTGGCAATACTGAACAATACTACTTAAGAGGAAACCCCTAATAGAGTGACCCCCTCTTTTTTGTCCAGTTTTTTTACCCTGAAAGTGTAGTGTCTGATATTACTAGATTAAATGAGAAGTTACAAGACGCACTTTACCCCCTTAAGCGTTATAAGGCCCTTTACAGCTCCGTGATTGTGTTGTTTTTTAATCTTATCACTTAAATAAACGTATCTATGGTACTAAACGTGTGAATGTGATACTAGTGGGTAAATTCTAAAATCGATAGAAAATTTATTGGTTATTAAATTAATTTAATTAAAACTCATAGAAAAAAGTGTTCTCATTAGCTTTAAAAGATTACAAAAGTTAGAATTTAGATACTATGATGTTTAACCAAGGGGGTTGGTGAGCGATCGCCGCTTCGATTGTAGTTGAGCTCACAAGTTCGTGCAGTCACGCACATGGAATTGCCCCCAATTAAATCCAGTTATATTTTTTTAGATACTATTATTACATTTCTTATAAAAATATCAATATCAAAGTTATATAATTTATTTCAGTGGAAAAATCGTTTCTTCAACCCTTAAGGTGGTGAGGTGCATCTTATAACTTCTCATATATTCTAGTAATATCAGAGACAGCACTTTCAAAGTAAAAAACCTCACAAAAATGAAATTAGGGTATGAGAGGTTTTTTCTTTAGTAGTACTGTCAAATAATATATAATAATTCTTAAACTAGGAAATCACCGTGTACACATTTTGGCTAGATGGTTCACTCCTCGATGATGGGCTTATTTCAGTATCATTTCCTTTTTTGGGAAAATCAGCTTTTTGTAATCTTATGAAGGCCATCCTTTACTATGAGTAATTGATTAAGGTAGGGCAGTTCCAGTTGTTAACAGAATATAACATCATTTTGATATTACCCTAATTGCCAATTTGGCTAAATTGATTGGCAATTTTCTCAATTACTCCTAAGATGAAACTGGATATAGATCATTGAAATAAATTGTATGTGATCTACTATTAAACTGTGAAGATGTATCTTCATTTAAGATAACAAAAAGATTAAAGTAGATCATTCAGAAAGACTTGGCAACATTGCATTTTAACATCTTAATTATAAAAGCATAAAACATTCTTTTACCTACATTTTAAAGTTTCTTTCAGTCTTAATTAAATCATTAATTTAATAGCGGAAGACAAACAGAATTAAAATTCATTAGGTATGTGGAAATTCTCAAAATTACTTACAGAATTTGGAATTCCAGGCACTTTATGTAATCCCAAACGAACACTGGAATATTTTTTCATAACAACTCTCCATATCACATAAGCCATCGTTTATTATATCACTTGTCATTTATAAACAGTTTTGTTGTTATTTTGATTTATTTAAACAGTTATTTGTATATATATATATATATAAAAGCAAAAACCCATAAAAAATGTTGGTTACACTTTTATTAAAAATAGATGTGATCTAAGGACAAACATATTAAAGATGGTCAGGATTAACTTAACTTAAACCACAAAAGTCACATTTAACACTTTAATATTATTAGAATTTCAGTCAGTGCGGCTCCTGAAAGTTTTTTTGATGGCAAGAGCCGTTCTAACTGAAGACTAATAATAATATTACATAAAGAGAAATATTAAAGGCAAATATTGCAATTTGATTAAATAAAAGGCCATCACGTGGGAAAATTACTACTTAATTATGTATACATAAAAGATAAATATTGATATATAAGTTGGAAAAGCAGCATCTCACCTGACGGTGAGAAAATTGATCAAGGTCTTGTCCGTTTTAAAATAGTTCAATTGAAGGGGCGTAAAATTCTATTTTATCGCTCATTTCCTGAAAATTTTAATTCAATTTTTTCTTTAATAAAAAGTGATGTGTAATAATTCTTTCTAAATTAATTAGGTATGCAAAATTAATTTTAAAAAGTTCTTAATGAAAAAATAACCCAACTTTTATTATGTAATGAATGGGCATTATGCATTTAAAATTTTTTCGACCTATTTATTGCATAAACTGCAAGGAAACAAAAAACGTTTCAATGGGAAAAGGATGTAACTAATTTGTTAAATGCAAGCGCCTGGGCGTTTTAAACTCACTTTAATTGTTTATCAAGACAATAAATCATTTTAAAAAAAATGGGATTTTAAATCATTTCCCAAATCCAATCGATTTTATTTTTTATTACACATTAATTGCATAAGTAATTTTCAAGGATGTGAGATTATTTTATATATTATGATCAGTTTGATTAAAAATCAAGGTTAGGGTTTTTTTGCACAAAAATTTCTCTTCGTAACAAATTTACATATTTAGCACAGTTATGAAAAATCGAAGCACTGATGATATAAATAAAACATGTTGATTAATAAATGGGAACGGTGTTTATTAATTATTTATTATTATTGTCATAGCGTGTTGTTCGCGCACTGAAGAATCGCGAATAGTTCGAATACACAAGAACACAGGTAGCACAGGTGAATTCGCATCTACTAACGCGCACGCGGAACCAACGACTGCGGCCCCACGTGCTCTTTCGGGCTTGTTGGTCGCCGATCGCGAGTTAAGCTAAGAAATGTTTATACACACAATCGGTTGAAAGAGAATGATGGAGATATTCGTGAAATATGTTTTGACTACGGCTTTACGCAGGAGGATAGGTTGCGGGATCTTTCTTCGGTCAAGCACGAATGTACTTGTAGTCATAATAGGGTGGGGACGGTGATTCAGTGTTTTTATTCAGGTTACTTTTTACACCTGTAATAAATAACAACCACATTTCAATAATGGTTTGAAATACAAATTTCTACAGTGGACAAATTAATTTTCAATTTAGGATTCTTTTCTGCACACAACTTTATTTTTGGGTAACCAATTTCACTGATTGGATTTAAATATGTATTCTAATTTTATTTTGGTATTAATTTCAATTATTTTCCGAAATTCACGTATAGTATAAATACAAGTTATAAAAGTGCAAAATTAGTATTTTTTTACTAATCGGGTGCTTAGCCATCTGCCGTTGAAATCTCCTTTGTACACATAACTTCAATAAAATCTATTTTTCTTCCTTTCACGCCTACACCAGCGGCGTAACTACCGCCCCCGCAGACCCTGCGACGCGGTAGGGCGCCACCCTCCGAAGGGCGCTGCTTTTGTGAAATTTTATTTTGTTGGGAATAGAAATTTTAAAACTAGCATTCGA
Source organism: Agrypnus murinus (assembly GCA_929113105.1). Classification (NCBI taxonomy): domain Eukaryota; kingdom Metazoa; phylum Arthropoda; class Insecta; order Coleoptera; family Elateridae; genus Agrypnus; species Agrypnus murinus. The sequence goes on from OV816031.1 coordinate 32,025,582, forward strand.
GGTATTTTATTTTGTTTTGTTGTTATATCAACCAAATTTAATTTTTGAAACGGCATCCCTATGTTTGCTTTGCATTTTTGAAAAGTGTTTATTCTTCTCTATTTAGTAACGCTATTTTATCATAATGAAAAAAAGTAAAATTAGAAAAAAATATTTTAGGAAAAAAACGAGAAAAGTTAGTCTACCCCTCAACCGATCCATTTAACCCTGTCACATAATTCTGTTGAAGCACCTCCATTTTCACGGGAAATATTACAGTAATTGTGGGTATGACTGACATGATTTTATACACTTTGGCAGTCTCGGTGAATTAGCAGTTTGTATGTATGTTCAAAATCCCGGGGTTGCAGGTTCGATTCCCTGTCGAGGTGGTAATTCATAGAAGAGCAAAATTAAAACCGTGGGGACTCCGTCTTGTTGGAAGATAATTCTGTTGTCAACACCTCCATTTTCACCGGGAAATATAGCCGTAATTGTGGGTAGGACATGATTTTGAAGTAACTGAAGGTATCCATTAGTAGTAAGAGTTTTATCAAGAAAAAAAGGTCTTTTTGCGGATATTGTGTGTGCCCAGCGTGGATTTGGGTTCGACCAATGCCGACAATTATGTCGATTTATCGTAGCGTTCAGCATAAATCTTGCTTCTTCGCATGTTAAAAGCAAGATTGTCATCCATATTATAGCTTTCCATCATCTGCTCACAAAATTCCACCCGCCTGACAAAATCCTCTTTATTTAGTTCGTGGATTAACTGGCGTTTGTAGGGACGATATTTTGCTTTCTTTAAAATTCTATAAACATAATGTATGGCTAATATCTAAATTTTCTGCTACTTATATCCTCATAGTATAGTGTCTAGCATGCTAGACTCTGAGTGACTCGGTTCGGCTCTCGGGACCGGTAAATCTGATTAAGGTTTTTCTGCAGTTTTTTCTTAAATGTAACACAAATGTGGGATTTGGGCTATACCATCTGTAATCTGCAGCCGCACGATGTGCCTGCGTAATAATATTAATCACCCCGTCCCTTCCATACACACTTTAGCTTATGGGGCCTGGTTACTAATTGCATATAGTAAACGATATGAACTCGTTTGTTTATTTGCGTTTGTTTGCTTGTTACAGTTTTATTTGTAAAATTTCCATAGAATACTTGACCAAAACTGATAATTAAGTCTTACTAGATTAATTTTGCTACAAGTCAGTTCTCGTTATTAGTTGATGAATTTTGAGTTTATTTTTTAATTTTAACTTTTTTTTGTAATGATAAATTAGCATTACTAAATAGAGAAAAATAGGTTCTTTTCAGAAATGCATAATAAAGTGTCAATGCTAGTTAAAAAAACAAAGTTAGTGGTTATAGCAACAAAACAAAAGAAGATAGGTTCAAATTAAGAACGCCAAAATATGCATCGGGATAAACTAAAAGAGTTTTGTAGGCAACATTTGTTTGTAACTGTTCAAATTAAAAAGATACAGCTATTATTTTATAGTTTTGTTACACCCTGTATATGAGGGGCGCAAACGTAAATCTCGCAGGGGCGCGCAATCTTATGTAGTTACGCCACTGGCCTACACTACGGGGGAACCAACAGCTAAGGTCATCTGTCCCCCATTTAACATGCAACACGAATACATAGTTGAGGTGGCGGAATTTTCCAATTAGAAAAATCCCGTCGCTCCAAGTGGGATTCGAACCCACGACCTTTGGAACACGAGTGATGCACTGACACCATTATTTCGATATAACATTATTTTAGATGAGAGCTTTTTATATTTCAATTAATGTTTAATTTTAAATTGCACTTTTCGAGTTTTAAAAACCTGTGACACAGTCAGGGGTGCCCATATTGGGGGAAAAAGACAGCACTTACCCCCCCCTTCCTTAACTATTCCTTAACCTAACCTCGATTAACCTAAATCTAACCTACACTGTTAAAAATTTTTGTAAGCAAATTTTTGAAAAGTTTTTAATCGATATAAAATAATTTATAATCTATAATTATAATTCCACTACCAGCCTTGGTAGTGTACTGTCTAGCGTGCTGGACTTTCATCCAAGCGGTCCGAGATCGACTCCCGGTGCCGGCAAATCTGGTTAAGGATTTCTGCAGACACAAATGTAGGATTTGCGCTGTTCCATCTGTAAGTCGGCTACAGCCGCACGTAGGACCTACGTAACCATAATAATCGCCCCCTCCCTCCCGTACAAGCTTATAGCTTCTGGGGCCTGGTTTCCAGATTATGGATTGTAGCAATTATAATATTATTATTACAAAATTGTAAATTTATAATACTTTTTACCATGGCCGCACCAAGACTAATGAGTGTTGTCGTGCTCTTTTTTAATGAGATAATGTCACCAAAGTGGAAAATCCCTCAAAGAGCTCCTAGGTGAGTCTGATGTGTGAAGTACCAGGGTCAATCCATCTGAAGCAGGGTTGCCAGATTTGCTTTAGCGTTCTGAGGGACACTTAAAGAAGTTGTGGTGGGATAGTCTGAACTAAAAGTTATGGAGCTGCGCTATTTCGACAAATAGTAATAATTATATAGTTTTGCTTCAAATAATGACTCTAACGATACTAGTTTGATCAGAATGCCCGTGAGGACTGTTAAGTTAATATTTATATATGTTTTTGATTAATTATTAGTCTTTTTAAAGGCAGATATTAACTTTTGAATGTCTAGTCCAAACTTAAGAACGTGGAAAAATGACGAAAAAACTATTCTTCTAATCAAAGATTTAATTCAAGTTTACTTTTTTATTACTAAAAAAAATAATATTACTATGTAAAAACTAAAAAATAAAGAATTCTCTCTAGAATATAAATAAAGTATACGGCTCTACAGTAATAAAAAAGTAACAACGGTGCCTTAAGTTGGTACCAGTATTTCGTTTGTTGTTCTGGTGAAAACAAATTAATGCAGTCAATGACTTTATCTCAAGTTTTGAGATTATCTTTGCCAATATTACAAATGTAACATATATGTATATAAAACGATGGATGAAGCACTATTTATTCAGATTCATTTAAAACGTAGCAGTTGTTTGTGTCAAATTTTTTTCATTCTTTATGAAGTTATTATAATAAATGTCTCAGCAACTTTCCATTTTGCATAAGATCATAAGCATATTTTTAAATGCCATTTTTGCATAAATACACTTTCTAAACATTAAACGTTTATCAGCATATAATTTTGTGCATTAGAATTTATCAACTGCACTAATTCTTTTTAGATTTTCATAATTTTTTTTAGAACCACAACTCCCTAATATCTTAATAATGAAATTCATAATGTTTCGCTTGAATTCAATTCGTATTGCTGCAATCGTGACGGATACATACCGATGCACCGAAAACGTTCGAAATTTGTATCACCGCAATTCTATCGGCGTTCGTAGATTAGTAGGTGTAGTATACCCGTTTCGTCTACCGGGTCCATGATTCGTGGATCGCGATCTATAGTCGGTAAATAGAAATGTACAAACATAACCCAAAATTGAAATTGATTTTTAGGTGTGTGCGGTTTTTACGTTTTCATTCTCATGTTGCATGATGTTCAAGGCGGCTATATTGAAAAATAAGAAACAAAATAACTCACACCTTTGTGTTTTAATACCAAGGCTCACTTCTCGTCAGACACTCCTCGTATATGTATGTACAAGAAAATTTGTTTTGCGGGACAATATGGTTATATTACGGGACGCGGGACAGAAGCTTTAACTGCGGACAATCCCGCAGAATCCGGGACGTCTGGCAACCCTGATCTGAAGTAACATAGTCCAGAAAAAAATAGATTGATAGCTCGACCATTTCAAAAACGGATAACCTTTTGTGTGTTATCAACCCTAAGTATTGGTAGTTTAAACCACTGTTATTTTATTTTTCTTTCTTTTGATTCAAATATGACAGCCATATTTGTTTCGTGGTGCACGAGGTTTTTTGCGTTTTTTGATGTAAACGTAAATCTGGATATCTCAAGAACAGTTAGTCCTAGAGGCCTGCGGTAAAAACGATTATACTGTGCACATGTCGGACTACATTTTATAATCTAAACATAATTTTCGTAGGATGCTTACTTATGCGTGTAATTTAATCCCGAAGTTTAATAACGTTTTTGCAAAATTCCCACTTTTTAGGGGGCCATATTTTCAAATATAGGTGAAGTCTTAGGGCTGATTTGTTTGTTAATAGGGCAAAATTAGAGGTAGTTTATGTATAAAATATTTCAAATCTGAAACTTCACTATTTTGGTATTTATGGACTTTTGAAATTCTCGTTTCTTCTATTTTTGGTCAGCCTTGGCCCTCAATATCTCCAATGGGCACGGATGGGTTTTTTTATATTACCTGACAATAAAGTAGTATATGATGGCTAAATGTGGTAAAATCTCAACTTTGATATTAGCCTGAGAACAGAGTTATGCTCATTTGAAGACTGTAAATAAATCTTGTAAATAACCATAAAACTCGGCCATTTTTAAACCATATATGTCACAAACGGAATTATTTCGAATTGAATAATTTCATAATTCCTCAACTTGCATTCCACTTAGTGCAAATGTTACCAAGGTTACACTCATCTATGCAGCGGCTACCCACACGACAAGACCACCTGCAGAAAGCACGGCATGCGTATCGCCATTTATATAGTAATGTATGAATCTCATTATAAGTAATATATTCATTTATACAGTATGCATTTATATATGCATCTCATTATACGAAATATATTCATTTATACATTAACGGCTTCCGCAATATTCATGATGATACAGTATATAAACGGATTGCTTAGTTAAAGTTAAAGTCAGTGGTGAATTGACTCTCGTCCGACCATGATCTTAAAGCAGGCTTGGTAAGAAACTTTATATCTAATTAACTGTAGGGGATCTAGAAGCTGGCGACCAGGGCTGTTGCTGCACTGTTCCCTACTGCTTAGTATTAGGGATCTAGAAGCTGGTGCCCAGGGGCATTGCTTATCTTATTCCCTAATGTGCTTAGTTGTAGTATCTTAGGAGCCTAGAAGCTAGTACCCAGGGGTACCGCTTACCTGGTTTCCTAATGCTTAGTTGCAGGAGATTATTGCTAGTAAAGGGTGGTTCCGATCACTCTCATGTTTAATGTTAATGCTTTAGGAGGATCTATCCGTCTTCATACTTATGTTTAATAATAAAAATGAAATAACAATGGTTATATAACATTGGTAAAACGGGGCGCTTTGTAGCAACTTGAATTGCAGTCTGAAATGGTATAAACCCTATGTTTAAAAATTTGTTAGGTTGCGTAGACAAAACCTGCATATTTGAAAATTATGGACAGCAGACGAATTAAAATAATAGCTGATGGCAATTGCTTATTCAGATCAGTTTCATATTGTTTGTATAAAACGCAGGGAATTTGCCAACACTATGTTTATGTTTTTGAAATATGTACTAATAGACGTTTTCAAGAATGTTTTAAATAGCACAACTCCATAACTTTTGGCTCAGACGATCCCACCACAACTTCCTTAAGACTTAGCAGGTATACGATCATATAATATCTATCTTTCTCAGCTGTATTGCTATTCGCTATTTTTCCTTTGCTCACACATGAAAATCCAATCCCTAGGTGAAGTTTTTCCAATACTGTATATGGTTTATACCATTTCTGATTGCAAATAAAGTTGCTACAAAGTGGGGCGCTTTCAATCAAATACACTGTATAAAGAGGATTGTAGAGGGGGGGACAGAATTTGCGAACCAATGGAAATTGGCCCAAAGTGCAGGGCACGAGGACATCCGAATTTGAGACTTTCCAAAAGGAAATAAGAGGGAATGAAAATAATAAATGTTATAGAAAACAATAAAATGTATATTTAATTTATAAATTAAATGAATAACAAATAATTAATAAATGAAATGTGTCAATTAAATACAGGCATCTTTTTAAGCAAAAATAATTATTATACGAATATATGCAACTGTTTTGAGGTTAAAACTTTTCACACAAACGTCAACATCGTGTAGCACGTTTTTGTTTGCAATTTGGGCCAGATTTGATTGGTTTAGAAAATTCGGGCTACTGCGGCATAGTAAACAAGTATCCGTATAAAAAATACTGAGCTTTAAAGTATTCTCTTTACATACTTAAATTACTTAATCCTTACGCCTTTCTACTTTGCAGTGTATTGATTTAAATATCTTAAATTCCAAATTTCGTGGAGCCTTAGCGTGTACCTTACGGACTTTGCCTATATGCTTTTTACTATAAACCTAGAATACTTTCTCGCATTCTTTATCGTCTGTTTTATAATATTTCTGATTTCGTGTTTCAGTTTCGTACAAAATCAATGACCATCAGAGCCGGATTATGTGTTTTGTCGCGTATAGGTTTATTAATATTTTTGAATAAGTAGGCATGAGGTAAAAAAAATAGTAGGGTGTCACCCAAACTTTTTTATGTTATTGTTTAAAAGCAGAAAAATGGGAATCTACAATTCGGGAAAAGATTCTCCTTTAATTTACGTTAAATTAATTATTATTTATTGCCATTATTTTTAATTCTAAGATTTATTTTGTAAATGGAACACCAACAATTTGTCGTGTCAAACTATAGTAATAGGTAAGACTTTTAAACTTTGTATATTGAATGAAATTCAAAAATATCGTTTTACAACAATGCAATTTCATGCAATCCACTTTCTTATAAAACATACACACCAGTTAATGATCATTGAAAACCTACTCGCCTTATAGATTTCTACATTTTAGCTTAATTGGAATCTCATTTTCAATACATAAATATTTTTGTTATTGAAAATTAAATCTCAGATAAAATGGTTACAAATAACTTACAACGAGTAACCTTTTATAGTCGTAATCGAGTATTGCTTAATCTATCTGAGCACTCACAAGTAAAGACTTAAACTCACTATAACCAAAAGCCTAATAATCATAGACAACACTTATACACACCAAAATTGCTGGCATTTACAGCTAACTCGAAATGTAAACTTTTCCTTTATGAAGATGAAAACCTCGAAGACAGCAATGATTTCCACTTATAAATCCATTAAGAGTTTGAAAGTTTGGATTTACTAAGACTGGTCATTTATTATTGGGCGATGATTCGATTCAATATCAAAATAATTAACTCCAAAGTTATAACGACTCTTATTACGAAAAGTAAAGTTAACTTGTTGTGAATAAGTCAAGAAAACCCACACTGGGTGATAACTCTATCAAGACAATTCTGAAATTTGGTTCACTAGAAAATTTTCTTTCTTCAATTTAACTTTACTTGACTGCCCCCGTAAATGGAAAAAGTTGTCAAACTCTACTAAAACTTAAGAGGAGTAACTAACGATGAATAATCTGAACGAAATTTTCCTCTAATATTGTATAAAGGGCACACAAAACTAATTAACTCAACATTACAGACAATATTTATTAGAATGTAACCCATGACCAGTTATAAAACTATCTCTCAAAACACGAATTTTGTTTCCAACAGCCATTCGCACTTCTATAAACTTTTGAAATTCAAAGAAATTTAATGCAATATAATTAAATTATTTAACCAAAGTGAAATCATAAAATCAATAAATCATCTTAATAAGTTTCTATTGTACCCAATTTTATTACCTGCAAGCCAGTTTTTTAAATAATTTGACGGCAGAATTGGAGTACATGACTAAATCAAGGCACAATCCTGTGGGAAATAGATTTTATTACACAAGTGTTAACACGTTTCAATTATATATCATAAATTTTACAGATAGTTGGACTATCTGCATTTATAAAAATTTCCTGAAATACGAGTACAGCTGCCTGTCGCACCCCAGAAACGACAACTTTTATATATATTTATGCCAAACTAAATTAAAAACAAAGTGGACTAAATATCTGCAATAACTATCTCGCCACAACCCCAAATAGCTTTCTATATATGATTCATTCTTTTTGAGAATTATTATTTTTTATCTTTTACAATTTTATGGTAAAGTTTTTATATTTTATCATTTTTATGATTCATTTAAGGTTTTTTAACGCAGCCGCCGCGTCAAGTCGTTGTATGTTTTTGTCATGCGACAGCCAATCGTCACGTACTGCCCCTTTCATTAGCCACTATCGTGCGGTAAGAACAAGAAAACCCATTTTATCCGAAAAGCCTGGCATCGTTCTTTGGAGAAGGATTTTTACTGCTCAGAACTTCACCGCTGTTACAAAATATCGTGAAGAGTATATAATATATAAAAAATATAGTAGAGGATACTGTTCAAAATATTTTCACAATTTAAGATCAGAAAAATTAACCAACGAATCAAATGAACATATTAAAATCATTTTTAACGTTTTTCGAATGATAGTGTTAATTTTTCATAAGATGCACTGTCATCTAGTACATACTAAGTATTGAAATAAATTTTATATATTTTTTAATACGTCAATATTTTGAAAATTAAACAATATCAATTTTCAAATTTCCCGCAGTTTTAAGGTTAGTTGTGTAAATGCAACTTGAATCAAAGCGCCATCTACTTTATTCTTATTTGATTTTTACCACAGATTATTTTATAAAAAATAGAAATAAAAGGGAAATTCTTTAAAATATCTGCCATTTTGATTTATACATATCTCAGGGTGAGTAATAAGCTTTTGTCCAACATTTATCAAAGTCGCTGATGTAATACTTCGAAAATGTCCTCTAATTCTTTCTTTCATTTGATCTCTAGCAGATGGGCGATATACCAAAGATTTTACGTATCTCTTACGAGTCTTCTTTGCGGAGACGTTTGGACGTATATTCTCACGATTAAGAGATGAATTCTCGAAAAAGATGGGTTTTTAGAATATTATAGGACAAAGAATACAGGGTGTTTCAGACAAATATGCAATGCTTTAAGGGGGTGAAAGGTGACCATATAGAGACCCCAAAACTCATAAAATAAAAATAAAAAGAAATTCGGATTTTTTTGCAAGTCACGAGTCGACTATGGATTGTTTGTAAGATTCTGACTCTGAATTACTGATAAAGCAAACAATGATCTCACATCTGCACTACTAATTTAAAAACTGACCTCCGCTACGTACGTATCAGTTACAGAAACAACAGAATTGAATTTCAGCAGCGGTTGCCGAGTGACTCACTACTTTGATGACTTGATCATTTATTAAGGTCGGTAAATAAAATGTAACATAGTTCGTTGACCTACTTGTGATGGAAACATTGCTTATTTTTCATTTTACAAATGTCATTTTAACAAAATGAGTAAAACTTACCATTTAGATGCAAGCTCAATGTAGGCGCGCCAATCACCCGGTTAATCGTTGGAGCAGAATAAAAGGTCTTATGTGGCTGTTGTGTGAATTAAAAACACCTGCCCGAGTAAAACATTTTGTGCAAACTGGGGATTTTCCTGTTTGCGTTCCAATAGCCATTGGCAAAATTGCACTCGCGGTATATGGAGTGTACTTTTTGAAAATGGTTGATTTGAAAAGTTCCGTTAATTCAGCAGGCGTGTTTGGTTCTGCCATAATTTAAATAGTAACTATAATTAATTAAACTACTTAACATTACCTCACTCAAGTTATTAATTCTAATTAAACGTGTATTAATACATAATCGAAACTCAAGTTTACGGCCACCTTAACACAAAGAAAGTTGACAACAAACTGCATACTGCAAATTACAAGCTTTAAAGATCTGAGTCATTAACAGTTATTTACAGATGGTCAAAATTTATTTAGGTTTATTATTTAGCTAAAACGTTTTAAAAGCACGTCCTAATGTTTTGTTTGGTTGCAATTTCGAAGAATTCATTTATCCGGCTTGGGTTTATTATGATTAGTTTTTTGATGACCTTTAAAAGTATGTATTATTTAAATAGGCATAATTTTATCTACTACTTTGCAGTGGCGTGCCTATTATTTTTGTAAGGGGGGTTGTCATTTCAAAGGGACATTTCAGTAAATTGTTAGTAAGATGTTACTGTACACGTGTTCCCCTATTGCCCTTTAACGGGACGGGCACATTTTTCAAAACACCCTGTATTTCTAAATCTGAGATAAACTGTAAAATAAATAAACTGTGAGTTATTTATTAGGAACTTACAAAGCTCAAAAAAATTAGGGAAAAAATGTCATTTGGCAACGTCGCAACAGATTTAATTCCGGGTAAAATGTGTCGGAAGTTTTGTTTGAAAAAGTGTAGTTTAATTTATCCCAGTTTTTTAAAACACTGTATAATCGAAACATCGAACAAGTACGCACTAAATGGACACCCTGTATATAAAACAACTAAAACGGTAACTGCAAAATAAATTGACTCCATAGGAACTAAAAGATTAATGCATGCAGTTTATCCATTATGCACAGATACTCCAGCAACTACTAACAGACTGACACGGACCAGTGCAGTGTTGCCAACTCTAGTAATCTAAATGCCATGCAGCAAGGGAAATAATTCTCTTTTACACGTGCAAATTCTTCATAAGGACTTGAATATTTATTTGTATTTATAAGAAAATACATGAAAAGAGTATGAAACTGTATAAAGTGTAAATAAAATAATTTTTTATCCTACACAAAAAGAAGTTGCCTCTACCAGGTATCTGTTGATGAGAGGACTGAGGATGGCAGCTAGTCATTATCGGACTAGTCCGGTAATGGCTTTGTCTGACTAGTTCTGTATCTACATTTGTCTAATCTGTTATTATCAGTGCTTTTTCGTTGTCCTTGAGTCTTCTAAAAGAGAAACCGATTGGAATTGATAAATTTTTAAAACCTGTCAATTTACTAACCATTTTTTTCTAGAGTTCTCTGACTAAAAGCGTATTGCTCGTAAACTACTGAACCAAATTAAATATTTTAAAATCAAGCAAATAGAAAATTTACTTCTACATGTTTCAGTAAAATATTATATTTCTAAGTGCTAAACTTTGTTTTTTTGGACAACACGTAGGTATACGTAGGAATACGTAAGGTACCCATTAGTAAGTTAAATAATTTTTTTCTCAAAAAGTATATGCCATACATATCAGATTTTTGTAGGGGTTAGAAAGAAACCTTGCGGTTCGTATGCTATTAATTTTCAGACGAAAAATCGTTTTATTTAAGATTTATATGAAAAAAATAGCAAACTATTTTAAAAAATTTAATTTGGTTCAGTAGTTTACGAGCAATAGCAATACGAGCTTTCAAAGTCAGAGGACTCTAGAAAAAAATGGATTGTTGTACAATTTACTATCAGATGGCTTTTATTTAAGTTACCATTGAAGTTAATTATTAAAATTTCAATTACTGTGGAGGTGAAATACTTTTTATTATTATAAAATTACGTAAAATAACCGGATTAATTATTTGAACAATTAAACATAACAGGAAATGTTTATAAAATATCGTGCAATGTCAATCCTATTATGCCAATAATATGAAATATAATTATTACGATTTTTAAGGTCATCTTTAAGATTTCTAATTAAACACAATGATAATAATATTCTTTAATTTTTATTAGAGCTAATCTCAATTCTTTCCAAGACTTATTAATAATTACTGCTTGTATTTTTTTAATGTTTTTTAAACGTTATTATTACTATTAACATGCTTAATTAATCTGGTTTTTGCAGTCTTTGCTTCATTACAACGAATTAAGTATTTTTTAATAGTTACATTAGCAATAACGGGTGATAATAATATGTATTACAATTACAAAAGCATCTTGTACTTTTTTCCAAAACAAAAAATATCAATTAATCTCTGATGTTCCGTCCTGATAGGTATTACGCTATATACGCTCAGTTAAAGAGGAATAATGAAGTAAAAAAACTGGAAGCAGTGCAGCAGCATCACAAAAACTTTTCTTTGTAGGAAAGTAGAATTCTGTTATATCATTGATTATTTTTCCATTTTCAAGCCATTGCTTCTACGTAATCGATAATAAATAATAGTCAATCCATGTAAAAGACATCACGTATTATAATTTCATAATAGTTATTGATTTTTTTATCTTTGTTATTTAGATTTCTGCAATTTTCGTGAGAACTTATAACTGTTTATAATCAATATAAAAATAGTAAGGAATGCGTAAACTTTACTGAAAAAAGTGAATGAATGAATTGTACAGTTATAGTTCACACTATTAATTGATATTAGTCAGAGATAAGCGTTGGCAATGACTCATTTTCTCAAATTAATTTTCTAAATATTATTCTTTGTAGCACAGTTTCGACTAGTGGGCGTGTAAAGAATGTACAAAATCGCGGCTTCATCTCGAAAAAGATGAAAAAGTGGTGGGGGGGAGTAGCCGTATCGTTGTAAAAAAACAAAATGCAGTTGGCTTCAGTTGATAGCGCCCTGTAAAACTCCCCTACGTACAGACGCAGGTGAAAGACTGTCAAGGATCATAAGAGAACATGACGATCTAAGCATCCAAGGTCAAAGGAGCTAAAAAAACCAAACCCACGAAGAGATCCAGTAGATCGGGAAGACGTCCAATTTTGTAGAAGAAAAAATCTGATCTTCTAAGTTGGCGGTTGGAATATTGGATCATAGCTCCAGTTTTTGTAAAAATTCATGAAACTCCAAGAACTACCATTATAGATAAGCTGGACAGATCAAACGGAGGACAGACAAATCTACACGAAAACGAACGACGAAGATAGAGACCTCGAATATTCGAGGATGAAACAGAAAAAAGAATATAATGAAGAATTAAATAAATCAAAAACGTACTGATATACTGAAGAGGCTTCTATGTAACGTATCAGCAAAAAGTAATTCAATCAAACGTGTTTTTGAAATCTTTATGCCATAACACCAGAAAATTGTACAAAATAAGTAATCAGTCCTTTGACAGAGACAGTTGTTAAGATTTTCTTTTGTTATAATACACAAGAGTTCAAAATTCCAAAGGCACCTTTGATAAGGTTACTTTTTGCTCATACTTTACATTTACTTTACAAGTGTCGACGATAAAAAAGGATGATGGACCTAATGAAAATGAAAGAAAAGATGAATTTTATGAAAGGTCGTCGATATTTTACAGACACAAAATGAGAAGTTTTTCAGGCCCGTAGCCAGGATTTTCTTTCGGGAGAGGCTAATTTTAAAATATTGTTCATCTAAAAAAAGAGGTAAGAAATTATAATGTGCATGGGGAGAGGGTATTATATCAATATTTTGTGAAGAAAATATGAAGTGGGTCACTAAATATATAAAATAATTGATATATTTCGTATGATTTAAAGTACGTAGTGCAACTTTCATCTATATTTTTAAAAAATTTACATTGTTTACTAAAAGCTGTTAATAGTGTCACGTGGGGATTGTCGTGACTAGGGACGTAGTTCAAGGTAGAGACAGAAAGTAAACACAGGTCACAAATTAACGATATACTAAATAACAAGTTACAAGAATTACATTCAACTTATAAACTGCACAAAGTACGGTTATGTCTTCCTAAAAACTAACATTAAATATCAGAGTGGTTGGAACCACCCTAGCAACTATATACTACAACTAAGCGTTAATAGGAGCTGTGCCCCTGGCACTAGCTTCTAGGCCTCCTAATACAAAGAGGTAGGGAGGAACCAGGTAAGCAGCGCCCCTGGATGCCAGCTTTTAAAAACTCCCTACAATTAATAATATAAAGATTCTTACCAGGTCTGCTTCAAGTTGTTGGTTGTTGGAGTCGAAGGAACGACTGAATGTTAACTTGAAACAGCCGGGTTTATATACTGTATATTGCGAAAGACATTAGTATCTTAATGTGAACTTTTGACTCTGCCCTTGCTCACGGTTCCCCTCTTGGTTCTTGGGCCTTGGGGGTTGCCGCTCAGCGCAACGAACTTTCTCGGGTACCTAATTACGCCACTGTACGGCGTAACGAAAAAATAGTAAAATATAAAAAGCAACTCTACCTGAATTAATTCAACACGAAGCAAGAAAATAGCTGATGAAACTAAGAATTTCAAAAGCAGAACATATTAAGAATGACGTAATAAGAAATAATGGGGGTAGATGACATATTAGAAATAAAAATATAGAATACAGTTAGAATGGTATTGGCATGTACAAAGAATGAGCGAGGCAAGAATGCCAAAAAGGCTATCTAAAGAGTTGTAAAAAATATTTATTTTTATTTTTTGTTTCGGTTATTTTTTGTTTTGTCAAAATATTGGACTGATATGTACTTTGCGGCTTTTGTTGCAATGTTAATGGGGTATATTTTGTTGGTAGGTAATTTTGATGATTGGTCTATGCTATAGTATACGTATAATCTTTTTTCGCCTACCTGATCAGAAAGTGCTTTCTAAATGTCCTGTTTTGAGGGCAGTTAAGGCTTCTTTGCGGGCCTCTTATGTCAAACTCTTTACTGCCCTCTTATGTCAAATACATAACCTCTATACTACTACTAGATGAAAGCACGATTTATTTATGTTAAGTTGGTGATAGGTACTGTAAAAATTGTAATTTGTTTTTTAAATTGTCATACTTTGACCACTCCTGTGCATTATCCTAAAAAGATTTTAATCAAAAAATGAAATCATTAGTTTTTAACATTAAAAATATAACTCATTCGTAAAACTTTTAGCAACGGAATATGACGGAAAATGAAATCTCAAACATATTTTTACTTAACCTTTAAAAATATAAAAAACATATGTCAAATTTTTCTAGGCTTCTTAGAACATAACTTCGATTTTCATGTTTTCGTCGATAAATGTGTCGTTTGTTTTTTCTTTTCACAGTATCATTGTATGTATGAATGGTGGTTGTGACAATTAATAAAAAGAAAATTGTAATTTCAATAAATTATACGATAGACAACAATAACGACATTATTGAAAGCGATAAGTTCAGCTGTACACCACCTGAACTTCGAGAACAAGCTACTGTCTTTTTATATATTTTTATTATTATTTATTAGAGTTTAAGTTTAAAGTTGGCTGAGCTGAGCGGCCTGGGACAACAACCCTCTCCAGCGGCCTAGCCAGTACTAAAGACTAAAAAGTCTAAAGTGCGACGGTGCGAGACCCAGCTGTCCGCCGTATGCATAAAATGTAGCAAATGCGTCTGCTATAAATTGATCTAACTCATACTAATTAAAAATCATATTCTGTTACTTTTATTTACCAATAATAATAAAAACATTTACTATACGGCCATGTTGTATGTAATGTAATGATTATTAGGTTAATTTAGTTTATAAATTACTAAAAACGTCTGGCGTTATTTTCATTTTCATTCACTCCCTCTAACATATGCCTATTTAATTTACTAATAAGTTACGTTACTGTTTCACTTTTGGAATTCTTTTTTAAACTTTCAAACAGGTAGGCGAAAAACTTTTGTATGTCACTCGGACCGAAAAGCATTTGTAGCCCCAAGTTGTCCGCTGCCCTCGCTACGCTACGCTTCGCTCGGGCATCAAACAACTGCGGGCTACAAATGCTAATTTTCTGTCCTTGAGACACAAAATACTATATACGTAAGTATAATCGTTTTAGTGGCGGAATTAATTAGAAATAGTGATGTGTGTATGTGTAGGTTTTTGTGGTTAAAACAAAAAAATAATATCCGTATTTTTTTTATTTATAGTGGAAATGTTATGAATAGTTGCAATTAGACCTTTTAGAACAAATTTGAGATTACTTTCTCCATGAATAAAATGTCACAATTTAAACTCTTAAAGAATGTTTCATTATATAGTAACTATTTGTTTTTTTCTCTCTCATTATAACTATAATTTGTTCGATTTGTTTTAGCACACTATAATAAAGTTAAAAGTTTTCAACATATTAATGCAGATATTGAACGCTTTTTAGACTTAGACTTAGACGACAAGTCTATTATAAAATGTAATCCGGTAATAATCTCATTAATATCTTTTTTACTATCAAAAAATGCAACAAGAACTAGTCTTGCTTATTAATTAATTAGCAGTACAAGTTTTACTTGAAAGTAAAACAACAGCAAGGCAAGAACATAAATTTATGCAAAAACCTTTCCCTCACATTTTATCGTTTAATTATTCAATTGAGATACCCGATTGCTCAATTACCAAAATGAAAAGGGTAACCGACTATTAATGAAACTCAATGAAGTTTTTAATAGGTCAGTTAAGGTTATTTCACCCTATATGAGTGATTAATTTTATACCGGAACCCATCTCTAATATTAACCGCAGTGTAAGTCACGCAAATTTTAAAAATTTAATGAAATTAAAGGGTTGGTCTAAGATATGAGGAAAAAATGTTTGATACAACTGCTGCTTCCCAAGGGGGTTCTAAACAATAGAAGGGAGTACAATCAGTGGCGTTACATTGTTATAATATAAAACATTTTATTGTTAATTTCTGTTCAGTTAATTATCAAAACATATGGAATTATTTTGTGTCAAAGTATACTAACAAATTATTTTCATTATCAATTTCTACAACAAAATGAAAATTACGAAAAGAATATTGTTAAGAGCACTCTGGAGTACACTGCATAGAAAAATACGTTATTTTTCTAACTATTTTTTGAAACCAAAGTTTTACCTTTTTACTAAAATGTTTTGCAGATTGGTAGGAATGCCAGTAAGAAATTATGTCTTTGTAAAGATCTTGGTCTTCCGATCAAAAATAATAAATGCACATAAATGGGACTTACAGGTCACATATGTTTTTATTCTAACCTCTACAACATACTTTTTTTATATAACACAAAATGCTTGATACTTACTGAACTATATGCACCGGATCGCTAATTATGCAAATATAAGTACAGGGGTGTTAACCCCAAAAGCTTCTAATTAATTAATGGAATCAGGAACAAAGCATGTTAAAAAAGCATGTTGAGCGCCACCAAAACTGAGGATGTTCTTAGATTAAAAAAAAGGTCGGGAAGTTCTCAGTTTTGGAAGTAACTTCCCATTTAAATTTGACGTTATGTTAATCATACATTTACCAGGCAATAAAAAATTTTACTTGACAAAAAACATCAGCAGTTCGTTCAGCCAAACTATATCATACGATAATTAAATTTGAAATCTATATATTGAATAAGGTAAAAAAAATCTGAAGATACAATACACCAATGAAACATTACGTTAGAACGTTAGAAAAGTTTTCTCTTTCAAAATAATACAATAATAGTTCATCATACTTTAAAAAATATTGCGGGGTCCCAAACCAACTGTTTTATTAAACATAACTAGACTTACATAAACAAAGGCTGCTTAACAAATTATTAATCGATAACACAAAATTATACTTAATTTCTCGATACGACAAGACAGTATTATTTTCTTTGTCAAACTAACAAAACTTTACGAAATAATCCTAGTATGTATTTATTTCCAAATAACTAAATCGGTACAAAGTAACACTAACTTAAAGCGAAACGAAAACGATAATACGGAATAAACTATCAAATTTACTAATTCCGAACTAAATACATCATCTATTAATACGGACATACATTTTTTTAACAACCCTGTTAAAAATATCCCCGGGGCGCAGAAGCCTCGAGGCATCAGCCTCTTCGATGGTGGTCTATTGCCGACTGACTTAACTAAAAAAGCTTCAATTTTACATAGTGACACATAATTTTAAGAGGGATATTTTAAATTGGCTAATAGCGAAACAACGCGGCTTTAACAAACCAATCAAAATTAATATTTTAGAACAAAGAGCATTCACAAAAAAAGGGATTTTACTCATGGTTAAAATCTGCAATATTTACAATAATACGATACGCTGAGACCGAAAGTTGTTTATACGAAGCTTACTAAAAAGCACGTACAAGGAAATCATAAATTAAAACTAAATGGATTTTATTAAAGTATTTTTTTGAAGAAACTAAGGTTATATGCATGGGAACCTCTTAAAATGAATGTTCACACCAACGAAAACTTTGCTGATATTTAAAATATTGTTTATGAATGCACAAAGGTGACTCATTTATACTTGGAAAAAAGCATTATTTACTTAACGAAATATTTACAGTGCCGACACAATTAAATTTGCTAAACTGCCAGGCCGTGCTAAAGATTCCTTTATTATTTATACACATAAAATGGAATTTATTGAATTGAAAAAAAACGTGACGTTACACCTCATGAGTTTTTTTTTTTGAAAGATCTCCCGATCAAGAATGTATATAAATTGCACATCTACAACATAAAGGACACTATACTGTTTTTATTCTAACCTCATCGAGTCGGCTGTCGGAAGATTTGGCTCTTTCGGCCAATAATTCACCTCACTTGAGGGGGTTAAAATCAAAACAGAGTTGACCTTCTTGGGGTTCGTACCTATGACCTATAGGTCACAGATGGACTGGACTGTTTTATTCTTGAGTGGAACACTAAGACCTTTCCAAAACAATCCCACTTAATGGAGGGCTAAGGGCTAACGAAATAGTGCTTTTACAAAGATTTTGTTTGTATTTTCCAATGTGACCTTTGAGGCCCTGACACAGGTTCAGACCGTAATGTGATCATATTCAGGGCAATACAAATATTGATCAGGACCACTAGGACTACAATGTATCAAATACACAAATGACAAAAGGTTATACAACCATGTATACTGTAAATACTTTTTCTGTTTAAATACTGTGTTATGTCTTTTGTCACTCTTTCCTATTAAGTCACCTTTTTTGTAAATTTTCCATTTATTACTACTACAGATATTTCACTATTTTACTGCTTGATCTAAGTCCAAGACAAATTTTCATTACAAAATCACGGAATGTCATACATGTATTTACTACTCTATGACATCCAAAAGTGTAAAATATTGTCTAGATTTAAAATCCGTACCCTACCTTTAAACCATTAGTTGCGGTACTAATGGTTTAAAGGTAGGGTTTCTGACATTTCAGTTTTTGATCCAAGCCGAATGCACGTTCTTAATAAGCCGGCGAATGTCAAAGTTCATGTCCTTTAACCTTATGGGATTGGAATTATGTAATAGTGGAGGCATCGATCCTCAGGTGATTTCAGTTTGTCAAGAAAATGTTGACTAGTTATGGTGTATTTAACACTTATTCCACTTGAAGCTCCACGCCGATAACACGAATTTTTCCATCAGTAGGTATTGCTCCACTTGAGTCCAACCCCTCCCTTTTTATGCAAATGACCCGCGATCTAATTAATATTCAAATGAGGCGTGATCTAATTAAATGCGCGAATTAAATTAATTGATCTAATTTAATTAAATTAAATTAATTCACGATATCATTTGCATATCTCATCTCTCATTTACCTAGCTCATTTTTTATATGCATACGCGAATTAAATTAATTCACGGTATCATTTGCATATCTCATCTCGCATTTACATATCTCATATCTCATTTGTCATCTCACCTCTCTCCTCTCTCATTTGTCATCTCTCATTTACATGTATCATCTCTCACATGCATAAGCGAATTAATTTAATTCACGGTATCATTTGCATATCTCATCTCTTTAATTGAATCCGATTGTACCTATTCTTTTCTCTCCGTTTGTATAATATAAAATATATATTCCGCGTCAGACTGATTAGTATCGTCATATGTACCGGTTGTTATATTTCCGTGAATATTTGAGTTTTCACCAATACACAGGATAAATTTTTATCTCTAATTTTATATATGGCGTTTTATATAGAGCAGGAGTCTCACGATAATTTATACATATATTGTCTTTGAATATTCTAAAACAGATAAAGAACCCTGAACCCTTGTTAGGAATTTTAAAAATAACGAAATTTTTATTGAATCAGCTAAATAGATAGTGTACTTATAAGTGAATCTCTAAATAACGAATACGTTAACAGAACTCCTACATTAATATACATAACGTTTCATCGTGTTTTTTCAAAACACAATTCATTGTAAAAGAATAAGAATAATTTCAATTTCATTTATCAGGCGATATACATTATCTTATTTTCATATATTAGTATGCAAAGTTGTCGTTTCAATAAAAAGTAAAATATTTATCTGATTTATTTCTCCAGGTTAAGTCTTCAGGGTTTTCATAACTGTAGATATTGCAAGAGGTAACTACCCTTTGTTTCAAAGTTATAAAGACGTATTACAAACATATGTTATAGACTTATATTTCGAAGGTATCGAAAATGGTTACAGATTATTATTAATCATACGAGTTTACTATAGATACGATGAATATCCTACAAGAGTATATAGTATATTATTACATATCTGCGTATTTCGAAGCTATTGAAAATGTATGATATATTGTAAAATAACGTTTAAATATGGCAACGAATATCTATATGATGCATAAACAATAAGAACACACATGCAGAAACAGTTTACAAGGTAGTAGATATAACGAAAAAGGCTAAAATCTGTTCAAAACTACATTATGTCTAGAAACTAGAAAATTATTAAATAAAACTTAAAGAATAAAATTTAGAAAAATTATATTGCTAATATATTATAAGGTATATAATCTCAGTAAACCTTTATTGTCTAGTTAGAATACTTGTATAGTATATACTTGTATATTGAATATACATATACGTATGTAGTATACTACATACGTTCGTGACAATGTAATAAGAGGGATGTATACCTTTGTTATGTACAGATACAATTGATGGAATACGTGCAACATTAAACTTATTTCTTTTAAACTGACGACACCTCATCATACAAAACATACTGTATTTATGTATTCCCTTTCTCTGCTGATGTGTTTTTTACAGTGTGTTTTAAATATTATACCCCGTTCTCTCAAGAATGCATAAAATTTTCGAAATATCTGTTTATTATTTTACTTAGCACATATAAAAGTAGCAAAATGAATTTCTATTTTAACCTGTTAACTTTTATGTACTTTATTTTGCTATTCAACTTGACCCTAATTATGATTAAATGAGAAAACATGTTATCAATCTGTTCAAAATTGGAATGTCTAGAAAAAATTGGTATTATGCCCATCACCTTGACTGAACCTGCGCATGCAGGTTCGGCCTATATTATGAGATCAGTCATGAGCCGTTATATACCGCAAGCTCATATAACGAAATAAATTTCAATGTTGAAGCAATTAACACGTTTATAAGTATTACTATCTATTAACTCTGCTCCACGACACAATACCTCCACTGACAAATGCAAAAAACGTTTTCATATTTTAGTCAAAACAAACTCATCAGCCTCTGTTCAGATCAGCACAACAAAACAAATTATACAGATGAGTCAACTTATTGGCTCCCGGACAGAAATAAAATACCGGATCTACTAGACTTTTCTATAACCATAGAATATCTGATATTTACTCCAAAATTGCAGAAACCAACAAAACATCAGTTTAACGCATTGGATAAAAGAACACTGCGAGATCGAAGAGTAGTAAAATACCTAACGGGCACAATGCACTACATGGTACGGAAAGTCACACCTACAAGAGAAAAAATCGTACAACACAATCATACATACCTTTGCACATAAAGGAAGTCGTAATCGAAAAAAGAAGAGCATGTGAAAAGTGAAAAATAACGAGCAATCAAAGCAATATAAGACAACTTAACAGCATTCAACTATTCCATCAACTCCACTCAGCTCTACGGTAAAAAATTCAAAAACCTGTAACATCTCACTAATAAGAGAACCAGACGACAACTAGGAACAATTAGATGTAGAAAAAGCTAATATCGAAGTGTGGTTGAGGCAAGCATTCAAGTTGAACAACTTTGTGTGTCTATAGATAAAATCTAAATTCTAGCGGTCATGGAGTTCTTTCATGTGCAGGATAGCACTGCAACGGAATCAAATATCCAATTGGATACTGTTCTTAGGGTTTTATCGTCGCAACTTTTTCGAAAAGTAATCGATTTCCCATAAAGTTTAAACAATACATACGGCAACAAATACGAAACCAATCCAAAAATCTGAAATCCCCTTTTAGAATTTCACCAAACAGGTCGCAAGACAGATTGCAAATCGAAAAATTACGTGATAACCGTGTGTATCAATACTCCCCAGAAAAGACTCGACGCAATCGAAAATGTTCATATCTCGTTGAAAATTTAAAGAGGGGCGATTATATTCCAGAAAGTTCCAACCAACCACACGTTGATAATGACATCATTATCATCAATAACAAAATTTGACAAAATTTTATCTTTTATTTTTATCAAAACTTAAAAAGAGAACAGGATCAAAAAAGAGAATTATCAGAATATCCATCCGTTGTATAATTATGCAGCATAGAGTGTAAAATACTGTATATATTCCTTTGTGAACGTTTAATGTCAAAGAGGGTTTGGTTCAAGGTAAACAATTTATTTGCCTGAAAAGCGGTTATAAAATGTTATGTGTTCGATAAAACAAATTGTTTAGTGTGCTTCAAACTTTTATTTAGTTCGTCTTTTTACAATACGATAAACAAAGATGGTTTAGATACGTGACCAAAAGCAGTATTTAGCTATTTGAGGTCGTAAAAAGACTAAAACCATCGATGATTTTATATCTAGCTACACGTACCAATGCGGAAATCTTTTGTTTTTTATATCATATTTGAAAAACAAAACAAATTAAATATGCAAAATAATGAGCTGGTTACAATGTATAGGACTAAAAGTGTATCAATTAATTCTGTAATGAAAGAAGTTGTTACTGGCCACTGGTAATTTTGAGACATAGAAAGCTCTCAGTGCTCCCTGTCAGCTATCCCTACCCTTCTAAAATCTCTTTTCACCAGCAGAAGTTCATATTCTGTACAATGCATTATTTATACACAATTATATACACAATAATTCACGATTATGTACAAATCATTATGATTACAAAATCAGGGAAACCGCCTACGGAACCTGCATCTTGTCGGCCTTATCGAGCTTATTACCGCCAATGTCAGAAATATTTGAAAAACTCCCCAGCCAGCACACTGAGGTTATAATGACGTTATTTTTAAGTCATTATTGGTCGACGACGTCATATGACTAATAAATGATGTTCCATAGGACGTCATATAATGGGACGTACGTAGAAGTCTTCAAAACGACGTCTTTTGGACGTACAATGCAATACGTACAAGCTTCATTAAAACGATATTATTTTAGCAGGGGCCAAGGAATACTGGTCATATTAAGCAGTTGGTCACAATATAGAGATGTTTTGACTGTAGTATATAATAAATGTTATTTCCAATATTCAACTATTTATTTATAATTCCTGTTTTAGTCCTAGTATAAGAAGTTTTAATGACGTCTTATATTGACGTATTTGGGCTGCGACATAATGATGTCAGTTTTACGACAATTTGCCGTAGTTACTGCCGAAAAAACGGCGACATTATGACGTCAGTGTGCTGGCTGAGTCCCTCCGTACTAGAATGCATAAAAGTGTATCCAGAAATGTCCTAATATCTGAACATTATTCAGCTTCCGACAAAAGCATTCTGCAATGCAACTGTGCCACCGAATCGCCCAGAAGAAAAGAAAATGTGTGCAACGGTATTTCTTGATGTAAAACAGGCCTTTGATAAGGTGTAGTACGAAGGGCTTCTGTATAAATTAAAGTAATATATGCCTAGTCAAATATAACTCCTTCTTAAGGTCTACCTCAGCGAATCTTGCTCTTACCCCATCTAATCCGGAGTACCTCAAGGTAACGTCCTTGAACCGTTTCTTTACTTATTTTCACGGCACATACGACACTACAATGGTCACATTTGCTGATAACACGGCAATATTGCCATCAGCTGCAAACCCAGATAGCGCATTTAAACAGTTTCAAAATTATTTGAATCATCTTGAAAGAACAACTATTTCAAAACATTGATGTCTTTAAATTTTTTATTTCTATTTAGATACAGAATGAATTTATTTTCTGATATATAGATAAACTAGATATATTCATTTCGTCTAGTCTAGAGGAATACAATATATTCTCATTAAAACTCGCTTAGCAAACCACAATTGTTAATTCTGACCTTTAGGCTTTTGACTGTGAGAACAATTAATCGAATTGGTGCAGTAGTTACAGCTTTTCTTACAAATATTTATGAGAACATTTTTTTCTAACTGTTATATAACTGAGAAATAAGAGATTATGGATGAGTTGAAAAATTAACTTCAAAATTAGTTACAGTTTTTTACATACTTCATTAAGGTTAATTAATAAAGCACGTACACAAATACGTATCTTATAAAAACTTTTACTATAGAAATTAAACTGTAACACTTTCTAATAACTTGAGATTTATATATTTTTTTTATATATATTTTTCTTTTGCTTCATTTATCTAGTACTCGTCAAACAAAGCCATTGTATGATAGCACTTCGCGTCAAAACACATCATCTTATGTATTACTAGGTCGTTATATCTCTTCGAGCACCGTGCGAAAAAGATTTTTTTTCTTCAGGATTAACAAGTTGTAATCTTGTTGTAGATTATTAGCTAAAAGCCGCCGACTACAACAAATCTAGTTAAATTAAGCTTTCCCTTTACAATTTTGACGACCTTTAAAAAATAACGGAAAATCTTTAAAAATTTAATGAGGTATCCCGTATCCGCGTTAAAATTAAATTTCTTCTACTTTTTTGTTGCTGCTAGTGACATAAAGAGATTTTTAGTGTTTGGTAACGCTCCAATTTGTTTGTATGTGTGGTATACAGTGTTGCAAAATTTTCAACTACAGATTAACAATGGCTTTTTCTCTTTTGCAAGAATTACTTAAATGTATTACGGAATATATATTGGTTTTTTGTGTTTTTTTTTCTTCTCTCAGAACTCGGTGCATTTCTAATTACTTCCTGTAGGTGTCTTTAGCTTTCATTTGTTACAGATTAAGTAGTTTAGTTCGATCAATTTGTTTACATTATTACATAATATCCATGGTCTGGTTTCAAACATACCCACACGCGGGAGTTTAAATTTATCTTTAGATTAATTTTTGGTTAGTAATTTTTTGTTTTATCTTCTGGGAAAACATTAAACAAGAATGACAAGGATCTTAACAGCAATCTTAATTTAAAAATAACCGATGGTTACTAAATCGTGAACGATTCGTGTGTGAAATAAATAAGTGTTAGCGATATTTAGTTTAAAAAATATATAATGGTATTTTAGATATCAACACTCGCGTAACTGTTGCCCTTGACTGCGTCTCGGGCAGCAAACTTGGACACCATTGGAATTAAAAGAGGCACTTTGGTCCTGCGGTTTATGTACGTAGAGTTTTGAATTTCGTTTTGTTAATTACGTTGAGTTAAAATTATTTTATTCTGAAAAAATTACGGACAGTTTATTGCATATTTCTTAAATAAATATAACCAACTGCTACAAAAAAAATAATAAATTGAGTCACAAACGCTTTGCTCGTAGTACTTCATAAGCAACTTTAATTTAGAAAATTATATATTTATCACCATATTAACATTTATTTTTGTTTACATGAGTGACTCTTTAGTTTTCCAAACTGAGGATTAAAATGGCAACATTAATCCACGGAGTGCAAAAAGTCATTTACTACCAACATACTAGAATTTGAGCTAATTAGCCAGTTTGGTATTTCCTGAGGGGCTGGCATGGACTAAAATAGTGACATAAATAGACCGCTTATGATACGGTGCCCTGTGCCGGCGCACAGTCTGCACACAGCAAAGGCTGTCACTGTTAAAATGCAATCAGAGCGAATTCTACAGAAATATCTTTTAGAGAATATCGCAAAAATGATAAGATCACGTCTAAAAGAAACTTCCTAGAGTTATTCCCAATCCCATGTTAAGTAACTATTTTGTTCCAGTAAACTTAAAGGCCTCTTACTTTTTAAAATTGTTGGGGAATATATTGTTTAAAGATTATTCTCCTATTAACTTTATCCTGCTATGAAGAGTCATGATTGAATGAAACTTTGATTTACCAAGAGGATTGCTAGTACAGGCACTGTACTTAGATCGAAAACCTGCCTCACAGCTTTATTAATATGCCAATACGAGAAGTAACTATTAAGGAGTACCAGGCAACATACCTATATAACAAAAACTCATCGCCAATCAACTATACACAAAAACCACAAAGACTTGAAGCGAAACAGTCACGTGTACAGAACTAAATGATGGTATTCAGAGGGTACATATTTTGGGTATTCATCAAAAGGAACGCCAGGCCTATATTATTGTCCTAAACCGGCAGGCCAGGATACCCGATAAAAATAATACACACTCTTCCCAAGCAGCATCTAGTAAGTAGCAGTAACTAAGATCGGAACTTTGATTGAATAGTTATTAGGTAACTTGCCCGAAGCTACTTTAAAGTTTTTAAAACTTTAGAGTAGTACTGAATGTCCCTGTCATCTGCCTGGAACCATTATTTAACCCTTTAAAATAACGGAACCTTGCAGTAGTATTGAAAGCGTAAGGAGAATCACCTTAAAGTCATTTTTAACTACTCCATCTCCATATTTAATTGTTGTAAAATGTTGAAGGCTATTAATCAATTTGCAATTTGCAAAAGAGAAGAAAAGAAGTTCCACGAAAGTAGCAATTACTACGCCGCCACGTATCTGCTACCCAAAAATTGTTTCCCAATTTGTTTCCAGGCACGTAACGAAACCGTAGCAATTACGTGCTTGTGCCTGGTGGCAAAAACTTAATAGTTCCACTGGTAGTTGCTGGTACGTAGTGATGACTAAAAATGCTGCTTGGGTTAGTTAATATACTTTAAAGCAGTTTCGGCCAAAATTTTAAATATATCGATAACAAATGTAGATGCTACAATCACTTTATGAAAAAAAAATCGAAGAAGAAACACTATAATACTACTATACTCGAAACGTTATTCATAAATTTAAGTATCCAATGCATCCTAGATTATAATAATTCAACTATATTTTTTACGTTTTTAATGCACAAAAGACTGCACCAGTGGCGGATTTAACACTTAAGGGGCCTGAAGCGTTACAAATTTTTGGGGCCCCATAGTATAAATCAATTACTACAATTTATATACCTTTTAATCTTTTATTAAAAATTACGTAAGTACATATAATTATTAATATACATTTAATTACATATGTAAATATAACAATATTTTGTAATTAATATATGTATGTATGTAATCGTATCATTTAAATTTTTTGGTATAACTGACTTATTCGTTAATTGACATTATACCTACTAATAGATATTATTAGTATATTGTGTTACAAGTGCAAAAAAGACAATTTCTCACGTGTAAAGAAGTTGTGGCATGAAATGAAGCCGAATTCCGCAATCACACGAGTGTGAAATTGGCGTTTTTGCACGTCTTACACACTATAGTTACGATCACAAAAAAGTAATAAAATAATAATTGTGGGACGAGCCACGAAGGAGCGAGTTTCCATAATCCAGTGAGCCCAGCAAACATTAATTGCAAAGCGTGTCCCGTACAAAGTTTTTTTTTTTTTATTTCACGCCTACACTACGGGGTAACCAACATCTAAGGTCATCTGTCCCCCATCTAACATGCAACACGATTACACACATCCATAGTTGAGGTGGCGGAATTTTCCAATTAGAAAAGTCCCGCCGCCCCAAGTGAGATTCGAACCCACGACCCTTGAACACGAGTGATGCACTGACACCACTCGTCCACCGCCGGCCCTACAAAGTTTTATTTCCTCCTTTCCACTAGCGTTTTTTATAAAGTGTATATTTTTTGTAAAAAGACATTTTGTAATCAAAGGCGGTAGCACAATTTATAGCTAGGCTTGTAATGGTGTTGTGGTTTAAGCAACAAATAAGCATTGTAGAATTTTAGAGGTCTCTTTTACGAGCCCGTAAATTTTTACAGGGCTGTAGTTGTAACTACTCATTTACTTAGTTACCATACATGCCGGTAAAGTGTCATTTACATAGAAAGTGGAAATAAATGTATTTTGGACGTCGTGTTGTTCCGCCGCTGCTTTTTTGTTAATGGAAGTAAATCATACCCTCAATTTTACAAATACATTGAATACCTAATGCTTCATTTGTATGTAATTTTTAATAATACATTCCCAAAATATTTTTAGATTTCCATGTTATTTCCGGTTATTCTAAATTTATGGATTAACGCCATTAGAAGGATATATCGTGTTTGAACATGCACGTAGTACGTATTAATGGCCGCAACCAAAATGTCCCGCCGAGATACTAGGGCGGCCGGGAGTCGTTCGCTGTATGTACGCACCTTACGTTTCAGGATATAGGGAATTAGCAAATTATACAAGCTATTATTTTTTTTATTGTAATTTAGCAATAATAATGAATAATATTAATATATACTAACAACTATAGAATAATATAATAATAGATAGGATTAATCAATTTCACGTTAATTCAATAACAATTTTATAATAACTGTATATAGTAGTAATAACTTTATATGCTAGTAGTCGACACAGCTCAGAGATAGGGATGTCGTTCGGAAAGCGGAAGGTCCAGGGTTCGATTTCCAGCTGGAGTGATTTTAATACCTTATAAGATGTCAATTCAGTTTTCCAACTGATTTTGGTTGTTTGAGTGGTGCTGATTTCAAATCTGTTTTCGGTTTTTCTCTATCACGTAAAGTTTTTGAACAAAATAGTAAAACAATTGCAAAAATAGAGATAGTTATATGTATTTAGCGTAAAAAGGCAAAGTGGAAAAAGCAATAAAAAAATTACAAAAATCATAGAAAAAACAGAAAATAACATAAATTATTCCTTTATCTTTTTGGAAAGTCTTTCCTGTTTGCTGGAAAAGTTTTTTTCGTTGTTTTTTTTGTCTATATTCAGTTTTTATACGGTACCAAAAAATGTTTTTGGAGCAAGCAAATTTTTTCGCTAAGGATTTTTGCTAACATCGCATTAAAGGTTAATTTGACAGCAAAAAGAGCTACTAGGGGAGATCCATAAATTCGCGGAATGAAGGGGAAATAAGAAACGTACAAAGTTTCTACTAAGTAATCGAATAACCCAATCTTTATCAAGCACGTGGATGAGAGTTATCATTTATTTTAGTTAAGCAATTGCCGTTTACTTGCATCTCGCAATTGTTGTCGTAGTTACGTGGCGATGGTCCAGCAGGCGTTCTCAACGGAATTGTAACTGGAGACGAAACCTGGGTTCATTATTATGTCTCTGAACTGAAACATGAACCCATGGTGTGGCACAGAAAAGGTGCAGCTCCGCCAAAAAATAAAGTCAAATTTAAAGTCACTCAATCTGTCGGTAAAATTATGGTTACCATATTCTGGGACATCAATGGAATTCTGCTGTTGGATTTCAAAAAAGATAGAGGATCTGTTACAGGCGAGTGCTATTCAAATATATTACGGCAGTTACGCGAGTGTAGCAAGGAAAAGAGACGTGAAAAAGAGCTTGTGTTACACTACAGGTTGTTTTCTGATGAAGCCTACTTACATTCATGTAATTGGCGTTGTAAACAAAGAAAGCATTTGATTCCGAGCGACTGGGCGAATGAGTGTGTGGATGGCAATGTCGAGTCATGGAATCGTAGGTACTGTTTCTTCGATGCTACTGTACTAGTAAACGCTATTTAGCCATTTTGCGAAACTATTTTCTCTCCGAATTCATGGCAAGAAGTCTGCCGATGCAAATACCTACTGTAGTGGTTTATGCAGGAAAATTTCGGCTGTCGTGTAATGTGATACAGTCAATCAACACCTACGTGGCTCGTTCCTTTAGGGCTTCTTGAAAGAGAACGTGTACCACAGGAAACCCGAAAATGTGGTGCAACTTAGGGTCATCATCGTGGAGTTATGCTACGCCAGTCCTGAAAATTTATGTCTGAGAGTAATCATCAATGCAAGGGTGCGTCTTCAAAAAGTTGTGAGGCGTAACTGTGGACATATGGAACATGTTATTCGTTAGGAATAATTTTCCATGTTGGTGTGATTACTTTGTTACCAATTCTGTACCAATTTTATCCAAAAGAAATACTTAATTGATAAAACAAATCGGGTGACATTTCGTAGGTCACTCTGTATATTGTGAAATAAAATCAAATTAATGAAATATAGGGGGAACAACAACAGAAAGCAAAGGAGGAGAATATCGTGTGAAAATCTTAAACTACTCGCAAACAAATACTTCATTTTACAAAAAATTTTATTAGGACTTTTTTGTAGAATGTCTTATACAGGGTGATTCAGAAATAGCTGATATCCTTCAAATGGTAGGTAGAGAGGAGGCAGTAGAACTAATTTACCTTGACAAGTATAGGTCAAAAACGAAGTTTTCCAAAAAATTAATCTTAAAGTTTTATTGAATTTTTGGATCGGGTCCTGACCTTGGATCCTTTTGGATCCAAAATTTGACAAGAGGTTAGGTGAGGGCATCAAAAGTACCACTAAATCTTTAGACTTCTAGGCCTTTTGAAATCTTTGACTTTTTTCAGTTTTTCACTAATAACTCCAAATCGGCATTTTCCAATGAAAACTTCACTATTACAACAATTAAATTCTGCGTTGAATGAGTATCCAACATTTTAAATTCGGTACAGTGGTATGGTCGAAATCGATAGTTGAAAAACGACAATTTTACAAATTTTCGATTTTCCGCCAAACTGGACGCCCAGAGGCTTTCCATATAAAAAACCCATTTGAAAAACTAATTAGTATGGTCATTATAGACTTAAAATAATCTTCTCATTATTCAAACCCCTGACAACTGCTCTATTAATCAATTATCATCAAACAGTTTCTATAGACTTAGAAACTAATTTCCAGGTGTAAATATGTAGCAGGTATGGTGGAAGCTTAACGACTTTAAAATTAAACTATTCTAGAATCAATAAAGATATCTTGGAAAAGTATGGATAAATATATATTTTGTAACTGATATCTGTTTTTCTGATGGTTGGCACCTCCTTCTGGCCAGACTGGTATCCGGGACGAACCTCCGTTTTAGTATGCCACTGCGGGTAGTTTATTTATTTAAGCGGATTTTGTAAAAACCCGCCACACACTTAACATCCCGGATGACATCTTCGTTGACATACAGGTAGGTGGATCGTAATGACACAACGTTAACATTTGCTGTAATTTATTGCATTTCAATTTTTCTTAATTATTTTTTATTTACATAAATAGATTTGTGTAGACATTATGACACTAATAATATTTGTATCATTATAGAATAAACACAATTTAAGGTGTAGCTTTCATTTATTACAATAACTTAAAGCAAATGTAAACAGTGCGACATTACGGTTTTACAAGGCGGATGCCAGTGGCAGTGTTATCCGGGTTGTTAAATGGGTGGTATGTTTAAGAACTGATCAATAGTAGGTCATTGCTTTTTCAATTTAAATTAGAAGACGATTAATTATTGTTATGAACTTATGATCGACTGGCCAAATTTTGAAATCTTATTGCACCAACCATACTTATCTACTGCATACGTAGATCATAGAAAATAATATTTAACATACGTAATACTAATCTGCAGAATGTAAACTGTGTTTAAGTGTCGATAATCAACACAAAAGCGATATTAATTGTCCTTTTTTCATATTTTCCAAGTTTGACTGCCATTTTAGAAGTATTGCTTGAAAGATAGGTAGTTAGTGTCTATACATTTTTCCTCTACATTTTTGCTGTTCTATCCGAATCTGCAATTAGAAATTTTGAAATTAAAAAAAAAACACACAGAATTTTCAATTTCAGTAACGATTCAGAACTTTAACAGAATCTTGTTAAGGATAAAGGAAATGTATGATGAAAAACAGTTACGGCTGGTTTTCTTCAGAAATTACTGAAAAAAACTTGTTTGGATACAAATACAGAAAAACCTCAAGCAGTTCTAAAACTTTTTGAACCTGTTTTAATAGAAATAATTGTATCTATAGTGATTGATGAATTGCGTCGATTTATTCATTGTTGGTAAGTTGTATGTTTATGTACTATAAGAAAATAATTGTTCCAAGGAATATTCCAGATACGTTCGTGCAACAAAATAAGCAGAAACATTTTAGTAAATCATATTCCAGTTTCGTGTACATTCTTATTTAAATTATTACTTAAACGCCAGGTTATGCAGCTTACTGTATGTACAGTTGAAACTATTTCATTTAAAATTGCGGATCAAGAAAGCCACCGTTTAAGTGTATATAAAAGAAAAGATCCGCCAGATCAGAATAATACCCATTTTGGGTTGCAATATAAAATGCAGTTAGTTAACTTGAATGCAAGTTTTGCGTGTGTGCGTGGGTTTGTAGAACATAATGGTGCGTGGTTTGCCCTCTATTTGCTTTATGAGTACAATATGTGAGCCGACCCCTGACATACACATGAACATGTGTCGTATACCTTTAGTCGTGTAACCTCTATATCTGCCATGTCTTTTATCAGAACGTTAGATCTGGTACATTATTGGCTGATAGGTTCTTACAGATTGTGGTAAACCATAACAGTTCACGACATGTACAAGACGTGCTCCAAGCGCATTCCTTCTAGATATTGTCATATAATAGTTATACACATGCACCATACATACTTCACCACTCTCGATATTTTTAAATACTCCAACATCGCCACCATATTTAAGCAATTTATACTGTAGAAAGAATTTCCGGAGGATATTTTAAAGAAACCTCTCGGAAATATCTCGCCTGATGGGTTATATGTTAAAAGTGCAATGACAAATGGAAATTTTTCTTAAAGTCATCTATTTTCTTTTTATGTGTGTATAATGTATTTATGTACAGTGTGTCTCTGAACTCGCTAGAGCAAAGATCTAAATGATAATTCTTCTTGAACTTAAATTTATTTAACCCTTAATAGGAAGTACATACCTATCCACCAGACTCTCAGTATATTGGACAACCTACTTCGATTGCTTCATAGTTTAGGAATCTATTCACTTTAAAAGTTTTTTCTCTTTTTTATTACTATTGTGCTTTTATAATTTGACTTTTACAATCATTGCAAAATAAGTTAACTTTTTATCGAATATATAAGAACAAAAACAGTTCTTGAACAAGAATTTAAATATATTTTATGCAGTCATAAAGAAAGACGAAAATAACTTTGGTCAAACGTAAAAGCCTCAAGTACCAAAGTTACGTCATAATGACGTCAAAATTTGCGGAAGACTCATCAAAAGACGTCAGTGGCAGGTACTTAGCTAGGGGAGGGGCTCGTGGGGCTGAAGCCCTTCCGCAGCGCATATGCTACTTAAATGCAGAACGAATTAATTTCATTTCCTTGCTTGCGCTCCTAGAAATCATTTATCCAACAGCTTATGAACAGCTTTTAATAAACAATGTAATTTTTCTTAAGTATAGATGAAAGTTTTATTCTAAGTCATACGAGTAAATATAAATTACTATTTTATATATTTAGTACTGACCCTCATTAACAGGAATTTTCTTCTCACGAAATATTGATATAATACCCCCTACCCCATGCATATAACTTTTTACCTCTTATTTTTAGATAAATAATATTTTAAAATGGGGAAACGGGCCTGTTCAGTAGACTAAAGATCAACTAGATAATCACGTCCGATAAATCATATTAAAATGGATTTCTATATGTCATGTCAGATTGTCGTCCTTTTTTCGAAAATCAATTCATATTTTACCGGCTTTGTAAGTCAAAAAACTGCGATATGGCGTTTTGTTTTTGTACGTGGTATTAATGCTGGAACATAAATATTGTTACAACATTGAATGCATCCATTTGAAGTAGTAGAATTGAACGCACCCTAACTTTTACATGATTTTTCACAGCTAACCTTTGTATTGTTCGTCTGTGAAAAAATTCCGATTTGTGATTGTTTTCGCCATGGAATTATCTGACAAAGAGAACGCTATTAATATTGCGGCGTTACATAAGTGCAAAATGAAAAAAGAGACATGTTCAGAATACTCCATCCGCTCGGGATTAGCGACATTAAGGACATCAAAGATCGCCAGCGGCCCGGGCGTCTACGGAAAATACGTTCAAAGCAAGCCATCAAAACCGTCAAAACCAGAACTCAAAGAAATCCACTGCGATATCAGATACTCATGGCTCATGAGAACAATATGACAACAAGTCAATGATTCGGATTCAACAAAAACTAAGGCCTTCGGGTATTCAAACGCCGTACGCCGTAACAACAGCTGACTGCAGCAAAAAATACACACAGCAAAAATACAAAAAGTACATACAGGAAAAATTCAGTAAATACAATGATAGAGTTTATGTACAGACATCTAGTGAAGTTTCCGAACTGGTCTCACGGGTCGAAAAAGGTCACCACCCCAGCGACAGTCATGGTTTGATGAGGTGTCTCCTATGATGGAGTCACTTACCTGCATGCTTGCGAAAAAAGGAATAAAGCATCATCAAGGGTCCGTCTTGGAATCCGTCATGAAGACACTTAAACATATTGTCTCCTATGGAAGTCATTAGCCATGGACCTTCTAGCAAGATTCTGCGACAGCCCATAAGGCCAAAACCACCCACATATGGCTCCAAAACAATGAACTCGGTTTTATGAGCGCCGTGTTCGCCTGGCAACCCGGATCTAAACCGTTTAAATTACAGATTGTGGTCTGTTTTGGAGGACATGGTATGCCACCAAAGACAATTTTCTACGGATTGCGACTACGTCACAAAACTGCCACGTCGATGTCTCATCAGTCCAGGCAGAACTGAAAGTATAAGGATCTATTAAGGTATGAATATGCCGACATGTTTCGGAGTTTCAAATTACACATTTTTAAGCAAGAAACCTTTTTTGGCATTGATGTCGCATTACTAAGTTGGTAGAAGCGAATAAGGAAAAGTAATGCAAAAACAATTGTAGTAAGACAGGTTGTTGTAGCGGGGACTTCCTACACCTTTACTGTTATATGCATTTTATGTTCTTGTGCTTAGCATGGTGTTCGAAAACACTGGGTGGCGAAAATGCGGAATGCGTACCAGTCTCGATTCGATCACCTTAGTTTGATCGTTTATTGCTCGAAAGCTACTTTACCTATCGCCAATGCACATAGGATCTTATTTGCAGTAAATTATATTTAAAAAAAATGTTTTTCGAATATGTATGATAGTTTCTATGAGACCAGCCGATCCGCAGGAAACGCCGCAGCGTATGTTTGGGTGGCTTTTTGAGGAAAAACTTGCTCTCTACAGTTAGACCTTTTTCAAGGTTAGACTGTGGAAAAGATTTTTTATTACTTATATATGCAACATTATGCAGGCCACGTTTCATTGAATTTGGCGAAAGTCCAGTTCTATACTTTTCTTTCAAATTTGCCATTTTTGCATATTGTTACTCTATAACTGATCGACTCTCGCGACATATCTGCCCAAAGGCTTACAGGCACGTTGCCCATAGGCGAGGAATTCCCAGCTCAACTTAAGCTGCAAGATTAACTGCCCTTGTTAGTGATAGGGAAGTACCATTCATCCTCTACTAGCCCGGCAGGGTGAAAGATAAAAGACGTAAGTCACCCGTCAGTGCTCCCCGTTCACCTATTCCAGTGTGTAGATTTTCATTACCAAGTCGAATCCGACTCAAGTGTAGGCTTGCAATAGAGCTGGGTTGCCCAAGGATTTGGACAATTACTCAGCTAGTAATGTCTCATTTTAAGACACTAGTATATATGCCTTCTTCAAAGTTTTCTTGGACTAAGGTAGCGATCCAGTGGTTACGAAAAGATGGAGTTGTCTTAGACGTAATGAGACTGCACGTTCACTTTAAGATCGTGACCTTTATCTAACACGGATTTCCATGGGTTCAATAGATTCAGCTCACACTTTATCGAAAGTATGTGTCAGCCTTGAGATATGTATGACTGCAAGAATTAAATATCACTAAGGAATCCATTCTATAATTGTTCAAAAATGTATCAATAATTATCGTCAGGCAATTAGGGATCAAACAAACGTTTAAACCATCAAAAATTAAACGTTTACACGTTTAAACGCTTCCCCGGAAAGATTTATGAAACCATTTCTCTATAATCCTATGTTGTTTTGATTTTTAATTGATACGTGCCATAAGCGGACGACTCACGTTAGTTTACGTCTACCACCACTAATAAAAACCTGTTAAGAGAATATACGGAAAGACTCCGGCGCGATAAATCGCGAAGTGCGCTAAAGTGCGTCTGAAATAAGCTGTCGCAAGACGTAAATAAACTTGTTAGCTGGCCCTTGAAGCTTCATTTACGATGATGCGCGTTTGTGTACCGTGTGCTCTTAACTCGCACTTCCGGTTTCAGTGTAATATGGAATGGAAAATGATACTGATGAAAATTAAAAACACCGCAATTAAATCACACTCGCCACTCGCTATTTAAGCATAACAAAGCCTAGTTTAAAAGAAGTGTTTGCTCTAAAAAGGGCAATTACAAAATAAATTTAACAAAATAACTAAACGTTAACGAGAACTGATTGCAATACGTTTTTCCGCAGGTAGGTAAAGTAGCTTAAGCGTTAAAGGAAACACGTGCGCGCCGATCAATAGCATCGCTTATGGCTGTTTACGTTCTTGCCACAGCTTATTTCAGACGCACTTTAGCAAATTAAGCAAAATACAAAAATAAATTAATAAACGGTGTTTTATGTGAAGTATTTTTGCGTACATTAAAGTCGCTAATTTTCATCATCTACGATGATGAGTGTTTTGCTTGGATTATTACCTTAACCAAATACCGTGTCAGGTTGAACGTCGAACGCCAAATAGCCGCGGAGAAAACAAATTGTTGCCGTTTAGATGAGATTATTGTTTGCCGTGTAATATTGATGTTCCGTTGATAATACTTTCACTTACACATACGCGTTTAAACATGTATTTTTATATTAAACGTTTATTTACTACTAAACGTTTACACGTTTAAACGTTTAAACGCTGCATCCCTACAGGCAATTATTACGGCTACCATATGCCCCAGACTGGATGTTGATAATAGTAATATTAAAATTAAAAAAATAAATTCTACAAGAATGGGGATTACTAGGTGGTAATAAATAGTTTAAGTTTATCTTGAGAGAAAAAGTAAAGAAATAGGTATGTAAAATATATACCTTATTTTTAATTAAGTATAATACGTGTATAAAACATTGTATTAAGAATATATAATAAAGAATATTCACAAAAGTTTCTCAATTATGATGTCGATTTCGAACATACACAGACAACAAGGATAAGAGTAAGAGTAAGAAGGTAAAAGCAAGTGGCGACTCGTATTGAAAGCAAAACCTGAAAGCAAAGTTTAAATAATTTAAATAAAATTTAAATAAATAAAAATTTAAATAAAAGGTTATCTCAAAAATATTTGTGTATATAAAGAGGTGTTAAAGTTATGAGTTACATGTGGGTAAGCTGGAGATGCATAGAGGAACATCGAGGAACGAGGAACAAAAGGTTAAAATTAAGTGTCGTTTATATAACTTCGCTAAGAACATCAATGAAGGGGCGTTATAAACAGGAGGTATATTAGAGTAGCTAGAATAACAAAGGTGAATACCATAAAGATTACTTACTCACTTGTAAATAAGATTTGTGAGGTTGCTGGTGGGTGGAACATCCTGATATACATAAAATAAAATTATTAATATTAAATATCTTTTGCTCATGTGGTTCAGTGGGGTAACCTACTTTAATGTTGTTTAAAAAGAACTTATTTGACACTTCACCAATAAGGTTCTCATTATATCAAATTGTTATTGAACATAATAATCGTTTTAGGTATATCCAGTTCTCAATAGTGCATAAAGAAAAAACGGAATTTATTCTAAACAGAACAGAAAAGAGTCTCGCGGTATATCTTAGCATACCATTAAAATATTAGTGTGTAATCTTAAAAGTTAATATTAATAAGATAATTCAATATGTTTGTTTTCTTTTATATACATAATATAAATTATGAAATACCGAAAAGAGTGAAGCTTATAACAGTATAGACTAGTATAGAATTTAGCCTATATATTCTAAAATTTCTCAACTTCAGATCTTTCGAATACTGCCCATACTTTTTAATTGCGCTTCTCTTTTTCCTAAATCTATCCCATTAATACGTCATTGCAAAACAGTGCTAACGACGAAACTTTTCGTTGCTATTTTGCCCTTTGAACTGTGTATGCCAGTTTTGTTTTTAAGTTTTGATAAATTTATCTTTAATGACAAAATGCAGCTGAGACAAACCTGCGTTATCCTCGATAGTAAGTAGATGTCGTTAGGAAGCTAACGATAGGGTGGCTTAAGAAGGAGACTTTTATTTATTTAACTAGTTATATATTTTTAATATCGAATTAATACAAAAAATGGAATTATGATATGGTATAATTGTATATGCTTAACCATTACATTATCTGAAGGGTATCATAACTCCAAACATCACGTAATTAATAAATTTTATTTTCTATGGTAGTAATACAAAAAGGGGTGTTGTGTAGGGTTGGTGCATACTTAATTAGAGATTTAGAATTAATTTGTACATAACTATGTACGAATGAATGTAACTATGCAGGTTTTAATTTATGCATCGGCAACCTAGGCAGTGTTGCCTACGGCCTGAAAGAGCTATCTAATATTAATAATTAATAGTATTGATAATAAAACTTTCTACATACACTAAAAGCATACATCACGCTAAATGTCCATTTAGGTATGTAATACCTTCGGCAGAGGATCGGTAACATTTTCATTAAGAAACGATTATAGAATGTTAATTACAGGAAACATTTATTTACAAAATTATTATATCTGGACATAGCTTAGACAAGTAATATTTAATTCTAATAATGAAATGTTAAATGAACAGTCATATAATCTTCAGGATAATTTATAGTTTAGTAAAACACACAAATCGCACAGTTGGATTTTACGGTACTTCCTAATTCGTATTTATTAGGTGTTTCAAAAAGTGGTAAAAAGATTGGCCGGAAATCTACTTTAATTAATATGATTTTGGATAAATGTAATCAAATAAAAATGTAGGAAAGTCAGTCGCAGTGGTGTCTGCTAATGGTAGACGTTCAGTACTGTTGTACTTGTAATACCTCTCTGATCAACGCTAATGACCTGCAGAAAGTGAAATTGATAAAGCAGATTCCATAATCTTTTTTAAGACCCTACAATATCGCTAAGAATACGTACCACACGCTCAAAAATGTCCCATTTGAACATGCCACTCCCCCATACGCAGGGGGAGTGGCCGGAGGTCAAATCTGACCTAGGCAGAAAAGTCTCCAGAGTCGATTACATAATGCCGTTTTCATTTCTTCTTTAGCTAATGACTCACTGAAAACCAGTGACGAACTGAAGTGACAGATGACCGACGGGCAGACATGAATTTCCTTTGGCGACCAGAAAGACAGGCTAACTTAATTACTCACAAATGTTCAACCCAGCGGACTAAACAAGAAAATATAAGTCTCCAATTTAAAAGGTACACAAGCAGTTGGCGCTTGAAACGGCTGCGCACTTGTGAAAAATCAAATAATAGAAATGGATTGAGATTAGTTAAAATTCCGACCGTTATCGCTCGGTAGGCGCCTAAATGTTAAATGGCCTCATACTCGTATAGGTTTAATCCAAGCGATGAATAGCATTTTCTTTACATCTCACCACTTCAAGTGTCCCCCCACATTCGGGATTTTTCTTATTCAACTCAATGAACTGCACATTTTGAGACAAAGTCTAGTCCGACCGTACTAGGTGTTGACAACAAACAAAGACAACCCATTTGCAGAATTATATTTTCTGCTTTTTACGATATGTTTTTACGCTACGTCTTACTTTACCGTACCGTTACTTACCTTTACTGTAAGTTTCCTTCTGAAACGTTCGGTTTTGTTATGTTTTGTTATCTAAGTACTATACTTAAAAACCCATTGCACACGAATCTAAAACACCAAGCCTTTTTATTAACTCCAAGATACACATATCAAAAAGATAGAGTACACTACACCATTCGAAACACAAATTATTGCTAATATTTAATTTTTATAAACATTTATTCTTAACTTTTTAGGTTATGTATGAAATAAACAAACTTTACTATTATTTCGATTAGGTTATGTTTGTTGCATTTACACAGTTGCAAGGTTTAATTTAAACTACCTTTTCTGCAGAAATCGTATGCGTAAGTAATATAATTTAATGCTTAGCTCCAAAATAACTGATTGATTGATACTGTTTTATTTTAGTATTTAAGAACTGTTTACTTGTTTTGAAATATTGATTTATTTGGTTTCAATTGAATTGACTGAATGATTTTAAAATTATAAAAACTGAATTTTTATTTGTGAAATAATTGCAATCTGATTTTTGCATGAACTATTAGAATTTTAACTTGATTCTTTGATGTTTGATATTTAACTTTTTTCTGTATTTATTATTTTATTACTGAATAAGTCTCTTTTTGTTTCTTTTGTATCCGGTGTCTTATTTTTATTATTGCTTAAGCTGAGTTCAAACAGCGGCTGTTATTCTGCAACAGACGTTTTCGGGACCCGAAATGTAGTAAAGCTTCAGGTTAAAGTTTTGTTTTATAAATCTTAACATAGCGCGATTCCTCATTAACACCGCGAGGTAGCCGGCCAGGAAGTTCACGCTATAACAGTTACAAACTCTAAATATATTATTTATTATTGTTTAAGCTAACAAATTGCATTTTATAAATAAAATACTTTAAAGATTCTTGCCTTTAATCAAAAAATATAAATCGCTATAGTTCGATTTTCATCTACAGCAAATTTAGCAACAAACACTGAAGATTATTATTGCATTTAATTAAAAATAGAAGGATTTATTAATCAATTAAAAGTTTCAGGATGAACAAATAATGAAAAAAAACTAAATTAGGTATATAAAATGTACTATTAGTATTACAATTATTTCCTTCTCCAGTTTCATTTATATACCTTGAAAATGACTGTTGTGTTATAGCCGAAACTACCTTTTAATTTATTTATTAAATAAGTAAAAAACTATAGACCTTTTATTCTCCCTTTTTCCTACTCTTTATCCTACTTACCTTAGTAATTAATAATCACTATTTGGCCATTTTGTTGTAGAAACTCACCTGAAACAAATTAAAAGCTTGCAAATTTTTACATAATTTTTTTACTTAAAACTAAATAAACTGAATCAAAGAAAAGTAATTAAATAATCTATCGATAAAACCCACAAAATTTACGGTGTCCATGTCCAGTTTATAAATAATGCTACGGCTGTTTCGACATTTTGTAACAAATAATCACTGATAATCACACACATATCATCCAGGCATTATACACAAGCCCCGAAATATAATTAGTCTTGAGAAGTGACTGATGCGACACATATTTTATGCGATTGGCGACTTATAAATGTCGTATTACTCACTTCTGAAGACTAATGTCATTTCAGGGCTTGTATAAAGCCTGGATGATGCGTGTGAGATTTACAGAGGGTTAGCCTTAGCTGATGACACAAATACTGTGTATGAAACAATACTGTTCTAGGGTATCGTAGTAACTACCACACATTTCAATAATTTCAATTAACTCACACTGAGCTGTATTTTTATATTTAGTTTGTTAAATGAAAACAACAATGAGAGTTTCTCAAACAATATGAATATTATGCTTTGAAACTCCGGAAATCTAAATTTCGTCACTTTTCCGAATTTGAACTGTTTAATCTCGTTTAATCTTTGCTTATTCTTTAGTATAACTTATTTTCCATATTCAACAACGTAAATTAAAACCGTTACTTAGTGTAAAGATTTAAAACTTCGCCTAATTGGCTGTAAAAGAGTAGAGTTTCAAAAGTCTAAAATTAAGAATCTACATTATTAGCTAGAGCATTACGGTTTCAATTTTAACTAATGTAATAAACAGGAAAACCCCATGCATTGCAAAGCGTCTCGTTCTTTCTAGACCGACGGCGAAAGCAACCGTTGCGTTCTTGCAAACACGAGAGAAGACAAGAAGCTTCCAGAGTCCTGTAGAACATATCGCACTGGATATATAAAGCCGGCCGCGGGGGCGAGGGATAGAAGAGCACTCAGTTAATTGGATGATCTGTAACAGATCATCTGTTAAAAAAATAATCTATCAAACAATAATAGGCATACGAGTAATGAAGAATCATCTATTAAAGAGTTATTTGTTAAAGAATCGACATTTGAAGAATTATCTATTAAAGAATTAACTATTAAAGATCATATCTATTAAGGATCATTAAAATATTATCTATTAATGAAAGAGTCGTCTATTAAAATGTTATTTATCACAGAATCATCTATTAAAAATTAACTATTAACGAGTAATCTGTTAAAGAGCTATCTATTACAGAATCATCTATTAAAGAATCAATTATAATGTCAAGTATTAAAAAACTATCCGTAACTAATCATCTATTGAAGAATTAACTATTAAAAAATCTATTAAACAATTATTTATGTAATAAAGAATCATCTAATAAAGAATTATTTGTTAAAGAACCAACTATTGAAGAATTTTCTATTAAAAAGTAATGTATTAAAGAATCCTCTATTAAAGAATTAACTATTTAAAGATTCATCTATTAAACATCATCTATTAAAAGATTACCTATTAATTAAAGAGACATCTATTAAAATGTTATTTATCACAGAATCATCTACTACAGATCATCTATTAATAAATTAACTATTAACGAATTATCTATTAAAAAATAATCTATAACTGGCCATCTATTAAAGAATTATCTATTCTTTAATAGTCAATCCTCTATCGAAGAATTAACTACTGAAAAATATTCTATCAAGCAATTATTTAATAAAGAATCATCTATTAAATAATTACTTGTTAAATAATCAGCTGTTGAAGAATTATTAATTAAAAATTAATGTATTAAATAATCATTTATTAAAGAATTAACTATTAAAGATTTGTCTCTTATAGATCATCTATGAAGAAATTATCTGTTATAGATCATATATTAAAAAGTTATGTATTCAAAAATCATCTATTAAAGAGTTATCTACCACAGAATCATCTGTTACAGATCATCTATTAAAGAATTAACTATTGCAGATCTTCTATTAAAGAATTAACTACCAAAGAATGATATATTAAAAAATAATCTATTATTAAACAGCGCGCACTGGGGAGTAACCCTTACAGCAAGAGTAATTTATGATACATAATTTGCGCCATTCCTTACCTCTACATCGAGTTAGAGAGCGTCTATGGATAAAACAAAAGGTCGGAGATATCTGTATCATACTTTTTTTTCACTGAATGCAGGGCGTTTCTCGTCGGACGATAGTTTCGGACCATGTGTGTATTAATGTATTTATAACTACTATTATTTTTACTGTAATGGTTATTTACGTATTGGGGGCACTAAGATAACTGTTACAGCTGCGGACAAAGTTTAAACGGACTTTATTCGTCTATAAGCTTCTAAGGGTATAACTTGTAGCTATAACTATTAGGTGGCTGGGGCGATAAAATGAATTTTAGAATAGCAGGCTTACGCTATGTCCTAGGTAAATGCGTTACTGCGGTACGTCCGATGGAAGTTCTGATCAGAATACATTCAAGATAATTAAACGCCTATTCAAACATGTCACAGACAATATTAATAGTAATACACAATATGAATAGTCTTTTAAAAAATAAATTTAGAAAAAGAATTTGTTGTATTTACCTTTTTACTTATCTTAAGGTTAGGAAAAGTCTTTCCTTTACTGTAATAGTTACTTGAAAATTAGTTGGGTAACACTTTAAAATCGGTCGGTCACCTGCAGCCGCACATGCTATCTGCTATTCGATGCGTCTCATCGAACTTAACCATAGTGTCCAGAGTGCAATTTGGAGAGTAGCAGTAGTTTTCGAGATAATCGCCAAAAACTGTTTTGGAGGACCTAATCTAATCTATAACCTAATCTAGAACCTAATCTTTACCCTATACTAGAAC
Organism: Agrypnus murinus; assembly: GCA_929113105.1. Taxonomy (NCBI): domain Eukaryota; kingdom Metazoa; phylum Arthropoda; class Insecta; order Coleoptera; family Elateridae; genus Agrypnus; species Agrypnus murinus. The sequence goes on from OV816031.1 coordinate 32,069,445, forward strand.
CTAACCTACAACCTAATCCATCACCCTACCTTATAACGTAACCTAACCTATAACCTTAAGTATAACCTAACCTACAACCGAACTTATAACTTAACCTAACCTAACCTGACCTAACATAACCTTACTTAGGTTTAATTTAGGTTTGTGTTCTTCGTCAATTCATACGTATTTTAATTTAATTTTGGTTAGGTTAGGTTAGGTTAGATCGCATGCACATCAAAACATGCATTTTCAGATAGGATGACGGAATTATGATGGAAGTTCATGGCTTCCCTCCCAAAAAAGTTTAAGGCAAGTAAATAGTTAAATAAATACAACCGGTTATTTTTATAACTTTATTTTTTAAAAAACTATTTATATTGTGTATTACTATTAATACTGTCTGTGACATGTTTGAATGGACGTTTGATTATTCTGAATGTATTGTGATGAGAACTTCTATCGTACGGGCTCAACAACTGCGTTGAAAAACAAACAATTTGATTTTTACTAATAGTGATAATAATGTTTATAAACGGAAATGACCTGTTTACAATAGAATGATAGTTTAAATTAGAATTACATAAAAGCTTAATTACATATCATTGCTATAGTATAAACAATTCAAGTGATTAGTATTTGTAGTACAAATTTTGAGGTTCCAAAAGTTAATTTTTGACTAAATTCTAAATCTTCTAAGCACAAAAGGATCATACGTTAAATTTTATTACGCTATGTCCTAGGTAAATACGGTGACTGCGGTACGTCGGATGCGTTGCGTGCGATGCGTTAATCGCAAACGACAAAACCTGAAGAAAGTAATTATGGTGTCCGAAGTAAACACGGCGTTTCTGCGATTCGCACGATTTTGCGTTGTCGCACCGCACGTTATGTTTTAAAAATCAAAATATTTTGTTTTCCAACGCAATTATCGCTGAGGCCGCACGATGGAAGTTCTCATCATAATACATTCAGGGTGATCAAACGCCCATGTTACATACAGTATTAACAATAATACACATATGAACATATGTTTAAAAAAAAATAAATTAATAAAAATAACCTGTTATATTTACCTTTTTACTTATCTTAAGGTTAGAAAAAGTTTAGATTACGTCGGTCACCCACAGTCGCACATGTTATATACCATTTGATGCGTCTGATCGAGCTGAACAATAGTGTCCAGAGTGAGATTTGAGGAGAAGCAGTAGTTTTCGATATATCACCAAAAACTGCTTTGGAGGACCTAACCTAACCTATAATCTAATCTAGAAACTAACCTTTAGCCTATCCTATAACCTAATCTACAACCTAACCCATAACCTAGCCTATAACGTAACCTAACGTATAATCTAACCTACAGCCTAATCTACAACCGAACATATAACCTAAACTGACCTAACATAACCTTACTAAGGTTTTATTTGGGGTTGCTTTGTTCTTCAATTCATACGTATTATAATTTAATTTTGGTTAGGTCAGGTTAGATTAGGGCAGGTTAGCTTAGGCGAGATGAGGTTAGGTTATGTTAGGTTAGGTCGTATGCGCATCAAAACATGCATTTTTAGATAGGGTAATTCAATCGAATTAAGATGGAAGTTTATGGCTCCCTTCCAAAAACGTTTTTGGCGATTATCTCGAAAATTACTGCCCCTCCACAATTTCACTTATGGACACTATTGTTCAATACTGTATAAAGAATGACATCGCAACTCGATGAGATGCATCTAATGGTACATAGCATATACCATTAACGTAAACTAAAGAACAGTGATTAGTTGAACAATGGTAACAAGAATCGTCGATTGCTTCCACTACATAATCAAAAGTACCTGGGGGTTTTATTCTTGCATACTAACTGAAAATGTATTTTCATCTGATTGCAACTGTTCATGCAGATGATGGAATTCTCCAAAATTTAATCTGTATTTTGTAAATTCTATGTTTAAAATTTTTAATTTTAGCACGCTATTAATTATTCAGCAATAACCCAGTACGTGTGGTTTCTGACAGAACCATGATTGAGAAATGCATAATATATAAAATAATAATTTATTGATATGCAGTATGTGTTATTGCATATCCACGATGTGCTATTTTTTATTGTCGTATTTACATTTGCCACAATTACAATCGCCGCATCCCTTTTGCGGTGCATGCGATTCCCGCACCGTACGCACCGCATATATCGTATTTATATATTTATATTTATAGCGCAAGATATTTTTCATTCTCCCCTTTACGAAAGTATAACTTCCTATCTTGATAAGGCAACCGAAAGCGAAAGTAAAACATGCGAGGTGGTAGCTAGGTATGAAAAACTTTCGGTCCCTGGACAACGGAGTAAAACTGTAAATTTTTTAAAACGTAATATTATAAGGTGGCTGTTGTCAACATTACTTTGGTAACAATTTTGTTGTATATACAAACATTGTTTTATTATAATCACTGAATCATCATTTTATTTATTTATTTACGGTGGTTAATAAATAAAGGAGAGAATGAAAAGTTGAAAAGTGAAAGAATGAGACGCTGCGAAAGCCCTTCCAGGTGCTCGGTGTTTTTAACTAACCTCGGCTACGCTTACGCTCCGCCTCGGTGAATCAGAAACACCTCGCACCTAAAAGTAAACTTTCGCAGCTTGTAATGTAAATAACTATTATTATTCTCACGCGTATCTGGGGGAAAGTTAGTAAAATGTGGCGTTTTAGCAACTGCTAAGAAATAAAAAATGTCAACATTTCATATAGGTTACAGAAAAAACACTATTATTAAAGCATTTGTTTCTTCATTAACCCTTTCAATCTGTTTTTGACATTAGGTTAGCCAAGGAGCTATTTAAAGATAAGTTTTGCTTTGTTGGTTATTTTACCTGTCCGCTATTTTAGAAACAATAGTGTGTGTTCCCGAAAGTGCTTTTAAGTGCTTAATAATATGTTCTTGGTGCTCGGTGTAATTATTGTTTTAAATGATAATAATTGAGTAGCATCATTTCGGCATCCCTTCTGAGCTAGCCAAAGTATACATACTTCTTTTTACATCACCCTATATACCAACATCATGCCAACTGACATAAATAATATCATTGTTTTATTAATAATGCTAAATCAAATAACGATGTACTAGTTATATGTAGAGCATCTAAACTAATTTAATATTATTTTGAGGAGTCATTATGTGATTTTGTTCTAAAAGGTGTTTGGCGTAATTCGATTTTTCCGGATGTTTATTTTTGTAATAACGTACGTGTTCTTTATATCTTATGTTAAAATTTCGAAGTGTTTGTCCAATATATACCAATTACGCCAAACACCTTTTAGAACAAAATCACACAATGACTCCTCAAAATAATATTAAATTCCTACATTTTTGTAATAACAAACGCAAATTAGACATTTTAGAAGCCTTTGAGATATACAAACACAAACTCAGGGTACCTTTAATGAATGAACAACTTGAGCTCAGTAATTCTCCGTTACTGGAAGTATTAGATATTTAATTCTGATTATTATTATTATTTTATCTAGTTATCTATTTTTGTATCTACCTTAGCGACGTGTTTGTTTATAATTATATTACTTTTGATAATGACAGCATAGCTGTCGAAACAATATTGTCAGGTTGTATTTTAATAAAACTGTGAAACTGTTAATAATCTTTATTTATTTCATGATTTTGGAGTTCCACAAAGTAAGGCTGGAAACAATAAACAAGATTAAAAACTGTTATAAATTATATTTTCTTAAATTAATAAAAAACAATGTTTTTGAGTTCCATCTGTGGACACACTGTATACTAATTCTAAAGGGGAAACTTTATGGATGTAACGTTATAAGAATAGTTATACTTTATAATTCAAACGGAAATAAAGTTGAATGCAGGTGTATGTATGCATGTACCTTGTATTGTAATTGCAATGCTATTTTAAATTACGCTGCGTTTAATCCGTGTCGTGGGAAAGTCTTCCAATCAAAAAGTGTAATTCACCAGACTTCAACTACTAAATAGGAAAAAAAGAGAAATAAATGTGCGTGATTTTCAACTTACACGGCAATTTTGACAGCAATACTGCAAAGAAAGTAAAAATATTACTAATATAATTCTCTTCAACAGCAATTTTTACTTACGTCACAAGTCATCAAAAAACTTGAAGAGTTCAGGATCTTCACGAAGAAAGTGTTTTATATTAAATATATTATAGTAGACACGAGTCATGAAAAGCAAACGCAATGTTGCTAGTATTATTATTATTGCAAATTTTTATAATGTAATGTCTGGTGATTCCAAAGTTGTTTATTTGCACAAACTGAATAATTTTGTGTCATCAGGAAATACAAATAGTAACGACTTCCCAAGTCTTTTTGAGTTCTAGGTCGACATTCTTTCTATTTTTTTCTTCTGCATGTAATTTACTTTTTTATGTATACATTCTTTATTTTCTTAATAACTCTTTTTGACATGTGTTGTTTAACAATTAAATGACAAATTTAATAATTATTACTATTATTAGACAAATTTGGAAAACAATGAATAAATTAAGTTTATATTAGTGTAGGAGGATCAATTTATTATATTATCATAACAAAAGATTTAATGTCCATTTTTTCAACTTTCTTTATGTTTTAAAATTTCACGTTGTTGAATGATTATAGGTCCTTTTTAATTTTCAATATAAATTTATATAGGACACCTTTCCATAGTCATATAAAATCATAAAATATTAACATGATCTTGTGTGTTAGATACAACTCTTATAATTTGTTTTTGTGGTAAAGTCGTTTTACTCCTACAAAAAAAACACAAAAAAGAGAACGATTTCTATTATGATCGTTAAATAATAATAATAAATAATATCTAATAATAATATTAATAAAAGATTCATCAAGTACTGCAATAAATTAATTTTTTATCACAGGCATGGGAAAATCTTTTAATGTCAAATTTTTATAGGTTATAAGGAGATTGCAGACTAATTATATATTCACAATTTTATATCGTATAGGACCGAACTGTTTTATAAATTAACAAACTTTAATAACATGAAAAAATAAACTGAAATGATTCTTGGCATGTTTTCTTAAAATGTTTCGGACTTACACATTTACAACATATGACAGACTAATTGGGCGTAAAATGCGAAAATAATCAGAGAAAGTTAAATAACAAATGTGCAACATGATGTAGGAAGTCAACATCGCTAATTGCCAAGTTTGTTGAAGGTAGTAATAATTAGAACTCACTAATTAAATTTAGAACATTTTAAGAGAACTAAACTTATTTAATATCCACGGAAAATCTTTTAGTCCCGTTTCACATGGACGCTGACCGTCAGCCACTGTTGTCATATCTGCTACTTACATATAGCAGTTTCCAAATTTTATTACCCTTTTCCTTCTTTTCTGATATTTGTCCGTTTGAAAAAGCAAGTACTAAATCATAATCCCAGAAAACCCAAATCCCACCATTGATATATATGTTATCACTACGTATAAAAAATTTTTAAATTAATTTTAAAGAAATATTTCAAGTGTTTTCTATAAGTACTATGAATGTTGTTTCGAGTGCAACCCCTAATACAGACGTCATCGGGTTTAAAGGGGTGTCATTATATACGGGATGGTGTATAGCTGCAAACTGACAACATTGTTTTTTTAAATAATTTCGGTCAGCGCGCTGATTCAGCATACGTGTGAAAAGGTGCATTTCTCCAATGGCCCGTCAGCGCGCTGACCGTACGCGAGGCTCACGGGCCACGCGTATGGCCGCGCCGAACAAATACGCGCACTGATCGTCAGCGTGTATGTGAAGAGATCAATTTAAAACTGCAGTCCTTGCATGGCGCTGATCATCAGCGCGCTGACGGTCAGTGTCCATGTGAAACGGGGCTTAGACCTTTATGATTTTATTACCAAAAGTTTGAAATTAGATGCTTTGTTATCAAATATCATTATCAATTCAATACAAAAACTCAAAGTTCTCTTCAACTTGTGGTCGAACTTTTAGATCTAATGTATTGCATGTTACTTACAGTAAATAAAAAAATCACGAGAAGTAGCAAATAACATATAAGGCGGATCTCACACTGAAGCAATCAGCAATTAGCAATTGGAAACACCTAATATTATCACCATCGGGTTGTTTACATAGAATTTAATCAGAAGTCTCACATTGGAGCAACTTATTATTGCTTCTACAAAAACGTTGCCGGTCGCATTAATATTTGTTGCCGGCGATGTCAATATACAGCAATACTTGCATTATTATTAAAAATAGAGAGTGGAATTTTTATACAACAGACATGACGATTCAGCATTTGTTAAAAACATAAAGACATATGTGTATAACAAACTATTATTTATGCTATTACGAGGGTAAATCAAATATAAACGGTAATTTTTCTTTCATCATTTATTGAATAACGTTATACACAAATCATTATTTTAACATTTTTCAATATAATCTCCTGCGTGATCTACACACTTTTGCCACCGATTTGGAGGTTTCAGTATTCCCTGGTTATAGAAAGTTTGAGGGCGAGTTGTAAGCCAATTGCGCACGTGCTGTTCGACTTTTTCATTGCTTCCAAATCGTTTTCCTCCCAGTGATTCCTTCATAGGCGCGAACAAAAAATAGTCATAGGGGGACAAGTCAGGGCTATAAGGAGGGTGCTCGAGGGTTTCCCAGCCCATTTCTTCCAGTGTATTCCTTGTCAAGGCCGCGGTGTGAGGCCTGGCGTTGTCATGGAGGAGAATGACATATCTAATGGGCATGCTTCGTCTTTTGTTTCGATAGGCGGCTTTTGCCGACCGTAACAACTGGCAGTAGTAAGCCGCATTCACTGTACGTTGATCGTGTAGAAAATCGATTAGTAAAATTCCCCTAGAAACAAAAAAAATCGTTGCAAGGACTTTTCCAGCCGAGTGCCGAGTTTTGGCCTTCACTGGGCAACCTTCATTCTTTCTTCGCCACTCCTTACTTGCCATTTTAGATTCGGGGGTGTAGTGATGTTCCCACGTCTCTTCACATGTCACGATGCGCTGCAAGAAGGCCTTCCCTTCTCACTGAAATCGATTCAGAAGCCTTTCAGCGATCTCCGACCTAACCTGTTTTTGGTTTCCAGTCAACAATCTCGGAACCCATCGAGCACTAATTTTTCGAAAACCAAGTTGATCAGTTATAATGGATTGAACACTTTCATAGCTGATACCCACTTCTGATGAAATTTCTTCCACGGTTAACCGGCGATCACGTTCAATAAACTATCGAACGGTACGGGTATTGTCATCTGCAAGGCTTGTCCTTGGGCGTCAATCATGACTTTCGTTCTCGTCCGCCCTTAAATTCTCTCGCCCACGTATACACTCGATTCTGAGACAGTGTACTGTCCCCAAACTGTGCCTTCAAACGAGTTAAAATTTCTGACGGTTTAAAGCCTTCATTGGTTAAAAACTTTATGATAATCCGTTGCGCAACAGACGAATGTACCTCTTGCTCGGTCATGGATGTACTGACGACAATTATTATTATTATTTACTGCAATTAATTAGTTTTATGATTGTGGCCGAAATATAAGTCAAGGTTATGAGATCAATGCCGATGTAATTAAAGACAGTCCAAATAAGAAATGTGCATATATTTAGCATAAACAGAAAAGATTTATTATTGTTATTGGAAGTTGCTACAAATTTTTGCGTGCAAGGCTGACACAATTGGATTACTCTTCATCTAACACTTAATAAGTTCGGATTGTTGTTACAACTTATATTCTTTTTAAATAATCTATTAATAAATTCGAAGTTTCGCTAATTTCTTCGTTGTTATTAAATTTATGTCCCTTAAATGCCACCAAATTAAAATCGCATATCCAGAGTTGTTAGAGAATGACATGATTGTTTGAGACTGCTACACAAACTAAAAGGAATCAGTTGCTGCAGTGTGAGAGGTGGTCAAAATAATATTGTCTGTTGCTTATTTACAGTTTCTAGTTGCTAGTTGAGCACTGCCTCAGTGTGAGAGCTTACTAAGAGGTGATACTGCAACGAGAGGGTTGAGGTAGGGATGTTCTTGGCTCAGACACTCCGTTTTCTTCAAACTGTATCTATATCAAATAACAGCATTGAAGGGTTGGAAGAAGAGAACTCACGGAATGGGATTTGATGACCTTGGTGCAAAAGGGAATAAAAACAGTTTCATGCCAAAATTGAAATATGTATGCGTCTAGGAAATCATAAGTAAATACACTTTCATTTGGCACAAGAACTGTTTAATTTGTGGGAGAAAGGAGTTATTTCAAACGATGTTTTTAATGCCAAGGATCACCTCATAAATGTTTTCGTATACATAGAATTTCTTTTAGAACAAATAATGCAGATTTTATTTTAAAGTAGTGACGTCTTCGTAAATATTAAAGTGTTCTCACGGTTGCAAATTGCTTTTTCCTAGTAAGCATTCAGATAATATTAAGTTTAAAGATTCAGCAATAGTATCACCCTTTTAACAGAGAAATAAAATTTAAAAAAAGATATTTAGTTAAAATGTATTACTTCCTGTACGTACTATTTTCAATTTGCACAAATAATTTCTTCAAATCCAGAAATATAAAAAATAGTCGAGGCCACATGTTCAGTTGTGGGTTTTTTTGTTTTGCAAATTTAAGCCGCTGTAAATGCCCTCGAAACTTCTAGAAGCTTTTGAAATGCTTGTTCCTGATTGGTTTATAAAAGTCACGCTATTTCGTAATAGCTTAGTTTAAAATTTTCCCCTTAAGTTTATTTACAATGCATATATGAATTCATCATCTCCGAAGCAGTCTTGCTTAGAACTTCATACAGTCTAGATTACAGCTTCACTTGGAGAGTCAAGTGCAGGGGTTAAGAATAAATTTTGTAACTACTGTAATTACTGGAATTATTGCAGTTTAAGAGTTTTAGTATTATGGATTAGTGCCGAATCAATACGGAAATAATTTTCATGATATCCATAAAGAACGTTCAGTTCGTTGTTGCAGCATCTTTACTGCAATCCAGAGTTCTATCTGTTTTACAGTTGTGATCATGTGTAGTGTTTTGTATTTTATGATTAAGTGAAATCCGGGCATCATTATGTGAGCTATTCCCTTTGAAAGTTCTAAAAATGATTTGAACATTTGAACAGTGTATCAAGGACTAAAGCAGGGCTTCCCAAAGTTTTGCCTAGGTGGGCCAAATTGTAAATTCCAAACTATTTGGCGGGCCAAAAAAAAGTTTTATAAACAAATACGTTCAAATCGATAAAAGACACAACGGAAAAATTTATACTAATTTTATAACATAGTCGTTTTTTATTTATGAGAATAATTACTTTTTATTAGAAAATGTTTATTAACACAACTTCAAAAATAATTAAACAAAAATAACTAAATAATTTCAAATAAAAAAAAATAAATTCATGAATCTGAAGTGTGTGGCTTGTGCAGTTCTTGTTTTCTTTTAATAATATCAATGGATGCGTCCAACGCACCGCTGGAAATACAGCGCTGCAGCAGCTTTCACAGCCGTCTTAGATTTAAAATCGTTTGAAATAAATCATCGCTTTATACAAATATCGAGTGTTTTTTTAATTTGTGTTTTTTAATGTTTTTTAAATTTGACGTCAACGTAGGCTGTGAATAGTTGATTGTGAATTATTGGACAGAGGTTGGATTTGAACGTTTTGACAATGACATTTATTAAAACGATCAAGATCCGTTCACAATCAACTACCCATAGCCGCCTTCGACGTCAAATTTAAAAAAACACTCGATATAAAGCGCTTGAAGCACTGGGTGCGTCCAGCACACCGCTAGAAAGCAGCGTTGCAGCAGCTTTCATAGCTGTCTTAGATTTGAAAACCACCGTTTAAAATTGTTAGGTTTTTATTATTTATTTATTTAACCCAAATAAATAATATTCAAATAAATTATATCTCTTATCTACTGTCAAAATTGATGTTCTGGCATTTTATATTAATTATTGACATTCCGTAAATCAGTCTTCTAGTGTTACTTCAAGCGTTTTATATGTATAAAGCGATGATGTATTTCAAACGATTTTATTGCTTCAGTGGTTTTTTAAATCTAAGACGGCTGTGAAAGCTGCTACAGCGCTGCAGTTTCAGTGGTGTGTTAGACGCACCCACTGACTAGTAGACGACTGATTTACTGAACATCAATATTCAAAATGTCAGATATCAATTTTGACTGCAGAGAAAAGAAAAATGAAAATTTTAAATAAATTAAGAATACAGATTAGCATTCGGCGATGATGATGAGGATGATGTCTAAGTGTTTACGCGGATGATCTGACGTCGCGGGCTGCGTTTGGCGCGCGGGCTGCACTTTGGGAACCCCTGGACTAAATGATGTCTTGTTTGATTAGAGTAAGTTTATAAAACTATCTGTACCATTTTCTTTCTTTAATGTTTATTACTTGAAAATGTATGTATCTATTTTTTCCTTCAATAAGAATTCTTATTAAGGTATTTTTAACAACACCATTATTATTGTCTTTCGAGACAAAAGAATATTGTATTTACAAATAAAATAGCATTTGAATCAAACCATACTATGACAAGGTGGGACCATTTATTTGCAAAAGTTAATGAAATAAATACTCTTGCCTAATAATAATGCAACTAATGATTAGTTGTTGAATTCCATCAAAACACTCAGCATTTCTTTTTTGTTGCAAATGCTGAAGTTACAACTTGCAACCAAATGGCGCTCAACTTCTGTTTTATTATGATTATAGTACCCTTGTTCCCCTTTTTAATAAGTACGCTGTGGGAATCAGACCTACGCCCGGATTATAATTTGTATTTAAGATGTTCTCAGCCGGAGCATTAGAAAGTAACGTAAGTATCGTTTTTATGAGCTTTATAGTAAGTATTGAGTAATTTGGTTTTTTGTTTATTCAGAATTTTGTGAGTATAGAAATTTTATGTTTCATTGACACCTGAACGTGGTGCTTTTGTGTTAAGTAAAACTTTAACGTTTCAAATGCTAGGACGCACCGCTACTGTTTAGCTTCACGTCTCGAGAAGTGTTAGAGACCTTCTTATTTCCCGACACTTGGGCGTTGGGTGCTACGAGAACCGTTAAAACACGTCACCAGACTAAGAACTGGATAAGTTGAGATGTCTTATCCCGTTTTTACACCAAATCATCCTCTTCAATAAATTATAAAAAAATGTCAAGTATGCGTGAAGCCGATGTGTGCGTTCTTGCCGTTTGGAGCCAATAATTGGTTAAGAGCGGATTTGCTTACGGTCCGAATCCAAGGTTTGTAATGTAGGATGACCAATCCGAGCAGATCCAGGACTCCAGTGCTTTGGAAAGCAATACTCTACACAGTTCACGAATAGTGTACCTATGTACAAACGTACATATTGCTGAACATATTGAACATTTACCAGACGATGAAAACAAGAGAGGAAAAACGCAAATCCAAAAATGAAAAAGAAATGGTAAAAAATTAAAACAGACAAAAAGTGAGGAATGTGTCACATTTAATGTCCAGATTATAGTTGCAGTCAGGAAAACGATAATTGTAATTACAAGAAGGCTTGTTTCAAGAAAATATTGCAAAATATCTGTCTCTCTCCCCCCTCTCTTTCCTTTTCTCTCTTTCTCCCACCTGCTTCAGCTTTCTTTACAGTCCTACTTTCTCTATCTTCCTCTCTCCCTTCACATTGACTTAGATGTGATACACGTACTGTATTCGAAAGGATAATTGGTCGGACTGCTTTTGAACAGAGCGCCCCACCCCCGAGCGAAAGATGAGGCAATATAATCTTTTTTCGAGTTTTTTTTTCATTGATTATAATTTTTGGACTTGCCTATTGACAATTTTGATCCACACATTAGCGACTACCATTTACCAAAGTTTCAAGAGAACCGAACGCAAATAGAGAAAATTAACGATGTAGCATAGCGTCAATCTTACCGAATACTCCTGAGCATCTATGGTGCGGAATAGAGGCGTTATAACACATGAGTTTTAATAAGCGCGCGGCGATCATTTGATTGTACTTTGCCGGAATCCTCTACCTTTATGTTGCATTTTTGAAATTCTATTACCATTTTGTGTTTATAAAGCACCTAAATACGGTATGTGCACCAAGATTTAATACACATACCGTTTGGCGGAGGACAGTTTGGCGCCAGACAGTTCGGCGCATGGACACTTCGGCGCACGCACACTTCGGCGCCGAGACACTTAGGTGCAGACACACTCCGTCGAAAAGATTAGGGTGACAAATTAGGATGAAACCTTCAAAGATCTTTAAACAAAACGTTTTTATGGACCATTAGTATAATTTTTTGGGACATGCTACCCTATTATCAGAGAAACCTTTTTTATTTTTATGTACACACGTACACTCTAATTACACATGTTTCGCTTGGATTGGTTAAATTGCGTTATTCTAGTGCTTTTTGTATTTAAACACTGGACTTTAAGCACTGGACTATAAGCACTAACCAGTATCCATTTATAAGTGGTACCTACTGAGACAAAATTCCTGAAGTGAGTCACGTATTTATCAGTGGTACGATATTCAATGTTAATATCAATTTTCCTGTCATTTAATTGATTTTATATAATTTTAGATTTTTTTTAAGTTATTAAAGTTATTATCAAACATGATATCCTTATAAACAACAAGTGATTTATAATAAATAAATTAAGTTCTTATTACAAATTATTCCCTTATGCAGAGATTTGTAGATTTTTGATTTAATTCTTTTAGTAGCTTAAAAATTTTTTCTTAAATCTGGCAGTACATACGAGCTTTTGTAATTGGCAAATATTGAGTTTTTTTTCTCATCATACTGTATTTCATCGATCATACTGTATTTATTACCTGTAAGTAAGTACCTACAGATTTTGTTCATTACAATAATACTAGACAAATTCTCACACCGAAGTGTCACTGCGCCGAAGTGTCCTCGCGCCGAAGTGTCCTCGCGCCGAAGTGTCCCGCGCCGAAGTGTCCCGCGCCGAAGTGTCCCGCGCCGAAGTGTCCCGCGCCGAAGTGTCCCGCGCCGAGACGGCCGCGCCCAAATGTCCGGCTCCGGGGGTTCCTGTATCGTTGATACACCTGCTACAACGGTATGCTTTGATCACAATACGTTAACTTACTAATCCGAATCTATGGGAATTCCAACATTTAACGAACAATATTTTGTTTTTTCTAGCTAGTACAATTGCATATAATACTGGACACCTTTAGTTTCATATAAGTCCGCTCTCGAAATGAATTTACTCAAATTTCTAGTTTAAGAAGGTTTACCGTACCTGTGCAGTGTGCATGAAGTGGTTATTAGATAAAATTATAAGCTTTGATCCATTAGGTCTTTTATTCCCGTTCTTTAGTTTATTTCATGTACTATAACTTAATTAATGTTTCTTCCTTTTTGATCAAATTTAAATTTTAAATAGTGTCACCTAGGTCGAGCGATCCATATTCTGGTACTGTGATTGGGTACTGGGCAATAACTTTTTTGGTGTTAAAACACGCGTCAGGATATAATTGAAATTATCCTATCAAAGAAAAGCTTGGGTAGTCAGGTGACTTCCGCCCTGCTCAAAGCCGCAGGGGTCTTGGATTAGAACGCCCCCGCGAAAGTTGCTTGGATCGTTGTAAAAGTAGCATTACACATGTGTGTGGTGACATAAATTGTTGGTTTGATTGTGTGAATCTATCTCTTGACATGGAAAGTTAATAGGCATTAAATACATAAATTGGAACACATTGTTTAGAAAGAGCCGTTAGTCGTTCTGGAGTACGAGATTACCAAACTTTCAGAGTTTTCTTGTGTGAAAATCGATCATGGATCGCCATGTTAAAACCCTGTAATTTGAAGATATGTTTGCTTTATTAAAATAAATTCCTTCTGTAATGACCTATTCACTAAATCTAGTTAGCTCCCTTATTAAGACATAGTTACAAAGTTTAAGGTTTTTCTTTTTCTCCTGAAACATCCGAAGTTTTTACTTGGTACCGCCAATTTTTGCCTGATACCTTAATCTTACTTCTGGAATCGTCGAGTTTTAGGTGATGCCAAGTCATTAACCATGAGATTAATTGGGTCACGTGCTTTATGCCTTTCCTGCTATTGTAAAATCATCCTCAATTGACAACGTCTAATTTTGGATCTTGGCTTCTACTTGACTGCATCTATTGAAATAACTTCGACGAGGTAGGGGGTTCGTTTTGATGGGGTTCATAAATTCAAGTTTTATTTTTGGATAAATCACTACAGGGTGGACTATTAATACGAATTTACTTATGATTTGAAAGTGTCTAAACATATACATTCAAAGTGAAAATTCTATGAAAAGTAGTTTCTTTTAAACTATATTCTGGATGCAAATCCATACATGTAGAAACCAAATCGAGATCAGGACCTTCCGCTTTCCGGGCAGGTATTCTACCTCAGAACTAGTTAAGGTGATTAGCATCAGACTGCCAATATTTAACCGAGTAACCGAACCATATAATTGCAGATATACACGGTATTCTAGATATCTTTTGCTTCATTTAGTTCATGAATCGACAATTCGCCGACGACACATCAACTATCAAAGCTAACATAAATTTGTTCGGATAATTCTATAAGGAAAATTTTTAAATACATTTTCATCTTAAATTATAGTTTTTAAAATATTTATAATTATTGCCACTATAACGGTACTGAGATTTAAACAATTTTCATAAATAGTTTTGGTATCAAAATCTATCAATTTCCAACAAATGGTAATAAAGATCAAGTTACATTTTTATGCTAATTGATAAAAAAATAGTTTTATTTTTAATCTACTTGTTAGAACAATTAGTTTTTATTATATAAAGTTTTGTGTAAACACTGTTACTTTTTACTGTTGAAAATTCATTATACGTATGGTGGAAATATAAACTTTAACCTGGATTTTAAATTTCACGAAGGCCTTGCGTTACCACCATTTGGCTTATGATATATTAACTAGTTATTCTATATTGTCTTGTTTTTTTGTGTGTCGTATAACGTATGTCCTCTAAGAACTAGTGGATATCTGGATTTTGCGCAATTGAGGTCGCATTATCTCACTAAAACAGTACTCCGCTCTTGTGGAGAATTATCGTTAACTATTTATTTAATCATGAAATAAATAAAGCTTAGTAAAAGTTTCACAGTTTTATTAAAATACAACCTGACAATATTGTTTCGACAGCTATGCTGTCATTATCAAAGGTAATATAATTATAAACAAACACGTCGCTAAGGTAGATACAAAATAGGTAACTAGATAAAATAATAATAATCAGAATTAAATATCTAATACTTCCAGTAACGGAGAATTACTGAGCTCAAGTTGTTCATTCATTAAAGGTACCCTGAGTTTGTGTTTGTATATCTCAAAGGCTTCTAAAATGTCTAATTTGCGTTTGTTATTACAAAAATGTAGGAATTTAATATTATTTTTGACAGTTCTTTTGAGGTTATCAATGAATTTTTAATTCTTATTAATAGTATCCACTCTAACATCAATTTTACACTAGAAACAGAACAAAACAGGGCTATAAACTTTCTAGACTTAAATATCAAGATTAACTCACACAATCTATTTGAATTTTCCATATACAGAAAACCAACACAAAAAGACATAATACCAAATGAATCTTGTCACCATAATACACATAAAATAGCAGCCTACAGATCATTAGTACACAGAGCTTTAACTATTCCACTAACAAAATCAGATTTTAGCAAAGAGATATCAACCATTAAACAACTAGCACATGCAAATCATTACAATCCGAACATGATTGACACTTTAATTAAACAAAAAGATTATAGGTTACGTATCAAAAGAATATATCCCATTGACAATCAAACAGAAGACACAAATTACATATCTATACCATATTTTGGCAAAATATCAGCAAAAATTGCATATATACTAAGAAAAACCAACAATTATAAAATAACATTTAAAACCAACACTAACACTTTTTCATTTTTATTTAATGCTAAAGACAGAACACACGATATCATGAAATCGGGCATTTACCGTTTAAATTGTTCTTTTTGTAGTTCGGTATATATTGGGCAAACACTTGAAACACACACGAAATTTTGCAATAAGATATAAAGAACACGTACGTCATTACAAAAATAAACATCCTGAAAAATCTAATTACGCCAAACACCTTTTAGCACAAAATCACACAATGACTCCTCATAATAATATTAAATTCCTACATTTTTGTAATAACAAACTCAAATTAGACATTTTAGAAGCCTTTGAGATATACAAACACAAACTCAGGGTACCTTTAATGAATGAACAACTTAAGCTCAGTAATTCTCCGTTACTGGAAGTATTAGATATTTAATTCTGATTATTATTATTATTTTATCTAGATACCTATTTTTGTATCTACCTTAGCGACGTGTTTGTTTATAATTATATTACCTTTGATAATGACAGCATAGCTGTCGAAACAATATTGTCAGGTTATATTTTAATAAAACTGTGAAACTTTTACTAATCTTCATTTATTTCTTGATTATGGAGTTCCACAAAGTAAGGCTGGAAACAATAAACAATATTTATTTAATATTTAAAACGATTGTGCTGGCGCCCATATCCATAGTTCTTCAATCATGATACCTACGTCCTAAATTAATTTAATAGAGATTGAGTTATTGCGAATGCCGTTCGAGTTAAGCCGAGGTACGATTATCAAGCAGTTGTTAGTTCAGAAAATATCAGTTTATTTGTGAAAAAATCTTTGGTAACAAGCATTAGTAGGAATTTCTAAGGTGCCAAATATGATATTCATATGGGGCTTACGGTTCTGCCTTCTTAATCTCCATCCGAGAAGATAGAACATGTATTAATTTTTCTCGACTATGAGAAATTATCAGCTCGGTCGGGGATCGTGAATCACAGATTCTTATATTATGAGATGAAAATGCTACCTACGGATTCACCGATGTTTCTGATCAAAAGTAAGAGTAACAGTAAGTATTAGAATTCATCATTTCCAGGTTATACGATTAAAAATAATAATCCTCAAAATAACTGTTCTGGGGAAAAGACAGATATAAACACTAACACCTATCATAAATGTATTCCTATTTACGGCATGTATAAATAAGATATATGTATTGTGAATTAACAAACACACTTTCATTAGCTTCTGTATCATTAATTGAATACCAAATGAAAGAAACAAAAAGCCGTACTGACAGTGACAAATGTTACAATCATTTTCTTTAAATAAGATGCACCAGTGCATTTCTAATTTACTAGCATAACAGATATTTATTAATCATAAAATCTATATAAAACCATTACATATAATGTAAGTTAGAAAGTGTTGTTAACAAGTCGTATAAATCAAAAAAGGCTGAATTTTTTGTACGCTCCAGTTATAACAGTTATTATCAGCCACCTCACATAACGCATGGTACTATTACATGAGATGCCCACAGATTGCAAAGTTTGGAATAGTTTAATTTATTTGAAACGGTAGTTAAATAGCTTAATTAAATAACTTTTGAAAGAATTGGATATAATCAGTGTGAGAGAACCACAAATTCTTAAAAAGATTCTGAATACAATTATAATGGAGAACGGAGAGAAAGAAAAAGTAGAAGTAAGTCTCTAGCAAAATGGAGCTATACATTTTTATTAGAGAGACTATTATTAGAGAGTAAATAAAATTATTATACAATTTTATTGTTTAAACTCTCACTGATGGTTGTTATTATTATAATTTTGTGTACTCTTCTTTCAGCTATTTAACAAAACGTTTTCTATGCTTTGTTTAAAAATCTTTCGATTATTTTTTTATACCGGAAACGAGATCAGATTTCCACTCACATCAACGCTATGTGCACGACTACCATAACAAGACAATCATACTGCATTTCAATATTATACAAATCAGCTGTCGGTGCTTTCAAGATAACGAGTTGAATGACAGCAGTTATCCATGACGGATGAGAACGTCGATCAGTGTTGGTAAACTGGGCACACCTATACCGCTAGCATTCAACCTTAAGATATGCATAATAACATACAATTGCCTGCTGGACAATATTCTGTAGTATAGTATATTACATACCGACAAAACATGTCATGCACGTAAGCGCCATCCTTATTTGGGATGTGGAGGATCAAGGATAATTTAAAAGCAGATGGCCTCGCTATAAAACACAGCAGCTAATTGCCATAACATCTCTTGAGTTAAAGGAAATGTTTTTTTTTGCTTAACCTCATTTATTATTTATATTCCCATAACTCAATAAACGTAATATCTAATCTTTTTATAGTATCTATATATTATATGTATTATGATAAATGCAGTTGTTGGAATGTGTTCTAGTTAAACAAAAGTCGGTGATAAGTGAGAATATAAATTACAAAATGGAGAAATCAGTATCTAGCTTTGATATCTTCAAGTTCATCTGCGACTAAAAGTATGATATAACTTCTTTAGTAATTATGTTTTTAGAGTAAATGATTCTTTTAAAAGATTCCGGTTTGTAGAACAACTAGACGACTCGCGGTTGATTACTACCATTAATCTGTCAACTAAGCTAGGCTATAGCATAGAGGCGCCGAGGGAAAAAGGGCGAGAAATCACAGTCACCAATATAGAAAAACACAGGATATTAGATATTATGGTTAAATGAAGTATAAATTGCAGTGAATAATAGATATTATAATAATAATAATAATAATAATAATAATAAACCACACAACAACAAAAACAGCAGTAAAAAAAGAGTTCGAAAGAAGATTAGAGTTACTGATGAAAACAGGACTAAATGGGAAAAATCTAACAAAAGCAATCAACACCTACGCCATCCCCGTTTTAACATACACTTTCGGCATCGTTAAGTGGTCCGCTACAGACCTAAGCAATTTAGACCGCACTATCAGAACCACACTAACGAAATACAGATTTCACCACCCTAAGTCATCTGTCCAACGTATAAATCTTCCAAGACACAAAGGAGGACGCGGTATAGTCAATATAACTGGGTTACACAATAAACAAGTAGAGTTGGTCTACGATTTCTTTAAAAACAAATCAATCGTATCAGAACTACATCGGGCAGTAGTACAAGCCGACCATGGTTACACACCCATCAACCTCGCAACCGAAACACGAGAATACAACCGTTACTCAGTCACCCAACAAATAGAAATCTGGCAGCAGAAGAATTTACATGGAAAATATCCCACACAAATACAACAAGAACAAGTACACACCCAACAGTCACTTAAATGGCTCACTACGGGTACTCTTTTCCCAGAAACAGAAGGGTTTATCGTAGCACTACAGGACCAGGTTGTAGCAACGAAATATTACCTGAAACATATCATCAAGGATAGTAGGATTACAAGCGATAGATGTAGAAAATGTAAACAGCAACCTGAAACACTTGAACACATACTTAACGGATGCACACTCCTGACACAAACACGCTACAAACATAGACACGACTCAGTAGGGAAAGTGATACATAACAGCTTAATAGTAAAATATGGACTATCTGAACACAACATTCCATATTATAAATACGAACCCAGCCCCGTAGTAGAAAATGAAAATGTAAAACTCTATTGGGATAGAAGTATTCTAACGGACACCCCAATAACAAATAACCGTCCAGATACCATAATTATAAACAAATTGGAAAAGACTGCCTTTATAATCGACTACGCCGTGCCTCTTCCAAACAATATTGAAAAAACCTACCGGGAAAAAATAAATAAATATAGAGAAATTGCTATATACCTAAAAAATATATACCAACTACAAACAATCCAAATAGTGCCCGTAATCATTTCATCATTAGGAATTGTACCAAAAAGTACGGTAGAGGCGATCGAAATACTCGGGCTACCAAACTACACTATCGAGATAGCTCAAAAGGCAACACTAATAGCAAGTGCCTCTATAGTTAGGGAAACGCTCAATATCGTATAATGATACGACAGAAGGAAAAGACCTGTATGCCTGGACACAGCCCCGCATACAGGCCGAATACAACCCTAAAAGGTGAAAACACAAAATAATAATAATAATAATAATAATAATAATAATTACTACAACCCATAACCTAAACCAAGGCCTCAGAAGCTATAAGCTTGTGCGGGAGGGAGGGGGCGATTATTATTATTATGTAGGCCCAATGTGCGGCTGCAGCCGACTTACAGATGGAACAGCACAAATCCCACATTTCTGTATCAGCTAAGGAAAACTGCAGAAAACCTTAACCAGATCTGCCAGCGCCCGGAGTCGAACCCGGACCGCTTGGGTGAAAGTCCAGCACGCCAGACATTACACTACCAAGGTTGTTATGTTTGGCTATATCATCAATAAACCCTAGTTTAGCAAATCCCACCAAACCTTTTATGCATTTCCGGTGAACATTCGAGATTGACGGCGGAATGTATGACGCTTCGACAGCTAAACGAAGCACAATACACGAGAATAAAGCTTTAAATAATTGGTTAAAAAACACCCATCAGAACATAAAATTTTCCAACTTGGCACAGAAAAGTGGTTTCATGGTCAGAAGTTCATTCCCGGGTTATCAGGTTCCCTAGTGCAAGCTGAAGTCTGCCGTCTCAATTACCTAAGAAACAAGGATACTGCGATGAAAGTTTATTTTAACAAAAATACTAAAACAACAGTACAACAAAACGCTGCCAATGGCCAACGCGGTTTTTACAAACAGATTAAAGATTTTTATGTTGCACTTACTGTGGCCCACGCACCGCTAAGAGAGTGTCGCCGTCGAAGCCAACAGGTCCTCGTTTATCATTTAGGAGAATCTCGAGTCAAAAATTATATGGGGCTCTTTTATAGGGGGATCATCAAGCTATAATAACAATAATTTTCCTAATATTTTTAATTAATTATTTCAAATTGAAGTCGTTCACATCTTTATATGAAATAGCGAATAAGGCCGGTTTTTCGAACCTTGATCAAGCAAATTCACCAATTCAGGAACAAGGCCAGACAAATTCACAATGCCAGAAACAAGAACCAGCAGCACAAGAAAATTCACCAATTCACAAGAACCCTCAGCTCAGCCCACCCACTGATCTCACAACTCCAGTACCAGTTAAACAGAAGACAGAAGATCCCACAACCGCACTGTTGATTAAACGGAAATGCTAGATGCGGTTGCATTTTTTTAACGTGAAGTACTGAGTTGCAGCAGCATCTAGCATTTCCGTTTAATCAACAGTGCAGTTGTGGGATCAGGAGGCATCGCGAGCTTGCGCTGGCGTTCGGTGACCCCGCAATCAACGCCTTCAGGTGTTATAGAAGACATTCCCAATCACTGCTTAAAGTGGGATTTTTCAACCACTTCTTCAAAACAACACTAAATAAATAAAAGGAAAATTAGAAAGGACTAAAGTAAAAAGGTCAAAAACTTTTCTTTCTGAAAAGCCTGGGTCCGTGCACTGTGTCACTAAAACAAAGCAAATAAAGTTAGAATACAAACTCAGTTCGTTCACGCTGACTTACATTTATTGATCTTGCTCATTAAATAAATTATAATAAAATTATATTTTCCTCGCTAGAAATGCACTTAACTAATATAATTGTTTATAATGTGAGTGCCTGTAATACGAACCTTGCATTTCAGTACGCTGTTTTCATAGCAAAGATTGCTGCCTTTATGTCAGGTTTTCTTTTCGTTGGAGTGCACTTTTTAACTTAAACTTTGTAAAGTGCAGTGGCGCCTGCTGTAAGTAGACGAATAATTAATAATTAGCAGTATTTTTCTATTATTACTTACAACGACGATTGTTATGCAAGGTACAACATGTTCCCTGAAAAAGTGCAATCTTTTTATTGAAACTAATAGACTAATTAAATCATGATAATGATAGTGATAGTGATAGTCATAGTGATAGCGACTGCTATATCGATAACGACCATGATATTGATAATGATACAAATAGAAAAAAAATCTTGAAATGGAAAATACCACTAACTGGAAAACAGAGAACCCTGAAGCTCTTCACTACCATTGCTGCCATGGCTAAAGAGATTTACTAGCGCACATAAACTCTTCAGGCAGATACTGCATGGTCTACGTTCTTTTCTCTGATTTTCTAACATATATCTTCTAGAGGTGCGACTTAGGAAAAGAATTATACGAATCTGTTCCGACATTCAACGAAGCCATATCCGATCCGAACCTATATCCCAAACCCAATCGAAATATCCAAACTGAATTTTATTTGATATCCACTTTTTATCTGACATTCGATTTGTATCCGATATTTGGATTTTATCAGATAGCCGAATTTTTCAAAATATCCGAGTTTTATCCAATATCCGATTTTTATCTGACATACAAAAATAGTAACGTGTATCTGTTCCATTCGAATTTCTGCCTGATCTTTGTTTCTTCCGATTCGCTTCTCACTTTCCGTACATCATGATTTATTCCAAGAAATTACGTGAAGTAGTTCTCGATGTTTTCAAGTTGAAACAATGTTTAAAATGAATAAAACTTCATCTTTTAATTTCGCACATTCAAACTCAACCAATATTTTCAAATAGTCTGTCGGCTGACAGATAGCTTTCGAATCGGATAACTTTCGGATAATTGAATCTTTCAGAGAATCGGATATCGAACCTGTATTAGACGAATCGGATACGAATTTCGGGTATAAAAAACTATCGATCGATATCATGTATATCGGTAGCGTATAAATTAATGACGTCTCTGATTAACAAGATTTTTAAATACTGACAAATAATAAGATAATTGAAATTAAACAAACGAGATACATTGGAGGTTTACTGTTTAGATTGTGAGAAGCAACTTATCATCGACACTGTCGATGTACTAAAACAGCTCAGTCAAAAAAATAAAACTTGCATGTCTGCTACATAGACTATGTAGCAAGTCATGCGACTTATGCTAGTACCGTATAACTGGCTCCGTGGTATTAGTACTACATATATTTGCCAAGTAGTGTCACAAACGGAATTATTATCAAATGAAATCCTTTTTGTAACATTTCAACCTGCATTCATTTAGTACAAATATTATCAAGGGTACTGCAATTAACTTTCCACACGCGCGCACACGAGTATGCATCTCATTAGAAGTAATTTATACAGTCTGCATATCCTTGGAAATAATATATGCAGTTTGCATCTCATTAGAAATAATATATACAGCATGCATCTCATTATGCATTCTCATCCTACTCAATTTATTCATTTATACAATAACGCTTCCGCGATATTCATGAGGATGCAGTATAAAACCAGCTTGCTTGAGCCATTCAATTGAGTCAGTGAAGATGGCTTGAACATTACATCTACAAGCAAGCTGGCGAGTACCTTTTAACGTCTAATGCTTAGTCTGCTTAGTTGAGTGGGTTGTGCTACAACCCTCTCTGCTTGGTTATGGGGAAATTGTGACCAGGTTTCCTCACGCTTAGTTGTAATCTAGGAATATCTAGAATCTAGCATCTTGGGATGGCGATTAACTGATTTCCTAGTGCTTAGTTTGTAGACCTAGTGCTAGAGCAGGGTTGGTTCCGACCACACTTAAGATTATGTTAGCTTTAGGTGGACATGTACGTCCTCACACTGTATAACCATTATGTATGTGACCCTTTGTACTCTCTTTATTGTTGTTAGTATATAGTTGTTTTCCATGTCTTGTGATTACTTTTCTCTCTACCTCTGACTACGTCCTCCAGTCACGAAAACCCCACGTGACAATAGACTAACTTTGTTAACATCTCATCGCAGACCTGGCGAGTTAACTTGATGTTCAACAACGGCCACATACTTACGCGAAGATTAAAAGAGGCAAATTCTAGAAGGACATTCTTAGGCCTGTATAGTTCTGTTTAACGCTAAATTTTTTCTATACTCGATTTAATAGCACAAAACCCGACATACAAAGTGTACAAAACTCACACACCTTCTATACGTAGATATTGTAATGAACGGAATTAAACCCTATACGCCGCCGTCGAACATTCGAGAGCTCGCGTGAGAGGTGTATGACGCATCGACGGCCGGCCGCGGCGTGCTGGAGATTTCTAGTGCATTTTACATACTTCCGTGTGCGTACATAGAGGGCCGCCGCGCAAACAAGAGTAGTCATTAGTCAACCGGTGAATTTAAATACGCGTGTCGTGTAATTAGTACGAGATAAATGTTGTATTATAAATAAATAATCCAGTTTAAGTTTGTTAAAAGTTAGTTTGTAATTGTGTATGTAATTAGTGTTAGTAATAATAGTTCATTTGTTAATAGACGATTAAACAGCAATTTTAGCATTTTAAACAGCAAAGTGGCAGACCTAAGGAGGGAAGTGAAGGAACGAGACTTGGAAATTATTGGAAACAAAAGCGTGTTAATGAATCGGCTAAAAGAATGGTTTCTAGAACATAACGAAGACCCCGAAATTTATCGCATTGAAATACCTGGGGCGGCAATCGACATTAATTTGTTGTTAAGTAAATTGGAAGAAAATTGTAGAATGTTAAGGGAAGAAGTACTTGAAAAGTCCAAAGAAAATTCTAGAATGATAAAGGAAGAATTACTGGAGAATTCCAGAAAATCCGAAGAAAATTCTAGAAGGCTAAAGGAAGAATTGTTGGGAAAGCCCGATGAAAATTGTAGAATGCTAAAGGAAAAATTACTGGGAAATTCCAGGATACTTAAAGAAGAATTGCTGCAAAATATCAAAGCGTTCGAAGACAAAGTTTTCGAAGAATTGTTGGAAAGCTTCAGCGCGATAGGACTATTAGAAATTAAATTGGCGGAACAGGGTAGCGTGATAAAGATGCTAGAAGAGATAATCGGCCAAATGCAGTAACCACTAACAACTAAGACTGTTACTTCTACCGTAATGGAACAAGAATAAAACCTGTTCTGGGACTGAACAGACTAGCAGAGGGGGGCAGTGTAATGAACGAGATTAACCCCTATACGCCGCCGCCGAATATTCGAGAGCTTCCGCGCAAGGAAGAGTAGTCATTAGTCAACCGGTGAATTTGAATACGCGCGTCGTGTAATTAGTACGAGATAAATGTTAGAAATAAATGTTGTATTTTATAAATAAATAATCTGTAAATAATCCAGTTTAAGTTTTTCAATGGTTAGTTTACAACTGTGTATGTAATTAGTGTTAGTAATAATATTTCTTTCGTTAATAGACGATTAAACAGCATTTTTAGTATTATTTAAAAAGAACGCAACAATATGTAGATGGTCTTGAACTGTACGTTGAATTAAGGAAATCAACCAAACCTTTATCAGTTTAGTACTATCAAGCCTAGTGAAAACAAATCTATGACGTTCGATCTAAATAAATACTCCGTTGTCACTATAAACAAAGGTAAACTTACTAATAATTAAAAACCAATTGAAGCCATTCAACCGCTTAATGAAGAGGAAATTCATAATAGAGGTGGATTGTCCAAAGCACTCTGACACAAAGATTTCCGCATAAATATAAGGCGATTAATAGTTGGGCAGTTCAACACTCACATACTCTTTTGGGCTAGTTAAATCGAGTGAAACAGATTCAAAAGCCTTAGAAAGGCTTACACATCGCCTATGCAGGTGCTGCTTTTGGCGAGTACTGTAGTGATTTAACATGCCTTGGATAAGATTTAATAAGACATTAATTCTCTCCTCTCCAACATTATAATAATAAAGCTTTTAACGAACAAATTGTCTTTTAATCAATCCAAACCTCAATGCAGTACAGCAAATACTACATGTGGTGACATGCCGACGTGATATAAAATTCTCAAGACTTCCTGCCAAAAATTTGCCCATACTTCAAGATACCTTTACGTTTTTGGAGCGCTAAAGATAAATAGTATACAATAATCAGAAAATGTTCAAGAGAAATTAAGCTATCCAATGCAGAAGTAAATGATAGGGCTAAATACATTTACAAATGAAAGAATGAAACACTTCGCTCATACTTGTACAATGAAGTTGCAAACATCCAAGATTTACAAGAAAGTTTATTTTTTTAACACTTTTTAGGCATTCCTAGACCGTAAAAGAGTAGATGTCTGAGATATGTTTCTGCATTGGACTTCTAAAATTTCAAATCCTGAACTTGAAATCTGAAATGGGAACCATGAAACTCTGAAACTTGGAAAGTCTGAGATTGAGATCACTGTAGTTTGATGCTTTGACAAGCTAAATTACTGAAACTTGACATTTTTGAACTATAAAATTTTGAAATTCTCAAGTGTCCGCATTGCTTTGAAACTTCAAAACCTAGTGTCCAGTAGAAGGACATTTTAGTGCTTTGCTCTACTAATGCTTGAGACTTGCAATGTTTAAAGCTTGTAATATTAAAAGCGTTCAATATTTGATGCCAAAACTATGAAACTGCGACACCATCAAAAAGCTTTTCGGTACATAGAAATTTCGAAATTCTGAAACTGAAGATATTCTAAGCTTCAGACTTTAGGCACTTTTTCAGAGCAGAGTTTCAAAAACTTTGAGCTACTGAAGGGGCTTATTTTTTGCCTTAGTTGCTAACTTCTGTGATACTCATAATCTCATTGAAACCTAAAATGTTTGATTATTTCAAATATAAAATTCTAAATGGTCAAAAGAGTAACTTCTGTATGAATTTCACTATATCGGTCTATCCATCTAAGCAACAAATCTTTGAGTTGCCAATGTGGGCCGATTGACAACGGACTGTTGATTATTGAGATTGAGAGCCTAAAATTTCCGATATAATTTCGGGCGCAAAAAATAATTCTTAATCGGAATGAACAATTATTCGAATAGGTAATCTATACTGAATTCCAATATGAAACAAGAATTATTTGGTGATTAATAACTATACTAGCTGCATCTCAAGAATGAATGGAAAGCATAATTTTGCAAAAGTTTGAAGAATTGGATTGAATATACTTTTTATATAATTGCTCAAATGAAATAGTCCATGCGTTTACGTTTTGTGTCTATTTTTGGTAAATGATTCATTTAAATTAAGTCAATCTAGACATCTTTAATTTTTGCTGTGACTGTTATGAGTAAGTATCAATTTTCAAGTTCATTGAACAAAGAGCCTTCAATTAGTTATAATTTTTTATAATTACATAATTATTCTTTTATTAAATATATAAGTTATCATCATTAAAAAATTTAAGCAGCCGTAATAATGTGTACTTGTACGCCGGAAAATCCGGACCTCGCCTAAAGAACCGAAGGTTGTTCATGCAATGGCTGCGCCCAAATTTCATATACGTAATTGTGTCACATCCATCTATAAAGAGCATATAATAGTGAATCATGTTAGACGGTAAGTCGCAAAATTGAATGCATAAATAATAAGATTTGAGGAACTCCTTCGTTGGTTACTTCTAAAGCAATACCATAATTGATTGAGTGTTTCATTAGCTCCAGACAGCTTTCTTCTAAGTAATGAAAAGCTGCACCCTGATGTCGTTATTGTTAACTATTATGAGAACAATTATTGGGAAATGTATCGTATATTAGATAAGCGTTAAAAGTTATTTGCTATGTTATTACCAGGTTCATTTGTCAGATAAGTTTCAATTTGTTTTTGAATATGTTAAGGATTGGTTAAATAAATTGTCTGCAAGTGTGTTAGTAAGACATTCTTTATTTTTAGATATATGTATATATGTATGTATGTATGTATGTAAGTATACAATTGATCCAACGGATCTATAAACCACATCTATAACATAAGGCATTGTGTATGTGTGTTAACTAATAGTGAACCCCCCTGTAATTTAACTACTTTTATTGCTAAACTATGCACTTACAATATATACCAGGTGCCCCATGCCATGTTTTCACCCTTATAGAATCATTATTTATGAATCGACTTAAATGAAAATTAAAAAGGTTGAAATACAGCATGAAAACGAGTTTTTAGTTGCATATATCAACATTGACGAACTTTTTTACCGATTAAGTGACATCAACTTTTTATTCTAAATGGAACACGCTGTATATGTTTACATATTTCGATTGCAGGAATCATTCTGAGTACGTACCTATATGTGTCATTTATCATTTTTTGTTTCCACGGTTCCCTAAAGATGTACTACTTATTACCTATTGAATCTAAGAGGGCTATGCTCTTGTTGCTGGACTAATCGAGTAGTAGCACTAGAAAAGTGCGAATTTGCCCCTATTTTCTTTTTCGCCATTATACAACATTTTAATTATTCAATGCAGTGTTACTTTATTACAAATCCAACAATATCGAACATTCCATAATTATCTGTAGGTGCATTTTGCCTGTAATCTATCACAAAATCTCCAAACTTGATAACTTGATAGTTAGCTATTAAAACAAAACATTTAGTTAAATGTTTTTTTTACTAAGAACGGTTGGGGGTTAATGTCTGATTAGGCGTCCTTGGTAACCGCATAATAAGTGTGAGGACATGGCATGGAACCCCGCTATATCAATATTCGATTAACTCTATATTTTAACTGTGTCTCCTAACCACACATGTATTTGACTAATTGCCTTAAATAAACTTAAAATTAATATGTCAATATCTCTTAATAAATGCAACTTGTAAACACAGACATACAGGGTGTAACTAATACAACCAATAATCTCGCAATGGGGGCAGCTGTAATCATTTAGAACAGTAATGGGCACGGTAGGGGCCCCTTACGCGGCTGCTACTCTCAGTCCTCGCTGGCCGCTAGTAGCGGTCTCCAAGGTAGGCGTAACAGCGATCTAAACTAACCAATCACACGTAAGCGCGCGGCGGGCTTATAATAATTCAATAAAATAATAAGTTCACATAATTATGAAGATTAGAAATATATCACAGAGGTTTTCATAAGCGTAAATTTCATATAATACTTCATTTTATAATTAGATAATTATCAAATTACATTTCCAAATAATTCCCAAAGAAAACAATTTTATTTATGTATAAACAATTTATATGTAAACAATTTAAGTTAATTTAAAACGCTTAAAAACAGAATTAAAAAAAAACAGAACAATAGTTAGTATGTTTGAATTAAAATAGCGCGCGTCGCGCGGACACTCCGTCCCCCCGTCAGAGTGGGGGTACTAGCCGGGCAGTTTCGTGCACACTGGGCACGAAATGCCCATCATTGATTTAGAACATATCTTCCTTATCAACACGAGTTCGCTTCCTGCTAGTTTTCGAGAAATATCGAATTTCAAATTTTAAGTACGCCCCTGCTGCGGGCAACAAGCAAAAAAAACGTAAAAAGTAATTTACAAATTTAAATATTTAAAAATGCAAATTTAATTTGATTTTAAGGCTGGCAAATTGAATGATCTGGTATAAGAGTATACAAGACTACTAGAAACAATTAGAGACAGAAACATGGATTATTACATCAGTAATGTCTGTTGATCAGATTCCCAATTTATGTTCAATAACTTGTATTGTATAATAACTGTAATTAACATTGCCAAACCAATGAAGTAAATACATACTTGTGCGTAGTATAAGGCGATGTTATATTTAACGACAATCACGGAAATATGTTTATGTGGTTGTAGAAACCGATTGCTTAACGTGCCAATCTGACAGCACGGTAAAGTGTACTGAGGCTTTATCGACGAAAAAAGTCTTCTCACCGGTTCCGGGGATCGAACCCGGGCCGCCTGAGTAAGAGTTTAACTCTTTATCGTGCGGCCACCCATTTCAGGGAACATAAATATCTAGATATATTTAGGACGTCGTTGTTGCAACCTTTCAAGTACTTGTTTGCAACAGGTGCCGAATTTATGCGGAAGAGGTATTCTTGTTATCAGGTACTTCATTTACGATAAAAGTTACAAGTCTAGTGGAATCTCGTTTCTAGTTTTACTCTCACGACGCCATCACTGCCCGGTACCCGATACTGTGTTGTTGCTTTGTTCAAGAGGTTCATTTAATCCATCGATACTAAACAAACGGTTCTAATCCAATTCTTGGTTTATATCGAAATCTTTCATTTATATCAGTGACTTCAGCATCTTTCATGTTACCTAATTGAGCAAAATGATGTGCTAAATGATTAGCAACGTCTTGTTGATGGTTTATATTGGGTATCAAGGTGGTAGCTTGACCAACATCAGTAGGGGTGAACACAGTGGAAACGTTTTTCAGCAAATAACACTTTATGTTTTTACTACATTTCTTGTTGTCGCTTCTATTACGGTCTGCTGTAGGTCAGTGTAAGTAATGAAATCCAAAGTCGCATACCTAAACCATAAATACAAGAAATGAGTCATCACAAATCACCTGGGCGACAGCGGGTTGCTTTCAACGCATTATTGTATTCCATCTCTCTCTATTGTGTAACAAATATATGAAAATAAAAAAGTAAACAATAGAGAGATAAAGATGGAATGCACTAAAGTGTTGAGAGTTCCCCGCTGTTGCCCAGGTGATTTGTGATGGCTCATTTCTTGTATTTATGGTTTAGGTATAGATAAACATGGAGTGCAGAACGTCAAATCTATGACGCTAAGCCGTTTACTGAGTATACGAGGTGAATTGGGTTGCCATTATTCAGCAGATACATATCTATCCTGTTAATTAAATCCTCAAAAGCTCTGTCCTGACAATCATTTTTCAATCACAAGTACTAAGCGATATCTTACTATAAGGTATACTTTCTTTTATAACTATGGCAACATCTCCACGAGTGCTTTTTCCATCTTTTCGTAGTAGGATGTAGTTTTTAATTTATACCAAACTTGTACGAATGAAATTTCCCACGGAATGAAATCTGGCTTTAGGCACGTATTCATCAAGATTCCTCTTAACATTAGTCAAAAAATAAACAAAATGTTGACTTGCAGGCAAACATAAAATTGGGTACAAACGAATCTGATCTATTCTATGATTTTATTTTATATAAATAACTCCTTACGAGGTGCCAACTGCTTACCCTAATGGGTAAGCTTTAGTAACTAACGCACTTTTAAAACACTGCTGTTCTTACGTATTTCTTGTAAATTGTTGAAAGAAACTCCTTACTGTGAGCGCATCTTTGACGATTCAATTATTGTGAAGTCGCCACTTGTTGCTTTTGTTGAAATACGAAAAAAGAATTCAAGCTCGGATCCTCACCTCTCTCTCTTACATCGCGTAGTTCAACAGGGTTTGGGTCATCCAGCGCTAGGTAGCACTGGCTATCTCCATAGAAAAAATGTACCGAGACACATGAATGAATGAATGAAAACACAATGCATGTACTTTAA
Source organism: Agrypnus murinus (assembly GCA_929113105.1). NCBI lineage: Eukaryota > Metazoa > Arthropoda > Insecta > Coleoptera > Elateridae > Agrypnus > Agrypnus murinus. Next base: position 32,100,712 of record OV816031.1, read on the forward strand.
GAGTAAGAATAGATACTGCATTAATTCTCGTAGAATTTCAAAAGAACTCTGAAGTATTAATTCTCATTGGGTTTAGCAGTTTTTATCGGTACGAATATTGAGTTAATTAGCTCTTTGCACCTTTTTCTAATAAAATAAAATAAAATATAGAAATGTATTCACTTTTATTATTGGCTATGTATGTTGTAACATTGAGTGGTTAGATTAATATAGCACCCTTACAACTGTAGGAAAAGATTGCTAGTTTACCCTTCTCGGGAGAAGACTCCGGCTTTGACTACTACACGTCCAGGACACCCTTCCGGGGACAACCTCGTGCGGCCTGCATTGACGACGAATTGTCCCGTGTTCCAGCAACTGAGTTTAAACGTAATTGTCGAATTAGTATGGTTATTTGTGAAGCGAATCTTTAGAAATTTTTGTATTGTGGGTCTAGTTAGAGACCAGTGATTGTGAAGAGAGCTTTTCGGAAGTTCGGTGTTGCATTGTAGGTCTATGTAGGGACCAGTTTTGTGAAGAGATTTTGTACGATAATCTGCTGCAGGTTTTCCATATTATGGCAGTCGAATTACTAAACCGTGCGAAGTAGTGCACTTCGAGAATATGGAGAATTTGTCCTGGCTGGGTTGTGCCGCTTATTGTGTGTAAGTGTTCTTTAAGAAAATGTATTTAAATTATTAGATATTGTGAATACGCGGAAACTTCCACGTTTTAATATTAATGAGTTTTCACCGATTTTTTTCTTTAAAGCATAGCTAATAAACATTTAAACAACATTTCAAATCAATATTTAGGACGCAGTTCAAGCTCAAAACAAATTTATAATAATGAAATCAAAATTAATACTGAAGATTATTGCAACGTTCAATCAGTTTTTAATGCAAATCTTTCAGCATTCAGCTGCTCGTTCTCGCAACGTTTTTTTTAGTGTTAGTGGTATTTTGTTTGTGTGATCATTGAGTTTGTATTTTAGTGCGTTAAGTATTTGTGTATAAGGTTAGGGTGAAATAAAGAATTGGAAGGAGTAAGAGAAATAAAGGATTAATGTCATACATACATTATGTAAAAGTAACTGTTTTTTTGAAATTCCCTTTGTTGATAACGAAAATTTGGGTTGATTTTTAGAGAAGAAATTTAATTGAGAATGTATTTAGAATGGGATCCCAAATTAAGTTATAATGTAGAAGATAATAATGCGAGTAGGTTTATATGATCTTCAACTGTTGCTTTATAAGAGTTGCGCACAACGTTCACCTCAATGTGGAGAGTTACCGCTAATGTAAATTTCGGATTTGTTACATATAGAAGATGCGTGACCAAACGATTGACACTTAAGTTACCCTTTTGGGTATTAACGGTAAGGGTATGGTCAGGCGTAACAATGAATTCATCATTTTGTGTGCTTCTTATTTCTTTTTACTTTAATAACACCTTCATGTTTCAGGCCCTGTTTGATTTCTTTCAGACTGCAATTAAGAAAAGCTCGATAGCAAACTACAAGAATATACACCTTAATATCAAATTCGTCAAAGCGAGTGATCTTCAACAGTTGCTGTGATTCGGCATTAAATACTGTCTCGAGCGCACATTGCATTATTTTGACCATCTTTGCATGACTATAGGTTTAATAACTTCAATTTGGAATATTTTAGGAATTGTGTAGTTGTTTATACTATCTATTGGAACTATGTAGTTTCATTACTTCTAAGTAACTTTTAAAGTATTTGGAAGTGTAGCAGTAACTTGCTCGAGTTTTTAAAACTTTAAAGTAGTACTGAAAGTTCCTGCCACCTGCGTGGAACCATTGTTTAACCCTTTAAAGTAACGGAACCTTGCAGTAGTATTGAAAGTAAAACTTACGTTTTGCTACTCAGACGAATCATTTTAAAGTAATTTTTCGTAAACTACTTCATCTCCATATTTACTTGTAAAATGTTGGAGGCCATTAATCAATTTGCAACTTCAATAAAAATAGCCAAACATTGGTGCCAAATTGTGCATTAGGAATTGTTATGTATGTAAACAGAAGTTGGCAACATTTATTTGTAGTGATGTAACTAACCAATCCTGGCCCGTCCGTCAGTACCACTTGAGTTGGCTTGGAGGACACACATCTTCTACAGTGTATGCATTGTGTATGTAATGCTCCCTGCTCACTTAATATTAATAAAGTTAATTAATGACAATAATTGAGTATCTTTTATTTAAACACATAGAAGAACATAACAGGAATAATATAAAAATGGTTTTTATTATGTGTATCAACTTATAAGTATTTTTGTCATATTTCATTAAAGACATTTTTTATTAAAAAATAATTTAAAGAAGACGCGTTGTTATTTTCCGACCTGTCATCATCACATTGAACAGAAAAGTTGCAATGATTTATAATTTTGGTTTACTGAAATGACAGAATAATCAAACAATTCATCGCCCTTTGTATTATTAAGTACGTATTACAAATAAAATAGTAATCCATTTTGTGACACGATCACAGCATTAGTATAGAAAAAGATAGAATATTTGTTAAGTTGCAAGAGTAAGAGAGAGTAACCACGCGACACGATGTGTCGAAGAGAAAAGAAGTTCCACGAAAGTAGCGCTTACTACGCCGCCACGTATCTGCTACCGAAAGATTTTTCCCCATTTTGGTTCCAGGCACGTAACGAAACCGTAGCAATTACGTGCTTGTGACTATCGGCAAAAACTTAATAGTTCCTTCCACTGGTAGTTGCTGGTACGTACCGATGACTAAAAATGCTGCTTGGATTGTGTCAGTTTTTGTCTAGTCTGTCCAATTCAAATATGCTCCTTTTATACACAAATGTTTATAAATTCCAGACAGTTTATAAATGACGTTAGAGTAGGCTGTTGCTAGACCTTGTTTTTTGTTTTTTTTTCAAATAATATTTTATTTAGAGGCAATTAAAATGTTTTCAATAATTCTTTTTTCTGTTTAGTAATTGTGGTTTAAACGAAAACGTTACCTTGATACGGTACCACTCGCAAAACATTTCTCTCTTTTGTATCAATACAAAACGGTGTCATTTTGTTTATAGCTGTAAATATAAAGGTTTTTATAAAATTAATCTAATTATATAGAGCGGCGCATACAGAAGAATTAAAAAATACTAATTTTTTTAATTAATAGGATTTATTCTTTTGGAATTGAATTTTCTTTTGAAGTATTATCCTTGAAAGTCTGAGATTTTAAATAAAATTACAAATTATCACCTATTTATATTTTGTTAATAACATAGTTCACTTTTACATTTTCCCTGTTCCTTTTCTTCCGTCAAATAGCTTTTGATATTTTTTATTGAGAAGCCCTTGAAGTATAATAATAGCACCACCATTTATCTCCTAGTGACTAGACAAGAAATGTTAAATTAACTTCTTCGCACTTTTTTCTTTCCTTTTGTTCAAAGTCCTTGCATTGTTATCTTTTTTGTGTACTAACTTATTTGCATCTGTTGCAAATACAGTAGGTACGAAATGTTTAAACAAACTCAACTATTATTTACATTGCCCATTCTTGTTCTACAAACTGAATTTTCTCATGATAAATCTTCCTAGACAAAATTTCCCGTTGACCACATAAAACATTTATAATCCTCAAATTAGCACCTTTTATACAAAAAAAATAAGATCTACGCAAAGGAAGTAAAGCAACAAAGCACATGACCGTATATTAAGAAGAAATAGCTATCCCGAGTTTGACCTTTGCACTGTCATGGGAATTTTTCATTTTTGTTCTACTTTATAGGCAAAACGGCAACGTATCTAACGGTAAACGCTTCCTTTTCAATTGTTAATTTTCTATGTGCCTACACATGTAAGTTGGCTTATTTGGCCAAACAGTACAACACGAGATATATTAGAACTATTATTATTCATTAATTTTTAATATCAACAAGAATTATGTATGGACCCTTTATCACGTGAAAAGAGGTGGAGATAAAATATAAAAAAAAAACTCATTAATTAAAATGAAAAACTTGTTTTTTATGTGTAGAGCATTTAATTATGAAAAGTGACAGTGAAACTCAATTAACTTAACGCATTTTAACAATGCTGCCCTGGACCTACATAGGCATAATATTTTCATACTTTAAAAAGCTCAGGATATATAAAGTCCCTAATATAAAAACCTGCAAGATTAGAATTTTTAATCAATTTATTGATTCGTGTACTACAACTTGTATGTTTATTCTAATATATACACAGATCCGCATACAACATCTAGATATCAATATCGATAATTGGATTGTACTATTATTATTGATCATCTTACCACCTAAGTAGTAGCTTTTTGCTGACCGATACACCCACCTAGAAACAACATTTATAATGTCATTGAACATATAACAGTAAAATATATTAGCAATTATTTAAAGCTATTTGCTTGGTGAAGCATTTTGCACGTGTAGGTGAAACTTCAACATTGCCATTTTTGCAATTTGAATAGGCATTTTGATGACAGTACTAATTGTTAAAGATTCTTCTTCTATTAAGGAATATCATTATACCACGCAAATTCCACTTTAACACATCTTATTAAATATTTAAATGTAAAGTGGTTGAATTCTACCACAGCAATTCCAATAAATCTAAACAAACCTAATAATCTTTGATTGATTGACTGGTTGACAATTATATCGATCATGAGACTACAAAGAGATATGCGCGGAAGATTAAATTTTATTTATAATTTCTTTAATCTCCTGTCCTTTTTAATTGGAAATTATATTTGAATGTACCTTCTCATTGTTATGTTTTATTTAGGATCAATTGAATGGAAGCTTTGGTATCAATATACTATATAGATACGTTTACTTTTAAAAACAAACCTTTAGACCAAAAATTTAGTTAGACTTTATATGTCATACGGTAAAACTTTTATATTTTTAAAGTTTTTAGATTTTTAAAACCATAAATTGAAAATATTTATTTGCATACACTCAAGAAATCCTGTCTACTTGGAGTGCCCCCTTGGTTCGCAGCATGTTAACTTTTGAAACTACTCACGCTTACAGAAGTGTGCAGCACTTAGTCACGGCTAAATATCTCTCAGATTCCGTCCGATGGGCCTCGGAAGTCGCTCGTGAATCCGGCTATACCTATTGTTATATTTCTCACTACTGATTAAGCTTCAATAGTGATATCTTGTTAGCCTGTTTGTGTGTAAATCTATTAATGGTGGATTTTCTGAACATTTTGGTGCTGGATTATTTACTTATTTTAATTGCCACTGCATATTTCGTTTTACCAATAACACAGTTGAAGATTTATTCAGATATGTTCTGATTGGTCTAAACATTATTACTTCTTATTGGCGATTAGACCGTATATTTTTATGTACTACACACCACCATTGCGCCAATAAAATTTAAATTATTGTTATTAGTGTTGTTTTTTTCCAGCCTTACTTTGTGGAACTCCACAATTATGAAATAAATAAAGATTAATAAGAAGTTTCATAGTTTTTATTAAATTATAATCTAACAATAGTGTTTCAACAATATAAACAAACACGTCGCTAAGGTAAATACAGAAAATAGGTAACTACATATAGATAAAAAGATAAAAATAATCAGAATTAAATATCTAACACTTCCAGTAGTGGAGAATTAATGAGCTCAATCTATTCATTCATTAAAATCTAATTTTCGATTGTTATTACAAAAATGTAGGAATTTAATATTATTTTGAGGAGTCATTGTGTGATTTTGTTCTAAAAGGTGTTTGGTATAATTAGATTTTTCAGGATGTTTATTTTTGTAATGACGTACGTGTTCTTTATTTCTTATGTCAAAATTTCGAAGTGTTTGCCCAATATATATATCGAACTACAAAATAAACAATTTCAACGGAAAATGTCCGATTTCATAATATCATGTGTTTTGTCTTTAGCATTAAATAAAAATGAAAAAGTGTTGGTGTTGGTTTTAAAGGCTATTTTATAATTAATAGATTTTCTTAGTATATGTACAACTTTTTCTGATATTTTGCCAAATTATGGTATACATATTGCTGTGATTTCAGCACTGGTAATTGGGTGTGTCGTTTGGGTTGCTTATAAATTTAGGGGTTTAGATTGAACTTGCCCAAATATTATAAAAAATAAATTAATTGTTGCTTAATAGGTAAAGGATACACTTTACATCACTTGATAATAATAAGTAGATCTTAAAAGGATTTTCCACTTAAAAATTAAAAAATTATTTTGACAAGTTACGATTTGCATATCGTTGGGTCGTTGGACTTTGTTTTTCATAATTGAAGCCATTGTAAGGTGTAGTTTCACCTGGAAATTATAAAACGCATAGATGGAAGGTGTATGCAAGCAATCACCACTACACTCACAATCTTTGTTGTTAAATTTCAAGCAAATCCCATGCTGGTTTAACGATTCACCTAAATCCATGATAAATGTATAATTTTCATTAACCTATGAATTTGCAGCCAAAATGTCTTGCTGCAATATTCTTAATTAAATTCTAAAGCACCTTTAGCAATAGAATTTTCAAGTGGGCAGCTCTATATAGAGAAGGTTTAGCCTGTTGAAGTTTATAATTTGTATCGTTTCAACCTTACCTGGTAATAGGTGAAATTTTGTAAATATTTAAAGTTTTGGTGCCAAAATTGTTGTAAATATTGTGTGATGGAATATGTGGATTCAGTTAATTATTAAAAAAGGAGGGAATAAGGTGTGAAAATGTATTTATCTATAATATTATAAAGCCATGTATTGTCAGGAAATTCAAGATGGTTGCCATTGAATCCTGGAGTAAAATTTGCTTTTTGTTAGACATGCAATATACCAAAATGTAGGGAAAATTATCCTCTTTCCAATTATGTAATTTGTTTAAACATTTAATTTGGTTTTTTAACAACATTTTGGTTATGTAGTTCTTATTAGGTTAGATGTTCAATTGTTTCTAGTTACTTACCAAATTTTTGTTGGTGGATAAATGACGATCGTCATTTGTTTTACAAGAAAACATAAAAGCCGATCGAAAATCTGGTTACTTGCTTGTTGATTCTCATATAAAGCAGAAGCCATGTTGGATTGTTAAAATTTTGAGGTTATGTGTGACAGATTTTACGTCAATGAGATGTCAAAAAAGTGAGGTTATGACAAATGTCATACAAATTGAATTAATTTTTTTTAAAGTGTTTAATAATGAAAATAACATTGAACAATTAAAGTGATTTAAATAAAAAGTAAAGTGAAGTGTTAATTTGGTGTTTGGACTATTTATGTATCAGAAGAAAATTTTTTTGAAAACGTTTTATAACTTTATTTCTGGATGAAAGCAAATTATAACTGGATGTAATAAGAATTTTTGGAAAATAGACAATTGATGTATGTACTCACGTATTGGAGGTAAATTGTTCAATATTTAATAGTTGTAATAAATTACAAAAGAAGACCTACAAGAACAATTATGGAAATGCGTGTTCACCAATGCTACAAATAAGCAGGTAAATTTACAAAGAACTGCCAAATAATAATAATGTGTGCAATAATCCAAGAATGGAGCAAAATTTTTGAATTTAAAAATTTATTTTCAAAATTTAACTTTGTTTTTATTTCGTTTCCTTTTTTTTAATTATAATTTAAGATTGTGGGATTGATCAAATAAAAATCAAGCAAGACAAAGAACATTAACACTGTCTCTTGATTCTTATTTTGTTAAATCAAATTGGCACCAATAATTAAATGAATCCATTTTAGATAATAAGGATTTTTTTGTTTTCGTTTATCTTTTCATCTTTTTATGTGTTTATTAATAAAAAAAATTTTAAAAGCAGATTCATTTGTGTATTTTTCTTGTTTTGTGTCCATTAATAGAATTTCGCAGGTAAAAGTTGAACAATATTTTATTTTTTGTCAAAGAGCGACCCGCCTGAAATTTTCTCATGTAATTTTCTTGAGCTTGTCTTTGGATTTTAAAATCATAGCCGGAGCAAATTTTCTTTTCATCGCAAAGGTAAGTGGTGTTTGTTTCTGTACAACTTTTCAGTTTGCCTTGATACACTAAACATAAGTGAAGTAAATGTTGGTCAAGTGTTGTAAGGTGTATACTAGTACAGCATATATCACTATAAAATTTAATGTGATGTTTATTTAAACATTAATATACCATAGCAATATGATTTGTGTCTTCTTTTTGATTGTCAATGGGATATATTCTTTTGATAGCTAACCTATAACCTTTTTGTTTAACTAAAGTGTCAATCATGTTCGGATTGTTATCACGTGGGGTTTTCGTGACTGGGGGTCGTAGTCAGAGGTAGAAGGGATAGAAAACACAAGGCATAGAAACAACTATCTACTAATAAAGTAATAAAATACAAAGGTATTACACATGGTGGTTATATAGTTTTGAGGACGTACAGGTCCTCCTAATTCTAACAATAAACTTCAGGGCGATCGGAACCACCTTATCTACCACTAGATCTACAAACTAAGCGTATACACATAGGGAGCCTTGGCACAACTCCTTATGTACTAACCAGAACTAAACGAGAGAGAGCCTTAGCACAACCCTCTCATAACTAAGCAGAACTAAGCGTAGTGAAGGGTATGGTAATCAAAGTCCCTTGACCCCAGCTTCCAACTCTACATCATAAATAATAAAAAGTTCACTTACCCGCTTGTTTGGATGTGGCTTCTTCGAGTCATGGCATTGACTGAATTCTAAGCCTAAAGCAAGCTGTTTATATACGGTTCAACGCGGAAGAGATCAGCATAATAGTGAGAAGTCGTAGTTCCAAGTTTGGATCCAAGGAAGCTCATGCTTCCTGGTTGCAAGCTCGTGGGTTGGAGCGGAAATTCTTTGAAGGAATGCGCAGCTGCTTGACTAGCGTAGGCCGCTTGACTGCCTATGGACGAACGTGGGTTGTTCAGCATAGATGAGAGCAACCTTAGTAGATAAAATGCATTGGAATGGCCAGACGTGGGTGACGCGACAGCAGCTGTAGTTGCATTTCTTCGAATGAGTGTGCAGCTGTTTAAGAGTCGTAGGCGACGAGACCGCGGCTGCTTGACTAACGTGGGCAACTGAGTGTAGCCTTGCACGATATTTGTCACTAACTGAATGCAAGATGTAGAACTTATAAAAATATTCGAGTCGAAATAATTCAGTTAGTGACATGATTTACATGTGCTAGTTGTTTAAAGGTTGATATCTCTTTACTAAACATATGTGTTAGTATAATTCCACTGTATAGATTAGTCAATCTATTTGCGTTTTATCAGTCGCGGTCAGAACATACCAAAAACATGTTGCTAGTTGCTTTAATGTGCGCGTATGAACATGATGACGATATAAATATATTCCATTGTCGCAGCCCTGGGTTTGACGTATGGCGCGACCGTCACTGTGTTTTATTTATATTCAAAACCAGACTTATTTTGTTACTCTTCGTTTGAAAGTTCTACTAGACCGATTTACGTAATTCCTTATCACGAATTGCTGAAAGGAGTACGTGGTAAAGCACGAAAAAGTGGAATAGGAACTAATGTACTGTACACAGACAAAATGACCGACAAAGTTTAGAAAGTTGGTATAGTAAGCATTTATGATATAAATATGAATTCAATCTAAAATTTTATACCGAGAAGAGGTGGTTGAGTGAGTGATGGATTTCGAGAGGGCTGAATAATTAGAGAAGGGTGCAAGGTAATGGGTTGGCCGAGAGTAGGAAGCAAGTCGGGGGGAGGGGTTGTTGGGTGAGTCAAGGGTGTTTGTTAAATAATGCATTTAGGAGTTCATCTAACAATGCTAGGCTTAACATTTTCAACTGGTTTTGTTTGGTTGCGTTGATTTAAATAATCATTCATGCAAATCAGAAATTTGTAAACACAACAACGAACGTGATTGAAAGAAGACCTTCAATAAATTAGTCTTTTGACCGTCACGTTTTGACGGAGATTTCCTACTAGTTATTTATGTATCGATCATTGATTATATACTATAGCTTTACTTATGTCCTCGTCTGGGTGTATCCATTCACTTAACAATTTATTTTCATTACTATGGACTGCAGTCCATTTTAACAGCAGCACGCATCTGCAGTTCTTATAAACTGTCCGTCTGTAGTCTTATATAGTGGAAATGCACCGCCAGTTACAAGAACTCTGTCCAGGGTAGACTGTTGGGTGAGTTGAGTAGCTTTTCAGATATCATTGACAATCCCAAGTCCGGATAAAAGATTAGGGGATAACTGGCAAGGCTAACAACCTACCAGCGAAACTATAATGGCTCAAGGTGTCAAAAATATGGAAAACCGGACGGATCTGGCGAGAACGAACCAGGCGAGAAAAGAGAACACGAGATGGAAAAAGTGCGGTTTATTACGAATTGGTACGTGGAATGTTTGATCATAAAACGCTAAAGATCAAGAAATTTTGATCGAACTATAAAACAGCAGAATAGACATATGTGCTATTTCCGAAAACGAATGGAAGATGAATTATATCTTACGATCAATACACATTAATATACCATAGAATTGTCAAACATATGCATAAGAGGAAAATAGAGACGGCATAATACTCTATATAAATTAGGCTATATATATATTGTGAATAGCTTATAAAGCTTTTATTAAACAATTTTATAGATAAACTATAAAAATTCACCAGTCTTTCATATAAGAATGAAATTTCTATAATGTTTGTTTTATCACATAAATGATGATAATATTTTTCCCGTAATTTTTTTATTGTAGAGATTCCAACCTCTTTTTTAATATATGTGATTTTAAAAAATAATTTTATAATGTGATATATTGATATATTGATACCAAAATATCAATAACATTAAATGTTCAGATCGATTTTTCTCAGAATTTTTGTTATGCAACCTTATGATTTATTTGCATGATCATAAAGGGAAGAGAATGCACTATCGGATCCCACTACTAAAAATCTATATTGTCATTTAAATTTTTTGTGATGACGTCATAACTAACAAACATTTACAAAGTTCAGATCGATTTTTCTCAGAATTTTTGTTATGCAACCTTATGATTTATTTGCATGATCATAAAGGGAAGAAAAACCACTATCGGATTCCACTAGAAAAAATCTATATTGTCATTTAAATTTTTTCATGATGACGTCATAACTTAGAAACAAATGAAAGTCGGGTGGTGAATCGCAGATAATAATGTGTATTTTTAAAAAACAAAACCGACGTGTTTCAGTGTTTAAAAAAAACCGGTTGAGTTCGCTTTTTTTTTAATATTCCATACTTTAATCCCACCCTGTATGTTAACCATCTTAGATATAAGATGTAAGAGTTCTCTACCAGGCATATATCGGCAGATACTTATAGGAAGCGTCCATAATTCAGCTCTAGCAGAAGTGCTACGATTAACAATTGTTAAAGCTAATAAATACAACACTATTAGGGTTCAAACTAATCGCTCATATTATAACTTCATTCGAACTCAAAGAACTCGCAATAAATACTGACTACTCCTTTCTTAATGTATTTGCTATCTTATATAGAATCTTTTATGTAAGTACAGGTGACTTAATATGGTTAAGTAATGTATGATTAATAATAATGAATAATAGCTTAAATAACTAACAACAAAAAAAGATTATTAAAAGTTTCGCAGTTTTATTATATATACATACAAAAAGTTAATGAATTTATTAATAAAGAAAATTTAGAAACTTTAAACAAAAACCCAACCACAAAATTCCAAAAAGAAATAAAACAAGGTTTAGAAAACTGCAATATCTGCTTTTCAGAATTAGAAAAGCAACAAATCATTAATAAAAACCCACAAATACCTAAACTATATGGACTAGTCAAAACACATAAACAGAATATGCCAATAAGACCAGTTGTATCATACATCAATGCACCTAATCACATTTTATCCAAAAAACTGAACCAGATTATTAACACGATAGGTTACAAATCGAAATACTATGTTAGAAATTCATTAGAATTAGTAGATAAGCTGCAAAACATACATCTTCCACCACATTCAAAACTTGTTAGTTTTGATATTTGCAACATGTTCTCCAGAATACCCCCACAAGAATGTATTCCTTTATTAGATAGTTTCTTGATCAATAGTAATATAGAATTAGTTAAAAGGTTAGAGTTAATTCGATTATTTGACCTTTGTATAAGTCAAAATTATTTCACTTTTAATAACATAATTTATTTACAAAAGGATGGTTTACCTATGGGTAATTCTCTAAGTCCTCTATTAGCTAACATATTTATGGACAAGTTTGAAGATCGAATATTTGAATTAAACCTCTCTAAACACATTATCTTCTGGTTTCGTTATGTTGATGACATTTTAGCTTGTTTTGACAGTTCTTTTGAGGTTATCAATGAATTTTTAATTCTTATAAACAGTATCCACCCTAATATAAAATTTACACTAGAAACAGAACAAAACAGGGCTATAAACTTTCTAGACTTAAATATCAAGATTAACGCAGACAATCTATTTGAATTTTCCATATACAGAAAACCAACACAAACAGACATAACAATACCAAATGAATCTCGTCACCATAATACACATAAAATAGCAACCTACAGATCATTAGTACACAGAGCTTTAACTATTCCACTAACAAAATCAGATTTTAGCAAAGAGATATCAACCATTAAACAACTAGCACATTAAAATCATTACAATCCGAACATGATCGACACTTTAATTAAACAAAAAGATAATAGGTTAGCTATCAAAAGAATATATCCCATTGACAATCAAACAGAAGACACAAATTACATATCTATACCATATTTTGACAAAATATCAGAAAAAATTGCACATATACTAAGAAAAACCAACAATTATAAAATAACATTTAAAACCAACACTAACACTTTTTTATTTTTATTTAATGCTAAAGACAGAACACATGATATCATGAAATCGGGCATTTACCGTTTAAATTGTTCTTTTTGTAGTTCGGTATATATTGGACAAACACTTCGAAATTTTGACATAAGATATAAAGAACACGTACGTCATTACAAAAATAAACATCCTGAAAAATCGAATTACGCCAAACACCTTTTAGAACAAAATGACACAATGACACCTCAAAATAATATTAAATTCCTACATTTTTGTAATAACAAACGCAAATTAGACATTTTAGAAGCCTTTGAGATATACAAACACAAACTCAGGGTACCTTTAATGAATGAACAACTTGAGCTCAGTAATTCTCCGTTACTGGAAGTATTAGATATTTAATTCTGATTATTATTATTATTTTATATAGTTACCTATTTTTGTATCTACCTTAGCGACGTGTTTGTTTATAATTATATTACCTTTGATAATGACAGCATAGCTGTCGAAACAATATTGTCAGGTTGTATTTTAATAAAACTGTGAAACTTTTAATAATCTTTATTTATTTCATAATATTCTTTGTCTGTAAGATATTACTAAAAGTCCTTACTTAGTCTTGATAATTAGTATTTCTTAATAGGTAGTTTAAACTGATGATGCTCATACAATATAACGTTTTTAATTATGGTTGTAGTAGATAAGTAAATAATTTAATTGAAATGTATAATAGCTAAACAAAATAAAAGTGTATAAACCATATTTGTGTGTTTTATTTACATCTCTTATCAAATTACATATAAGCAATGTGTATTATCTGTCAAGCGAAAGTAGATGGCTACCAGCAGAAGGTTCTCGCAGCTGATGAACAATAATTATAACCCTTCAATTTTAAAATACATTCTTTCGGTTAATCTATTACCTTTTTAATCTAATCAGTCGCGTAAATATTTAGGATGTGATAAAATCTCGTTGGCTAGCAGATGAATAAACGTAGAAAGCTTGATTAGAATACTACGATCTTGATCACATGGTTAGTCAGATGTGAGTGTAGAAGTATAATCATTTTCGGTTGCAATGGGGTCCTGCTTCTGGGGCGAAGCTCTAGAGTGCCGTGATGTCTTCATTATAAAATCACTCGGATGACTGCATCAATCATAATGTAATATGTAGAGTTAATGCATATACGTAGCGACGTCACGCGTTGAGGTCATACGATAGACCGCGGATGACCTTGAAATTGACCAAAAATTACTACTTTGGACCTTAGCGATTTCCCATGTTAATTTCCATAAGGATTGTGCTAGAATCCGTGTTGCATATCTACTTTCGCCGCTGTATATATGGATAACTTTGGCAACTTAACTGGATGAATACTGGTTTCACCTTTACTTTCAGCTTACTACTTAAGATTTAAAGTAAACCGTAGCTACTTATTTGTGTAATGGTTACATTTAATTTTTTTAACGTCCGGGTGTTCCATTCCCGTCTTGAGACACGAATTGAAGTACGATCAATTGTCGCGCAACTGCTAGTGCAATTGCTACCATATTACTCACTGGTGGGATCCATTCTCTACTAGCTCTCCAGGTTTGTAACGGAGCGATAAACGTGCTCACCCGTCGGCGCCCTCACCAAGGAGACGGCACATCGGCATTGCGCTTCGGATTTTTCCCAACATATTCTCAACCATGGTTGTGATCATGTTAGGACCACTGCCTGACCGAATCCAACCTCAAATGTGTCGAGACTTGGTTTTGAATGGTTTTTCCACCGCGATCTCCCAGTTATAGGCCTGGAATGTCCTTGACAGTGCTTCGTTTATAAGTCTACACATTCTAGACTCCCGTATGTACCCGTTAAGATGAAGTTTTCTTAAGTGTGAGGGGCTATGTTTTCGCTTCACGACCCTTTATGCGTAAAGATTCTAGAGCTACTTCAAATCACAAGACTTCTGCAGTTAAGTCATATGGTGATCCGAATCGCTTCCGAAACACAATTAGTTACAATTTACCCCTTCCAACTGGGATACACCTCACTTACAGCAATAAAAGTCTTGTCCTAGGTATGAATCTAATCCACCACACTGGTCCTCATGTTAGTAGAGCTGCCGCTGCAACGTTCATGAGTAATCGTCGAGTTACACTTGCCTGTAACTCTACCACACATAACCTGACATTGAGTAATCCGTTGCCCAGATAGCTGGGATCGGATAGGTCGGCACCAGTTCTATGTATATGAATACTTAGTGCACAGCCACACATGTACCGGAGATGTGTGACCGTTCACTTACACTCGCGCTGATCTCTGCATGATTTCGTGACACCGGAGTAACACTGCACTGTTAGTTTATTAAACAATAATAAATAAATGCAAAAAAAAAGGATTTTTGTTTCAGACTTTTGCTGGGCCATAAACGCAACTGATTATATTATTTTGTTAAATATTTCAAATAGATTAAAAATCTATTCCAAAAATAAATGGTGAACTTCCGGGCGAATACAATATTCAAAAACAATAATATAAAATAATATTTATTCAAAAATAAAATAAAATAAAATGAGATGAAAAATGACGATTCTAGAATAAAGAAAACTTCATTATAATCAAGCCAAAGATAGTAAATTACAATAATTAAACTTTTCCTACTTTTAAAGATGTTCAACCTATTAGGGGTTGGTAATAACCTAAACATCTCATTAAAAACAATTTGACAGCGTGATCTATCTCATTTAATTTATTTTATTTCTGAATTAATTTTTGTTTTTGAATATTGCAATCTCCCGAAATTTGATCTTCTGTATTGTGGAATTGGTTTTTAATTTATTTGAAATGTTTAACAGAATAATCATAAATTGTATTTATTAGCCAGAAAAGTTCGAAAATAAAAATAATGTTTGCATTTTTTTATTAAGCAATAATCGTCGCGTAGGAAGTAGTACGATGTGTATTCCGATGTCATAAACTGTCACGAAATCATGTAGCGGTCAACGTCAGTGTATAAATGGAGTGAGAATAGACTGCGTGCCTTCTTTATTCTACATAAAGCGTTTCTAATATATTTCACTCTCGTACATGAATTCAGTTTAATAAATATTTTTGATTATTATAACGAAAGGAAAAAATTACAGTAAACTTCGGGAAAAATATTTTTAAGGGGTAGGAAGGAATGGAAAGGCAGAAACGAAAAGGTGGTAATGTTCTAAATATGTCTTGTTTTCATGACAAACAATATCTTTGGTTAAATATATTATTTTGCATTTAGTTATTAATAGAGTATTAATAACGCATTAACTTAAATATTATTAACTTAATAGAGTATTTAGTTAGTATTAAGTTTTTTTACTGTTACATCAACTACTTGTCTGTGTTTTATTTAATGGTACCGATGTTGAGTAGAAACCTTTTATATTACTAAAAACTCATGGCACACGGTTTTTTCTGTTTTAACTGAATTTACAAATCAAATAAAAAGTAATTACACATGAAAAAATAAAATTTGTTTAAGTTTAAAAGTTTTTTGAATAGTAATTAATGAATATTAATAAATAATTGATTTATCTATATAAATATTTAATTGCATTAATAATGTGTGTCGTGTTTCAGTTACACTTTTTAGTTGATGACACTCTAAGTGAATAGATATCTCGGACTATATCTCACTATATCTCGGACCTTAAATTACAGTCTCAATTCAGAAAATTCATTACACCCATATGACATATATAATACTTTTTGAGTTACCAACTGAACTTTGATGTAAAATAAACAAATTTGATTGACAACTACCTGAAAGTTAAAGGCGATAATACGTACCTCACAAGCCTTGGCTCATATAAATAAATCAGTATTTAGTATAAACCAGATGCTGGTCAAGTTTTTGAAGATTACTACTATTTTGCTTATTGTTTGACTTGACTTTATTATTATAATGTCCATCTTTGCTCTATTTGCTACTAGTCTCTGCTAACTAGCCCTGAATTATGTTACCACGTGATTGGATATCCGAAGTGGAGAAAGGTGTCCAGTATTGTCACGTGGGGGTTTCGTGACTGGAGGACGTAGTTAGAGGTAGAATGAAATCAAACACAAGTTGTAAAAAACAACTATATACTAAAGACAATAAAGAGAGTACAAAAGGTTAACATACATGTTGAGTACATATTGTGAGGACGTACATGTCCTCCTAAACTAATACAATACAGGGGAGGTCGGAACTAACCCTGTTCTAGCACTAAATCTACTAACTAAGCGTAGGAGCTAGTCTCCTAGTAATTATAACTAAGCCGGGAAGCCTGGACACAGCTCCCCATAATTTCGCAGAGAGTGGGCGATTAAGCGCCGCCTACTCAACTAAGCACTAAGCATAAAATAATTGGAAGGTATTCACCAGCTTGCTTGTTGTGTTCGACCCATGGTCACTGACTGGTTTGAATAGCTCAAGCAAGCTGGTTATATACTGCTGGACGAGGAAGTAATTAGTATCGTAGTGGGAATCAGTAGGCAGAAGTACTCAGTAAGCAACTAAGGAAGTTCATGCTTCCTGGCAGCAGGCTTGTGGGTAGATTGCATGCGCGCTGCCGGTGCC
Organism: Agrypnus murinus; assembly: GCA_929113105.1. Lineage (NCBI taxonomy): Eukaryota > Metazoa > Arthropoda > Insecta > Coleoptera > Elateridae > Agrypnus > Agrypnus murinus. The sequence continues at coordinate 32,118,158 of OV816031.1, forward strand.
TGGCACGAATCTGCAGCTGTGCGGAAGTGTTGGTAAATTCTCTCGAAGGAATGTGCACCTGCTTGCAAATCGTGTAGGTTGCCACGCATGTACGGAGTAAGTAGGCGACCAAGTTGCATGCCAACGAATACAATGGTGGGCGAACCGAGAAGCTTCGGAGAAGACCTCGCAGGTGTCCGCGCACATGTCGGTTGCGAGACTGCAGCTGCTAACTAGCGTGGGTAACTGAATGTGGCCTTGCACGCTATATTGTACAAACGGAAGAGAAGTTGCGTTTTGTATAAAATATTTAATTGTAAATATTTCCGTTTGTGACAGTATCACAAAATAATAATGGATTATCTATGTTTCAATAAATTATTTAAGTTTTCAATTAAAATCAAGTCTTCGTTTATGGTTTTAGAATTGAAGTAATCTGTTTTGGAAGATAATTTTAAGTATAGCAAATTAAAATATTCAAAAATCATCAGATGTAAGTTTAATCTATTGATCCATCAACTCCGACAGCTTAGATTGAAATTTAATACAAGAATCATCAATTTCAAAAATATGAGCCCATAGGTGTACCTACTTGAGTATTATTGATTGTCTTTTATATGTCATTTCCAATTCCATTTTTTGCAAAAAAGTCGGGACTAATCGTGATTGTCATTATGAATCCATCACGGACCATTAAAACGCGGTGTTTATGAATTATATGTTTGATTATTCTATTCAAAATTGTCCTTGTGCTGTATATGATCGTAATCTTTTATCATTATAACCCTGAACGAACATTTAAAAATACTATCACGAATCTGTTGAACAACAGAAAGCTGCAAAGCAGATCACACAATTAATAAGAACATAACAATGGTGATTTTTTGGTTTCAGTTCTTTTGTGGTGCGATTTATTTCTTTAAAACAGCTGCCGTAAGTATTTGCTAAGAATATCTTTCTTTATCAGGAATTTGTAGGAAATATGTAGAGAAAATTCTTTATCAAGAATTGTCAAGATTCATTATTCATCTAGAATCTTCTCTGCTAGTATAAAGAATTGGCTCATGGTATAATTGCGGCATTGCTTGCGTCAAGTAATCTATGCTTACTTTACTAATCATGTATGTTCCTTCAAGGGAACAATCAAGTATGAATCACAAATTTAAATGAAGGAATTAATATGTTGAGTATGACTACAAACAATAACAAAACCTTTGTGTGAGATTAAGATTAAAAAATTAACTTAAATCAACCGCCTTTTAGGTAGATAAATTACTTTTACTGAGGTTGTTAGCTAAACCCTAAATTACAGTTACTTCAATTTAATTAAGATTTCCGTTTTGTTGATGTAAATTTAAATACCGATTTTCTTTTATTTAAAACGACAAGTATCCCCTCGTTGATGATCCATTGACTACATATAAAAATGTTATTAATGGAAGTATTCGATATCTACGTATACCAAATTTAATTTAAATTGTCTTTAGACATTACACTTGGTATACTTAAAGGTACCTAATATCACCTTTCTTTGTAGTACCATCAGAACGATTACAATGTTGCGCTGAAAATAATGGAGATAAGCTCTTTCAACAAAAGTTACATGAGCTCACTCGAAGCACGATTATCATGGTACAATCGAACCCAAAGAGTAATTAATGTTAATTGTACAATAATTAAAGAAATAACTCAACGCATGAACGTAAGTTATCTTTAAGTAAACATCCAATTTTTTCTATTCGTTAAGTAATCTTTCAGGCAAACGTGCAAACTTACAAGTTTATGCCAAATGCTAACGAGTATCGCTTTTTTCCTATAACGATGCATCTAGATATGGATATTCTACTAGAATCCAGTGTTTTTGGAATGATGGAATTTATGAAGAAATATTCAAACGTAAGAACTTTGCGTTTCAAAAAGGTATGGAAATCCAAAAATCCTGAGTTCATCTTGACACATTTCTTTTAATATTTTTCACAATTATGGGAAAATTCTACCAAAATATGATTCTATGTGCATGTAAATCGTTAAGTCTACTCGCTTCGCTTCTCTAATGCACTCGCTTAGTTTAAGTATTTAATTTAATTTGTTGTGAAAATAATTAAGGCCATCATTACAATTAATTGATTAACTACAAGCACGCTATCGGACAGTATGCAACCAAGTTAGCAATTAACTACAACTCACAATCGTTTGCTATGGGCTTCAACGCGTTCAGGCAAGTTTCGACATACTTTCGGAAGCGTTACTCGCATTCGCATTCAGTCAGCCGAGATCACAACCAAGCTGAGCGCGCTACTAATCATAGCTTTAACCTAAAATACAAATCAGGGAAAAAAAGCTCTACGTCATCAATAGTTTTTTTGAGGTTATTATGTCATATGTAAACAAATGTTTGATCATAAAAAGTATATATAAATACATAGTTTATTGAAAATGAATTTAAGCTACAGCAATTATCATAGTATACTGCAGGAATGTACTAATATAAAATAATATTTTCCGTGTCCTTGTGAAAAACACAAACGATTACAAATTTGTCGTTATGTTGTGTGTTTCTGCTTATTTTCATAAACATGTTTCTATGTTCTTTTTACTTTTCAATGGCCTTAGTTATCTCACTTTGTCTTAGCTTAGTACATCTTAGTACTAAGACGATCTGTGGTAAAAAGAATACACCTAGTAGGAGACTAGCTAAGATATATTGTCCATACCTTTATGCGAATGATTCTGATACACCAGACAGAGATAGAATATATATTGTGCATTTGTTTACAGGGGTTTTACTATGTGCGTAATGGAGTATATGATTTCACTAACTTTCCTCCACTTATACCAAGAGGTAATTACAAAGTTGTGGCAAAAGTAGATATGAATAAAGAATTTATAGTGGAGTTTTATATTATTGGTGAAGTTACTGATACCAAGGTATTGTAATTGAAAATTTTCAAACATTAACAAATAAATTTTAGATTGCGGCATACCTATGTAGTTTTTGTATTTAATAAACATAAACCATTGATTATAAGTAGTTGTAGCAATAATATTGATTCATATAAGCACTGAAGAATCGCAGGGCGTAGTAGTAAGTAGTAGAGGCCTAGCAGTAACCATATTGATAAATCCTGTTGTACTAGCCCAGAAAAAACTACTCCCCAGGATATGGTCTGAAAAATTTCAGACTTATTACAACAGCTAATGGATGAACCTAGCTATGCTTGCCAGATATTTTTGTGATCAGAGAATTAAACATAAATTCTTAAATATATCAAGTCTAACCTCCATGGACTCATTAGGCCACGTGGTTCTCTCTGCAATAAGGAAGTAAGATCGTAGACTCCTTGTCAACGCAATGTTTGACACGATAGAAATCTCCATTGGGGGATTCCCTGAATTCCTGAAATTCAGCTAAATTCTAGCAGGGTCGGCCAAATGATTATAGCAATCGGTACCGTGAGGTAAGAGAGATGTTCCGCCATCCCGACTGCTAGCCCAAAAATAAATATCTAACAGTGAACAACACACAAGGTGCATCTGAAATATCTTGGCAAATCTTCACTAATTCCGAGGTGCTCAACACGAAAATAAAAAAAGCTCTAGATTAGTTTTTGTTTAAAAAAGACCGAGATACTTAGTTGCGTATAAATAACTTAGTCCGCATTGAAGTATCATTTTAAAACGCTGTATGTCAATATCCTACGACTATATCGCCCACAGGAACTATCACATCATGGTCTGATGTAATGCAGTCGAATCATGGCGTGGATTTACGATAGTCTGGTTCCGGTGGAGACAACTCGTTTGGTGATCATTGTGAATCGTTTGGTGAATAGCCTATAAATTTTTTATTATACAATTTTATAGATAAACTATAAAATTCATCTTTTTTTTAATATAAGAATAAAATTATATAATGTTTGTTTTATCACATAAGTGATGATGATATTTATCTCTTAATTATTTTATTATAGAGACATATTGTTTAACATTGTATGTGATTTTACATAAATAAATAACTTTAATGTTTTTGTTGAGTGATAACAAAACTTCCAAAGGATTGTATAGGGAAGTTACTTTTGCTCCTTTTGAAAACATTATTATAACGGTTGCACTCTCACTTTACTCTGCTTTTAAAAGATAACTACACTTATTCTCACTTGAATAAATATGTAGCCATTTCTACTTCCTCTTTTAACTTAAAAAAGTCTGAAATTTCTCTGAAATGTATGAACGTTTAATTTAATTTGCAAAGAAAAAAAAATCTTAATACAAAAATTATATATTTTCAATTCAATAATTTAATTTAATTAATCCCAAAATAGTTAAGTTGCTTTGATTTGAAGATTAATAATTTAAAAAAAACCTTAATTTCAAATAAAATAAACTATAAAAAAAATATTTTTAAGAATTATTGTTTATAATTTTTGTTTATTTTTGATATCATATTTTTTAAACTAATAAAAAATAACTAATATGAGAAACTCACGGTTTTATTTTAATTATTAAGTTTGTAATAATTTAAATCCATGAAAACTCTTTCATCCAGTCTTTCAGTACTGTTTAACAAAGAAATCAGCAAACATGTATGATTGATCCATATATAATTATGTAAATCCATATAAAAAAGGTTTTACCAAACGAGATTTCAAATCCAGATGACTTTTATAAATTAATGGTACATAAAATATTTTTATCAAAATCCAATTCCATTTATTATTAAATACAATTTTCATAAATATTTGTTAACACAAATCAATCGAAAATCCAATTAAAAGCTTCTTTAAATTTTAGCACTTGTTAATTAAACACTTTATTTTATAAACCTATTATTACGTTTCTCAAAATTAATTCTAACCTCCAATATTTGATATTCATTTCTAAACATAAGCTTAATTTCTTAAAATCCAACAAGATGTGTGCTCCCTTTAAATGATGGAAAAAGAAGAGTTTTGACCAAAACAAATGAATTCTTTGAAAAAAATTAGAAAACAAAAGAATCTTGACATATAAAAAATTTCTTAACTATATTATTTATAATTTTTCATTAATACAAAAACTAATTAAATAAACTGAAAGAAAATTAAATTCTGAATTTCATGATATACGACACTTGGGTCAACAAATAAAATTAACCTTTCAAAATTAAAGTCGAGGAGATAATAATCTCTTAATTCTATTTAATGGCTTAATTATCTAATAACACCTTTTTTACAAAACTAAACATTCATTATTAAATTTATTAGAAAATTTGTTAGAAATTTGTTTTGAAATTTGTTAGAAAAACGCAGCTCAACAATTGGTGTCTATGTGCTACCATTAACAAAATTCAGCCTATACATAAAATTTTTTATCAATCCCGTGGATATAATGTTATTCTACAAATTTCCACAAAAACAAACTAGCAAAAAGCTTTAAGATTATGAAATGCATCAAAACTGCAATCTGAAGATATATCGTTAATATGAAAACAATGTTGTAACTAAAACTCTACAAGGTAAATTGCTAAAAATTTGAATACATCCTTAATACAATACGTTTTGTCTGTTCCAGATAAATTATTTCTTCGAAACAGAATCCAACTTTATTAAATTTAAAAAAATGTCAAAACGACGCCTAAATCGTCAAGTTATAAGAAATACCATCTCAATAGTATGAAAAACTAGATTTCCTAATTAAATAACTTATCTATACAGTGCGCGTCTAAAGTCCGTTCCCCCCTACTAATTTTTGAACCACCTGGTATATCGCAACGAAATTTGGAGGGCTTAAACAGGAGATAAGAACCTAATTTTTTATGAAAAAATGACAGCTAAAAGTTTCAAAATGGCGGCTGAGCACCCTCTTGAATTACTTTTTTAAATAGAACACCCTGTATATTATTCCGTTTTCGAAATCTGCTCATAATTCTTAACATTTTTCTCTAATACATTTGGCATTCCGGTTTAAAATGAAGTATGGATTTTGCGAGGGATTTTGGTCACTTCCGGTAAAACATTTTTCTAACTAAATTTTATTTGACAGCTAACAGTTAAATTTGACAGTAAACAAGATGTAAGATACCCCAACAACGATTTTTGTTTTCAATGCAAACTTGATTGATAGCAGAATTCGTGTCTGTTGGATTTGAAATTAATTAAAATGTCCCTTTTCAAACGTTAATATTTGAAAATCAATTAAATTTAGAAGTAAAGTGTATTAGAGAAAAATGTTAAGAATTATGAGCAGATTTCGAAAACGGAATAATATACAGGGTGTTCTATTTAAAAAAGTAATTCAAGAGGGCGCTCAGCCGCCATTTTCAAACTTTTAGCTGTCATTTTTCCATAAAAGATTAGGTTCTTATCTCCTGTTTAAGCCCTCCAAATTTCGTTGCGATATACCAGGTGGTTCAAAAATTAGTAGGGGGGGAACGGACTTTAGACGCGCACTGTATATATAAAAGGGAAAGATTGTATATATGTATGCGATTTTCTCCGCAACCACTGGACCGATTTGGATGAAATTGGTATCATTGGAAAGGTCTTGGCCCAGAATAGAAAATAAGATCAAATTGGACTCTGTCGGCCATCGTGGTCTCGATTTATACCAACAGCAACTTAAATAGATAACAATAGATGGCGTTCTGTTCATCTCTTGCACTTAATGTTAATGTGTGCGACTATAATATGTGTGCGACTATTGAAATCATTTCCAAATTTAATTAAAAGCGCAGCAAAGCGCGCCGGGTATTTGCTAGTATTTCATAAAAGAAACTTTTATCAAAATACATTTATTGGAAAGTGCGGTTATGCAGCTATTCAGTCGGCTAAATTAAAAATTGCATGTATTGCTTATTAAATAACAACAATTATTGTTTTTGTGTAGGTGAATTCTATCTAACAATATATACAGTGTGTCTCACTTCACAGCTTGACACCCCTCTGTCTTAGTTATTTGTAATCGAATCAATTGTAAATGTTTGTCGGGTATGGAACCCTAGAATATAAGAAATAATTGTTTTAAATGTATTATTAAAATTAAACTAAAATTATGTTATTTTTGTTGCATGGAAATTAGCAACGAAATTTTGTTTACACTTAAAATTTAACTAAAAGTACATATTCATTTAAGTGCCGTAGTAAGTTTTGTTGATATTTTAGTTAACAACAATGGCCGAAATTCTTATTGGTCAAGAAAAGGGAGCAATATCTCGCTTCGTTGGGAATAAGCAGTTCACAACGGAAACCACCAGAAATAAATTTCAGAAAGAAATTATATACCCCATAACATGCAGTTTAATGAAGAGAGGAATTTATCAAAAATTCTAGAACATTTAGTTTATGTCACGATTAACCAATGACAAAAAGGCGAAATACCTCTTAAATTTAATATTTTTATTTAAAATGGGTACCTAGTAATAAAACATGTTTGTTCTCAACCATAAAACGTTCTCATTCTTGCAATATTAAATTTCTATCACAAGGGATAAACAAATAACGATGAAATATATTCATTCTTTCTCAAATGGATCATAAGTAAGTCTAAAGAACCGTAAATCTTTAATTTAGTTCTAACACGTAAATAACAAATCTGAAAAAATTGTCATACTAAGTTGCATTAATTCCACTGCAAAGTGTGACAAATAAATTCGAGACGAGGTAATACAAGGCCGTATTAGGTTTTATTTTAACTTGCGAAAATTTCAATACAGGACCGTAATCAGTTTAATTTTAACTATCGGAAAAAAGAATTTGAAATAGTTTTACCAAAACTGAACACGTTACAAGTACTAAAATCAAAATCAGTTGCAATGCGATACTCACTGAAGCTGAACGTGTACCTCGCGAAGACAAGTTAACTCCATTAGTCCAAACCTATTTAGTATCGTTATCGATTACATTATAATCACAGCAAAAGAATGTACTGGATATGGGTCATTTACAGTTTAAAGTTATATATGCTGTTTTGAAAGCTATTTTTAAGTTTATAGCAAGTTAAAATATTCATAAGTCATCAGATGTAGGTAATATGTTTAATATTTTGATCCATTAACTCTGATAGCTTACATTGAAATTTACTGCCAGAATCATCAACTCCAAAAATATAAGTTGTATGTATGTATCTGTTGTTGTATTTTTCTATTTTATTTCCAAATTGTGCGTGTACTGTATATGATCGTAATGGTTTACCTTTAGAAACCTGAACAAACATCTAAAAATACTATAAAGAATCTGTTGCAATAAAACAGAAAACTACAATACAGGGCACAAAATTAATAAGAACATAACAATGGTGATTTTTTGGTTCAAGTTCTTTGCGGTGTTGTTTATTTTTTTAAAGCAGCTGCCGTAAGTATTTGCTGATGATATCTTTCTTAGCAAGAAGAATCTGTAGGTAATATGTAGAGAAGATTCTTTATGGAGAATCTCGTTGATGATGCATTGATCTATATAGGAATGTTATTAATGGAAGTATTCGATATCTATATCAAATTTGATTTCACCTCAGACTTCGAACTTGGTATAGTCCTAGCTAAAGGTACCTAATACTACCGTTCTTTGTAGTACCATTAGGACTATTACAATGTTGCGCTGAAAATAATGGAGATAAGCTCTTTCAACAAAAGTTACATGAGCTCACTCGAAGCACGATTATCATGGTACAATCGAACCCAAAGAGTAATTAATGTTAATTGTACAATAGTTAAAGAAATAACTCAACGCATGAACGTAAGTTATCTTTAAGTAAACATCCAATTTTTTGTATTCGTTAAGTAATCTTTCAGGCACACGTGCAAACTTACAAGTTTATGCCAAATGCTAACGAGTATCGCTTTTTTCCTATAACGATGCATCTAGATATGGATAGTTTACTAGAAACCAGTGTTTTTGGGATGATGGAATATATGAAGAAATATTCAAACGTAAGAACTTTGCGTTTCAAAAAGGTATGGAAGTCCAAAAATCCCACATAGCAGGATTCATCTTGACACGTTTCTTTTAATATTTTTTGCAATTATGGGAAATTCTACCAAAATATGATTCTACTTGCATGTAAATCGTTTACGTCTACTCGCTTCTCTAGTGCACTTGCTTAGTTTAAGTATTTAACTTAATTTGTTGTGGAAATATTTACCGCCTTCATTGCAATGAATTCATTAACAACAAGCACGCTATCAGATAGTATAAAACTAAGTTTTAGCAATTAGCTACAACTCGCAGGAAACACAACTACCAGGAAAGTGAGCCGTGCATTGTCCCTTAAAACCATTAAAATATTCACAAGTAGTAACTGCATAAGATAGTCTCGTTCTTCAGCTCATCGATTCCCCGGTAGTTCTTTGGAAGTACCGATACCAAAATCTCCACACGAATAACTTCATTTAGTTTTTTTTTACTTCTATCTCCATTTTTTTTCCTAGTCTTGAAAACCCCTACCCACATTATTCAATTCTTCGAGCTTTGCAATTTTATCTCTACACTATGTCTATGAATATGTTTATGGTATGTGTACAAGGTGGCCGCTTATTTTGGGCCTATACCTTATCTCTGAAAATATGTTCTGCAAAACAATTTTATAAAAGTTGCCCATGTTGCAAAAGAGTCCCAGGGTTCTCCAGAGTTCTACAGAATACTACAGAGCTTTACAGAGTGCTACAGAGTTCTACAAAGTAAAAGAATTTATAATTCCATCTTTTTTTTTTAGTTTTATACAGAGTGGTGAAATAAAATTCATTCTTTTCAAACTGGCCATCCTGTACCGTATGTTTCTCTATGGTATACCGTCGCATCTCTACGGTAAGTTTCGACATACGTTCAACGCACTCATAACCAAGCTGAACGAGCTTCTAATCCTAGCTTTAACCTAAATTAGAAATCAGGAAAGAAAAGTTCTACGTCATCGATGTCGGAGACTAGCTAAGATATATTGTTCATACTTTTATGCGAACGGTTCTCATACGCCAGACAGAAATAGAAATTAATGCTGTTGTCCCTTTAATTTAGTTTTTCAAATGACTAGTTTAGTTACTAAAACTTCATTGAATGTCACATTTGTAAACTGCAGTTTTCTTAGTTTAAAAACCATTACTTTAGTTAAACATGAAAATGAACTGCGTTGTAAATTTGACTAATAATTAATTCTAATTTTTAACTATATGGAGGTGTGAAGCTAAAGAGCACTCTTTGAAAAAGGTTTAGCAGACCGAAACAAGTGCAAATTAATGACGTAAGGCTTTTTTTTAGTGATTACTACTTTAACAAATACAATCTGCTTTATGTATTGTACATTTGTCTGCAGGGTTTCTACTATGTACGTAATGGAATATATGATTTCACTTCCTTTCCTCCACTTATACCAAGAGGTAATTACAAAGTTGTGGCAAAAGTAGATATGAATAAAGAATTTATAATGGAGACAATCGCATTATACAAGACGCAAGAACCCAGAGCGTATGTATTTGTCAGAATCTCTGACAATCAAAGACATGTATAGAATGTTTGTAGCAGAATACTTTTTGAACATTCCTTATAAAGCATATTGGCATATTTTTAGAACTAAGTTTAACATAAAATTTGATATCCGAGATCTGATACCTGTGCTGAATGTGATTTGTTGTTGCATAAACTTAACGCTAAAGATATAACAGATGAAGAAAAGGGCAGGCTGTTAATGCAAAAAGAGTTACACTTAAGGAAAACTGAAGCATTTAGGACCATAAAAAGGAACTACAAAGCTAAAGCTCAAGCTGGAGAAGTTGTATGTTTAAGTTTTGATTTCATGCAAAATCTTCCGCTGCCTCATATTCCAACAAATCCGGTATTCTTTTCTCGGCAGTTATGGTATTACATATTTGGAATACATGATCTAGCAACAAATGAGGCTGCCATGTATACTTACCATGAAGGCCTAGCTAAAAAAGGCGCGAATGAAGTCACGTCTATGCTTCTACATTATTTGAATAATAGAGACTTACCTTCGCGGAATTTAGTACTAATCAGCGATGGTTGTCCGGGTCAGAACAAGAATTAGGTAATGCTACGTTTCCTGTACATGTTAGTACACTGCTTAAAAATCTTTGACACGGTAAACTACATTTTTCCTATGAGAGGGCACTCGTACCTACCAAATGATCAAGACTTTTCCCTGATCGAAAAAAAGAAACGGAAAGTGGGAAAGGCTGAAGTGCCTCACGACTGGGACAAGCTTATCCTTAATGCTCGAGCCAATCCTACACCTTTTGACTTGGTAAAAGTAGATTCTAGCTATATATATGATATTAAAGCAGCTACGGATCCATTTTTTCTAAAAACTGCCAAACCACCAGTAAAAATAAAAGATGTTAGAATGATAAAAATCGAAAAAAACTCGGCGCTAATTTATGTGAGAGATTCTTACCATGGCCCGTGGAGATCCAGCATTGTACGCAACAAGCTGGGTATGCCCATAGGATTAGACCTAAAAGTTGTGTATGATAAACCTAACGAAATAGCCCCAGTAAAAATCCAAAATCTCAAATCCCTGATGGGATTTCTGGAATATCCAGAAAACACGCAATTTTATGAACAAATCTTTTCACAGAACAATGGTTGCACCGACAGAAGTGGAGAACCAGAAGTAGAAAACGAAGATAATAGCAGTGGGTGTGACGAATAGGTGAAGCATTAGGTCACTTTTCATTTAAGTTCAGAGTTTTTTTTTTTTGAGTGAAAATATTAGTTTTTTTAAAGTATTTATATTACGTGTTATCTTTTCAGTTATTAAACTTTATTTAGTTGTAGTGCATACAAAAAAATAAACGAGTTTATTGCAAAAACTTTTTTTTTTCAGTTAAAAACAACACATGTCCAACAATTTTTATTTTTTTGTACTTAACACAGTAAATTGACAAAGAAGTTTGCCACATATTTCTATTAGAGACTTATTATAGGGTAAAAAGAAAAATATTGGAAACTATTAGACGAACGATTACGAAGATAAATAGTTTTTATCGATTTTCTCAAAACTTCATTTTTGGACATATGCTGTTTTTAAAATCAACGCCTCAATTGAGTTTCTATGTGCTGAGTTCAACTGGGTTAAAATATTTGATTTTGCAAGCATAGAAAAACTTAAAACATTGTTCATATGTACCTTCGATTTCTCATGTGCCTTTATCTTTTCCCAGATGTGCACTAAGTCTGTAACACCATTCTTCGTCCATGTTATTTCTCCTCCGAATAAAACGCAAGGAAAACAAAAAACGGTTTGCTTTTCATCGCAACCACAAATCCAACTGTTTTTCAAGTAGATGTTCCGATTAAATTTACGCGTACGAGTTTTAAAACCATCAGACAGCAGAGACAGAAACATTTTGAGTTTTTGAAAGGTTCAAATCCGGCATGGGCCTTCCTAATTGCTTTATTTCGAGTTTTTCCTCGAAGGAATGCGAAGAAAATTGTTTTTTCGAAAGGTTACTGATGCTGTTCATTTTTTGTAACACAAAAAAATACACTCAATAACACAATAACTCGATACAGTAAAAACAGTACATGAAAGTTTAAAAATAACAACTGCCGACGAAACGTAAACAAACGCACCACACTAAACTAGTAACACGCCGTGCACTCACACGTCTGGCCCGAACGTTGATGAAAATCAACGCGCATTTCTAATCGTCCCCGCTTACCGCCAGACACCAACAAAGACCAACTGTATCACTGTATGACCGTCTATATTGTGCCGGGCCAGATAAAACTGGCCCGGTGTGCCAGGCCAGATAAAACTGGCCCGACACTCGGAGGCAAAAGTATTGGAAAGTAGAAATTCATGAATATCTTCGTTTTACGAAGTAAATTAATAGTTACAATGCTAAAAAAGAATATATTATTTAAAAAAAAGAGGAATTTTTACTAATAATTGTGACTGAAATAGAAAATAACAAATAATATGGAAAAATCTTAAGTAAAAACCATTGATTTTCGGTTTGTTTATATTTCTTTTTTTAACAATCGTTTAGTGAATGTTTATAAAACTGCAAAATCGGTTCTATGGAGTTCAAGTTACCTAATTGAAAAATTTGGGTAGCTTTTTTTCCTGTAATTGAAATGACTTTATTCTATTATGAGAGCGAATCTCCATAAGATCACATGTAAAATTACAGTTGCTTTAAATTGCAATAACTTTTAAACGGCTTAATTAGTCAATCGGATTGAAATTTCCACTGTAGTTTTAGCAATAAATGAGGAACATTCTACTAAATTTTTGTTCGTTTTGTTTTTTTGAAAAACTAAGACTTGTCAATGATTGATTTGTGATATTGTTGCCATAAATTGTAATGGTAGGGCCATGGCCCCTTGGCTCTTTATGAGGAGCCGCCACTGCATTAAGGTATAAGTAGTTTTATCAATAATATTGATCCATATAAGCATTGAAGAATCACAGCCCATAATAGTAGGTGGAAGAGGCTAAGCCTAGCAGTTAACATCTCCATAGATCCTATTTTACTAGCTTAGAAACCGCTACTCTTCTAGGAACTAAATTTTCAGGATCATATCACAATTAGAAATCTCAGAGGCAAATAGTCTGACAGAATATGGTCTGAAAATCTGAGCTCTTGGACTTACAACAACAGCTAATGGAGAAACCCGGTTATGTTTAAAGCTTGCCAGATATTTTAGTTGACCAGAGGATTGAACGTAGGTTCTGAAATATGATGAGCCTATAATCTCCATGCACTAATTATACCACATGGGCCTCACCGCAATTAATTCGTATTTTAATATTTAATTTTAATATTAACATTGATGGTGAAATACATAAAACTTCGCTTTGAGATTGGGTTTTCATGTGTGAACAAAGGAAAAATAGCGAATACTAATTCATCAGTACAATAATTCATTTACAATATAGTAACTTTTTTGTAAAGTTGGTGGCTTTGAATCACTAAAATGAACAATTGCTGTTACAGTTGCTGCTATTGCAGACTTGCTAGACAGTAGACATTATGTACTTGACACAAGGGTTAGCCTGGCACTGGGTTAGGTGCCAAACGTATGAGATCGTATTCACTGCTATCAGTGAAATAATTTTATGACCAAATGTAGAAAATTGAACAGGATGGGAGAAAGGCTCTCAGAACGATTATTATTATGTCCTTTATACTCGGTTTAGACATTAGAAGATATCCGATAGGCACATTAGAAGGTTTATACTTGTAAAGCATCCACTACATCAGTACCAATATGCTTTTAGAATAGGAGTCTCTTACTGAGATAGCCCTCCACAAGTTAGTCCAGAATATTGAGAATGAGCTACATAATAAAGAAATACTATTATGTATTTTCATAGATATATAGAGATATGTAGGCGGCGGTGAAACAAGAATTTACTTATGCAGCCCTGATTTGATGGACAAAAACAGCGCAAGAAAATGCAGTCCAAGAACGTCGCAAGGTACAAAAGCTTGTATGTCTCTGCATATTAGAAGAATTCAAATGGAGGCTGTTTTGGATCTCCCACCAGTTGCAAAATCTGCAGATGTTAATATAAGGGACTAGTGGGAAAATCAATATTAGATATGAGAAAAGACCACATGACCCTTAAGCATTCTTTTCAAAAATTTTTTGAAATAATTATACCAGATCGAAATGAATGATAGAAATACAGCACATGACCAGCATGGAGGAAAAACTAGTCTAATCCACAAACGGATCTAGGACTGACTTAGGAACTGCGACTGGCCTGTACTGCTTACAACCAAGAGAGGGCATTAGCTATCTGCTTGGTAGATAGAAGATACGTATATGTTTTCCAAACGGAAACATGCAATATTACAAAAATAATGTATTCGAATAAATAATGAGAAGGGCTATGTAAACAAGCAGATCCATATTTATACAGAAATGCCAAAGGAATGGACCAAGACCCTTAAAGGTCAAGAAATTGAGTTACACTCAATTAGCGCGTCACTTACTTTTGTAAGAGCTAGTACAGACTGGTAAGAGCGAAGTTGCGAGTTGTTAATCCTTTCCCCTTTAAATTTGTGTATAGAAATCAATAACCAATATTCAATTTTTGCCAAGGCTACTTCACATTGATTAATTTGTTTTATTTGATAATTTGTTTATTTGATAATAAAGCACTGTATATAATGTCTATATCTTACTTGAAGATTTATTATTTGTATGTGTGGTATTTGGCCATTTTTCAGCCATCGAGGAGCCATTATTGGAAAAAGTCGACCACATTGGTAGTAGTCGCAAATGTGTTGTTCTTTTCAGATTTTGTCGGTCAGTACTGTAGCTATTTTAAACGATTCTTGGCGCCCATTACAGAAGACCTTTAGTGAGACCCACGACCTCCCACTAGTTAGCTGGCAGCCGACAGATTTAACTGCGCTTAAAGGTTGTTACCGTTTCTCAATAAGCAGTCCCCATTTTGTGGGTAACAAGGTTCCAAATAACAAAAAGGAAATAATTTTCCTACCTTTTTATCTAGAGTTGGTCCTTCCCTTTTGCTATGGTTGTCACAATTTTCTTCACCGATATCCTTCCCCAAACCATTGGCATTTATGCATTGTTCTAATACTGTTTTCCAATTCCGGTTTAATTGCCTTTGCATTTAACCATATGGACTTCCCAAATATCACCATCCACACACTTTCCACAAAGGAATAATAATATTGATAAAACACTTTTCTTTTAATTATATTTTCGGATAAAATTTCCCTTATTCGTAGAAATTGCTATTTGTTTTATTTGCTTTATTTAGAATAAAACACCAATTTATGCTTTACGAAGATTTATTCGCTTTAGCTAGTATTTTAATTAATAATATTTGCGGAATTTCTTTACAATAACTTTTATAAATTTAACGAAGACCGTTCTCTTTCGTCGCATATCATGAACTAACCAACATGACCGTCTATACATTACTAACTATATATGTACAATAATGTTGCTTTTGCTTACATACTTCTATTTACATCATCACATTACTCAATTTTACCTCACCTTACGACCTAATAAAATGACTATACACTATTTACAATACATAACAGCAGATTATAACATTGTAATAATTAACACATCTATTACAGTTCATTACACAACACTTTATGCAATAAGGATGATTATTTTACATTAATAAAAACCTTTCGAGTATCTCATTACCCGTTCATATTACTCAATCAAAATTAATCATAAAGGAAATTACATAATACAACAATAACTTACACACAACTGTTTATTACGTATTTTTAAAAACTTGATGAGTAAACTCTTTAATGATAAATAAAGAAAAATGCTTATTTAACCTTCAGTAAAAAGTTTATAATTTTCGTTTCTAATTGGCAAAGTTGATCAATTATTTCTAAAGTATTAATTTTTAAACAAAGATTTTAATATTTTATAAAAATTTACCAATTTTGGATACTAAAATCCACAGCAGTATATATATTTAAGTTTGTTGAGTTAGGGATACGTTTAACTGGAACTTAGCTATCTAACCTGTGGCAATATTGATACATTACTTCACCAATCCACCTAAAGTTAAAACGATTTTTGTAGATCCAATATGTTATAAGAATTTCGTTAAATAGATTCTCTTGTATGAATCTTGAAGATAGAAGAAATATTTGTATTCGAGTTTTTTAATAACATCATCACAGTTGTTATCTTGTCAATGGTTTCTACATGATAAAATGTGCATTTCGTAATTAGTTTCAGAGCAGTTGGTCATACTTTTGCAGAACAATTCTTTTTCTCCGTTACTTTAATCAAAACACCTTAGAATCTTATCTAAATTGACCTACCGGGTGTTTGTATTGATTTGACCTGTATTACAATACTATTGTGTCACTAGTTCACGCGGTTCTATAAATCATTACTTTTTACTGCATAATCTTAATGTGCATACAATAACATAAAATAAAAATCTTTCCTTAATTGGAAAAAAGGTATTTTAAAAATATTTTAATAAATTTGACCCGACAGCTTTTTAGTGTTAAAAATGACACTTTTGAAGACAAAGGAAATGTTTAACACGAAAGCTTGAAAAGAAAGTAATACATCTATTGTTTATTTTAATTACATTAGCATAGATTTTAAATATTTATGAAAATTATTATAAATCTTTTAATAAAATCCGGATATCAGTTTTCTGTTGCCAATAAATCGATAGAAATTTATATTGTAATACATTATAAATTCTGTATTTGGAATAACTCCCTAATTAAAAAGTTGCTTAATCAATTTTCTAATCAAAATTCTTAAACATTAATAATAAATTAGTAGAAATTATTAAATAATCTTTCTATTATATTTAGTTTCGATCTAATTCTTATGTTGATGTAACAGTCATTTTAATAATACGGCGATTTAAAAATCTCATTCAAATTATTATTTATAAAAAGCAAATTATTCAAATTTCATTTTAAAATTTATTTGCAATAGTTTACAATGTTGGCAATGACATCTATAAAAATATGATTTAAATTTAATTTGTTGTTGTAGGTGGCCACTTTTATGACACGCCTATTGTACAATTTAAACAAAGATTTGTGACAAGGAAATTTATTATTACGGGATATTATTTAAATTATTATTATATAGATTTATCCATATTTCCAAATTTCAATTTACGTTTAAAAATATACAATAATTGTATACTTACAATAACAATTTAGTTAAATTACTTAAATTAGCGAAATATTATGAAGAATTATTATTAGAGACAATCTACTTAGAAACTAAAAAAATGAGCTAAATATATAAACAACTTGTCCTGATTGCAATACTGTTTATATTGGACAAACAGAAATAAACACCAACTTACAAATCAGTAAATGGAATAAAACTGATTATGCAACTGCAAGTGACACTATTAAATATTAGATCTATAAATCACTTTTTTCACTTTCATTATCATCGTGGGGTTCATTCACTTTATTTTATATTCTTTTTCCAAAATTGCCTCCCCCTTAAATCGTCGCGTCACCGCCCATATACAACAAACGTTGGGAACTTCTTTTGAAATGAAAAACGAGATAAGCAAATTTACATAAAAAGATAAGTTTCAGGAGGCATCATTCTCTTTGTATAGTAAATAAGACATGCTTTATGAGTGTCCTAAAATATACCTACCATCGGATTACCTACCTTAACCTTCTTTCAAATCGAGTTATAAAATTCTCTTTGTGCAATTTTTCATATGTGGGAAATATTATATCCATTTTGAAGTTTGAAATCGTTTATCTGATTTATGATTTCATATATGGTATTACATTCACCTTGCAACGACATAGTTGTTGCGTTTGGTGTTTTCAAACTGTGTGCAAATATAATATCTTGTATTTTAATTATATAATTACAGCTCTCCACTATGCTAGTGATCTTTAATATTTATTGATTCCTTTTGTTACGGCGGCTCAACTTCGCTATGTTATATTTATGTAAATTAAGTATTAAGCATTAAATGTAATGTAGGACATACACGGTCTTCCCCGACGACGTCGGCGAAAACGTCGGCGACGACGTCGGGGACAAGGTCGAGATAATGAGGTAATGTTTACATTTACTGTAATTTAATGCATAAACAACTTCTACTTCCAAGCTGGACTGTTTATAATAAAATTATGAATATCGTATTTCTTTAAAACATCAAAATGAAAGAAAGCAGTATTGAGCATAATAAAATGCGTACTGAATCTCTTTCTTTAATGTAGGACATACACATTCTTCCCCGACGACGTCGGCGAAAACGTCGGCGACGACGTCGGGGACAAGGTCGAGATAATGCGATAATGTTTACAGTTACTGTAATTTATAGCTGGACTGAATATAATAAAATTATGAGTATCTTATTTCTTTAAAACATCAAAATGAAAAAAAAGCATTATTGATAATAATCATTCATAATAAAATGTGTACTGAATCTCTTTCTTTATTTAGACGAGTAGGTATTGCGACACCTGGCCCAGACGGTTCTAGGGACCCTAGATTCTCTGTCTCTCTCTCTAAATCTTTTTGACTTTTTGTCTGTCTCTCTCTAGGTGGTTAAGTACGGAATCTGCATTACCGACATTCTGTATTACCGGCATTTGGTTCGTCACTTGGCTAAATGGAGTTAGTGTTTCTAGGGAAAAACAGAGGGCGCCAGTGTCGTTTTACGTGATTTTTGTACCGACATTCTGTATTATCGGCATTTGGTTCGTCACTCAGCTAAATGGTAGCGTCGTTGCTAGGGGAAAGCAGATGGCGCCGGTGTCGTTTTACGTGATTTTTGTACCGACATTCTGTATTATCGGCATTTGGTTCGTCATCATGAAGAAAGCTGTATTACCGATTACGGGCGTTCTACTGATTGTTAATAGGGGGAGCCAAGGTTTATCATTTTATATTAATAAATTTTACCGATTTCTTAAAATAATTATCGTCGTCATTAATACTTGAATTACATATAATAATTTAAGATAATTAATTCGGCATTAAAATTTTAAACGAAAATCACGGAACAATTTACGGATAATAATAATAATAACAATAATTATAATGTCTTTATTTCCCTTACAGGCTTACATCCAAATAGGGAAAAATATGAATTTACAAATGTTTTCATCGTTTATGCTATTCTCCTGTAATATCTCATGGGTAATGTGTAAAGAGCGGAAAATATGCAATGTGCATTTTATGATGTTGATGAAATAAGAATTATTTGTAGATTCAATTAAAATGCCTAAAACCTAAAATTTAAGGCTTTAATATTATTGTTTATTGTATATTTTATATCAATAAATGCGAAACTCCGTGTAATGCCATGTAATAATAATGCAACAATGTAACATAACTGTATACATCGGTGTATACATAAAATAAACTTGATGTTGATGAAATAAATAATAGAAACAAAATTTAATTTATGATTTGATTTATTGAAATTTCCTTATTCTTATAACAAATAAGTTTTTACTAATAATATTTAGTTATTACTAGTTAGTTAATAGTATATTATATACATATTTGTTGCATTTTTCTTTTGTCGAAACCCATGCATTTTTTGTCAAATTTCGTTGCATTTAAATGTGCATATGTTTTCTTTTTGCCTTGCATTTTTCCGCTCTTTAGTAATGTGTATTGTGGTGACAAAATTCACTTGGTATTGTTATGTCTGTTTGTGTTGGTGAATATTTCACCATTTACAACATAATCATGAATAAAGTGGTTGGTGTATTTTTGCATACGAAACAATGGAACATTTATTTACGTTTAAATTTAGGCGATTAGCTTTACACCAATCACATAGAAAGTTAATGTTAGACTGCAAATATAAGCAATCATTGATATCTCGTACTTGATGATATATTTTTAAATCGTCAGCAAATAATAGTTTCTCGCAGTGTATAGATTGATGATGATGATGAATACCACGTAGACACGTCCATTCGTGACGGGTATCTTGGAATACGTTCTGCTTGGTTCGGACATCTTGTATCCCAACCCTCTGGCGTTTAATGTCATGCTTACCTTGCTATCTCTCTCTCTCTCTCTCTCTCTCGCTCTCTCCTTCTCACTCTCTCCTTATCATCTATTAGAGAGGACGCATTAAAGAGCCTTCTCTCTCTCTCAATGTCTCCTCTCTCACTCTCTTGCTCTTTCGCTCTCTCCTTATCACCTATTAGAGGACGCATTAAAGAACCTTCTCTCCCTCTCTCACTCTCTCGCTCTCACGCTCTCTCACTCTCTCTCTCCCTTCAACCTAATGCTAGTAAATGAAACACCATTGGATAGAGGTAATCGTTAGGTCTACTGTTCTGGGATTGGTTCGGACGGCTTTGTTATTTCATACGTGAAAATAAAAAACATCGACAAATGTTTTACTGTTTTTATTATTTTTCGTATAGTTACACAATATTACTAATATTCTATTGTAAATCAGCTTAAACTAGGTGATTATAGTTTTATATAGTATATTACTTTATTACTCAATATAAACTAGATATGTTATATCAGAATGTTACAAATTAATTTTCTAACAAAATAACTTAGATCGGCTTATAAATATATATATATATATATATATATTCTAACACTTAACATTTACTTAATAGAATATTAACTATATATTAAACTTAAACCTCAACAACAACATACTTTATTTAATCTAGTAATATAAACTTTATATAGGTAAGAACTGTCATTTAACAACATCTTCCGCCTTTATCCAGGACTTTTCATTCAAGCCGAGCCATTTGACGTACATGTCACCATTGCTGCGGCGTTTAAGTACTTTTTCAACTAAGTAAACGTCTGGCTGATTGGTTTTCTGCAGCTCGAACTCGTAGAAAGCTCCTCGAACAGCAACCCCATGAAGATCTTCCAGCAGATATGTGACAGGTTTTGTAAATTGAACTTTAACTATTTTGAATAATTCAGTTGACCAGCTGGGCGTGTATCCCTTAGAAAAGACCCCCTTGAACTTACTAATACGTACGAGGTCATTCAAGTCTAGTTTACGTTTACTTCCTGCAGCGACATCTGCTTTTACATTAGTGTCATAAACGGTTAGTTTGGTGGTAGGTGTAACAGTAGCAGGAGCTCGACCTATCGTTCTATGTCTGGTGTTGTTATAGCTGTCAACTACCCTCTGTAATATATCTATCCATTTAAATGATCCTCGGTAGCTAAACTCTTTATACAACTTTTGCTTAATTGTACGGATAACGCGTTCAACTATCGAAGCCTTAATTACGGAATATGTAGAGTAATGATTTATAGTGTGCTCTTTCATTAATCGTTTAAAATGTTTATTGTAAAACTCTTTCCCGAGATCCGTCTGAAGATTCTTGGGTATGACTGAACTCTTAAAGATGCTGCGGACCTGCTTTGTCACCTCTTCTCCGGATTTAGTTTTCAACGGTCGTGCATACAGATATTTCGAATAACAGTTTATCATCAGCAGTATGTAACGATACCCCTTATTTACTTTAGCATAGGGCATAAACTCGGCTAAGTCAGCCTGGAACAAGTCCTGGAAATCTTTTATTATAGTGCGACGTCTTTGAAAGTTTTTTCTAGCAGCCCTGTGTATTTCATCAACAACGGTTTGTTTAGCACTAGTCATTATCATACAATTAATCTCAACGACACCGAGAGAGCAACGTCTCAAATAATTATATTGGCAGCAGTCGTGTTTGATGAATACTGAACAATGTTAAAGCAATATATCATTATATACCCCCGAAATATTCTATTCTATGATGCCTTCCTCCTTAAGTTCGCTTATAATTGATATTATTTCGTTTTCATTCTGTGGACTAGTGTTGCCGGCACTCTTTACAGCATATAATAAACGAAGCCGGTCGACTAGCTCGTTAGCCTTATTCCAGTAGACGTATTCGACTTTGCAATCGCTTAATTTTTTAAAATTTGACGACGACGATGATGATAGTCTAATGCCTAAACCTTTGATTCTGGGTAAGTTCGGTTTAATTATATAATCATACTTCCAATGTTTAACAGCTGTTAGTTTACCCTGTGGTCTATATGATTTCTTATGCGCATTAGTAAGGGCTATTATCTGCATATAATTATTGATATCAGCTTGCGTTGGTATAGACTCTAATTCACTAAACGTGAGTAAGTCAAACAGACCGGGTGTAGCTTTGAAAACGTTGTTTTTAATTATGATGTTTGTATCACGCATAGTCACAGGGGAAGATGCAAATGTCCACGCGTCTCGATCAATTTTATATCTAATACCGAATCTAGTTCTATCTATATTTTTGTTTCCGACAGCGTTAGCTATCAGCATACCGTAATGAGTAGGGAGATCAAGAGTTTTATTAGATTCTTCTTCTTCTTCTTCTTCTTCTTCGTCTGCTTCCGATGATGATGATGTAGCAGGTTGTTTTTTAACTTTCAACTGGGGAATGTAACTAGCAGTAGTAGTAGTAGTAGCAGCAGATGGTTGTGTTTTAACTTTCAATAGGGGTACGTTAGAGGTGTTAACTGATTTAGCAATGGTTTCCAGTGGTGATATAACTGGATTGTGCGTGACGCGATACATACGTTCTGCTTCTGCTCTATCACGACGAAAGTATGCAAACTTCTTACGTATAGCATTACGAGCATGTATTATTTTACGCTTTAAACTCAGATCATACGTGTTGGACATGTCGGCTATGCAGAGACTACTAAACGATTCGACTCTAATTATAAACTTATATATGAATCAAAACCCTTCCGATATCTGCCACGGTCTAGAGAGCTGTCTTTATTAATTACCAGGAAATCATGTGGCTCCTTCCAACACAGAGAGCAAATGTTTTTGAACTGATCATAGCTAATACCGTCTCCTACAACATGATCGCTAAACACGTGTTTTAAGTTCAACTCGTCTTGTCTAAAGAGAATAATTAGGTTTGCATTGTCCCTAATCAGATGTTTCGGAATCTTGGCGTACGTTTGACCTAGATAAAAACAGTCGACACCCTTATGCCTACCCATGCTAAAGTATTCTCTAATCTTATCCTGTTTGCTGCAAATTATATCATCAAAAATGAACACAGAATTAGGTTTAACATCACCGGGGCTGATTACGTCATCGTTTTCGCTAAATTCATGATATCCCATACCCGTAAGTGGTTTCATAACACGTCTTAAGAATTCATATTTAGGCTGAAATAAAGACTTGGCGTATAGGTAGATATTTTCAAATTTTAATCCGTTTTCGCTAATAAGTAAACCTAACATAGCATTAGTTTTACCGCAGGAAGATGGACCGCTCAATATTGCTCTACATGATACAGGTAACAGTTCGCCATGTTTCCTAACATCCTCGCCTGATCGTCGTTGTAAAGATGTATCTTCGCAGTCGTCTAGGTTACATATGTTTAGTGACTTATTTTGTTTAACAACCTTCATCATTACGGTATGCGTACGTGTCTAGTCACGGTCTCGTTAAACGGATTATACTCGATTAATGCGTCGTGAAGGATCAAACAATACGCCTTAGTTGTATTCGTAAATGCGGCAGAAGACTCGAGCTCTAGTCTAATATCGACAGTGGAATCCTTAAAACTCTCCACCTGTCTTGAACAGTCAATAACAAAAACGGGATACGTTTCAAACGATTTGTAGCTGAGTAAACAGCTCTCAGCCGCACCTCTACCTATACCGTCATAGTAGTTCTCACGAAAACGAATATAATTCAGATACGCAGGAATGTAGTCCTTACGGTCGAAATCGAGATTTAAACGCTGATGCGGGAACA
Source organism: Agrypnus murinus (assembly GCA_929113105.1). Lineage (NCBI taxonomy): Eukaryota > Metazoa > Arthropoda > Insecta > Coleoptera > Elateridae > Agrypnus > Agrypnus murinus. The sequence goes on from OV816031.1 coordinate 32,142,365, forward strand.
CTTGCGAATTTAAATACAACTTAACGTCGACCAAGTTCGAATGAGTAAATGCAGTCGGGTTACCCGTTCTTATACCCAGCTGACGCTCGTCTTGTAAAACTACAAAGACCCAGCGCGGTTTCTCTAGATCATTGGAGTTCTTTACGCGCCAAACCTGATTTTTAGTAGTTCCCAACGAGGGTAACTCGTGTAATTCCCAACGTCTAAACGGAGCGATGATAGAAGAATTATCTCTTAAACTCTCCACCAGGTTCACTTTGCTTTCATCTGATAACAGTATATGCGGAACTTCCCACGAGAGCTTATCAATCTTGATATCTACATCGGTACCTGCATCACCTGCGTCGCTTTTATAGCAATTAAAATCGTTCTTGGCGCGAATTAAAACTAGCTGACAACTCATATGAGGTATTACTTTTTTATAATCGTCTGCAAATCCAAAGATATCTTTTAATGGTATTCTACACGTGAAATGAAAGACGTTATTCCCCTGGTTATGTAACAAATCATTATCGTTAGTAATCCCTAAGTTCCATGCATTGCAGGTTAAAGCTCTATCCTCGGCGCCATGTGAAACGAGACCTTTTATAGTGCTTGTAATGCCGGGCTGTTTACAGACATCTATGAGCTGGTTTGTGCCTAATATTAGTTGAATTTCATCAAACAGAAAGTGGGCAAAATTGTTTACCAGAAGGAATTGCTTGTTTTCTGCACGCGTTATGCTACCTTTAACAAGTACATAGCTGTCATACAAAGCTAAAACGTTATCGGAATTTTGTATGCTGATTCTAATGGTGTCGGAATGATTGGCATTTAGCGTAAACGGCAGATAGGTATAAAAATCCTCTTTTATTATATCTGTATCGACGCGAGGCTTCCCAAATATGTTTAATTTATCAATGGTAAAGGTGTCGGTGTTAATATGCATTTTACTTCGTTTTGACATGTTGCTGCTGCTGCTGTTATCGTACTTTAAAGCCTAAAGATTCAAGAAAAAGGCGACGAGCTTTAGTTAGTTTTAATCGAAGGTCTGCACGTGCCGACGTTCGACGGTGAATGACCTTTGATGGACATATGCTGATGTTTTTATAGCTAAAGTTTATTCCCATTTTTCACGTTTAAGTTCTAGCCTGATGCTCGTGAAAGTGTCTTCAGACAAATTTATCAACTCTCCTCTCGCGTCTACCAGTCTAATGGTAATGTTGTCGATCTCGGTGACAGTGATGGGAAAGTAAATCACATGCGATGGTTCCTTTTCAATCAGATAACCGGGTGGTACGCAAACACCAAATTCGAAGATTGTATGACCTGCTTGATTGTTTCTATATGAGCCGCCTGTAATATTCGTGTCTACAAAGATGTTTGGAGTTGAAAGTATATCGACAACTCGATCTGATACGTGTCTACTACCGGGTTCTAGCACGCGCTTCTTAAATCCTAGTAGTGATCCTATGTTATCGGGTTTGGTAAAATCAATCAACTCGGTAGCTGATTCAATCTCACACTTTCCCGTATTAGTGTTAGCTTTGATTTGTAGTAGTAGATCTCCCTCTTCGGGGTCGCCACTAATTTGATTGTTTATATAGTTAACGATTTCAGACAACTCGTAGCTACCCGGTTCAATAGTTATCGCCTTTTCTCCGTAATAAAATTTATTTTTGCCTGGGTATATATTCCGTATCGTGTGACTTGTATATAAGCCGACTAAACCTAGTGAGTATTCGTAACGCACGTGATCTAATGTTATAGGTGGATAAATACGATCCGTAGAAAGCCTGTTTCCTGTACCGTACACCGTGATGGTCCTAGCCATACTTAACCGATTTACACTTTCACCTCTCTTTTATACAAAAATCGTAGACACAGATGTCCGCAGTTGTATGTATTGAACTTTTGTTCTTGGGCTACGTTGTAGTATACGGCGCAGCGAGGCCCTAAATATTTCACAAGTTCAGATGGTGGTCTCAGGTCTCCGAAGGGGTCATAGTACAAAACCACGTTTCGATCCTTTCTATAGGCAACCCAATGAGTACCCGGTCCTCCAGCGTCGTCAAGATTAACAATAGCTCTTTCGAATTGCAAAGGTTTCGTTGCAGGTAGACTTGTTCTCATATAGACACCTCTAAAATAGGGAATGTCTTTAGCATGTTTTATTATATCTAGGTCTGTAAGTGGTCTCCGAGGCAAGTTATTCAGTTTTTTGACCGCCTGACATATGGTTTTAAGTACAATGCAGCTCCGCCAGCTCTATACGGCTTCAGGTAAAGGGCGTTCCCGTTCTTACCGCCTAAAGCGATAGCTTCCATACTTTTATTATGCCGTGTAGTTTCTTCTAGCTGTCTCTTATTACTATTAGCAGTGTTAACAGCTTTTGCTACCCCTGAGGCGCCTCCTATAATTGCACCGAGAGCCGAGAGGCCAGCAAAAATTGGTATGAGTGGTAAAATACCCCCTGTAGCTGTAGGCACAGGAATTATTCGGGGTACTTTAACGTTTTTTCGACCGCCTACGTTTTGAATGATTCTTCTGGCAGCGCTCAGGGCATGATGTATTAAATCTTTACCCGTGAGTCTCTTGCTTGCACGGTTCACTACACCAACAAGCTTCTTTAAAACGCCACCTTTGAAAGTGACAGTTTTCCTCTTCATCATCTTTTTAGCGAGACCCTGTTTCGCCGACGGTTTGTTTGTCTTTACGCCCATTCCCAACTTTCTTTTAGCCTTCATTATACCGGTTACAAACAGAGCTGATGCTTTTTCCCCTAATTTAGAGTCTTTAGCCTTAACACGCTTCCAAGCGGCTTCTTCTAATACACGATCTGCCTGGTGTCTACTGTTCAAATCGGAGCTTTGAGCGTACGAGATGTCGTGCTGCATACACGCCTGGTCCAAAGGATTTATACCTTTATCGCCACGTTGTAATCTTTTAGATAATTTAGTACCAGGTCCACAGTACTGATAGGAAGGAAGATGTAGTTCAATAGGCAGCTTGTCTATGAGCTTGTTAACAAAGCCGTTACCTTCGTGAACTAACATCTGGTACTGAGAGAAGAGACTGCTTGTACCTGTATTTATACTCGGTCACCACTGCAGCCGGACTAATCTGTGTTCTGAAATCTCTGCGTATAGATAAAGTCTCTATGATCAGCTTGTAGAATTTCACACAGATGCTTTTCAACATTATGTATTCTTGTTTGAAAACGGTATCTGTCCAGAGCTAATGTTTGCCAGTCTCCCTTTCTCGCCTGTCTGTATGCATACTCCCATACTATCATATGATGTATATTATTCATGCTTGCGTCGGCGAAACTTACTTTCTTTACCATATCGATGTGTTGCTGCTGCTGTTGCTACAAATCGCTATGTTTGGAGAGTTATTGACATTAGTAAAACTAAAAACTTTGTTTAAATACATTTTTTATTTCTTCAACGATACATTTAGGCTAAGATAGAAAAAAAATAACTGATTAGCGTAGATATAAGCAAACTAAGCATTTGCGCAGCATTCCCGTAAGGCTCACCACATTTCCTATCTGCGCTAATCAGGCATTTGATATAATACACTTAAAACTAGAATAAAAAAATGGTGTAAATATGATTAGGTCTACCGATAGTAGTAGTAAATTCCGTTATTAGTCGGTATTGTACACTCTCTTTATGTTGTAAGAGTTCGTACGTGTTGCAGATTCGGCTATTAGGGCATCAAACGATGATCGCATAACTTTTTGAGTATCCTCGAGCACTTGTACTTTATCTAATAATTTTTTATAATTACTATCTAGGGTATTATTCGTTTCTTCTATCTTTGTCAACACACTCGAATGATTAGTTTCCATCTCATCATTCGCTATTAGGTGATTTCTCTTTGTTTCTTTTTCCAACGTTGTTAGCAAACTGTTAAGTTTACTAGTTTCAATGTCAACCTTTGTTACCTTTTGCTTTAGATCTTTAATAGTGTTCTGAGTGTCGGTAGTCATTGTAATGAAGGTTTGTACAGCAGAGTCGAATTGAGCATCTACATAAGCTTTAGAAGTGACATCCGTGCCATCTATAGGGTAACTTACTGAAACAATACGTTTACCATCTGCATTAAACTGCATTTGATCGTTTGTATGCATAGCCCGATTGTTAAAATACTGCCTAGAGATTACATCTTTATCCTCTAGAGGCTCCCCTATATTACAAATTCTTCCATCTTTAGCATCATAGTACGACCCCTGTCCTTTATCCTCTCGTCGTCGTCTCAAACAATTAGAGAGTAATTTTCTTTCAACATCGTCCACCAGCTCGTCGGTATACTTTTTCGTACAAACATCGTGGTTGTCAAGCGGTTCTTTAACGTGTACTAACCTTCTTTTCTTAACATCGATTACACCTTCATCGTTATCTGATAACATTAGTACAGAACGCTTCGTGACAAGATCGTTATCGTTGATAGGAGCGCCTACATTAGTTATACGACGGTTCTCAACATCGAAATTACCCTCTGGTGTTAATTTGAAACCATAACCTCTCGGTCCACGTTTTGTTGCAGCCATTGCTTCATCTGTCATACTCATCATAGCTCTACCGAAGAGATCTATTGTGTTCATGATGACGTATGACAAATAACTGTCACGCATGAACAGAATACACAGTATTTATAGCTGAGATCTTCATAGCGCAATGATGTACATATTTCAATACGTCATGAGATTTATACAGTTCGTCGGATGTTCTCGGACATAATCGTAGACGGTACTGAGACTTCTCGTAATCAGCCCGCATTTAATTTAGTAAACATCGTATGCTTTTACGCTTTTTTGAATAATTATCGTCCGAACCAATCCCAGAACAGTAGACCTAACGGTTACCTCTATCCAATACTGTTTCATTTACTAGCATTAGGATGAAGGGAGAGAGAGAGAGAGAGTGAGAGAGCGTGAGAGCGAGAGAGTGAGAGAGGGAGAGAAGGTTCTTTAATGCGTCCTCTAATAGGTGATAAGGAGAGAGCGAAAGAGCAAGAGAGTGAGAGAGGAGACATTGAGAGAGAGAGAAGGCTCTTTAATGTGTCCTCTCTAATAGATGATAAGGAGAGAGTGAGAAGAAGAGAGCGAGAGAGAGAGAGAGAGATAGCAAGGTAAGCATGACATTAAACGCCAGAGGGTTGGGATACAAGATGTCCGAACCAAGCAGAACGTATTCCAAGAGGAGACATTGAGAGAGAGAGAAGGCTCTTTAATGCGTCCTCTCTAATAGATGATAAGGAGAGAGTGAGAAGGAGAGAGCGAGAGAGAGAGAGAGAGAGAGAGAGAGAGAGAGAGAGAGAGAGAGAGAGAGATAGCAAGGTAAGCATGACATTAAACGCCAGAGGGTTGGGATACAAGATGTCCGAACCAAGCAGAACGTATTCCAAGATACCCGTCACGAATGGACGTGTCTACGTGGTATTCATCATCATCATCAATCTATACACTGCGAGAAACTATTATTTGCTGACGATTTAAAAATATATCATCAAGTACGAGATATCAATGATTGCTTATATTTGCAGTCTAACATTAACTTTCTATGTGATTGGTGTAAAGCTAATCGCCTAAATTTAAACGTAAATAAATGTTCCATTGTTTCGTATGCAAAAATACACCAACCACTTTATTCATGATTATGTTGTAAATGGTGAAATATTCACCAACACAAACAGACATAACAATACCAAGTGAATTTTGTCACCACAATACACATTACTAAAGAGCGGAAAAATGCAAGGCAAAAAGAAAACATATGCACATTTAAATGCAACGAAATTTGACAAAAAATGCATGGGTTTCGACAAAAGAAAAATGCAACAAATATGTATATAATATACTATTAACTAACTAGTAATAACTAAATATTATTAGTAAAAACTTATTTGTTATAAGAATAAGGAAATTTCAATAAATCAAATCATAAATTAAATTTTGTTTCTATTATTTATTTCATCAACATCAAGTTTATTTTATGTATACACCGATGTATACAGTTATGTTACATTGTTGCATTATTATTACATGGCATTACACGGAGTTTCGCATTTATTGATATAAAATATACAATAAACAATAATATTAAAGCCTTAAATTTTAGGTTTTAGGCATTTTAATTGAATCTACAAATAATTCTTATTTCATCAACATCATAAAATGCACATTGCATATTTTCCGCTCTTTACACATTACCCATGAGATATTACAGGAGAATAGCATAAACGATGAAAACATTTGTAAATTCATATTTTTCCCTATTTGGATGTAAGCCTGTAAGGGAAATAAAGACATTATAATTATTGTTATTATTATTATTATCCGTAAATTGTTCCGTGATTTTCGTTTAAAATTTTAATGCCGAATTAATTATCTTAAATTATTATATGTAATTCAAGTATTAATGACGACGATAATTATTTTAAGAAATCGGTAAAATTTATTAATATAAAATGATAAACCTTGGCTCCCCCTATTAACAATCAGTAGAACGCCCGTAATCGGTAATACAGCTTTCTTCATGATGACGAACCAAATGCCGATAATACAGAATGTCGGTACAAAAATCACGTAAAACGACACCGGCGCCATCTGCTTTCCCCTAGCAACGACGCTACCATTTAGCTGAGTGACGAACCAAATGCCGATAATACAGAATGTCGGTACAAAAATCACGTAAAACGACACTGGCGCCCTCTGTTTTTCCCTAGAAACACTAACTCCATTTAGCCAAGTGACGAACCAAATGCCGGTAATACAGAATGTCGGTAATGCAGATTCCGTACTTAACCACCTAGAGAGAGACAGACAAAAAGTCACCAGATTTAGAGAGAGACAGAGAATCTAGGGTCCCTAGAACCGTCTGGGCCAGGTGTCGCAATACCTACTTAGACGTATTTCGAAATAGCTTATGCAATTAACAAAAGTCTTCATAAACGTAATAACCTTGACGTCACCCATCGGTGGAATTACAAATCAATCTTTTATTATGAAACGAAAACTTTAGTTTTTTTTTATTTCATTGTTATATATATATAGTTCTTTATTGAACAACTGACTAACACAATATTAGTTTGCCTAAGGACACAGTATCGATAACAATTCAAAGTATACACAAAAGACAAAAAAATATGAAATGACAAATAAAAGATTACAATTAACTTAACTAAAGAACAACTTCCGGAACTAAATATTATAACTAGGAAATAAATATAGCTTCTATATTGATGAATTTTTGGAAATACTACAATTTTTACTCGGATTAATGCCAAAAAGATGATTTCTAAGGATTTTTAAGGATTTTTAGTTCAAAAATGGATATAATTAATTAACGCAGGATTTAGGATTCCGAGTTCCAGTGTGCAAACGATGTATAATTTTCCGAAACCAAAAGGAAGATTATCACTTACCAAAAAACAATGCTAAAAATCTGCTGATTTTATCATATCTGTCATCTTTTATTAATAGTAGTAAAAGCATTTGCTACATTTTATTCACATGTATCATAATGCTGATTCTGGTAAAATAAATGTTTTGTCACATCTATTAAATACGTCCGTTTACTAAATCATACCTATACCAAAATCAGCAAATTTTTACCAGTGTTCTTTTACGGAAAGTCCTTTATAGGAAATTATTGTACATCGTTTGCGCACCAGAACTCAGAATCCTAAATTCTGTGTTAATTATATCCATTTTTAAACTAAATTAAGAATGAAATAAATAAAAAACCAAGAGTTTTCGTTGCGTAATAAAGAGTTGATTTGTCGATGGATATCAATATTATTCCGCTTATGAAAAGTTTTGTTAATTGTTGCATAAGCTATTTCGAAATACTTTAAAGAAAGAGACTCAGTACGCATTTTATTATGCTCAATACTGCTTTCTTTCATTTTGATGTTTTAAAGAAATACGATATTCATAATTTTATTATAAACAGTACAGCTTGGAAGTAGAAGTTGTTTATGCATTAAATTGCAGTAAATGTAAACATTACCTCATTATCTCGACCTTGTCCCCGACGACGTCTTCGCCGACGTTGTCGGGGAAGACCGTGTATATCCTATTTAAGACCATACTGTATATTATAATTCAATTTATTTATATATATTTCTTTGAAAAGAAATTGATGTTTTATCTTAAGATATGCAATTTGTCGGGTTTCTTGACTATTCTTGGATTTTGTTAGGCATTCTGTTCGAGCACTTCATTATTAAAGGTTGATATTATAATTAATTGTAACTATTACCTTACCGCCATAAAATATAGCATGAGCTAAACTTTGGGTAAGATTGCATTAATTTATTTAATAGTTTATTGTCTGATAATTTATATTAATTTATTATTTATTGTAATTTAACATTTATTAGCAACTAAAGATTATAAAATTTATCTGCATTTTTATAGCGGATCGTATTGGTAGGAGCGTTACAAATATCAATATTTGGGCATTAAATTTATCAATGATTCCTGTGGGATGATTTCCGAGTTTAACCATATCCAACAGTCAATCTGTTAAATTTAAGTTGGCTGCAGCAAATGTTAATTAAGATAAGTAGTTTTGTATACATTTATTAAATTAAGATTACACCTGTACTTATGAAAGTCAGGTATAATTCCAGGGCTCGTTCAGAATTGTTTGTAAGATAAAATTGTATTGTTATATTTCTCTAATGTTATTTTTGTGATGCAACGTTTGTGAAATTTGTTATATATTTATTATTCGTTTATTTGCATGTTCATTATTGGGAAGATAATTTAAAGAAATAAACAAAAAAAATAAAATTAATTGGATTTTATGTGTATTTCTTGTTGTACCCTTTGGAACGTTACAACCTATTCACTTGGCATTATTAATAAACAGCAATTTAGCGCGCAATGTTGTTTTGGAAAAAATTATTTTTAAGTAAATAAAATAATAAACAATATGACACCGAATATTTTGATATTTTTTTGCATTATGCAAACATCCCCATGTTTTATAATTAATAGATCTGGCCAATAGTCTGGAAGTAATAACTTTTTCGAATATTTGCATTTTTATGTAAATTTAATAGTGAATTTTTGAACTAACAAATGTCAAAGTTTTGAAGATATTTGTACGTTTAAAACTTCAAATTCTTAATAATATTTAGAAATTTTTGAAGTTCTGAGTTCAGAATATCTAAAGATTTAAAACCTAAAAGCTTACGAAATCAGAAAACTGCGAAACTCTGAACTTGCAGGAAACTTTCCAAATATAAAACTCTAAAATGTCTACTTAATTAACTTTTTTGTAACTTTAGGATGTTGACTCTAATGACTCTTGAAGCTAAAAGTGCATAATAAGAAATCCTGGAGCTTTGAATCTCATCTCTCTCTAATTTCATGCATGGAAACTTTAGATTCAAAACTTATATAAAAGTTAAAAAATGGTTGAAACTTGGTGTCAACTTTGAAAAGGTGGTGTTTTTATTGGATAGATAAAGCAACGTTTAAGTTTATGTAACTTCGAATTGCTTTAAATTGAACAGACAAAATTCTTTACGGGTAAAAGTTCAGGTTACAATAAAATGCACAAAATATAATATTTATAGATATGGACTGGACACAGTTTTTCTGCTCTCAAGTGTCTCCGCGGTGTTTTATGCGGTTTTATGCCAAGAAAAAGGTAACATTTACCGTGTGGTTAGGAGATACGGTTAAATTATAGTGTTCTGCTATTAGTTGTAATGATAATTCTCCGTTTAGTCTTTCCAATGTAACCATTGTCGTCGCCGAGATGGTTTACTATGACAAGTATCTCGGCTTTTATCTACTAAACTTATCTACAGTAAGTTTTCAATTTACGACAAGATGATTAAATAAAATGTCAAATAAAAGATTAGATATTTTTTTGCAAGTGTTGCCTCAAAAAACGCACTTGCGTCGTTCCCTGCCAACTGAACTAATGACAATTCAATTTTAAACCCTTTTCTTTTAGATTTGAATGATTTGTCGTTTATAGCCTAGGAAATCTGAAAATTCTCAGATTTTTTTGAACATACGAATAATTTATGGCATTAATTTTTGAAAATTAAAAAAAAGTCACTTTTCTACGATCTTGTTTCACATTATTTAAATATCTTTAAAAATCTTAAAGAGATTTTAACGGTTCTCCTATTATTGACGAGATGAAACTTTCTTTTTCCAAGGCCAAAGTTTTTGAAACACTGTTTTTAAAAAATATATATATTAAAGAAAAATATTTTCTAAGCAGATTTTCTAGCAAGGGCAATAGCTAAAAATCTTTTTTTCAAAATTGCATCGTAAGTTGATATGTTGCTATGATGCTATATTTACCTTTTGTAACCACCTATGCAGAATACCAGGATGGAGTAGCCCTGGAATTACAGTTATATATATGTTTCTTAAAGACTACATCGGAACCTGAAATACTGCAACGATATCTACAGTTCAGGCTACATGTTTGAATTTTAAAATTGGTTAAATATAATTTAAGAAAACTAAAAATAGTGAAACATTTTTCAGACAAAAAGATTTTGACATTAATACAGAAACTGTATATACCTCAAAATATTTTTAATTTACGTTTGTGAGTACTGCCAGTTCTCACTGGTGGTATCGAGGTTACTATCCGCCCTCAACTAACCCTCAAAGGGTCGGTTGTCCAGTCGAAGTGTTAACGTGCTCACCCGTCGTGGTCCGTTTACCGAGGAAGCCCAGGTACCGCAAGTGTGAGCTGCGCTTCGATTCTAGGTCTGTCTAGGATTTTCCCACCCCGACCTGCCAAATTATAGGATTGGGGAAAACTGAACGCGTCCCGGACAAGGGGTAATCACCATGCCCATCAACCACTGCTGTGACGTGTGCACGTCGCAAGTAACCTCGTTTTCATTATTGCTTGGCTCGTATAATTTAACAAAAACTTTACTAACCCTGTTTATTCTGGTTGCACGACCGGACCGTCGTTTGAGATATCGGGCCTGTCTAGGATCCGCGACGAGTCTTAGAGTTGATAGAGGATTGGGTCGTCATTTGAGGTGTCGGACTTGTCTAGTATCCGAAAGGAGTCCCGTCTGCAGACCATACGGCGGTCACCTACTAAACTGACTATAGTTTATCCAATCACAGGTTGTCAATGGATACGGACTGCAGGCCGTCGCTTGAGGTGTCGGGTAGCTCGCTTTACACTAAGATCCGAGACAAACTCTGGAGTGGTTACCCAGGTCGTCGTTTGAGATCGACTAACTAGTATCCAAGACGAGATCTGAGATCCATACCGAACGTGGGTAACGGACGATATAGTCAAAAACTAATGTGTGGTAGAGATTCTCCTAAATGTTTCTCAACGAAAACTCATCAACGTTGCGGAGGAAGCTCTGCAAACATGAGTACCGGTGTGGGTGGATTTAATTCTCTCCACAGACAGGGTAATGGAAAACTGCATGCCACCAGGTAGTTTTGTTCGGTGACGAAAGTATGAGCAGTCCCTACTGTATTTCAATTTAAAATAAAATAACATCCCAAAAAGCAGTTTATGGTATGAATGGTTCCCTGTTGAGTGATATTTATATGCGATGAAAGCCCATGACAATCTCATTTGGACACTAAGAAATATACCAAGTCTATAATTACCTGTGAGTTGTAAATTGTGATTTAGTTAGTAATACATAACATACAAATTTTTAATCTTTTTATTAAAGTAGATGCGCATGCAAAAAATAACAGCATACACATAAATAACGCAATGTGTAATTTATAATTTTATTTACAAAATTGTAGTTGACAAACTTAAAACAAACTTATAAATGCAAAGTTTTTCACAAAAGTGATTTTTAACTTTTGTTAGCATCCTTTTCGCTTCATATAGTTATTGTCATGATATATGACATGGTTTGGAAAATATGCAACTATTTAAAAAATGCCATTTGGGTTGCATAACTTCTAGGAGGAAAATCTTTTTAATAATTTTTTTAATGAGACCAAAGAAAAATGTTTCAATTTGATAAAGAAAGCACTCTAGAACATACTAGGCAGAAAAAGGAAAAATCTTAAAGTTGAGTTGTCTTTTTATCTTAATAAAATTTCATTGTTTAGCTAACGATGTGCTATCGTTACTTAATTTCGTACACAAATATGAATTTGAAACTATTTCAAGGTATATATGACCTAAAACAGAGAAGGTGCATGGTTGTGATGATATATGCAAATATATATTATTTTACATGCAGGTTTAATTTATAAAATATTTCATAGAAGTCAACGATTTGGTGGTTTCATTATAATTTTGTTTATAAAGATTAAAAAACCTGTGGGCTGTTCATTTAGTTGTTGTCAAGCAGTTCCTTTGGTACAACTGAGAAATAAATGTAAATGTTGGGATTGTTTGATAGAAGATGTATTGGTTTGAAAATACTAATTTTATTGAAAATACTAATATGAAATTATGTAATTTAGTTGTTATTTTATAGTTTGGATATCTAAAATTATGTGAATAATGTTCAATAGGATGTAAGGATGGATTTTGTAGGAATAGAAGTATGTAACTAGGTGGTTTTAATTAATTAATGAATTTAAAGTTTAATTTATAATTGAATACATTTGAAAAATGACTTGGTTGACAAGTTCTAGGCATCTTATTATTGTGTTTTCGTACAAGTATTTGATATCATTAAAAAGAAAACGTTTTCTCTATCTAACTATAGAATTTATTTAAACAATATTATTAATAATTTTAAACAATCATGTAGTTATGTTGTAAAAGTTCAAAATATAAACAAACCTAAATGTCAAAATGTTAGGTTAGAAATTGGTGAAACGTCAAGTGATTAATAACTTGTTGAAGTTCTTTAAATTTAACTAGTTTGTTTTAACAATAATTTATTTTGAAATGAAATAATATTCAGTGCTGTAAATTTTATCAGTGTATACATTTTTTTGTAAGAGTAATTTTTATGAGTTATGAAATTATCAATCTTAATTATAAATTGGATGTTGGAAGGCAATTTAATTATTGAATGGACTTATCTCAATAAAACAGCTGGTTTTTAATAATTTTGATTATTGCCATTTAATTTGGACATTTATATGAGGAGATGTGAATTTTTGTGTTTCAACCATTTTAGTTATAAACCATATGGAAGAAAGAGGATTTTTATTTTGTTACTACATCAGTTGGTAATTGAAAAAGAGTCAATACATTGATAATTTTTTTAAATATTTTAAGGTATTTAATTAGTTTAATTTTTGTGTTTAAGATAATACGAATGACAGAGATATTACTTCTGAAGATAAAAAGAATTAAACTATCTTAGAATTAATCTTTCTTTGATTCAGGGTATCCAAATTTCAGTTTTTATTTATTTCATTTTTTTAAGTTTGTTCATTTGTTATGTTAAATAAATTTTGTTATATCAATTCTAAAGAAACTTATGGCTTATTTTTTTGTTTTGTGTGTAGTTTAACTATGTTTCATAGATACTTATTTATTGCTCTATAAAGCGACCCGCCTGTTGAGTCTCAGTTGTGGTAAGATTCAAGCTTCACAACAATTAATTTAGCCGGAGCATTTTTTTATAGTAAAGGTAACACTTTTGGTACGTAAATATTGTTTTTAATTAAACAATACAATCAACAATATCAACATTAATACAATAACCCTTATCAGCGATTTAACAACAATCAATAATAATATTAACATATAAACACTAGAGTTGAGAAAAATAACTTTAAACAAAATATCAATGGCTTTTCTAAATAATTTGCAAGTTTTATTAACTATTATGAAATAAATAAAGATTAAAAAAAGTTTCACAGTTTTTAATAAATTATAACCTGGCAATATTTCTTCGACAGCTATGCTGTCATATCAACTATAAACAAACACGTCGCTAAGGTAAATACAAAAAATAGGTAACTACCCATATAGGAACTGCCAGTCTTAACAATAGGCCCCAGCTTGGCTGAATATTGGATAACCAAATGTCGTTATTTCAACATGGCTGCTTTGTCGTGGCCCAAGGGTCAACCAACGCCTATGTTACCAATGCTGGGCTCTCTAATCTCTGCCCAAGTCAGAGCCAACCTTCAGCGCCCTAGTCTCCGTTTCTTACTGTTTGCCCAAGCCCCAACCAATGCTAGTGTTTTTAGACTTGGTTTCTTACCCTTGAACCAAGTTTGGGCCAATCTTCACATATTCTACCAAATCAAGCTTGTGAATTTTTCTGTCTTTATTATATCAGCTAGTAATTAATTAAGAGAAAAATATGAGAAAAGTTAAACTAAAATACCTACATAGGTTATAATTATTATTACTAAATATAAATTCAGCTTTCAAATTTTTGCGCGCTTCGTTTCTTCGAAACAAGCGCAGACATGAAAAGTCAGTATCGCGGCAGCTGCAAGGGGAAGCCTACCATGAGTGATGTTACGTTTAACCGTTTTGTAATATTATTAATAAAATAATGTATATGAAATAAAAAGTGTTTATTTAAAAACAAAACTACCCTAATAAGAATAAATACAATTTTTGTAGTAAAAATTAAACTTGTATGCTTGAAAACAATTTTTTAAGTCACTTTTTTTTAAATTTATTTGTTAAACACCTAAAATATTATTAATTTCGTATAAAATCAGTCTCAGCCTTGTTCTTGTGTCACAATTTTTTAAGTTACGTTGTTATGTTACTAATAATTGAACGAATTAAAATAATTGGTAATAATTTAGAATGTTTGTGTTAATTTGTCTTCTTCATCAAAGTTATTTCATACAAGTCTTAATAAGCTATATTTAGTACAGTATTAAATGTTAGGTTGGTCTCATACTCAAAATTCAGTAATAACCCGGAGCTACCGTTGGGTTCCGAACCTACACTATCAATGATTGTCAGCCTTGATACCACATTAATATTAAGAGTGGCCCAATATTGGTTATATATACCTTGGGCCAAGGCTCAGTATTAGCGTCGGCACTATATTGGTTTTCACTATTGGGCCAAGATGTATCACCAATCTAGGGCCATGACTGATTAACAAGCTTGGCACGAAGTTATCATCCCGATTTTAGACCAGCCATGGGCCAGTCTTGGATTTCAGGCTTGTACCAGAGTTAATAAGCATCGTCCCAAGCCTGAGCCAAGCGCGGGTCCTTTGTTATTTCTTATATGGGTAGATAAAAAGATAAACATAATCAGAATTAAATATCTACCACTTCCAGTAACGGAGAATCACTGAGCTCAATCTGTTCATTCATTAAAGGTACCCTGAGTTTGTGTTTGTATATCTCAAAAGTTTCTAAAATGTCTAATTTGCGTTTGTTATTTATTAACTATTACTTACGTAAATGAACGCAACAAAAAGTGAATAACAGAAAGAAATTGGTACTTAACTAAAAGAATCAAGCACGAAAACTTCAAAGAAGAAAGAAAATAGGGAATGAGACATCTCTGAATAATATCTCTAATATTTAGGGCTACAAACAACAACAGGTGGCATAACCTAAGATTCATTACTACAAATGTTCAATAAATAATCAATAAACGTAACTATAAGAAGCTTTTAAAAGATTTAACCTACATGTATTAAAGCAGAAAACAAAAGTATTTGAAACAAAATGAATATTTGCCAAATTAATTAAAAGGATATTGAAAATGCGGTCACGATCTGTAACTGGAGAACAAATAACCTTTAAACTCTTTAGTTTCTAGCGAAAGCAATATAAATTAACAAGATGAAACAAGCCCATATGATAATAAGAAAATATTATACTACATACCAAATTTAATGCATTTAATACTCATGCTCCACTCATACTCATAGTAGATTTAATTTTCCAAAGTTAAATTAAGAGAAATTTAAACCGTAACAACTTATTTATAGCGTTTTCAACTGACTGCTGTGGAGTGCTATTAGATTGCTCTGAGAGCAAATTCCGTATACGATTGGTTCATCTGACATTCTGGTCATAGAGATTTGCGTGTTCGATTGCGACAAGCGCTCTCTGTAAAAGCACACCGAGAGTGCTCTTCATTGATCTGTCCCACGAGATAGATCAATTCAGATCAAAATAAAAACCTAGCCTCTAATTCATTCGTATCTGCTTCAACTTGAAAATGTATGTTACTTCAACTAGAAAAACGCATTCAAAGTATTATTATGGATAATGAAAGGTGTCGTTTGGCGTTATTAGAAATTTTTATCATCAGATTCGTCTAAGAATAAGGAAATTGAAGCTACTATTGAATATTTAAATGAGAAACAACCATTATGCAAAGTTTGTAATTTTCTGGAGGCGATAAATTCATTTTCTGATGAATCGGTAGGTTTGCTATAATAGTAGGTACGCAATACAATATTTTATTAATCGTTTTTGCTCATTTTTGCGACCCACGTTTAATAAATAAATTCCTAGCCATGTTTCAAAACAGTTAGTATTGCCAGGTGATTTATTATTATTAGTTATAATAATTTATATAATAATGGTCACACAAACATACGGCGATCGAAATGATTTTATTCGGTTGTGTATTGTGAATCACCCTTCGATCAATCTAAGGTCAATCTACATAAGAGCAATGACGTCATACCCGTTTTGCGAGCAACCGCAGAGCAATCTGCAATTGAGCAATCCGGACTCCAATTGAAAACGCTATTAGATAAAACTGCAGCCTTTCCGAACTAAAACGAATATTTACTTACCTCAACGCGGCTGTGGTTTATAACATTTTATTTAAAAAATACTACACAGTTTACAATTTTATCCCAAAAATGTAGTTCATAAGCAATACAACTTCGAGATTGAGTAAAGTTTTGACAAAAACGAGTTTTAGTTTTTCGTTGTTAGCATTTCATTCGTTCCGAATATGCAGTTAAAAATCTTCAAATACGAAAAAGCTTGTCACACGTAAATATCGATTTTTTTAAAAGTACATGCGAACACATGGAAATCAGGTGACCTTCAGCTTTTCAGAACTGAAGCGGTTGGTTACCTTAACGCGATACTGGTTTGTTAGTTAAATGTTAAAAATAAGACACACAGTACAATTTGCAACTTAATTTAAAAAGTTGTAATTCATAAACGGCACAACTTAGAGATTTTTAATTTTCATAAAAATTACTTTGAATGTCCGTTAACTTTTTGTTCGCTGCATATGTATAGTAAAGCTTCTAAATGCGAAACAACTTTCGGCACGTAAATATATATTTTTAAATTATTCAGATGTACATATAAATAATTGTACATACTGTTGTGTTATTTGTAGGTAGAAATGTTAAATAGGTAATTTGGGTTGCTTATCTTTCGGGCGTTCGTAATTGAATCTTTGTTAAAAGGTTTATTTAATAGTTTCAGAAGTACGGTTGAAGCTAGCTATATACAGGAATTAAGTTAAATACATCCTATTCGCGATAATTTCTTGTTAAAGTTGCATTTCATGCAAGATTATTTAACGATCCGATCTATTCATTACATAACCTCAATTTTTGAAAATAATTTTCAAAATGGGTTTCTTTAGAAGAATGATTTATTCACATTATGTTAACATGCATAAAAAGTTTTATATTTCAACAAAAGGATACTATTTAAGTGTGTATATAATTTACTAATTGTAAATCTTAATACAACGTTTGGTACGTTGAATTGTTTTTCTTGATCTTCCGTCAATAGCTCAAACTTGGTAAACTTCACCTAGAATATAATAAAACGGGCTATTTTGAGTAAATTAGCATATATAAAAGAAACTTACCTTGCTTAATTTTCAAAATGCGTGATTTTTCCTTTTGCGATTTATGGTATTGGTTTGTCGAGCCACCGTTCTAATTTAATTAATTTAGGTTCATGATGTTATTGTGGAATTTCGTTGGATAACATCTTGGCTGTGTAAGTTGTATAAAGTTTTTTTTGTAGTTCTATGTGTGTTTTCTTAGCCAATTCAATTTAAAAATGTCCATACACCTGTGCCGCGAAGAAATATTCATTTAAAGTTAATTTTGTATTATAAGTGTTAGTTATTGATGTCAAACTAATGTGTATAGTTATATAAGCATATTGTGTAAAGATTAAAGGGTAAAATTGGTGGTTGGACAGTTGTTTAAATCTAAATTATGACAATTTTAGTCAAGCGTGAAAATTTGTTTGTTCGACTCAAATTGTGAGTTATTGTTGGGTTTTAGAGATAAATATGTTATTTTATTAGTTTAAGGTAGTGTTGGGGATTCTTTTTATGTGTTTAAATCTAAAATTTAAAGAAATTAATATTTTAATTATAAAATTTTAAATGTCAATTTTTGTCCATGGTTTACTTGATAATGATACATAGTTGTTGTTTCTATATGTTTTTATGTAATTTTTATTGTGAAAAACAATCAGTACTCTCCAGAACGTATTGAGAGGAGGACGTGTTGTTTGCATAATTATTAACCTATAAAAAACATGCATTTCAATAATTTAAAAAATAAAGTAAGGTTATAAATTTTTGAATAGAAGAAATTTGTGCATATAAATGGATATAACTTACCTGTTCGTCGATATATCAAGAAAATAATAATTTATTGAATTGATTTGGATAATTTCACAACTTATAGAACTTATTAGTTTGGAAAATATTTCAAGAAGAATTAATCTTCTGCAAACTTGCAATTTTGAAATCTCGCCACCAGTCAAGAGGTTGGTTGTGGATATTATAGCGGTATTTTTTTCACGAGACCAATTTTAAGGAAGTGTCAAGTGTGCGGAAAAATCGTAAGTGACATTAATTTGAATTTTATACTGGCCAGTAAAATATATCATTTCGGACAAATATTTTATTAAAGAAAAGAATAAAACGTAACATTTGAGAGAACTTAACATATTTGTTTAAATATTAAAAAATAAGAATTTAGAAAATTTGCTACATTGATTTTTATTTAGATTATTTTGTTTAGTAGTTTAGTTATAAGGTATATAAAAAAAATTGACGTAGAAATCCCTAACATAACATAAATAAAATAAAAGGGTGATTAGTAGTTTTGTTAATTGTTTATTTATTATTTATGTGTGCAGAAATAAAAATTGTGTTTCTATCGATATATTTAAATTTTATTTATTGTTCATGTTTCTTCCTTGTGTGGAAATAATTTGTGATTTGCAGATTGTTACAATTTTCCCAGCCCGGGTGTTAGTATTACAGGTGGACCCACTGATATTGGAAATTGGCAAGGTAAGGTTGATGTATTACAAATTTAAGAGATATTTGTCGATTGCTTTACTGAAACTAAAGTTGGAGCTAGTGTCGGGGCAAAAATTTGTTATGTAAAAAAATATTGTAGTGATATACGGTTGTATTGTGGTTTTGTTTTGTTAAAGTGTATACCACTGCAATACATACATATTAAAGCAACCAGTTATTTTAACTCAACTTTAGTCTGTAATACCTTAGTTTAGATAGAAATATTTGGAAAAGGATGCGAAAAATCAAATAGGTGTATTAGATCCAAAGTTAAAAAGACATTTAATTCTAATGAGAAAAATTAATTTGCTTAAAAGTTAACTTACGCTCAGAATTGCATTTTACGAATTTAGAAGGAAATAATTCAACTTGAGTTTAAAAAAGATTTTCATTTCCTTTTCATGGCAAATTAAGACCAGACGGCAAACCCATTAGGTACCTTTAACCTCCGGCACTGTTATGTCGTAACTCACGAAACTGCAACCATTTTCATGCCATTTTGCTGCTGCTGTTTTATTCAGACACACCTACTTCGGGTCAAAGCACTGTAATTTTTCCAATAGTCAAGGGTTAAATCGAATGCATTTTTTTTAATATTTAATGCATTTCTGTCTGCATCAATAATATCGGTTTTACTGCCAACCAAAACTTTTACAATTATTTATTCATATTTATGGAGAAACTTCTGTTTACATATTTGCTTCTTGTTGCACAACAGCGTGTGCTTTTAAATGAATGTCAAGTTCAGTTAAGAGTTTAATCAAGTATTATGAATATGGTGACTCGAACAAAGGAGAAAGTAAAAGTTATTTCACAGCATGACTAAGATAAAGAGATCAACACTGACACAATCGGACCGGCATTGTTAACAAAGACTGACATATTTTTGATTATACTCTCGTTTTGTTAATTTCACATAATTGTAACAGTGTAAATAATAATTAAAATGTTATAAGGCGTTTAATTGGGTTTTATTTTATTTGTTTTTTTTTTAATTGAAAACCTTGAACTTGGAGAAAATTCTAAAGATTTACAACATTATTTGTGCCGTCTCACAGAAGCTGTTTATAACAATGAACAATTAACAGTGCATAATAAGTAAGATAAATTCGTAGAATCTGTCTACGAAAGATTTATGATTTATTCTTAAATCTAGTGTAGACCAAAAAAAAGATCAGTAGGTACATTATTGCAAACCACTACTTTTGATGGCAACCTTGTTTAAAAAGAATCGCATTTTATAGCTAAAGGCCTTGACCTTGTTTTAAAATTCAAATCGTTTAGTCTAAACAAACCGATCATCTTTGTTAATTGTGTAGTGCAGTTTGTTGAATGATGCATCTTTGTTATGCTGTAAAACAAAATTAAGCACGTTTTATTGCTTTTTATTACAAAAGGATTTTAAAAAGATTAAATGAAGAATCTAGGTCAAGGCGTGATCAATACCTGTGTAAATATAAGATAAGGTCTGATTACATGCCGCACTCTTGTTGCAGCACTATGTTTTTAAAAAACTGGCAACGGCGGCGTATGGTAGGAGTTTTAATTTGTAACATTTTGTTTGTCATTGATCAATACATACACCCTAATAACGGGTTATAATTACCAATCTCATTATGTTTTAAGTGTGATAGTATAATGAAGCCATTTAAAGAAAAGTAATTGCGCAAATTTCTAATTATAATCTATTAAATTACAAAATAGAAGGAATACAGAGATCAATTTAACGAAAACAATTCTGCATCTGTCAATTATGAAATTTGTTAATCAGAATGCGTGAAAAGTTTTCAAAATTTTGATTACAAAAAAATACCTTACCTGCATAGACAGGGTACTTGAAATGTTTTATGAAAACGTAAAATTCAAGTGTTCATTGAATACACAAAGTATTTTTCTCGTAATTTTTAAATTTATTTCATTTAATTGGTGACAAAAGTGACATACATTTATATATTTGCACCCTTTGAACACCACGTGGTTAATCAAATGAATCAAATTATTTACGAATAAGTGAAGATTATAGGATGAAATAGGTATAGTTGTAGATTGGTATTGCAAGGAATATGCTACGATACTGCAATTCGCTAATTTCTCTCCTTTAGAAACATCAATTAATTTAATCAGCTAAAATATACCCAACACTTATGATTTAAAGAGCTTTTTGACAAATTGTTTATCTTATCTCACCCGAAAACGGTATTATTTATACAGGTACATCAGGAGTTGATCTAGACTATTCTTCATTAAATTGTAAGGCATAGTAATAGCAGCATAGACAAAAGCGTGATTTATTGACAAATTATTAAAGCCCCATAATTAAACTACTATCTAAATGATGTTGAAGCTTCCAACTTTATTATTTTTTTATGAAAAAGTGGTACATTCTAGAAGACTTTTTTGTTCCTTTTGATGTCTTCAATCACGCCCTAAAATTAACGCTTCGTATCCCCTTCCATCCTGTATATCATGCATATCTGATACGCATTTGAAAAATATTTAAAAAGCTAATATAATGACATGATATTTGACATGAGCTAGGAAGTATGCACCTCTATTTAAAAAGATATTAGTTGGATTGCATAACCTCTAGGAGAAAAATGCGTTTTTAATAATTTTTTTAATCAAGCCAACGAAAAAGTTTCAATTTAACAAATATGCACTCTAAAACACACTAGGCAGCAAAAGGATAAATTTTAAAGTGATTTTTCTTACAATCTTGGTTAATTTTCATTCTCAGCTAACGATGTGGTATCGTTACCTCTTGTGCAGATAAAAAATGAATTTGAAGCCATTTCAAGACATGTTTTGACCTAAAACAGACAAGGTGCATGGTAGTGATGATGTATGCAAATATTTGCTACCTTACCTGCATTATTAATGTGAAGAAATTATGTTTCAATTTAACGAGATAGTGAAATCGTTAAAATATTCTTTAGTTGAATTAAATAGCTTGTGATTAAGTTGTTTCCATTGAGTTGTTGTCAAGCAGTTCCTTGTGCACAATTTTGAAATAAATAATGAATATAAATGTTGGGTTTGTTTTTTATAGAAAATATTATATAAATAAAATGCAAAATTCTGCGTATTGACATGACAATATGAAATAAGGTAATTTAGCTATTATTTCATCGTTTCGATATAAAAAAATAAGTGAATATTGTTCAATAGGATGTAAGGTGGGATTTTGTCAACATAGGAAGATGTAACTAGGCAATTTTGATCAATTAATTTAATTTTAGTTATTTGATAGTTGTATATGGAAGGTGATTTCGTTAGCATGTTCTAGTGAACTTGTTATTTTATGATAGTACAAGTGTAATATATTATTAAAAAAGAATTTTATTTTGGTTATCTATTAATTGAATTTGTTAAACAATAATTAATAGTTATAAACAATTATGTAGTGTAGTTTATGTAGTGTTTAGTTCTAAATTGTCTTTTGTTAAAAACCGAAAATCTCACTAAAACATTTGTTTGTTTTACGAAAGCTCTGTTATTTTAGATCCTTACAGTGCACTTATGTTGAGAGCAAAATTTAAAAAAAATTAAGGTTATGTAGTGAGTTTGGATAATTTTTGTAAACGTCAAAATGTTAGGTTATATTGTTTTTAAAATGTCAAAGTAATTAATAATCATTATAAACCTTTGAACTTAACTTCTGCTTTTTAATAAATATTTTTAATTAATTTAATATTCAGTGCGATAAATTTATTGGTGGAATAATTTTTTATTTACCAAAAGGAATTTTTTTAATGGATAATGATATTTTCTACTTTTGTTACAATATGGATGCAAGAAAGGAATTATTAAATAATTTTTTCAACTATTAAATGGACTTACCGTATATCAAGTAACCAACTGGATTTATTTGAACGAGAGCTAAACGTTTGCCAATCCACCATTTTAATTTCAAATCATATGGAAAGCAGGGAATTGTTCTGTAGTTGTTGGCGCCAAACATTGATTTGAACTTTATTAATAATATAAGGTATTGATTTAGTTTTAAACAATTTTTAATATGGGCATGTCAGAAATATTACTCCTCAGATTAAAGGCATTAAACTGTCTTACGATTGATTTTTTTTTCTATGATATCAAAATTTAAATTTCTATTAATATTTCTTTTTTTTGTTGTGTTATTTGTGTTCAATGTTTAAATAATATTTTGTTATTTCAATTTAAAGAAAATTCTGGTGTTTATTATTTTTTTGTGTGTACTTTACTTATGTTTCTGAGATATATTTATTTAGTGTCCTATATTTAAAGCCTGTAAATCTCAGTTGTGAAAAGGTCCAAGCTTCACAACAGTTACTTAGCCGGAGCACTTTTTATGGTAAGGTAATTGGTTTATATTTTGTATATCATCACTGTGTTTTTACCGAAGTCTGTTGCTATATGTTTTGTTTGTACTTTCAATTTAAATCAATTTTCAATAATCATAAATAACATATCGGAGGTTTTTCGCCCCAACAACAAAAACACCAGATTATTCCATAATATTAACGTGTTGCCCGAACGAGGGGCATTCCTATATAATTAATTATATCACCTTTCAATTTCATAATAATATCTATTAAATGTTTTTATGATATTAGAAAATTAATATTTAAAACTATATTTGAATACATTTCATATACAATAAAACTTGATTAGAAATAATCACTAAGTGTTTTGTTTTGAGCAAATAATTTACATTTAAAGCTTTATATTTTATAAATATTTAACGTACATTTTCAAAAATATTTCTAATTACTATATAAATGTTACATAGCTCATCAATGTTTAACTTTACAAGTAAAATATGTAAAACATGTGTTGAAGTGTGAAAACATTCTTAACCCCTTTATAAAACGTTTTTAAACAGTTTCTTGTGAAAATATAATTGTATTTTCAAACTTGAGGCTCGTAAGCGGTAATGTTGGTTCCTTGTGTATAAAAACGTTTCGATTGATTACGGCAGTCAACGTTAGTACTTTGGAATTACATCACGCGAACTAAGTATATGATGGTGTTTGTTTGCTAATAAAGGTTTGGGTGATGCCATATCATATGTTTTCTGCAGACGTAAAAGCACCAATGATGGAGGATGTTCTCTTTATCACTTGTGTTTGTATGTAACGTCATAGTAGGTGTATAACATCAAATCAATAGTGAACATATTAGTGATACAGGTACATATTATTATACAGGCAAGGGAGCGGGACTGAGTAGAAGCAGAAAGGCTAATCGGCCCTTATTTCTCAAAAACCTGCAAGTTTGAGGTATAGTGAGATACTCCAGATACGCTCGGAGTACAAGAGAGTTATTTGAATACTTCATATAAATACTAAATACTCGTGTCATAAACTCAACTATAATAATAAGTAATTAAACCAACAGAAAAATGAATTCTATATTAAAAAATCAAATACTAATATTTTCATGTTAGGCGCAAGCCAGGTAATAACATTGATTAACATGTGTCATTATTAAATGATTATTTAAATAAAGAAATATTTCAACAAAACAAATCTGTAATTTTGTATGAGTTTTTAACTAAAAAGACGTAAAAGCAAAACTCTGATAAAATCTAGACAGGGCGACAAAATAACGATTAAAACAACATAAGACACTTATAGTCTAAAATCAATCATAACAGAAAATTAACAAAAACGATTAACGATGAAAACTTCATTGAAACTCTAATTACCATGGATACACATGATCTTCAGCTCTATCTTTACAAGAAATGAATACCTAACTACACTATGTAACTTACACATATAAAATTTACATAAAAAATATTTACAATAAAAGAAAAACTCAAATGAAAGTTTGTTTATACGTTTTAAAAGTTCAAACGATGCTATACAAGATCCTACACAAATATCAACATAAATGAAATCAAATTATAGTTAAACTTGTGCACTCCAAGTGCTTGTGTTCAAACAACGTTGTAAAATGTTATATTAAAATCAATATTTAGAAAAATCGAAGCATATCAGCAAAGCCAATACCTTCACAAAGATTAACACATTTTTTTAGAATTCAGCAGATTGTAAGTTTAATGTACTATTATAGACATTACAATAATTACCCGTTTTACATTTTTTCAGTAAAATATTTTCCCGAAACTGATTCAGTCGCATGGGAAACAGAAAGACTTATTTTACGTTACTAATCGACAACTCCATATAAGGAAAGAAAGATAAAATCTTCCAGAAAAATGGAAAAACCATTCTAACATGTGACTTGGGTTGCATAAAACATGTATTACTATGAAAACAATCTAAATGATTGATATGCCTTTTTAATGAAATTCATCCTTCTATATTCTTTATTTAAAATTGATAAATCTATCTGTAACCTAACATGTAGCTTTTAGATTAAATGAACCTAATATCCTAGCATGTCTATCATTTTATTTTATTTAATGCATGACATAGTTATATTTGTGTTTACGATCAAATCGTCAAGTCAATTTTCAATCAGATAATTTCATATCATCTCAGTATATACAAGTTTTATTACTTAGGATTCGTAGTGGAATCCAACCGAGTGCTTCATTAAAAACAACACAGCCTTTAATAGTGCTTTCGGTTACACCAGAAATGGCAATAAGACGTTTCAACATTCAAAATCTGCATCTGACTCTGTCAGACAACTTCCCAAAATTTGAAATATATGCCTTTTTTATAAGAAAATGACAGGCTAGTTAGGAATCTCGTTGACACCCGGTATAGCTCAATAGGTAAATGCATATAGAGAGGTGTAGGCTTTGGGACATGAACAGTTAGGGAAGTAAGTTGTGGTATTTAGCTCACATAGCATAGAGATTAGCCTGTTCAAAATACAATAACGACGTATTCACAATCGCTGTTTAACTTTAACTGGGTATTAATTACCACAGATACACTTGTTGAAACAATTGTATCCATGGTATTTGACATCCGGTCAAAGCTAATCAGCGATTGTGAATACCATCGTAAGTGTTGCATTTACATATAAGATCCGAAATTTATACATTGATGAACTGTGTAATAGTTACATAATCTGCATAACATATCGAAAATTGAACTTTAAAATGCACATTAAATATTTATAGAATACGAAGATTTAAATGTAAATTTCTTGCTAAAACTGAAACATTCAGTGAATACTTCTAATCATGATAAATGATATATGCTATTGGGGAACTTTCACTTTTTATAGATTCGAAAACTTTTAATATACAAGTAGTTTCAAAATGTGATCTATTACTTCATGCAGAAATAGTGAAGCATGATAGATTCTATAAATTTATTTGAGCTTTTTCTAAAACGAAGTAAAAAAAATAGTAATACATACGTGTGTCTAAAAAGCAGGCTTTAGTGTAGATGATTGTAATAGAAACAGAATGGTAATGTAACAGGAGTTAGTTATCACAATTACAACTTTAGAATAAAAATTCTAAACATCTAAAAGAAAACTAAGGAAGTTTACTACTGTCGAATTCAGAAAGACAGATTGTATTAGATTATGCGAGCTCACTTATTACAAAGAATACATTTATATAACATTTGAATGATGAACTATGGTAGTAATCTAAGGTACACGTTTGTGTGTGAGATTATATTAACATCGATAATGTAATTAAAGACTAGATTAATATTAACTAACTTGGTAGAAGTAAGTAATAAGATTATAATAGTTATTACTTTAGAATATCTTTAATAAGCTTTAACTCACACTTCTATGCTTTACCAAATGTTGTAGGAACCTTCCACCATCTCTTTTGCAGCTGTGGTTTCATCATAAATATTGTTAAGTTACATATGATTATTCAGATACTCCAAAAGAAAAGTAGAAGTTTATGTGTTATAGTTCAAAAAAAAATTGACAATGAGGCAGACACTGATTTATCATAATTCCAATAACTGTTAAAATAAGTCCAAATATAAATTCTCCCAGCTGTTTCCATAAACTAACAAAAGTTATGCCTACCACAACAACTTTGAAATTTAAAACCGCCTTGTTCAAGATCAAACGTAGGTTGTATTATGATGTCATTTTTGTATTTCTTATTACACTTTATACCCAATTTTTAAAAATAGTATCTACACACGCGAAGAGTTTCTATGTGGTTATATAAATGATCCTTAAAGTTAGAATTTGCTAATGTGGGATGCAAAAACAATAATAATTTTGAACACTACTCTTTTCTTATATGCTAATGCTCTCGCTCACTTGATTTATCATCACCGCTTTAATTGTTGGTTTATAAAAAGAGGCCGAATATCTAATCTTAATTAGTAACAATAAACTACAACTCAATAAATTTCTCTCTATTTTCCTCCAAATGTTATATGGTAGTAGTCATTTATAATTTTGTCGGAAGTTGTCTATCCATACTGCACCTGAGTTAGGTTATTGTCCTCGAGCAAGAATATAGGGATCAATGGTAAATAGGTGTGGTGGTCAGAAAATTAGTTAAAGTAGGTGTGATCTTATTACAATCGATAACTCAGGTTATTTATGTTTGCGGAAACTGAAAATTCTAGTATATCGTCTGTTTAAACGTTTTTTTTTCAAATTTCCGTTTACTACAAGAAATATGACGGGGTTGAACTTTGCAGAAAAACTTACGAGCACGTCGAGTAAATTTTGACGAAACCCATAAACGGGATAAGTATCCCCAGTAGCATATTATGTTTAATAATAGATATTTGTTAAATGCGTTTTAAATACTACATTAAATAATTTGTAGATGAATCTTTATATTTCATGCATTTTAATATATATTTGTACAAATATGGGTATACAAATTTAATGTACATATACGGAGCTGTACTTTGGAAAATAACTTGCCCCACGTTGGGAGCGACAATTACCTAAAAGAGATGTATTTTTAAAAACGACTTGCCCCCACAGGGACTTGGTGGGACAGACAAGTGTACTCGAGGTGAAAAATAAAAATAAACACTTAAATTAAAATTAAACTTTCAATTGCTTTTCAACGAAAACACACCCCAAAATATATTCTTTACACATTAAACTAATTTAGCGTTTGATTTGGTAGAGAATGAAAGATGCGTTGAAGCGTTGTAAAATAAATTTACCTTTTTTTCTTTCACTTCTCTCTCAGAATTACCTGAACTGTAATTCAACTCGTACAGGAACTGTTATTAAGTTTTTTTTTCAAATTAGTCAATAGTTACTTTTATTTACCAAACAAATTATAAATAGCAGTAATAATTAAACACAATGAATAAATAAACAAATTAATTGTATAAAAATAAACACAAGTTTTATTTATTCAACATAAATAAAGAACAACACATTGAAACAAGTATCAAGAATAAGTTCTAACAGGTTGATTTACTTTTAATGTTATCTTAATATGTATTAAGAAAAGACAGTTAATTAAATTTGAAATTTTGGAATTGCAATCAAACTCTTAGAATTATTCATTTGTAGATTCATAAACTATTCAACTAAACAAATGGTATTCAAATTAACTTAATTAAAATTGTTTTCAATTATTGAAGGTCTTTAATTTAAATTCTTATACAGTCTTTTTGATTTTGTTAAATTTTATTAGTAAATAATAATTTTACGGTCTCTTTTGTTTTTTATCTTTCTATAACCTGCTGCCAGAAAGATAATTATTTAATAAGTACATTTACTTTGTTATTAAGTTGGCGAAACATAAACGCTTTGAATCAATCCATTAAATCTTCTCTGGTACTGGAGAAACTATCTTTGCTGTAACCTAGTTCGATTTTTCTTCTAATAAATCAATCTTCTTTTTAAATCAACTTTTTGCGTAAAATAATATGGTAAGTTAATCTTCTTGACAAATAATTATCTTTGACTTTTGTTTATAATAGAAGGTTACATAACCCAATTTTTTATCCAATTTGAGAAGCAATAAAACACGTTCTTTCCATCAAGGAAGTATTGCTTACTAACTATTTTTTCGTTGCAGCCTCATTTATACGCTTTGGAAAACAAAATGGAAATGTAGCTCTTAAACTGCTGATTGCAATGATATACGATACTTATACCCTAATTCATCAAATAAGCTAATAATTCAAGTCTAACCATAACAATCAACTACTACAGCTAAATGTACAATATTTTTCCAAAAACAAGATCCTAGGACACATCACGTGGTACATCCGCATCATATCATTTATCAATTTCCTTGAATAAAATTACTATAATCCTAACAATTACCTAAGAGAAAATTCATAAAATCACTTGACGATATCATCATTATAATGATGATTATCTTGGAACAGGTCTTGAATGCCTTAATACAACTTAAATAAAAAGAATCCTATATAGTTTGTGTACTCTATACAATATTTAACAAAGCTCCACCCAAACGATTAAAATAGTTCAATAAAAAGACAAAAACTCTAATAAATAATTTTTTTAAGGAAGGTGAATTAATTTCATATTGTAAACATTCCAATAATAACCCGTGTCATTAAATTTCAGATAAATTACAACCCGAAACGAAATTTGTTTATGAGTAAAGTGGTAAATTCAAAACATTACTATCAAAACATGCTACACTTGGGTTTATAGCAATTAAATGCATGTATTCTGTAGCCTGTTTAATCCATTTAGAAAACTCCCTTATTTCTTCATGGTCCAGTCTAATTAGATTCGAGATAACTTTGATAAAAGTGCAGCGAAGCAACAATAATCTAATAACTTAACCTTCAATATAGCATCGGTTTTTATCTTTTTGCTGACCCATCTACTGTTTGAAAGCCTTTGCTCGCTTTTGCTACAGTGCGGGTCCAGGTCCGAAACTACCGACGTTCGAAGTTAGTCGTGACACACGAACACACACAGAACACCAAATGGAGAGAGCTGCGCTTTCCAAAATAATGTCTCTATCTATATAAGTTATTATTTCTGTTAGTTTATTCTATTACAGAGGTTCTACGTTCAAAATTTATAATTTTAAAAAGTTATTAGTGTCGTATCTTTAAATTAATAGGTAATCAATTTCTGATAATCAGTACCCGGAAATGATTCTTTTAAGTTTTGGCCAAATGTAAAGAAACTCAAATAATAATGAATGCCAACATTTAACACGTTATTTATTAATATTAATTAATACAGATTAGATAGTGTTATTTAATAAAGTGCTCGTGGTAGGGCTTGTACATCTTCAATATTAGAGTTTGGTAAACCATATTTTTTAGGCGTCCCTATAAAAAATAGTCACATGGATTGCAATCTGATGATCGTAAAGGCAATGCAATTAGTCCAGCTTTACCAATTCAATGATTAGTAGGAAATTAATATTCGAAGATTCTCGTGCAGTAAGACTAAATTGTGCAGGAGCTCCATGTGCACGAACCATAAATTATGGCGAGTTTCTAATAGGAATTCCTCCAGCAATTTAACTGACCCTTTTTCCAAAAAAATGCCTATGATCTTGACCATTAAGTGTCGCGGCAAAAATTCTTAATTTCAGAGTTCTAGTAATGTGGATTAGCGTCAACCAGTAACCGTTATGATGTGATTTTGCCGATTATTGATGTTAGTTTGGTATCGCTACACTATGACTAGGCTGGTGTCAGTGTCCGTCCCTTAGTTTGGAGGTGGGCTCAGAACGGAGCAAGACTTCAGCATGCAAATGATACTAGTAAAGTTTATCCCAGCAGCGACACCCAGATCGCCGTATGGCCGTTCCCCGGAAGGCTACTCCAGGATATCACTTTATAAGGAATGTTGATGCGAATACAGAGCATATCACACCTAAGACAACGCCATCTCCTAGATGGTGTTGGCCGGTTGATACTTGCACGCTATCTCTGTGCCTTGTTTCACACACTTCTTTATATACTGAGTATGACAGGCCGCTATGGAACTTACATAGGTTCGTGAATGAACTTAATTTTTTACTTCCGTTGCTAACTCGGTATAGAGGGCACAAGTATACCAGATCAGGTTACAACAAGGTTTTATCTATACCCAATGCATCTACCATTTTACGACCCTCCCAGTTAGTGTTGACACCACACCTTCAATGACTTGCCCTTCAATAAATGCCCTTTCTCTTCATGGTATCTACAAGATAATCGGCAATAACTTCAACAGGTTTTTTTTCTGTTGGGCATTTTTCTGATGTAGTAAGCCTTTTTCCTGAAGTAGTAAGCCTCTTTCCTGAAGTAGTAGAAATATCTCGCATCTGGTTCACTGCACGTAGTACACTGTTCATCTTTGGTGATGCTGTAGAACCGTTCAACTGAATTGTCAACTTTCAGCATAACTTCAATTGTATTTTGACAGTTGTCAATGAATATGCAATCAATACCACCTTTCATACAAAAATTCCTGATCCAGAGGTTCCATAACTTTATTTTGGACCGTTTTGACTGATCAACTCTTCCCTTCTTCAGTGATCCAGCCCCAGCATCAATAAATCTAGTGCTGAAATATCAGATTTAAAGATCCATTTCAGCTTATCAAAGACAGCCCAAGATAAACTTGTTCTTCTCGAGATTTTGCACGTTTGATTATTTATCTCTGCCTAATTTGATTTCGTATCTCAGATCTGTGTGTGATTCAATTTGTCTTATGGGTGCTAGCCTTTACGTAGTCTACGAAGTTAAAAAAGGGCTTGTTGTACTCGGTGCAATGAGAGTTTCCATGGATTGCAAGTAATCATTCGTCGCATATTCGGTGTTGAGGCCAGCTTGTTTTCGCGTTTTGTAGAAATCCAGCATTGCTTATTGGTCAATAGTTTTATGGATTTGTGATTTCCCTTTTTTTAAATGTGATGATTACTGCTGGATCCCACTGAGAAGGTGTTGTTCCCCTAGTTAAAGAGGTATTAAAAAACCTATACGGAAGATTGGAATAAGGCTCCTTTTGAAAGAAAATAGACAAAACTTAATTACCCTGCTATAGACCTATCAGCCTCTTGTCAATTCTCTATAAGATTTTCATAAAAATCGTAACAGAAAGGTTAGTTAATAAACTTGACATCCATAAGCCATGAGAACAGACCGGTTTCTAAAGAGGTTATAGTATATTAGGCATTTGCAAACAATGAAAAGCTTAACAGAGAAAGCAAACGAGTATTATGTTGAGTTATGGTTAGCATTCGCGGAGTATGAGAAGATTTTTGACTCAATAGAAACCTGAGCGGTCTTAAACGCCTTAAGTGACAGTAGAGTTGACCATGGATGCACAGCAATAATGCATTCACAAAAATGCAATCTTTTAAATCCTACTGCAGGAAAAAACTAATAGAATCAAGATAAAAAGAGGAGTACCCCATATCGCTCAAGCTTTTCACAGCAGCGTTAGAGGACATATTTAAAGAACTGGACTGGGATGAAACAATAGGCGTAGAAAAAACCTATATCGTTTGCGTTTTGTAGATGATATAGTCGTAATAGGCAAAAGCAAAGAAGAACTCCAAGACATGTTATCGGGACTGAATGAAAAATCAAAATCAGTAGATCCGAAGATGAACCTAGCAAAAATAAAATACTTGATCAATAAAAAAACAAGAGATGAAAACGAAGCAGATGGTAGTGAAATCCAACAGACACATACATATACCTGAAGCAAACGTTAGAACTCAAAGCTGATTTTCAAAAAAGGGTATAACTGCCGTGGGCAGATTTTGGTAGATTACAAAAGATATTTAAATCTCAATTACCAATCATGATAAAAGCTCAAACCTTCGACCAATATATATTACTTATGCTCCTATGAAGCGGAAACTTGAGCCCGGAAAAGTTATTCAACGGCACTGCGATTCAAGATCATGTGAGGAACACAGAAATCCGCAGAACAAAAATTAGCAATGTGGCAGAACGTAAGTATATGCAAGCTAAGATGGAATTGGGCAGGACACGTGGCCCGAATGAGGGATAATCGTTGGACACGGCGTATAATTGAATAGAGTACACATGTTGGAAGACCTCAAACTCGTTGAACTGATGACATAAAAAGACATGCAAGCTACATCTGGATGACCAATTAACAGTAATTGAGGGAAATTTGGGAGGCTTGCATTCCACGATGGATAGCACAGCTTGAATGATGATGGTAGCCTTATTGAGCCCGGATGGTTGATAGCATTCTCTTCTTCAATCGCTACCGTAACCAGAATCCAATAAATTTTTGTCATAAAATTTATTTAGAATTTTGTAAAAGGGACTTTAGCCATTTTCCTACAACCTTGGCCAGTGTAGGCTGTTGGAAGAGCAGGGGCAATTTGGATATTGTATAGGTTGAACGATTGGATCACGATTTCTTCTGTGGTATTGGAAGTTGGGAGAAAATTACGGTTTGGTGAGTATATCATCTGGGAAAGCTACTGCTTCATTATATCTTCAATTTTCAATTTCTTCAGCTTTTGCAAAGTTTTATATGGTCACATAAATGATTATGAGTATGCCAGTCTTAATTCAAGTTTCACCCCACCCCCCTCCAAACAAGTAAATGAATAAGCCTGTTTCACTGATAAACTTTACTTATAATGATCAGTAATTAGAAATTTGTTTTTTCCAATGTTTTGTTTTCAAAAACTGATTGTAATTTGAAAATATATTTATCTGCAGTTATCGATTCTTACAAGAAATTACAGAATACTAGAATAGTAACTTATTATTCCCATTTATCAAGTAATAATAAGTCAAATACGCAGTAGACACCTATAGTATCACACTTTTTAAATATTACATATGTAGACTTATTAATAAGTACTATCAAAAATGTCGATATCCTACTGTTTTGATATCGCCTATTAATAGCACATATCTTGCATATGAAAACAGAAAATTAATAATTCGAATTTCAATTGCCATTAATTTTACGTACATACCTATGTAATATGCAAATTAATATATTTATTAATTACAACATGCTGCAAATATTTGTCATTTATTTACATTACTTAGATTGATCATTAATTTAAAGAAGATAATGAAAAAATCTGAGCAAAGAAACAAATAAAAAAAAGATGCTGTCCTTGTAAAATTTTTTATATAAAATGTTTGAAATATAATTTCTAAGCGGAAGTAATTTGTCATTAACAGGTCTTAATATCTAAAATTGATCAAAATGCAATTTTTTATAATCCGTAGATTGTAGAAAATAACTAACTGCTTAGATATAGGCAACCCATACTACTCGAAAAATATATTTTCTATTATATCAATAAATAAGATTTATGTAGAACTTCCTTGGCCTTGATTTGTTTTATTACATTAGTTGTTAACAAGCAGTTTAATAAACATATGAAATTAATTTTAATATAAGTATTAGAATAAATAATATTTAATTATGATAATTTTCTTATAAATTCTAAGTAGTATGTCTTTTAATCATTTTTAGTCATCTTTTTTGTTTTAAGTTCTTATCAATTGACATATTGTAATAGTATACTATGAACAAAGTGTGTTTATAATAAATAAAAAATTATATAAAATAATTATAATAATTATACTAGTATTTGTTTTTATATTACACAACAGTAAATTCAAACTTCCGTAATGGCAATTTAGTATTACAATATTACATAATAATTATTGTTATTGGATTTTGTCTTAACATTTTTATTATTAATTTTCTAACTCTCATATACATAATATTACTGTCAACTATTTAATTTTAGTACCTAATCTTAAAAGTATTTTCTTTCTGTCGCCTTCCAGAAAGTGAGACTGGAAATTATTTCTAATAGCAAAAGTCTTCTATTATGACTTCTTTATAGATAAGAAAATATGTTTGAACAACAAAAAAAGAGTAAAATTTCGAAGGACCTTGAAGAGTAATTAAACTGATGGGTTTCTTCACCTACCTGAATAATTAAATGTACTGTTTCCATAGGATGTGGTCCGGAGGATTTATGAATCTCTTTGACTTGGGTCTTTACTTCTTATAGGGGACACTTCCACTAACACTTGTCCAAATAACACCCAGAGTTCTGTTTTTCTTAGTATTTTTAAGAGTAGGGTTTTTACCCGTCAGTTTTCAAATTTTGTTTTTATCTCTATTTTTAATAATTTTTCCAAAGGCTACTTCGTAGAAATAATAACGATCGTCGCATACAGAGCAACTATAAAGAGGGTACCTTTCGGTAATGAACCATAATGAAAGGAAGAAAATAAAATGCATAAATTAGGCTGTAACATAAACAACAATAATGAAAGAAAAATATAATACATATATTAGGCTGTAACATTAACCGCCCACCTGAAATATGGAATATTTCAAGCTATTCTGTTTCTATTGGTAAAGGACAAAGCTTTACCATGGGTCTTTTAAATAATCCTGTCGCTGTTCTTACCGTAGCGACTCTAGCCACGCCGTCATGTCCGGTATGAAATTCTACTATTCGAGCAAGTTTCCAATTTAATGATTGAGTAAGTTCATTTTTAATTAAAACTAAAGAACCTATTTTAATATTACTATTAGCCGGATTTACAGACCATTTAAGCCTTTGCTGTAAAGTAGTGAGATAAGTATTATGCCATCTCTTCCAGAAATCTTGCTGAATCTTTTTAATTAATTGCCACCTCTTTAAACGATTGCTAGGAACATTTGAAAAATCTGTGGCAGGCAAACATGTAGGGGGTTCAAGGTTCAAGAAATGACCCGGAGTAAGAGATGAAATGTCATTAGGATCGTTACTGAGTGAACACAGTGGTCGAGAATTCAAAACGGATTCTATTTTACACATCAATGTGTACATTTCTTCGTACGTAAGAATCTGTGATCCAATGACACGAACGAGTAAAGATTTTGCAGACTTAACTGCAGCTTCGAAAAGACCACCGAAATGGGGAGCCGAAGGGGGGTTAAATAACCACTCTATTTTCTTCTGAACAGACGCTTCTTGAAAACATTTATAAATCTCTTTAGAGGCTCCTACAAAGTTGGTGACTCTGTCACTAAAAATCTTTGAAACACTTCCTCTGCGAGCCATGAGCCGCTCTAAAGCAGCGATAAATGCTTCAGTGGTTAAATCAGAAGCTAATTCTAACTGAATCGCTTTAGTTGCAGCGCAGACAAAAACACAAAAATAAGCCTTTTGAGATCTTGTTCCACGGGCCCTTGAAAGGTTAATGCGTACCGGTCCAGAATAGTCAACTCCAACAATAGAAAATGGTTTAACCTGATTGCCACGGAACGAAGGTAAATCGCCCATTATAGGTTGAATGGTTTTAGGATCTACTCGAAAGCACTTAAGACATTTACTTAAAACATGGTGAATAGCTCTTCGCGCGGAGAGTATCCAGAAATTCTGGGAGATTAGAAATTGAACAGTTTGTAATCCTGGATGGAGATTATTTGCATGAACCTCTTCAATAATAAGCTCCGTCAAGCGATTCTTTCTTGGAAGAAGACCTGGATGTTTACAATCAAAAGACAAATTGGACAAAGCAAGACGACCGCCCACCCTGAGGATATCATCGGAACAAATAAAAGGATTTAACATTCGAAGTGGTTTAGAGATGGGTTTATTCTTCTCGAGATTATCAATATCATTTTCAAATGACTGATGTTGAACTCGTTTAACTAAAACCAGAAGAGCTGCATGGAGTTCATTATCACTGAAATGTCCAGATTTGCGATCAGATGGATTTTTTAAGTTATGAACAAACCTAAGACAATAAGCTATGATACGCTTAATCTTTGGTAAACTTGAGTATTTTTCCAGAAGAGAATCTACCGAAGAAAGTGAGACAAATACAATTAGAGAAATATTCTTTTCCTCATTAGAAACGTCAGAGAGAGTTGAAGAGTTAGAAGATGGTTCTGTGTTTGTGGGCCAATCTTCCTGAGGTAATTTGAGCCATAACGGACCTTCCCACCAAAGGGAATGATTTACCAGATCAAGTGGCAATAAACCTCGGCTGGCACAATCTGCTGGATTATCAGATGATGATACATGATTCCAGCTTGATGGTGCAATCCTATCTTGAATATAGCTTACTCTGTTAGAGACAAATGTCTTCCAACGATGAGGTGAAGACTTTACCCAAGAAAGAACGACTGTAGAATCAGTCCAAGCGTAAATCTTATTTATCTTGATTTTTTCAGAGTATACTTTGAGAACATAATTAAGGAGTTTAGAGAGAAGGACTGCTCCTGAGAGTTCCAATCGAGGAATTGACAACTTTTTTAAAGGAGCAACCTTAGACTTTGCAGTCAACAAAAAGACATTTATACCATCTTTTGATAGAGTCCGAAGAAATACCACTGCAGAATAGCCCTTCTCAGAGCTATCAGAAAATCCGTGAATCTCTAGAGAACAGGATTTCTGAATGTTAACGAACCGAGGGATTTGAATTTGAGAAATATTGGAAAGTTCTTCTTTATATCGAAACCACTTTTCTTGAACGTAGGCTGGTGGACTAGAGTCCCAGCTAAGTCCTATTACCCAAAAATGTTGAATTAAATGTTTAACAAAGAATGTCAACGGCGAAAGAAAATCTATAGGGTCGTAAATTCGAGCAAGTTCGCTTAGAATTGTACGTTTTGTACAGGGACGCTCGGATACATCTACAGAGTATGAGAAAGCATCTGAAGAGGGATTCCATTTAAGATCTAGGATCTTAAGTGTTGCATTCGCAGAGTCAAAATTGAGTGTATGTTGATGATGATGAGCAATAGGTACAGGTTACAAAAAAGTTGGATCATTTGTAGCCCATTTTCTTAATTCAAACCCACCTTTACTCAGTAACCCAATGAGTTCCTGTTGTAATTGAAGAGCTTTCTGGAGAGACTCAGCTCCAGAACAAATATCGTCAATATATACATCATTCGAAAGAGCTTGAGCTGCTAGAGGAAAATCTTGACCTTCATCTTCGACTAACTGAATTATGGTCCTAAGAGCTAAATATGGAGCACACGAGGTGCCATATGTTACAGTGCATAGAGAATACTCTTCTACAGGCTGCGATGGCGAGGAACGCCATAATATCTTTTGATATTTTCTTTGTGAGTCAGCTACAAGGATCTGTCTATACATCTGGCGAATGTCAGAGCAAAACGCAACCAAAGGTTCTTCCTTAGATACAAAGAAAGAATTAGAAGACTCAATATTAGTAGGGTTACATAAAACTCTACCTAATAGTACCCATCCAAATGCTGTTTCTAGAGCAGAAGGGACAATGCCATCACCAACTATTCTACCGCTTCTTAAAACAGCTGTGAAGATTTCACAACCTAACAACATATCTATACGACCCGGAATGTAAAAGGTCGGATCGGCTAAAGCCAAACTTGAGAAGTCTTTCCAATTTTTTATTGGAATAGTGACACTAGGTAGAATCTGAACTGATCTTTGGCAATACCATGGCTTCAAATTCAAAGTTAATGCATGGTTCAATGCGAGGACGAATTTGACAATTTACAACTCCTAAAACCTCAGACGGAACTTTACCCAGACCAAAAATTGAGGAACTTCGTTTAAAATACCGAAGGCCCAAACGTTGTGCACATTTTTTAGTAATTACATTAGTTTGAGATCCGTTATCTGAAAGAACGCGAACTGATTGTATTTCGCCTTGAGAATCGAAAACTTCCACAACCGCTGTTGATAGAAGAACAGTAGTTTGATTTTGTACTTGATTTGCTTCTAAGGAGACCTGAGCATTGCTAGAACCGACATACGCCGCGTATGTCCCAGTAGATTGATCCATTGTAGAATTCGCAGGAGATAGCGTAGCTTTAGCTGCCGAGTTGCAGTTTAAAAGAGAGGATTGTAAATCTGAGTTATCTTGCGTATTACATGGATCAGAAGAAGTGTGAGCATCAGAGTTTTGAGATAAATGTTTTGCAAAGCTATTATGAGGAATAGGTTTACGAGATTCTTGAGAAAAGTGTAAAAGAGAATGATGCTTACCACTACATGATCGACAAACTACCTTCGATCGACATTGATTAATACTGTGTGCTGAATGTAAACAATTCAAGCACCATTTTTTCCCTTTAGCAATTTGATATCGCTCTAACGGCGACTTTGCAATAAATGATTGACATTTATAAATTAAATGAGAGGAACCACAAAAAATGCAACGATGTGATTCTTGGTTGGTTTTGTTGTTATTTGAATTAATGACAAAACTACTATGTTTAGCTTTTACATTTTTGTCATTGTGACAACTAGGATATTGAGCAGAACCTTTAAAGAACGTCAGAGCTACAGATTCTAGAGCCGTGCATTGTTTTTCAAGAAAATATTTTAATTTTTGATAAGTAGGAATCTCAGTAGTAGCATCTTGCATCTCATATCGCTTGATTGTAGAACTATCTAGTTTTTGAATTAAAATATGAAACAAAACAAAGTCCCATTGATCTACGGGTAACTTGTAAGTTTTTAGAGCTGCTAGATTTTCACTGAAAATGTCTAATATTTTTCTTAAACCAACAGCTGATTCATGTGTCAGTTTTGGAGCATTTATGATTTGAGCCCAATAAGTGTTTGTTAAAACACGAGGATTTTCATACCTATCAATGAGGGCTTGATACGCTATTGCGTAATTTTGACTTGTGAGAGGTATTGTTTTAACGAGAACCAAAGGTTCTTTTATCAAGAGAGGAAACAAGATATTGAAACTTTACAATTTCAGAAATATTTTTATTTTTGTGGACAAGACTGTTGAATAAATCTCTGAAGGACGGCCAGTCTTTATATAAACCACTAAATGTTGGCAAAGTAATCTTTGGAAGTTTCGCATTTGAATCCCAGTGTACATTTCCAGACTGCAATTCCTCACTTTGATTGATTTCTATAGATGGAAATAAATCAGCATATCTACCTTGTATTGTATAATATTTCTCCAGAAAATCATCTCGAATAAGCTTTTCTTCATTGTAGTTAGGGTTTTCTGAAGATGAAATTGTGTTAATTATAAGTGTCTGCTGCTTTTCAAAGTCAGCATAAGATTCTTCTAACCTAACATAACTAGCTTTAAAACTAGACACAAAAACCTTGTCTTCTAAAGCTTTTCGAGATAATGAAAATATTGAATAAAGCGAATCAACAGCAAGATCTCTAAAAGCACGATACTTTCTTAGGTTTTTGTCAGCCATTTTTTATGAAAAGAACTGATTTATTTATGAAATAAATAAAGATTATTAAAAGTTTCACAGTTTTATTAAAATATACCTGACAATATTGTTTCGACAGCTATGCTGTCATTATCAAAGGTAATATAATTATAAACAAACACGTCGCTAAGGTAGATACAAAATAGGTAACTAGATAAAATAATAATAATAATAATAAAAATTAATAATAAAAATCATAATTAAACATCTAATACTTCCAGTAACGGAGAATTACTGAGCTCAAGTTGTTCATTCATTAAAGGTACCCTGAGTTTGTGTTTGTATATCTCAAAGGCTTCTAAAATGTCTAATTTGCGTTTGTTATTACAAAAATGTAGGAATTTAATATTATTTTGAGGAGTCATTGTGTGATTTTGTTCTAAAAGGTGTTTGGCGTAATTCGATTTTTCAGGATGTTTATTTTTGTAATGACGTACGTGTTCTTTATATCTTATGTCAAAATTTCGAAGTGTTTGTCCAATATATACCGAACTACAAAAAGAACAATTTAAACGGTAAATGCCCGATTTCATGATATCATGTGTTCTGTCTTTAGCATTAAATAAAAATGAAAAAGTGTTAGTGTTGGTTTTAAATGTTATTTTATAATTGTTGGTTTTTCTTAGTATATGTGCAATTTTTTCTGATATTTTGCCAAAATATGGTATAGATATGTAATTTGTGTCTTCTGTTTGATTGTCAATGGGATATATTCTTTTGATAGCTAACCTATAATCTTTTTGTTTAATTAAAGTGTCAATCATGTTCGGATTATAATGATTTGCATGTGCTAGTTGTTTAATGGTTGATATCTCTTTGCTAAAATCTGATTTTGTTAGTGGAATAGTTAAAGCTCTGTGTACTAATGATCTGTATGCTGCTATTTTATGTGTATTGTGGTGACAAGATTCATTTGGTATTGTTATGTCTGTTTGTGTTGGTTTTCTGTATATGGAAAATTCAAAAAGATTGTCTGCGTTAATCTTGATATTTAAGTCTAGAAAGTTTATAGCCCTGTTTTGTTCTGTTTCTAGTGTAAATTTTATATTAGGATGGATATTGTTTATAAGAATTAAAAATTCATTGATAACCTCAAAAGAACTGTCAAAACAAGCTAAAATGTCATCAACATAACGAAACCAGAAGATAATGTGTTTAGAGAGGTTTAATTCAAATATTCGATCTTCAAACTTGTCCATAAATATGTTAGCTAATAGAGGACTTAGAGAATTACCCATAGGTAAACCATCCTTTTGTAAATAAATTATGTTATTAAAAGTGAAATAATTTTGACTTATACAAAGGTCAAATAATTGAATTAACTCTAACCTTTTAACTAATTCTATATTACTATTGATCAAGAAACTATCTAATAGAGGAATACATTCTTGTGGGGGTATTCTGGAGAACATGTTGCAAATATCAAAACTAACAAGTTTTGAATGTGGTGGAAGATGTATGTTTTGCAGCTTATCTACTAATTCTAATGAATTTCTAACAGAGTATTTCGATTTGTAACCTATCGTGTTAATAATCTGGTTCAGTTTTTTGGATAAAATGTGATTAGGTGCATTGATGTATGATACAACTGGTCTTATTGGCATATTCTGTTTGTGGGTCTTCACTAATCCATACAGTTTAGGAATTTGTGGGTTTTTATTAATGATTTGTTGCTTTTCTAATTCTGAAAAGCAGATATTGCAGTTTTCTAAACCTTGTTTTATTTCTTTTTGGAATTTTGTGGTTGGGTTTTTGTTTTTGAAAACATACATCTTCCACCACATTCAAAACTTGTTAGTTTTGATATTTGCAACATGTTCTCCAGAATACCCCCACAAGAATGTATTCCTCTATTAGATAGTTTCTTGATCAATAGTAATATAGAATTAGTTAAAAGGTTAGAGTTAATTCAATTATTTGACCTTTGTATAAGTCAAAATTATTTCACTTTTAATAACATAATTTATTTACAAAAGGATGGTTTACCTATGGGTAATTCTCTAAGTCCTCTATTAGCTAACATATTTATGGACAAGTTTGAAGATCGAATATTTGAATTAAACCTCTCTAAACACATTATCTTCTGGTTTCGTTATGTTGATGACATTTTAGCTTGTTTTGACAGTTCTTTTGAGGTTATCAATGAATTTTTAATTCTTATAAACAATATCCATCCTAATATAAAATTTACACTAGAAACAGAACAAAACAGGGCTATAAACTTTCTAGACTTAAATATCAAGATTAACGCAGACAATCTTTTTGAATTTTCCATATACAGAAAACCAACACAAACAGACATAACAATACCAAATGAATCTTGTCACCACAATACACATAAAATAGCAGCATACAGATCATTAGTACACAGAGCTTTAACTATTCCACTAACAAAATCAGATTTTAGCAAAGAGATATCAACCATTAAACAACTAGCACATGCAAATCATTATAATCCGAACATGATTGACACTTTAATTAAACAAAAAGATTATAGGTTAGCTATCAAAAGAATATATCCCATTGACAATCAAACAGAAGACACAAATTACATATCTATACCATATTTTGGCAAAATATCAGAAAAAATTGCACATATACTAAGAAAAACCAACAATTATAAAATAACATTTAAAACCAACACTAACACTTTTTCATTTTTATTTAATGCTAAAGACAGAACACATGATATCATGAAATCGGGCATTTACCGTTTAAATTGTTCTTTTTGTAGTTCGGTATATATTGGACAAACACTTCGAAATTTTGACATAAGATATAAAGAACACGTACGTCATTACAAAAATAAACATCCTGAAAAATCGAATTACGCCAAACACCTTTTAGAACAAAATCACACAATGACTCCTCAAAATAATATTAAATTCCTACATTTTTGTAATAACAAACGCAAATTAGACATTTTAGAAGCCTTTGAGATATACAAACACAAACTCAGGGTACCTTTAATGAATGAACAACTTGAGCTCAGTAATTCTCCGTTACTGGAAGTATTAGATGTTTAATTATGATTTTTATTATTAATTTTTATTATTATTATTATTATTTTATCTAGTTACCTATTTTGTATCTACCTTAGCGACGTGTTTGTTTATAATTATATTACCTTTGATAATGACAGCATAGCTGTCGAAACAATATTGTCAGGTATATTTTAATAAAACTGTGAAACTTTTAATAATCTTTATTTATTTCATGATTATGGAGTTCCACAAAATAAGGCTGGAAACAATAAACATGATTTATTTATATTTATCAATTACTATTAAACTTTTCTTATATAAGAGCAAGTGTATTTGCTTGTATATTGCAAGTGTATATTGCAATATTGCTTGCACATGAACTATACACACAAATTATAATATTAAAAAAAACAAATTATACGTGGATTATTTTGCCAAGGCCTTTTATAGAAAGAGAATACCTTGTTAATACGAGAGTTTGTACAGATTGAACACTGTAAATACAAGAATAACTTAAATACTTTGAACAATATTTAAGTAGTATTAACTATTTTTCTTTAGAAATCGATATAATAATCGATCAAAACTGACGTGAGAGAAAACGGCAAATGACAGATCTAAAATGTCACCCCCAAAAGCACCCAAATATAGACTTATTTGCTATGTATGTTATATTACACGCAAATTATAACAAAATCCGGCTCGAAGGACCAAAAATATGTTTGAACAACAAAAAAAGAGTAAAATTTCGAAGGACCTTGAAGAGTAATTAAACTGATGGGTTTCTTCACCTACCTGAATAATTAAATGTACTGTTTCCATAGGATGTGGTCCGGAGGATTTATGAATCTCTTTGACTTGGGTCTTTACTTCTTATAGGGGACACTTCCACTAACACTTGTCCAAATAACACCCAGAGTTCTGTTTTTCTTAGTATTTTTAAGAGTAGGGTTTTTACCCGTCAGTTTTCAAATTTTGTTTTTATCTCTATTTTTAATAATTTTTCCAAAGGCTACTTCGTAGAAATAATAACGATCGTCGCATACAGAGCAACTATAAAGAGGGTACCTTTCGGTAATGAACCATAATGAAAGAAAGAAAATAAAATGCATAAATTAGGCTGTAACATAAACAACAATAA
Organism: Agrypnus murinus; assembly: GCA_929113105.1. Taxonomy (NCBI): domain Eukaryota; kingdom Metazoa; phylum Arthropoda; class Insecta; order Coleoptera; family Elateridae; genus Agrypnus; species Agrypnus murinus. The sequence goes on from OV816031.1 coordinate 32,186,743, forward strand.
TGAAAGAAAAATATAATACATATATTAGGCTGTAACAAAATAATTAAACACTGTTTATAGATAACCTTCTATTGTGTTCTGTAAATTGTTGTAACAAGTATCTAATGATTAATGACAACAGCTAAATGAAAAATCAAACAATACTTACCATGCAACTGCATCTATGTAAATTGCTATTAATTAATAAAAATAAAATTAAAAATAAGCAACAATCAAGAATAATTTAATCAATAACTTTGAATTTTGCTTGTAATACCTATACAGATTTACCAAGGGTTAAAATTCATATGAAGAAATTTCAGGAGCTAAATGCCATTTTGTTTCAACGATGTAATTCAAAGAACAAATATAATTAAATATACAATACAAGTAAAATAACATTTGCAGCTGAATGCATCGAATGACTTATTGAACATATTTTTATCAATAAAATCCAAGAGAAAAAGTCGAGCAACCGGGCAAATGCCCGGTGCCCCCCCCTGGAAACCGAAAAGTGCCCCTCCCTCAAGAGCAATTTGCAAAATTCAAATGTTATTATCTCTTGAAGAAAAGCCAGACATCATGAATACAACTGTCTGTTTTTTATTAGTTGAATAATTAATAGTTTTTGAAATTGAATAAAACTTCAGGGGATTCCTTCCTCAAATGTATTTTTTACAAATTTACCAAGACGTTTTAATAACAATTTGTTTTTTAACAAGACCTAGAATGCATATACAAATTACAAAAAAATTAAACCATTAGTTCTTCTTCTTAATTCTATTCCTTTCTACCGTTAAGCGTAAGGCCTTTACTGTTATTTCTTACACTTATCTCTCTATCCTTTTCTATCTTGTATCATTTGTCTGACTTCTTTCCTCTGCCTCTTCTTTGATTCCCTCATTCCAAGTCTTCCTCTTCCGTTCTTACCATCCATTTTTACTTCATATATTCTTCTGATTAGTCTCATCTCATCCATCCGGCATATGAACAAACCATCTCAGTTGTCCTTCGACTAACTTTTCATACATTGGTTGGATTTTGAGTTTTCTCTGTTGCTTTTGTTTCTAATTATGTCTCTTCTTGTTTTGGTTTCTATTTTCCCTAAAAATCTCATGTTTATTGCATGTATTCTTGATTTATTGCTATTTGTTATTGTTCATATTTCGTTGAAATATAGTATTGTCGGTTGTCTTGTTATTTTTTTGATAACTTCTATTTTTAATATGTTTTGGTACTTCTTTTTTACCCAAAATTTTTGTTTTTATTATGTAGTACGTATATCTTTCCCAGTTTTCACTTATTCCTTTTTCCATCTTACCATTTTCTTCTATTACTGATCCTAAATACTTATAGCTTTCCACTTGTTCAACTCTCTTTCTCTGTATTTGTACGTTATGTGTTTTTCTTATATTTGATATTACCATGCTCTTTGATTTGCCTACGTTTATCTCCATAATATAATTGTAGGTTTTGTTCTTGTTAAATTGTAGGAATCAGCTAAAATGACCATGTCATCTGTATACATTAATTTTGTCAATTTCACTTCCTCCATTTTCCAGTATTCTATTTTTAATTTTCGACGAACAAAAAGTTCGTCTCTGAATTCGTGAAGTCTGTCTGTCGGTCTGTCGGTCTGTCGCCTTTTTCCATGTTGACTTTTTTGAATTTTTCTTTTTGGAATCTTATAGTACATCAAATTCTAAGAGACTTTTGGTTGAAACATTTTTTTGTGTCTCTTCGGGAAAGTAGTCAAAATGACCACCGAATATTTCGGTAAATTTTTGAAAAATGAAAATTATTGTATTTTTTTAAATTTACGAAAAAATAAACATTTTTAGCAAATTTTTTTTTAACGAAAAGTCTTAGGACTTAGAATTTTAGTTTTTATGACAACTAATGTGTTAGGTCAACATTAGTTTTCAAAAATAAATTAGTTTATTAAGTATACAGTTGTTTTTGTTCGTCATGGCAATGCTAGCTCTGCGCATTCTCAACCGGTTTCATCTTGTTTCTTATCTCTTTAATTATTAACTCATCCATTACTAACATGGATAATAGGGAGTGAGAACAGTAGATATGCTAGGAGAGTTCTGCGGCAATCCTTATGGAAATTAACATGGGAAATCGCTAAGGTCCAACGTAGAATTTTTGGTCAATTTCAAGGTCATCCGCGGTCTAGCGAGACTCGCGACCGCGACTCCATTACTCCATTATAAATTCTTTATTCATGTCTACTTTTGCCACAACTTTGTAATTACCTCTTGGTATAAGTGGAGGAAAGGCAGTGAAATCATATACTCCATTACGCACATAGTAGAAACCCTGCACAGTAAAAAATAATTGTTGTTAAGTTACATTTTGTCACATTCACTACAATTTTATGCAACAATCTTTAAAATTCTGATATAATTCAACTAAATTCAAATATCACGTAGTTTGTTACCGGGCGCTATTGCTAATAAAGGAAAACTTGTTGTCAATACAGCAAGTATTTTGTTGAAGTGCAAAATGTTTATAGAAGTTACTAAATAAATGATTACTGTAAACAATAATCCTTGCGATTTATGCACAACATTTTTGTTCTACGTTTTCAACAAAATATAGAATCAATTGTGCAGAAATAAATGAATTTGTAACAAAAATATTTCAAATGTCTAACAAACCTAGATGGGTTATTTGACAATAATCTAGTTAAAATATCGAACGCACTTGCTTCAGAAATTAAAACCTAAATTAGTGAAAAGTTCAAACATGTTTTAGTGAAATAACAAATAATTCTGTTATATTGAACAGTGCCATGTGTGCATGGATTTCAGTTTTAGTTATAATATCAAAAATATTGTATTCTTTTCTTATCTTTATAAATGCACATGCAGCAACTCGCGATTTTTCAGTTAAACATTTACTGAACAACCTCAGTTTGTTCTATTCTGACGTCGGGATGATTTGAAACTGTGGATTTAGCAAGATTTAGCCCATGATGTTATGGGGGGCGCTCGCCACTACGTAAATTATTTCCCAAGCAGCATTTAAGTAGCAGTAACTGAGATCAGAACTTTGATTGAGTAGTTGTTACGTAACTGCAACTAAATTTATGACTTTATAGGTTTAATTTCTTCAATTCGGAATATTTTAGTAAGTGTGTAGTTGTTTCTACTGTTTATTGGAACTATGTAGTTTCATTACTTCTGAGTAACTATTAAAGTATGTGGAACGGTATTGCCACTTAGTATACTTACTTTAAAGTCGTTGCAACTTCAAAGTGGTATTATGATTGTAGCAGTAACTTGCCCGAAGCTACTTTAAAGTTTTTAAAACCTTACAGTAGTATTGAATGTAACACTTACGTTTTTGCTACCCAGGAGAATCACATTAAAGTAATTTTTCGTAAACTACTCCATCTCCATATTTACTTGTAAAATGTTGGATTAATCAATAACCATTAATCAATTTGCAATTTGTTATGATTGTTAATAGATGTTTTACTATATAACCTTCAATAAAAATAACAAATTGGTGCCAAATTGTGCCTTAGGGATTGTTATGTATGTAGCTTGAAGTTGGCAACATTTATTTGTAGTGATGTAACTAACCAATCCTGGCATCCTGGCCCGTTCCCTGGGCGAGCGTCAGTAAAACTCGAGCCGGCTTGGAGGATACACGTCTTCTACAGTCTATGCATTGTGTATGTAATTCGCCCTGCTCACTCAATATTAATAAAGTTAATTAATGACAATAATTGAGTATCTTTTATTTAAACACATAAAAGAACATAACAGGAATAATATAGAAAATGGTTTCTATCATGTGTATCAACTTATAAGTATTTCGTGTATATTTATCATGTTTTATTAAAGACATTTTTTTACTAAAAAATATATTTAAAGAAGGCGCGTTGTTATTTTTCGATCTATCATCATCATATTTAACAGAAAAGTTGCAATGGTTTATAATTTTGGTGTACTGGAATGACAAAATAATCAAACATTTCATCGCTCTTTGTATTAAGTACGTATTACAAATAAACTGGTAATTCATTTTGTGACACGATCCAGCATTATATAGTATAGAAAATGGTAGAATATTTGTTAAGTTGCAAGAGCATGAGAGAGCAACCACGCGACATCATGTGTCAAAGAGAAGTTCACGAAAGTAGCAATTACTACGCCGCCACGTACCTGCTACCCAAAAATTGTTCCCCATTTTGGTTCCAGGCACGTAACAAAACCGTAGCAATTACGTGCTTGTGAATAGTGGCTAAAACTTAATAGTTCCACCGGTAGTTGCTGGTACGTAGCGACGACTAAAAATGCTGCTTGGGTTTGGTATAAAGGTGAAACACTATTATACCTATTAATTATATTATACCGGGTTTATAGTTGGTGGTTGTGTTTTAACACTTTAATTCTAACCATGGATTATTCACCTTCCATATAGTATAACTTAGATGAACCCCCAAGCAAAATATGTACTTTAGAGTCAAGTATAAAAAAAGGAGATAATTAGTGCAGGTAAGTACATATATAAATATATTTTCTCTTTTAATACGTTTTTTATGGGACAATTATGCATTCTATGTATCTGCAAGTAAAATTTTAAAAATTAGGAAATTTAGCGAATTATTATTTTATAAAGGCATCCCGATACTTTCATATTGTTATTTGTTGCAACTGTTTCTTTTAATAGTTTTTTCATTTGTGTCTTTAAGCAGTTAGCTTTACAAATAATAAAATTCTTTGATCTATTAGAAATCAACCTTGCATCTCTTATATATTATATTTACTAGTATAGATTTTAACAGTAGATTTTTTCTCGAAGGAACATTTTTATTTACTAAATTTTATATTTAATAATGTATATGGTATCATTGGAAACGCCAATGCACAAGTTGTTTTGAAGGAAAGGAATTTTTATGTACCTATCATTATTTGTATACCCTTATTTTTATATTTTTACTATAGGTACCTATATACAAGTTTTCATTTATAGTAAAGCAAGTGTTTCCTGGTCTTAAATTGGTGGAGGTCACACTTCAAAACGAATTTGGAGCCAATCTGAGGGAGAATTTTGCAGAAGAGAATATTAAAATTTCCCCTAGGGATGTATTATTTAAAATTCGTGAACGTAAGTAACTTCTATATTATTATAATGATTAAAGTATTCTATCTGAAAATCTATTATCACAGAATTCCATACTTTTGAATCTGCTGCTACACAATCAGCATATAAAGCCTCAGTCCAAGAGATGATATTTCTCTAGATGATGAGGATAGCTCATTTTTGTTATGTCAATTTTAACCATCCTACAGAGGGCAAACAAGTTCCAACATCAAATTGTCAAAAATCTATTACACCTGAGGTATGTTATTGTTGATAAGTTTATTATTTATTGTTCTATTATAATATAAACTGTAGGGCCTTCGAGATGCATAGAAAAATCACCTGGAGAGAAGGAGATTTTATACACAATGCTAGCAATAATACAACTTTTGTTTTGTCTTTTATTATAGCTTCCATTGCTAGAATGAAACAGTAATATTTCAAGAGATAATTATATTTTTTAGATTTTATTGTTAATATTAGTATTCTCTGATCTTCCAATCTTATATCTACATAAATAATATGAGAAGTTATTTAAAAGAAAATCAGTAAACATGTAACCTCTTACTTGTTGATTTCAGAATAATTTTATGATTAAATGTTGTTATAATTTGTTCTGAATGTATTAATCTTTGTCTAGTATGTAATCATTATATTATATATTTTTTTCTTTTTAATGAAGAATAAACGTTTATATTGGCTTTCTTTTTAAAAAATAAAGGACATTGCAGAATATTTTGGGAAATGGTTCCCGGTCAAAATTCTTGAAACTTTGGTAAATGATAGTCTTTACTGCGTAGAAAAAGTGTCAATGGCAACACCAATGGCCCAAATATTATGGTTTTTGAATTACAGTTGAATAAGAATAATGAAAAAAATTTCAACTTCAAACAGCTGTAATTCTAAAATTATAATTTTTTGAACTTTGTGCCTCCGATTTCTTGATCTACACATTAGGGACTACAATTTATCAAAGTTTCAAGAGTTCATAAGGATTCAGCGGGGTCCTTGTCTATTATGAAAGCATATTTTCTAATTTTATTAAATGTATTTACAGAAAAGAACCCGAGTTAATAAAAAATATTTTTGCATATAGTATAAATTACGGAAAGGAACCAACCAACATTTTCCTTACAAAAAGTTAATGCTGTACATTATATATTGTAATTTTGGAAAAGCAAAATATTTGCAGGCATTTTTCTGGATTTATACTCAGACTGACGTGGCTTATACTAGGAAACATTTAGTTCCCTAATAAGGTAAGTTAATTAGATTAAAAGCATTTTTGTTAGTGACGGCGCGGGGGCTTTAAATTTACTTTAAAAAACATAAAAGCGCCATTACATTACAAGTTCGAATCTGCGATGCTAAGATTGTTTACAACCTGAATAATAACTTGATTCCAGTAATCCTTTTCCGTAAAACTGCAACCATTATAGAATAAATAAACATCAATCGCGAGGTACTGTTTATGATCTGGTAACAGCAATTTGTATTAAACGATCTTCCTTTCGTACTCTATGCTTGTAAATAAAATATTTCATTTTGACTTATCAGTTCTGATTGTTATAACAAATACCTAATTCTCTTTAGGGTAAATAGTTCATTGCGGTTATTAAATTATTTATTGCAATAAAATCAGACTGCACAAGACAGTTGTATAAACATAACATTTTTACGTTCTTTAATGGTATTCGAAAATAAACAGAAAAATATTGAGATGTTATATTATAAAATGAAATAATAATTAAGAAAACCCACGTGCTGGTGGTGCAATGGGCACCTAAAAAATAATCTTCCGTTTTAGACATCAACTGATGCTTTTGCAAGTATAAACAAATAAACCATATAAATGAATTCAGACTTCCACTAATCTTGTCCAGAGTACAGTACTCCAGTGCCTGCATCCAAACAATAATGTAAATCATCAAAATAAAACCAACATTTGAAAAATCAATGGATATCTACAAAGCTGATACCTTCATTTTTGTGAACTCAAATCTTCTAATTGCAAGACACCGTAAGCAAATTGTAACATTACAAATATCAAATTACTGATCTAATATACCTATTTCCAGCGAAATATGTACCCGAAACTGACTTAGTTTTTTGCGAGAACGAAAAATCTGTTCTACATTGGAGACTCGTAAAACTCAAATCTAACAAGAAAATAAAACCTTCCAGAAAAATGAAAAAGTCATCGTAACATGTGACCTGGATTGTATAAAACATATATTACTATAAAACAAACTAAATACTTTATATTCATTATATAAACTGAACACCTTCTCATAAAAAGTGAGGTTAACACTGGCGTGCGATCCATGGAAGCAATGCTTGCCTTGAGAATTTATTAAAAATAAAAACAATGCTAACAAAAATACTTTTGTAAAATTATGGTTATCGTTTATTTAAATTGAAATATTTATCAAATTAAAGCTCAATATCAACTCTGTACAGCAAAAAGTATAATTATTTAGAGTACTATTTTAAATTAGGCTCATTAAACTTGCATGGAAAGGTAATACCGATTCAAATGTGATACATACACTTCATATAAGCACTGCTTACAAATGCTCTTCTCTTAACCTTGGCGTGAATCCGCGAGCGCGGGGTGTTATAATAGACGGATGCTGTTTGGCTGGTTAACATTTTTTGGTCGTAATTTTTATTGTGCTTCGTTCCCAAATGTTTATTTATTATAATTTGGTTATTTGTTCGATTTAGTGTTACTTAAGTAATGTAAATCTGCGAATGAGACTGTATTTTGTCGCATTTTATTATTTTAATTTATAAGTTGTATTTTTTTAAAGACAAATAGTTCTATTTAGTTTGCCTGTATGCAAATTTAAAATTGCATTATCGTCACGACTGCAAATTCAACTGCTTCGGTGAAAGATTCGAGTACCTTCGATATAGCCGAATCGGGACGATTTTTGTTCAGTTTGTAAATTATTAATAAGGAATTCTTCGCATACAGTTTTGGAGAGAAATTACAAATTATTAAGAAAGGCAGATCAAAACCAGATCATTCAAATTTAACAACAAAGATTAAAACCTGTACCGGTATTTTGCTAAGAAAGACTGGAAAATTGATACGTAGTAGTAGTTTTTTTAAAAATAAAAGAAGAATAAACAAATTCCATAAGTATAAAGTGTAAAAGTTCTTCTTTGTAAAACTTTTAAGCTTAATAATTATAACACTGTTTTTTATTGTACCTAGCAGGGGCGGATCCAGAGAAGTATTTTGAGGGGGAAATCTTTGGACAAATAATTGTTTTAATAAATAATAATTAAACAAACATTATTTGTTTCTATTTTATGTAAACTTATTTCTAAATTGGGGGGGGATTATTCCCTCCCCGTTAATCCGCGCCTGTACCTAGGTGTATTATAATTAAGATCGTGGTTGCTTCCCTAGCCTAAATTCTCACCGCACGCCACTGGAGGTTAAGGACCATCCATACCTAACATACATACATATATCTGTTCTATACTAGAAATCTTCATGTAAGCTCGCATGTATCCTATCATTTGAATAAAATTAATATCCTAGCATGTCTGTTTTTCTATTTAATGCATGAAATTCTTATATTTGTATTTCCGGAGCCTAATCGTAGCCTCTAAAATATTCTGAAATTGCAATTCGTTAAGTACATTTTCAACCTGATGATTCTATATCATCTAGATATAGAAGAATAAATCCTACTTTTAATCTTAAATTAATGGGTAATTTTTATTAAAGTACGTGTTTAAGTAAAGCGCTAAATGAAGTGCGGGCAATTTTTATTGTTAATCAATTTTATTTAAAACAGAAAAATCCAGCCAAAACTTTTTGACTAATACACTTTTGATAATAAACATAATCAGTTTATGATAGCAAGAAGTCTTACGTTGATGTCATCGCTTACAAAAACTTGTCCTTGACCAATATTTCCCCTCGGAATTTCCTGTCAACTCGGCAGGCTAAAGTACATCACATAGGTATTATTTTACATTGTTTTAGTTCTCAATGCTCGACCACTTTTATTTACTGCTTAAATTGAAGCAAAACCTAACATCTTCGCATGAAATATCAATATAATATAATTAAGCCACATAATGCTTGTAGCCATAGGGGAAGGTATTGCAATTTATACTACATATAAATTGGTCGTTCCTAAATTTCTAATCCCACGCTTATTTTTAAAAATTCATTTCGCAGTTTTACGCAAGAACGCAAAACTATTCGTTTTGATGTTTAAAGTAACACATCTTCACATTGCCCTTGCTATTTATGAATTACTTTAGATATTTTTAGACAAGGTATCATCATCACTGACCATTTCCAATCGTTTTAGTTTTCTCTTAAATTTTTGATTTAATGAATGACGACTCCGTGAATCTACTACAAATATGTATAACAATTAATTATGTTAATAACGGTTAATTTTAACCTAAGTTACACGTAAACAAATTGCAACGCTCGCTAAGTCGCACAAAAATAGCACGCATCTAAAAAATTACATCCGCTAAAATTAGGAGAAATATCGGTAACAATTATAGCACCTTACCTCATAGCAGTATTTATAAGATCGGATTTTTGAGACCACATCCAAATTTTCTATCACTTCATCTGAGCACTTAGCACAAAACATGTCAACAGTTTAATCAGATTCACATGAGCATCAATAAATATGTTTTTAACTATTTTTATTCATGTCCGTTTGATTAGAACTTTTGAAGACAACATAAACCTCCGACAGTTTATAACAGGTGCCAAAAGCTTTTAATAAAACAATTTTAGGTTATTTGCACCATGTGAACGTACACTCCTCCGTTATTATACGTTTTGGATTCTTTTTGAACGGAAAACCAGAGGGTGTCCAAAGCAGTTCGTTAAAATTAGACAAGTAGTAATGACGTAACTTCAATGAAAATATCTGAAATGCCACTGTTTTAAAATAAAACCTATTTTTATTGTGCTCAAACCTGCATTGAACCCACCCACTAAGAAAACAATTAAAAGCCTGAAAAATCAAAATTGTATTCCTGATGTTATGGACATCCCTGAATCAAGTTCGTCCATGCAATAAAACGTTGTAGTATACATACTAAATACTAAAACACCAGTTGTTAATACTTACAGCACGTAAGGTACCTACAACATAATGATAGTATGGTATAATAAAGTTTGTCCAAAGGGGGTTACCTCATTATGTAAGACGGTAAGTAACCGCAAAGTCTAGTGAGGCACGATCTATGTTTTATAAATTTGTACCACCAACCTAGTTAGTAATCTTGCAAGACTCTTTAAGATTACCAGATAAGCTGGCCTATATTGGTTTATTTATTGACCTGTCTCGCGTGTAAGAACATTCCTTCATGGTGATTAACGTTTTATTTATTTTATTTTGTTCTACAAATTTCACGCTTGCAATTTACACAAATCAATCCTTCAGTCAAGTTCCTGTTTCTTATTAATCAAGATCTCAAGATTTTTGTTGACCAAGTAGTTTACTTGGCATTCATTAATAAAATAGACTTAACGTACTAATACAGGATATGCTTTGTTTTGCATTTAAAAATAAAAAATTGTTATTATCTCATCGTTTTGTTTGGAGGAAAACATAATAAGTATTGTTTTAACTAATTTAATTACTGTACTAGCTGTTTGTGCAACAAGGGGGGAAAGTTGAATTTTTCCTGAAGAAGAAAAGTGAAGAGAGAACCCTGGATGGCAACTTTAGTTACATACACGGTAGGAAAGAAACCCTACTTACCTCCCGAGTTGCACCTATGGGTCATTACATAGAAAATTACCAAATTAAGAAAAAGTGGCTTCTGAAAGATCTTAAAAATAAACAATATTTTGCCCATTGATTAAGTCATGTCTAGAGACCCCAAAACATATTTTATTTTATTTTTAACTCAGACCGTATTGAGACTAAAAACCAAAATGGCCGCCGGGCGATTTTCTGTGGAATGGGCCATATGATTTTTTCACTACCTTAGAAAACTTGGGAAAAACAAAATTTTAATAAAAACCAGTGTCTCAAACTGTTAATAATATAATAAGAATTTAAAAAATTTTAGCAATTTTCTCATCTTATGTATTCTTCGACTGTTTTTTTTTCATTTTGCTTCCTGATTTCGGGTATTTTTCCTAGGACAGAGTACTTTTAAGATTACACAGAACGTATTCATCTGTTTTTTTATTTTCACTTTCAAGATCTTACAAACAGCTTCTTAATAGAAAGAAAGTAAAATTTTAGTAACTTTTCATCTCTGTATTTTTTAAATATAATATTATCATCTTCGCCTGTTTTTTCAAATTTTGCTTTTCGAAATCAAGGAGCGAAATGGTACTTTTCCTTCCTAGGGAGGCATATTACAAAGGGTTTTCTGCTAAGAGTAAGTAAGATTTTAGTAGTTTATTTCATCTTTACTTTTTATGTATACCATTTTCGTCTGTTTTTTCCATTTTGCTCTCCGAAATCAGGGAACAAAACAGTATTTTTTCTTCCTAGAGAGACAAAGTGGATACTTTTCCTTCCTAAGCAGGCAAAGTACTTACTTTTAAAATATTACAAAAAACTTTTAACTTAAAGTAGTAAAATAAATCATATTTATGTTACTTCTTTTGATCAGGAATTCTCCTGTCATTTGAATAGTTCGTCCCGTAGTTCTATGATAACATCTCTTTTACTTCCTTATTAACAGTTTCATTGATTTCTTTACTCTACACATATCATACAAATATTAACTTACCTTTAGCTGATCTTGTCTTTTCTTCTGCCTTTTACAGCACTGCCCGACACTAAAATCTATTTTGGTTAAAATCTTTTACATATACTAAATTCTTAAGTTTTCGAATATGTTAAATACGAACATAATCTTCTGATAATAATAACAAAATAATTTGCTGTGCCAAGAGTTGTCTGTCCCTATGCCCTCTGATGGCTCTACAAGGATTAAATTATGGTTACTATGTCATGAAGTTTGATGTACTCTAGTAATAAACATACTAAGTCAGAAATATGGTGATACGTCACTGCATTCGCAGGTCCTGATATCCGTTCGACATCTTAACTAAGGAATCTTTGCTATGATGGGTGCCATAAAAGGCGGTCAAGGATATTAGTATCATTAGAAACATCTACCTGCAGGTATTGAAATGGGCAGCAGTCCCAAATAAGTAACTTTAGCTAGAATATCATGTCATAAATCCATTTTCTAAAAATTCTGAAAATAGAGTTATTGATTTGGTAACTTTTCATGTTCGCGGTCACATTATGTTCGTAATTGTCATTTTATGTATTCACAATATTTTATCTTTGGTAAAACAAAGACAGTGAAAACTAACAGCAGGGATGTCATCCTGAGAGCAACCGCTGAGAATATTCTTATGAGGTCTCAGACACGGAAACTTGACATGAAGAAGGTTATAAGACTCCTATAGGGTTCCTTACCATAGTTCCTTATCACAACTGATGCCTGTCTAGGAGAATGTTCATGACCATACCTTCCAGAGAGTAGTAAAAACGTATCTGCATCAGAAATGGCTCCTCCCACCATCTACTTGCATAGTAGATGAAATGACCACGGTTTATAATCTAAAAGGAGAGAAGAAAATCTTTGGAGACATGAAAGGTCAAACAGTGAGTGGACTGGACTGGAAATTATCTTTGATGTTTATAATGAAAACTCTTGATGAAAACACTCGGAAAGACAGATACGCCAATCCACATCCAGTTTTACAGTATATACAAGAACATCAAAGCTAAGCAGCTTGTAGTACAGTGGAGAAAATTTCTAACCTCCACAAACACACACACACACACACACACACACCAAAAAAACATGTTGATACATAGAATAAGTGCTTGCCACATCTAATGTGCCTAGGACTGTTGCCTGCTAAAGACAAAACACTCGATATCATGAAATCGGACATTTATCGTTGTTTTTGTAGTTTGGGTATATATTGGAAAAACACTTCGAAATTTTGACATAAGATATAAAGAGCATGTGCGTTGTTACAGAAATAAACATACAAAGAAAACACCTTTTAAAACAGAATCGCGCACTGCCTCCCCAAAATAATATCAAATTCCTACATTTTGGTAATAACAAACGCAAATTAGACATTTTAGAACCTTTCGAGATGTACAAACACAAACTCAGGGTACCTTTAATAAATGAACAGATTCAGCTCAGTAATTCTCGGTTACTGGAAATATTAGATATTTTTAATTTTTATTATTTTTATTTTTTTATCTAGTTATGTATTTTTTGTACTTACCTTAGCGACGCGTTTGTTTATATTCATATTATCTTTGATACTGACAGCTTAGCTGTCGATACAATTGTCAGGTTATATTTTAATAATTATTGAGACACTTTTTATTAATCATTTTTTATTTTATACATAAGTCTGATAATGGAGATGAAAAAAACCGAGTTATAAGAACTATTGGTCCTCGCATATCAAAAAAGGGTTCATTTTATTAGTAGCTGCATGTCAAGAGCACGTTTCAGCTAATACTTGGGACATTTGCATATAAATGATAACAGCGTTAGCCCAAAACAAGAGTACCGAAATATGACAGTTGTACACGGTTAGGTCATTATTATCAGAAACATTTTCCAACGTGTACATCCCAGGTGAATGAGTCCTGTATCCGACAATTCAGGGTGAACGGACAAGCAATAGCTCGAGGTGTCGGACTCTACTAGTATCCAAGACTAGCCCGAAGACGGAGGGTGGTCAGTCGTCAGAGGTGTCGAGGAGCACTAGGATCCGAGACTAGCTTGTGGGAAGAGCACACGGCGTTCACCCTTAGAACTGGTTGTTGTCTACCCAATAGCAGGCCTGTCTGGGTAACGGATGACGCAATCAGAAGGAAATGTGTGGTAGAGTTACACATAAGTGTTTCTCGATGATGACTCTAAGATTTTGCGGAGGAAACTCTGCTAACAAGAGGGTCCGGTGTGGGTGGCTTGATTTTTACTTGACGTCAGGGTCTTATATGAAGCTAAGTATCCCGCTGTCTGACCTAGACGAATGGAGAAGAATCAAGTGAAGTTTATCTCCGTCAGGGAGTTCGCTCGCTAACCTATGAAAAACTGCATGCCACCAGGTAGCGTTTCGGAGATGACAGTATGGCGGTCCGGTTTTGGCTGTGCAATTCCAGTCGTCGGATTCTCATAAATCGTCTAGAAACCTACACTTAAGGGACGTTGACGGGGAAATACCTACAGTTGCGATCATTCGCTAAGGAACGATGAAAAAATAGTTATCGCCGGTTTTTCAGTTTTTTGTACAATGTACGCTGTAATTCGGCCTGATTTATAAACTGGGCAATTATAATATTCAAAAATAAAATGTTTTTGGACACCATATGATAAACTTACATTCACATTGTAAAAAAAAAACTGGAAAATAGGCGGTTATAATTTTTTCATCGCGAATGATCGCAACTGTACATAGCCTCTCACGTTCAAGACAACTTCACCTTAACGGGTACACACCGAGATGCAGCTTCGATTAATCATATGAAGCAGCCCTGTAAGTGGCCTACCAGGCCTATAACTGGGAGATCGGGGTGGCAAAACTGCTTAAAAACCAAGTCCCACCACATCTGAGGTTGGATTCGATCGGACAGTGGCCCCAACTAAGGCTGAGTGAACGAACTTGTGAAGACATGAAAAAGGAGGCTTAGCGAAGTTAGTTCGATGATGTGGAATGTACAAGATACCTCGTGGCCGTGATCGATGCGCTGGTACGTACAAACGCACCAAAGGCAACAACTTGGGACAATCTATTCTGTTATTTATGAGCTTATGTACAAAGCAGATGTCCCCCACTTCCCTTCTTATATACAGTTTAGCAATGTTAAATTCCGACCTAATATCTTGATATTCGTCATAATCGGGATACTGTCCATGCTTTTTGTAATGCAAATATTTTAAAAATTTGTTTTGAACCGTTTCAATCTTATGTTTAAGGTAATTAGTCCTGGGTTCCAGACTACCGACGCAAATTCTAATTTTGATCTAACTAACGAATTGTATAATAATTGTATTGTCTTAGTGTTGCTAAAATCTTTAGTAGATCTAATGATGAAACCAAGATTCTTTAATGATGCGTTTACTATCTTATCAATGTGATCGTCCCATTTTAAGTCAGACTTAAAATGAACTCCTAAATCCCGCATGTTAGACAGTCGCTCCAATTCGTTATTGTTCATCGTATATTGATGAAGGTAAGGATATTTCTTTGTTGTGAATGTCATAGATTTACATTTATTGATATTGAGATCTAACTTGTTGGTATTACTCCAACGTAGTAAAGAGTTTATATCATCTTGTAATATTTGATAATCATTTGTATTAATAATTTGTTTATAGATCTTAACAACGTCGGCAAATATAAGACATTCGCAACCCCGAATACAAATTGGGAGATCATTGATAAATAACAGAAAAAGCAAAGGTCCCAAGTTGCTGCCCTGTGGCACACCTGATCTTATAGAGAATTTTTGCGATTTTGTTCCGTTTAGTTGTACAAACTGAAATCGATTTTGTAGATAGGATTTGAAAAACAGTAATAAATCTAGAGAAAACCCGTGTGCGTGTAACTTACGAATAATATGTCATGATTAACGGTGTCAAATGCTTTTGAAAAATCGGTGTAAATTACATCTACTTGACCCGCTTTTATCGCTCCAGTACTGACCTGGAGAGCCAGTAGAAGGTGGATAGGCAACCTCGCTCCGACCAGTTAGTTATTGGGAGCATATGTTAGCATGTGCGCGCTGATTGAGCGTACCTCAATTACTTCCTTCTGGAAAGGACGTATAGATTAAGTCTAACGACAGTTGCTCCACGCAGATAACTCTTGCAATCTTGTATCCGACAGTAGCTAAGTGTGACGCCACCGTCCCCACCAAACAAAACTCGTCGTATGTCGCTAAAATGTGATTTAAGATTACAAAATGTTGCAAAATGCAAAATTAAAAACTTTGAACACAAAAAATCCCTAGCAATCATGGGACTTTGGGATTTTCAGTATACAGAGTGGTTCATAGCTCCTGTACCAAACCTGGCCAGTGCGTTTGTGATGGCATTTGGAACAAAAACTCTTAATAAAGCTTTTTGATTAGAGAAAGTCAAAAATTTTAGTAATTTTGACCGACATTTTTACAAAAGTACATACTCGTATAAAATTATAAACGCGTTTATGGTGTTATCAAATTTATATCAAATTTTAAAGCTAGACAAAATAGTTTGTCAATAGAGCACGAGTTTGTTTATGCTGTATAATTATATCAAATAGAGAAACTTGAATTTTAAATAAATTCATGGTCTAATTAGGATTTTTAAAGAGACCATTTGATTTATGTAAGTTAATTAGATGAAAGAGAATTTTTATTAGTGTGAGCTTTAAATTTAATTTAAAAGCCATAAAAACCATTCGGCTTTATAAAGAAATCACATTTATGAATTGCAATATGTACGATGCGACGTTGGAATATAAGAAACGACATATGTACATGACGCCTTGTTTTGACTACATTAATTAAATATTATAATAAACTCCAGATTTCTAATGTACGGCAAATTCTATGTCGTTGATGGCATGTTAGGGCAAAATTTCGAAGTGTTTCCCAATATATACCGAACTACAAAAAGTACAATAACAACGGTAAATGCCCGATTTCATGATTTCGTGTGTTCTGTATTTCTCTAAAGGAATTAATTTGCGGTTGCTAATAAATTAGATTGAAATTCTAATGATAAAAGAGGCAGAAAAAGAAGTGAAACCTTTACTGTTAAGCCGTCTGTAGCTCATGTTCGAATGGTACCGTTTTTTTTGTAATGCCATACTCTGTATATAATAAATATATAGACTGGGTTTGGTTGGAAATCCCGAAATTTAAAATCCCGACAATCATAATCCCGACAAGTCAAAATCCCGATAAGTCAAAATCCCGACAAATTAAAATCCCGACAAATTAAAATCCAGACAAATTAAAATCCCGACAAATTAAATCCCGACAAATCAAAATCCCGACAAATAAGAATCCCAACAAATTATAATACCAACAAATTAGAATCCCCCTCGACAAATTAAACTAATTTTTATATTATTCATATATTCTGAGATAAATAATAGTATTGATAATATATGTATATTAATAAGGTAAAATAATAAAGGTCTAATATTAACAATCAGGTTTATTATTAATTAACAAATAATTTAATTTAACTTTCCTTTATCATCAGGAATCCAGGCACACATATTTTCTGGTTTCGTTTTTGAGATGGAACAAATTCGCACACTTCACTTTCAGACATTTTCAAAAATGACATAAGAAAAATACTCACCTAGCCTACCATTAATATTTAAATTTACATTGCCGTAATTTTAAATTGTCGGGGGGGATTCTAATTTGTTGGTATTCTTATTTGTCGGGATTTTGATTTGTCGGGATTTTAATTTGTCGGGATTTTAATTTGTCGGGATTTTAATTTGTCGGGATTTTGACTTGTCGGGATTTTGACTTGTCGGGATTATGATTGTCGGGATTATGATTGTCTGTATTTTGATCGTATCCTATATAGACTATAGAGTAAGGTCATAAAGTACGAGGTATTAATTATTTCGTAAACAGGCAGTTTTTGGACTTTCGTCTCAGACTGATCTTTTTATATTTTAATATGCATCATTTGGCATTTATGTTCTGTCGAGTTTATGACGTCATCTATGTATGAGTTGTGACGTCATCCATGTTTTTTAATAGAAATATTGGTTATATGTTACCTTTTTGGTTAATTGTTTTAAATAATTGAAATGTAAGGAGTGCATAAAAAATTAATTATGATAAAATATATAATTCACCGAAACTTTTATAAACTATTGAAATAAACGCATATATGGTAAAAGTCGACATTGAATACAAGAATATCTACTATTCTATACCTTTTCAACTTCAAATTGAGATTAATTAACTTCAAATTGACAATAATCAACTTCAAATTGAGAATAATTAAATTCAAATTGGGAATAAACACTTTCAAATTGCGAATAAATACTTTCAGATTGAGAATAAACAATTTCAAAATGAGAATAGACACAATCAAATTGAGAATAAACACGTTCAAAATAGGACTAATAAAAATCAAAATGAGAATAATCCTATTCAATTTGAAAACAATAAAAATATATAAACCAATTAAATTAAAACTGTTTTTTAATTTATTGTTACATGTTCAGATTTTATAAGTTACATGTTCAAATTATTTAAACTTAATACTTTCGGTATAAATCTTTGAATATGCACTATATCTTTTCAACTTCAAATTGGAAATAATCATGTTCAAACTGAGATAAATTAATTTCTAATTAGGAATAAACCATTTCTAATTGATAATAAACAATTTTAAAATGAGAATAGACACAATTAAATTGAAAATAAACGCATTCAAATTGAGATGACTCAAATTCAAAATGAGAAGAAATGGTATTAAATTATTTAACGTCAAGACATTTACACCGACACATTTACAAGACACCTTTTCGCCGTCAAACAATAATGCTGACGAGAGGGCTTGCTAGTACATTGGGACGATTGGGACTTAGAAAATCCGCTGCGTACCAATGGGAAAAATCAAAATTTTACAATAAACAATAAAAAAAGACATTTTTTGTTTAATTTGGTCTATATATTTTTATTTTTTGTTGCTTTCTCGTTTTGAATTTGATTCTTCTCATTTTGAATGTGTTTATTCCCAATTTGATTGTGTTTATTCCCAATTTGAAACTGTTTATTCTCAATTTGAAAGTGTATATTCCCAATTTGAAAGTATTTATTCCTAAGTTGAATTTTATTATTCTCAATTTAAAGTTGAAATGGTATAGTGTGTGACACGATTTTGATATATATTTTTTAGGTCGGGACACCAACCACACCCGGGTTATAATCAGTTTTTGAATTGCATATTTTAAATACTTCATATTTTTAATTAAAACTCACAAAAATAATAAAATCAATCTTATTAATAATATAAGTAAGTAATAAGTATACATCGATCTTATACAAATTAAGATTACACAGCTCACTATCTACTATCTTCTAGTCTATCTATGACTGGTCATTAAACTATGATAAGATCCATTACTTTTCTAAAAAAAAAAAGATAAAAGAAAAACTTATATAGTGTTCAACAAAAAACAAACCGATTAAAATATATTTACATCCTTCAAGGTTAACCCTAGACATGTTCTAAAAATAAATTTAAATTTTTAAATCTTCTCAATGGGTTCAAGTTAAATATACATACAATAGAAAAATAATCCAGTAGAAAATCTTTACATATCGTTAGATTCTGAATTTTATAAAAAAATTAAAATTCTTAGAATATCATCAAACTATTTTTAGTAAACTGTAGTAGTATTAAAATGTTGTACGGTTCTAGGAGACTAACCAAGAATTTTAAACCATATTGTATACCATAATGCATAGCATCGATAATAAATAAGAAAAATAGTAACAATAATTATAATAATTACTAACAATAAGGAAACTAAGTCAAAAAAATATGTACATAAATAATAATAATTATAATGAAAATTTTAAAAACTACTTTCTTTTCACTTTCTTCTTCCCTACCATCCAATTTGGCAACTTTTTCTTAATTTCTTCTTTCAATTGCCTGTACACCATGACAAGTAAAACAGGAATAGCTAAAAGTTCGTTTGTGAAAAGATACAACCAACAAGCAACAATAAACATGGCTAAATCAGTAATATAATCCACCGTTGTTCTTACTTTATATTCTACTTTTGCAGTTAACTCTTCTTGTCTAGCAGCTATAAGTATATCTCTCTTCGGACCAACATAAGCATCATCAAGAGTTTGTGTTGTAGTTTCACGCATTTTAGGTTTAGCAAGTGGAGTAATCGAGCCAAGTGATGTCCTTCGTGTCTGAGTCGTTGGTGGTATCAATGATGATCTTCTCATAGGAGATGGCGATGATTTACGTACCTGGCGAGTTGGCGAAGGTGCTCTAAGATTACTCCAATTGCTTTCAGCACTTCCTCCCCCTCCTCCTCCTCCTCCTCCACCGCCTCCTCCGCCTCTTTTAGCAGCTTTTGTTATTTCATTTTTACTTGGGGATTTAGAAGGTCTTCTCTTATTAATGCTGATTTGAGAGCTTCCTCGTCGTTCTCTCGGTGGAATAATTTCATCAGGAGGGATTATATCATCTTCTATTACTTCATCACTAGCGAAAGCGTCGGAAACTTTCTCTTTTACTATTCTGAAAATTGCTGAGGAAGCTTCAAAAACAAAACTGCGTCTTCGTTCTTCATTTTCTACAGGTATTTTCAACTCTTCTTTATCTTCTTTATTGTCTTCCGTGTTTGATAGATTCTCAATTGACCTCGCAATTTCTCTTAAGTCTTCCTTTGACTGTCTGTCAGCAGCGGCTCTTAAATCATCTGCGTCCAAATAAACCCTAGGAACGATCTTCTTTTTCTGTCCGTAACTTCTTACGATATCCCCATAATGATCAACAACGACTTTTATTTCTTCATCGGCCTTTTTCGGTACTACAGGAGGTTCTGTTCGACGAGTAGCCATTAAAGGCATCGCTGGACTTTGCAGAATGTTGGCAATCCCTCCAACTGCCAAGGGAACATTTCTATTTGGAACTGTTGGTGAATGCCCTCTTTTTCTCATTGCTGAAGTATCCCGAACAGGTTTAGATTGGATATTCTGCGGAAAGAGAGAAAACGACCGTTGTCTTGAGTTTTTTTCTAATTCGTGTGCTTCTTTAATATTATTAGTAATTTTTGGATGTAACGACAAGGAACGCTCTCGTGTAGTGTTAGTATCAATGTTTTTTCTAATAGGTTTTTCAGGAATATCTTCAATGTCACGTCGTTTTAATATGGGTTTTGGTTTGAAATTTGGATCTGGTAAGGGATTCGGTTTCGTTAGTATTTCAAATGGTTCATCTCTTTTTGATTTTTTCTGGTTTTCAACTTTATTGTGTATTATTCTTGGATGATATATTTCTTCTTCTTCATCATCATGAAAACGTACAGGCGGTGGTACTTCATCGTATATTCTTTCATCACCAGAAGATTCTGTTTCGGATTCCGATATGCTTTCTTCATATTCCTCAACTAATGCATCCCAGTCTTCTTCTTTTACCACCTCAACAGTCTTACGAGGTTCTTTTTTCTGAATAGCCATTTTTGCTCTTATTCTTTCAAATTCTTCTTCTTCACGTTCTTCAGACTCAGATCTTTGTCTCGAAGAAAATAATTCCCTTTTATCATCCAATGATATAGGAAATCTCTTAAAGCTATCCTCGATATTTTTACTTTCTTCAATGGATTTTTGTACGGATTCATTATCTAATGAAGCAGGGAATTTACGTAAATTATTTTCGGGCAATTCCGTTAAATCTGGCGTATTTCTTAAACTATGTCTTCGTTGAGCCCAAAGTATTTGTTGGGGCACATTCAAGCCACCTGCAGATAATCGTCGTCGTAAAGAATTCTTCCTTTCAAGCCCAACAATTATTTGATCGTCTTTAGAATTTATTTGAATTTTAGGTAATTCAATTTTGTTAAATTCGTTGTTCTGTGCTTTCTTTTCAAGTTCTGCTTCTTCGGCCTCTAATGCTTGATAAAATCGTTGCATAGCCTGTTCATGAAGAAGTTCCGTTGAACTTACCGAAATTCTTAATGGTTCAAGAAATAGTGGTTCAGCTCCCAATTCCGGAGCCGATAGAGACATCGGCGGTGGGACTGAAGCTTCGTCGAAATCAAATCTGATGTCAGAAGCGCTTCCTCTACCTAAAAATATTTTCTATTAAAATTAATGACATATTAGTTACACTTTAAGATCCTCACCTCCCTGGTTTTCAGGCAGTAAAACCAGCATGAATTCGGAGCTGTTGGAAAGATTATTATTCTGGCTATGGCGTCTATTTGCATAGTCAAAGTCGAATTTTGGATTGAAGGCTTCGTGTCTGATTTCTCGAATAGGACTAAGCGATCGACTTCTGCTTCTAGATGTTCGCAACGGACTAAGAGCTCTGTTATGTGTATGATTTACTTTTTCTGAATTTGAAGGTCTTCTGTCTTCTGAGAAGTTATTATTTATTGAATCGGAAGGTCTTCTAACTTCTGGTAATGGGGATCGTGATCTCTTGTTTTGTATTAGTGGAGAAGGTGGTTTTCCTAAATCTGGTAGTGGAGAAGGTGATCTTCTCTGACGTAATGGAGAAGGAGATCTTCGATTTTGTTGAATGATTGGTTGTGGACTTGGTGATTTCTGTCTTAGTTGTACTTGAGTATTGTGTGAATACGGTGTAAAATTTAATTTTGGCAGAGAACTCGCTGCTTTTTCTAAATTAGGACTTCTTGGTTTAATGTTTAGTGGACTTGAATTTTGATGATGTATTATATTCACAGTTGATTTTATAGCAACGTTAGCTGCTTGATTTAATTTTTCTGATTCATAGTTAATATCATCTTCTTCATCTTGTTTTATTTTCATTTCAGGTGTGCCATAAGCCAAATCTCGTGCCATTGATGATCGATCAAAAATATTTTTGTCTAAGCCATCTGCTTTAATATTTCTTCTGTTAATTATCGGCGAAGGTTCTGGTGTAATCGAAGGACTCTTGACTTTCGTTCGGGCTGGTCTGACTGGAACACCCCCCTCATAGAAGAGTACAGGAGTTGGTGTTCTTTTTGGTACATTTTCGGCTCTAGTTGATGATAATGATCTTGGTTGTCTTTTGGTAGGTACTGGTGCGAAATCATTTGCAAATATATCTCTTGGTTGGCTTCTACTACGTGCTGATGGAGTTAATATGCCTCTTTTTGGGTCTGGTATAAATATAACATCAGATTCGTCACTAGGTTCACTAACACCATAAGGACTTTCAGCCTTTATTCTAAATTTATACTCGCTGCCTTCAATTAAATCTCCTATTGTCGTCGTTAGCTGTCTACAAGTTGCAGCTTTCAACCACACATCCCACCCTAATCTGAAATATTCAACTATGTAATTTCCAATTTTACAACCACCATCATCAGTAGGAACACTCCATGATAATGTTACAGATCTTCCTAATGTCATGACAACACGTGCTTGTTCAGGTGGTGATGGTTTGTCAGTAACTGTCACCAAAAATGATGCAACCGCTTCTCCCAGTTTATTCACAGCTTTTATTTGATATTCACCTCTATCTTCTCTTCTAGCTTCCTCTAAACGTATACCGGAATATTTATCTGTAGTTTCAATTTCATATCGATCATCATTTTTAATGGACTCATTATTATGTGTCCAAAAAACTAAGGGAGTCGGTCGACCTGCAATAGAAACTTTAAGACGTATAACCTCACCTAATTCAAACAGTAATCCATCTTCATATTGCCTGGGTAAGCGTATACTAGGAGAGGCTTCCAATGTTAAATTAGCCTTAGTAGAAGCATGACCAGCCCTATTCGTTGCTGTGCACTTAATTTCACCTTCATCTGATAATGCGCTTTGATGTATCGTTAAAACACTTCTGTCGTTTTCGGTAATAATTCGAATTCTTCGACTGCTAAATATTTCGAAACCATCTTTAAACCAACTTATTTTTGGTGCTGGCTGCCCTATAAACTGGGCGACAAATTCGACTTTTTCGTTTTCTAAAGCTACAGTATCTTTTAGTTCGTCTATAAATCGAGGAGCTGTTACTGCGGATCTTTGTAAGGTTACGGTGAGCAGTTCCGAGAGTTCTCCCGGAGTCGACAGACCCACTGCATTTTCTGCACTGATCCGGAACTGGTATCTCCATCCTGGTTCTAAACCACTTAAGCTAAGTTCAGTGAATGGTACTAACAGCGGTGTCGCTCTAACCCAATGTGGTGAGCCGTATCGACGATGTTCGACAAGATATCCCGTGATAGGGGATCCACCATCGTAACGAGGGGGGTCCCAGCGAATTGTAACAACATCTGGTGTTATTTCGGATTCCGATACGAGCTGGGGCTTTCCAGGTGGCGATGGACGATCTAAACAAATTGTGGTACATTGCGACTAATTCGTCAATACGTGTTTTTCATCAGCATCTCCACAATTTCAGGAATTAAAAACACTCCGAATAGAATGTATTTATATACATTTTTAAATCAAGCGGTAAGTATAAATAAGCATGTGATTTGTTTCAGTTTTCATTCAAATCTTAATAAATCAAAAAAGATACAGACCGTGCACTAAACACAGGCCAACATTGAGAAAACCGAGTCCAGAAATAACTTAGCATTCGGTAGTAAATTTGGTAGACTGGATTGTGTTATTTCCATAAGGTTTGTGTTAAATAGATCAGCGGAAGGGTTATACACAGGGGTAATGCAAATCATACTACTTATAAATTTTAAAAACATTACCTGCAGCTTTCCAGTGCACTTGTTTTTTATGTCTAGTTCGGGGATGGGGCTTCACAGATGTATTCCCCATAGCACACTGCACTCTCTGATTTCAGCATACGACTCACCCAGTCTGTTTCAAAAATAGCACATACTTACCAACTTTATAACTGGGAAACAAAACGTACGAAAAAAAGTGTTGGAGTCGCGCGATGATTAAATAAAAAATCTAAAACTATTTATCAGGAGATAATCAGTTAATTAACAAGAAAAAATTATTTTGAAAATACATATTTTAAAAATAGCACTGTTATATTTCAGTATTTATATTGCACACTTGTAATTAAATAATAAACATCAATTAAAGTCAAAACTAATTTTAAATAAAAGGATAATTATAAAATTTAATTTTAAATAATTTAATAGTGTGGAATTGCTCTAAATGTCTGTAATTTAAAAATAAAATGCTAGTGTTAGATTGGTTGCATACACGGTAGGCGTTTTATATCTTCATGAAACAATATTTTGTTTTAAAACTATTAATTTAATCATTTTTCTTGTTTAATGTAAGAAAATTTAATAAAATTATGAATTATAACAACTATTGCATTGCGAATATGTGTTATTGTTTATTTATTCATATTTTATATTAAAATAGTTTACTATACGTCATCGTCTATGTAAGAACTGTTTCTAGGAGCTTTGAGAGATGATCATTTTACTATGTCAGGATGTTTGAAAATATTATTATGTAAGGTTTACTATTTATGTAATAAAATATATACATAAACCAGACTCTTGATTCTCAAGAAATTCAAAGAATCTGCATATATACTACTATTAAGTAACTGTAATAGGTAATACAGACTTAAGCGCATATGCCTAACTATAACTACGTACTTGGAATTATGATTATTGCAATTATTCTTTTAAGGAAGATAACAGTAAATACAAATATAATTAATTATATTCTTTGATAATGACATTTTAATGTCGAAACAATATTGTCAGGTTAAGATAAACTAATAAAACTTGTGAAACTTTAAATTAATCTTTTAATTTGATTATATTTCATGATTATGGAGTTCCACACAGTAAGGCTGGAGACAGTAAACGCTATAATTAATTATATTCATTAATACTGTGATTCTCTAAACTACTAATATTAGCTACTGATTACGGCAAATATTAACATTCATATGAAATTTTAATTTTGTCAGGGTTGGGTAATCCCTGACGACATTGCTAAATAGGTAGTTAAGTGCACAATTTCGTGTACTCAAATGTAAACGTATAAAATTACAACGATTCCATGTTTTGAAACTGTAATAAAATATAAAAAATAAACTAACTGTTCAACAATTCTTTATCATAGAATAAATTACGCAAAAAGATTTCTCTATTGAAAAAATGATGAGATTCAAACGTGTGTATTGTGTTACAATTTATAATACCACATATATCAATTACAATTCTTCAAACCAGTTACTTTAATATGCGTACTTACAATTATGTAAGTTGAATTACAAAATGCTTATTCTAGAGCTATATTTAGAAAAATATAAATTATTTATTGGATTAATATTTAAAACTTACTGAACTTATTCGGTATGCATTTCGCGTGTGTAAACGATACCGACCAGACCGGCTGAGAATGCAACTTATGCTTTGTATTGTTCTACACTGTTTTACATTAGTCGACGAGACGATGACGCCAATTTACGTATTTTAAATCATTGCATCTTTGTTAAAACAAAATGAACCGACCTGTTTTTTAACTAACCTTATTCCTGCACATATGTGCGTGCAAGAACTGAGGAGGTGGAAAAATTATAGATAATGAAAATATTATTATTATATATTAACCTTATGCGTTAATTTATTCTATGATAAATAATTGTTGAACAGTTGGTTTACTTTTCATTTTGTATTACAGTTAAACCTGGAATTGCTGTAATCTTATAGGTATACATTGTAGTACACGAAATTGTGCACTTAACTACCCATTTAACAATGTCGTTGTTGACGCTGGGAATCACCAATCCGTGATTAGGATTAGGGATAAAATCAATCCCTAATCACCAATCTCAAGAAAAAATTTAAAAAATCTGATTGCCAATTCCTAGTCTAGAAAAATAGTTTGAAAAGATCTAATTCCCAATCATTAATCACAAAAAGTATTTAAAGAATTTAATCCTTAGTCCCTAATCCCAAAAAATATTTTTAAAAATTCAATTCCTAATACCAAGAAATATTTTTAAAAGATCCAATCACCAATCTCTAATCCCAAAAAATGCTTTTAGATTCAATTCATAAATTGAAAAAAACATTTTTTTTAATTTAATTCTAATACCAATAAATATTTTTAAAAATCCATCACCAATTCCTAATCCCAAAGATAATTTGAAAAATCCAGTCCACGATGCTTAATCACAAAAAATATTATTAAAAAAACTAAATCCTTCGTCCCTAATCCCAAGAAATAGTTTTAAAGAATCCAATTCCAATCTCTAATTCCAAAATATACCTTTATAATAAATTCTTAATTCCAAAACATATTTTTAAAGATTTAATCTCTAATACCAAGAAATTTGTTTTTGTTTGCCCAGTCAAAATTGTCCACATAGATAAGAGTAATCGCAACCTTTTTAAATATTTAGAAAAACAACTTGACTACAACTTAGACATTTAAGGAATTCGTAGGGGGATAGTCTGAGCCAAAAGTTATGAAGCTGTGCTATTTTGACAAATAGAACTAATTACATAGTTTTACTTCAAATAATGACTCAAACGATACTAGTTTTATTAGTATGCATGTGAAAGCAATTAGTTAGTTATTATTTATATATGTTTTTAATTAAGACAGAGATTAGTTTTTGACTGTCTAGTCCAAACTCAAGAAACTCCAGTCTCCAATAACTAATTGCAAGAATATTTAAAAAAAATATAATCCTTAGTCCCTAATGTCCAGAAATATTTTTAAATGATCTAATTCCCAACCTCTAATCTCAAAAAATACTTTTAAAACCAATTCTTAATTCTAAAATAAATTTTTAAAAATTTAAACTTTAATATCAACAAATACTTTTAAAAATTGATGTCTGATTCCAAAAAACCACCACCCTTATCTCAAAAGTATGAAAAAATCCAGTCCCCAATGCCTAATCCCAAAGATATTAAAAAAAATTAATCTGAAGTTCCTAATCCCAAAAAACATTTTTAAAAATTCAATCTCTAATCTCAAGAAATATTTTTAAAAAATGCAATCCCAAAAAATACTTTTAGAACTAATTCTTAATTCCAAAATATTTTCTAAAAAATTTAATCCCTAATACTACCAACAAATATTTTTAAAAACCTGACGCCTAATACCAAAAAATGTTTTTAAAGATCAATCACCAATCAGTAACGCCAAAAGATATTTTGAAAAAGTAATTCCCAATGCCTAATGCCAAAAATATTTTTTAAAAATCTAATCCTTAGTTCCTAATCCCAAAAATATTTTTAAAAATTCAATCCCTAATCCCAAGAAGATTTTTAAAGAATCCAATCCCAACCTATAATTCCAAAAAATACTTTTAGGACCAATTTTTAATTGAAAAATTCTAAAAATTTAATCCCTAATACCATCAAATGTTTTAAAAATATGATGCCTAATCCCAAGAAATATTATAAATAAAATCAATCAATTCTTAATCCAAAAACATATTTTGAAAACATCCAGTGTCCAATGCCTAATCCAAAAAATATTTTGAAGAAATTGGAGGTTTATCCAAACCTGACTTTTGTGTATTTTTTCCTTCATGATAACTTAATAGCAATCAAAAGGACTACTGAGCAAATCCTATGGCAATAACAGTTTTATAATAAGTAGGTAATGTATAATAATCCAATGCATTTATATTTTGTTATGAGTTATAAAAAAATTGTAATAAGTACAAATTTCAAAATCATGGTAAATAAATTAAACACAATTACGTATGGAAAAGCTAAAAACTATAGCATGGTGTAGACAACTTTGATTTGCAGTGTATGAAATATGGAAACCTTAATGTTTGGCAGCCGTTGGGGAGTAGCGCTTCCACGGGAACCATCTCAGTACACCCTGTTCCAACTGACATACCTTCCCCTAAAAACACTACTATATACACATAGTTTAAAGTCATTTGAAACACACCTACACTAAATACACGTACTCTGCATCAATCTGAAATCCTTAGGCTAGGGTGTTGGCGGTAGGTACAGCGGTTAAAACAGGGTTACAGGGTGTGCACTCTCAAGTTGCAAGTTAGTACTGGGGCCCGGATTGGTTTAGCCATCATTAGCTGACTGACATATTAGCTTGCGAAACTCCCCCTTATATCGTAATGCCAGGAGGCGCCTGGACCAGAAAACTTGCAGTATAATGGGGAGGGCTTCGTCAAGGCCACCAGAGTTGAGTTCTTTGATATTCTTTAGCTTTTGCTGTCTCCTCAAGTTGTCAAACATTAAAAAAATAAAACACACACACACGCACCGTACTTAAAATCATATTTACAAAACAAAAATTTAAAATGATGATGATTAGTGATAATAATATTCAAAACGTTACCAAAGTGCCCCTTGCAACTACAACAAAACTTCCCGCCTCTACTCAATTTTTACAAATCTTGCTTTTCCCCCAATTAGGGATATCCATAGGCTATAGGCTTTGTAAGACGGTGGAGTCATCTCCCCGGTACCTAGTCATGAAAAATTGTAG
The DNA here is from genome assembly GCA_929113105.1 of Agrypnus murinus. Classification (NCBI taxonomy): domain Eukaryota; kingdom Metazoa; phylum Arthropoda; class Insecta; order Coleoptera; family Elateridae; genus Agrypnus; species Agrypnus murinus. Next base: position 32,215,992 of record OV816031.1, read on the forward strand.
AAGGAGATTTTGTAACGGTCAGTTTGTTTCTTATTTCAACAATTACTTACGGTCTCATAAATAAAACCAAACTGGTAAAGAGAATGCAGGGTATGGTGCTGATTGAAACAGTATCCTATGCACAATCGCAAAGGCTACTGTAAATTATTCGTTTTGGAGAGTCTGATGTTAAACTGTAAGCCTAAACGACCTTAAATCTATCCAACGGAGTGGTTTACGGCCGAGATCTCGGGTGCTTATCTTGAGTGCTTAATTGTAACCCAGAAGAGATCAAACACGTTCTAAAACATGAAAGAGTCATCGATGTGAGAAAGATTAGGAGCAGAAGAAATGGTCAAGTTGTCGATACCCCAACCATATCCTCACCTTGATTGGTTCTAAATTACCCAAAACCATCACTGCAGCTTTTTATTCCCTTAAAATAAACCCTTTCCTATCCTATGTTAGTATAAGTGTCAATCGTTCGATCACGTATCTTCCACCTGTAACATACCCGAGGTCTGTATTTGTGGTAACATGGTGGTCCACACAGAGGCGAACCTTGTCCTCAAGCAATTTCAACCTGTAATAAGCAGGTCCAGCTCCTTTAAAATAGTTTCCATCTTAGCGAAAATCATTTCTTGAAAATTCAAAAGCAAAATTCTCCAGACATTGACACGATCCCACAAGATATCGCTGGTCAGCAGCCGCTAGAAGCAGTTGTTACTTCTAGCGACTGCTGACTAGCTTGGTTCTATCAAAATGAGGTGTGACTGTTTTTACGAGAAACTATATTCAATAAATTATCACTGTACCAAATTTCAGCTTTTTCAAATCACTTCTTTATATTGACCTCATTTTCACACAGCATTGGTGCTGATGCAACGCGTTCGACCATTACGCTGCTTGACGACTGTTTTCCAGTTTCTTATTACATAAACTGCTTAGTGATCAATTTTCTGCTTTTAGAAAACACTTAGATGACGCTACTTCTTGTTACAACTTTCAAGATGCGCTGACGCCGACTGTCCCCATATCCGAGTTTATTTTGTGTAGGATATTTATTTACACCCTCAATATAAGCTAATAGTAAAATATTAGCCTTTACAAAACTCTTTCACTTTTTGGTCGCCAGCTCCTGGGCTATTACAGGACTGATATTATCGTAATTTCTATAATGCCAATTGGTTGTCCCCAAATTGCACACAGAACGTTAACAAATATAACAATAACTTTATTTAGTTGTATTGAAAGAAATGTGAGCGTATTGTTTATTATAAATTAATCGTAGATACACTGAAGGAATCATAAATATCTTAAACTGAGCGTTGATTTATAATCTTATAGTTGATGTACAATTGTACGTATGGATTACTACAAAGGATTACGACCAAAAAAAAGAGGACAGTAAAAATTAAAGGCATGTGTAATTTAATTATAATAATAATAATAATAATTACTACAACCCATAACCTTAACCAAGGCCCCAGAAGCTATAAGCTTGTGCGGGAGGGAGGGGGCGATTATTATTATTATTATGTAGGCCCAATGTGCGGCTGCAGCCGACTTATAGATGGAACAGCGCAAATCTCACATTTATGTTACAGCTAAGGGAAACTGCAGAAAACCTTAACCAGATCTGCCAGCGCCGGGAGTCGAACCCGGGCCGCTTGGGTGAAAGTCCGGCACGCCAGACATTACACTACCAAGGCTGTTTATTATAACAATTAAAGCAATAAAATTTAACAATAACCACCTACTAAATGATTAAGAAATCACATTCGACATTGACCTGTAGAGAAAATAATGCAAAATCAATTTTAGTGCTCGTTCTGATTCTTATTATTTCAATGCTTTCTGTAAGTCTTCTCAAAATACGGTAAAGGTGTGCGTCCCGACAACATGAAAAAACAATTCCACAATAGTTTGAAGTCTCACTCTCACCTTACAAATTGATAACGTGGTAAACAAAAATTAAATCTGTAAGTACAACTATTTATCACAGATGTGTTAAAAGTAACTTGCAGATTCCAATTCAACGATGTAATATTCAAGATTGGTATTGTTTTTACATACTTGGACTCAATTGGTATTAATGCTTTAACAAAGTTTTATACGTACTATAAGCAAGGTCTATAATGCCAACACTTTAATTAAATTCAAAATTTTTTAGCCTATAGTTAAGTAGTAATTATGGACTAATTTGTACCAAAAACAATTTTTGTTTGTACTCACAATTTACGTTTTAAAAGTGGGTGCTGGCTACTGCCAGCTAATGTTGAGGCTAGCACCGCCACTTGAATTAAATTTAACCACTGCAATTAAATTCATAAATGTCTAGCTTATAATTAAGTACTAATTAAACATTAAAATGTAGTGTAAGTAGGTATTGGGTCAGTTGAGTCCATCCCCTCTCCTTTTTTTTGGCCACGCCCCTTTCCCCTTCTCCCTTCTGTTAGCTCCTCCCCTTGCTTCTGATTGGTCGACGCCATTTTGAATCGCCATTTTGAATCGCCATTTTGAATAGCCATTTTGAATCGCCATTTTGAATAGCCATTTTGAATCGCCATTTTGAATCGCCATCTTGGATCGCCATTTTGAATCGCCATTTTGGATCGCCATTTTGAATAGCCATTTTGAAACGCCATTTTGGATCGCCATTTTGAATAGCCATTTTGAAACGCCATTTTGGATCGCCATTTTGAATCGCCATTTTGAATCGCCATTTTGAAATGTCATTTTGAATCTGTCAATTTTGAATCTGTCATTTACATATCCGCCATTTTGTATCTGTCATTTTGAATCTGTCATCTTGGATTTCCCGCCCTTGGATTTGAATTTTTAGTACTGCTACTGCCATCTATCGGCGACGTCATGTCATCGGTATAGTAGATTCCTCTCTCTCGCTCTCGCTTGGTTCAGGCCCTCTCTCTCGCTCTCGCTTGGCTCTGACCCTCTCTCTCGCTCTTGCTCTGGCTCTCTCGCTCTCGCTCTGACCCTTTCTCTCGCTCTTGCTCTGGCCCTCTCTCTCGCTCTCGCTTGGTTCAGGCCCTCTCTCTCGCTCTCGCTTGGCTCTGGCCCTCTCTCTCGCTCGGCTTTCGCTCTGGCTCTCTCTCTCTCTCTCTCTCGCTCTCGCTTGTCATTTCCAACTTGTCATCATTTCCCGCCCTTGGATTTGAATTTTTAGTACTGCTACTGCCATCTATCGGTAACGTCCTGTGATCGGTATAGTAGATTTCTATACACCTGTAGATAGGCAACCTGCTACACTTTTTTATAAAAATTAATGGATCCAACGAGTTTCGAACCAGGGTTCGTAAAGTACGTCTGTTTACAAGTCCATAGCTTAACCCCGAGACCACGGAGCTTGTCTTTTAAATTACTGCATACGAGTTATTTATAAAAATGTTTTCACGTATATTTGATTAAATCCAATTTATTTAAAAATAATTCCCGGAAAATATTTATAAATATTGTACATTAATAATATTAAATCTTTAGGATTCAAAAATTATAAGCCAATTATGATTATTATCATGAGTCATTGAGATGAGACAATTATTAACCTTATATGAGCCAATCGTGAAGAAACTCAAGAAATTTTTCTTGACACATCTTAAATATAACAAGTTGAAAACTATATACAGATATTATTACTACATGAGGCCCGTAACATCAGTAGATCCGCGGATTTTTATATCAGTACAAAATAATTAGATATAGTTATATTTACTATCTATTCTTTTAAACAGCTGTTATACTTTCCATGATTACTTTATATGAGACAATTATTAACCTTATATGAGCCAATCGTGAAGAAACTCAAGAAATTTTTCTTGATACATCTTAAATATAACAATTTGAAAACTATATACAGATATTATTACTACATGAGGCCCGTAACATCAGTAGATCCGCGGCTTTTTATATCAGTACAAAATAATTAGATATAGTTATATTTACTATCTATTCTTTTAAACAGCTGTTATACTTTCCATGATTACTTTATAGTCGGGTATGTAGTACCATTATTATCCTACATTAACTTATATGAAAAATGAGATCGGTAAGGTAAAAACATGACGTCTTGATTGTAAAATTTATTTTCTGTAACGATGATTTCACCATTGCTAATGAATTTCCAATTAGCGGGTGTAGAAAGTTAAAATTCAAACATGAAAGACTATTGGTTTAATCGAAATATTTTAAAAGTTGCCGACGGCTAATTATTATTTAATAACAACCGTAAATTCTGAGTAAATCTGTTTGGATATTTCCTGAAGCCTAAATCAATTTTGTTTGTATTAAAATCTAGAAATTTCAGAAAAACGGTTTTAAAATAAATTGTATATAGTTATACATTGTGAAATAAAAAATGCAAGAATAAAATGCATACACGGATTAAACTAAACTATATATATTAAGAAATATTAATTACGGCTTTTATAGCATCTTACAGGAAAAAGATTACAGTCAATCAAGATCACAACACATATCATTAACTAGATATCAAAAATAAATATATTATATATTGAAGGTAAAGATATGAGGATATCGATCGTTTGACTAATGTCTATTTATTAAAACAAATAAGTTATGAAATGAAGCAGGGAGTCTATTCAATGAACATTGCCTAATACTTTTATGATTTTTCTAGCCTATAGATCAGCAGTTAGAAACACGGGCCTGCTAAATGCCTGCAATTCACCTACCCTATCAATATGTTGTACAATTTTAGATATGTAATGTATACGTTTTGTTTGTAATATTTAGACATTTACGAAAATTAAATCAAGCTGAACAGCAGATTACTATTTTAAATTTAATAGATCATACGAATTATCTTTCTCTGTTCTGAATGACTGCATTGTATATCATGATGTGATATCATACAATTATATTCTAGTAAGAATTGTAATAAAGTCACTACTATAAATAACAACATTCTTTATCACGATCATCTATCATTATCATAATCATCTAATGTCATGCAGAGTCAGCAGTTAGCTCCTAAGTTCGTATATGCGAGAATCGGTATTATATAACACACACATCAGTCTACATTCATTGCTCTAATATTGATAGGAACTTTCTAGAATCTATAAAGTTGTACTACATATATTCAACTAATTTGAATATACGATAACTGATACTCATTATACTTCTATGCACACAATCGAGGTATCAGTACACTCCAACCGCGTGATCAAGATTGTAGTATTCAAATCAAGCATCACTAAAACGTATTCTTCATATATGAAATCATAAAATTCGAGTCTAACTATTGACGAGGTGAAAGAATAGTTGCAATCGGTTTATGCCCATACCAGGCTCCCTATGATTATTATAAATGTCTTAACAGAATAAAAAGGGTGAAATGAATATAACTTATAGGATTTAATCAAACTAGAAGAATATCGATATATCCTACGTTGAGAAAATAATTATACTATGTAAGCATCGATACGCTACATATGATTGCGAGCCTGAGTATAAGCATAAACCCTATACTACAGATTTTTATCCTTTTTCATTATATCTACTACAGACGAGGTGAATGAATAGGTACATTTAACATGCGTATGCTACAATTATCTAATTTTCTAGTTTTCTAGACGTAATGTAATTTTGAACAGATTTTAACCTTTTCGTTCTATCTACTACCCCTGTAAGCGATTTCTACATATACGTTCTTATTGTTTATACACCATATAGATATTCGTAGCATCTAAAGTAAACTCTTATTTAAACGTTATTTTACAATATATCATACATTTCAGCAACTCCGAAATATGAAGATATGTAATAATTTACTATATACTTTTGTAGGATATTAACTCGTATAATTAATACTAATTTGTAATTATTTTCGATACCTTTGAAATATAAGTCTATAACATATCTACCCAAAAGATTCGCCGACAAACTTACTGAAGATAAAGTGGTCGATCTCAACCAAAAGATAGCGAATACAACTCTGTCTCTAGGATTGGTTTACCTAGGTAAAGTAAAGACAGAAAGATATCAACTGTATGCTGACTGTATGTTCATCGAGACGAATAAGGTATGAAATGTAACAGGTAGTCTATTCAATGAACATTGCTTAATACTTTTTTCTGATTCTTCTTCTACCCTATAGATCCGCATTTAGAAACATGGACCTGCTAAATGCCTGCAATTCACCTACCCTATCAGTATGTCGTACAATGCAAACATTTAATATTATTATTAAAATTTTATAAATAAAAACGATAAAAGAAGTTTATAGTTTTCATTTATTTTTATGTTAAACGTATACGGTAGCAGGATCTAGATCGATGTATACAAATTCATATATGACAGAAATGTTATGTATCTCAATACATACCTAAAACGTATTCTTCGTATATTCAGTAAGAGCTACCCATTTTTTTTCTTTTTTCTCGACATTCGAATTTTGAACAGCTTAATAATATGTTTTCTCATTTAATCATAATTAGGTTGACTTTATATAGTATTTTTCAGGAAAACCTTCTTCAGAAAAACCCTAATGATTCTTTAATTTACATAAAAAAAATTAAAACATTTGATTACACAATAATCCCATTTTCGATACCTTCGAAATATAAGTCTATAACATATGTTTAGGTCTTTATAACTTTGAAACACAGGGTAGTTACCTCTTGCAAAATTTACAGTTATGAGAACCCTGAAGACTTAACCTGGAGAAATAAATCAGATAAATATTTTACTTTTATTGAAACGATAACTTTGCATACTAATACATGAAAATAATATAATTTATATCACCTGATAAATAAAATTGAAATTATTCTTATTCTTTTACAATGAAATGTGTTTTGAAAAAACACGATGAAACGTTATGTATATTAATGCAGGAGTTCTGTTAACGCATTCGTTATTTAGAGATTCACTTATAAGTACACTATCTATTCAGCTGATTCAATAAAAATTTCATTATTTTTAAAATTCCTAACGAGGGACCTACTGATAAGAGTTATATTATACCAGGTACGTATGATACTCTACTGCTGATTGCATACCTGATGAACGCAGTTGTACAAAGTAATATAGGATATACGTTACAGAGAAGTTTAATTTTCCGTGCAACAAATGACCTATATATATATTTTATGTACAATGCTGACATTAACATATTTAGCGCATACCTGTTGAACATAGCTCTACAAAGTAATATTTAAAAGACTTAAAAGGCTTATATTTTAGAGATCGGATACAGGCGCATATATTCCTGTATATTACCTCTAAATTTTACTTTAACAATACATGTAGTCAGGTTTGGCGTAAATAACAATTAGGGATATCAAAGCCATACTAACTGAACGCTAACATAATATGCTCTACAGGTCAAACTCAATTAATTAACCCTGGGGCTATACATCCTTAGGCTAGAAACAGTCTTGAAACAAGAAATGGCTGAGTCCACCCTGTTAGACAAGAAATCAGAGTATGGGCGTGATAAATAAAACATATAAAGTTATTTTACAAACATTTATTTAGTATACATAACATAATACAAGAATATAGATCATAAGTTGTTTTCTATGACGACTGTTGTAGTTCTACGGGTCTCTTAGTCGTCGTATGCCCTCGCAGCAATACTAATACGTATAAAGTCCGACGACTGACTTATTGGAACTGTACCGATAGCCCTTTCCTTGTTCAACTCTTCGTTACTATCATAGTTGGTAAACGAGGAACCACATTCATCAATACCCAAATGCATGGCTGAAGTCATATCTTCTTCTTCTTCTTCTGTCTCAACGATATCAGTAGGTCCATTTGCTTCCTTTACCAGAGCTGTCTTTACAACATTTGCGTTATTATGTACGTTTTTTAAATGCCTTTTATAGCTGTCGATGCGTGAAAGATATTTGAAGCAATTAGAACACCGGACTTTGATTGATTCGTGAACGCTTTTAATATGTCTTTTTAAGTGGTCACGACGTGAAAAAGTTTTGACACAGCTAGAACACTGAATTCTGTTTGAATCGTGCTTGGTTTTCACGTGTCTCTTGCCAGTGAATGGCCTCGCGAAAGACTTGAAGCAAACCGGATACTGTATTTTGCAATCCTGTCGACCAGAGTCATTCTTCTTACATACGTCGTTAGCGTGCTGCTCCATTTCGACTAATGAAGGAACAGGAACACTACCCCGCCTATTTATACTGATGACCAGCGCAATCGGTTGTTCTCGGTTATAATCGTAAGCGCTCGGAGCAATATGTATGCTCGAGAATGAATCGTAGGTTCTATCCTAAGTGTATGTAACCCGGAACCGATGTCCGTACATTTTAAATTATCAAACTTACCATATAAACATGAATATTTACTACATTTGCTTTAATTCTTGTTCCCTCCCTACCTACCTACCTACCGTAAACAATATGACATATCTGCGTCTAAATACAGTGAACGAAAGTACTAGAGGAACTTAATACCTTAGATCACGGCTGTTTCTGGATACGTGATTTCCTCTTACAATATCTATAGTTATGAGAACCTTGAAGACTTAGCCTGGAGAAATAAAACATCGTCAGTTTAAAAGAAATAAGTCCGTCGCCATATTTAAACGTTATTTTACAATACATCATACATTTTCAATAGCTTCGAAATACCCAGATATGTAATAATATACTATATACTCTTGTAGGTTATTCAACGTATCTATAGTAAACTCTTATGGTTAATAATAATCTGTAACCTTATTGTTTTTTATTACATCACAGGTTAGAGCGTACGAATATAATTTAGATTAGATTAGGTTAGAGCCTACGAATACATTTTTAGGGCAGAACGTAGGGAGCAGAGTAAGTACAAAACAACATACTTTCATACAAGAACGTTTATTGATACGAGTAGTTTCGACGCTACTTAAAACATAATACATAACTTATATATATATATATATATATATATATATATATATATATATATATATATATATATATATATATATATATAATATCTATTAAAATAGTACATTTCGTATACACTAATAATGGTACTACATACCCGACTATAAAGTAAACATGGTAAGTATAACAGCAGTTTAAAAGAATAGATAGTAAATATAACTATATCTAATTATTTTATAAAATACTATGTTAACTAAGAGGTTATATACAGAATATATACGCCTGTATTCGACCTCTAGAGGGTTCATAAGACTAGATTAGACCAGACCAGACCAGACCAGACTAGACCAGACCAGACCAGAGTAGACCAGATCAGACCAGACCAGACCAGACCAGACCAGACTAGACTAGAGTATAGATGATAGACTGTAAAATCATGAACAATTATACCACCTGTAATATAATAGAGCTTACTTGATATTTTAAAATTAGTGGCTGAATCTAATTATTGCAGAAATTCAATTGTAGAAACTGAAGATGTAATCTTTAAAACATCTAAAGTTAGAAGTTTTTAGTAGTCAGGTTAGATTAATAGAGGGTGTTATAATCAAATCGTTTTTAGAAACTATTTGTTTTGTAAGATTGGCTCCGTAAGGAAAAACAACATAGCTGTAGGCTTGATTTTGAAATTGAGATAGCTCGGGACAAAACGATGAATACAAAGTTTAGAAGTTTATTTCAAAATTCTGTGATAAAAAACATTAATCCTCTTTACTTTACTTTAAAACCCAAAATTGCATGATAAATCAATATAATATTAATATAAATGATTAAATTAAATGAAGCAATCTAGGTTAGACCCCCAAAAATTATATTAAGGTTATAGATTTTAGACTCCGGTTGTTGCAAAGATTCAAGAATCTCTATTAAGATTAGTTCATAAAACATTTATTAGGTTAGAGCATGTAGCTACTTACAAAAAAAAATCTCTATTAAGATTAGTTCATAAAATATTTATTAGGTTAGACCATTGTAGTTACTTACAAAATCGTCATTAACATTCGAAAAACTTACATATAATATTAGTTGGGTTACAGTCTACGAATATATTTTAGGTTAGATTTAGATCGCACGCGACCTAAATCTAACCTAAAATATATTCGTAGACTGTAACCCAACTAATATTATATGTAAGTTTTTCGAATTTTCTACGAATATATTTTAGGTTAGATTTAGATCGCACGCGACCTAAATCTAACCTAAAATATATTCGTAGACTGTAACCCAACTAATATTATATGTAAGTTTTTCGAATGTTAATGACGATTTTGTAAGTAACTACAATGGTCTAACCTAATAAATATTTTATGAACTAATCTTAATAGAGATTTTTTTTTGTAAGTAGCTACATGCTCTAACCTAATAAATGTTTTATGAACTAATCTTAATAGAGATTCTTGAATCTTTGCAACAACCGGAGTCTAAAATCTATAACCTTAATATAATTTTTGGGGGTCTAACCTAGATTGCTTCATTTAATTTAATCATTTATATTAATATTATATTGATTTATCATGCAATTTTGGGTTTTAAAGTAAAGTAAAGAGGATTAATGTTTTTTATCACAGAATTTTGAAATAAACTTCTAAACTTTGTATTCATCGTTTTGTCCCGAGCTATCTCAATTTCAAAATCAAGCCTACAGCTATGTTGTTTTTCCTTACGGAGCCAATCTTACAAAACAAATAGTTTCTAAAAACGATTTGATTATAACACCCTCTATTAATCTAACCTGACTACTAAAAACTTCTAACTTTAGATGTTTTAAAGATTACATCTTCAGTTTCTACAATTGAATTTCTGCAATAATTAGATTCAGCCACTAATTTTAAAATATCAAGTAAGCTCTATTATATTACAGGTGGTATAATTGTTCATGATTTTACAGTCTATCATCTATACTCTAGTCTAGTCTGGTCTGGTCTGGTCTGGTCTGGTCTGATCTGGTCTACTCTGGTCTGGTCTGGTCTAGTCTGGTCTGGTCTGGTCTGGTCTAATCTAGTCTTATGAACCCTCTAGAGGTCGAATACAGGCGTATATATTCTGTATATAACCTCTTAGTTAACATAGTATTTTATAAAATAATTAGATATAGTTATATTTACTATCTATTCTTTTAAACTGCTGTTATACTTACCATGTTTACTTTATAGTCGGGTATGTAGTACCATTATTAGTGTATACGAAATGTACTATTTTAATAGATATTATATATATATATATATATATATATATATATATATATATATATATATATATATATATATATATATATATATATATATATATATATATATATATATATATATAAGTTATGTATTATGTTTTAAGTAGCGTCGAAACTACTCGTATCAATAAACGTTCTTGTATGAAAGTATGTTGTTTTGTACTTACTCTGCTCCCTACGTTCTGCCCTAAAAATGTATTCGTAGGCTCTAACCTAATCTAATCTAAATTATATTCGTACGCTCTAACCTGTGATGTAATAAAAAACAATAAGGTTACAGATTATTATTAACCATAAGAGTTTACTATAGATACGTTGAATAACCTACAAGAGTATATAGTATATTATTACATATCTGGGTATTTCGAAGCTATTGAAAATGTATGATGTATTGTAAAATAACGTTTAAATATGGCGACGGACTTATTTCTTTTAAACTGACGATGTTTTATTTCTCCAGGCTAAGTCTTCAAGGTTCTCATAACTATAGATATTGTAAGAGGAAATCACGTATCCAGAAACAGCCGTGATCTAAGGTATTAAGTTCCTCTAGTACTTTCGTTCACTGTATTTAGACGCAGATATGTCATATTGTTTACGGTAGGTAGGTAGGTAGGGAGGGAACAAGAATTAAAGCAAATGTAGTAAATATTCATGTTTATATGGTAAGTTTGATAATTTAAAATGTACGGACATCGGTTCCGGGTTACATACACTTAGGATAGAACCTACGATTCATTCTCGAGCATACATATTGCTCCGAGCGCTTACGATTATAACCGAGAACAACCGATTGCGCTGGTCATCAGTATAAATAGGCGGGGTAGTGTTCCTGTTCCTTCATTAGTCGAAATGGAGCAGCACGCTAACGACGTATGTAAGAAGAATGACTCTGGTCGACAGGATTGCAAAATACAGTATCCGGTTTGCTTCAAGTCTTTCCCGAGGCCATTCACTGGCAAGAGACACGTGAAAACCAAGCACGATTCAAACAGAATCCAGTGTTCTAGCTGTGTCAAAACTTTTTCACGTCGTGACCACTTAAAAAGACATATTAAAAGCGTTCACGAATCAATCAAAGTCCGGTGTTCTAATTGCTTCAAATATCTTTCACGCATCGACAGCTATAAAAGGCATTTAAAAACGTACATAATAACGCAAATGTTGTAAAGACAGCTCTGGTAAAGGAAGCAAATGGACCTACTGATATCGTTGAGACAGAAGAAGAAGAAGAAGATATGACTTCAGCCATGCATTTGGGTATTGATGAATGTGGTTCCTCGTTTACCAACTATGATAGTAACGAAGAGTTGAACAAGGAAAGGGCTATCGGTACAGTTCCAATGAGTCAGTCGTCGGACTTTATACGTATTAGTATTGCTGCGAGGGCATACGACGACTAAGAGACCCGTAGAACTACAACAGTCGTCATAGAAAACAACTTATGATCTATATTCTTGTATTATGTTATGTATACTAAATAAATGTTTGTAAAATAACTTTATATGTTTTATTTATCACGCCCATACTCTGATTTCTTGTCTAACAGGGTGGACTCAGCCATTTCTTGTTTCAAGACTGTTTCTAGCCTAAGGATGTATAGCCCCAGGGTTAATTAATTGAGTTTGACCTGTAGAGCATATTATGTTAGCGTTCAGTTAGTATGGCTTTGATATCCCTAATTGTTATTTACGCCAAACCTGACTACATGTATTGTTAAAGTAAAATTTAGAGGTAATATACAGGAATATATGCGCCTGTATCCGATCTCTAAAATATAAGCCTTTTAAGTCTTTTAAATATTACTTTGTAGAGCTATGTTCAACAGGTATGCGCTAAATATGTTAATGTCAGCATTGTACATAAAATATATATATAGGTCATTTGTTGCACGGAAAATTAAACTTCTCTGTAACGTATATCCTATATTACTTTGTACAACTGCGTTCATCAGGTATGCAATCAGCAGTAGAGTATCATACGTACCTGGTATAATATAACGCTTATCAGTAGGTCCCTCGTTAGGAATTTTAAAAATAATGAAATTTTTATTGAATCAGCTGAATAGATAGTGTACTTATAAGTGAATCTCTAAATAACGAATGCGTTAACAGAACTCCTGCATTAATATACATAACGTTTCATCGTGTTTTTTCAAAACACATTTCATTGTAAAAGAATAAGAATAATTTCAATTTTATTTATCAGGTGATATAAATTATATTATTTTCATGTATTAGTATGCAAAGTTATCGTTTCAATAAAAGTAAAATATTTATCTGATTTATTTCTCCAGGTTAAGTCTTCAGGGTTCTCATAACTGTAAATTTTGCAAGAGGTAACTACCCTGTGTTTCAAAGTTATAAAGACCTAAACATATGTTATAGACTTATATTTCGAAGGTATCGAAAATGGGATTATTGTGTAATCAAATGTTTTAATTTTTTTTATGTAAATTAAAGAATCATTAGGGTTTTTCTGAAGAAGGTTTTCCTGAAAAATACTATATAAAGTCAACCTAATTATGATTAAATGAGAAAACATATTATTAAGCTGTTCAAAATTCGAATGTCTAGAAAAAAGAAAAAAAAATGGGTAGCTCTTACTGAATATACGAAGAATACGTTTTAGGTATGTATTGAGATACATAACATTTCTGTCATATATGAATTTGTATACATCGATCTAGATCCTGCTACCGTATACGTTTAACATAAAAATAAATGAAAACTATAAACTTCTTTTATCGTTTTTATTTATAAAATTTTAATAATAATATTAAATGTTTGCATTGTACGACATACTGATAGGGTAGGTGAATTGCAGGCATTTAGCAGGTCCATGTTTCTAAATGCGGATCTATAGGGTAGAAGAAGAATCAGAAAAAAGTATTAAGCAATGTTCATTGAATAGACTACCTGTTACATTTCATACCTTATTCGTCTCGATGAACATACAGTCAGCATACAGTTGATATCTTTCTGTCTTTACTTTACCTAGGTAAACCAATCCTAGAGACAGAGTTGTATTCGCTATCTTTTGGTTGAGATCGACCACTTTATCTTCAGTAAGTTTGTCGGCGAATCTTTTGGGTAGATATGTTATAGACTTATATTTCAAAGGTATCGAAAATAATTACAAATTAGTATTAATTATACGAGTTAATATCCTACAAAAGTATATAGTAAATTATTACATATCTTCATATTTCGGAGTTGCTGAAATGTATGATATATTGTAAAATAACGTTTAAATAAGAGTTTACTTTAGATGCTACGAATATCTATATGGTGTATAAACAATAAGAACGTATATGTAGAAATCGCTTACAGGGGTAGTAGATAGAACGAAAAGGTTAAAATCTGTTCAAAATTACACTACGTCTAGAAAACTAGAAAATTAGATAATTGTAGCATACGCATGTTAAATGTACCTATTCATTCACCTCGTCTGTAGTAGATATAATGAAAAAGGATAAAAATCTGTAGTATAGGGTTTATGCTTATACTCAGGCTCGCAATCATATGTAGCGTATCGATGCTTACATAGTATAATTATTTTCTCAACGTAGGATATATCGATATTCTTCTAGTTTGATTAAATCCTATAAGTTATATTCATTTCACCCTTTTTATTCTGTTAAGACATTTATAATAATCATAGGGAGCCTGGTATGGGCATAAACCGATTGCAACTATTCTTTCACCTCGTCAATAGTTAGACTCGAATTTTATGATTTCATATATGAAGAATACGTTTTAGTGATGCTTGATTTGAATACTACAATCTTGATCACGCGGTTGGAGTGTACTGATACCTCGATTGTGTGCATAGAAGTATAATGAGTATCAGTTATCGTATATTCAAATTAGTTGAATATATGTAGTACAACTTTATAGATTCTAGAAAGTTCCTATCAATATTAGAGCAATGAATGTAGACTGATGTGTGTGTTATATAATACCGATTCTCGCATATACGAACTTAGGAGCTAACTGCTGACTCTGCATGACATTAGATGATTATGATAATGATAGATGATCGTGATAAAGAATGTTGTTATTTATAGTAGTGACTTTATTACAATTCTTACTAGAATATAATTGTATGATATCACATCATGATATACAATGCAGTCATTCAGAACAGAGAAAGATAATTCGTATGATCTATTAAATTTAAAATAGTAATCTGCTGTTCAGCTTGATTTAATTTTCGTAAATGTCTAAATATTACAAACAAAACGTATACATTACATATCTAAAATTGTACAACATATTGATAGGGTAGGTGAATTGCAGGCATTTAGCAGGCCCGTGTTTCTAACTGCTGATCTATAGGCTAGAAAAATCATAAAAGTATTAGGCAATGTTCATTGAATAGACTCCCTGCTTCATTTCATAACTTATTTGTTTTAATAAATAGACATTAGTCAAACGATCGATATCCTCATATCTTTACCTTCAATATATAATATATTTATTTTTGATATCTAGTTAATGATATGTGTTGTGATCTTGATTGACTGTAATCTTTTTCCTGTAAGATGCTATAAAAGCCGTAATTAATATTTCTTAATATATATAGTTTAGTTTAATCCGTGTATGCATTTTATTCTTGCATTTTTTATTTCACAATGTATAACTATATACAATTTATTTTAAAACCGTTTTTCTGAAATTTCTAGATTTTAATACAAACAAAATTGATTTAGGCTTCAGGAAATATCCAAACAGATTTACTCAGAATTTACGGTTGTTATTAAATAATAATTAGCCGTCGGCAACTTTTAAAATATTTCGATTAAACCAATAGTCTTTCATGTTTGAATTTTAACTTTCTACACCCGCTAATTGGAAATTCATTAGCAATGGTGAAATCATCGTTACAGAAAATAAATTTTACAATCAAGACGTCATGTTTTTACCTTACCGATCTCATTTTTCATATAAGTTAATGTAGGATAATAATGGTACTACATACCCGACTATAAAGTAATCATGGAAAGTATAACAGCTGTTTAAAAGAATAGATAGTAAATATAACTATATCTAATTATTTTGTACTGATATAAAAAGCCGCGGATCTACTGATGTTACGGGCCTCATGTAGTAATAATATCTGTATATAGTTTTCAAATTGTTATATTTAAGATGTATCAAGAAAAATTTCTTGAGTTTCTTCACGATTGGCTCATATAAGGTTAATAATTGTCTCATATAAAGTAATCATGGAAAGTATAACAGCTGTTTAAAAGAATAGATAGTAAATATAACTATATCTAATTATTTTGTACTGATATAAAAATCCGCGGATCTACTGATGTTACGGGCCTCATGTAGTAATAATATCTGTATATAGTTTTCAACTTGTTATATTTAAGATGTGTCAAGAAAAATTTCTTGAGTTTCTTCACGATTGGCTCATATAAGGTTAATAATTGTCTCATCTCAATGACTCATGATAATAATCATAATTGGCTTATAATTTTTGAATCCTAAAGATTTAATATTATTAATGTACAATATTTATAAATATTTTCCGGGAATTATTTTTAAATAAATTGGATTTAATCAAATATACGTGAAAACATTTTTATAAATAACTCGTATGCAGTAATTTAAAAGACAAGCTCCGTGGTCTCGGGGTTAAGCTATGGACTTGTAAACAGACGTACTTTACGAACCCTGGTTCGAAACTCGTTGGATCCATTAATTTTTATAAAAAAGTGTAGCAGGTTGCCTATCTACAGGTGTATAGAAATCTACTATACCGATCACAGGACGTTACCGATAGATGGCAGTAGCAGTACTAAAAATTCAAATCCAAGGGCGGGAAATGATGACAAGTTGGAAATGACAAGCGAGAGCGAGAGAGAGAGAGAGAGAGAGCCAGAGCGAAAGCCGAGCGAGAGAGAGGGCCAGAGCCAAGCGAGAGCGAGAGAGAGGGCCTGAACCAAGCGAGAGCGAGAGAGAGGGCCAGAGCAAGAGCGAGAGAAAGGGTCAGAGCGAGAGCGAGAGAGCCAGAGCAAGAGCGAGAGAGAGGGTCAGAGCCAAGCGAGAGCGAGAGAGAGGGCCTGAACCAAGCGAGAGCGAGAGAGAGGAATCTACTATACCGATGACATGACGTCGCCGATAGATGGCAGTAGCAGTACTAAAAATTCAAATCCAAGGGCGGGAAATCCAAGATGACAGATTCAAAATGACAGATACAAAATGGCGGATATGTAAATGACAGATTCAAAATTGACAGATTCAAAATGACATTTCAAAATGGCGATTCAAAATGGCGATTCAAAATGGCGATCCAAAATGGCGTTTCAAAATGGCTATTCAAAATGGTGATCCAAAATGGCGTTTCAAAATGGCTATTCAAAATGGCGATCCAAAATGGCGATTCAAAATGGCGATCCAAGATGGCGATTCAAAATGGCGATTCAAAATGGCTATTCAAAATGGCGATTCAAAATGGCTATTCAAAATGGCGATTCAAAATGGCGATTCAAAATGGCGTCGACCAATCAGAAGCAAGGGGAGGAGCTAACAGAAGGGAGAAGGGGAAAGGGGCGTGGCCAAAAAAAAGGAGAGGGGATGGACTCAACTGACCCAATACCTACTAGTGTATGCTTTAAAAGCTGCCAGCAGTTGAAGCTAGCACACCCACTTGAATTAAATCTAACCACTTTAATTAAATTCAAAAACTTCTAGCCTATAATTAAGAACTAATTAAAGACTAATTTGTACCTACAAGAAATTTGTACCTATTTTCGTTTAGCCGTTATTTAAGTTTTAAGATTATGGGTGGTGGCAGAAGCTGAAGCTACCCCCACTTCAATTAAATTTAAAAAATTTAGTCTACACTGAACAGAGGTAAAAAGTACAAAGGACTTCGCAGAATCGTCATGGAAAATGGCTTTCACCAGATTACTTTGACAAGTCTTAAACTTTGGTAGTTTTCGACGTTTATTAGATCAAAAGTGAGGTCCCACAAAAAGTCCCGAAAATTATAGTTTTCGAAATACAGCCGTTTGAAGTTGACAATTCTTGTACTCGGTAGAACCTTATAGGAAACGGCTCTCAGCCAAAATTCTTAAAATGTAAATGATAGTGACTAATGTGTAGATCAAAAGTATCACAGAGCACAAAGTCCAAAAAGTTATAGCTTTCCAATTACAGCCGTTTGAAATTGAATAATGCAAAAATTAATATTTCTATATAATATTAATATTTTTAATGTAAAAATTAACTTCAAATGGCTGCAATTCGAAAAATTTATTTTTTTGGACATTGTTCCCCTTGATACTTTTGATCTACACATCTTTCAACAAAGTTTCAGAGCAATCTGGTGAAAGCCATTTTCCATAAGGATTATACAGGGTCCTTTGTACTTTTTACCTCTGTTCAATCATTTGCCATGGCGGATGATTTAAACAATTGATTTTAATAACGTTAACATTACAATAATCATAAAAATTTTGTTTATACAAATTAGTCTTTAATTAGCACTTTTAGTATGGTGTTAGTTAGATTTTAATTTTTTTTAAACGACCTTTTTACCTACTTGCCGAGCGACAAGTTTTAAACAACTGCTTTTAATAACGTTTATATTACGATAATTAGAAAATTTTGTTGACACAACTCTTTAATTAGTGCTTCAGTAACAGTGCATTAATTAGTGTAAACCAAAACCTTTGAATTTAATTGAAGTGGGGGCTTCAGCTTCTGCCACCCCTAATTTTAAAACTTAAATCACGGCTAAAAAGGGATACGTACAAATTTTTTTGTAGGTGCAAATTAGTCTTTAATCAGTGCTTAATTATAGGCTAGAAATTTTGGAATTTAATTGAAGTGGTTAAATTTAATTCAAGTGGGGGTGTCAGCTTCAACTGCTGCCAGAACCCCCACTTTTAAAGCGTAAATTACGACTAAACAAGAATAGGTACAATTTTTTTTTGGTACAAATTAATCTTTGATTAGTACTTAATTATAAGCTAGACATTTTTTAATTTAATTAAGTGAGATTGCTAATTTCAGCTTCTGCCAGCACCCTCACTTTTAAAACTTAAATTACTTATTTCTTTTGTAGGTACACATTAGTCTTTAATCAGTACTTAATTATAGGCTAGAAATTTTTGAATTTAATTGAAGTGGTTAGATTTAATACAAGTGGGTGTGCCAGTTTCAACTACTGCCAGCAGTCCCACTTTTAAAGCGTAAATTATGACTAAACGAAGATCGTGAAAAATCGTTCTTGTTTGGTACAAATTAGTCTTTAATTAATACCTAATTATAGGCTAAAAGTTTTTGAATTTAATTAAAGTGGAGGTGCTGGCGTCACTGACTTCTAAATACAACCGCCACCTACGGTACCGGATCAGGAAATTATATTATCTAATTATAAATTAGACATCAAGTTAGAAATTATAAATAGTTGCGTAGAGCAACAAAAATGATAATATGAAGATATTATAAATATTCTAGGCCGACTAGATGGCAGTAATAGCGAAACGCGAAAGAACATGAAATAAAAATATAGAAAGAATACAAAGACACTCGGGGAATATAAATATGGAAATTAACAGTAACCAGAGAAGAAATAAAAAACACAATAAGAGTGGAATAAGTAAAGAGATTTAAATATCTAGGCTAGGTAATCACCAAAGGTGGAAATCCTAACGGAGACAAGAATAGAAATAGATAAAAAAGTAGCGCTACCTATATTAACATATGGATTAGAATCACAGACAACGGAAAACCAGCGAAACAAGATAAACAGTACCGAAATGAAATCCCTAAGGAAAATAGGGGGCAAAACGATCATAGATAGAGTTAGAAATAAAAGATACAGAGAAAAATTGGATGTAAAACCAATAGAAACAATTATAGAAGGACAAATGAGATGACTCAGTCATGTAATGCGGATGAGCGAAGAAAGAACAAAACGAGTAGGTTTTATGCAGAATATGAAATAAGATCGAAGAAAAATAAAGGTGGAGAGAAGAGAAATAAAGTGAAAAGATGCACGAATATTGACGCAAGATAGGAAAAGTAGGAGAGACCTCGAGGAGACCAGTAAAGGAATAATACAACCCACCAGCCTCGCACTCGAAAGGGTAGAGAGGCTTTAGGATTAAGTAAGTAATTTAACAAGACTGATTGTAATAAACCTTTTTTGGCTCTTCCCCAGTTCGATTTCACTGTAATGTATAACCTAAATTCTTCTTATTATCAATCTTGCCTCTTCTAATTTGGTCGGACTTTTGAGCAGCAATTTCTATTGGCCAAATTCCTTATTTGGTTATGTTTCAGTTTGGGATTCTTGATTGGTAAATTCTGATTATCAGTGGTTTTCCAAAAAAAAAGATAAAGTTATTCCCGTTGATCAGTTTAGTTGTAAATTTTCTTGAAACTAGTAGGTTCCAGTGGATTTAGTGGGATCCAGTGGAACTAGTAGGTTGGAAGTGGTGTTGTCTTTTACTCACTTGTAAAGTTTGATTATAATTTTCCTCTTTGAGGTTTTTAAGTGCGTGAAAGATTAATTATTTCTTGTGGATCTCGTTTGTTTCGTAGTAGGTAATAGTTCTGTCAACACAGAAATCCAGTTTGATTGGGATTTAATCGCTGCATTTCCAGGTATACTTGTAAACTAATTATTCTATTAAAGGTTAAATTTTAACACCTCCTTGTTTTGTAGGAAGACAATACATAAATACAAGGCAATCTTTTCTCACTGGAATTCTTTGCTCAAGCCAATCCCATCTATTTGCTTAGTTTTTAGTGATAACCTTTTAATTAATGCAGAATTGTCTTCTAGGTTTTCTACGCTACGCTTTTACATACGTTTTACGTAACATTTCTTTGTTGCGCATCTGATTACCTTTACTGAAACGTAACTCTCCTTATGGAACGTTGAGTTTTGTTATTTTCTACCCTTGGAGCCGCATCTACAACATCAAGTGCTTTTATCGAGTACAAGATACATAGATCAAGATCAAGAAGAGGGCTACACTACATTCTTCCATGCACAGATTATTGCTAAATTTTTAATCTTTATACAAAAAATCTTTTCTTAACTTTTAGGTTATGGATTAAATATAAACTTTAATATTGTTTTGATTTCATTGTCTTGGTTGCGTTTACATATTTGCAAGATTTACTTTAAAGTTACCTTTTCCGCCGAAATCGTACCTGTAGCCATCAGAGTTTTTCGAAAAATGCAAATTTGGCTAATTGATACTGTTTGATTTTAGTATTTAAAAACAGGTTTTTAATTATATAACACATACATACATAATTTTATTTATTTAAAAACCAAAAAGCACAAGAAGACCGAAGGAAGATTGATTATAAAGGCAAAGTCAGTTTAGTTTAGTGATAAAACACCGTATTTAAATATGTGCAACTGATCACCGATTTAAATCCCGATATTATTTTGCGCCATAGTGGTATGCAATGTTATGACTGTTATCAATACCGAGGCTAGTTTAGTTTATGATGTTATTTTATTTTTAGGGTACGTTTTTAAAGCAACTTTTCAACTGTACACTGATCTCAAAATTCTACATATTTCAAAGAAATTGATTTTAGATTTAACATTTATTATCAATGACATTATTACAAATGCAGCTAGTATAAGTGTACATGCTTCTTTATGTGTTGTTTTTGTCTATTTGTAATTGGTATAATTCTGTTTTGTTGCTATTGTGTTATTAAAATAGTTTTTAGTAAAATATATTTCGTTAATTATATAGGTAGCTAGTTATATAGGCCCTCCGTGGACGAGTGGTAGAAATCCTACTTCTCGTTCAGAGGGACATGGTTCTAACATCGGTTGTGACTTAATTTTAAAAATTTAGTATAATCGTATATGAGCTCCTTAAGATAAGGTATGAAAGTTGTATGAGTGATAAAGTATGGGGGAGCGTAAGATATTTGCTAAAATAATAGCTCCATTACCTCCGTTGTAACTGTGACGCTGCAAAAATTGGGTAAAAGGAGGGAATGGATTATGTATTGTTATGATTTAGGCATCCCGAATTACGTGTATGCAGGATGTGTTGCCTATCTGACAGGCGACTAAATATCTAATTAAAAAAATAAATTTAACTTATTTAAATTTGGTTCAATTTATGAAAGATACACATTACAACACTGTGAGATGGAAAGGGATAAATTTTAAACAGATTCTTCACTTAAATTTCACAAACTCATTTTTAAGATAAACGATTTTCTGTCGTTGGTTGAATTTTTCACACTTAGATATTTTGAAATCATTTTATGGCATGTTTTCACCTGAGAATTATTAAAGGTATAGGTAAGAAGGTATACACAAGTATTTATTACTTTACTTACAGTTTTTATTATTGAATTTCAAGAAAATGTTCTATTTCTTTAACAATTCATAATTTTCCATAGTAAATGGATATATTTCAATGTTATTTGAATTTCTAAGTAAAGTATTTTACTGTAATATTGTTAACCAAGTTCTAGGGTGCATTTGACACTAGAATGTTAAAGTGGGGCACTTTTTATAGAGAAAGTTTAGGCCATTGAAATCCCAAAATTGTAACGTTTCAGCATGGTCTGCTAGAATGTTAAAATTTAGTTTATATTTATAATTTTGGTGTAAAAATGTATGTAAATTTTGTTTATCATGATCTTGGGATTAATTTTATGATAAGAAAAGGATGTAGCAAGATGTTAAAATGTTTTTATTTGGATTTCTATGAAGTAATATTTGTG
Source organism: Agrypnus murinus (assembly GCA_929113105.1). Classification (NCBI taxonomy): domain Eukaryota; kingdom Metazoa; phylum Arthropoda; class Insecta; order Coleoptera; family Elateridae; genus Agrypnus; species Agrypnus murinus. The sequence goes on from OV816031.1 coordinate 32,238,878, forward strand.
AGAAAATTCAAGATGGTTGTCAATGAATCCTAAACTCTAATTCTAACTTTGCATCTTGATAGCCGTATTAGGTATTAAGTATTTAGTATTAATCTTGTTCCAAACTAGGAAAATCACTAGTGATTCGCAATTGTTTTCCAATTATTATAATAACAGCACGAAAATTTCTTGAATTTCCATACACAGCAGAAGTCATGTCAGTTTATACGTTATTTTGATAAAATTTCGAGGTTATGTTGATGAATTTTACGTCACTTAACTGTCGACAAAGTGAGGTTAGGATAAATGTCATCTTGTTCTTAAATTTTTTTATAAGTTCTTAATAATTTAATTAACAATAATTATAATAAACAATCAAAGTAAAATAAGACAAAAGTGCAGTGTTTAAATTTGGTGTTCAGACTATTATTATTATTTGGAGACATTTTTGGAATTTTATTTTGAATGGAACGAATTAAAGAAAGGTAATGGAATGGAATCTTGTTTGCAAATAACCGAATTATTTTATGTACTCACGTCATGGAAGATACATGTTGTACCTTTAATAATTATAATTATCTTCATAAATCACAAATAAAATCAATTTGAAGGAGGATATGGAATGTGCTCATCTTATCAACAAATAAACAGGTAATTTTACGAACTATAACAGGACTCTGCTACCTTCAAGTTAGAGTGATTAGTTTTTGTGTGTGGTGCCAAATGATTTTAAAATTTAATTAACAATAATTTTCAATTTTTATTTTTTTAATAGTAATTTAAGATTGTTGGATTGATCAGATAAGAATTAAAAAAGACAAAGAGAATTAGAATATCTCTCAATTCTTATTTTGTTAAATCTATTTGACTAAACATTTGTGCCTGATCCAGTAAAAATGTTTTACAGATTTAATTTAAATAGCTTCGTAATTAATTAGCTACCCGCCTGATTTCGTCTCATGCATTTATGGAACTTGTTTTCCAGTTTAGAAATTATAGCCGGAGATTTTTTTTACACTTTACCCGCTCAAATAGGTTTATGATTGATTAATCCAAAGACACATACAAGATATCCTCCGGAACTTGCTTCGTAAGTTATTGTAATGACGATTTATACAAAGTACTCGCTAAGGGGCAGTAAAGGCGTAAAACTAGAAGGGGGAGGGAGCTATAACACGGATCTTGCGAGAATAGTATATAGATCTAAACATTTAATTAATTATCCATGTACCCAATGGATCTTTTGACCTCCAGGTCATTAAAGGTTAAGTTCATTAAAATGTAGAATTTATTAGACTTACCTAAAACTTTGTAGATTTTAGAATTGTTATCCTAAATAATGTGTAATAGTTGAAAGCGATTCAATTGATCGTTTGACCTCCAGAGGTTGTTAAAGATCAAGTACAATAAACATTGAATTTCGTAGCATTGCTTGAAATTTGGTAGATCTATAGAGTCTGTTCTATGCCAGTTTAAATTACATTTAAAGCGGTCCAATGGATCTTTTGACCTTCGGAGGTCATTAAAAGCCAAGTACATTAAAAATAGAATTTCCTAGACTTACTTAAAACTGCAGATTTATAGTATTGTTATCCTGAACAATGTGTAGTTTATCTTCAAAGCAATTTGATTGATCATTTGACCTCCAGAGGTTATCAAAGATCAAGTACAATAAATATTGAATTTCGTAGAATTGCTTGAGATTTGGTAGATCTATAGAGTCTGATCTATGCCAGTTTAAATTACACTTAAAGCAGTCCAATGGATCTTTTGACCTTCGAAGGTCATTAAAAGCCACGTACATAGGAATATGATAAAAATAGGATTTCTTAGTTTTATTTAAAACTTTGCAGATTTATAGAATTGTTATGCTGAACAAATTGTAGTTTATCGTTAAAGCAATTTGATTGATCATTTGACCTCCAGACGTCATCAAAGATCAAGTACACAAATATTGGATTTCGTGGAAGGTCATTAAAGGTCAAGTTTGTTAAAATATAGAATTTCTTAGACATACATAAAACTTTGCAGATTTATAGAAATGTTATCCTGAACAATGTCTAAATTATCTTCAAAGCGATTTGATTGATCGTTTGACCCCCAGACGTCATCAAAGATCAAGTACAACAAATATTGGATTTCATAGAATTACTTGAAACTAGTTAGATCTATAAAGCCTGTTGATCTGAACCAAATTTAAATTACGCTTAAAGCGACCTAATGGACCTTTTGATCTCCAGAGATTATTAAATTTCAAATAAATTAAAATATAGAATTTCTTACTTACTGTAGTTTTATAGAATTGTTACCCTAAACAATGTATAATTTATCTTCAAAGCGATTCGATTAATCCTTTGTCCTCCACAGAGGTCATTAAAAATCAATTACCTAAAATTAATATTAAATTTGGCAAAATTGCTTGAAACTTCGTAGAATTATAAATTATAAAACTTGACCTCCCGAACTTTGCCAGTGAGAATTTGCAAAGCTTCTGTAGCAGTCATTTTTCAAATTTGTGTTCTTCTTTCTTCCAAAATTGTCGTCAAGTATCAGCGCCTGATAGTTAAGCAACACACTTTAGTCGTATCTGTGAATTTTGATTTTTGATTGAAGTCGTTCTAGCTCTTCCACGTTTTTCTGGAAAAACATTTTTTGTTGGCAGATAACTGCAATTCATTGAAGTCGTAGTAGCATTTCTTGTAGTTGTAACCTTTTATCATATTGATAGGGTTACCTTAGTTAGTTTATGGAAAATTTCAATTTCACTTCAAGTCGATCAAGATCTTCAGGTAATATTTCATTTTTCTAATTAATCTCGTTTTGACTGTTTAATCACCATAAACGAATTTAGATTTTATTGTTCGTTTTTGTCTCAGATATTTGAATGTGTACTAAACCGTTCGGTTTTTATAGGGTTTTCAGTTTTAATTTATCTTGTTATCTGCAATTCTCACCTGGTTGCTAAGGTTTCATTCATCACCTGACAGTTGCTGTATTGGTTTATAATTGACCTGCGCTGCAGATCAAAGAAGGTACACTAACGAATATACAAGTGAGAATATACAGGTAGAAATAATATAATTATTAACGTTATTAACTTTTCTATAATATTATAATATGAGTTAATTATTATTAAACTGAGAGAAAAACAAACATAAGAACATGACCAGAAGATTTTTTTTAATTATCTTATAGTTAGTTAATCTCATGTTTATTTCATGTTCCATCTTTGACTTATTTTGTTGATTAACTACTCGTGTAATCGATCGTGTTACGCACTACCAGTTTGCTTAATTAGACTTATTTGCAAGGTTTTTCTCCACTACTACTATTACGTAAGAAATTCAAAATGTATTTCTTGAAAAATCTTCTTTTTAAGAATTTCTGTATATTTTGTAATAATTTTAATTTTAATGCAACTCACGAAGAACGATCTTATCTTTTTTAGTGTGGCACAAGAAATGTTCCTGTAATTCTTGTTTCAGTTCATGCAACTGTTGATATTAAGCGAATAAGCATGTTGAAACATTAATCAGCTAATTGGAAATATTCAAAATATAATAATAATTAATACATGCCTTGATGAAGAGGAAAATTTTATTTTATTAAGATTAATAAAATGAATCTGGGTCAACTCATAAATAATAATTATTATTTCAATTTTATATTAGGTTTATTAATAATCCAAGCAATTGTTTATTTATATTATTTTGTAGGTCAGTGTGATGATTGTTTCTTTCAATAAAAGAAGAAAATTAAAATCTTATATGTTTCTTTTCTACATATAAAATGGCAAATAATAATTCTGTAAACGGTTTGGGTCATTGAACGATAATGACCAAAATTCAAAACAGGCTATTCTATCTATTGGATACTTCTATATTCACCAAATTTTAATTAGATTATTTTGGAGATTTTTGTAATAAACAGAAATGTTAACGATCATTAAAATAAACCAAATAAAAGACGCAGAGTTAATGAGAAGAAAACATGCTATCTCTAGGTACAGGTATATAGCATATAAAAGCCTTAAAGGACACTTTTGAGCTACTTTTCCCAGATAAGAGAGATTGTCATGTAGTATAGACTGTATAATAGGTATAGAGTATGTATGTAGATGTTGCAGATCAATGGCTGCATTTTGCAAGAGTGTGTGTTGTACGTATAGTGATTGGTGCCACGGTACCGTTGGAATGCAGCCCGAAGGCACGGTATAACCTGGTGGGGCCCGAGATGTCGAACAAACCTGGTTTATAATTATTAAGTTTCAGTTCTAAAACTATCCAAAATAAAAAAGCCTCACAGATAAGAGTAGTTTTTGAAAATTTCAAAGGCTTTTCACCACTTGAACGAAATAACTAAAAGATTCCCAGAGAATGTTGAATATATATATGGAGTTATTTTACATACAAAAAATAAATCTAAACATTTTACAATCTGTATAGAATAAGTAATTAGAATAAAGTCTATTAGATAAAATTGTTGTTATAGAACAAGCCCACGGTATAAGCAAAGTGATAATCAAGGTAAGGCAAGGTAAGCCTCAAAAAGCCACACCACACGCCGGTCATACTATCGCGAGTTCGGTGGGACTCCGCTCCGTGCCTTCTGTGACATACTCTGGGTCGACCCGGAGTCGTACTCCGGCCTTCGCGTCGGTAAAAAGTCCATTCAGTGCCATAATGGCAACACAAGTGTCAGCGTACGAGTGTAACAGGTGATTATAAAAATTCTACAACTCGTGCCATAACCACAATAGTAATAATTACAGTAAGTATCTAATTTTAAGTTTTTTATTCATTCAGAGTGTTTATTATTGAAAAGTTTAAAAGGTGCTCCTTTTAGTATAAGCCTGCTTGATTTACAAAAACAATTAATTAAAAACTTAACTATTATTTATGTGGAAATTGGAAGAATGATAAGCTAAAAACCTGTGTGTGTTATAAACAGAAGTAGGAAGTAACAACGGGATAATTCTCAACAATACAAAAGTAATCATGTAAACAAATTACTACTTCTAATAACTGAAAGACCATTACTAAGCATGTATGGTTCACAATTCATAAATACTAATAACTACTTAAAGTAGATAGTATCATCGAGTTCCTTTTCCTTCTTTCATTAAAAATAATACCAAATAATTACAAGTCCTTGAATTATCCCTAATAATAATAATTTAAAAAAAAAAGCTTTTATTTGTAATATTGTAACATACAAACAATATTGTTGATGCCAGATATATCCGGTACGGTAAATTATCTCACATTATTACCTCAATATCAATTTATTCTCCTTCGACAAACTGAAGAGATATGTTTAAAGAGGTGTAATTACATTAATGTTCATTACAGTCAAAGTTACGCATTTATAGGATAATTATGGATTTCTAATGAACAGGATGTTTTAGAACTGATTAGATTATGAGTGTATAAATGAGAAAGATGTTTATAAAAGGAAAAACTATAAATAGTTGTTGTTATTATTTCATAGTAAATAGTAATGAATTACGGTAGATTTTGCAGAAGCGTTTATTATACCTATGCTGTCTTTAGACTTATGTTAGACTTAGGCAAAAACTGATAAAAACTGAGAAAAGACTGTAAAACTTTGAAAATAGCACCTTTTAAATGATATGTGTAAAGGGGTTGTCCGAGGGGTTAACTACTGAGGAAGTACAAGTTATGGAGGGTACAGAGGAGGTGCAAAGAAAAGCCAAAGGAAGTACAGAATCCGAAAATGTATTTATTAGAGCGCATTTGCATAGAAAAATGCAACCAGTTACTCACTAGTCGGAGCGAGGTTGACTATCGACCCTCTACTAGCTCTCCAAGTTAGTACCGGAGCTCACCCGTCAGGGTCTATCCGAAGGGACAAATCCTTCGTCCAGCATTAGTACTACTTCCACTACGTGGCACTTCACTGACCGATCGAATCCAACCTCAGATGTGGCGGGACAGATGTGACTGGTTTTGAATGGTTTTTCCATCCCGATCTCCCAGTTATAGGCCTGACAGAGCTTTATTTCCAGTCTACCGGAGTAGAATCCCGTTATGTACCCGTTAAAGTGAAGTTGCCTTGAACGTGAAAGACTATATTCGCATGCGTAAGCGTAATCATCGCCGGTCCGCAGAGAGATACCAGTATTTTTCAAAATTTTATTAAAATAATTTTTTTAATTCGTGTTATCCTGGAGCTAACGGAGCTAAGGATTTTCCAGTGTAGAATTTTTAAGCGGGTTCAGCTCGCACGGGTCTAAACATACCGAAACCGAAAGAATTCTTGTCTTGCGTCCCCGATTAACGCGAACGATCAAAATCCGGGTTTTGCAAGGCCGCGAAACTTGCTTCGATCCGGACCGTGTTTGTATGTTGATGCGTTCGGTAGTTCCCGTCTCAGATTTGAAGTCTCGACCGTCTTCGGTAAGCCGTTTAAAGGCGGTAAAAAACTGCTCCCGCCTTACGGTAGGTCGAAGCGAAAATCTGACCGCGGAATCCTTGACAGCGCAGTACTCCAATCCTTTCTACCGGAAAAGTTTTTTTTTGCTTACACTCTTCCGGGGGCGGGAACTAGGGATGACATGGGGTTTTTGGAGACGATCGAACATGTGTTGACGGCATTCGATGTCATGCGGTCTACTACGAACGGTACATCTATTGGTTTTTCCGTATCTATAGCCCCCTCTGCTCTAGGGGAGCCCGTTTTCAAGTTGCGGTATCTCGGAAACTATAGGAGCCATAACGACTATCTTGGCGTCAAACAATGGGCAATCTCAAAATCTTTCCTTTTCGAATGCCGTGTACCTGAGAATCGTGCTAAAGTATTATTGCCGTCACCAGCCTAATCGGGCTCCTAAGTAGAAACCAGTTTTGGAGGTCTTATATGATTGCCTTATGGGTCGTTTGAACCTATTCTTTTTTGACTGTTTTTGACCATCGCTTCGAAAACCCACTTGCCAGCGTTTTCGGTTATATTTCCACTCCCTGTCGAGATATTTCGTTCTGATTTTGAACGATGGTCCGCCCTATGTGCGTCGGACCCGGTTATGGTCTTCGGCGCCGCGCCCCATCCCTGCCATTGTTTCTCGACGTTCGTTTGGCGACAAGAGAAAACCTCGGCCTCTCGGTACCCGCCAATTTGTGGTAGGTTCCCGTTTTGGTCCTTCGAGGTTTGGTATGCGGGAAGCTGATGAGGTACAAAAACCGACCTTTGTTATTATAAAGAATGGATATTTTTATTTTGGATTGTTCTTATACAGTGTAAAAGTAAATTTATTTTTATAAGATTTATTTTGCGAAATGTTTTCTTTAATTTCTTGCCTTACCGATCCGCAAGCTCCGTCGTTTGGCGGTCCGCGAACGAAAAAGGTTGGGAACCGCTGCCTAGACGATTTCTAAGGATCAGACGACTAAAACTGCACATCCAAAGCTGACCCCGTACTGTCATCTAAGTAAGAACCAAAGTACATTAGGTAAGAACCAAACTCATCCACACCGGACTCTCATGTCAGCAGAATTACCAATGCTTTCTTCCGCAATGACAAATCTGGGATTGGGTAGACAGTAGCCAGTTCTACGCGTAAACGCCGTGTGGTCTGCTCCCAAGTTATCTGCCAACTGGCCGCATACTAGTCATGCCCGACACCTCAAACGACTGCCAGTCCTCTGTCATACTGGGTTAGTCTCGGATATTAGTGAATCCACACCTGGAACGACTACCTGGGCGTTCAAAGGAAGTGCAGAGGAAGTTCAGGAAAACTACAAAGAATTATAAAAGAAGTCAAAACAAGTACAGAAGCAGTGCCAAAGATTTTTTATACATTACGCACTATACAAGAGATGCACCTCAACCAGAATAATTTATAGCAACGTCCGCATATCAAGTGCAATTTTTTTGAGATAGCTAGAAGTGAAGTACTGCCTCTACACCTACTCCATGCAAACTTTCATGAGATTCTATATATGGTTTCCTAACACCGCTTCTTGTAAGATTTTTGGGTACTCATCTAACCTAACCTAACCTAACCAAACCAAACCAAACCTAACCTAACCTAACCAAACCTCAAAGACGTCAATGTCTTTGGGAATTTTGATAATTATTTATTTAACAAAATAACTTACAGTACATTTGTTATCCAAATCAACATCAAACACTTATCTTTTTTTTAACTTCACTAAAAACCTTCACTCTTTAAACCTGCTGGAAGAACAAAGGACAGTTAATGTGTTAAAACTGTGAAGCTTCGCAATCATTGCCACTTTTTGAATTATTAAAGTTTTAATTTTAACATAACAATTATTTCGTTAAAAATGTTTAATTTCTGCATAATTTAGTAAATCTCTTCAAAATTGTACATTTACAAGTTTGCAAGGTTTATTAAAATCCAAGAAAATACCCTTTTAAATTTTGTCTTTTATAAAAAAAAAGTTAAAGAAACAATTCTCTAACTGAAATTCAAGTTTGGGATGGCTCTGACAGGTATATCATCAACCAAATCTGGCTGATGGTTTTTTAAAAGAGATTAAATATATTTTTTGATAAGTACAATCTTTTTTTTATTTTTTTCTTAGATGCAGAAAAGATATACTGTCTAACTTAAATGGAATGTCCATATCACCCTCAAACGATTGGGACGCTTCGCCTTTAGCATCGTGACCAAATTTTCGCCCTCGTGCAATATAGGCATCATTTCCACGTTTTACAAACTACTATTCTAAGAGTGTGCCTTATTTCTGGTCCTGTCCTACTAAAGATAAGTGAATAAATAAAAGTTACAAACAATGCCGTAGAATAAAAGTAACAACTGGAATTCTTAATATTAGTTGATATAGAAATTATTTTGATCCACTTCGTGGTGGTTATACCTACCTATCATCATTATGTTTTTTTTCCACTTCTTAGTTGGTACGTCTAAAAATGGGAAAACCAATTACTCTAGAACTTAGAACTAGAAAACCTAGAAGTTTTATTGCTATCCCTGCAGTTTCCAATGGCACTGAGCCAGTTTTTTATTACTAAGCTATTACTATTACCTTTACTTGCTTTAATCTGTAGATTTTTCTGATTGGACGTGCCAGTTCAAAATATTTATTTAGTATTTCGGTCTTCGTCTTCTGTAGAATATGATCTGTTGGATGTACAATGTTGATCAAGTTTTCATTACCTTTGTTATTGTCGATAAATGTTCTCTCAGGTCTATTAGATCCTACTGGTTTATCAGTTTCCAGGTTTATATCCCAGTATAACCCGTGCTTTCCAAGATAGGTTGGGGAATATATTTGTAGTCAAGTGCTGTCTCTACCACTAGTGTGCTAGTTCTCGGTGCACTAGTCCTGCAGTAAGGTTGTGCTAATTCAAATAATCAAAATCTCTACCAGAGATACTACTAAATCCAGAAATTAGATGCTCTATGGTTTCAATACTAGATAGAATATCTGCTTCATCTTTTCATTTCGATAATCTTCACGCAAAACTTCCACAAACTACTCCCCGAACCACTTAATATTAAAACAGGACAGACAGTCTCATACCTAATGGATGCAATGATTTTTCACAATTCAAAGGGCCAGATTTCATCACTAATATATTTAAATCGCTTGACTACATCGACATTAAATTAATCAAAATAGTACCGGAACGCTTAATTTTCACTTGAATAATTAAGCCGCAAAAACAACAATACAATAAAGTTACAAAACCTTCGTTGCATAAAACTGAACTGTTCTTGAAAGTATTCTTTTTCTGATGTGTTAGTCCGTCTTAAGGGAGAGCTACATGGCATAATCCCAAGCAGCATTTTTAGTCACCGCTACGTACCAGCAACCACCGGTGGAACTATAAAGTTTTTGCCGTTAGTCACAAGAACGTAATTGCTACGGTATTGTTACGTGTCTGGAACCAAAATGGGGAACAATTTTTGGGTAGCAGGTACGTGGCGGCGTAGTAATTGCTACTTTCGTGGAACTTCTTTTCTCTTTGACACATTATGTCGCGTGTTTGTTCTCTCTTGCTCTTGCAACTTAACAAATATTCTATCATTTTCTATACTATATAATGCTGGATCGTGTCACAAAATGAACTACCAGTTTATTTGTAATACGTACTTAATACAAAGAGCGATGAAATGTTTGATTATTTTGTCATTCCAGTACACCAAAATTATAAACCATTGCAACTTTTCTGTTAAATATGATGATGATAGATCGAAAAATAACAACGCGCCTTCTTTAATTATATTTTTTAGTAAAAAAATGTCACAAATGTCAAAAAATAAAACATGATAAATATACACGAAATACTTATACGTTTGATACACATGATAGAAACCATTTTTATATTATTCCTGTTATGTTCTTTTATGTGTTTAAATAAAAGATACTCAATTATTGTCATTAATTAACTTTATTAATATTGAGTGAGCTGGGCGAATTAAATACACAATGCATAGACTGTAGAAGACGTATATCCTCCAAGGCGGCTCGAGTGTTACTGACGCACGCCCAGGGAACGGGAGAGCATGCCAGGATTGGTTAGTTAGATCACTACAAATAAATGTTTCCAACTTCAACCTACATACATAACAATCCCTAAGGCACAATTTGGCACTAATTTGTTATTTTTATTGAAGGTTATATAGTAAAACATCTATTAACAATCATAACAAATTGCAAATTGATTAATGATTATTGATTAATCCAACATTTTACAAGTAAATATGGAGATGGAGTAGTTTACGAAAAATTACTTTAATGTGATATTTCTGGGTAGCAAAAACGTAAGTGTTACATTCAATACTACTGTAAGGTTTTAAAAACTTTAAAGTAGCTTCGGGCAAGTTACTGCTACAATCATAATACCACTTTGAAGTTGCAACGACTTTAAAATAAGTATACTAAGTGGCAATACGGTTCCAAATACTTTAATAGTTACTCAGAAGTAATGAAACTACATAGTTCCAATAAATAGTAGAAACAACTACACAATTACTAAAATATTCCGAATTGAAGAAATTAAACCTATAGTCATAAATTTAGTTGCAGTTACGTAACAACTACTCAATCAAAGTTCCAATCTCAGTTACTGCTACTTAAATGCTGCTTGGGATCGCTTATTAGGGCAAACCTCCACCTCAAAATTTTTAGATGGAGAAAAACATACACCATAACACGCGGTTTAACTAAAGAGAGCATAAATAAACAGTGGCGTGCGGTCCATGGAAGCAATGGAAGCAATGCTTCCCTTAAGAATTTATTAAACATAAAAAACAATGCTAACAAAAATATGTTTATAAAATTATGGTTATTGTTTATTTAAATTTGTAATATTTGATCAAATTAAAGCTCAATATCAAATCCGTACAGCAAAAAGTATGATTATTTAGAGTACTATTTTAAATTTGGCTCATTAAACTTGCACGGCAAGGTAATACCGATTCAAATGTGTTACATACACTGCATATAAGCACTGATTTCGTTGCTTATAACTGCTCTTCTCCTAGCCTTGATAAGCGGACGTGGTCATACAGACGATGCGGTTAACATTGTTTGGTCGTTATTTTTAGTGTGCTTCGTTCCCAAATGTTTATTTATTATAATTTGGTTATTTGTTCGATTTAGTGTTTGTTAAATTTAATGTTACTTCAGTAATGTAAATCTGGGAATGAGACTGTATTTTGTCACATTTTATTACTTCAATTAATATAAGTTAGAATTTTTTTAGAGACAAATAATTCTGTTTACTTTGTTCTGTATGCAAATTCAGCTGCTTCGGTGGAAGGTTCGAGTACTTCCGATACATCCAAATCGGGACGATTTTTTTGTTAAGTTTGTAAATTATTAATAAAGAATTTTCTGCATACAGTTTTGGAGAGAAATTATAAATTATTGAGCAAGGCAGATCAAAACCAGAACTTTCAAATTTAACAAAAAAGCTTAAAACCCGCACCGATATTTTGCAAAAAAGAGCGGAAAATCGAGTTGCATTATAAATACATAGTAGTAGTTTTTTTAAAATAAAGAATAATAGTCAACAAATTCCATAAGTTCTAAAGTGTAAAAGTTCTTCTTTGAAAAACTTTTAAGCTTCATAATTATACACTCTGTTTTTTAATGTACCTAGCAGTGGCGAATCCAGAGAATTATTTTGAGGGGGCAATTTTTGGAAAAATCGTTTTAACAAATAATAATTAAACAAACATTATTTGTTTCTATTCTATGTATAGTTATTTCTAAATTTGGGGGGATTTCCCCCATCTCCATCCCTGAATCCGCGCCTGTTCCTAGGTTTATTAAAATTAAAATCGTGGTTGCTTCCCTAGCCTAAATTCTCACCGCACGCCACTGACTCCTAAACAAGATTCGTGGGGCATGAATATTGACAAGCTATAACTCAGAAACTGGTCATTACAGAACTTTGGGTCTCCATAAGTTAGGGTTTGGTTAGGCATCATTAATATAGTAACTACTTATATTTATTATCAGATTTAAACGTATCATAACTTTTAACTCGTATTTTGTTCGATTAAATTGGACAAATGAAGTGAATGGCTCCGCAGTAAAGAGTTCAACTCTAACTCAGGCGGCCCTGGTTCGACCGCCAGAACCAGCAAGAGGATTTTTCTTGTCGATAAAGCCTCAATACACTTCACCGTGCTGTCAGATGGGCACGTTCAGCAGTCGGTCTCGACAACCACATGTACATCTTTCTGTGGTTGTTAAAAATAACACCGCTTTGTACCACGTGCAAGTATGTACTTGCTTCAGTGGTTTGGTAATGTTAATTACAATTAACATTTATACAAAATTGAAAGCTTTGTTCTCTTTCTATTTACCAATTTCCTTTGTGTATCAATTGGTTTACGACTATTTTAGTTTCTTCTTCCATTCGCTCGAGGGTTCTTTTATGATTCTTCCATATTTATTTCGACAATTTGAATCCCTTAAAATCTTAACTTTTTATTTTCTTGTATACTTTACCCACGGTTGTTATACCCGTAGCGGTTTTATTAATCGCCGAAATGACAGATTCATTTTTGTACGTGTCTAGAGGGGAAATCATATAATTATTTACATATGACATGGTATAACCTTCGGTTCAGTTCCAATTCCACTGGCCTAGTCTTCGTCGTAAAATGAGATACAATCTAAGTATGTACAGATACGACTTTTGCACGTCGAATTCACGTCTAGAGGGTTTAAATCGCGTATTTAGTTGACGAATAATATAGTGGTTTGGTACAAGATTGTATGTTTAATCTTTCAACGTAAAATGTACGTTGAAATGAAGTGTGTTTAGTAATCTATCACTTTTGATGTGCAAAATTAATTTTTATGATTACGTTCAAAGTACGTTGAACACAGGTTTAGTTTTCTCATGTGTTTATAATAACAGTTTTAATGACGTGTCAAACTGGTGATTTTCAAACCATTGATCAACGTTCATCCTGCAAAGTCACGTAAGATTATGTGATTTCTATTACTATTAAACGTCTAAAATATCAAGTTTTTTAGGTAACAATTTCAACGTCAAATTGACGTATTAGAATCACGTAGAATCGACCATATGACGCTGAAAGTAAGTTGATTATCGCAACACTTACACGTCAATATCACGTCTAGCCCTAGTCATACTTTTAACGTTTTTTCGACATGCGTGTCTACAGACAATATGCCCTAATAATGCTCAAGGCAATGAATTAATCAACTATTTCCTATATTGCAAAATCTAAGAATGAGCTGAATTTTTATTATATTTAACTGTTTTAGTAGATCGTTCTCAGTCTTGGTCTTTATCCTAGGTGCCCCGTACCATGCTTGAATTAGGTTAAGAAACGAAATTGTCATTTTTTCTTTAATACAGATGCAAATAAAGATCTTCAGGATAGTAGAAAAAAACTTCTCTTCCCTTGTGAATCCAGATTCATTAAAAACGCATGGCAGTGTTCTAATATTTTATGAGCTCTTTAATTGCATTTATACACAGTCGAGAAGAGATTTTATTTTTGTTTTCTAGTCAGGTTACTTGTTTGTGATAATCTGTTAACCTGTACTCTGCCATTTTCTATGAAAAATCTCAAGATTTGGCGTCGGCTCTAAGTTATTCTAAATAGGTTTTGTTACTTTCAAAAACAATTAAAAGATGCAGGAAAATATTTTAAATAAATATTTGATTCTTCTTAATGGTTTTGTGAAGTCGTGTTCCCAACTAAACTGGAGATTTCAAGATTGGCATTTAAGATAGGTGAGCTGTGACCAAGGTCTTCATTATGTGATTCATTATATGACAGACTCGTTCAAGATTTATCTATAGATTCACTTAATACAGTTTGAATGTATTACTCACGAGTTTCCAGGTGCTTCTTCCATATTATAGATTGTCCTATAATCTGGACTATAGGATTATAGGACAATCGATTGACAACTGCTAGTGTAGAGAGAGCTTTCAAGGGCTAGCAATAGCGAAACCTATTGGAACTTAGAATTTATGAGTACTATAAGGTTCATTAATAGGGCCTAATTTTTATAAGTACAATTGTACATATCTATAGCTCAATAATTTTTTTATTAAAAGATACAGTAACAATTAATTTTATTTTACTAATTTATTATTTATCTATGTTTGAGCTTTGTGCTCCCAAAGAAAGCAATGCTACGTGGCTTTTCAAATTTTATTATTAAAAATATAGATTTTTGGAAACTAACACAAGATAGATGCTAACAGGATACTGGTAGACTGGTTGCTGATACTTCGAATAGATATAAAACGTTCAAAAAATTTAATATCATTATAGCAGTAAGTTACCTTTCAGCTATATTAACTGTTATAACTAAACGTTAAACTGTAAAAATGAATAAGTTATTTATGAAAAAAAAAACTCGTTTAGTGATTAAGATTACAAATTAAAAAAGTAGTAGTTCATTTAGTAATTTAACAATTTACTTAATGAATATACCACTAGATAAAATCGAATAGCCTATTCATAGTAATTAATGAAAAATAAAGGAATAATAATGATAACGAGATTGTAAAATAATAAAATAATATAAATATCAAAAGAAGATTTCTGAAAGTATTTAATTACACAATTTTACCTTTTAATTTTCGTGACATTGAAATACTAAACTACTAAAAAACTAATAAAGCCACAGCTATGTGAATGGTAAAACGATCCTATTGAATTTCATATTGGGTTTTGCGGTTTCCATTCTAATAAAGGTAAATGTCAAGATGATTATAATAATAATAATAATAATAATACATTAACATAATAGAATTTAAATTAAAATGAAACTGATCAATTCCACTTACAGTACTGTATTAAATGATGAAATATTTATATTATCTGGAAAATGCAATAAGATCTATGTAGGCGAAACGAATACTTAAAAGATAAAAAGTCGATAAAAACCGTAATGTTACTTAATTATAAATAAGTAAAACCTGATTTATTATTTTTTAAACTAATTCACATTGGTGTGCCAAGTTTGTTTAATAATAGATTATTCTTGTAGTGTATATGTATGTAATTTACATTACACTCATGTACGCAAACGTGCCTTTTATCGTTATAGTATTGTAACAAACACCTCTAGATTGTAATAATAATGTGAAAATAGTTATGTTTATGTTATTTCCTCATTTTTTCAATGCTAATTAGTCTAAAAATAAACAATTTTAATTAAATAACACGATCAAGAATTATATAAGGGAATGCAGGATTTTTAGTTTTTTTATCTTCTTTTCAGCTTTTCCGTCATTAAAATAGTTATTGTTTTTGTATTTAATCCAGTATAATATCGCTTTCATGATCTAATTTTAATATTAAAACTGCTGTATACATTTGCATAATTAATTTCTATTGGTTTTAATAATTATGGATAATATGATAATGATATTATGTCATCGTAGCTTCCTTCTTTTTCACTAGTAAATATATTGCGTATACTTATTTTTTGTTCATCCTACTCAATAAATTAAATTTCAATATGACATTCTTCTACTGAATTTTGGAATTTTTACTACAATCCGTCTACATGTTTCTAGATCTGGAGATTATAATAGCTAGTAAATAAGACAATATATTAACACAGCATAAAGATATACAGCATATCCACTCGCGTGTCGGCACTTAGAAGTCGTTAATCTAGCTTCGAATATCACGCCCACAAACGATAGTTCGCCGAGGCTTGCCGATCGTCATCGTCTGCAGTAGTAAACAGCAAGTAATAATAATAATAATAATTACTACAACCCATAACCTTAACCAAGGCCCCAGAAGCTATAAGCTTGTGCGGGAGGGAGGGGGCGATTATTATTATTATGTAGGCCCAATGTGCGGCTGCAGCCGACTTATAGATGGAACAGCGCAAATCCCACATTTGTGTTACAGCTAAGGGAAACTGCAGAAAACCTTAACCAGATCTGCCAGCGCCGGGAGTCGAACCTGGGCCGCTTGGGTGAAAGTCCGGCACGCCAGACATTACACTACCAAGGCAAGTAGGGACGTATTAAATAAAATTATATTAATGCGGCAAGTAAATTTTGTAAAAACTGAAAACTCTTGTTATAATGGTAGTAAAAGAGAAAATAGAATTGTGTATAAGAACAACGCCTTTGAACAATTAGTTTTATTAACTTAAATAGGTACATGCATAATTAACCATTTACAAAACTAAAGCTTTCTCGTTAAAAAATTATTTTTTATTATGATAATGTTGAGGACTGGTTGCCAATAAAACATATTACATATAAAATATTGCTAAGTATCGACTTTTTCAAGTAATTTTTTAATTAGTGAGAAGTTATTAGTTCAAATTATTGATCTAAAAATAAAACAGGGTACATTTAGAATTTTGAACGTGGAACTTACAGTAATAGAGTTTTTTCGCAACCTTCATTTCATACGATATGGGGCCACTACACAACGCACAACTAAAGCTATACGGCTCTGGTGTACTTGATGTGTTCACCAGCATGTAGTAAGCATAGCTGCACAGAGAGAAATACTTCATAAGAGCTTTGCACAATATTGTTCAAAACGGTGTTGGAGAAATTTATATTATAATTGTAGAATTGTATTGTCCAGCGTTGTGTAGGTTTTCGTTACTGAATTGTCTAACAGGAACGTACGACAATTATTTAACACAGTCATATTTAGTTCTGCATTCTTTGGAACAATGTTGTAGAGGATAAGCTAGCATATTATGTTGAAGTATAATTGTAAAAAATGTTTAGAAAAATACAATATTTTGTTTGAATGAAATCATAATCCAGTGTTCAAACTGCTTGCTACTAATTATTGTGTTTCGCAAAGTTTATGGATGACAGCTTATAGATGTCACCACCTGTAATTGTCGCTATTAATGTAAATTCGAGATTTATATATAAACAGACGACGGCAAAAGGAAGTTTTAGTGTTAAAGCTGTATATACTATACATTGTATAGTTATATACATATTAGTTACATATATTTTAATATATGTAAAAATATATATTTTATTTGCGATACCTAACCTTCTGTATAGAATACTTGTCCCAGAATATTGCACAATTTGTATAAATGTGAATAAGTAATTGTGTTAAATACTATTAAGCAATTGTACAATTTTGTATAAAATTGTATGCAACAACATTACACATTCTGTTTTAATAAGTAACACAATTTGTTATGGAAACTTATAGACAACTATTCATTTGGTTCTACAAAATTACTATTGACTCCCACAAAATGTTATATTTGAGTTTATACACATCCTTACAAAAAGTTGAAAACATTATTTAAAAAATCTTGACAAACTAAATGACACAATCTTGTTTTATAATTCTACACAAATTGTCCCTGTCACTTTTTTAAGACCAATTTGTTTTACAATACCACACAATTGTTGATGAAATTTAAATACATTTTTTTCTGTGTGCTGTCTACGTCCGGAATACATCCGTAATTGCGGCTTTTAACATTTGCGAAAGTGAGCCTACTGTTGTTACTCTGATATTAGTATAAGTGCTGTGACGTATGTACACTGTATTCACACTGTACACACCCCACAATATATACTAGATACTATGCAGGTACACTATACACTACATACTACTCACTGCAGACTTACACCTCGCACTATACACTGCTCATTGTACATTATACACTACATATTACGCCCTACGTACTACACACTACATACTAATTAAGTATACATTGCACAATGTGATAGTATGCGTACACTACAATTTATACATTATACACATTTCACACACACACTATTCTCTACACACAATACGCTACTCACTACACAATTTCCACTACAGGCTGCAAGTTACACACAACATATGTACAGAGTACACTGAACACATCACACTTCTTATTCTTCATATGCATATCCATGGATGGTTGCGATCACATTTTCCATTTGTCTACAGTTCGTTATCCCGTCCAGTGTCTTATACTGCGCAGCTCTGACATCTTTTTTCTGCCTTGCCCTCAATCTTTCCTTTAATAATGAGCTGTATTAATTGGCATTTTGTATTACGCATGATGTGTCCCAGGTTAGAGGTTTTTCTATGCTTTACGATTGTTAGTAATTTGCGCTCTCTATCAATTCTTCTAAAAACTTCTTTATTTGCTACCTTTGCTGTCCATGGTATCTTAAGTAGGAGTCTGCGGTAAACCGACATTTCAAATGCCTCAATTTTATTCATATTGGCCATTTTCAATGTTCAGCGTTCTGTTCCATATATAATAATACTGACCAAACGTAGCATTTAACAAATTGAATTTTAAGGTCCAGGTCAAGTCTGTATTGTACCGAGGTGAACTTGCCAACGCGTTCTGTTGTTGATCCCTTGATTGTTCAACTGGCATTTGTGGAAGTTCACGGGAACTATCATAAGTTTAGTTTTTTTATGTTGATGCTGAGTCTCATTATTTCACTATGCTCTCCTACAGCAGTGAGAAGGTGCTGAAGGTCATGTACGTTGTCGGCAATTATCACGGTATCATCAGCATAGCGAATGTTGTTGTTCCATATTCCATTTACATACTTTCAGTGCTATTTATTTACTATTACAATTTAAGCAACATGTGGCATGCGGCAATAACGCATGCTAGACTTTCAACCGAAGCACCATGAAGCGATATAGAGCATGCGTCTCTGCCACATGCCACACGTCGATTGTCTTTGCCCGTCACATGCGTCAGCAACGCTGGACGACATGTGGCATGTCGCCTAGTGTTGCATCAGTGGAATTGCACCTATACTTGATTATTTTAAAATGCAGCATTTTAATTTGTGTTAATAGCACTATTTATGCCTGTTTCGACCTCTGGAAGAGCTACTCCAAAAATACTCTTAAATAAATAAATAAATAAGAGGGGTGAGAGGACATCCTTGTCGGACTTCTTTACATATTTCAACAGTGTTAGTGACCTCGCCATCGACCTTAATATGAGCGGTTTGATTCCAATATTAATTTTCTTTGCACACAGATGTCTTTTTGGCCAATATCCATTTGTTTTAGAATTTCTATGAGTTTCTAATGTTGAACCTTGTCAAAGGCCTTTTTTCGTTCTGTACTAGTACCTGCGTTGCGACTAAGACTTCTCTCGTACCTAATCCTTGTCTAAACCCAAACTGTGAATTACTATGGTTAGTTCACATTTTCTGAATGTACTTTAGTGTATGACCTTGAGGAATAACTTTAAAGTGTGACTCGTACGGCTAATAAGCCTATGCTCCTCGTATTCCCTTGCATTGTTCTTTTTCGGTAGGGGGATAAAGGTTGATGTGAGCCATTGAGCAGTCTGCAATGCCTCTGTTATCAAAAAGTTCGAAGGAGTTGTGCTGGAATTCCACCCGGGCCAGCTACTTTATTAATTTTTAATGTGCGTATGGCTTTTTCGATTTCTTGCTTTGTTATTGAGGTCCCTGACAAACCATCTATCATATTTTTCTTTGTCATTTTTTTATTGGAGAAAAGATTTCTAATATAGTTTTTTCACATCTCCTTTCTTTTTTGGGCATATCTGGCAATGTCACCTTAACTATTTGTTACTATGGAGAATGTTTTCTTTCGATGTATTCCAGATGTTTCTTTTATTTTTTTATGTAGGTTGAAATCGTACTAAAAGGATTTCATCTGTCTTCCAATTTTGTTTTCGATCCTTCGACTTTTGTTGTTTCCTCCCAAATAGAAGTTTAAGCTTTCTTTTTTCTCTATTTTCGATTTGTTGTTGTCTCCATTTTATTGTTAATTTCTTCACTGTGTGTAGTTTACACTACTATACACTGCATACTGCACACAACATACTGCCCACTACACAATATCCCCTACAGACTATACAGTGCACACTACATAATATCTACTACACTACAAACTACAATCTACACTAAACATTGTACACTACATACTGTACACTATACATTGCATACTTACACACTGCAAAATTGCACACTACACACCTCAGACCACATACTTCGTAGCAGTGTACAGATATTCCCATTTCTACTAATTGTAGCTACAGGCCTGTTAACGGGCAAAACTAGAAAAACGAAAAATAATATATACAAAAACAACTACACAATTGCCAGAATGGTACAATATAGCCAAAATAACCCTTGATTGATGCAACATTTAACTTTTGCCACATTTAAGTGATACACAGCTATACATAACACGATACTTAACACTCAGTATCGAGCTGTTATTAAAAACCTATTTAAAAAATATTTAAAAGATAAAAAGGTACAAAAAAGCCTACAGTAACCTATCAAAATATGATCAACACTTGAGTGAATAATCTGCACCTGCATATACCATGGTCAGAAGATGATCAGCAGTATTTCAACAAAACATAAAACATTCATAAAGGTCATGAAATTGTTTTAGTGGACTGTCTAGTAGAATACGAGAGATAGTCAGAATCAGAGCGGATATATTACATTTATGAATTGGGGTAGAACTGATTAATCGGGATAAGTAAGGCCTGCAAAAGATGGCTGCTGCGTTTGCTTACTCTGGGTTCATCACTACACTCCAGAATTGAATTGAATTGAATTGATTGAAGCAAATATTATTGAAAAACACCTGACTTGCCAAAAAATGACAATTACGACAATGCTCTAGCGCACTCGTCTCACATAGCGACTTCAAAAATTGAAAAATTGAGCTTCGAATTGATGCAGTACGCACTGAATTATCCGGATTTAACTCCTCCTGGCTGCTATTTTTTTGCAAAAAAACAGGTTGGCCAAAACTATGTTTGGGATGACATACTCATATCCAGTCTGTTAACGCTTACTCCCTTTCAAGCACGTTTGGAGTAAAGTTGGAGCATCGATGGAATCAATGCATTTTGTTTGTAAAGTCATCTTGCACCGCGAAATAATTGTTCCTGTACTAGGCCGCGATCAATTCACACTCATTTTGGTTCATGAGCATGAGCATATAATGTTTCAACTTCAAAAAATTTGATCCGAATGCTTTCACAGGTGCTCTATTTAGTTTCTAAATTACTGTACCAGAAATTTCCTAACCATCAATCCGCGTTTCGGTAGTTATTGGAAGTTTCAAAATTGGGAACAACTTAACAAACGAAAGATTTTTATTTCTATTGGGTCTTAGAGTTCTTCTTAACTTAATTTGTTCTATAAATTGGTTAATGATTCGAATTTTGAGCTCGGTAAAGTGATTCATGGCAATATCATTGTTGCCCTGCTGAAGGCAACAATCATATATCCGAGTAAGTTGTAATACATTGTAACGTTTAACAAGTCACGAGTTGAATGCTTAAACTACTAGGTATTATTCGAAGACATATTAACTTACCAAACATTTATTAATCTTTAAATACAGTTTTTCCGTTGGGCTTTTCAAAGTTGGAGGCATTTTTCAAAAATAATCTTAACTCTTCTGTGACGCTCATACTAGTTACATCCCACGTATAAAACGTGGAATGTACCCGAATATCTAATCGTGAAAGTTCGTTATACCGAGGCGACGTCGAGGACAACAATTCAATAAGGGTTGAAAACGACGATCTAATGATTTCAAAGGCATACTTTTAGTAAAATTGATAACTCTTATAAGAAATCAATTATCGTAAGTCATTATAAGGTATAATTGTTGTAATAAGTTGAAACGGAAAAGAGATATTTACTATGCGATGCTACTATGTCATGTGAGCCGATTCTCCAATTTAGAAAAATTCTGCCGCTGCAAGTTGAACTCGAACCCACGGCTTTTGGAATACGAACGGTGCGCTAACATGACTCGTCTATCATCGCCCCTTAATGAAGTAATTATCTGTTGTATTAATATTAAACACAGGGTAACATTTTATTGATTTTATTCTATTTATTAAACACAAGGGTTCTAATGGAGTTTAGAAAATATAACTATGTATGAAATAGCAATGTGTTAAATGAATGAAGACTGCCGGCAAAAGATCGCAAAGACTCTCTTCGCTATTTGCAGAGTATTTATGTTGTACTTACTATTTACCCAAGGTATTGAGATGACTTTTATTAAACCAACAATCACTTGAATTAAAGAGGTGTAGAACAATGACTTGAGGTTTTGAGATTGGCAATCTATGCCTTGTGTAACTGTTAATAATAATGCATCATAAATTTAAAAGAAATATCAAAATGCAATAGATTGTATAGTCATTCACGTTTTTTATTCAGTTGCGTCACTTTGGTTTGAAAAAGAGTGCTTAAGTGTTTATTGTTTTAGTTTTAGCTTTACTTTATTCATCGTTATCTATTTAAGATTTCTTTATTTTCTTATTCTACATCACTTTCGCTTTAAGAAGTATAATCAACCTATTTTTTTCTAAATTTAAACTGAATCTCTACTGAAAACATACTGAACACTAGTTGATTTTACTCAACAGAATATTGGAATAGTGTTGCAACTCCAAGGCGTTAAAGTGGAGATTTGAAATTCAAGAGTCTTGAGATACTTCTTGAAAAAGTAGTTGAGGTAATTTCTTCAACCAAAATGAAGTTGCATTTTGCACTTTATAAATCCTTGAGTGTAATTTTTCGTCTATATTTTTAGAGAAGAGCGTTCATGAACTCCACATCAATAAAAACTCCTAAGTCCTACGTTTGTAAGTCGGTCTGTATTCGTTTGGACATTGTGGAACTTATTCGTCAAAAAGCACGAATGCTTTTCTATTCTCTCTACGAATCCAGGCTATAGATGCATAACAGCATGTGGTCCTGGTGGAAAATTCGGTGTCTAGTTAGTACCAAAGTTTAGCGTGCTCGTGGTTCTACAAACTCCTCTCAAGACGGTTCAGTATACTTTAGTTGCCATCTTAATGTTTGATCAATGAAAATCAATCGTCACGAATACTGTATGAGCAGAAACATAATCATTGATAATGGCATGGGCAGTTGAAATTATTCTAGACTTTTGTTGATTGAACTTTATAGTCTACGTTAAATATCTTTTCATAGGTAAACATAATGAACTAGGCCCATTTGAGGCCGTGCAAAGAAGTAGCCTTCTGCAACCTACCTTCTGCCCTGGTTTCATCCTTATTATTTAGTTGGAATTTACGTATGTTAAATGGCGCTAAATTTCCATTCTAATCTTTCTTTTTTGTACTATGGTTTGAAGACTCTCTACTCATATCAAATTCTGTAGTTTTTTTCTGATCAATCACTTGGAATATGTCGAATCCTTTTATTATTGCAGTATTTCACTTTTTGGGTGATTTTTCTATTGCCCAAACTCTTAATGACGCACAATTACCATACCTATAATCTATGTAAATGAATAAACATCATCTACAGTGGCGTATCTGTTTATCTATCCTTAGACTCAACTGGCGCATGAACAGAATGAAAGATAATATGACTTATTTATGTCTATCATGGCTAGCGTTCATTGCAAATCTTTTGAATCGCATTATAGTGTTATTTCTTTTCAAATTATCACTAGTTATATTTATTAGTCAAATATTTAGCATATAAGTCAGAAAACAGTCTATTTATTCGTATAGCGTCACACACATACTTTTTTCTTTTCCGATAAGTGTGTTTCTAGCGTAACTTATCTGCTTCCAATAGAACTATTAGATTATTCCAATCTGTACATGAATGCTCTTTATGGTCTTATATAAAAACAGGAGATTGAGTGTGGCTAAGTGAATGGAGGCACAAAATGAATGCTCCGCGACCAGTCTTCACTAGCGATCATCTGAATCTTGAAACGTATCGTTAGTTTGTAAGAGATCTACTAAGCTGTGAAAATTGAGGACGTCGTCTTAAAATTGAGTACACATCTTAAAGCTCTCATATTTTTTCGCACTTATAGTTAAAACTGTTCATGCTAAAACTTATTTTCTTTAACTTTTGAAGCCTAGCCCGTTTCTGCTACCGACATGCTGCAGAGAATCTCCTCAAGAATGTGACATTTTATTTTTCATTTTGCATATTATCTGTTTATATGTGAGACAAACTATTTAAACAAGTCCATAAGAACCAGGACATTATAAGCGGGCATTATCATCTATAATGCCCGCTCAACGTTCATGTCGGAGGACTAGTCGGAGGACTTGTATAGTTCATGTAACTGGAAGATTAAGGTATTGATAAAGGTATTTTGTTATTTGACGAGCGCCATGGTCAAATTAATTTGGTCTGGCTGTAAAAATTCGCCATTTCACTAGGTTGTCGTAGAAACTAGCAATTCCACTTTCTAGCTATTTATTGTTTCCTAGGTGGACCAGTTCTCAATGTTGTACCCTGCAGGGAGATGTTCTGTTGATTCCATCCCATTTATAATTTCTCCAGTTATAGGTAATCTTCTGTTGTGTGCGTCATTAAAGCAGAGGTTGTAGCATAGAAACTTTGTCTGGATTTGAGCTTTCTTTTTATTGGGTCCTAAACATTGAGTGGGTAGCTTCGTTTTCTTTTATGTAGCTTCTTTCTCTATTGAATGTTACTATTCTTCGCATATTAGCAATTGCTACTCCAGCATGATAATAGGAAATTTTTAACGGTGTAGGTCTTAAACATCTGGTAATCATTTGGTAAGACTTACCAACGTCAATTTGGTATAAGCGAATATGAACCACACAGGACTTGGAAACAGGGTTCTTGATGGGCACCTCAGTTACTTTCTGTTACCTCATGGATGATATTATTTCGAGTGCTTACTTTCTATTTAGTTTTTAATTTAGTAGGCTTTGTATGTAAGAGATCCAAGGTCACTCCAAGGTACATAATTAAGTGTGAAACAGCGCTCTACTTCGGCCTTTCCAGAATACTTTCAGTCTTCTGCTGGCTTGTTTATTTCTAAGATGTTATGAATAACAGATCTGGAGTCATGTTTTGTTTTTGTTCCAAATATTTGATTTGTCCAACTCTAGCATCATCGACTCCAACACGTTACTGTTGTGCAGTTAAGAGATTTTCAAGTTTATTATCATTAATGGATGGATTAATCCATCCAATTAGGTACATATTTTTTCATTCAAAGCTATAAATAAGTGACGCTATGGTTAAATGATGGGAACACCATTCGTCTAAATAATTTCTAAATGGAAACGTTGCGTTTTGATTGTAAAAACTAGATGATTTGTAGTTCAACTGGCCATTGCAATAAGTTGGAAATCTACTGAAGAGCTGGCCACCAGTGCAGAGATAGGTGACAAATTTGCTCATTGTCGAATGAAAGGATAATAATTTTGTAATCATAGGAACCAACTATAACGTCATCAAGCCTGTTTCCAAAGTAAGACGCGGGTTAAAAGAACGTATTAAAAAGAAGAAATCGCTACAACCACGACTGATTTCCAAGTACAACCTTGAAATAGGAGGTGTCGGTCTTCTCGACCAAGCTGCCAATAACTAAAAAGAGTGGAAATCCGTGGAAAAATGGTGGTGGCCACTCTTTACACATATGACGATTTGATAAACTTGATTTGTAGCTTAGTTCACAGTGTCATGGCGTTCTAGATGGAGTGTCTAAAGTATGATGGTGCACTTTTATGTAAGACTTTTTACATATTATTCCATTAGACCAAGTTTGATGTTTGATGAAGGAAGAAGAACATTGTACCATTTGAATACTATACGCTATACAGTCTTGCACTGCATTTGTACAACATGAAATTCATGAACATTTAGTGAAATGTTTCTGACCCAAGAAATTACTTCTGTTCCGGGAATTACTTCTTTTTTATTGTCTCGAATCTGAGAAAAATAACTCCAGCCATCAGAAAATGTATTAAAATTCTTAGGATTGAGGTCGTCAGTAAAGTTCGAATATGCATAATATCCTTTCTAGATATTTCTAATGATCTTTTGAGTTTTCTTTGCGTCCTGAGAACTTAAACAATAGAGTCGAATTTATTGGACATGCATACCCTCATAAAATAGGCTTTTCTTGAATTGCATTAAAAACTTTTCTTAGAGAAAATTTTACAGAGTATAATGGACAGTTAAAAATAATCAATTCCAGGTGTGAAGAAAATGTTATTGTAAAAAAAGTTTAAGGTAATAAATACGACGAGAAATAGTGATGACTACTCAATTAGCCGAAAATAATAATAATAACTTGTGCATTACCAGGTACCTTTTCCAGTAAGTCGCTGAAACTTCAAATGAACTTTGAAATAATACTTTCTGGGCTGAATAATCATTTTCAGGAATTTCTTTTTGTAAAAGCTATGAATAACTTAAATCCTGCCAGCAAACAATTTACCCTAAGTAGGGAAAAATTTCAGGGAAAAAATTAAAAGATTAAAAGAAAGAGAAGAATTTTATGATACAATAATTTATTTATGTACCTGTTGTGCTTTTTATTAACTACGCCATGTATCAATGGGAGCTTTTGGGGGGAAATGATTAGTCTGTTAATTAAAATGATTTTAAAAAATGAATTTTCAAATTTTTGTACCTTACCACAGAACTATCCGGTATTCCCGGGACTGGTAGGAAAAAGCATTGAGTTTCGAAAATTGATATTTAGATTTCTTCATTTTGTCTTATAAAATTCAGGATATGCAAGATATTTAATTTCTGTAATTTCTATATGTCCTTAATTAGCTTAATTTATGCATTTTACAATTATAAACTACAAGACGCACTTTACGTAATGTTCTGCTTTTATTCACAAGTTAATCTTGCCTTTTTTGCAACTTCTTTATCAATCTTCCATCTTCCAACAGCTATAGAAATAGCTACCTTTATAATAAAATAACAAATTTCTTCTAATCTTAATTAACTTGCGGATATTGCTTTATTTCAATAACATTTTGCCAGCAGCAGATGCTGTACGTTTTACAATCGATTTCTCTTTTAGTATATATATGTAGTATAATATATTGCAATTTTCACCGCAAACAATTCTTTTGCATTGATAACTACAATCAAGTGAACAGATAATCTCAAATAAAATAATCGAAATTGTATTGGTCGGTAGTAACAAGAGGAAAATAGCGCTGAGAATAATATTGCAAAATTCTAAAACCAAGAAAGAAATATCAAAGATCACCTTTCTCTTATACCTACTCCACTTCTACAAAAATATCATCTTAATTAATTTTCTACAGCTTATTGATGCATAAACAAAATTAATCATGGGATTAAAAATTTATAAAACCAATTAATTTTTTGCAGGTCGAAAATGGATGCTAAATTTGGTGTTAGTACATTGCAAGGACAAGTTGTTACCCTGCCGGGTGGAAGAAATAAAGACGGCCATCCTATTTTAATGGTTACCATACCACAAGAAGCTCCTCCAGTAGATATTGTACCTTCTCTTCAATATTTGATTTCAATATTTAGGTATGTCAATATGTGCTTTAAATATTAGAATAGATGGTTAGACCTTCAATAGTGGTCCGGTAAAAAGGTCCCTGTATATGGCATACCATATACCAAGCTAGGCTATAGTTCTGCAATTATTTGAAGGTCCACAAGATAAATCATTTGCATATGGTGGTCTTTTATTTTTAGAATGGTTAGTTTAATTTATATACACTTATATTCAATTCATGTCAAGCTTATTAAAGCTTTATGATAATATTTAACTAGAGTAAAACTTTCATCTTTTAAAGGAATCGACAAAGCTGTCTCTCAGCAAAAGTTACTAAAAAAGTAAAATAAAGTGTATCCGCTTCTGATTAATTAAAATAGAGAAAGAGATTATAGAGAATAAATTACTGAGTTTTGAACTAACTGGAGAAAATTTCTTTTTTGAAGAAGATGAAGAAGATGAAGATAAAGACAAAAACATAAAAGTCGAGCCTTTTTGACGAAGTGCGTCAGGTTTGCAAAATTAACATTATACTATGTCAGCAAGCTCTGATAGATTTTGATTACAGGTTTTAGGAAATTTTAATAAAAAATATGAAAATCTTCGCGTATTTGCTACTGCATTTTGTTTTCGACAACGACTCTTGTATGTCATTGAAGTCAGCTGAAACATTAGTAAGGTGTGATGCAGAGTATATTGCAAGTCGCAAAATCGTGGAGGAAGTACTTTTACTTGTTCAAGAGAAGAAACTTGAGGCTTGTATAAATAGTATGATAGGGTTGACAATTGCTGATTTATAACTGTTATTAAATGCTCTCCAATGTGACAAGCAACGCATGGTTTATTACGTCATATATGGAGTACAGTTGATTTAACAGGATTAATAGCATTAAGCCAATTGTAATGATTCAAAGGTTAATAGATCATTTTGTAGGATAAAATTATTTGTGAGAGGATTGTTAATGTAATCTGCCGTATAAACTAAAAGTAGAATAGGTCCCATAACAGAGCCTTGTGGAACTCCAGACTTTACATCAAGTAATTTTGATTTTGATTTTCCCAGTTTCAATAAAATTTCCTATTTGAGAGATACGGTGATATCCAATGGAACAGTTGATATCGAACACCATAATGCTCTCTAATTTCATTAGTAGCCTTTCTGCAGATGCCTCATTAAAGGCCAACAATATAAATACAAGACATCTACTGGAGCAGATTAGTGGACAGATGGGGTCCAAGAGTTAACAGTTCAAAAAAATTTGTTTGAGTAGATCGTCCAGGAACAGATCTCTGCTGCGATGGAGGAATTATCTGTATTGTTTTAGATGATATTGATAAGTAATAGGTTTTTATTTGGTTTATCTAGAAATTCTTTTAAAATAATATTAACTAGCTATCGTTTGAATTTTATTGCCTCTATAAAAATTGGCAACGAAAGAAGTTAAGATTTGTAAAGCGATTTTGCGAAAGTGATGTGAGAATGAACAGCAAACATATCTTTTGACGACTAAAAGAACCTTTATAAAGTGGAAGCAGAATTAGACTATTAAAGAACGGAAGAAAACTGACACGGCACCAGGTGTTAATAATAGAAGTTTTGGAAAATCAGTTTGGTGACGTTCAAAGGACACCCCTCTATGTTGGCAAAAGATGTAGCTAAAATGTGCAAAGCCTCAGCTTCCTCAGTTCAAAAAGCTGGAAAAGAAAATAACCTAAAGTGTTAGAGAAAGAAACGAAACAGTTAATAAAAGAGTTCCTATTTTAATCGTGGTATTGTGCAATTGAAACAGTTTGTATCATAGTAATAATAAAACCTACCTTAAAATGCATTTTAAGACGCTTCCTGGACTTCAGTTCTATATTGCAGGATTAATCAAAAGGTAGACAAAAAATCAGGTTTGGCGTGCGATCTATTCCTATGATTAAAAACCCAAGTTTTTTTACGAAGGCACAATTTACGGTGCCAAAACTCATTAGAAACAGAAAGCACGTCTCTAAGAACGATTTTGGCATTTTATTAATATACACAACCCGTAGACACACTTTTTGTCAGATCTAGCACTTGCGCACTAGACAAAGGAAGATGCTGCTTAGTACATGCAGAAAACGCAACTTTGTAACGGGACGCATGTACCGCTAATATACGGGAACTGAAACCTATCAAAAGAAACTACACACTAATGAATTTCATCCTTCCCCATCCGCCTTTTGCCGTGGTGAGATTGAACAGGCTGTTAAATATGTATCTTCAAGGAATAAGGAACATAACGACCAAAAGCTTGACTATGGAAGTTGTGCAAATGCTGAAGGATAAATAAAAAAAGTAATTCCTGATAAAATATTTCAACTACATAAGCACAGGCTACATACGCAGCTGAACTGTTAGTATTAGACATGTGTACGAGTAGTTATTCTGCGCAGACCGAGAAAGATAATACCACAGCAGTGATGACAGAATGGGATGAGCGACGAGCACTAAATTTCTCTCCATTCTGTCTCGTGACCTGTTCTTATCTATTCTACTTATTAAGTAAAAATAATGATTTAAAACAAATGCAAATGAGGTGTATATAAGACATTTTTGTGAAATCAGAAACTAGTACGAATCTCAGGGTTTTATACGTATTTATGCAAACGGATCAAAAAATGTGCTATAGTGACACCGACCAACACCACATATAAACTTAGATCCGTCAACAACAACTATACAAAACCACCACGTCATTGCCTCGCGCATCCTGAAGACTGTCATAGAAACTGACTCAACAACCACTTTTGAAGCACTTTTAAACGCATCTTCCAGAAATTCTACCATAATAAATATTGACGCAAAAGAACTGCAGCCGCCGCTGCAAACATGCACAAAATAGACCTTCATTACTTATGGATACATGGGCACAGCAAAATCAGTGGAAACGAAGATGCAGATAAATTGTACAAGAAGGCGCACGAGAACAGACTCCAGCAAGACCCAACCGCATCGGAAGATCTAATAGTGTACCGCAGAAACCAATTATATGAAGGATGCATGCAACAGTGGCCTACGATTCCTGGTGACAATAAGCTCAAACTAATTAAGACAAATTACGAACATTGGTCAACAAGGAGACAAAATTGTATTAGTCAGACTACGCTTTTGACACACCCGTCTAACACACGAATATCTTTTAAAAAGACATCCAGCTACAATCTGCGTAGTTTTCTCAGTTTGACTAGGTGTCAAACATTTTCTTTTAGACTGTTGAAAATTAAGGTCGCAATACGAACTGTGACTAATATAAAAGCATCCCTCAAAGATATCCTCAGTGATGACCAAGAAAATGTAGAAACAATAGTGGATTTTCTAAAGCTAACAGGTCTCTACAATCAAGTATGAATAATTAATAATATTTTTTATAAGGGTGTTATGACATATACAGGGTGAAAGGAGCTACAAATTTTTGAAAAAGAAAATTAATTTTTAAAGGTAGAAAGAATCCGATTTTACAGTAAACGATTAATCATAGGAAAAAATTTTATTGAGGTTTTTTGGTGTTCTAGATGAGATGCACCATTTAACAAAGCCACATAATTAAACTAATATTATTAACGCGACAAAATGATACAACTTTTTAATTTTTTTCTGAAAAAGTGCCTCTTAGAACAACATTGTATCAGACTTGTTTGTTTCTTTTGATGTCTTCTATGAACCCCTTCCACCCTGTATTATAAAGTGCCTTTTAAATAAGAAAAATGTAATTTACATCTTACATTTCAATAGCAGATTCCAAAAGTGTTTTACGTGGAACATCTGCCGTTAGACTTAATCTCCACGTTCCTTCCAAGAGGAAGTAATTGAGATACGCTCAATCAGCGCGCATATGCTTGGCATATGCTCCCAGTTACTCACTGGTCGGAGCGAGGTTGCTTATCCACCCTCTACTAGCTCACCAGGTTAGTGCCGGAGCGATTAACTTAATACGTGCTCACCCGCCGGCACCCTCCCGACCCCTTTCATACGGAGTCAAGTGCTCGTCCTAAAGCCTTCAGAGGGTTCTTTCGTCAAGCCTTAGTTAAGACAACTGCTCGATCGAATCTAACCTCAGATATGGCGAGATTTGGTTTTTGAGCGGTTTTGCGACCCCGATCTCCCAGTTATAGGCCTGGTATGCCCTTGACAGAGCTTCGTTTCGAGGCTACTTTATAGGGCCCATCAAAGTAGCATCCCGGTGTGTACCCGTTAGGGTGAAGTTGTCTTGGACGTGAGAGGTTATGTATCTTCGCATCAACGCCTCTTAAGCGTAGTTCTCTAGACGATTTCAGGGAATCCGACAACTGGAACTGCACAACCAAAGCAGACCCCCTATTGTCATTTCCGAAACGCTACCTGCTGACATGCAGTTTCTCGTAAGTCAGCGAGCGTACTCCCTGACGGAGATAAACTTCACTAGATTCTCCTCCATTCGTCTAGGTCAGACAGCGGGATACTTAGCTCCATAAAAGACCCTGACATCAGGTAAGAATCTAACTAACCACACCGGACTCTCTTGTTAGCTTGGAACTCTACAAGCTCGTCTGCAACGTTTTAGAGTCATCGTCAAGAAACACTTGCGTGTAACTCTACCACACATTTCCTTATTGTGTCATCCGCTACCCAGACAGGCCTGGGATTGGGTAGACAACAACCAATTCTAAGGTTGAGCACCGTGCGGTCTACCCATAAGCTAGTCTCGGATCCTAGTGCTCCCCTACACCTCTAACGACTGCCCACCCTCCGTGCTTCACCCTGCTTACCCTGCGTTCGAGCTAGTCTCGGATACTAGTGGAGTACGACACCTCGAGTGACTGCTTGTTCATTCACCCTGAGATTTGAATAGCAGTAAAAACTTTATATACATTTTTCATATGAAGTAAGAAAAGTAATTTTCATAATAAAAATATAAATACATACATAGGTACAACTACATCCTCGAAGATTTGTTTGTAACTCTGTTACCCCCTTTTTATCAATGTGATGATTAATCAGTCGTACATATGTCTAATAAACGTGCATCGCTTCTATATTACTAATTTGATCTGCTACTATGATCTATTACATTTACTTACGATCAATTTCAAATTCAATATCAGAATTCTCCAAGCTTTCATAACATATTTCTTCATTGCCACCGCCGATATCTGTTCCATTCGTCAATATCTATAAAACGGTAGTCTTTTTGGGAATCAATTTCAAGTAAGAAATTAATGTTGGTCCCAGAACACTGTTAAGATTAAGAATATCTCTACGAAGGGTTTACGAATTTATTACCTGTAAGTACCTACAGATTTTCACCGAAGTGTTTCTGCGCCTAAGTGGTCCGCGACGAAGTGTCCCTGCGTCGTAGTGTCTTCGCGCCGAAGTGTCCCGCAGAAACGGCCGCGCCGAAATGGCCGCGCCCAAATGTCCGGCTGCGTCCCCTACATTATACTGCTTCAAAATCTCATTCATATCTCTCGACTTATTAGTTACTACCATTGCTAAGAAGCTAAAGGTTCTGTTATTCTAATCACACCTTGATCGGTTGTATCAAGGTTGTCACAGTAGGTGTCATATATGTATGTACAGAACTATAATCATTGGATCATCCAGCCTGAGACTGTAATCTGTTCTTTAGCTGTTTTCCTACCTGGGGCAGTTGGGATTGAGCTAGCAGCGAACGTATCTCGTGAAGATATTTGGGTTTTTCTTTTAATATGACACTACCTACTTATAAGGGTATTTCTTTTTCGCTGTCGTAAATACCACTTATACAATGCTATTTCCATTTTGAGAAATTCTGGAGTTTTTCAGAAAGGATGTTAATTTTCCTGAGCAACTGTATAGTTAATTTTGGGTCCTTCTTTTTGAGGGCACTACAGTTGACTTGGCAACACCATATTCTTTTGATAAAATAGTCACTCTAAATTTTTAATTTACATCCGATTAAAGCTTGGCTCTTTCTTCTAATGTTAAATAACTTGGTTTCTTATTACAGGCCATAATAAATGCAACAAAAACTTAAAATGTATCACTTAATCACAAACTTAATTGTGTATCACACCCACAAAGTCTAGACAATAACTAGTTATTAGTTAAAGTTTGCCTGGAAACATATACACACATATGTGCATATGTGATAATGGTCATAGTTTTAAACTTTTATTATTCCATTGTTGATTGTTTGCGTTGTAGAGTATGCAAAGTTTTTATCGTTCACGTCTTGAGATATGTAGAATATTTTTTTAATTCACGCCTACACTACGGGGGAACCAACAGCTAAGGTCATATATCGCCTATCTAACATGCATCACGAATACACACACCCATAGTTGATGTGGCGAAATTCTCCAATTAGAAAGATCCCGTCGTCTCAAGTGGGACTCGAATCCAAGACCCTTAGAACACGAGTGATGCACTGACACCACTCGTTCATCGTAACCCCACCGTACAAATAATTATTTAAATTATTTACAACTCTCCAAGAAAATATAACGACAACCATCAATAGGTATACAATCGTTATAATTGGTGACCCCGAACGACGAAAACCAAACATTTTATGGTCACTGGTTCTCTACCACATCTTGAACACTGAAATTTGAAGTGAACAACATGCCAATTACTGGAAGACTCGTTACTATTACTAATTGCCCTTCAAATGAATCCTTTTTATTTCAAAGATAGGTATCTTGGATTTAGTTGTTTAGTTTTTACTATAATTTATATTTTAGATGGGGCTGGCTGAGTTTTTCCAAATACGCCCTTAGATTTTATCACCCTAAAGAACAATACACAATATTCCTTTTATTGTTGATACCGCTTCAACATCTTCTATCCTACCATCAAAATTTGCTGACCTATTTCAAAAAAAGGTTTCTTCCATTCTGATATGGGCTAATAATATGGAGATTCCAATAATAGGTTTTATCCCTGACAGTCGGTTTTGACATTTATAATTTTCAACGCTAATGCTGAAGATTTTCTGTAGTCAATGCATACAATATTTTACCTCATAACAGATTGTGTCAATCAAAAATTCATTTCCGAATCTAACCATGGCCAAATAAATACGCAACTTATTGAACCCAAATGTACTTTTTCAGCACAAGTTTTAAATTGAAATAGTGAACATGATTCAAGTAGTAGAATATGTACCATTAACTCTGACCTTTCTATCCCTTTATGTATTTTTCAAAGGTTAGTGGTCTCATGACAGAATCTACTACTCAAAAGATTTGCTCGCAAATATTGTACCGACAATTCCCAGAACTTCTACAACCTTTTGACTATAATCGACCTGTACAGAATTATGTTACGCATGAAATACAGACAATATGGCCTTCAGTCAAGGCTAAGCCAAGAAAGTTGGAACCTGACCAATTATCCTTTCTAGAATCACATTTGGGTCAACTTTTGAGGGTCGGTGTTTTGGAGCGGTCATCTACTGACTGGTCAACACCCATCCACTTGGTTCCGAATAAACAGAGTTCTGGTCATTCAAATTCTGCACCGGCAGACGCTTACCAGATGGTGGGGAATTGTCGTCGTTTGAATTCCATCACAGTTCTTGATCGGTACCCCATTCCGTTTCTCAGTGACTTCACTTGGAATATAATAGATCAGATAATCAGATAATAGATCAGGAACATAATAGAATCATAAGGTGCACCAATATTCTCCAAGGTGAACTTAAAAAAGGCATACTTTGCCATCCCTATCAAACCTAAGGATATTCCAAAGACAGACATTACTACACCATTGGGCTTCTTCCAGCTCAAGGGATGTGTTTTGGTTCGAGAAACGCGGCTAGATTTTGGTCGTTTTATAGATTCAATTTCAACATTGCCAGAATTATATAGTTTTTTATATAGATAGTATTTTGATCTTTAGTGAAGGTGACCCACAACCTGTTGACTACTTACAGCAAGTATTTTCCAGACTAAGCAACGATGGGATTCTCATAAATTTTGAAAAGCGTATTTTTGGTGACTCATAGTTCGATTTTTTGGATAGTTTGTACTATAGGTCCTTTATTGTTTTTTTATTTACCAACTTTAAATTAAAATAGGAGCAATGAAGAGAGATGGACCACTGGAGCAGTATCGTTTGCTGTACTTCCTGCTCTTGATCACCTAACTGGATCAGACTATATAAGCACACTTGACACAAAACACAGATGCTCTTTGTCTTTTGCTTTTGCTCAAGACATAAATTAATGTTTTTGACGGTTTAGCTTATATGGCTTACATTGTTATACTTGAAGAGGAAATTGATAATTCAGTCCGATAAACAGAAGAGTATCTTGTTCAAATGATTCTAAAAAATAACCATTCAAAAACACATTAGTTCAGGTATTGGGTATATCAACAAGCAAATCATTGTCCATAACGCAGTTAGCACCTATCAGTACCAGCGTGGCAAAAGCAACTTCCTCGTATACACGTAATAGTATTTTAGGCTACAAGGGTGGTAAATTAAACTTACCGGGTCGGAGGCAGTGTTTGTAGAAAATGTAACGTGGATTAATTTCCAGGAGTTTTTAACATTTTTAAACTTGATAAAAAAATGATTTTGTAAACCACAATTAATGATATGCTGCTGAGTTAATTCGTGGACCTGAAGAAATATAGGAAAATATTTAGCGTATGGACTATAGACTGGACTATAGGACGTATGGACTCTTACGAAGGTATAACCAAATGAACACTATTATTACTGAAATAAACTTTCATTAAAATGTTCCCAAAACAATGATATTATATTTTTATTTTCTATTTTGTATTGTGTGAAAAATACCTACATATTCACTGCAAGGTATTATGAAATAACAATGAACCAAATAAAATCAACCGGAAGCTTTCAATGACAAACAACACGTTTTGAAAACCGCTCCATATAACCGTTAATTCCGAATGAGCCAGAAAGAAACTAAAAATTCTTGTTTATAGTAGCGTAAACTTGTGAAATAATAAAACAAACAATGGGAACGAATCTATTATAGTTTTTTTCTCGCATAATGAAATTGAGATCAATTTGTTTTGCTAAAAGTTGCAATTTGTAAACATTTTGTTATTTCTTAACTTTAACAGTAATGAAAGTCGAGCAAGAGGAGTAACCGTATTATTAGATGCAAGAAAAGGACCCTGGAAAACAGCCAGAGCCTACATCCGGCAGGTGAACAATTTGTTAACACCAGAAGAATTGGTTCAATTGGTAGTTGTGCGACCTGATGCCTTTTGGGACAAGCAGCGTGTGGAAAATTGTACGAGTACGCAAAAAGATGGGCAAGTAAGTAAAATAAATCTTATTAATTAGAAGTCATGTTGTTAGCTTGGGTACATACTCACACCGTTATAGTTGGCAAATAGTTGCGTTATCAAGGAAGAGATAAAGAGTACCACCGTTTACTATTCTTAAGGCTAAATGAAAGAGTAGGAAGTACACGGTAAACCTTACTATCTTATCGGATACTTATGCAACTGATAATTTTTAAAAATTGCTGCCTAGGAATTAAAAAAGAGAATAAACAAATGAATGTCTCGTATGTAGATAAATAAAGACAATCAACGTAAAATTTAGTACTACACAGCGTGGAAGGGGATACGATGCGTTTATTTCAAGGGGTGCTAGAAGACATCAAAAGGAACAAAAAAGTGTAAATAATCTTTTTCTATATTAATTAGCTTTCGAGTAATTTAAAAAAATAATTGCCATATCTGGCAACCGTGCTTAAAAATAATCGCATATTACAGCTGCAGGCCTTAACCTTGTTTTAGAATTCAAATCGTTTAGTCTAAACATACCCAGATCATCTTTGTTAATTTTGTAGTACACTTGTTGAATGATGCATCCTTGTTTTGCTGTAAAACAAAATTAAGCACGGTTTATTGCTTTTGATTACAAAAGATTTTTAAAAACATCTAGAAACTGGTCCTTTATGGACATGAAAGCTATAACATTAAATAGTACTTAACTTACGTTACCTTAATCGAAGGTTATTAGCTTAATCGTAATCCTCTTTCTTATTGTCCTAAGAGATTATCCTACAATCGTTGTATACACTCACTATAGCGGCATTATTACACAAAAGAACCACAGTACAGTACAGATGTAATTTAAAACACTCTAATCACATATTTGATATCACTATATTGATCACAACTAAGTTCGTTTTAGTGAACTTTGAATTGTCAGATCGTAAACCATTTTGAAACTGATTGAAAACCGCAAATGTTTTGTATTGGGAAATATACCTCTGGTATATGGCCCTTGAGGGGGTAAAACCACCCTAAAATGGGGTATAACCACTCTCTTCAGAGTATTTCTTAACCCTCTTCACATCAGTGCTACAATAAATAACACACGCAACGTAAAATACATGCAAAGAAATAGGGGCAAAGTAAGTACATGCAAATAAATACAGGCAAAGAAATAAACTGGCTGACTCTTATGTACTTCGTTAGTCTCCCTTCATAGACTAGCAGTAATCCGCCATCATATGCTCATCCTATATTTCTTGATAACGCCGTTCCATTTCCTTCATATCCTGGTAGAACCGTTCCCCTTGTTCTTCGCTGTAATCCCCTAAGTTATCTGAAAAGTAGTCAAGGTGAGAATGGTAGAAATGTAACTTCACACTCATATTACGACCTAATTTTTTATAATTCTCCAACAAACCTGTAATGATTTCTTGGTAGTGTTCTGATTTGTGTCTGCCAAGGAAATGTTTTACCACGTCCTTAAAACTCAACCAAGCTTCCTTCTTAAGTGCAATCATTTTAGAGACTAGCATTGCATCTTTCAACACGGGGTGGGTTCTGGCCATATACCAGAGGTCTATTTCCAAATGCAAAACATTTGCAGTTTTCAACCATTTTTTGCATGTATTTATTGTCATCATATGTCAGAAGTGGTTTTATAACATTTTGGGGGTTGTTTTTTGGTTCTAGCGCAAGGTTTTGAGGGTAAACGTGCTTTTCTGAGGTCGGATTTGGTTTCAGCGTCGAGAAATACATCGGAATACCATAGTCATCTTCTCAGGTCAGAACTTTTATTTTTCTTTGTGGGGCTGTGTTATTGATCTTCTACATATCTGGGTAGGTCTTCTTCGTTCCTCTCGTTCTTTTCCCCCTGGAGTATTGTATTTGGTTTGCGATGTATATGTCCAATCCAGCACCTCTCTCCGGACTTTTGATTATTTCTATATTTTCTGCCTTGTAAGATGTACGAGATTCCTTATTCGGTCTGGCCAGAAAATGCAAAGTATTCTTCGTAAGTACTTGTTGAAGAAAATTTGGAGCTTGGTTTCGCACCCATTACCTGGTGAACCAGGCTCCAGAGGCGATTATTATTGTTACGCTGGCCCAACGTGCGGCTGCAGCCGGCTTAACAGATGGTATACAGTAAAACTGACTTGGCATTTGATTGTAATATTGTAGCTTTGTATGTGTAGAGTAATGACTGGATTTCCAGACCTGACTGTGCTAATTTAAAAAAGGCATCTTGTTACGGTTTTAGTATCCTCATACGAATGTCCATTTTTACTCCACTGTCATTTATGATGATGCTCTCAAGGCAGTTGAACTCGTCAACGTCTTCGATTTGAAACTTATCTATTTGAAGTAGGTTGTTGTTTTTGGCTGGACCAGGCATAGACTAGCAAGTTAAACTCACTCTTTCTTCGAGTGATTGCGCAGCTAAATGTCAAGCTGACATCGAACCTATTCATAGTTTTATGGTTTCAAAAACTGGATAATTGATAGTAGCAAAACTTTACAATTTAGTCGTACAATAACAGTATCGAAAAATAAAATTACAAAGATTAAATATTCCAGAGTTCAAAAATGTAAGAATTTCGAAGTTCTGCTTTACAAATTGAGCGTTCCAATTGATTTCCAATTTTTATTGTTACTGACATGAGTATTTATTATCATGAGTTTTAAATTTTTAGAAATGTGAAATATCTCAGCAGTATTTTCATCTTTTTTATCGTATTTTGAGAAGATTCTCGGTCACGTGGATTATATAATTGAAAAGTGTTTTTCTTTAAAGCAATTAATAATGTTTTGAGAATGGTCAGTGAGAATGTGACATAATTCCTTTAAATTACCAATTGTGAATTTATTGCACGGTAGATGCATTTTAGTAGAACAAAACGTTCCAACACCTACGTTGATTTATTCGTGTTTAGTGAAAATAAGTGAGAACTATTTAACAAATACTTTCGTTGAATTTTTTCTGGTTGCATAATATGGTCCGTTATTTCGATTATGATATTGATTTATGCTGGATTTCATTCTGTAGGAATGTCTACTTACATAAACACACTCAAGAGCTCTTATATTGCTTCATTTATATAAAAAGCGCTTAGATTGCTTACATGGAACTTCCATTAATAAATGACCATTGCATGGTCTTCTTCTCTGAAGGTCGTGAGATTGATGCCTCAAATCCGCAGGTCTAAAGATTAATAATATGAATCTTCTAAAACTGTACTTCACTCTCACCACATACACTTTTAATCACTCTAGACACGTGTTTTAGCAGCTAGGCTGTTATCTTCAGCAGTCACTGAAAAACTAAACTAAAATTTAAAAATTTAACCTTATGTACCTACAGAACTTCACGGTCCGTCGGTAATCGGTCAAGTTGGACTTGACTGATTACTGGAGCAATTCTACAAGACTGGAATTAATATGACCTAAATCAGAGTTCATTCGCGTTTTTCTATTCTTAATAATTTCTAAGCCTCAAAAACAGATAAGTTCTGTTGGGTTGTTTGCATTTCTAATTAATTCTATGCATTTAACCTTTTGATTTTGATGACAAAAACCATTAGTTCTTCTTCTTAATCCTATGCCTTTCTACCGTTAAGTGTAAAGCCATATGCACTTTAGTGTTCTTTTTTGCATCTTTCTCTCCATCCTTTTATATCTTGTGTCATTTATCTGATTTCTTTCCACTCGATTCCTTTTCTTTTTGATTCCTTCATTCTAGGTCTTTCTCGGTCTTCTCTTTCTGTTCTTACCGTCCATTTACGTCATATATTGTTCTGGTTAGTGTCTTCTCATCCATCCAACATACATGACCAAACCATCTCAGTTGTTCTTCTATTAACTTTTCATATATTGATTTGTTACTGAGTTGCTCTCTGATGTTTTTGTTCCTAACTTTGTCTCTTCTTGTTTTGTTTTCTATTTTCCTTCAAAATCTCATGTCCATGTTGCATTTATTCTTGATTTATTTCTATATGTTATTGTCAATGTTTTGTTGCTATATAGTATTGTTGGTCTTGTTATTTTCTTGGTAACTTCTCTTTTTATATGTTTGGGTACTTCTCTTTTACCCAAAATTGTTGTTTTCATTATGTTGTACATACTTTCTCTGCTTTTCTCAGTTTTTCACTTATTTCTTTGTCCATCTTACCATTTTCTTCTTTTCTACTTAAAGCTTTCGACTTGTTCAATTCTCTTTTCCTGTAGTTGTACGTGTTATGTGTTTTCTTTATATTTGATATTATCATGTTCTCTGTTTTGCCCACGTTTATTTCCATACTATACTTTTGTAATTCCTGATTTAATAAGTTAAATTGTAGGTTTTATTCCTGAATCAGCTAATCTGACCATGTCATCTACGAACATTAATTCTGTCAATTTCACTATCTTATTTTTAATTTTTTCATTTTGTTTCTTGTCTCTTTAATTAACTGATCCATCACTAACGTGAATAATAGGGGGCTGCGGACGCGTCCCTATTTCATTCCTTTTTCTGTTGTAAAATTCTTTGATTCTTCATTGTTTGTCATTTTTATCGCCTCTATTAAGCCTTTGTTGATTTCTCCTTTAATATTTTCCATGTGTCTTCTCTTTTTACTTTATCAAATGCTTTACTTAAGGTCTATCGTGCTTTTTCCTTTCCTGATAGTTGAATAGAGAGCGGGGAGATAGGTAGGTATATTATCGAGTTTGAGTAGACAAACCGCAACTGGAAGAAAATCAGCGCCATGTCTGTTTTAGCTGCTACTGGTAAAGTAATTTAGATGAGAGGTATCAATGGCTCAGTAGTAAAATCGTATTTTAGTTAAATCTCAGATTACAGGACACTTTCTAAAAAAATCCAACGAAAATTGTGTTTCTAATTTCTCGATCGTATTCGAGATGCATCAGAGTTTTAACTGTAATATGAACAATTACCAATGTCATCCATGGAAGGTTGTTACATAGGATTCTGCATGGTAATCTGAGGAAATAATTATTTACGGAACAAACGCGGAAATGGACCTTTCTGCCATAGGCGAGACATGGAAAGAATATTAGACCAAGAAAGTCATTTTCCAGGTGTGTTATGTTTTATGTTACAATTTTAGTAGCAGTGCACTACCAACTGCTGTCTCGTGTTCCGGTATGATCAATAAACCGAAGCTCCCATACTGCCTCTTCTCCGCTGTCGGTGGTTTACCATACCATACCAGGCTGAAGAGGAGGCTAGTCCAATATAACTATCACTATAAGGTGTAGTTGTGGCGTCTAACAGGTTAACATTACTTAGATTAACCCTAATTTGCAAAGAGAAGTACCTTTACAAGGCCTGGATAAGTTTTTCATTCCAGAATGTAATTTGTAATTAGTCATGGTGATTATTAATCAAATGTATTTCAGTACATCATCAAGTGATCTGTTCTTTAACTTAATTGAAAAATGTCTAGGTTAAGAGATCAATTAAATTCAATTATTCACAAATTGTTTAAATTAAAAACAGTACATTATTGTCTTATTTGTTTGCTATACCTATACCAATCTGCGTATGGTATGCTGGAATCTACCATAACATCATTGTTAAGTTGATATTTGCGTATTGTAATTTTCTTAAGATGAGTTAATTAATTCTTAATGGAATTTTATTTACAACCACTTCTGATAGCAGCCTTGCTTTGCTGACAAAATTGTTTGTATAAACTTCTAAAGGAATTGAACTGCTCCGGGGAAAAACTGTTAAGTTGGACGCGTCCAAAATTACCAAAAAACCTTGTCTTTTGGAAAATAATAATCACACGAGGAATGGAAATTGTGACGTGAATTCTATTAATTCTAACGATACTCATTTTATTCGCCCCACCATAAGACCCTGAACTATTTTGAAATCGCCGCAAATCTGGTGATCACTTTGTGGTAATTTATACGTTCAACGACAGTTCCACAACTTCTTCTCCAAAAAAAAGCAAGAGATAAATATACAGAAAAAAAATCTTAATAGAACTGAATAGTTAACCCTTTTCAATCTCAGAAATTTCATTGCCATCCATCCCTTTCCTCCAGATCTCTTTTGAGATT
Source organism: Agrypnus murinus (assembly GCA_929113105.1). Lineage (NCBI taxonomy): Eukaryota > Metazoa > Arthropoda > Insecta > Coleoptera > Elateridae > Agrypnus > Agrypnus murinus. The sequence continues at coordinate 32,281,953 of OV816031.1, forward strand.
CCCCGCAGTCCGTTCAGGTTTTCGTAATCTCCACACTATTGGCACAGTTTCTTTTGAGAATAAGGCCAATTTTTCAAATTTCCAAAGTGGATCCTGTATTTTAATGACGGAGATAAGTATAGTTGTATTAGTTCTTGCGCGAATTCGCTCACAAACAGTACACCAACCGCATTTGACTAACGTGTATTTCTCAACGCGGTTAAACATCTTTGTTAATAGGTGACTGGTTGCAATGTTGATGTTGTATTTATTTTTTATGCAGTTAGGTTTATTGCAGAAGTCCACACATTCAGAAATAGAACATTTAATTGATCGTAACTATGTTTGTTTACACGAAACATTTACAATTGCTTGGTAGATTAAACAACCGAAAAAAATTATACGTTAATCAATTAATCTATTTATTTAATTTTGTACTAGAGATACCTACTAGTAGCAGAACATCCCTTGTATCTAAAGGAACCGATTCCTATGATTGTTTCACCGATCCTACTAGAATTTTGCCGAATGTGGGAGAATTCCGCTCCCAGTATATTTTTCATAGCGGAAAAAAATAAAACATGGCTTCCATGGTTTCCATGGTCAAACACTTGAAAATGAAATTTTATAACACTATCGATTCAATTTTTTTACAACTCTTTTTGTTGATGTTCTGTTCTTCAAAGTCAGTACTTATTAAGACTGTCATCAACAAAACTCAAGTTAATCAGATATACACCATGAACTTTCAAACCTTTCTTTCCAAAGCTGCAGGGCCGGATTTCAGTTACTGGAGGCCCCAGGGCTGAAGTTTGATGAGTGTCCTTTATCTTTACAAAATAATATAACAAACACATACAAGCATTAAATGTCTTAATTACATTATACCGATACCTTATGCGAAGACGGTGCTGATTCAGGTTTGCAGTGAAAAAGGTGCCGATTTAGAAGTTCTTATGTAAAATCGTATTTGAAGGTGATGTATCAATTGAAGAAATACTTGTTAATGCAATCCTATTATATTTTGCTTCAATCTAAGTAGTAAATAAAACTGGTCGAGCATTGAGATAACCAGAGTGATGTAAAGTGATACTTATGCGATATGTATTTTAGCCAGCCGAGTTGACCGAAAATTCCGAAGAAGAATATTGGTCAAGGCCAAGTCTTCGTAAACGTAAGCGTTCTTGCTATCATCAACTGATTATAATTATTATCAAAAGTTTATTCGACGGTGTCTTCTGTTTTACAGTAAAAATCCCCGCACTTTATTTAGCACTTTAATTTAAGATTAAAAGTAGGATTTATTGTTCTGTATTTTTCTGTTTAGTTTCGAATGCCATTAAAGAACGTAAAAATGTTATGTATACACAACTCTCTTGTGCAGTCTGATTTTACTGTAATAAATAATCTAATAACCCAATAAACTATTTACACTAATGAGAATTACGTATTCTTCACAACAATCATTGCTGTTAGAACGAAATATTTTATTTACAAGCATAGAGTACGAAAGAAAGATTACTTAATGCAAATTGCCGTTATCAGATCATAAACAATACCTAGTGTTTAATTTTGTTTCCATGATGGTTTCAGTTTTACTGAAAAGGATCTCTGGAATCAAGTACTTATTCAGGTTGTACACAATCTATTAACATCGCAGATTAGAACTTATAATGTAATTTGTTTATAAAACCGAATGGCTTTTATGTTTCTTAAATTAAATTCAAACCAGTCGTCACTAATAAAAATTTAATTTTAATTTAACTAACTTACCTTATTAGGAAACCCTCTAAGATTCTATAAAAATCAGATATTTTTATTTTAAAGCTGTTATTAGACCTTGAATTGATTTTAAGATAAACAAACTGCAACATAAGTAAACAGGACATGTGTTTTATATACAAATGTGTTTCAAGATCAGCAGTCATCTTCGTCAAGTCATTCTTAGTATTCTGCGGCATAGACAAAATCGTGCTTTATCGACAAATGATTTCAAGTTAACCAAACTGCAATTCTCGGCATTTACGACATAAGGAGAATGTCTAACAGAGTGCAGAACCGGACTGAAAACTTGAATTTTATTTACATTTTAGAAAAAAAAGTTATAAAAAAAGTCTTTTGTATAGATCATCTCGTATTCAAGTATTGTTCGTTATTTTTGAAACGTCCTGTATTTATAATTATGTATTATAATAGTGTATTGGTTAAAAACTTAATTTTTCTTAACATATTGCGGTGATATCAAATCACCGTATTGAAAATTTTAACGACCGTACTGAAACGTTAACACAAATATTTTTATATCGGATTTAAATTAAAAGAGGGACATGCTAAGTCATGGACATAATTAATATAAAGGTTATAGATAGGACCACAGTTAGGTTCATTAATGTTTAAATTAAAAACTTATGAATAAAGACTTCATGCAAACATAACCTAGCTTTCTCATGCATAATAATAATAGGTTTCATTTTCAGAAAAAGGATATCAATTAGATTGCTTGACCATAGGTACGTTTATGCAACCCATGTTACTTTGGGACGGTTTCCCACTTGTTAGGAAGAAGTAATTTCCATATTAAAATTTACATATTACGATGTTTAACGTTAGATAGATTTTTCTATATTCCAGGAGACCAGCTCAGTTTCATGTAGTTAATTAGCTGAAAATAGATTAATTAGGTCAATCTTATTATGAGTGATACAATACAATTAATGTTTGAATTTGTTTATAAGATTTCTGGTCACTACAATTAATGAAGGTATTGAATCCTCTCGTTCGTGTTGATATGACTGTTATAGACTCTTATCCTGGTTTTCCTCACCATTGTTTTGATGTAAGTGTTTAGAGTACTGTATGCTGGACATTTTGAGCATAATTTGATTAATGTTGATTTTATATTTAAGTTGGAATCTGTATATGCATCAATTGGCTTATTCATTGTATTGCGTACTGTAAAAATCATGTTTATATTAAATTGTAAAGATGTTTCTATGAAGAAATTATTTGTATTACCTATATCATGTATTCCTGTAACTAGCTTTTAAAGGATGAACCTTGATTTGTTGAACTTTATATGTAATTAGATCGTAATGAGTTTTGTACATTGTCAAACATTTTTCTATATCTTCGTTACGATACATTTTGGGATAATGAATGTATTATACTTTATTGATCTTCGTTTCAAGGGCTACAATCCTATAATAACAGAATTAAGATTAGTGATAAAAAATATCAGCTGTGCCGGATTAGTGACGTCACGATCTTACTCGATGTTTCATTGTTTTGAAAAAGTGTCATAGTTTTCTTTTGTTCTGGCATAAACTATATAAGCTGGGGCAAATTGTAACAAAGACAGTCGATAAAACGCAGAAGGCACAACTTATGCCCGGCTCCGGATAAAATATCTGTAATTAATTTGAGGTTAGATAGTTAACCATATGTTTTGACAAATGTCATATATGAAACAAAGTAAAATAAATTAAAGTGTTACCTGAACGTTTTCTTAAAAGGATTAAAAGAAGCTATTAGTGTTCTTTAACAATTATATAAAGTGAAAGTGTTTGTTTTAATAAATTCTGATTGAATTTATTTTTTTTGACATCGATCTACGCATCGATATTTTATAAACAAGAAGTCAGCTGTTTGGTCTCATCGCAGTGTTACCAATAATAAGGATTAACTTTTAAAAAGGAAAGTATATCGTAATATACAAGGTTGGTTATAATAAATGATTCTTGTTAAGTTCATAAATAATAATTAACTTGTAAAGTTCATCCTCAAATATAAAATTATTTGGTTTAGTTTATTAAGTTCTTTTCAGAATTTATTTGATTTGAAGTAAACAAAACAACTAAATTTCTTTTATATAAAATTTATTTTCATTTGACAAATATTTTTATTTATAAACAAATTTCATTTGTGTTGGTTTGTTCAAACGAATGACCGTACTGATCCTATGTCAGGTCACTACAATTATTTCTAACGTTTGAGCAAACCTGAGAATTTATTTCTCAATTACCAATTGTATTATCTTGAATAACATTTTTTCATTTTGACGTTCCATTTGGATTTTTATTTTTGTTCGTTAAATAAAGTTTATGTGTTTTCAATTTTACATATGTGTTTAATTGATGTTAATACAAGCATCCAGCGTTCTTTTCTTTTAAATTCAGAGTTAAGTAGCATGGTCCAGCTTTTAGGAGCTTTAGTGCTTACGATATAAGTTTTTCTTTCTTTCCAGGCTTAAAAGTAAATAAGGGTCTCGCAATTCAAATAATTTATGCTTTACTGAGCAAACCTGAGCTAGCTGAGAGGAATAAAGAAGAATATCTGTGGTGTATTCTCATCTCAATCCACCATATATAATTTATGTTTATATTTGGAACGGTGGACATATTGTATTTTATTTTATCTTCAAAGATCACCGCAATATAAAGTACGTTTGTTTGTTTGACTTAATTGCTCAGGTAAATCAAATTTAAAAATGCAATCTTCTTGATAGACTAAATAATTGTTTCAAATCAATAAAAGTTAAATTATAATAATTGTATGAAATTGATAAAATATTTAAATTTTCAATAAGGTTTTATGATTTTATGTATTGGACTGTACATATTCGGTCTTTTCCCAGAAATTATTTTTTTTAAATATAAAGAAATAAAACAACAACAAATTCTTAAAAGACAAATTATAATGTTTTTCATTTGTTGGGACCCTCGATTGGTGGGGACTACGCCCACCCAGCCTTCTCTTAAATCCGGCCCTACAAAGCTGCTAATGTGAATAGTTTGGGCGAGATGATGCTGCCCTGTCGAACACCTTTATCGAGAATTAATTCTTCTGTTTTAAGACCACCACTAATCATGTATTTGAAAGGTGTTTCTTCATAAATTAATATTCTTGTTGATTTTTTTGAATTAATTTTATATCGTTCACTACTATTAAAAAGGCCCAAGATCCAATGCTGTCGAAGATTTTAATGATAAATAATTCCTAATGTCAGGTATATATTTTTTATTATTAGGCCTATTGTTTTCTACGAATATATTGATTGTTTGTAGATGATCGATGGTACCAAATCCTTTTCGGAATTCATCCCATTGCATTGGCCAATAAAAGTCCAATTTTGCTGTCAATCAAATGGTTTATAGGGCAGTGAGTGAACTTCTATACCTAAACCGTAAGTACAAGAAATGAGTCATCACAAATCACCTGGGCGACAGTGGGTTGCTTCCAAAGCATTATTGTATTCCATCTCTCTCTATTGTGTAACGAATATATGAAAAGAAAAAGTAAACAATGGACAGAGAGAGATGGAATGCACTAAAGTTTTGGGAGTCTCCCATGGTTGCCCAGGTGATTTGTGATGACTCATTTCTTGTATTTATGGTTTAGGTATAGATCAGTAATTGTGTGTATTTAAGTTTTCCAGGATCTTTCATTTCATTAGGCATTAGCTTAGCAACAGCCCTAATGTTATTCAATGGTGCTTCTCGTCACCATCACTTCTGCACCGGGGATTCTCCCACTGCTCATTTGTTGGGGACTTCATATGGTTGGCTTCATAAAGTCCTTCATAAAATTTGTTTTGTTTGACGCTAGGTTTGCTTGTTGATCCTATATTTTCCCAATTGTTGTTAACTTTGATATCAGTACTCGCTTGCTTTTTTTTATAATTTCTAATATTTGCCTTGGACTTGTCGAGTCTTGGATCTGTCTGTTAGTTAGGTCTGTAAATGAGTATCCCAACTATCGCAAAAGCTCGAATATCTCCGATACCGTGTTTAACTAGTTGTTCAGTTTGCTAACCACTCTTTAAATTTAAGTAGATTTTCCAGATTTCTTTATACCACTGTTCATATTATTTCTTTTTCAATATATTTGTACTTGTATTTTCACCACCATTTTAGAGATTTGTGGAGGAGCATTTATTTGGTTTATTTAAACTAGTATCTTTATGAACTCAGGAGTAGCTAATGGCACGCTTGATCTTACGAATAAACTTAAATAAGCGTTTTAAAAACGCTACAGTGAAGAAGCGCAGGCTATCTAGATGCGGCCAATTTCTAAAGTGGTCACAAATTATAATCTCTTTGATCTTTAATCTTAATGCGTTATCGTTGATCTAGAGTATACAAAAGATGGGAGCAGTCAAGTTATGCGATTTGTTTGGTGTGTGATTTTGATTGTGATGTGATTATTAGACATTGATGCATATTGGCCCATTGGACATTGTTGTCATTATAATCATTAATTATCGAAGTGTGGTGTTGCTATAATTGTTATTATTGTTTAGAGACGTGTGATGCTGCTTTTTATTCGCGTTATTGTTGGACAATGTGTAATATTGCTGTTATTGATAATTGTTAGCAACTTGTAAGTAACAAGGTTGTTGTTGATGATGTAAGATTTACCCAGCACAGTTGTTGTAACAGTAATGTTAGACAGACATTCATTACTGACTAAACATCAACAAAACATGATGCTAGAATTTATGTAACCCTTATTGGGGTACAAATAAGGATTACACTACACGTTTATTGAAGCAATGTTTCAATTGTACATGTGTGATAGTACTATTTAATATTGTTACTTTACTGATAATACATTGGTCTGCAAAACAACAATGTAGAGTGGATATCATTGATAGAAATCTGACTTATTGACCGTGAGTTGTAAAAGTGAAAAATGGTAATTCTTTTAATACAATTTTCGTCACATACGTAATTTTTAGATTATATAAAAAGATATTTTAACATCTTGAATAATGAACAATAAACACGAAATAGTATTATCTACGTCAACTTCCTCCAACCTTTTAAAATGGTAGTTAATTGCATTAAATATAAATCTGACATTTGATTTACCTTGGAAAGTCATAAACGAAAATAATAAATTCCCATGTCTGGACAGTTTAAAAAGTACAAAAATATGATTGAAGATTATATGCAAATCTTCACATAAAATTCTTCGAAATTCCTAACCTCAATCTACCACCACATGCAGTTTATTTATAACATTCTGTCAAAAAGATGAACGTTTTAACAACCTTGCACACAAAAAAACACAGAGATGAGTCTTTTCCCGGTCAGCAAAAACAAAAAATAAAGAATTTCGGTACACAACCTTGACACCGTCTCGCACATCCAAAAAAAGTACAACAGCCAAACATTAAATTGCACGCTTTTGAATACTTTACAACTTCCTGTTATATGTACTATATACATATGAATTGGATACTTGAACAATGCAAATCATTACCGGAAACGGTAGTATTTGAAATTTCTACTTTCTCAGGACATACTACTAGGCAATTGATTGTATCATTTAAATATTGGCTTTTTGTAATTTTAAAACCATTGATTTGTACCTACGAGTACTTCCTTTCCTTTTTACGTCTAGATTGAATTCATTAGATCCCGGATTTAATAGTTTCATAATCTCATAACAAGAAGTGAAATTTATGTAATTTAGATGACATTAAGAATGCTTTTTTCTGGATACTACTAATGTGTACCGTTTTGTAGATAATTTTTACACCGCCATCCCGCCTGAACAGGTTCGTCGAGCAATCGCAGCTTCCTCTTGAACTTGGCGGATGTTACATCTACAACCACGACCAATGGATTGAGAACAGGCTTGTATGACCTTTACTACTTTTTAGTACAACACCTCAACACCCCACACTTTACCGATATATGTACACATAGTGGAGAGCAAGCAATCATTATTTCCGTCCTTCATTACTTTTACAAACATAAAGAATCTTAATGAGAATGTACGTCGAGTACGAGTAAAATAAAAAATGAAACTTCAAAAGAGAAATCTACTATAGCCCCAAGATATTTGAAGAAGTTACACACACACAGCGAATCTCTAAATTGCTTCTTCCTCATGTCATGTATGATTATTGATGCTTTATTGGTTTTATGAAATCTGCAGTAGCTTGCTTGTTGGGGGGGGGGGGAATCTGTACGATTTTTAATTTTTAGAGTATTCGAAGTTATCTTTTGATAACTGTAATAACTTAAATCGTATAATGCAATAAACTCAACCCTTGATCTTGAAATATCCTGAACGAAGTCAATAATCCGTGTGGGACCAAATGGACTAGACTGGACATCAGAGCAAAATTCGAATGAATTAATTTCAGGTTTTTTATAGTGTCCTTTCGTCCCACATCTATTGCAAAAAAAGAACAGATAGGGATGTAGACATTTATTATGTAAATTTCACTTTTAACATAGCTTTAGCATTATAACTATTTAAGATAAGTTTTTAAACACCTTTTTGTTTTAATTCAGAAAGCTGAAGAGTATTTCAAGCAATCATCAACGGCCTTAAATGATTTGGAAGAGTTTCACCAACACCTCTTAAACAACCGGTTATTAAGAGCAAATGAGGTTGATGATGCTCTTAATACAAGCACTGATATGGCAGAAATCATAAGGGTGATGGTACAAAGGACTCTTGAAGGAGGTATGTAAAACTCAACAAATATGGATTTTTTTTTATTTTCCAATTAATATTAAGCTTGTTGCGTGAGTTGTAGGACGTGAATATAAAAAAGGTGTTTTGTGTAAATTCAGCGAATAGTTTTGCATTAATAATTAGTGACTCATGAGAACTGTTTTTTGTCAACAAAAGTAACCATTGCTCATCATTTAAATGTGATCATTGAACCCAACATTTTGAACTGTGTTTAATAAAAATACGCGATTTTCTAAAAACTACCAAATTTGTCGAGATATCTGCAAATACGATACCAGCAAATACGATTACTCATAATAAAATTAAACAGGATGGTGCAAAGTGCAGCACAAACTTTTTCATAACCATTTAAAACACATTAAATTTTAGTTTCTTAATATTAATTTACCATTTCGTTTGTCCCATCAACTTGATTGTTTTCTAATCCCATATTATTCATATAGTTTATATAAACATATGAGTAATAATCAGGTTATTAAGATAAAATTATAAATAACAAAGGACCTAAGATACTACCTTGTGGAACACCAACATTTATCATTCGTTTCTGAGATACATACATCTATTACGTTTCACTTTATCATATATTCATTTAACCCTCAAGTACTATCGTGGGGTGTTTCGGCCTCCAGGCACCATGTTTTGCTTAATATCTTTTAAATTATTAAACTAGCGCTCTTCAGCTTCTAGGTGTTCTTTTGCAAGAACAAAGGCTTTAACATGTTTCAAATCACGATTTGCTGTTTTTACAGTTTTTGAAAAACAATAGGTCTAAGGCGCTGAAACACCAAAAAATGTAAACAGACAATTTTTATCTTTGATGATATTGCCATTTTTCTTATCAGGCAATGAAATCATCATCATCAAACGATTGATATTCAGCGCAGCTGGCGACGTTACAAATTGAGATTAAATTGCCCCCAAAAGGTGACAAGTCACGTGCTTTAATAAAGGATACCAGTTACACGTTATGCTAAATTGAACTCTTGGGCAAAAATGATTAGAAATCAAACGTCACTGACCCGTGACCGATATTTCGCATTTTTCGTAGATTTCTATTTCATTTTTGGTATCGATCTGCCTGCCATAATGATGTTAGTGTTAATATATCTGTGTTAAATCTCTACAGCGTTCTCTGAAATGATCTTCCAGGGCATGTACATTTTCGGAATCGTGTGATTTGATGTTTTTTCAAAGTAATCAATTTAAAAAAATCTTGCAACGTTTTTGTAGATTATTAAGATTGTAAAAATATTTGTGAAGTAGTGCAATAAATTAGTTCGAAAGTTAGTACGCATTAAAGTTGTTGATTTTACGTACTTTCAACAGCATTGTTGAATCCGCGTATTCTAGGCAAATGTATGCTATTATTCGACAGCTCTTGAGAACATACGAATATGATATGACATAAAGTAAATTTGCGCGAAGCCTAGACAAATATTTAGAACACTTTTCGACACGAGTATCGCCAAAATCTTTTCATTTTGTGTCTTTGAGCCAAGGTATGAATTTTTGAAAACAATGAGCACTATCTTGGGAGTCCAGTCGACATTAAACAACGCAAACGATTTTTCGCTAAAATATCAACTTTTTATTCTGATATTCTTAGGGTACACAAATAATTCGTGAATGAGATCGTACAACACTAATAAATGATTTTAGCCGTTATTACGCTTCAAGTGATATATTGCACGCCCCCCCCCCAGTCCGTGAGCTAGAACGCTAATACGAAAACTTTACCACTGCCCGGCTTAAGTACGTGGGCTAATAATCCATGGTCTCATAAGCTTATTTACTTTGAGAGGCGGATGAGGCTGAGAAAGATTGTACGGGTTTTTTGTATGTTTGTGCGTCTGGGAGGGGAGGGGGATATTCAGTTTTAGTCAGTTTAGGCAATTTCAGTCACACATAAGATTAGTCCAAGCTGACACAACGGAGCTTGATTTTTAAGATTTAAAATATGGAAAATGCGCGTCAAATTACAGCTGTTCTAGTGACGGATGTCAAAATGATAACAGTGATGGATGCCAAATTGATAAATGAGAAGATGTTAGTTGATGAAAGGAGATTCTAATTGTGGTAGATGCCAAGTTGAGAGATGTGAAAGTATACAATGTCAAACTGATAGATATCGAAATAGCATGTCAATATTAATGTGGACAAATATCAAAGCATACAGAGAAAAGTCAGCAGTTTTCCGAGGTTGCTTTTCCCTGCAAGCTGAATTTCTTGAGTAAATCTTTAAAATAACAATGTCAGCGCATAAGAGAAACTTTGATTTCGTGGACTGTATTTGAAAGTAAATAAGATTATACGCCAACATTTATAAACACACACAAATTGTAATCGCTATAAGTTCACTAGGGGCACTTACCGTGAGCGTACTCCGTTGGTCTTTTCTAAACTGCTGATGGTGGGGATCCCCTTATTTCATACTATGCACCAATTGCCAATATATTCTTGTTCTTGTGGTCTCACAATTGTTAGTTTTAAGAAAACTTAGGAAAACGAGTCTCAGAACTAGTAGAAACTAAATCTTTTTATCTTTTATATTGACTGACAACTCACGCACTTGATCAAAAATTGAGCGCGCACTTCCAACGTGCCCTGATAAGTACATAAATGTGTGTGTCGCGAAAATAATAATGAATTCGAAATTAAAAGGAAACAATTATGCACTAACAAACAAAAAGCAAAAAATATATCAAATTTTGCACGTAGCTCTTCTAAAACAACTGGTACCTCACTTTTACCTAATATTATTCTACATACCACAATTGTAAGAACCTGCTTCTAAGGCTGAGCTTTCTGTAGAATGAAATTGTTATTAAACTGTCGGGTAGCAACTTATCAGTTGCAAACCCTACAAAATTCTAAATTTTAGATACCGAATCTCAACTACCTATTGCACCTGCGCCTGTGTGCAGAATTCTTTGGAGCGCCTTTTTGATCTTCCGATTTTATCAAAATTCAAATTATTGATTTCAAGTTAACAGAAACATAAATCATATATTAATATTGTAATATAATCATTAAAAAATTATAATTAAGCAGGATAAACTTTTCTGACCTTTCTACCCACGAATTATTTCATAAAAAACCTAATGAAGATCTAGTTGGGCTACTGTATTACCTTCTAGAGAAATAATAGCTAAGTTTGTCAACTTTCCTCGAGACACTGTTGACCTCAAGTTATTTGTTATTAACTTTAATTTTGAAAATGAAAGCCAATGTTAATAAAATTTTCAGAGAGATTGTCATATTATTTTTAAAAATTGTTAAAAGTATAAATTTCAGTACTTTTACATAATTTTCAAATTTTTGACATAGAGACTGACTAAGACTGGGTTTTTCTTGAAATCTTTCACTCACTATTTGTGAGCTGACTTTTCTCTTGAGTTTAGCTCAGTTTATATAAAAGTTTAAAAACGTTAACATATTGCCCAAGTCCCTCTGATCTCACGATCTTTCAATTGATCTGTGCCATCAGAAATTCATCATATTAAATTCTGTTGCTCTATGATTTGATAGTATAGCCAAGTCGAAAAACTGTCCTCTAGAAGCAGATTATTAATAATTTGGAAATTCGTTGCTTGAAATACTTAAACATATTACATATACAAGGTGACAATGATCATATGTTACACCGAATTCTTCAACCGATTTTTATCAAATTTAGAATAGTTACTACAGACATAAATATGCATCTTTCTGTAATACAGCCTTTACAGGTTTAGACTTCCGATTTAGCCTTCAACTTTAGAATCGTATATAGAACACTCTGTATATCTACACATATTTGGAATCTTCATTAATTGTGGCTACGATTGTGTGTCATTTTTTATTTGTTTCTAAGGCCGCTTTCAGATGGGTGACTTTTTGCAGTCGAAGTTGGCAGCAAAAATTTAGCCATCCTGTCATCCACTAGACTACAAGCTGCGGTTTAAATCAGCGACTTTTGTGGCTACCTCGACGACAAACTGTGGTCAGTACCAGCATGAATTTCACAGAAGAAATATTACTTCTATTGCTTCTGCGAAGACGAACAAGAAGAATTTTGGGTACATCCTATTGTCAATGACCGTCTAAAGTTTGGACAGTTATTCCACATATCTTTTCCCAAGTTTTTGCCTTTACAGTTCTGTTACTATAACAATCACCCTTGTAGTCCCAAATCGCGGGTTTAGCCTGAGGCCGCTCTCAGATGGGCGACTTTTTGCAGTCGAAGTTGGCAGCAAAAATGTCGGCATCCTGTCGTCCACTAGATTTACAAACTGCGATTCGACCCAGCGACTTTTTGTGGCTACCTCGACGACAAACTGTGGTCAGTACCAGCATGAATTTCACAGAAGAAGCATTACTTCTATTGCTCTTGCAAAGACGAACAAGAAGAAAACTGCGTAAATTTTGGGTACATCCTATTGTCAATGACCGTCTAAAGTTTGGGCAGTTATTCCACATATCTTTTCCCAAGCTTTTGCCTTTTTAGTTCTGTTACTATAACAATCACTCTTGTAGCTTCAAATCGCGGGTTTAGCCTGAATTTCAGCAATGAAACTGTCCGTATCAAAAAACGGCTCCATTTTGTCAACTGCGTCACAAAAACAAAGCACACTTGTTGCCGCCGCGACGTGGGTTCGAAAACTGATCCGTGTGAAAAGAAACACGTTTTGGACGGCGTGTTGTCAGACGACGGGACTGGCGACAACCGGCGGCAGAAATTGGATTGCAGTCGAAAAAACGTCGGTATGAATGGGACTCGCTTTTTACATGGTTTTTAAATGGCAACGGCAGGTAGCGACAATCAACCACAAACGCTCGGCTTTTTGTAGCCGACTTCGACTGCACAAAGTCGCCCATCTGAAAGCGGCCTAAGGTTTTTGCTTTTCTGTTTTTTTATTTTTCGGTTAAGTTGGCTGCGTTGCATATTAAACCTATTTTTTGCATGAGCTTATTTACTTAGTGTACTTAGATTGGATAAAAACTTCATAAGAACATATTTAAAACATATTAAACGTGATAATTTAATATTTTTCAACATAACCTTCGAATTTTCCATGTGGTTGTCAAATTATTTGCTTCTAGGAATGAATGAAAAAGGAGAGTAATTCGAAATTTCGCCTAGTTTATTATTGCTTATGTTAGTCATAAGTTGGGATTTGGTCACATTCGTAAACTTTACAATTTTAGGTAATACTTTTATAAAAACGTATTTTTTAAAGCCAATTAGCATGCCGTCTTGCGACAGCATGACTTAATAAGGGCGTCCCTCATGCCCTGGCGCCTGGTTGCACCGCACACTTCACACGCGACCCGGGTTTAAGGCTTATAAGTTATTAAATTAATTTTTCAAAGAACTACAAGAAACCTTCTTGATCGTCTTCGACAACATAAAGTCTTGGATCGCGAATTAACTATTAGGAATGTAGCCAAACTGTGTTACCATGACTAAAAAGTTGGTTAGGACTTGCTGCTTTGTACCAAACAAGATTTACGAGATAGATCTACTATATAACATAATATTAAATGATTATTATTTATTCAAGATTGGCAACGGTATTTAGCTGTGGCGTACCTTTTAATACAAGATTAATGTTTATGAAAGAATTATTACCTAGTGCCTTTTGTATTCTATTGTACATCCATATTCGAACATTATAAACGTTTTCCTTTATAAATAAATCATAGAACTGTAATTTATAAATTTATAATTTATTATATAATTTTATAATAGGTACACAATTTTAAAACTTATTGCAAATTAACTAATAAACACCTATAAAACCTAATCATAAAAAGGACCATTTAACGGTACAAGATAATTGCAGCTAAAAAATTTGACGATGCAAAAAGAAATTTAAGAAACCAGTTCCTACCATATATATAAAACATATCTTTTACTGTTGAGTTCAGTTTCATCACGAATTCTTTAATTTCCAGGTCAACAGTTGCTACAAAAAATTGAATACGACAACCGAAACAGAAAATTCGCATCGGAATCGGAATCAATGTCAACACCGCAAGACATTTTGGATACGATACAAAAAATCGAAAACGTTTTAGGTAACGTACGAACGAAACAATGTAAAATAGAAGAAGCATGGAAGATGATGGAGAAGAATTTCGTGGATACCAAAGATTTAAATTTATTAACGCAAGGAATTGTAAATGTTATCAATTGGATATTAGGGCCTGCTGAGAATTTGCTCAATTCACAACATAAAGTTGGCTATGATGTTTCTTCAGCAGAAGAATTAAGGCATGAACATGAAGCAATCGAATTGCAGTGTTGGGATACGTATGGCGCTTACGCGGAGTTGTTGCATAAAATTGACCATTTTCCAAGTTTAGAAATTTCTCCAAGTCAAAAGAAGGATTTGATATGGCAAAAAGATTTTATGGATTTTGTTTGTAGAAGTTTTGCTACGAGATTGGAAAGAAGAAGGAATGTTTTAATAACGTCTTTACGATTTTTTCGATTAGTTTCGGAATATTTTGATCGAACGAGCGAAGTCTTTGAATCATTAGTCATGGGAAATAAAATAGGAGATTTTTCGACTGCAAAACTAAAACTAAAAAAGTTACAAGAAAGTCAACAAAGTTTAGGTAAGACCCTTCAATTTAGATAATTACTACACTTAAGAATGCTTTTAAGTAAAATATTTTTATGGGCCATAAATCTTTTTAAAAAGATAATTCTGTAAATTTTAAATTTTTCCGTGAGAATTCTATTCTAATAGCAATATATCACAGCTACAGTTATTCTAATAAGACCTACATATTTAACTATAGTTAATAGTAGACATTTTAATGCTACAAAAATAAAGAGAGTGAAAGGAATTTCGCCTTCACCTATTGTCAATTCTTAAAGAAATTGAAAGCCAATCATATCTTAAATAACTTTTCATTCTTCTACATCTTTCCAAATAATTACTTAATTAATTCCAGGTTAATTATTCATTTAATTACAGATGCAGTAGAACGAGAAGTGGTCAAAGAAGGAGAAAAACTTTCAGACATGTTATCAATGCCAGTAAAAGATGCCCTTGGCCGAGAACTAACAATAGATTATTCAGAAGACATAGTAAATATCAGGGACATCTTGGACGCGACGAACGCCAGAAAAAATCTATTTAGCGACAGCATGGAATTGCAGAAATTGACACTGGAACAAGTAACGCATATCGACGCTTATGAAAAAGATTCCGAACAGGCTATTCAGTGGTTAGACGAATTATTTCAGGTCATGCTTCAACATCATGGGCATGTCGGAATTACGATTTATGAAATACAAGCCCAAAAAGATGAACATCAGGCCTTTCAAGAAACTGCAAAGGTTAGATGCGTTGTGAAATGTTTATTGCTATCTAATTTCATAATTTATGTAAAAGGGTTTTACGGTAATTAATTCTAGAGCAGTATTTTTTTGACATTTAAACTTGGTTTGGTATTTCAAGAGTATTTACTGTTTTATATATGAAGACGTAAACCATTTCAATCTATTTCAACCAATTCACTATGGAAATTAGGTCATCTGATGCATAAAGGTTATAGCTACTCAATCATTGTTTTACTCTATTATTTATTCAATAACAATTATAATATTTTGGAGATACATAAATATGTATGAACAATCAATGTTATTTTTAAGATTTGGCTATTAAAATGTATTATTTTCATTTATCTCTGACAGCACTTGTGTTTAAACTTTAGGTAATTTTCATGATCAAGTAAAAATTGCCTTCTCGCACTGGGTGCTCCAAGATATGTAGCAGCGCCTTAACTCCTTGGATATTGAAACCATATTTTCATGTTATGTTGTTGCTAAGGCGATATGATAATCGAGAGGGGTGGAAACCGAGAGTGAAAATACAATCGTTTCTCGGTATAAGGTTTCCACAGGATGCCTTGATGGGTCCTTTGCTCTTCTCCCAATTCACTAATCCTATTTTCCAGGCTCTTCCTCCCAGAACTGCGATAGTAAACTTCACGGGCGTTAAATTCAATATCTAACTAAACACTATATAACAGATAGACTGCAAACGCCTCCAAATCTCAAGCTATCATTAAACTTGATAACAAGTATGTTTTGACTGAAAAGTATATGTAGTAGGTTATGATAGTGATTGTAACTTTGAGTTTTGTTTTCATAAAATGTTAATATTTTAAAGTATTTTTTAATAAAGTGTGCTTTGATTTTGTAGATAAAATGTTTTTGTTATGAGTATGACCGATATATTAACCCAAGATTTTGGAAGACATACAAAGCGTATTTTGAAATACCATTTGGTAATCATGAATAAGACGTAGGTGTTCTCACTTTGATGTGGTACTTGCCAGTCTGCTTTGAAGGATGGTACAGTGGTAATAGTAGAAAATCGATATTTTAAATTCACAGGATATGTAGTTTACGATATTAGCGCGTCTCAATCATCTCATCTTCTAGCTCTCAACCATCTTCTAGTGCTCCGATTAAATGCGATGGGTCATTTCCGTTTCCTGTTCCACCTCTAAATCATCCAAGCTCGAAAAAAAATGCTTCTTTGGAAGAAAAATAAGAAGAAGACCACCATCAGAGAATATTTATTCTGAGGATTTCATTTATTAAATCAGTCAGATCTCGATGATTTGGTGAGATATCTGGGACTTACTAAATCAAAGGCGGTGTAATATAGACTCGCTGGGAGTACGGATATTAGATTGATTCTTGTAGTACTCGACAAGACAAATTGGTTGGAGAGGGAGCCATAGACACTATGAGCCATTTCAAACTCATTGTCTCTGCATGCGTTTTTGCTAGATCTAACCTAACCTAATCCAATCTAACCTTGTTTTCTTTTGTGGGGAGAGGGAAACTTTAAAACGGCCCTACAGGTAGAGTAAATTGAATTTGTAGGGACTGTGAGACTTTTACCCACATAGCAAATAAAAATTGCAGCACACTTTCAAAAATTTTCCTTTGCAAACCAAAATATTTGCGGAAAAGTTGTCTTTGCAAACATGAATATTTGCATAAAATTTTCGGAAAAGATTGAAGTTTCCTCTTGACAAACTTGCAACAAATTTGTTCAAAATATTTGCAAAAAATTTGTCCTTGCAAACTTTCAGCAAATCATGAAAATAAAATTTGTTACAAATATTTACCTTAAAATTTGTAGTAAACTTGATTTTTATTTTTTTTTAGTTTATAAAATTACGAAAAATGTAGTATTGTTACGAGTATGGGAAAACGCTTATGGAAAAAATAAACAGAAAAAATCTATAAATCGTATATTTATAGAAAATATGAGAGAAAATCATTTGTTGTTATCATCCGCGTGTCATCCATTACCTCCACCTCGACTGTTTGCTCGTCTTGTTCTCTGAAACAAAATCGTAATGAGTTATTTATCGTATTTTTTTTACTTACTTTGATAATGCATAGCAATGTATAAGGTATACTAATGCTGTGCACATGGACGAAAGAATTCAATAAGATTTATAAAATATCAATTTAACAAGATAGACCTAATAATAATAATACTAGGTTCAAGCACAAATAATATTAACTAGGTAACTAATATAATATTCCTTACTTACGAAATTAATTGAGAATGGTTGCTCCATTTATTTCCAATTTAGTTTTCACGTTTCACCAGATAACGAAAACCACTCACAATCACAATGTAAAATGGCGAACTAGCGAGCACTAGTGCCCGTTTACAGCGTGGACAAACACGTAACTACCTTCGTCGCGCGCATCTTTGTCGGGACAAACGAAAATAAGTTTGCTACAAAATTGCTAACGCAAATTCATGTTCGCAAATGAAAGTTGAGCGAAAGGCAAATTTGCTGAAAACTTTCGTGCCATCGGGGTACTCACTAGTTCTTGCTGCTGTCGGAACTAGTTGCCTATTACTTCAAAAGCAGGTGTCATTTTAGGTTTTCTCTTTTTTTTAATATGTTTGGAAGTAGCCTTGCTCATAAGCATTTGTAATAAGTAATAATCTACTTCTTCAAATTTCCTGTTCAGACAGCTGTTGGCGTCGCTGCTATAGTTCGTTTAATTCATTAGTCCAACCTAATCTAACCTAACCATAATGATCAAGTCAGATTATGGGACAAAATAAAATCAATTGAACTTAAGATAACTTAACGTAACCTAACCTAATCTATCTTAACCTAACATAATCTAACGTAACCTAACAGAACGTAACAGAATATGACCTAACGTTACCTAGCCTAATCTAATTTAACTCAACCTAACATAACCTAACATAACGTAACATAGCATAACCTAACGTAACCTAGCCTAACCTAACTTAACTTAACCTAAACTAATCTAACCTAGCCTAACCTAACTTAACCTAACCTAACCTAACTTTTTTTATAGAGGTGAAAATCTTCAAAAGACAACTGGGGAGATGTCCCAGCCGTGCTGGACTCTGGAGACTCTTGTCGCCAGCCTACCTGCTAAAAACACCTCTTTAGCACTGCCCTACTAGAACCGGAACTGTCGGTAGATTTTCATCGGTTCTGGTGGCCGGTCTATCTCATTCAACTTGCTCTCTCGCTCTTTCCTCCGCTTCTTTATTTTTTATGATATCTCTAATAAAAACATATCCTACTTTCCACTTTCCTTCACTGTTTATCATTTCTCTTATTATCGATGGGACATCTGGTATATTGCCACCCATTTTTATCATCATCTCGTGCCTCTGGGTTGTTCATCTTGCACATTATATCAAGGTGTGAGTCACCGTATCTCTGGCCCTGCAGTAGACGCAATTTTCATTTTCTGCTTTCTTAAATCTGTATAGGTAGCTTTGAAAGGCTCCATGCCCCGTTAGAACCTGTGTTATAAAATAGTCAGTACTCCGATGTTTACAGGTGAGCCAATTTCTTATATCGGGTATAAGCTTCTTCGTCCACTGCGCGACGCCCTCTTCCTCTTCCCACTCTTGCTGCCATATGTCCAGGGTTTTTTTCTCTTTCCTCTTTTTTTACTATTTTTTCTCGCCCTCGAAGATAGATTCGTCTTCTTTCCCCAACGAGTAGATCAATAGGTATTATCCCCGCCACGACATTTAGCGTCCTGGTAGATGCCGTCCTATAAGCGCTGCAAATCCTTATAAGTCCCTTTCTCTCTGTTCTTTTTATCATTTCTTTATAGTATTGTATATTCACCATCTCGTGCCAAATTTCGGCGCCGTATAGCATTATGGATTGGGCCACAGCGTGCAACACTGTTCTTTTTTCGCTTGTCGGTCCCCCGATATTTGGCATGACCCATGCCTTTATGTCTTTATATATTCTTCTGCCTTTTGTGTTTTCCTTCTCAGGTGCTCCCCATACTTCCCATTACTGCTCAGCGTAATACCGAGGTAGTTCAAACTTTTTGATGGTTTAATTTTTATACTTCCGGCACAAACTGTTAGGTTTTCCCTTTTCCTCGGCCCCTTCATCACCATGGCCTCTGTCTTATTTTCGGCCAGCGTAAGTTTGTTATTTGCCATCCACCTCCCCACCACCGCCAGTGCTTCCTCGGCCTTTTCTTTCAGCTCCTCTTCTGTCTTGGCGCACACTGTTAGTGCCAGGTCATCCGCGAACGCTACTGGTATTACCCCTTCTGGGTAATTGCACCTTAGGACTCCGTCATAAACCACGTTCCATAGGGTCGGTCCAAGAACCGAGCCCTGTGGAACCCCCGCTGAGATTTCCATGTTCTCTCCCCTTTCTATTTCTACTCTCCTGTCTGTTAGATAGTCATCTATTATATTTAGAAGATACTGCGGGGTCCTTAATCGTACCAGCGCATGTTTTATTTTCGCCCATGATACGCTGTTAAAGGCATTCTTTACATCCAAAGTTATCAGCAACCCCCGTTTTTTTTTATTAGACTCCCTGGTTAATGTTATGGCTTTTTCAATAGCTTGGATCGTAGATCTATTTTTCCGAAAGCCATATTGTCTTTCCGATAACCTTCTGCCTGCCGGAGGTGACTTTCCAGCCTTCCTTTTATCAGCGCTTCATATAGCTTGCTTATCGTGTTTAGTAGGCATATGGGCCTGTACTGGTTTTCCCTTTTTGGTATCAGTACTAGTTTCGCCATTTTCCATTCCTTGGGAAATATTTGCTGGACTAACAGTTCATTCAGCATTGCCAAGAGCAACTGCGGTTTTTTGCCGCCGACCAGCTTTAACATCTCGGAGGGCACTCTGTCTACTCCTGACGCCTTCTTGTTTTTTAGCGCCTCTAGGCATTCATCCATTTCTGCCTGCGTGAATAAGTTTATACCTTCCTTTATTCCCCTTTTAATATTGCTGTTTATACCCTCAGGAAAGAGTGCGCGTGCTATCTCTCTTTTTTCCTTTATGGGTAACGCGTGGGGGGTGTAGCTCCTAAGTTTTTTGGTCACTATCTTGTATCCACTTCCACATATTCTTGGAGCACTTATTTCCAGGCTTTCTTCTTTGATGCCCTGATCATTTTTTGGAGTTCACTTCTTGCCCTTTTATATTCAATTTCTACCAGTTCTATCTCTCCTTCCCCGTGTCGACCCCCGCGCTTCCTACCCAAGAGCCGCCTGCTTCGAATGCACTCTTTTCTCTTCTCTTGTATTTCGACCGTCCACCAATATGGCCCCTTCCTCTCCTATCTGCTCTCGATCTTCCTGCACCTATATATTTCCCGGAGCAGAAAAGTATTTAAGGGTCAACACCCACAAACCTTCCATTTATACAATATCGATTTTTCAAGTTTACATTTAAAGTCTATGGATAATGATCAAGTCAGATTATGGGGCAAAATAAAATCAATTGAACTTAAGATAACTTAACATAACCTAACCTAACCTATCTTAACCTAACATAATCTAACGTAACCTAACAGAACGTAACAGAATATGACCTAACGTAACCTAGCCTAATCTAATTTAACTCAACCTAACAAAACGTAACATAGCATAACCTAACGTAACCTAGCCTAACCTAACTTAACTTAACCTAAACTAATCTAACCTAACCTATCCTAACCTAACTTAATCTAAGCTAACATAACCTAACCTAACGTAACATAACATGACCTAGCCTAATCTAACTTAACTCAACCTAACATAACCTAACGTAACCTAACTTAATCTAACACAACGTAACATAACTTAACCTAATTTCACCTAACATAATTTAACATAACCTAACCTAATCTAACCTAATCTAACCTAACCTAAGCTAACTTAGTCTAATAGTCGAACCTAGTGACGTGAACACAATTACCTAATTTAAAACGAAACTAAAGCAAATGGCATCTTAATAACACTATCAAAGGCACAACAGATTCGCGTTCTTCTGCAACCAATCAAATGCAGTGCTTTATTGCCGTTATTTGTGGTGCCACCTAACGCAAAACATGTTTCCATAGATTTTACATGGGCGGTAGACTTAACATATACCCATACACTTAACATGTATCCATAGACATAACATGGGACCAAGTCTTAACATGTTACTATAGACTTAACATGGATAGATTTTGCTATACTTTCTGAATTAAGGGCCTACGGGTAATGCCCTCATAGACTTTCTTGACCAGCTCGAGGAGAAAAGTTCAACGAGATATAGCACTGCCCGCTAGCGTACATACACCAAAGTACCTATAGTCAGGTCAAGGATTTATTCCAAGACAGCATAGCGACACAATACATGATTCCTCAGAGACACTTAAAAAAGTTCTGCTTCTTCTTCTATGCTTACCTTGTATATAAAACTGATCTTATTAAACCATTTGTGAACGTGCTACATCATACTTTTGAAACATTTTTACATCCGTTCATGTTCCCAAAAGTATCAAAGTCAAAGTTAAAGCAGGTATGTTGACTGGACCACAAATTAGGTAAATGTTAAAAAATAAGATGTCACTGAATGAAAGGAACGTTCGGGAAGCATTCCGTTCTATAGTAGAGAGTTTTTTGGGTAACAAGAAAAATGATAACTACAGAGAGCTTATTGACAATCTTCTCCATAAGTTTCTTTTACGGACACTCCAGAAATAAATATTTATTGCAATTCTTAAGCGGCGACAAAATAAAGTATGATCTGGATCTGACAGCCGGTGGGTGACAACGTACACGACGTTTTCGGGCAAAAGAAAATGTAAAATAGAAAGCAAATTCACCTTTAAAGAGACGGTTTTGGTCTTTCGATTTCAAATAAGTTCTCTGCACATTGATTCAATAAGAATTTGGATTTCAGCAAACCTAATTTTTTATTGCTTTGTTGCGCTGAATTCATGCTTACTGTGCACCAAGATACCCGAGACAGGGTCTAGGATTGCACAGTTTTGGAACGATAAACAAGAAGCAAGAAATGTTTCAAAAATGTACCTTGAAGCTGTCTCTAGCGAAGAACCAAAAAAACCAAATTTATTTAGTCAGAGTGGTTACAAAAGTCTGAACTAGTTTTTTGCAAAATTAAGAGATCTTCCTGTCACTAGATAAGCTAGAGAAAGAGGTCCTGAAACCCAGCGCCGCTCTTTGGATTTTGAGGCCCCGGGCACAAATATGGAATGGATTCCAGTAAATAAAAAAGTGTTCATTAAAATAAGATAGCTCGTTGCGGGGCCCCAGTAGGTTCTGGGACCCCGGGCATACGCCCGGCTGACCGACCTTAGGGATGCTTTTGATGAAAGCTGATTCACCATATTCACCTCTTGGTTTTGGATAGGAAGGATAGGGAATCTAAATCCAATAAAAGCTAGGAAGTTTCAAATTGGCAATTTCCCGCCAACTTTGATTTATCTCCACCACACTGTCAGCCGAGGAAACGATCTTGAATCCCAGTTGATTTTGGCACAGCTTGCGTCAATCTATATTGATTTACACCGCTTTGCTTAGCACAAACTTTAGAAAGATGCTAAAACATCGAACATTAGCCTCACTGGCAAGTATTGTCAAGAAATTTCGATAAAGCATTTTCAGGTACTGTGGAAGTACTACTCGATAATTTGTACTATCGCTATTGCTATTGCAATGTTGCCGATATTGTGAAGAATACTGCGGATAAAGATTTGCTTCTACCTGTTGGACTATGTTAGTTCCTTTTACATTTATTGGAATCTCAACATTGTTTCTGAAGTTAAGGTCCAAGTGTACCCAAAAAACGTGTGTTGTTTGTTTAATAAATAATATAATAATGTGATAACTTTGGTTTTAAGTTAATAGTCTAGGAATGTTAAAAACTTGCTTACCTAACTTGTTTTGGAAAAAAAAAATTTTAATTAAATTATTTCACATGTTATACGTGAAAAATTAATTTTGGAGAAACTGTACATTCAAAATTAATCAAAATAATACCACTTAAGTTTCATAGTATTTGAACTATTTTCCCAAAATTTTAAGAAAATCGTATATCTAGGGACTAAACTATTACCTCTTTTTTGCCAAAGAAGCAGTTTTTTTTTGGCAAAAAGCAGGTTTTTTGGCAATAATTTAGTCGCTAGACATACGATTTTCTTAAAATTCTGGGAAAATAGTTCAAATACTATGAAATATAAGTGGTATTATCTTGGTTAATTTTGAATGTACAGTTTTTCTAAAATTAATTTTTCACGTATAACAGGTGAAATAATTTAAATAAAAAAATTTTTTTCAAAACAAGTTAGGTAAGCAAGTTTTTAACATTCCTAGACTATTAACTTAAAACCAAAGTTATCAGATTATTATATTATTTATTAAAGAAATAACACACGTTTTTGGGTACACTTGGACCTTAAGTTGCCAATGCAATGTCAGCTTGTATGTGTAGGTCTCTACTACTGTGAGCTTTCATTAGGTCTTGGTCTTTTAATCCCCAAATAATCGTAAACTCTTGCGATCCGTTGCCGATGATCCTGACATAAAATATATATTGAGATATCTCCAGCACTGTATCGTACAGCCTACAGATATTCATTATACCGGGTGCTACATTGTCGCGCGAAATATAGAAGATTAATTAAGGCAAACCGATTCCTCTTTGAATACTTTTCAACAAGTCTTGAGCATTTTGCGTTAAAATATCTAGGAATGCCTTGTGTGCCTACATAACATGCAATACAGCACCCAGTATAGTTCCATTATATAAATGCGTCGCTTGTCCCTTGGTGTGTGGCCAATAAACAGCGCTATTCCGATAGGTGGATCTAAATAGAATCGCAGACTCTCCACCCAAACCACACTATATTAGGTAAAAAGCCGAAATTTAGTTATCTTGCGCCTTGAATACATGAAATCAAACGATTGCATTATTTTCGACGAACAAAAAGTTCGTCTCTGAATTCATGAAGTCCGTCTGTCTGTCGGTCTGTCGCCTTTTTCCGAATTTTTCTTTTTGGAATCTTATAGTAAATCAAATTCTAAGAAACTTTTGGTTGAAACATTTTTTTGTATCTCTTCGGGAAAGTGGTCAAAATGACCACCGAGAATTTCGTTAAATTTTTGAAAAATGAAAAATTTTGTATTTTTTAAAAATTTACGAAAAAATAAACATTTTTAGCAACAATTTTTTTTACGAAAAATTTTAGGACTTTATGACAACTAATGTGTTACGTCAACATTAGTTTTCAAAAATAAATTAGTTTATTAAGTATACAATTGTTTTTGTTCGTCATGGCAATGCTAGCTCTGCGCATTCTCACTAATTTGTATATGAACTGGCTCTAACGAAATCATTTCGTACATTTTGTCCAACAACATACGCTGAAGCAGTTGTTACTTCTGGTACACACCTCTCGACTGCTTCGAGAATGTGAAGATGGGAAAGTTTTGCACAACGTTATCTAAATCATCTTGTAGAAAAGACGTTCCGATTGCAGGCTCAGTATTGTCAATTTATCCCAGTCTACCAAATAGTAGTCTGTAGATGTCTATAGAGATGTCTGTAGTCTGTCTGTAGTCAGCAAGTAGTCTGTAGATTCAAAATTTATCTGAGGCACGGTAGACTTTCCTACCTCACTTGATACAAAAAATGTTCTTGCATTTACGATACGTTGAGCAGCTTCTTCAGATGTTAATTCATCATTCACGGTGCAATTAAACTACGCTTGATATGTGCTTAAAACCTTTTTTATAATTTTCTACGGATGTTCTGAAACCTTGTCACATGTATTATGCCGGTATACGCACCAATGTGGTTGATCCAGTCCATCCGACCGATTGGATGATACAATCAAGTCGGATTAGTCCGACCAAAACAGAAAAAAAAGAACGGCCGTTTTTCTATATAACAACACAAATATTTAGCATTTCTACTTTAGAAGATCTTATTTTCTAATTTTAATTTCCATTTAAATCAACGGAGGAAATATTCTTAATAGTTATTTTTTAATTTTAGGATACCTACAATTATGGATGCCAACTTCTAAACGCTTCTCTAGTACTAAGACAATCCTGCAAATTACCAATCCAAGAACACGCACGTCTTTACCAGAGATTACGACATTCGTGGCAGAGATTGCTTAATGTTAGCCAAGAACAAATGACCCGGTTAAGGGTATCAGCAGTTTTTCATAGGTCAATGGAAGAACAGTGCAACCAGCTTAGAGATCTGCGGGAGGCAGTTGCAACAATGCCATTAGAAGAAATGTCCAAAAAGCAAACTAGGGTTAGAAACTTCTATTCTACTAGAGAGAAACTTTTGCTTGAAGTTGGACGTATGGTACGGTTGGGAAAATTACTTAGAAGTCGATTAAAGGAGCCTATTTACCTAAATGAAGAGTAAGTATTCAGGATATTGGTAACATAGTTGTAAGGTGGACATCTGTAACGACTTAAATTAGTATTCTGGATTAAGCTCGCGTAGAATTTAAAAACTTGTATAGGCACTGCAAGAATCGAAATCTATAATCTGTTTTTTGTTAATAGTTAGCTAAAGCTTATCGAAATACGACTAATAAGTTTTCTCGAATTCAACCTCGAACTCATCTTGGTTCGGGATAACTTTTTTTCAATCATTTGCTTAGATCAAAACGTAGAAACTTAAGCACTGTAGATAAACTTAAGCACTGTAGATAAACTTAAGCACTGTAGATAAACTTGATTTTTATCATAAGTCCAAAGTTATCAGAATTTTGTTTACAAATATGCAGAGACCAATAATATTTTAGTTTACAAGTTTAAACGAATCGACGAAGTTTTAAAACTTCTAAAGATGAAACTTTTCAATTCAAGTTTGTAGTTTTCATTCTTTGGTTTTAGTTGCAATTTGAATATTCAAATTTCAACTTATAATAAATTTTAAGGAGTGTGGCCTAGTATCACAACACTATATTTGAAAACGTGTTTTCTAACCACAAATGGCATTAATTTGACTTATGCCAATAAATATTTCAGTAATGATGTTATCTCTCTTTATACGGTTTTTCGCCATCAAAATGGTAACATCGTTACCGAAATCGAAATACATGGCAGTCAAAAACAATGTGTGGTTAGGAGACGTCGTTTAAAATATAGTGTTTATTTCAATTTTTTCTTGATTTTTATTACTACAACTACGAGTATATATTTATATCAGCTACTAAAACAAGAATCTCGGAATTTTTAATCACATATCTGTTATATAGCCTTAGAAGATTTAAATTTCTAAATACGATACTTTCAATTTTAGATATTTTACAGATTTATTGTATCAAAAGTTGCCAGTTCCAGAATTTTGTTTTTCGGTTTTTTTTTGTTTCTGCTACCAGACAGCAAGTTGAATATTCTTAGAATAGTGCATATAGCTTCGAAGCTTCAATATTTTGCAGTTTTACTCAGTTTTCCTTACGCGGCGATTTCATCAGATTTTAAAGGGGAGTTGGGATTATGTGGTTGCAAAGATTAAGAAAGAGCGAAATGTTTTTGAGCACACTGAGTTTAAAATAATTTCGATTAAGATTAAACATTAATAAATTGCGTACAATGAAATTAATTTTCGATATAATAATAATAATAACTACTACAACCCATAGCCTAAACCAAGGCCCCAGAAGCTATAAGCTTGCGCGGGAGGGAGGGGGCGATTATTATTATTATGTAGGACCAATGTGCGGCTGCAGCCGACTTATAGATGGAACAGCGCAAATCCCACATTTGTGTCACAGTTAAGGAAAACTGCAGAAAACCTTAACCAGATCTGCCGGCGCCGGGAGTCGATCGCGGGTCGCTTGGGTGAAAGTTCGATTTAGACTTATTTGAACCCAGAACGAAGGGTTAAAGAAACATTGTGCCATATCAACTACAATTAATAGACCCGATCACATAATAGTGATTAGCCTAGAGAAAGAGAGAGAGAGAGAAAAAAAAGAAAAACATAAATGCAATAAACTATTGCCCACTGTATCACAGTGGGCATTGAATAAATCATTAAATGAAGTAGTAATATGTAAAAGTTTTATTGAGAAAGTTCAAGGCTCAGAATGGACACTCTAACTATACATTAATCACATATAATCGTCAATCAAATTGCAATAGCCCAGAAGCAATAGAGCCCAGAAAGAAACGGAATAAATGCGGAATTAATCAAGAATGGAGGAGACCTGCTGACACAAAGAATACATCAGATGATAGAAGACATATGGAGAAAGGAGAAAATGCCGGAAGAGTGGGAAACAGCTCAGCTAGTACCTATTTACAAGAACGGAAGAAAAGAGGACTGCCAAAATTACAGACGATACTGCCCTCTTAGCAGTCAATGAGGACCCTAGAATAGCTTCACAACATCTCCAGCATCGTTTTAACCCCGTCGAACAATGGTTATCAAAGTGGAGAATAAAAATAAATAATACTAAATCAGCCAAGTCAATTTGACCACAAAACGTATTGTTTGCCCCCAAGTCACTCTCTACAACACATCAATGCCAGTCCAAACTGAAGTTAAATACCTTGGCCTACTAACTGCTCAATCTAAAGCTCTGGCAAATGTTCTGGTTGCTGGGGCGAAATTCTCAATTGTTCATGAAGAACAAAATCCTAATTTACAAGTGCATCATGTAACCCATATGTACTTGAGATACAGCTGTGGGAATGTACAAAACCGACAAATTCCAAAGTCACCTAGCGAATCCAGTTGAAGTTTTATTACGAATAATAGCAAATGCACTCTTGTATGTTTCAAACCATACACTCCATACATACTTAGGAGTTCCCTTTGGTATCTGAAGAAATCAAGACATTTTCAACGATATACCACCCAATATTACCAGATCATGAGATCGAATACGTCAATCCAACAAATATAGCGAAAAAGTTTAAATAGACAGTAGCCATGCGACTTACCAAGATAAACAATGAAACTCTCACTATTCTTCCATTTTCCAAATAGGAAGATCATCGATGGACTGGCATAATGGATCTGGCTCTGGTAAGAGCTTAGCTTGACTCGTATGATCCCGTTCCTGGCATCTATTTATAGTTCATACTTTCAAGAACTTGCGTGTTGCACAGTGGCCCAAATAATAAATTCGATTATTTATTTTTTAATTGAAAGATAAGACTTTTATCTAGACTTTAATCACCTGGCGAAACTCGGGTTTTTTAAAACCATCTTAATTAGTGCGTACCTAATCCTCAACATTTTCTCGTATAAAATGACTAGAATCTTTTGTAACTATTTTTGAGTCTTGAGTCTTTGAGTCTTTTTGAGTCAATAGTTTATTTGATATTGCATTTATTTTGTTACGTCAGAAAGAATATCACCTGAGCTGAGGGTACTGTCCTATTGCAAACATTTTTTATCAATTTCCGCAATGATGGCTCGATTTATGAATTTTTATGAAAAATTTTATGAAACATTATGAAGTGAAGAACTTGAGGAATTCAGGTACTAATTTTGCTTCGCTCAGATGCAGCCCGAGTGGGGTCTTCCTGACCTGAATGTTCCGACGGCCAAAGTCATCTGCTTTCCTAAATTTGAAAACTCGACGAGAAATTGGCTGTTCTATAACATTCTTGAGTGCTGCTATGCTGATTTTCGCACTTTCTGTCGGTCGTCATAAACATAGAGACTAGTACGAGTACTGGATTAGCAAAGATCGCATTGCTCTTCATTACAGAATCCACAATTGTTCACCTTTTTGAAGCATTCGTGAGATGACTTGAAGCTCTGCTAGCAATGACGCGATCTGTATGGTATGCGGAACAAATTCTAATGCTACTAAACCGACTTCTACCTTCACTATATAATTGTCAGCTACCTACAGATTCTCAGATAGCAGGTCAGTGGTAATGTCAATGTATACCACCATAACCTACTAGTCGCTATGCTTAATAACGACCAGCAGAAAGAGAGGAAAAAATTATCTCCACAAGTTGTGAGTGAATCTTAACGAAGAAAAATGACTAGCGAAATATTCATGGCTTGGACCCCTCCCCCCCCTAGTCACGATGCATCTGAGCGACGCGCAGGTTAATAAAAGCTGGAGCGAAGATAGAATTGAAAGACATAGCCCACCAAAATCAGATAGCTGAGCGCCACATCGAATTGGTCATAGAGGCGGTTGTAGCAGTTTATGGACTTGATGTCATGACGAGTTTAGTCGGGTCAGATTAAACTTCTGCCAACATTCTCAACCAGTTTGATTACGTGGCCCTAATAATCAGGTGTGCATAGATGTAACTCGAGTCCAGCCTCTTCTTCATGGTGAGCTCTAGGTTGTTCAAGATATTCAGTCCAGTTTAAGGGACGAGCTACGCATATAGTGAGGGGACGTGTTCGATATGGACACTCTCATAGCATCAAAATTGCGCATCTTTTGACTTATTTAATACACATTTATTCAATCGCGCGTGCGATCAATCAATTTAAAAAATACTCTAAAGTGGTAGCTTACTGGAATCAAGGAGCCATTTTTTTATTCTCTACTAAGTGACTCAGTTTACTGTATAGATTTTACTTTGGAACTTTTCCTAGGTAGCTTATGTTAACTACTGATAAGGAGCATCAGTCACCCTTTGTAATATGTTTCAAAAGTGATACTATGTTAGCCACGACACTAGAGAGTAAGACATGGAACAGTGGTTTGCATGTTTACTTCATAATCCAAGGGTCGCAGGTTTGATCCCCGGCCGAGCTGGTAATTTTTCATAACGGAGAAAGATTAAAAACATGCCTTTTTCTCGAATAGTAAGTAAAGTAAGGAAGTAAAACTGTAAGTCTCGTGTCAATGCGATGTTTGGCTACGATAAAAATCCCTACTGGGGGTAGAATTGCTCCAGATTCGACTAAATTCTAGTAGGGTCGGCCAAATGATCATAGTAATCGGTACCACGAGGTACAAAGGATGCTCCGCCATCCTGATTCCTCGCCCATAAATAAATAAATAAATAAAAAATAGCATTGACCACACACTTGATCAGTCAAAATGATATTAATCTGTGTTCGACAAAAATAGATAACTCATTCTTGACAGCAAATATTTCCAGAAAAATAAAGGATAAACGTGACTCAGAAGAATGTATTTTATTGTATATTTTTTATAAAAGGGTAGATTACATTGAAGTATATCAGTGCTGTGCTTGGTGTCCGTAGAGTGAACACGCATGTGATTAGCATCTCGAAAGGTGCCGCGAACCCGAGTAGAGATGCTATTCATGCGGCCATTTTACGGCCGCCAAGGGTGTTCAGTGGTCAGTTTGTGTGGTGTTAACCAGTGAGTCGATTTTTCCTGGTTCCAGGAAGTTGCCCCTTTCCCTCCGACCGCCTTGTGCGATCTCGGTTTACCGGTTTCCGGTGCCCTGTTCCTGTCTTTCATGTGTGTGGCAGGAGCAGGGTGCCGTTCTCTAGGATTCCGTCACCCTCCCTTCTTCCAATGCAGTTGTCAGCCATCCCTTCTTCTTCTTTGGTAACTCCGTTCGGGATGTGGGGCTGGCATGGGGTGCCGCTGACTGACAGCTGCATGTCCTTTACCTACCTTTCCCATCCCGGGTGGCTGTTTCCTTACCTATAGGGGGATTTCTTATTGGAATCTGGTTAAGTCGACTCATTGCTTAGTTGCTGTTGTCACTAACACCATATCGTGACCATGCGCTGTTGGAGATAATGGACTTGATACACGTTCCATCAACAACATGTACTGCATGTTGTTGATGGAGATGAATGAACACGAACAAGAAATGAAGGAGAGGGTGCTAACTCAACCAACCAAGGGCTGAAAAGGCAACAGAGCCTACAGTAGCCCGCACCCCCTTCGGGGATGCAAAACAATATTGATGATGATGAAGTATATAAATGCGCGAAATTTTCGTCACTTTTCGACTCTCCCTTTCTTTGTGCTAATTCCTCCATAGCCCTCTCCTCTTCGAACCGCCTTTCTTGTAAGACTTGCGATCTTGTTCCAATATTCTTTATTTGTTAATATAATTCCCCACTATATTTATTTCCTCTTGTTATATTAAACCTTCCCATCTCCCCAGTATAGCACAGCGTGTTCTGCAGTGTCTGTCTGATCGCAGTCATTACTTGCGTCGGTTTCAGATTTTCCAATTCTATGTCAATATGTTCTGAAACTGTGTCTGGAAGTAATCCATCATTCTAAAACCACACTTTAATCATGGTCTTATTTCTGGTATTAACACGGTATTATCTGGTATTAAACATTTTGTTCATCATCATGTCGTCGTGTTTGTTTCCCATGTATTCTGCCATTCAGTTAGAATCCTTTCCCGTTCTTCCCTCTTTACATGAGTTTATTGCCTCTTTTTGATATAAACCTTTCTCTTCTCTCGTAGCACCAGTTATATCTGGGCACCTCGCCCGCTATTACGCATAGTGCTAGCATAGATTTATATCCACTTACTATTCTCAGCAGCATTTTGTATGTACTCTGGCGAGCATTGGTCTATGTTGTTGAGTATACGTCACTGTACTCCATAGTAGAGCTCCATAAGTTACTATTGATTATGCAACCTTACTTAGCAGCTTTCTTTTATAAATCTAGTGCTCATCAATTCTTTATGGTTTTTGCGACATGGTGGCTAATAGTCCTTTTCTCATCTAGCCATATTCTGAAGTATTTCACACGTGTTTGGGGCTATAGTTTGATTAGTTACCTCAAATTTAACCTCCTACCGTTTTCTATGATCTCTAAATATTATCGCTTTAGTTTTTTCATCTAATACTCTATTTGTAAATTCCATCAAGTCGCTCTGATTGTTTGAGTCGATCACCCGCCCAGACAATTGTTTTCCATCCCTCAGGTAAGTTCAATTTTAAAGCCGGATCATATAAAGCGTCCCACAGTGTGGGACCCAGGACAGAACCCTGAGGAACCCCTTGGAACTGGTAATTTTATCTATCAATCTGTAGTCCTTCAGTCTGTTTATTATATTCGTTTTGGCTGTAGTAAATGCGTTTTTTATATCAAGTAGGGCAGCCGCACTCCGTTTCCATTTTGTACTCGGAACATTTTCGATCACTTTAGTTCACTGCGTCCACCTTTGAGAACCCCTTTCTAAAATTTAAACTATCGAGGCATGCAGGATTTTTTAAATTAAAATTTGTTTTTCATTTACTATTTTTTGCTTTTTTCTGATGTTCTTGTAAAATTCCCTTTCGTTTATTTTATTAATGCATTCGTATTACTAATGAGCATTAAAATCAAAGAATTCAACTTTCGTGGTAGTCTATACAAACACTCTATAGAAAATAAATAAATACTCGTTTAAAATATTCAAACTGGACTGATAAAAATAAATTCGTAACAATTAAAATTTCTTCGACTGGACACTTCAAAAAAGAAAATGAAGTAGAGCACACGATGCTCCAGAAAATACATTTAGAAATAATTCCGATCCTGAAAGTAAATTACAGAAACAGAAATCTGAATATATTTAAAAGTGGTGGGGGTAGAAAACGCGCCAGTGGCGACTCAACCGGCCCGTGTTCAGCAGCATCATTTTGGGTGAGCTTTTTCATAAACTGAATTTTCCCTATTTTTATATTAAAAAAGGGGAATTGGCCACTTGTTGATTGGTTTTTGTTTCAATTTAAGCGGGATTTAATTCAAGTGATTGTGCGTAATTTGGATTTGAAAATCTGAAAAAGCCGGCCGGTATCGAGCTTTTTAACCCTCTTATTCCAATACGGTGCTTGGGGAACACTAATAAGAAATGATTATTATTAATTAACTGTAATAAAATGTTTGCAGCAATAACTATTTATTGTCTTTTAGTTTTGTTTTTGCAATTACAAATGAATAAATTATGTTATTATTAGATTAATAATTATAAGTTATGTAATTACTGATTAATAATAAGTAGTGAATTATTTATTTCGTGCTATTAACCGGAATGATTTTTCCAATCTCCATCTATTGCTTGCTTACATTCTAAAGTCTAAACAATAATCTGTTTTTTTATTAATGTAAATAAAAATAATTATTTCCAATTAGATTCAATTACGACTTTCTAGCAGTAAGTTAAGTGTGTAATAATTCATAAAGTGGCAACGATTCAAATAAGGATAATATTAGAAGTGTTGATTACAACATACTTCATTTGAACGAATGGCAAAAGTAAACTAACTTTTGAAGTAAAGCACTTTTTGAAAACTTTTGGCACCATGCCCATCATCAATTTTATAATAGTTTATAACCTGTTTGCATTTCTGCACTTTAATAAAGTGCAAGCATTTTCCAGCTTCTTCAGTATTTAATAAATAAAATTTGTTTATAACAACACTAAAAATATTTTCAATTTATAATACGTCAATATAAATTCTCCTTCTGTGTACATACACAGACGTCTAAATAGCGAATTACATTTTTAGAACAACGCCAACGTAATTTTCAGCCCACGAAATTGAAGTTTTCGACCGCTTGATGTCAAGCTCAAGTGGTAAATTTAAATTCGAAAATCTTAAATAACAAAACTATTCTATAAAAAAAACTCATTACTATTATAGCATTTTTCTCCTTTTGCCAGATTTTTGGAAATCGGCAACTCTACTGACGCTGAGAAGGTCTCGGGAATACAAGATCCTTCCGTTCAGGATAATGTAATAGCCGTAGAAGCGATTTCAGAAAGGCTAATAGAAGTAACTGATTTAGCCGAAGAATTAGATCAGGCTCTTCGTAGTGCTCAGCAGGATTGTGGTATTTTATCTTTAAGTAGTTCGACATCCACCAGTGGATCCACTACTCCAACCACTATTGTAAACATGAGCACGAAAAAACCATTAGATGGAAGCATATCCAGTTCTGAGGTTAGTAGTGATTAGATTCTCAGTTATGTTTGCGGTTTGGTGTTTGTTGATATGTATCATAATGAAATTTAAATATAGAATTGTTAGAAATAACATGAATCATTTGTTTATAACTGTAGATGTGTTACATCTTTAGGTTTGAGTGAGTGTACCAAACATTAGTTTTTGTATGTGACTCCAAACTTTTTAATATAATCTTAAAATTACATAAGATGATATCATTTAATGTAATGACGTAAAGATTAATTAAATTTCATAAATGAAAGTGGGAATTTCTTGTCATAGAAATAAGCTTGAGAATTGATAGGGAATACTTCTCTACGATGACATACATATTTTGTGCAAAGATAACCTACTGTATAATTTATAAAGGCCATTTATTAAATAAAATAAAAGAAACAAACTTATTTTACGCTAGATTCGAATAAGTCAACATTAAAATAGATCATTCCTTCAAATCTTGACCGATTATCGATAATGGGTTTGCGTAGAACCTTCACAACATACGAGTATCTCAGACATACTATCACTGAAGGCTCAGAAGTGAAACAGTCTATTTAATTGATTGTTTTCGCCAGGAGAAGGTTTTCGCCAAGAGAAAGGGGGGAGAATCAAAAATTTACATAAGTATTAATTGTGCGCTAGTTGGGCGTATCTCAGTTCGTGACTCCAAAATGGGATGCGTGGTCATAGACTGAAAGGTAGGTCTGTAGGTGGGCCATCTTAATATAACGCTATCATACCCTTCATTGGACCATATGGTAGTTTCCTCGCCCCCCTTGTGATAATCATTTTAAAGCTAATATCATGTTTAATATAGTCGGTATCCTTCAAGTGGGTTTTGAGAAAGTTATAGACGAAACTTCAGTTATGAATCATAAGTTAAAAATCATCCGATGTTCATAACAAAATAAGCTTAAATTTACTAGTTATAAACGTGCTGAAAATGGACACCCTTATTAGCAAGATACAGCTAAAGCCTGTCTTCAAGCTCTCTTCTCACTATCTTTATTCTGAAAAGGCTTCTGGCGTAATATTTCTCATTTTTGCGTGATATTGTTTAACAAATCTTGACTTTCGGTAAATTGCCGACCCTCACAAAAAAAACAAGTCAGGCAAATCTGGAGATCGGGCAAGCCGTTAAATGAAACCTTTTCTGCCAATCAATCTAATGACCCGGAAATCTGTGATTGGATTGTCTCACCGGCAATACATAATGGGCTGGATCCATATCTTGTTGGAAAAACAATTCATTTGCATTTCTTAGTCGGTTACTGTCTCCATCCAGCTGATTTTTTACCTTGCCAATAATGGAAGGGGGTCAATAAGATCCTGCAGGAGCTGCAGTTCTTCTAGTGCTTTTTTGTCAATATTGACCATGAGGAATTACTACTTCAATTCGTTCCGCCAAAATGCAGACCATTAGAGAAAATCGATAAAACTATTGAAGTAGAATTAACGCAAAAGTTGGAGGCAATGCTAATATTTTACCAACAAAATTGTTAAGATACAAAAACGAAATACTCTGTTAATAAGACTTAATGAACTTTTGTCGCAGTTTATGACGGTTCTGTCATTATTTACGTAAATATAAACGTAATATACCACGATATTCAGAATGAAATTATCTTGAAAATCACAAGTGGGGTAGAGCTATTTACGATTTTAATGTTGGGGAAGCGAAAGGGAACCACTGTCTATATAGCTGCAACGCCTCTGTTTGATTCATATAGAGAGGTCGAAATGATTTTATGTTATCCCTCAAGAGAGGGAGTAAAGTAAGTAGACAGTAAAGTTGTTTTACTGTCTAGGGAGGGAATAAAGAAAATAGGATATATTATGACTCGGAATTTCTCTAATGACCCAGAACGATTTTGTACGCCCTGTTGGATTATTTTATTCACTCAAAAGAGAAACTAAAATGTCACTTTTTCTCCCTAGGCAGTAAAAGTGATAACAATCACTAATATTTCCGAATATTGCCACCGGTTGTTATGAATTGTCTAGGTTACAAGCCAAGATTACCATCAGCAACTATGGCAAAGCATTAGGTCGTACAAACAAATAGCATTTACATCTACCATGGGACTAAGATGTCTTTTGATTCAGTGTGTAAATATCATTTTATTTACTCCATTTATATAAATGGAGTAAAAACTTCACATTCAAGTTTAAAAAACTCGCTTTAGTCCTTTGACATAAACTTTAAAAAATTTCTCAAGTATAACGAACCTTCATCTTTCACCGGTCATTTTATTTAACTTCAAAACATTTGGGATTTGTTGGTGTGTTTGTTCATACTTGCAGCGTTGCCGCCTGATGCAGTCAACCCTTTTCACTATCAAATCCCTTTAAAACGACGTATCACAAGTGGAGGTAGGGTCATTTAAGATTTTAATGTTGGGATAAGGCTGAAATGGGAAAATCGTATTCACTGCTTACCTGGAAAGAAGTTTCTTCATCAAAACAAGAATGAAGTGACTGGCTCAGTCATTTTTGACTTATTTTTTAATAACTTATGATTATGACTTAATAATAATTAACCACTTTTATTTTCCATTTGAGTAAGCCTAAAATTGAATTTAGGGACACATCTTCATTCTGTTTATCTACCAGGCTTTCCAATGCAGTATTAACCAGCCATCGTTTTGATTTCATTGCCTCTATAAAAAATAACAAACAAAAAAGGTGAGGTAGAAATGAATATTTCTCATACACTATCTATAAACATCATCCTCTTCAAATGAGGACGCAGCCTCCGTTTTGAGTACCGGGTATCTCTGCCCCCCCCTTGAAATCATACCATGAAGTGTTTGCTACAAGATTTTTAAGATTATCTTGTTACTAAGAGCATGGCCATTCCTACCAGTCTAGGCAGTTTTCATTTCTGCGACTTATCAAAATTTTTCTTTTTCATTTGCTCTACCCTAGTTTCTTTCTCAGAATTATCGCAACTTTTTATGCCAGGCCGATTTAATTAGTTTGATTTAGATTTAAAAAGCATGTGATTTTTTAAGATCAGGAATTCAAGAACTCAATTCCTTTTACATTTTTGATAGGTTTTTCTTTGGACGTTTTCAAAAGTTGTTCTTTCTAGGAGATGTTTTGTCAGATGACTAGTTTACCAATTTCTAAATCGAGAATCAATATCCTTTATATATTTAATCGTAAAATAATTTACTGGAAGAACCTTTTGTCAATAATTCTTTTATTCTAGTACATTTGTCTTTGCTTTAATCAACACTCACAGTTATCACCAGTAAAGGCTATTAATCACCATAACCAGAAAAAGAACAAACATTATCACTTAACACGAAAGATACTGGCACAAACGCTGAAAATGAACTCTGAACACCTTTTATAAATTTAAAAAGATTATAGAACTCGTGCTTACTAAGACACAAGACTTTCAAAATCTAATGCAATTTATTATTTTTGTAAATTTCTAATAAGGACACTTAGACTTTAGTACGTATCAACAAAGGTGATAACTACACCAAGACAAATTATCTCGTATCTCTAGAAGGCTAAGTTACACCATTAATTCTTGTACGTTTACTTTAGTTTAGATTATTAAACGGAGCACACGCCGGATGTGCTTCTGAATTTTCCAATACTGACTGGATTCCCCTTAAAACAAAACCGAAATTTCAAAACAATCGGAATTATCCACTCGCATTTTATTAGCTATACATGAAACAAATTCATTAACTAGATGCTGACAGCCAAAACCGCGCAACGAGCGCTGTCCGCAGATGCCTAGTTTAACGCACCTCTTAAAACTGTTTTCTCGTAGCGAGAATTGTGCATATCCTCTAAAATCTAAGAGGGACGTCCATTAAACATGACATCACGGGTAAATTTAGCAAAAATCTCTCTTTTGTTATTATAGCGTGTTATTATAAAATACTGACACCATAAAATTCAATCTATTTAGCTACAATAATGTCTCGTAAGCTATGAATTTATAGTTCTTAAAGCGTTTTGTTTCTATCTGAACATTTTAATAAGATTGATAAAATTGAAGATATTTTGCGTCAAACTGTCTGTTTACCTAGAACGGGATCATAAAGATGCGATATATTTTGTTAAAACGAATTTACGAACATTACTTTAAAATAATTAACTTTTATTTCGTTCATCTTTTTACAATACAAGCAGAAATGTTTTACGTACGTTGATCATTTCATTTAAGCTGCAAAAAACTCAAGATTTGTTGTTGTACTTGTACCTAACGCCAAAATAATTTACTTGTTCAATAGCCATGTTACCTTATTTTTGGGATCTGTTAATTGTGGATACGTAGTTCTTACCTTGGATGTGTGTGATAGCTTTATTACCTATGGGGCAAGTAATGTCACGTAATACTGCATAAACATTGTTTTGTTAATTAAACCTTTTTGCTATTAATCTACACTGTTTACTACAAACATCTCTCATGTCTATATGTACGCACAATAACTTATATCACTTTTAGAAAGAAAACTTCAGAAACAATACTGCTAATATAAGTTTCGAGCGAATTTCATATCACTTTATTTTCTAAAAAAACGATCACTAATCATATATTTTAAAGTTTACTTTTTCCGGCCTTGGAGATAGAAAACTGTTCATTAACACGCTACACTTAGATCATTCTTCAACACGCAGTCAGTATAATCAAAGTTTTGACCTAAAAACTTCTACAGCAGAAGTAAAATTTAAAGTAAATACTTGATCTTCTATAGAAAAGGTCACTCCACAAATGCAGTTGTCGTAGTGTTTGCATATTTCAAATTCATGCTAATAAAATGGAATGCTATCTCATCAAACCTAAAAGCGATGAAATACAATTTTCAGAAGTCCTGGCACTTACAAGATTCTAGAAAGGCAAACCTTAGACGTTATAAAACGTCTCCAAAAGCATGATTATTGCAGTGCCAACGTCATTGTTGACGCTACTACCCTGAATGGGTCTCGGTCTGAAGGGAATTGGCCCCAAGCATTCTTTGTTAACTATCATTATCCTGGACTTCATTCTTCTAGTTGGTTACTTCTGTGTTTCTAACATAATATTCTTCTACTTACTCCAACTTTCGCATACAAAACTCTCGCCTTCTTCTTCTGAAATAATCTTTACTGGTTACTTGCAGCAAGAAAAATCTTTCGACTTCCAAGATAGAAGAAAAGCTTCGAACTAAGATTTGGAGAAACGAGGACGTGAAGAAATTTTCACAAAGGTGCGCCGTTCTTACAAGATAGTGCTCCTTTACGCACTTCTTCTTCTGCAAAAAATCCATATGAACCATCCACCATGTTATCCTGATATGGCCCCTTCGGACTATTATCTATTTCCACAGCTTAAGGAAGCCTTAGAAAATTTAAGAATTATACTAATTGAAATAAATGGACGTTAATTTATATTTAGGTTAGTTGAATAGGAAATATGTCAAAGAGCTGCTGCGCACTGGATGAACAGGTTGCGACGACTAGGTTGCGGCGACCAATACACTATCAAAATACACATAATTCAATACAATACAGGGCACTGCTTGCGCGGCCAAGCGTTTTATGAGATTTCTCCTGTATGTTTTGGGTGGACGGGAGACCACACGACGTTCACCCTTAGAACTGGCTGTCTTCTACCCTATCCTGCTGACGGGCAACGGATGAAGTGATTGATCCGGGTGAATCCGGGTACAGTGATTGGGAGAAGCTCTGAAAGCCATTACACTTAAGGATAGTTGAAGCGAATACATAGCCTCTCACTATC
The DNA here is from genome assembly GCA_929113105.1 of Agrypnus murinus. Lineage (NCBI taxonomy): Eukaryota > Metazoa > Arthropoda > Insecta > Coleoptera > Elateridae > Agrypnus > Agrypnus murinus. Next base: position 32,322,366 of record OV816031.1, read on the forward strand.
AAGACAACTTCATCAAATTCGGGTACACACCGGGAGTCTATAACGTGTAGACTTAAAAGAAGCTCTGTCGAGGGCCCACCAAGCCTAAAATTGGTAGATCGGGGTGGCAAAGCCGCTTAAAAACCAAGTCCTGCCACATTTGAGGTTGGATTCGATCGGGCAGTGGTCCCTCTTGATAACAGCGTCAAGTTGGGGAATAGTCCTATTGCTGGACGAGGTACTCCGGTGCCGGCGGGTGAGCAGCGTGTTAAGTCAACTGCTCGGTCACTATGCGCGACTTAGCTAGTAGAGGGTGGATAGGCAACCTCGCTCCGACCAGTGAGCTGATCTGGTAGCAATTGCACGACTGCCGGTTATGCAACTTTCGCGCTGATTGGGCGTATCCCCATCACTTCCTTCTGGAAGGGACGTGGGGTAAGTTCACACAGGTACCCCACGTGAAACAAACTTGACATTCATGTATGTTTTGTAATAATAATTTCGTAATAAACACCGCAAAACTGCCACCTTTTCCGCGTTCATATTTATTCTTTTTTGCTCTTCAATTAAAATGAAAATGAAATAACAATAGCTATTTTTTCTATAAGAGCGCAAAGTGATAAATTGTCGATCGAAAGAGAAAAATGTCGCGCGGCATGACATCGATATATGCATCAATTCTAGAGAGTAGCAATGGAAGTCTGCGTTAGAAATGTATGCAATTTTTTCTTAAGAATATTAAAGAAATATCAATTTTATATTCATCTGAAAGCAGCAGTTGAAAAGCAACCAATAGTAAAATTTACCTGTGTCATCATTTTGACAAAGTTCTCTAAGGAGGCAAAGTGCCACTTTGCTCCCTGATTTCAGAGTGCAAAATAAAGCTTTCTTTTAAGGTAATAGAAAAAGATTCTGTTAAGGCAGTCGCTGATGAACGCCGCACAGCGGATCTCGAGACTGATAGCCGCTTTACTCGTTATTTCTTCATAGTTTACAATGTCAAAAATAAAAATGAATCTTTCTTATTTGAAATATTATTGGTGTTAAAATTGAAAATTGCATTTGGAATAATCTTAGGTTCATGAGTATTTTGCAATGTTTTCGGATATCTTCACACAACTAATATAACGTCAACTTTGTTCCACTTAGCCTTAACTATTTAAAATAAAATTATTTTGGAACTTCCTGCATCTGTAATTTAAACTCCAAGGCCTTGTGGTTGGTTATTAATGAAACATAAATTCATTTATTTTAATCTACGAAATTGAAAACCTCAACCTTGTCGAGAGTGGAGACATCTTGACTACAAACTACAAAACACGGTATTGCCAGAGTGTTTTTTAAATACCTAATATACCTTTAGATACCTAGTATAGTAGTATAAAAAGTAGGTGTTATTGTTTATATTATGTTTTTGCACTAAATAGAAGACTTCGGTCAGTCAGAAATAAATATTTTCTATAAATTATAATTTTGCTAATCAATTTTTCAAACTTGTTAATTTGAGAAAATTCAATATATTATATATTAAATAGTAGTAACTGTCATAATTTTTACAAATATTACTGCCTGGACTAGGTCCAACTAAATAATTAATATTGACAACCAAAGTTATTTGTATTACATTCACACTTATTTTTAAGGTTAATAAACATTTTATCTACAAAACTGTGCCAGGAAATTTGAAAATTGAAGATAAACAGCTTTTAAATGAAGCAAGACTTTTGAACAAAAATGGGACGGAACTAGAGATTAGTAAATGTCATCATTACAAAAACAAAAAGAGTTCTACTGGTTTAATAATACAATTCGTATTGGTTTTCTACATACGCGTTTTGGTAAATGGAGTAAAATAACTAGGTCTTGGTCTTTTGAATATCCAGTATTATGTTTTTTAAACAATTTAAATGTTACTGTTTATATTACTTTTTTGCGCTAAATAGAAGATAGTCTGTTAACAAATACAATTTTTAATTTTTCTGTTGTTTCTGGAATCTAACCTATTTAACTTAATTATTATACCAGTTCTTTTCAACTGGCGCTCCTCGGAACAGGTGTTTTTCCTCGAGAAATTGATGCAGTATAAAAAAAGACGAAAAGATAAATAAATTATAAATAAACTTTAAAAGAATCGTGTAATCTAAGTTATTTATTCAAACATCCGTGTAGAAACGCAAAGATCGTAAATGTTTCGTTAACTTTTCAACGGCTCCTTCGAATTGTCATATTCTGCAGTTTTCTGTCGGCATCCCTCCTTCGTACTTATTTAATTCTGATTCCATTCCCAGCCCATCCCGCCTATGGTATATTAAATTTTTTCTTGTTTCGCAGAAAATATATCCGTAACTTTATCATACACAGCATCCCTATATAATGCTTTTAAATCCTGTTAACAAGTCACAATCATTCAAATTGTACTCAGAGGTCGTGGGTGTTCATTGGAAAGGTCTACTTATTTCAGATAGAACCCAGAAATAAATGAGCATTATAGAAGGCGCCGTCCAAATTATCTGTTATTATTTATCTGTTATTGTTTACAGCCTTGGTAGTGTAATGTCTGGCGTGCCGGGCTTTCACCCAAGCGGCCCGCGATCGACTCCCGGCGCCGGCAGATCTGGTTAAGGTTTTCTGCAGTGTTCCTTAGCTGTGACACAAATGTGGGATTTGCGCTGTTCCATCTGTAAGTCGGCTGCAGCCGCACATTGGGCCTACATAATAATAATAATCGCCCCCTCCCTCCCGCACAAGCTTATAGCTTCTGGGGCCTTGGTTTAGGTTATAGGGTGTAGTTATTATTATTATCATTATTATTAAGAAAAATAACGACGGAAATCTACAATTTGAGAAAAGAATTCCGCCGGATTAATGTTTTGAAAAGACCGACCACAAACAATTTGCTGTGACAATGTATATCAGGTGGTTATTTACTTTTAGTTTTAGTTTATTAAATCAAATTCGAAAAGGTCCCTAATATTGTAAATAAAATGTACAAACTAGTGCATGGTAAATATACACATTTTCTTAATGTTTGAAATACAATTTAATTGTTATATAAATAAAGAAGCATGAATCTAAACGTTAATGTGTATTAAAATTCTTGAATAATCATTCAACAAAATGATTTACGGTTAATTCATTTATTCGATTTCGACTTTTACAGTAATCCAAAACAAAACACTATAACACTTATTGGCCATTATTTACACAACACAATAAAACCTTCACTTCTCTAAGTTACTAATACACAAGACAGCTATAGTTGAACTCTGAACTTTTGAAATGAACTTGCAAATCATTCAATTTTGTGATCTCCGTTTCTGGATGACATTTCTGATTTTTTAACTTATTAACTTGTTTACGTATTATTAATTGTGCTACTACTACATAATGAATTAAATTATTATCATAAACAAATGTTAAGCACTTTATTGTTGGTTGGTTTTCAAATAGAGATAGGACGTTTATTCACGTCGCCAATAGATTTGAAGAGCACTGCCATTTCATGTGCACTAAAAACCGTTTTAGTACGATTTTCACATAATACACTCAAATTTAATCAGTATTATACGGGAAAATAATTCCATGCAAAACTAGTTTAATCATCTTCTATTATTGAAAGTGCCGGATTACGCCACTATTTTCTTTGAATTGTTTTGTTACTTCAGCATTAAATCCCCCAAAATACTAAACGGGAAGCTTCTAAACGAAAGACCGGAATACTTAATTCTCATAAAATTTTAAACAATAAACTTGACAATACGATACAAACTGTCTAAACCAGAACTCTCAACAAACCAGAAATAGGAAGTTCCCAGATGGAATTTCCCTAACATGCCGCGAGACAGAATAGTGTCGGAAAAGAACTGCGGACTTACTTTCTGCAAAATCTATGTTTAGCTCCGTTTTTAGAATTTTAAGAGATGCAATTATATCTCAAAAGGTCTCACCTGACATCAGTGCTACTAAATTCTAGCACCCAAAACACGTTATCTGAATCTGTAACTTTATCTAAACTATAATTATCTCTAGGAAACGTGAAATATAGTTTCGAAAGCAATTTGTTCATTTGCGGACATCTTAATATCGAAGATTTGCTCAAAATAATCTAATTGCCTAGAAAGAGGTAATAAAAAAGCACTGTCTTTGTGAAAACAAGATTTATTAATGTGCTTTGAAAAAATTAACTTTTATTTCGTTTGTCTTTTTCAATACGAGAAGCAGAAATGGTTTAAGTACGTGATCAAAAGGGAATGTGTGAAATATGCTTACACAAATAGTAATTTTATCTTTAAGAATACCACGACGGAAATATTTTTCCTTATACCCTGTTTGAATTAAAAACGCAGCAAATTAAATATTCAAAAAATAAGTTCGTTACAAGTGTAGGAATGAAATTCCATATCTTCATCTGATTGATGTGCTAGAGTCATGGTCGGCCTCTTGCTTTTATTCTTCAGTATTACCCTCTATTATAGTTCTTCGTGTTTCAATTAGTGATGGGGTCTCGACACTACCCGAGTGTCGCGACACTTGAGAGTCGAAACAATATGACGTCAGAAGTCGACTCTTCATGATACTTTAACGACACTTCGCATTTACATCATGCATGCGCTAGTGTAAATGTAATCCAATTAAAACGAGAAGCAGTCAAGATTCATAGCTACATAAATCATAAGCAAACTATGGATTAAAAAACAATTATATGAGTAAATTCTGTTATGGTTACATATTTATGCATTAAGTACATTAAAAGACATTAAATTATTTATAAAAGCAAATACATATTATGAAATAGAAATTTAAAAGAAAAGAAACAAATTCTATAAATAACTTGTAATAAATAGACTTGATTCGTTGGATTTATTATAAAAACTATTTAAAAATGTAATTTCGCTGACGACGTTGGTCTTTAGAGAACGTGTTTTTGTTAAGATTGAAGATGATACATACTTTTATTTTGGGTTTTCAGCAAAATAAATTGAATTAATTAAAATTAATGATCATTGTATTTATTTACACGTGTTTCGACAGTAGTCTTTCTTCAAAATACATTATAAGGTATAAATATAAGAAGCTGAAATAATAATTAGGTACATGAGGAACTTATTCAACTTCAATTATTGATTTTAATTTATTTTTCTGAAAACCCAAGATAAAATTATCACCGTCAATATTATACTAATACAAAAGAAAAAATCCACAACAAAATAGTTTTATATGTACGTCCCATTCAATGATTGTTGGCCAGTTCAACAAATCTGCCTTTAATTTCTTTGTACAGGGAGATCAAGATTGAATGTCCTGATCCTACACTACTTTCCACGAGCTTGATATCAATATTTACATCCATCACCTGAGAGTCAGGACAAAAGCAGTGGCGTGCGGATGACATTCAAAAAACTAACCTCCAAAGTAATGTACAAAAACTTAGAAACACTTTGGTTTGTATGAAATTAAAAACATGAAAAACAAGTCCGTTTTTAATTAAAAAATATATTGAAATGCTTATAATAATAATAATAATAATTACTACAACCCATCACCTAAACCAAGGCCCCAGAAGCTATAAGCTTGTGCGGGAGGGAGGGGGCGATTATTATTATTATGTAGGCCCAATGTGCGGCTGCAGCCGACTTACAGATGGAACAGCGCAAATCCCACATTTGTGTCACAGCTAAGGAAAACTGCAGAAAACCTTAACCAGATCTGCCAGCGCCGGGAGTCGAACCCGGGCCGCTTGGGTGAAAGTCCGGCACGCCAGACATTACACTACCAAGGCTGTTTTAATTAATTAATAAGGATTGTTTATTTTCTCTCATTTGAACTATGCAAAAGTTTATCCTTTTCATACAAAATAAACATCAGGAATTGAAAAGAATTACTGAATGCTAATTGAAATATTTTACTGTTTTATGTGTTACCATTGATAACAGAAATAACAAGACGTGTCAATTTCACTTGCCACAGTATTGGTAACCAATACTATTATTATCAATTATTAACATTAAGATCAATTACGATCAAAAATAAGAAGTAAATACAAAAGATTTCATTTAATAAACAATTAAAATTACACAAATTAACACAATTAAACAATTTACAATTAAAATTATTACAATAGATTTATAGTACGTGTTCAAAATGACCTCCATGTACAGCCAGACAAGCATCTACTCGTTTTTTCATATTTTCGAATATGTTTACCAATTGCTTAAGTGCAATGCTTCGTACTGCCACAGTAATAGCGTCCTTCAACTCATCTAGTGTATGCAAGCGAGTCTGGTAAATTGTATTTTTTAAGATGCTAAACAATAATCTGGTGGCGTGAGGTCAGGTGACCTCGCAGGCCAACGTCCTGCACCGATTATTCTCTCACCATAAAATTGTTCTAAATACCGAACCGTTCTTCCAGCTGTATGAGCAGTAGCATTATCGTGCTGAAAATATCTACGTTGCAGTTCCTCATCATTAAGCTGGTTTATAAACGTTTCTAAGATTTGTTGGTAACGTGCTGCTGTTACTGTATCTTCAAAGAAAACAGGGCCAATTATCCGCCTCCTGGATATTGCTATCCACATCCCAATTTTTAATGGATGAAGCTGCGTTTCTTGAAAAACGTGTGAATTTTCTGCAGACCATACTCGATAATTTTGTGAATTAATGTATCCGGACAAATGAAACCACGATTCATCGGAAAAGAATGTGAGATCCAATAAATCATCATTGCGAAGATTTGCATTAAACCAGTTACATATTGAATTCGTCTTTCATAATCAGGGGGAAGTAACTCTTGCACGACAGTAACTTTATATGGATGGAAGTGTAGTATTTTCTTTACTGCCTTGTGAGCTGTACCATATGATAAACCTACAATAATTTTCATTTAATATTTCAAAGTAATTTTCATATAACTGTTACGATTACCTGTTTGTTGAGCAAGTTGGCGTAATGGTTTGTTTGGACTACGTTCTCGTGTAGAACTCGTGTACGCACATCTGCAACAACATCTTCCGTAAGTACAGTACCACGACCACTTGACTTCCCCTTACTAACACTCCCTGTTTCACGAAAACGGTGCACAATCCGGTGTATATGTCGAATTAAACTTTCTTCATCAATTTCCATATCAGGGAAGCGATTTATCCATTCTTCTACACAAAGCGTTGGAGAATATTTCCATTCTGCATTACCATCTCGTTCACCGTAGCGAGAATAAGCTTCTATAATAAATTTCTCTTTTTCAAGAGAAAAGGGCATTTTGATAGAGGTTATTGACCTGTAATTTCACAATTTCTACATAAAATGACTTTATAACAACAATAAAAATATTTTTTATTTACCTTGCACTCAATATAATCCTTCAGTGGTAGTCTTGAAAAAGACTTTTATGTATAGAAATAATTAAACAACAAAAAGAATAAAGAAATAAACGGAATTAACAACGCACGGCAATGAGTTAACAACAAAAACAATTTTGACAGATTGACATCTAGGGACATCTAATAAATTCCCCAGAATTCTTTATATCACTAGTTTTATTTATAAATTGGATGTAAATATTGATATCAAGGTGATGGAAAGTAGTGTAGGATCAGGACAATCAATCTTGATCTCACTATAAGAATGATCAAGCAACTTCGAATTACACTCTAATAAGAGCGATACTGTTCGACACTAAGAGGCGTGACACTTCAAGTGTCATGACCACGACACGTATCACGACACTCGACATCCAAGTTCCCATCACTAGTTTCAATGTATGTCCTATCATCGTGCTATCACAAAGCATCCTACTCCAACATCACATCTTAAACGCATCTATTTATTCGACATCTGTCGAATAAATATAAATTATTCATGATAATCTTTGAACACTCACTGGTATTTATTTAACAAGCACCAGCATAAACAAACACTCAGTCGATGCAACCGGCATTTAGTTATTTTACAGTTTTACCAACACACATTTTTTTCATGGTTACCAATCCATTTTCTCCGCCAGTGTCGTAGATGATAACACAGTCGCGTCAATGGCGTAGGCTGTACTGTCACATACTCAAGTCTATTCGCCATTAAAAATATAAAAACGTTCAAAGTAATTATATTGCCATCCTCAGACGATTACCAATAAAAAACTGAATTACAATACCTACTAATAAAAGTCCCAACTTCTTAAAACTTATTTACATTAATAACTATACTCCTTATTTCATTTTACAAAATATTTTCCTCCTCATCTTATTATAATTAATAATAAACAAACTTTTCTTTCGCGTTCCCACTGACGAGGAACGAACGAAGTTGTTTTCATTTTAATCATTTTAACGTAAGTATAACGACAAATGTATCCAATATTTTAAAACTACAAAATGCATACGCATTCAGTTTATTTTTAATCATTTATTACGTAACAATGAAAGCACGGCAGTTGTTAATTAACGTATGTAATAAATCAGCCTTTCTTGTAAAGGTAGCAGCTTTTGCTTCGAAAAATTGAACTTTCTTAGGCGATTAGAACTGTCACGCTAATCAAACCTTCTTTTGACGACAACGGCCTTACTTTTGAATACAGCAGTCTTTTAAATGAATAAACAGAAATTAATTACAAATAAAAATAAATGCGATAATTGCGTTGAAACTTTACGTTTCTTCTCGGGTTTCCTACTGCATGTAGTCTTGAAAAAGGCTAAATAAATAAATTCAAAAGTAACTAACAAACGAACACGTATCAAGACAAAACGAAACAATTTTAAACGCACCGGCTAAACAAGTAAACCATGTTGAGGCATAGCTGATACAGAACTGTAAACGCGTAGTGACGTCACGCGATTGGCGCAGACTCGTAGGCGTTTTGCAAGCACTTTCGAATTTCATAATTTGATTAACTTTTAATTTAGTTTTAATCCACATCTGTACACTTTTATGTCGCCCAAAAAATCCCTACACTTATTTTAGCTGTATAGATTTCATAGTATATGCGATTTAACAATATTTATTTTTTGTGCAAGTACCCTATTGTTAAAAAGTATCAAACGAATTTTTTAGATTTAGTTACCGTATAGATTTTGACATAGCTATAGATTCAAACGAGAGATTTGGGTTTTAGATTAATTAAATAATATAAAAATTACATCACACAACTAGAATCAACATAAATTAAATAAACAGAAAGGAACTTACATGAATTTATCTTATTTTTTAAAACCAAGCCAATATGGCTACTTCCTACCTGTTTTCATCCCATCATCCCTATCTCAAAACAAAAAAAACAAAAAACGTTCCTTAACTACCCCCTAGCAACACAAACTACCAACATTAAAGAACCTGTAATAACCATCCCTAAACATAATATTAAGTTACCAACCTCAAAGAAACTGTAATAAACATCCCCAACATTTTATATTGAATCAAATACTTGATATTTTTTAAAATCAATTACATATTTTGCCTGAACCTGTATGTAATAACAGAACTAGGTAAATTGATTATTATGAAAATTGTTTTGTGACTAAATGACTTGCTACAGCTACTTTGATAATTTTGGTTGACTGTAGGTCTGACGTTATAATTCAAGATTCCTTACGCGAATATGGAGAATACTACTATCCATTTTTTTTCTAGAGTCCTCTGACTTTGAAAGCGTATTACTCGGGAACTACTGAACCGAATTAAATATTTTATTTCATTTCGTATTTCAAACCATTCTTTATATACCACAATTAGTCAAATAAAGTATATCTTGATCTCCGTTGTCAATGATACCGGAGTTCAAGAAGTTCTTGATCTCCGTTGTTGTTGGCAACGTAAATAATTTGATGTTGCATTATAGCCACATGCATGCATGCATGCTGCTTTTTATCTCCTTAGTTACGCGTATGATGACACAAACAAGGCAACTTGCTTCTTTATACAATAAATTCGGATGGATTTTAAAAGGGAGAAATTAGGATTGAAATACGAAATAAAATAAAACAACTTATGCAATACGGAGATCAAGCTTTTTTAAATCCTCGAAGATGTAATAACGCCTCGGCTGGCGCCTCGGCGTTATACATCTTCTTGGATTTAAAGTATCGCTTGAATTACATAATATATATTAAAAACGAGCAAATAGTAAATTCATTTCTACATACTACAGTAATATATTATATTTCGAACTGGTATACTTTTATTTTTATCGGACGATACATAATAAAAGGTACCCATTTTTAGGGACAATTTCATTGAGAGTGAGTTAAATATTTTTTTCTCAGAAAGTATATCTCATATATCTATGAGATTTTTGTAGGGGTTAGAAAGAAACTTTGCGGTTGTTATCCTATTAATTTTCGGACAAAAAAGTTGTATTTAAGATATATATGAAAAAATAGCGAACTATGCGTTCTTATTTATTAATAGAGATAGCGTCAAATTTTTTCGCTAAATTAACACTTTTCATATGTAGACATTATTTTCTTTAAAAAGATGTTTCGAATTTTAACAATAAAAGTGCAATAACAAAAAAACCGTTTTTTGTCGAAACCGCCTTTTTTTGAAAAAAATAATGTCTACACATGAAAAGTGTTGATTTAGCGAAAAAAATTTAACGCTATCTCTATTAATAAATAAGAACGCATAGTTCGCTATTTTTTCATATATATCTTGAGATAGTGAGCTTTTGAGTTAGTAAAATTGTTATGTTTTTTGTCTGCCTAACCACATCTTTCCTAGGTTCGTCATAAATGTCCGTGATATCGCAATGCGCCTTCTGATTTCTAGTATCTCTCTTAAGGATCCCAAGTAGATAAATTCGTTGACCATTTAGATATCTGGTAGTAGATTTCTCAATTGTATTTTTATTACTCCTATCAATTGTATCAGGCGTTTGATCTTGTCTAAATTGATTTTCAAACTTAGAGCGCAGCTCTCATCAGTGATTAATTTAAGCAAGCAATTTTATTAGGGTTGTATCATGTGCATATATGTTTTTTTATGAAATCTACTTGTTTGGGGTGCCAGGTATTTTTGTAATCTTTGGCAATTACATTGTATTACAGATGCAATTACATATTGTTCGTAAAAGGTTGCCATGTTTATATCAGTCTTTTCGAATGTAAGGGGGTTTTGCTTGCCCCGTGGATTTGACTCGCTAGGCGTCTCTGCTCGGATGCCAAATTATTTGGCGTCTCTGCCCTGGACACTAACTCGCTTACGAAGTGGCGCTGGATGATCTCGGTGATCGGCGGTAACTCTCGGGCGCCAGTTATTTTAATGTGGTATGCTCCACTGATCCGGGTAACTACTAGTGGAGAAAAGTAATCCAGGGAACTGCTGGGGTCTTAAAGGATAGATAGCACAGTCTAGATGGTTCCACGGGTCTACACCTATTTCTACTAAGACACTTAGAAAAGGTAAAAGGTGTTATCAGCAAATAAAACACACTATCAAAATACCAAATAGAAAATAATTTATTATTACCACTAACTCCTACAAGCCCTACTTCTACCCTAATAAACTTATGGGTAATAACGGCGTTCCAGGCGAGCGGGGTGCAATACAGCGTAGCAAAATCGAACCAAAAGTGCGGGTACGGTGTTGAAATACAGGGCCGGATAACGGGATTGTAGGATGGTAACGGACGGACCGGGTAAGGAATGCAAGAACGAGGCCTACCGGAATACACGCAGTGAGGCCTCGGAAAGAGCGGACAGAGTGTACGGAATGAGACTTCCCGGAATACTCGCAGTGAAGTCTCGGACAGGGAGCAAGGGATGAACGGACTAGATCGGGGCGGAAAGGGAATTGGAACTACGGTACGAAGACCTACCCTTATATTCCCTAAAACGCTTCGGACTGGCTTGGCTGCTGGATGAGTCAGCTAGCTGGTTGGTTCTGCGGGCTTCGAGTCCTGGGAGCAGACTAAATAAATCGGCTCGCGAACCTCCCTATATATGTAGGTGCTCTCGGAACGTGGGGGAAATGGTAGGAGTGAAACGGAGCAGCGCACGGCAAATATCGGTTAGGGAAGGGACGCGTTCTCTTGCTTTAGTCGACGGCTTATCTGAACGGCCACCGATTGCAACAGTCGATAAGCATTTTCAAAATAATTGATAAAATTCAGTAACTTCGTTACACAAAATTAAGGCAGATATGTACTTGCACGATATTGGTCTACCAGCCTAGCTTGTATTGATGTTCTTCTTTTTCGACGATATGCAACTCTCCCCTGTGGAGCAGCCCTGCGTTATGCCATGTACTTATTTGGGTTTTTCGCAAATTTATCATATTTTGTGTGACGTCATTCAAAGCCGCCCTTCGTTGGTATGGGATGTGGGAAGATAAGAAAATGACGATGAATGTGTAGGAGATAGGTTATGGTTGTGATTCCGCTGGGTAAAAGAGGCGGGAGAAAGCAAGCACTCACGTGGGAAGGGTAACAATTCTCTGAAGTAAGTTTGTCTTACGCCGACATCGCAGGGGAGTACCTACGGACTAGTTCCTGTTAAAATTGCATCTAATAAAATGCAAATATTTAAAATAAGTATGTGTTCCATCCCAAGAAAATCCATTTGATGAGAAGGGCTTTGTTTTGTAATACTATGTTCTATATCTGAAGTTTAGACTTTGTCTCAGTTGGTTCTAAGCTAAAATATTTTTAAAAGACATTTCCTATATAAAAACTATAAAATTATGGCATTATAGCAGTTGCCGATACATTCCATTAATGCAAGGTCTTAGAGCCCATCAGGAAATTACATATTTAATACTTTAAATCCACTTGAATGTTATGATAGATACAGAATTTCCCTATAGAATTGTCACGTCTTCCCTTGCACCAGTTATTAGGAGATGCTTCGTATAATATCATATCTTAGGCCAGTCACCGTAGACATAAAAATTGCGTTAGGTCGCAAAAAAATTGCACTGTTCTGATTTTTTGGGATGTTGTTAGTAGAGATACCAATAGTGTAAAACTTCCAATAGGCCCCGAGATACGGCACTTCAAAGATTGCCCATTTTTTCCAAAAAGTTCGAAATTGTAGTTTTAGCCGTCTTCCGAGCAGAATATCGACTAAAATACTCATCCTACAAGGAAAGTCATAGGAAATGCTGTTGTAGAGCAGTTATTTAGCATTAATTTAAACACAAGCGGAACCCTGCAGAACCAATAGTTACCTTGTTATCAGGAAAAACGAAAAATTAAGGAAATCGGATTTTTTTAAAAATGAAGCCAGTCGAATTGCAGGACTCTTGTAAAGGATAAGAAAAACATAACTCAGTGGAGAATGGTTTATATCATGCAAAATGAAATTGAGTACAATTAATAATAAGGTATAGAATTTTGATAGTTTGTGGGACCTGGGTCGTGAAGTGAATGTTGAACGTGAAGTGATGGATGGTGCGTAATCAATTTTATAATAAATTACAGCGAAGGGGTAGGTATGTAATATTAGGCTTACCTTTACGCACTTAGCGAGACAGTCGTGTTCTTTTGGAAGGACCAGTCTCGTCAGACGGCTCTTCTTGGGACTCCGGAGACTCCTGTGTTGTTTGGTCTAATGGTAAAGGGTCGTCGACGTCGTCTTCTTCATCCGACTCATCAGCCATGTCTAAGGGAGGAGTATCCAGGAAGGTCTTCTCCTGACAAACTTTGCAGAGAGCAGAGTATTTCAGCCCTGCTCTCTGACAGGAGCACTTCCACCCTCTGCACCCTTTCTGGCACCTGCATGACAGGAATTTCAGGAGGGTTTAGGTCACTGGTGTCAGCCCCTGCTGGTTCCTTGTCCACCCTCAGTTGGTGGGCTCTTTCTCTACCCCAACCACTTCTGCACCTGGTGGTAGGTTCTGTAGGGATGTGGGCAGCAGCCTCATCGGTTGGGGGCAGACGAGCGAGGTGGACTTTGGCGTTGGCAGCAGATCGGAGAAATACCCCGTAACGCAGGGCGTTGAGGGAGTCGTCTCCCTTACCATACAGCGCCACGAGACATTTGTTGCCAGCAGAGGTTATCTCCTCGTGAGTGGCGTCATAGCTGAGAAACGTGGTAGCCGCTTCAAGTAGGTCTGGCTGTTTTTGAAAGGACGTTCAACATCTTCATTTTCCCTTGCCAGAAAAGGGCACAGGTGGCGTTGCTGGGGGGGAATGGCTCTGCGCGAATGAATGATGCTGAAGAGAACTGCTCACCACCTGTTCCACCCCTGCCACTTTTCTGGAAGAAAACATTTTGTATGCTGGAGCTCAATCCATTAAGGAGCAACAAGATGTCGACATATCTCCAGCGATTATGACGTGCTCCCACTCCTCATTCTTCTCCAATGCAGTCCTCACAATTAGGCAGTAGGCGACCTCTGGGGCTTGCTTCGCTTCGATCCCTTGTATATCCACTCCAGTGCAGATAAAGTTGATTAAGCGCTGCTTGTTTTTGAGTTGGACAATAACTTTTCTTGGGGCACTTTGATCAGTGTCGATTCTTCAAAAATTATGTCGGTACACGCTGAAGCTGCATAACGATGTAGCCGCCCTGCTGTCTTTGTGCTGCTAGCAGCCCCCTCGTCTGGGTACCCATCGAATACAACTGACACATTTTCCCCAAAATGGTTCAACGTGTAGGTAATGTAAGTAGCTACTATTTCTCTCACTGAGCTGTTCCGTTGCCATATAACCTTGTGCAGCAAGTACCTTCCATCCACTACAACAAACGTATTTTCTCCAACAGCGACGTTTTCTGGGAGGGGCATGAAGACAGAGCAGAACGATGATTTTGTCCCTTTTTGCATTCCCTGCTAAATAACTGCTCTACAACTGCATTTTCCATGACTTTCCTCGTAGGATGTGTATTTAGTCTATATTCTGCTCGGAAGACGGCTAAAACTACAATTTCGAACTTTTTGGAAAAAATGGGCAATCTTTGAAGTGCTGTATCTCGTGACCTATTGGACCTACTGAGCTGCGGTTGCGTTCGAATTTTAGCAACTTTTGTTTACTTTAAAAGTGTACGCGTGACTTTTTTCGTAGGTTGCGCCTTTTAGAAGTTATAAGCCAAAAAATGAAAAAGTTCGAAAATTTCGAGGTTTTTCGAAGCTGCAAACTTGGTTTTACACTATTGGTATCTATCCTAACAACATCCCAAAAAATCAGAACAGTGCAATTTGTTGCGATCTACGATGTTTTAAATGACTGGCCTATCTCTGTCATCTGTGGTTCTACTTATATATAAACCTCGAAATAACATTAACACTAACAATGTCATTGCGTGAATTATAAGTATAAAATAAGTTTAGTGTTAGTACTGATACATTTTTATATTAATGTTATTTCATAGAACCGCAGAAAACTCTTTTTGTAATGAGTCCAAGGGTAAGACGAAACAATTGTCTAGGGGTGTTTTATTTAAAATTCTCAACCTCTCATAATATTCAAGTGGGCTTAAAAAAAGTATTAAATATACAAAACGAAAACTTGTATCGGTGCAAAACACTGCTTATAATCTCAAGAATGTCCAGTCTTTAATTTCCTGAATAATATCTAACACAATCTATAAAATCTAACGACAACTTCATTTAAATACTTGTCAACCCACAACACTTTTTCTGTTTTAAAACGATTTCCAAGTTAAGACGTCGCTGTAATAGAGTAATATTTCATAGCCGTGTTCAAGTGCAACAACATTAACTCGCAATGCAAAAACAAAAAAGGCCTAAAAACATGAAAACTCGAGAAGTAAATCATAAATGATGATTTACTCTTTAAGCCGAACATATACTTATTTACTTATTTGCTGTCTTATAATGATTTGTTATCCGCAAGGTATCGTAAAATCTTTACTTTCGTACAGTTTGTGGTGTATGGGAAAATATTAAAATGCCAATGTTATTATAGAGTCGTGATTTAAAGTATGCATCGTGGTGGATGAGAAATTATACCCTGCATGGACTTTATTTTATAAGAAGTAATTAATAGTAAACAATTTTAACGAAGGTTGCTTTGTGTGTGTGCCGTAATGACTGCTACTACCACCACCACAGAGTTGGATAATAGTTTTTAAAAGGGTTTTTGTAGAGTTGAGTTAAGAATAATAAATTATTTTCATATAAACACTTTTAGCATTTATTTGCAAACAATAATAAAACAATAACAATGAGGATAATTCAAAATCAAAAAACAACTACAGTCCTATAGTCCTACAAGTCAGTGGTGATGTTCAAATTTAACATGATAACGTACTCCATGCTTATCAGCTTCATATTCTACAATACGTTTCTTATGATCTGGCTGGATAAGGGTATATTGTCCTTTGGTGTGATGTCCATCTCTGGTTTCCCATTGGGATTTAACATCGTGGTGTTTGGGATCATGTACATGGTAATCCCAGTGGTAGTGAGGATGGGCCTAAAATGAAAAAATAAATTAAAGCTAGAAATTCACTTTAATTAGTCAAATTTGTACCAACCTGGTAATCAATATATTCTTCCAAATGGTGGTGATGATGATGTTCGCCACCCCCTTGGCCATAAACAGCAACTACAGCTAAGACTAGAAGACCGAAAACCTGGAAAATTTCAAAATTAATAATTTGATCACTTCCTACTCTAAAATTAATGAAAAACCAATAGGTATGTACTCACTGCTTTTCCGTACATGTTTTTGTATAATGTTGTATTTGATCTTTTGGAATCCAAAACTGAACTGATAATACACCACCACGGGCGAACTATTTAAACCTATTCCTGCTTTGTGAAAGGTGTATGTAAGTAATACCTTTTTTAATGTAAACTAATAAAATTGACAATTGTCTCTTATTAATAATTATTAAATTATTGCGCGTTTTGGTCATTAATATTTTATATATACCAATAAGTTTTATTTGAAATAATTTCCAATCGACCTGGCGGAACGATTTCCGTGTTTAATGAACTTGTTAAATAATTTTGCCTAATTAATACCGATTAATATACACAAGAAAGTTATTATCTAATGAAACCAATGTACTTTACTAGTTTATTGGGTTTAAAATTGAAAATTATCTTATCTTTGATTGTATGAACACAATTACTACATTAAAGCAGCTTTGTAACAGTTTCTCTTTTTTTGTGAAATTGCAAACAATTTAACAATACACAATTAGCAGAGATAATAATATCTTAAGCAATAAATAAATATCATTAAATGGAAGACAATTAGCAGGCAAATACTTGGAATTCAGATTTAAGGTTAATAGGCAAAGGCTATAAACTTCAATTTTCATTAACTATAGAGGCACATCTTCTATTTTTTTTTATAGGTAGATACTGCTAATTATCTTAGCTCAGGAAATTTCAATTTCAACCATAAACTATATAATCTCATTGTTGATGAATTTGCGTGTAATTATTCAAACTATGCAGTGCAATAAATGACAATTGATCCTAAAAGTTTAAAGCTCTCAGAAATGATGTTTAATGATGGTATGATTGGTATGAAAAAAGAAGATTTTCATGTAAGGCATTATGTCGCAGAGATGTTTTCTAGTGTATAAAATTAGACTTTTTGGTGTTACAAAACTATGGGATTTATTCGATAGCTTGTCTTTTTGAAACATACCTCTTCACTCGAAAGCTATCTATCCCAGCTGAATTGGTTTACTTTATGATGAAGTTTGTGTTCACAGGTTTTCTGTGTTGATCCATTTTCTATTTCTAAATGAAAAACAAAGATCTGTTCGGTCACGAAGTGTCACAAATTGAACTGCTAGACATTTAAGAAAATTATACTTAGATTCGGAGAACGAGAGGGCCGATATCACAATAAAGAGTTTTTATGAATACTTCGATGACCACTGGATCGATTTTATTTACAACAATGACGTTTGGTCAGTTTATGTGTTGAAAGATGATAAAATTCAGAGGCAGTGCATAAATGTGTAAGGAGGTGGACGTGTGGATCCATGTCCGTGCCCGGGGACCATGGTCTGTGGCGAAACCCGTTATAACTATCCGTAAACAAATATATTGTAGCTCGGTCTGAACCGGGAAGCCCATTTCAGCATTAATTTAGTAATTTTTATTTAACGGCGTATTGCAGGAATTCTGTAATCCTTGACAGTGGTGTAGCCTTAATTATTATTAATAAGCAGATGGCGGTAGACCGCCCAAACCGTTTAACAATTCGAGATGCTCGGACGGTCCAGTTGACCACGGTGTCCCGCAAGTTTGAATTCCGTGGAAGTCGTGCTTCCCTAGCCCAATAACACCATGCAACCATATTATTGAGCGCACTAAGTGCAATAAGCTTCGTTTCAAACATCTTAGATGATTTTTATATAACGGGATTCTGATCCTTACGTATACCAATAAATATCAATTTAACCATTCTATTTCAGAATAAAACTTGAAATTAGACTTTCGTAAGAAATGTTCTTTAATAATAATACCAATGAAAATACTTAAATACAAGCATATCGAGCAAGAGCGCCCCTATATATCACAGAATAATATACCATCCCATAATATACAGGACTTTCTCTAGTAAGTAATAGTAGCAAAGTGGCTTACAGGGATGAATGTATTTAACACTTTGTTTATTTTGAAACTTCAAGCCAATTATTGAAATCATATACTGCTCGACTGAATCATCATATTCGGGAAAAAATCTTTTTGTGAAAGCTGTGAATGATTTTTAAATCTTACCGACAAACAATTAATACTAAACACGAAAGGTTTTGAGATAAAAGAGAAGTAAATGGTTTTTTAGGAGAATCTATTTATTTTTCAATGGGAGCTTTTGGAGGAATGTGATTAAAGGGTGTGCACGAAAAAATCTGGCCACAGAAACATCAACAAAGTAGGGTCTTCTGAAATGATTTATTACTTAAAACTATTATTAACTTTTAACATATATAGCGTTTACTGTCTCCAGCCTTACTTTGTGGAACTCCATAATCATGAAATATAATATAAATACAAAGATTAGTTAAAGTTTCACAAGTTTTATTGATATCTTAACCTGACAATATTGTTTCGACAGTTTATGTCATTATCTTTATTAGAAGTGTTAGATATTTTTGTTTATTGTTTCCAGCCTTACTTTGTGGAACTCCATAATCATGAAATATAATATAAATACAAAGATTAGTTAAAGTTTCACAAGTTTTATGAATATCTTAACCTGACAATATTGTTTCGACACTTTGTGTCATTATCAAAGGTAGATAAGATTGATAAACAAACACGTTGCTAAGGATAAATACATACAGAAAATAGGTAACTAGATACAATACATAACAAAAACTAAATATCTAACACTTCTAATAAAGGAGAATTACTAAGCTCAGTTTGTTCATTCATTAAAGGTACTGTGCGTTTATGTCTGTCTATTTCAAAAGCTTCTAAAATGTCTAATTTGTGTTTGTTGTTGCAAAAATGTAAGAATTTAATGTTGTTTTGAGGTGTCATTGGGTGGTTCTGTTCCAAAATGTGTTTGGCATAATTCGATTTTTCTGGATGTTTAAGTCTATAAGAGCGTACGTGTTCTTTGTATCTTATGTCGAAATTCAATCTTATCTACCTTTGATAATGACACAAAGTGTCGAAACAATATTGTCAGGTTAAGATATTAATAAAACTTGTGAAACTTTAACTAATCTTTGTATTTATATTATATTTCATTTAACATATATGTTGCATTTGAAACGTATGTACATAAATATATTGTACATTATTACTGTCTATAACTAACTTTTTTAACTTTTCGTTTCACATCAGACATAAAATTTTGTACAATCGTATTAATAATTTTTTTGGCTCGTTATTCAACTTTTTCAAGTCAGCAATATCTTTAGCAGATTCTTCTGATTTTTTGAGTGTTTGCTTTACAATAGTCCAGTATTGTTCGATCGACCGCAGTTTTGAGCTGTTTGGTGAATTGCTATCTTTAGGTACAAAAGTGACTTGTTTGGCATAGTGACATGTGGCCAGATCTGACCAAAATAGACTAGAAACATTATGACTTCTTATAAATGGTAGCAGGCGCTTTTTTAAATCTTCTTAATAGATTTCAGTGTTGATGGTGCCTTTCGCTACAATACTTGAACTCCTTTTTCTCCCGCAAGTGCAAATAGTGCGAGTCGTTTGTCACACCAAATATTTTCTAGAAGATTCCGAAATTTTCTTTTGTTTGTATTTGTCGTCAACTTCGCAAAGTTGTTTGCAAGTAACAAATTCTTGACCGGGAAGCTGTTGAAACTCATTTTCGACGTACGTCTCGTCGTCCATTTTTTTCAAAATTCGTTTTCGTTAAAAAATTGGTGTACAGTTTTTTTGCGAGGGCCTTCACCTTAGAATTTTGTTTTGCATCCCGATCAGGAACATTCTGCACCTTGAATGTTTTCAGTCCACCCTTGTTTTTTTACTTTTTGAATATATAATGAAGATGTTCCATGCGTTTAGGCCACATCCCCCACTGACAAGTTCGGATTCTGTGTGAAAGTTTGCATCACCATCTTTTTCCGTTTTTTTACATATTGCACCCGATTTCCTACCGGAATCTTGCTCCCTATGTATTATTAAGTGTTCAGAGAAATTGTTTAAAACATTTGCTACGGCCGATTTTAATATTCTTTGACATTTTCCGATCGCTCAATATGACATTGCAGGATGTTCAGAATGTTTGCGCAATATATTTTTTTGCTCGTATTCTTTCGAATTTATTTGAAAACTACACAACGAAAACACTTTGAAACTGACATTTACAGCAAGATATTAATTCAAGGAAGCTATTGTTGCAATTCCACTTTAGTACCTGCAGTGCCTGATGTCATATTTAAGTGGCCAGATTTTATCGTGCACACCCTTTAGAGGTTTAATTTAAGTGTTTTTAAAAACTAGAATTTTTGATTTTTGTTGTTCTTTTCCTACGTACTCAATCATATGTAAAATTACTACCGTGGATTCCCTGGGATTCCGGGACTTTTCAGTACCCAATTTAAGAGCTTATTTGAGCCATTGTTTTAATTCCTTTACCGGTCGTTTGTTCACCAATTAGATTCAAAGTTATTGCGAAAATACATTTTTTCTGGCTTATAAATCGTTTTACAGCATACTTTTATTTTTAATTGGTGGGCAAACGAATTTAATTGTTGGATAAACTTGGGTAAACGATGGGCAAACGATTAATAGTATAAACATTCAAAACTATTATGAAGTTGTCCCTCCGAGATTTATTGGGCAAATAAATTTAAGTAGTGAGCAAACCTAGGCTTATGTGGTGGGCTAACAGTGGGCAAACGAATGTCACAGTTTTATTTTTGGGAGACCATTCGCGGACATAAATACATTGTCCGATTTATTAGTCTTTATTTGATTTAAGTTTCAGCTGGTTGAACAGACTAATTCTCCTAGCTAAGACTGGAAATACCTATCGTCTTTATTGCTCTGCCTGTACTTAGATGTTGATTTTGTAACATTCCTAGTTTCATACTTATGACTTGCTGTCTTTTTAGGTTGACCATAGTAAAATACAATCACATTTTTAATATAAACTTATGTGTGTCTTATGTTTAGTACTTCGGCCTCAGTAAAACGTTCATTGGAGGGAAATCTACTTGGCTTGTTTGATATTATTTTCTAAATGGTTTCTTACGACTTACAGTATTACCAATTTTTACTTATTGAAGAAAAAATCGTACATAAATGCTAATATGTAAAAAAGGGCATTTTAACCGTTGAGGTTATAAAGATAAACCAATTTTTACCCCCTCTTCCGGGTTCTAAAAGGCAATTTTAAAGGTTTTTGCCCATTATCTCGAAAATAAGCCCTAAATCGAAATATAACAAGAGTTCAAGATTGTAGAGCACAAAAACTACATGCGAGTTTTTTTTTGTTTCATTCAAAAAAATTAAGAATTGGCCGAGTTATAGCATGCGAATTTTAGCCAAAAAAAGATTTTTTTCAGTTTTTCTCAACTCTAGGGTGGTTAACCTTATTTTTCACCGAATTTGGCCGAGTTTAAAGCTTTTTGGAAATAGTCAAATTAGCTAAAAATCGACTAAAATGATTACTGCTTAAAAATTGTTTTGTATGAAAAAAATATTATTTGGTCAATTAACTTGACCAATTTGTAATTTTAGTGAGCAAAATAGTTAAAAAAATAAGTAAGTAATTTTTGTGCTTAAAACTTACTGCTTAAAAATTGTTTTGTATGAAAAAAATATTATTTGGTCAATTAACTTGACCAATTTGTAATTTTAGTGAGCAAAATAGTTAAAAAAATAAGTAAGTAATTTTTGTGCTTAAAACTTACTGCTTAAAAATTGTTTTGTATGAAAAAAATATTATTTGGTCAATTAACTTGACCAATTTGTAATTTTAGTGAGCAAAATAGTTAAAAAAATAAGTAAGTAATTTTTGTGCTTAAAACTTACTGCTTAAAAATTGTTTTGTATGAAAAAAATATTATTTGGTCAATTAACTTGACCAATTTGTAATTTTAGTGAGCAAAAGAGTTAAAAAAATCAGTAAGTAATTTTTGTGCTTAAAACTTACTGCTTAAAAATTGTTTTGTATGAAAAAATATTATTTGGTCAATTAACTTGACCAATTTGTAATTTTAGTGAGCAAAATAGTTAAAAAAATAAGTAAGTAATTTTTGTGCTTAAAACTTACTGCTTAAAAATTGTTTTGTATGAAAAAAATATTATTTGGTCAATTAACTTAACCAATTTGTAATTTTAGTGAGCAAAATAGTTAAAAAAATAAGTAAGTAATTTTTGTGCTTAAAACTTACTGCTTAAGAATTGTTTTCTATGAAAAAAATATTATTTGGTCAATTAACTTGACCAATTTGTAATTTTAGTTAGCAAAATAGTTAAAAAAATAAGTAAGTAATTTTTGTGCTTAAAACTTACTGCTTAAAAATTGTTTTGTATGAAAAAAATATTATTTGGTCAATTAACTTGACCAATTTGTAATTTTAGTGAGCAAAAGAGTTAAATAAATCAGTAAGTAATTTTTGTGCTTAAAACTTACTGCTTAAAAATTGTTTTGTATGAAAAAAATATTATTTGGTCAATTAACTTGACCAATTTGTAATTTTAGTGAGCAAAATAGTTAAAAAAATAAGTAAGTAATTTTTGTGCTTAAAACTTACTGCTTAAGAATTGTTTTGTATGAAAAAAATATTATTTGGTCAATTAACTTGACCAATTTGTAATTTTAGTGAGCAAAATAGTTAAAAAAATAAGTAATTTTTGTGCTTAAAACTTACTGCTTAAAAATAGTTTTGTATGAAAAAATATTATTTGGTCAATTAACTTGACCAATTTGTAATTTTAGTGAGCAAAATAGTTAAAAAAATAAGTAAGTAATTTTTGTGCTTAAAACTTACTGCTTAAAAATTGTTTTGTATGAAAAAAATATTATTTGGTCAATTAACTTGACCAAATTGTAATTTTAGTGAGCAAAAGAGTTAAAAAAATCAGTAAGTAATTTTTGTGCTTAAAACTTACTGCTTAAAAATTGTTTTGTATGAAAAAAATATTATTTGGTCAATTAACTTGACCAATTTGTAATTTTAGTGAGCAAAATAGTTAAAAAAATAAGTAAGTAATTTTTGTGCTTAAACTTACTGCTTAAAAATTGTTTTGTATGAAAAAAATATTATTTGGTCAATTTTGACCAATTTGTAATTTTAGTGAGCAAAATAGTTAAAAAAATAAGTAAGTAATTTTTGTGCTTAAAACTTACTGCTTAAAAATTGTTTTGTATGAAAAAAATATTATTTGGTCAATTAACTTGACCAATTTGTAATTTTAGTGAGCAAAATAGTTAAAAAAATAAGCAAGTAATTTTTGTAGCAAAATCTAGACCGTATGAGATTAATTTTTAATTTTATAACTATTTTGCTTTCTAAAATTACAAATTGGTCAGGTAGGGTCGGCGGTGGATGAGAGGTGTCAGTGCATCACTCCTGTTCCAAGGGTCGTGGTTCGAGACACACTGGGGCGACGGGATTTTTCTAATTCTATGGGTGTGTGTATTTGTGTTGCATGTTAGATGGGGACATATAACCTTAACTATTGATTCCCCCATAGTGTAGGTGTGAAATAAAAAAATGTTCATACAAAACAATCTTTTTGTTTGCAATAATAAAATTATCATTTTAGTCGATTTTTAACTATTATCTCAAGAGCTTTAACTAGGTCAAATTCGATGAAAAATAAGTTCGCCAGGACCGAAATCGATGTGTTTCTCCTCCTCTGGACAAATGGACAAATTCATTCCACTGGTATAGAAGTTTAAAATGTGTTTTACCTCCCCCCCATAAAATTGAAAAAAAAATCCCCGTTTTTGACTAAATTTCGTGATTTCTTCGTAAATTCTAAAGTGGTATAATTTGGCCAATTTCCAACCTTTTTGAATGAAACAAGAAAAAACTCGCATGTATTTTTTTGTGCTCTACAATTTTGAAAGTTATATTTCGATTTATGGTTTACTTTTCTAAATAATGAGTAAGAAACCCCAATTGGTATTTTGTAGGTTTATCAGGGTTCGGTCGTTATTTTCAAATTGAAGCAATGGCGGTAATTTTCATCATCACATCCAGTGCAAAAAATTATATTTCTAAAAATACGCTTCTCCATTCTGTGCTGTTCCTATCTTCTGTGCCGCTTCTAATTTTTAGATATCATCTCTCCACTTGGTTATCGCTTTGGCAACTTCTCTTGCTCGTTCTTGGTTTCCACTGTGCTACTTTTTTTGGGTCATCTATTGTCAGATGTTTGAATCAAATGTCCTGTTCTCCGCCTTTTTAATTTACAAGTAAGTATGTTCCGTGATGTCTATTACCTTGGTCTTATTTCTTATCCATTTTAAACTCTGTTAATGTCTCTTTTATTCATGGCCTCATGGGTCATCTCTTGAGTCATCACCGGTTGAATACTTTTGTTTTTTGGCGCTAGGGAAACTTTTGATCTCAATACTGATCTAAATTTGCCATAGGCCACCCATCCTAGTTCAATTCGATATTTCATCCGGCTCGTTAGAGTACTTATCATAGCATAATTCTATTGTCGTGGTTGAATTATTATACAGAGCTTTGACTAGGTTCATGTAGCGGAAGTCTATTCTACATCTTTTGCGAGGGTTAATTAGGGTTCACTTTTCCATAGAATCGAATAGTTGGTTGAAAATATATGTACTTACAGATGCATTTGAGAAGGTGGTTTGGCACAAGCAAACCATATTACATAATTATCTACATAAGTATGTTATGAACCTTTGAGACTGCCATGTAGCCTACTCAGGAACAAATCAGATTCAGATCACGTTCTTACTCCCTTTTTAGTGGCTCAGTTTCAATCCCAGAACCAACAAAACTAGTAAACTATTTTCCTGAACTTTTGAATTTTTCTACTGAACTGTTTTCTATTGCCTAATAATTACTACCTAGTATGCTTAACATGACGCAATCATGTAAGAATTTATTGTTTTCAGTTTTAAGCACTAATTGTAAGTATGGTTAAATATTTTAAGACATTTTGTTTATATAAATATATCTGTTTAAATAATTTTTGTAACGCATATCAATGCAAAGGGCTTACAAATGCAAGAAAAACCCAAGTTCTTAAATAATTTAACCATAATGGCAAATAATGGGAAGTAACTATGGTTAAATGTTTACCGTTTAAATAATGGCAATTCAAAGCACCAACAAACACTTTATTCAATGGTGGACTGGATTCATCAGTTTGTAATAAAGGATTTTCAGGGGACTCAGAGACAGTACTTTTCTGTCCTACTAAGCGAAAAAGTCGTATCTGCAAAACATCAACTCAGTAATATACCATATCTTTTCTTAGCTCACATTAACATTCTATATAGCACATTTCTACATTGCAGCTTTGCAGATAGGACTTTTTCGCTTAGCAGGGCAGTTTTGTTTACCATGGTTTAGAAGTATATGGATCTGGTTATACTTACGTAAGTATTCCAAGTGTAAAAAATCGCAAATTCACTACATGCTACATGTGGTATACTTCCCATGTTCTAAGGAGCTCAAAATCAACCCCGTGTTTTCACCCAAGGCGCCTAGAAAAATTTAAATCCTCT
Organism: Agrypnus murinus; assembly: GCA_929113105.1. Classification (NCBI taxonomy): domain Eukaryota; kingdom Metazoa; phylum Arthropoda; class Insecta; order Coleoptera; family Elateridae; genus Agrypnus; species Agrypnus murinus. Next base: position 32,348,404 of record OV816031.1, read on the forward strand.
TCATGTGAGATATTCAAACCTCAAACAACTTTAAGCGCTCTGCTTTATTTGGCATAAATGCCTAGCTGTACCAATACACATGTGGCACATCTATTTACCCCTCTCGCTGTTACAAATCGAATGCTACTACTTTTGGGACATTATACTTTTCCATACGGCCTCCAGCTGACGCTAAAGTTCCCAAGGGACCCTGTACCACGTTGTAACTTACACTGCTCACGACCATGTATGTGGCACATAAATCGGTCTTCTTTGACGTCTCAAATCGAATGGCACTACTCCTGGGCCGTTATATCTCTCGTTATGGCCTCCAGCCGCTTTTGAAGTTCGCAAAGAACTTGTACCTCGATGCAAGAGAGCTTAAGTAGTTAAATACAGTTGCTCTTGTATAATTTGGGGCTCATACATAATACTTTTCGAATAGTCGTAGAAAAGGGCTTTCTCTACTAATTTACACATTCAAATTAAAATCATGAAAAGCAGTTATTGTATTTTAAATTTATTTTCCGCAAAGCCACTAGCCATAAAGTGTCATAACTGAATTAAAAAAACAAGTGTTTGCAATGGTTTCAAATCTGGTTTATTAACACATCCAAATGTGGAGTTCCGCAGGGTTCCAATCCCATCCTGTTTTATATATAAGTGGTGTACTGAACTTACTTATTGAACTTTTGTGGATAAGTGAAGATGTTTACATAGATTAGCCTAAACCACTTATTTTTAAATACAAACTAAAAGAAAAATGTGTAGTGGTTGTATTTTATATAAGGAATGCTAAATAGCTTCTATAGTATTATGTTCATTAAGCGGATATTTAAACTAATGTCTTCAAACTTGTTAATATATTAATTTTGATTTATAATTAAATAATTTATGTATTCTGTTTCCTGTCGGTATCAATTTACAACAAAATAAAACCATTTAAAAGCATGTAGTAGTGAAAACATAAATAAAGACAAAACCGACTAATAACAGCGAAAAATCTATTAGTAATTTTAAACATTTTTATTTTTGTTTCAAGTTGTATATTTTTTCGCCATCAAATATAATTTAGAACACTGCATTCACAAAACTTCACGGAACACAGACGTTGTCTTAATAAAATTAGCTACTATAACCCATTTACCAGATGAGAGTTTATACAGTGTCAGTTAAAAATAGCATAGAACCTAAAATCCCAGGCTTATTTTATATACATAACGCATTCTTTTTTTTTACAGGAAGTGTCACTTACGATACCCGCGAAACCAGCTCGACCAGAAGACTTAAAATCCGACGAAGAATTCGTAACAGCTTCCGAATGCACCTTGCCACATTCTCGTTCCTCATCGTACAACACACCTTCAGAATGCGAACACCGATACTCACCTTGGTGGGAATACGACAAAAAAGATGCAAAAGAAAACATAGCGAAAGAAAAGATGGTCTTGGGTGTGGGCCTACCAGAATTGCCACCCGCAAAGTCGGTTTTAAAACCCACCCCTGAAATACCACCGGGAAAGCTCCTACGCGAAGTCACTGAAACGACTCATTTAAAAGTACAACATTCTCATACTATGGGAGTTTCTTCTTACGTGTTAACGTCGGAAATTGCAAGGGAAAAAGATGGAGGAGCTTGTAGTTCTTCTTGCAGAGATGAGATAACAAAGGTGATAGATGAACAGGGCAGGGACGTTGTCATTCCTCTACGAGCCGAGAAGGAAATTGATGAGGAGGAATTTTTAAGAAGGATGAAAGAGGTAAGCGAGAATTGTGAAGAAGATGCTTGGAAAAAATGCCATTATGTAACTAAAGCCATTAAAGGGATTCTGTAAATTAACAGAATTTGATATATGCATATACAGGGTGTCTGTTATATACATGTACTTAAATTAAAAACTTATTTATGTGTGCCCTATTAATAAAGATCGAAATAATAGTTCATCGTTAACATTTTTCATGCTCTAGTCATATCCTCTTTCGAGAACGTGGTTACTACAATTCTCCAATGTGATTTAAAATTGTGTTTTGTAGTATTATTAACCTTTACTAAAATAACTTATGCAACAAAGCAAAATCTTCCCTATTCATCATCATTTTTAAATATCCATCCAAACTTATCCTCAGAAATAATCTTGTGTGGCCATAAATAATCTTTTTTCGAGTATTATAAGTTCACTCTAATAGCTATCATCAGAACGCTCAGTGTAAATGTCTACAATTGTGAATGTTAGCTATATCTAGGTAAATGAAGCTTATAAGTGCTAACACAAAAACATAATGAAAAGTGAGTGGCGGTTATACGTTTATATGAACTAAACCCACTCACCCGGCTAGGAGATTCCAGCCCCTACTTTTGCAATTTTGAACAATAGTAGGTTGAGAAATTGTTATTTTTTAGGTTTCATCTTCCTTTTCCTTATTTACACTTCCAGTCTGTATACTGTAACTATATTCACACTTTGTTTTATTTTTACAATCCAGCCACCTTTTGAGGGACGGTTTTTTTAGATACAGCAAAGCTTGAAAGGAAGTTAATAGATCACATATATAAAAAAGCAAGGACTTTAGAGTTTCAGACACTACCATGAAACATCCGTCAAATCATCTTCAATGCATGTAATAAGCAACACCCTGTATATAAAAATCTCCTAAACGCTTGCCAAACTTTAATAACACAGATACAAATAATTGTTAGAACTATATAAGAATTATATAAGAATCTCTCAAAGTACGTTATTGTTATAATGTTTAAACTCTTATATTATATAATACGCTTAAATAGCATCTACTATACCATATCCATTTTAAAAGTAGGTACTAAATACGCACAATCACTTCAATTTGTTTAAATTATTAATTCATTTTGTAATACTATTACCTACCATTCTGCATACACTTAAATATATAATTAGCATTTTTGTTATACCTTTTTTATAATTATTTCTTTTAACTAACCCAATGTGTGCTATATTTGCCATAGAAAGCATGCACCTGCGTGTATGTCTTATATAATTATTAATTTTAATTATTCGTAAAATGATAAAATGTAGAAAAAAATATAAAAATTATTATGTAAAAATGTTATTATCGTTTTAATATAAATAGTGTTAATTTGTTTAAGAACCCACAGTAGTGTCTAGTGTTGTCATTGAGATTGATATGCCTTGGTTAAATATAATCTTTATGGCAAACATTTTATCATAACGAATAAACAAAAAAGCCAATTTGTTGTGATTAAAATGATTTTATTGTTTTTTTATTATTAATATATTGTGTTTTCTTAATAATAATCTAATATATTTTTGTTGCTTATGTATTTTTTATTTTTATCTGTATCCTATGACTTTTATAATTTGTTTGTAAGATCATTTTATCTGAAAAAGAAAAACATTAAAATCGTAAGTATTTTCAGAAAATAAAAGTTTACTTTTTATAAGAATATTTTTTAATATGCTATAGCTCATATACTATAATGTGGAATACTCAAAGGTGTAGAAAAATAATCTTTAAAACAAAAATATAGAATAGAAAGAATGAAAAGCATGTTTTTAGAAAAATGGGTTGTTTTTCCTTTTTCTTTAAGTAATAAATGTTCAAAAAGTAGCTGGACTAGGTTACCTTAGGATCAGTATTTGTTACCTAATTGATTCTACAGTAACCTGCTCCAGGTACTTTTTGAACGCTTCTTACTTTGTTAGGAGAATTTATCAGAGATAAGCCAACTCTATATGAGAATATCTAAAATATCTCAAGTCAAAGCTGCAAATGAAATATTGCAATATCCTTTTGAAAACCTATTTCTCTTCGTCTAGTTCTGGATGTATAGCATAATAATATTTAAGGTAAGTTTCCTTAAATTTTATTTTCATTTTCTTTTTGTGTATACTGTATAATACACTAGACGCTTTCACAATATTATCAATGATGGCCTGCAACTAATTTTTGTATGGAAACCAATTGGTGACCAAGCTGACTCTAGTGATTAGTAACCAACAAAGATAGATTAATATTAGGCTAGACTTCAGGTTTACAAGTAAGGTAACTCAAGTTATAAGAAACAGATCTTTAAAATATGAAACTTGAGTAATACTGCATGTTCAGAATTTCCGAGACTGACTTCAGAGACAACTGGTGCCATTCAAATTTTTTTTCCTTTATTTTAATTCTTGACTATCGCGCAATAACCCACTCGACGTTCTCAATTTGTTAATTGATGACTTTAAATCTTGATCATCAATTTCTATGACTGATGAAATCAGCCTTTATGTTATTACAGAACTTAGTAATTCAGTTTTGTACAAAATTTGAATGTAACTCACTACTTGAGTTATTTTATTGTGTTTCGCTGTTTCCCTGGTATTGCACCCAAAAAACAAATAAACGAATGTGATCTGAGATCTATTTGAGTAGATTGGGTTCGAGGGAACAAGTATTCATTAAATTGAGCTAGATTGCATTTGAACAGCCGGATTTATAGAGGAGATTAACAATCCAACACTGAGAATTGCAGTAAAAGAAAGGCAGCACTTACTAGATCAAGTGTGGTTTATGAACCGCATTGGATTAAGTGGAACAGGCATTACTTAAATAAAAGGCGTCGAAAGCAGAATTTTGCAATTAAAGTCATTTTTGCTAATAGCAAACATCCAACTGGTTATTTTTGCAAGGATTTTATACATTTCTTACACTGCATGAACTATTATATTTATGCCTTATACTTGTTTATGTCTCATATTGTTATAATAATGCTTCATCAGTAATAAAATGCATTTTCTTCAACCACTCTCTGCTTCTAATTAATCACCACTACTAATCCCTGATTTGGAAAAAAGTGGTTTATTGTGAAGGTTAATGACTGTGGAATCGTTTTCTGATTTTTGGATAGTTAAAACATTTTCCAGAGCTACAGAATTTTTAGACGGACAAAACAGGAAAGTTTTAAGGAAATGTTGAATTTGAGTTTTGTACTCATAGGTTTTGCGGTTGAAAACAATGACTATAAGACCTCGGCAAGAAATCCCTCAGAATCTCAAAGATCTTATGATCATTGCTACGGTAACATCGTTGCACTTTTGCAGCAAATATTTATAGGTGTAGGACACTACGTCGACCTTGGACATTTCGCCGACGGTTGTTACTACGCTGACTTAAAAATGAATTTTGCTATTGGACACTTTGCCGACCGTGGACACTGCTCAGATCGCAATCGGTGGACACTAGCCTAACCTAACCTAACTTAAAGTCATATTGTAGAAACCATTTCAAAATTGATCAACAGGTTAAATAGTTTCAGCTTCAGAACTTTGCATTAGCATCCTATAAGAATTGTAACTATGGACGGCTATTGAGGGTCAGCGTAGTGTCCGCGGTCGGCTTTATACCCGGTCGACAAAGTTCCCAGCAACCAATTTCTTGAATTAAGTATAATTCTTACTTTACTGCTCTGTTGTCTTTCTCGATTGCCTTGATATATTTAGGAAAGCTTTTAATGAGAAGGCTCGAATCTTAAAATATTTTAAATATTTTTGATACTGGACTTTGGCACTGTATTCTCCTCTCAAGAAGGAAAAATACATGCTAATAGAATGGGCTCACTTTAATTACTATTGATAACAAATATGTCAAATGTTAGAAACAGGGACCAACCTCGCAACTGTAATGGACAAAATCTCAGGTTCCTTTGCCAAAACTGTTGCATAATATACTTAATAGAATTCTATAGAATCACAGAATCGAGACAAGCATACCTGCGAAATAGTACAATAGTACCTACACTTGACACTTATTCTACTATTGTGTAATTCTATTTATATCTAGAAGGATATGCAGAAAAGCTCAGTGACTTCCCATTGAATAGCTTCTTTAGATACTTAAAAGTAATATTTCATAAACCTTATATGTATCATGAACAAATAAGAGAATTTGTACGTAATAAGATATCTGTTATAACAGGATTATGGACTGCAGAGGGAGAGGGGGCAGTAGACATCTTACAAATGTGTAATGGTATTGGAATAGAACCATAAAGAAAACATTTATGGGGAAAAACAAATAATAATAGTAATATCTGTTTGGGTTTGACTGCTTACTTGAGTAGCCGAAGTTGTTTAACTCCGTCTGCTAAGATAGTGTAGATCGGGGATCAACAATCCTTTTTATGTCGTGAGTCGCATTCATCAACATTTTTTAACGGGTCGCAAATCGAGACTAAGTACTGCCTACAAACATTCACACATTTGGAAATTTAGTTAAAAGTATCGAAAGCTGTACTGGGCTTAAAATAGTTTTTGGTTTTAATAAGTTTTGTTAAATTAAAATTAAATTAAAATAAATCAATTGAATGTTTTTTTTAAATCAGCCACGTCGAGAGCAAACGAGATGGTTTAATTCTTATTTTGCTGCACGCCGGTAATTAGTTAAAATCACTTGGCAGACGCATGAAGCTGTAAGACGTACCACACGTTGTCGACACCTGGCGTAGATGATTCTAACAGGTTAACGAAATTGCTTAGGATCAGCCTATACTGACTTTTAGGCCAATGCAAAACTTTCCACCGAATCTGCGTTACCTGATATGAGTAACTCAGTTTAAACAGTTTACACCAGTTTTTGCTTGTAGCTTTTGCTACGTAATGCTGGTCTGGTTAGAGGTAGTGAGTTTGTCTGAATTAATTAGCTTATAATTCTGGATGTGATTGTGTTGGCCATACCTACAGGTAACCTTTACTTTGCTGTAAAGTTTCTTTACAGACTATATTGACTTGTAGATCAAATCAAGTCGATTAGATTTACTTTACAGACACAAGTCTGTGGACAAGCTCAAACTTTTACCAAGCAAAAATTGGCAGTTCACTGTCTACTCTATTTGCGCTGGTTTTTCAAACTATTAATAGGATGATGATGTTCAGAATTCTTAGAACCGTCGGTTGCTTGGTATCAACGATCACTTTGCGGTGAGCATGCAATAAAGAAGTACATTAAAGAGATCAATATGCCTCAATATCTATAAGAAGACGGTCAGTTATGATCATTAGACAAAGATTCACAGGCCACAATAAATAACATCCAACATCGAAAGGAGTTCGTCAACATCTAATGAGAAAATTATGTTGTCTTCTTTGTCGTTCAGGATATTCTGTAGCAAGTGTTAGTATCTTGTAAGAATGCAGTCCACTGCATAGTAATGACTGTTGGTATGGTTATAGAACCACATCCATAGAAGTGGATGAGTTCTTTCGTGCACAGGTTCCACATAACTTACTGTCCTGCAATTCTTGTCAGGCAAAGACTTATTGTATGTTCATATTTGCATTATTGTCCGATCACTTTGTAATAGTGCCGATCGGACAAAAAGTGTTACGCTGATACAAGAAATTGAAATAGTTGCGACGATTCTCCAAAATTGTTTGAGGAAGTACGAACAAAATAAGCCAAGTGTGCAGCGAGCTACAGAGATTTCTTGAGAAAAATAATCGAGTGATTGGTATCTTGGCGATACTTGTAAAAGTAAAACCAGGCAACTGCAAATGGGGTACAGAAATCTCACCACAGTTGTAATATGTGAATGCCTTTTTGTGGACGATATAGTTTTATGCGCAAATACCGAAGGCCTTCATAGAATTGTTAACGAAGGGAAAAATGAGTTAGAAAAATATGATATGGAGATCAACTTTGCCAAAAGTAAATAAATGGCAATAACTAAAGACGCAGTCAGAGCCAACATAAAACTAGACGGTAAGCGGATATAACAAGTAGATGATTTTAAACACTTAGGCGTCATAATCAAGGAAATATTGAACCCAACTTAACAGCAAGATAGCAAACGCACCATACACTCAGGAACAAATTCAGTAACAAATAGAAGCCAGAAACTAAGACTACATGCGATGAGATACCTAAGGAAAGTGAAAGGATTGATACTAAGATGCAGGATCCGAAACGAAACGATTAGGAACAGACAGAAAGTAAAGCGTTAGCAGAAACAGTAATACAGAACCAGCTGAGATAGTTAGGACGCCTCGACAAGATGAGAAGCTCAAGACAAGTAAATGCAATGTGGGAAGAAGTTAGTGAGAACGCATTGGAAAAGGTCAATTGGAAGGCCTACAATTATATGGAATGGGGAAATGGCAAAGGCAATCAAAAGAAGATGAAGCACGGAATAAAGCACTGGATATGACTCTAGATTGGAACGAGTGGCACAACTTACCTCAACACCCCAACCGGTAAAAAAAGATTCGACTAAGTGTAAGTAAGTAAATAAGTTAGAGATTCCAGCGATATAGTTTCATCTGATCTGATATAGTCTCAACTGAAGGACACTATTAAGAATATTCGATAATAACTACACAGTTCGACATTAATGCAAAAACTGAGCCATGATGAAGTATTTTCTGTAACATACTGGTTGTTTCTACTGAAGTGAATATCACTTCGTAAAGCAGCTTTTAAATGCAAGAAGAAATGTCTTTGCAAAGGCGAAGTTCGGCCTTGTCTTCCGCAAGATTCGAAACATGAAACATCATTCAAAGTTTCGAAACATGAAGTAGACACGTTGAAGCAGAATACAATCAAGAATTGACCTAAATAGCTAAAGTACACTCGGACAAAGGTGTAACGGAGGTCAACGCGCTGGATGCTGAACTACAAAGCTCGTTGAGGAGAATTTTGCACAGAAGCAGATGCCACAAGATGATACTTTGAAACAAACGAGACCTTGACCTTGAAGTAGCTGAAAAAAATGAGCTGTCGGCCAACAGAGATCTCATAATTGCTGAAATCAACTAAGATGGAAAAGTCATCGATATAGATGGTGAGAAAGGACCGTGTCGGAATCTGGTTTAAATTAAAAAAGAAAATCGAAAACCGTGAAACCTCACAGTGAAGAATGTTCCCGATGCGGATACAGTTCTCTGGCGTATGTTACAATGAGAAAGTTATAAGGCAAATGCATTCCAGAAAACTGATCATAATCTTTTAAAGCAAAGTAAAAGTCGCAGATTGCAACAATTTTTGGATAAGGAAAACAAACTGAGAAAGATTAAGAGTCAAATTCTTAAAGAGACAGTGGCAGGTTGCATGATTAATGGTCTAGTTGTCTTGGACTGCAATCATCCACTGACAAAATTCCTGATCCACCATCAGCACAAAATTCCCATTATCGCATCTGCACGAGAATGCGGAGATCAATTAAATGCGCTGGCTATCATGGACTACTCACCTGAGAACAACGGTTAAACAAGCTATTCATTATTGCATGCACTGTCGACGCATAAACCCAACTCGTGCTGCATGATTGGCAGTGGATCGTAATCCACTGCCAATGTAATCCGTCCTTTGTGATGTGCCCTGTGATTAGTGCAACTGTTACCAACTGCCATCTATTCCGATAGTGCAACCCATTTCAACAGAGCTGAATTAGTGCATTAGTGTCCCGCTCAGTTCATAAACTTCCGTCTAAACGTAACACTATAACACTAGGATCCTCTTACCTAGCACCGTCTAGCACTCGAATTTTAAAGCTAGTGTCAAAGCTATTTAAAGGTGAAGTCGGAGGGGGATAAGTTAACGCTCCCGCCCCGCCCTCCAATTTGTTCATTTCTTTTAAAACCTAGCATTACATATTCCATGGTAGTACCCATGTTAGAGCTAGCATCACAATAGAGGTGGAAATATAAGGGTTGAAAGATTGACACAGTTAGCCTCCTCCCCCCCGGTGACCTTCTGCGCATTGTAAATAGATGAATCAGGTAATTGTAGTAAGCAGTGGCTAGCACCTAAATCCCAAGGCCCGCACTAATGCCATCGCGAAGGGTCAAGTTAACGTCAGTCCCACCAATTTGTTTTTATCACTTTCAAAATCTATCACTAGATATCCCATAGCTAGCACTGGCTATCACCCGTATTAGATAGCTAGCACCACAACGCTAAGCTTGATCTGTCTTGCTTTCAACTATTATATTTCCACCCTTATTGTGGTGCTAGCTTTCTAAGGTAGGTGCTAGCTGTAGGATATCTAGTGCTAGGTTTTTAAAGCAATAGTGCAAATTGGCGGGCTGGCATTAACTTACCCCACCTAACTTCACTCTTAAGTAGCTTTGGAACGATAATGGTCCTAGTTTTAAAATTTGGGTGCTAATAGACAGTACTGGGTAAGAGGATTCTAGTGCTAGATTTTCACGGAAATTTATGAACTGCGCTTGACCAAATTAACAGACCCCTTAGGTACTTAGTGGAATCAGGCACCCCTGGGGATCATTCTTCAAAGTAATAAATATAAAATATCCTAAACTGAAATAGTAGCAAAATTTTTATCTGAATTTTATTCAGATTAAAAAAATCTACATCGGTATTTTAGGAAAGGTATTATCGTTAGAAAAAACCTCGACTTCTAATTTTCTACAGTTTTCTCTTTATTGGAAATTTAGATCAAATATTTTCTAACTTTCTTGTCTGCATCGTTTAATGTTACAACACAATCTTAAAATTACAGTCTAGCCTAGCGTACATGTAGTTATTGTTTTTTTTTTCTGAAAAATTACTTTTACTTTGTTTTCTAGTAGGTACTAAAGATAAGTAAAGAATGTTAATGGTAAGTAAACAAAAAAAGGTAAAGGAGAAAGCTTTTGGGTAAATTTAAATAACAATAATCGATGTTTAAATTTAGTAACGATAAAAATTAAAGAAATTATAATTAATGATGATAATAATGTGCACATTCTCACTATCCTTAATTGCTTTTGTGCATTTCATTAAGTTAGACATATTTATTTATCCCGTTTGTTATGTTAACGGCCCTTTTAATGTCAATGTACGACAGAGAAAGCTTTTTAAACAACAGTATTATGACGAGATGATAATTTTTAATTGCGTAAAGTCCCACTTGCTGCAAGTATATAATTCTTTTCAAAAGAAGAAGAATGAATATTGTTATATGGTACATGTTGAAATATTTAGTAAGAATATACCTAGTGAATATTTTAAATAATATATTAACATATTAGATTCTAAATATAAAGTATAGAAAACTTTGAACTTCGGACTTATGTGCAGGTTACATCATAGAAAACCTTCAATTTAATGATAGTGTGGACTAAACAGACTTGGCAAATATTCAAAAATTGATGGTAGAAAGACTTTCTTCTAGTATTGTATGTATAATTTTGTAAATTAGGATTCAGTTGGAATGTCGGTTTTCATTCAGAAAGAACATTCGGTTAAATCTTGTGAAAATTGTATCTCAAATCAACACATTTTTACTTGAAAACTTTATATTTAGTGTTAAAATAAATTAATAATAATTACCGAAACAATATACAGTTGATGCAGTATTAGTCGGTATCATTTCTATTAGTAGCAATTTGTGTTATGTGGTTTGATTTCCTTCTATCTATAGGTAATACTATCAAGAAAAACTTCATTTTTCTGACGACAACATTATTCTACTTTTTAATTTAAAATTTTGTTGCATGTGATTATGTGTAGAGCCCATAGAGAAGAGGGGGGGGGCACCTTGACTACTATCGAATGCAAATATTCTGACCCCTGAGTTTGAATGAGAATAAATAAATAATTCTTTTAAGAATTATTTATTTATTAATTCCTGAATATCTTAAAAATTTCTTAACGTATTTGTTGTACTATTAAAAAATATTATATTTTGTAAAAAATATTTTATATTTTTAATTTAAATAAATATAAAATGTTTAATTTGAGACGCACGTATCGAACATTCACTTGTAGCGCGATCTCACTTTGCACGGTGGTAAGTTTTAGAACTATTCACGATTATAAAAGTTTGCTGCAATCACCACTTGCGGTTAACGGTTGATTTGTTATTCGGTTACGTAGACAAACCTGCATTAGTTGAAAATCATGAAAAGCAAACAAATTGTTCAAATATTAGATGATGACAATTGCTTATCTATATAGCTGTTTCATATTGTTTTGATAAAACAAATCATCGCGAGATACGTTTGCAAATTATTAAAAAAAGTTATAAATGACTGGGGCAATTTTTAATTATTATAGGTCAATTATTATTTACTAATCTAAATATTTTAAACACGGCTGGTTTTTGTTGCACTTTGTCTACGAGTTCTACTAGACAGATTTGCTTTATTCTTTTTTATCGATGCATTTCAATATACCCAAGGCCGATTGCTTCGTAACGTTTTAGTAAACGTGACGAACTAAACATCTTCATTATATCTGCTTACTATGCCACCAACAGTTCTCAGTCGAGTTTCACAGTGTTTGCTGTGGAGCATTTTCACGAAATACAATATTTCTGTCTGTGTAAGTGTGTTCGTTCTTTTGACATTTTTAAATATTGCAGATTGGGATATTTGATGAAAAAGTATAATAGGATTGTCTAAGAATTAATATTTTATTTCTTAAGGAACATGGACCAAATAACCGACAAAGTTTCGAAAGCTGATATATTAAGCATACATATATGAATGCAATGTAGAATTTTATGTTAAGAATAAGTCGGGAGACGAGTCCGAGTGGAAGATAAGTCGGGGGGGGGGGTAAGCCGGGAGAGGGGTGGTAAGTCTGAGGAAGAGATAAGTCGGAGGGATAAGACGGGAAAATTAGTAAGACGGGGGTAACTAAAGGAGGAAGATAGAGTAAGTCGTGATTGGAGGTAGAGGGGTAAGGGAGTGTTTATTAAATAACGCGTTCAAAAGTTTGTCTGAGAATGGTAAGTTTAGTATATGCAACTGTTTTTGTTCGATTGCGTTTATTTAATAAATGTTACTATTAAATAATCGCTCTTGGAAAACCGAAAAAATTGTAATCACACAACGTAGTTGTATATAAGGAAATTCTTTTATAGATTAGCCTTTGACCGTAATGTTTTGAGGAGGTTTCGCTATTTAACTTTTATTTCATATAATAACTTAAGAAATAATACAGATATCAAATTACAAATCCACTAACACCCAACACTATTAGCTACTTGCATATAAAGTTACATTCAATTATGTCGAGCAGTTATTGGAATATTAATTATTAAAGACACGCTTTACGTCAAAACTCTCAAAAAACCTTTTCTTTTCTTTTTCAAACATAACATAATTCGTGAGAATTCAAAAACTTAAAAATCAGATAATTTTACAATTTTACTATTTTATACAAAAATAAATTGTCTATTTAACTGCTTTTGTTTCTTGGGTATTCAAACTCAGGGGTCAGACTTTTTGCATTCGATAGTAACTAACTTCACTAAATTCTCAGTAGGGATTTCCAATAGGGATATTCCAAAACCAAAACTATTGATCGAAGTATTAAAAAGAAGCGACACATTCAAAATTTGAAAGTGAAGTCATTTTTCCAATTTTTAAGTTTGGTTTTGTGTGGTGAATATCAATCACAAAGAAAGTTATTTTATTACTTATTTTTATAGTGTGAAATTTTTCCAGGGAGAATTTTTATCGTATTTGTCGATAATAATAGTTATGTTAAAACCAACGTTTGTATTTGGCGTCTTAATATGTGGTCATATGAAAACAGTGCTGGGGGCGGGCACAGTGTCTAATTACAGAAAAATAATCTTTGTTAATTATTTTAAATTTTTGGTGATTTTATTTGGAATTTTATTATTTTATTAACAACGATCAGCTCAATATTGGCTCAAAATATCGGTTTTTTTTAACAGTCAAAACACCTTTTCCGGATATTTAGACGAATGAATTTTTTATTTTTTTATTCAAAAATTTCTATTAACAACAATAAATTTAAGTAATATTTTATAAATCATGTATTTTTATTAATACATTTTTAGGTGGAGAAGAATTTAAAAAGATAGGTCTAATCACTTATTGTATTAATATGTAAGGGGTGTTCCAAATAATTGACAACTGGCAAATGATAATTGACATTGATATTGATTATTTAAGGTAGATTCTAAAACAAGCCTTAGTTAATCAATAAGTCAAGAATTAAAATTAAATTAATTACGGACGATATTCGCGTGTATATTTGTAAAAGATTTACAAGAACATATTGAATAGTTAATAGTTATAGTTGATTTTTTTTATTTTTCTACTATCAAGATCTTTAGATCCTCATATACTCAGATCTCAATCCAGTAGATTAAGATTTACGAAAGCAGGTAGTACAAAGGAATGATCAAGATGACATTGCAATGCACATGTCTATTAGATAGTTTGAGCGCATTGCATATGCTTATAAAACCAGAGCTATGCCTACCAGGGGATGTAAATGGTTCAAGAAACCGGGGCCCCAATGCTCCAATACCTTATTTTACCCGACGCCAAACAACAATTTCTCACCTTATGCAAGCCAACAAACTTACGAGTACGACGTCCCTGCTTTTTAAAAAAAAACTCCGCTCACTGGACGGCGTGTAGACCACACTAAGAGCGACATAAAAAAGAAACCCTTATTTGTTTATAACAACTGCAACTTCCATTATCGGCGTTTAAAACTTTAGTTGTCCGTTTTCATTAAATAAATATTATTTGTATGACGCCATCTAGGTTTGGCATTTCTTTACAAAATATATACTTTTCAATAATCCCTATTTGGGCATAAATGTGTTCTGGCGTTCTACATCGTTAACAAGCAATAAAATAAGACGCTTCTTGTAGCGGGAAACAAATTCCCCCTGCGACCCGTTGGTATTCAACAACACGGTCAGCCTTGTAAAATTCCCGTGACAATGCAAGACATTAGTTTTGTGGTTGATTAAACTTTGGGTTTTAATAGTGAAATTCACTTTTGATGGGCCCATTTATAGCTTGATTAGTGCATCTAATGGTTTTGTGATATTTTGATACTATCAACTCTATTGTTTCGAAATTAAACATTTCTTATTGCTATGAAGCCACGCTTTGGCTCCATCTTGAAAGTTCATCGGAATTCGGAAAGTAATCGTCTTTTTTATTTTAATTAAAGTTTCTTCTCGTTTTATTGATGTGATCAATAAACTTGTGGTTACAATATCGATCATTATTTATAGAGAAAGTCGATACGGACTTTAGTTTAAAAAGATCGATCCACACTTGAGTTCAAAAAAGTCGATGACATAGAGTTTAGCTCAAGAATATCCAGACTTGCAATCAAATTGGCGTTTTAAGAAAATAGACAATTTTAAAACCTAATTTGGTGTTCGACCTCCATAGTTGAAACTGCAAGATGTCTCCTTCATTGTTGTTAAATTTTAAAAAAGATCAGTTAATTGTATTGATTCGGAAATTCGAAAGCTGCATTTGTAAGTGGCAGTATTTTGAGTCCCCCCCCAATGAATAACTTGGAAGCCTTCTCCAATAGGTTCCTAGTAACCTGGTGACTATCTTCAACGCGTGATTTGAAGTAATGTTTGAAAACCAAATTAAGTTTATAGAAATAACCAGGTGGGTTCTTTATATCCTATTTTTTGTGGAAGCGTTAATTAGTTCATTTTATCGAAATCTAAGAGTGGATTGTTATGATTATGTGACAGAATAAATAAATAAATGGTATTATTTGTGTTATTTCTTGTTTACTGTTTAATATGTGCTATTTTTGTGTAATAACAGAGTGCCGGAATTTGGTCCTTGCATAATTGGGACTGATTCATTTTAAGATCTAGACCTCCATATTGTGGAGCATTAACGCTACTATTTTTTAAATTTAAATCAGTTATGCTGGCGCCCCTATATCCATAGCCTCTACAAAATTGAATATGCTACAATCCACCTATGACTTGCCTTGCGGCGTTTTCCATTATTAAGTTTTACTTTGCCGTACGCGACTGTCGGGCGGATTCCAGTATCACCTGCATGAACCCGAGACTCTCATGTTAAAGAGTTTAGAGAGCTTAGCAAAGAAGCAAATTGTTATTTGGTAATAATAAAAGATATTGCTAATTTATTGTTAATACGTTTAATTAACAGGTTGAGTGGTCAATACAACAGTCCACGACAGTCATTACGTCCATTAACCTGCTTACGATTCTTCCAATGCCGGCTCTTTTAATGCATTTTACTCACCCCTAGATTACAAACAGTTATTGACTTGCGTAAGGGGGAGAAGAAAAAATCAATTGTAAGAAAATCGTCGATCAGCATGAATGTAAACCACGCGAATAATGATTTTTATTAAATTGGTTTATGTAGGTGTATTAAATTAAAAAACAACTCTTTATGAGTAAATAAATATAAACAAATATAAATCAAACGTAAAATACAAAACAAAAAAATATTTATTTATTATGCTTGATATTTAAACATTGACGATAGTCCACACAATTGGCATAGTATGCAACCTTCTTCAGTTTTTTAATTGTATTGTAAATACACAAACACCGATTAAAAGTGGAGCGCAGTGTAAGAACTGATTTGAATGAATTACCGCTGATAGTGACCTCTGTGGTCCCGCGGATCTGTACCGACTGTCCGGACTACGGCCGACACCCAATTTTCGGCCATTTTTCAAAAGAAAAATATTCAGAAAATCTTTTTCAAAACTATGGACCTTTTAACATGTAAGGATACCGTTGTATATAGTAGATCTGATGTTGGCCCGTGGAGGAGTTTTTCGAGATTTTATCAAGGTTCTCAACCTGTTAAAAAAATGATTAGCAATAAATAATATTGTAATGAATAATAATATGAATAATAATAACAAAATATTTCATATATAAATGTGATTGACTTTAATTTAAAATCTGTCCAGTTACTTTAGACATAAATCTGGCTTTTCTGTTCTAAAAAAAAACGGAACTAATTTTTCTTGTTTTAATCGCTTAAGTTTGTCTGTTTAAACAATATATTAAAAATCGAGAATATGATCACGCCGACGTGGCGTTAGAAGATATTACAGGTCAAAAAATTTGATGTTTTGCGAATATCGCATCTCCTATGGCTCGGATGTCAATTAAGGTTGGTATAAAAATGAAAGATAATTCCATTTCCGACAAAAAAAGGTTATATTATTCATTTTTTACGTACAGCAAACCGTTTGTGAGATGTACAGCAAAGAAGGTGTATAATGTACATATTGTATCAATTTAAATTGTTCTGTTTGTAGTTCGGTATATATTCGGCAAACACTTCGAAATTTCGTCGCCATTGATCCATTATTACTCTTCCAGAGAATCTGTATAAATAAGAAATTCGATGATCATCTTAGTGACTATTTTCATTGTGAGTTGAGTCCAGATCTTACCTCACTCTTCAACAATTCTGGCATACGCAAAACAATAAAATCTGCACTGTATAAATATCTTCAACCTGTGGATGATCAAATAGATTCTGGCAACGTTACATATGTCATTGATGGCGGATTTCTCCTGCACAGAGTCATATGGTAGCAAAATGGTACTTCCTCTGTGTTACTTATGTATATACAGTGTTGCATATAAAGACATATTGGAGCTAACGTAGTTATTGTGTTTGATGGCTATGGCGACAACAGTAAAAACATCAAGGCAATGGAGCAGTCACGTAGAACTGCCACAGTTTCTTGATCGTTCAAATTTCTTTTCGACGAAAGTATAAGTATAAGTATCTCTAGATAAGTTCCTATCAAACCGCGTTAATAAATAATAAATTATTTTCAATGCTGACAAAATCAGCTCACGATGATGCAGATGTTTTAATTAGTGAAACTGCAATGGAAGAATCAATTTGTTGTTAACACCACTGTCGTAATTGACGAATTAACGAAGACATTCATCTTTTGGTCCTTCTTATATGACATTGTCATTCAGAGCAACAATTATTTTACATGAAACTAGTCAAGGGAAAGGCCAACACACAATTTTATAGTTATTCGAGTTTTTACAAATATCCTCACTGTATGCAACATATTTTATTTCTACATACACTCTCTAACCCGATGCGATACTACTTCTGCTCAATTTAATAAAGAAAAACTTAATACTATGAAAATATTTGAAAATTGCCCTGATTTACACATATCTTCAAAAAATTTCCAACAAGAAAATTGCTCTCAATAACTTATATTCGAGGATGGAATACGTATAATTTCTTGGAGCTCGTCACGACACTATTAGCACCTACTCCGGACAGTATTCTCAATACAATTCTTTATAATTGTACAAAAGGTTGTGGTGGAAACTTCGGATGCAGAAAAATCTTGCTCCTTTATTTGCGGAAATTGTCATGGACAATTATGTCTTAATGACGCTCCTTAAGCTTCTGTCGTTGATTCTTCCGATAATTATTCCACTGAGTATGATGAGGCAATTCCATTGATCTGTTGGTAGCAAATATAAGTGTAGATGATAAATATGATGAAGATGAAAAACTCAAAGAGGATAACGAGAAATTACAGATACATGAAATTGATAAGGACGAAGATGAGACGTTTTTCTAGAACAATAATTCTAAAGTAACTGGACTAAATCATTAATTAAAAATGTTATGACACTTAGTGCTTTTGAATTTTCCGCAATTACCATGCGGAAATTTGCACCACTGTGTATTAGAAATGCCCAGACGTTTAGGTTCAGGGTAATGGTATGCGAATAGCTACGAAGATCTTGAAATGGTCGAAGAAACGGATTTGGGTGTCCTAACTAACCTAATTTGTAGGAATATATGGTACCAACTTTGACTTGCTAATTTTTAAATAACAAATACTCACTCATCGCCCTGGAAGTGATTTTTGTTATCAGCAAGATGGGACATCACCTCATTTTGCGGTTCAGTTACAAAATGATTTAATTTAAATGATGTTTTCGAGATAGGAGGAACACCTTGCGATTATTTTTTTATTGGGATACTTAAAGAGCAAAGTTTATATTAATAGGCCAGACAATTTAAAAATTTCAAAAGAACGTATTTGAACGGGAATTTTACAAATAACTCCGGAAATAATAGACATAGTTCAAGTTGAATTTACTTCTCGTGTTTCCCATATATTGTCACATGAGGTTTTCGTGACTGGGGGTCGTAGTTAGGGGTAGAGATAGAAAGTAAACGCAGTCACAAATTAGTTATATACTCAATAACAAGTCACAATACAATAGGTTATAAAGTATGAGGACCCAAAGATCCTCCTAAAACTAACATTAAACATGAGAGTGATCGGAATCACCCAGTACTAGCATTATGTCCTATAACTATACGTTAGAAAACCAGGTAAGCGGTACCCCTGGGTACTAGCTTCTAGGCTCCTAAAATATTACAACTAAGCACATTAGAGAATCAGGTAAGCAGTGTTCCCTGGACACCAGCTTCTAGATCCCCTACAATTAATAAATAAAAGATTCTTACCAGGTCTGCTTCAAATTCATGGTTAGGTGGAGGTGGAGTCAATAATATGTCACTGTATATTGCGAAAGACATTAGCATATTAACTGAATCTGTAGGCGCGGCGTTCCAAGTATACGTTGTTATTTCCTTGTACGGCATGCATTCTAGAGTAGGTCGATCGTATGATGTGCTGAATACAGGTTCTTGAAAAGAGAGCAGCTGGCTCGCGTGTGTGGTTATCATTAAGCCAACGCTATATAATGGTACAAAGAAACGTATTAACCTTGGATGATATTTGCGCCAGTTGGAATGCGACTTGCGGTTTTTGTGAATTATTTAAGTGCAAATTTAATTTAATTCGGAGTGTTTTTACATAATATTCTTTTTTCACCGTTTTATTTTTGATTATTTGTTAATTTTTTTCCTCTAATGTATCTGTTTGTTTTTTTAACGTGTAACACTACGCTGGTGATTATATTTGTCAATTTACATTTTTATCCACCCTGTTTTAATTAATTGCCAATTGATAGGGTTAGATAGGAAATTAAAAGATCATTCAAAAACAAATCACATAAACCATGTTTCCACTAGAGAAGAAAACGTAAATACGACAGATATGCCAAACGATTGTAATACACAAAATTAAATACACTAACTTCTCAAAATATTAAACTTCCAACTAATCAAAATATTAAAAAACGCTAGTACTTACGTTACAGCAATCTTTAAACACTTACTGCTATTTGACAAGCAACCAAATTGTTTATTTGAAAGATTGTAATTAACGTGATATTAAATTGATACGCACCTACAATTTGGAAAAGATCGATGTCGATTAACTGTTACATTAAATTAATACAAGGCATAAATTGATAAAAGTGTCCCAAATAAACAATTTGATGACCCCATATGTCACTAATTTATTACTATAAAACACTTTATTCATCTTTAAGTGATCCTTGTTGACACAAATAATAAAAAAGTACGCATTAGTAAATAAAGAATTTTGAAACAGTTTGTTCTTTTGCAAAATCTAAGTTAATTAAAGAAATTTCAATACACTGAATTTGATAACTATAAAATACATTAATTAGAACACTAATGAACTGTGTAAATATTAATTTAATAACCAGATAGGATGTAAATCTTCAGTTTATTGTAAATAAAAGGTTTAAACAGAAAGCTTCATTCACTCACCTAATACTGTTAAATTGTCGTTTTATATCAACGATAACAACCGCATATATATACGCATATAGGCATACGCATACGCATACGCATACACAATATACGCATCTTCTCGCCAATTCAATTTTTGTTTATATTAATTGATTATGGGCCTCATTTTATTGGATTTATACTGGACCAAGCACTTTCCTGAATTTGACCGCTAACTCGGTCTTATATTCAACCTTAAACTTGTTGCATGAGCGACCGTACCATAAAAGCCACTATCGAAATGTTAAGTTAATAAAATATTTCTTTGCTCATTAATAAATAACCACCACAAATACTACAATAACTTTATTCTGGCCTCGCAATGAATTACAGATACAAGTGATTGATAATACACACTCTTCAAACATCCAAGGAATCTCCCATTTCCTGGTCTTGCTTAGCAGCCCCGCATTTTGGTCCCCCGTTCTTCACCGGTACGGTGACGGCCCTATGCTGTCATGCTGTCGTCTCGCTACATTGGGTGTCCACCGAGCTCAACGCACCAACATTCGGCCTTTCCTGACCGTTGCAGTGTACTACTCAACAGTCCTGGCATTAACTGAAATTAAATCAAGGTCAAATTGGGTTTGGATTGAGTAATGATATGATAGATAAACTACTACTAAGACTACTGGGTTTAACAGACAGTTTATGTGGTAAGTCTCCATCTGCTGGACTAACCCTAGAACTAAGCCTTACCTTAGAATTAATGGATATTTGGCGCCAAATGTCAATCAATAATATTATTATCATTGATACAATGTAAATATATAAATTCTACCTATAAGGTGTTAGTAAATTGTGGTAACCCCGTGCCTGCAATGCCCCACGTACCAGTGACCCAGGGTATACCGTTCTCAATTCCTCCGACAGCCCTGGGACAGTAGAAACTATTCGCACCCCCCCCCCACTGTTACGTTCCCGAGGAACGAGAAACGTACCGCTGTCCGGGGACTTAAGGCCAACCGGCTATACTACTCAACAGCTGGTCCGCTGTTTCCCGGTGACTGAACTGCCAACCGGATTCACTGCCTAACAGCTGTATCGCTGTTGCGAGGGGACTGGACCTCCACCATCGCTACTTCCCAACAGCTGTTCTGCTGTTGCCTGGGGACTGGACTGCTACCACCTCTACTCCCCACCAACTGTTCCGCTGTTGCCTGGGGACTAAATTGCTCCACAACTCCGGCGTAACGTAACACTTGTAGCTGTCGTTGCCCAGAACGCCACCTCGGAAGAGCTTCGAAGTGGAACCGGTAGAAACCGCACTGACAACTCGGATCATGACCAGATCCCCCGACTGCAACCGCACTGCCAACTCGGATCATGACTAGATTCCCACTAACATATGGCTCAGCTCGGCCCCGACACTGAATGAAATGTTGTTATTGCTTGGCCTGACATTTGGCAGTTCCTTTCTCCATACGGTTTACCTGAATTACTACCTCAGAACCCCTTAACAAAGCCTCACTCAGAAGGGAAGTCTTTCATCCGTATGCTTGAACTGCTGCATACTGCTCCGTGCGTCCAACTGCTACGGCTTGCGTATCACCTTTTGGCCCCTTGGAACGAAGTTCCAGCGTCTCTTTCGTCGCGTTAACACATTCTGCTTGACCCTCACGTCGCTGCCATCAACTACTAACTCCTTTGATCCCTCGGCATTGTTTATGATGGTTAAATAGACTTTAATCACTAACTACACTGATTATATTTAAACACACTACACTAGCTAATATGGCATTCTGATTCGTCGGATCGAATTCCTCAACGATTGCTTCGCTCAACAGAGAAATTGATTCACTCACTTACCTCCTACCAGACCTGAGCGCTCTCGAGAGGCTCGCCCCAAGATCTTTTGGTGCTATTACAACGGTGCCCTTTCTCCTTCCGTCGACGTTGTCTGGACTTGGACCTCGATCGCCGCCGTACACCTTGTAGCTGCCTGTCACTCGCAGCCTCGGCGGTTCCAGATTCACCACCCTCTCGTCGGTAAAGCCCTTGTGTATGGTTCGACACTGTTTCCAAAGGTACTGCACACAACACCATTCGCACCAATTAAGTGTGTCTTAATCCCACTCCTGATGTTAGGTTAATAAAATATTTCTTTGCACATTAATAACCACCACAAATACTACAATAACTTTATTCTAGCCTCGCAGTGAATATTATAGTTACAAGTGGTTGATAATACACGCTCTTCAAACACTCAAAAGCATCTCCCATTTCCTGGTCTTGCTTAGCGGCCCCGAATTTCGGTCCCACGTTCCTCACCGGTACGGTGACGGCCCGATGCTGTCATGCTTTCGTCTCGCTACATTTGGTGTCCATCGAACTGAACGACATAGAGGTGTCAACAGAAATCTCCTTGTAACTTGGATTTTTTAAACTTTTATGAACTGAATTGACTTAAAAATTACATTCGCTAGGTGCGGTAAGAGAATCTCTGGAGCCTGTGAATCGTAGTCGTCATTGTAGCCGTTAAAATTCTGTACCCCGTCACGATTCTACAAAAGAAAAACAACATAACCCCCAAAACATTATAAAATTGTTCTAGAACATCACGAGGTCAAGATCACAGTAGTAATAAATAAACAAAATCTGACTTTATTATTTACAAGCTAGTTAAATGGGTTGTCAGTATACATATTTTTTATTCCTCAAGCTATTCAATTTTATTACAAGGGTAAACTGAGATATAATACATTCTTCATTTTTTAAATACGGCCATAAATAGTACTAATCCTTTTTCGTTAATCAAATACCCACGCGAAATAAACTCAGTCTTCAGAAACCTATAAGAAACAAGTTAAACTAGCGTATCCGCCAATAAGGTTCTCTTGCCAGTAGTAATTATCTCCCACTGTACTAAATAGTACCATTTGCTCATAAGAATTCTAAACTAGAACAGAAATGTCTGATTAGTAACTTTCTGTTAATAATATGTTAACTAATAGCATGTATTACGACATATGGAACACCCCATACATGGCACATGATTTTTTTTGATCTTATTGTAGGTAGCCAATAAAAACATGTTGATATTATTTATACAAAAAACTATTATTAGTAGATTTTTCTATGAGATCAATTTTGCAGTAATCGATGTTTATTTTTCTTTTCCATCTCGATCCAAAGCAAAATTCAATTTCGAACGAATCAAATGAGCTAAAAGCAAACCTTACGTATGAACTATCGAAGATTATTTATAAACTGTTTTGAACCTTTCGAAATCTAGTGATTGATTTTCAGAATAAAAGAAACAAGAAATAAAGTAGTAGGCTTTTTAATTTTAGGATAACTATTTCTAGGCCGGGTGTAATAAGTGATAAGATGAGGGATCTAAAAATAGTACCGGGAGATCAAAAATTATAAGCTTCAATTGTTTCCGAGGGCTATTTATAGAATTATTTCCGTCATATATTTTCTAATAGCAAATCTGATTGTAGAAAAACTTAATGGGTTTGCTCGTACTCCAAACGATGCCAAATTTGAAATCGTGACGCCAGTCGTTTCAAAACGTGGTTTGAACGCTTAACTCCATCCAACAAATAGAAATCTCTTCATTGTAAAAGCTTGTAACTAGAGATAATTTATCATTTTTTTTTTATCTTTTTAAAACAATGATCCATTAAAATGTCAAAACATCAAACTGTTCAGGTATGAAAAGAAGAAAGTAGGTTTGGAACAAATAAGAAAAATTGTTTTAGCACTTTTAGCAATTTCACACCTAAAAGAAGATAATCTTCGAAGATGTGACGTCAGAAGCCGGTTGCTTCACACACGTTAAAGCAGCAGAACATTATACAGACACACTAAACAGAAACCGACATGATGTGGTCATCGTAACGTTTTAAACGGTAGAAGCTTTGGACCCGCGATCGCGAGTTGCTTTAGTGTGTTTCGCGGCTTCGACGACGAGCAGCAGGTTGAAATCCGAACGGTCCGCGAATTGGTTTTTATAAGAAACATTCACCGCAGGAAAATTAATGTGATCAATATTTTTTATCATTTCAACCGGCTGTGTATTATTATTATAGGTATCTTCATTTCATCATCTTCATCTTCGAAACCTATAGTTCCTATATATATAAATAGTAAGAAACTTTTAAAACTTTTTTGGTGATATTAAATGAAAGTGAATAACTCTTGAATAATAATTAATTAAATAAAGAAGATGGATACAAGCGCGGATACTAGCGTTTCAGTGCAGCAGCAAAATGGACCTGCAAATACTTCTGAAGAACCTGAGATTCTTCCGGATACATCGACTGCTATGTCGAAGACGACCACCATCAGCACGATTGCAGTTCAAAGTGGCAAAACACGGCTCGTAATTGCCTTACTCCATGTATGTTTCTATAATAGCTAATATAATTAATTATTATTCATATCATTATTGAAACTTGATTCCACCCACTAATTATTTATAAAGCTATAATAAATAATAATGAAAAAGCAAACACTGTTTGAAACTTAATACGACGCAATGGTTGTTTACTCATAACACAATCATAAATAATATCTATCTCAAAGTCTCCATCTCCATCAACTCTGTAATGTTTATTTTTAAATCTCTTTAATTGTTTTTAATATAGGATAAATAAAATTTCTTCATAAATGTCATATGTGGTTGACAAGAAATTCCATTCGCGATTTTTTTTTTCTATAAATACATGACATAATCGTTGAATAACACCTAAATATAGGTTAAACAGAACTTTACTACGTGTGCATTGTTAGTAGCCAATCGAGCGATAAAGTGGAAATCCTTGAATTCGATAACCAATTTATAGAAAGAAACTAAAAAATCTTTTCCCATACCAGATACCATTTTTTTAATAAACCAATCTCGAGTTTAATTAGTTTCTAATTGATTATTATTGTTTTTATAAACATGTGGTCCACGTACCTTATTGAAAAGTCGAAAGTGAAAGATTGGCGAAAAACCTTCACCGTACGCTTGCTTTATAAATTATTACATACTCATGTAGGTTGAATAAAATGCTACTTATCCATCTACTTTATGCTGTTGGTAACAATGAATCTTGTAAAATAAATTACTCTGTGCATACATAATGGGCATTTTGCCACTTGGTTTTAACGGTAGTTTCTTCATTCTTCAATTCTTTTGCCGTTTTATTACAAATTCTAAATGGTAATCTTCTCGGACTAGACAATTAAGTAACACAAAACATAACGGGTATGTACACTTTTTTTAAAAAAGAAAATTAATTTTGCTTGTTGCATTTAGGCAACAGAAGTTTACAAATTGCCGAAACTATAGAATAGCAAAGAGCTCATTAACTGAGAAAAAATAGCGTTTGGGACTTCAATTTTGAAAGCTAGACCACACATCATGAAACAGTCAATTACTATTACTTCTAATTCTTTAAAAAGTCATCTTGACCTTTTGTAGGTATTTCCTTTCAGAGTTGCTCCAACAAAAAATATCCAGAAGACTTATAACTTAAAAACCAAATCAACCACTTAGTACGTTGGTTATTATAGAACCAGATACTTTATTTAAAGCTTCCCTCATTTTATGTCCAGTAACTCTGTGGTCTAACTGGATCGTAATAACAGCGTTGTGATTAATTAAAAGATTAAAGGCTTACAGCTCTAGAGACGATAAAGATAAAATAATACTGTGACAAGGATATAAAACATTGACTGATGGGCCACTTGTTCGTAATCCACTTTTTACTGTTTTGCTGAAACAACAAATAGGACTTATAGGGGGCATCGACAGAAAGCTAAGACCAAGTCGATTGGTACCCTGAAATTACCAAACATCATCTCCAATCCATGTCTAGAGGTCATCGAATTTTAATGAGTTTAGATATGTTTACGTAACCTAGCTTTTAACCTAACATACTCTCATTGAATCTCTAATCTATCCTAACCTAACCTAACCCAACATAACCTAACCTAACCTAACCTTTTTTTATAGAAGGGAAATCCGTCATGGACATCGAGTGCACCCGTGCGTACTGGCGTGTGACACTCTTACCCATTAAAACTCTTTAACGCTACGATTGTTGGCACCTGGAATCATCACAGAGTTCAGATTCCAATTATTGGCATTCCATCTCCTCTGCCCCATTACCTTACTAATGTAGCATGTTTATCTGTATCAGTATAGCACTGTATGCTCAGGACTATCCATCTGTCCAGCATCTTGTTTGGCGCCTTTCTTATTCTGTAGGTATAGCTCCTAAACGACCCATGTCCCGTAAGAAATGGCGTAAAGAAATGATCCAGCATTCGAAATTTACATTTTAACCATGGGGTTAACACCGGGCTAAGAACTTTGGCCCAGTGCCCCGTTTCCTTGACCATCGAGCCAACCATTTATCCATAGTATTGACTGTTGCCCTCTCACGAATGTCCTCGACTACCTCCTTGGAAGTTTATACATTTCTCTTCTTTCTTGAATCATCAGGTCGGTAGGTATTATTCCAGTAATGACCTAAATAAACATAAATAAATAATAAACCTAACCTAACCTAGTCTAGCCTAGCCTAACCTAAACCTAGTCTCTAACCTTAACTAATCTAACCTAGGTGCCTAGCATAGCCTAGAGTTCCTAAATGAAATCTAGATCTAATTAATAATTAGGGTTATAAATTCTGCTATGTCAGTTCATGATTGTAGAGTAACTAAAATCAAAAGTTCTGCGTTTCAAACATTTATAAAAAAATTTACAAACATCATTCGAATGTCATTTAAAAATAAGTAAAATATTTAAGTGCCTAATAAGAAATTTATTTTTACTTTTGTACGCCAATAATTATGAAATAAACATTTCGTTGCTTTGGTGACACAAACTTAAGAACTAAGAACACTAGCCTACCCTACCCTTTCCTAACTTAATCTAAGCTAACCTAGCCTAATTTAATCTAACTCAACCTAATCTAACCTAACCTAACATAGCCTATCCTAGCCTAGTATTTTTTTCTATGTAAGGGGAAAATCTTGTATAAGCACTGGACATACTAAGCATCCAGTAATTTCAGTGACACGATTCTTTATTTTACTTTTAAACACCCAAACAAATGTCAGTTAAATGTCCCTAAATCTTTTTGATTTTATTTTAAAAATAATTATTATTTAGATACTCGCCTAACCTAACCTAGCCTACCCTAACCTATTCTAACTTAATCTAAGCTAGCCTACCCTAACCTAACCTAACCTAATCTAACTTAACTTAGCCTAGCCTAGCCTATAGCCTATAGGCACTGGACATATTAGGCACCCAGTAGTTTCAGTGACACAACTCTTTATTTTACTTTTAAACACTCGATAAAATGTAAGTTAAATGCCCCTAAATCTTTTGGTTTTACTCTAAAAATAATCATTATTAAGAAACTCTAGCCGAACCTAACCTAGCCTACCTTAACCTGTTCTAACTTAATCTAAGCCTAGCCTAACCTTATCTAACTTAACCTAGCCTAACCTAACCTAAATAAATAAATAACGTATGGGATTGTTGCTGGGGAGCCTACATTCTGAAGAATGCGGTATTCCAGCCCCTGATTGTCAGAATATTCAGGTCGCGCTAGCGCCTCTGACATGACGTAACTACTACCTGTAAACCACTAGTAGCGGAGAACGACGACTTAACGTGCCCTCCAAAGCATGACCAGTTACGATCTTCGTACCACTACAGGGGTCACCCACCCAACTTCTGGCCCGGGCCAACGTAACTTAACTACAAATACTGTTTGACCAGTACTCATAGCGCTATGCTATGCGACCGATGACCTAACCTATCCTAACATATCCTAACCTAACGTAACCTATCCTAACCTAAGCTAAGCTAAGCTAAGCTAACCTAACCTAACATTTTTCTTTTTATGTGTGGTCGGGGAAAAGCTGCACGACAGACACCCTACAGCCCGTACTGTAGTGTAGTGTGGGGTTGGCGAACCTACTAAAAACCCCTCTCCACTGGCCAGATGTATTATCCATTCCAAAACCGCGCTAGCATTACCTCAGAAGGATGTGGCTGAGTGATATGATGTTTACACTACCGATGTACTGCCAAAGTTGTATTTTTTCCCTGTTCTTTCTTCGTTTTTATATACCATCTCTAATCTTTTTCGCAATTATGTATTTTATTAGGTCGTCGATTTCTTCCCAGTACTCTTCTTTTTCTATCATCATCGCTATGATGTTTTCTTTATTTATTCTTCGTCCAATCCTCAGCTGTACTGCCTCTCTTTCTACATTCCATTTCATGCACTCAAACACTGTATTCTGAACATCATCCCTAGTGCTATTGCAGTAGGTGCATCCTTCACTTTCTCTCTTTCCAATTCTCCTTAGAAATGCGGCAAAGCTACCGTGACCGCTTAGCATTTGCGTTAGGTAGAAGTTTGTACCGCCGTGTTTTCTCTCGCACCAAGCGATTAGATCCCTAATTAAGGTTCTAGTCCTGTCTCCCACTTGCTCATTCCGCTCCAATCTTTCTTTCCATTTCCTCATAGTTTCAATTCTCAGTTCTTTTTTTTCCTGTTTGCCTATACCCATCGATTTGCTTGCTTCCTCCGCCCGCAAGTCAAGGGGTATCATTGCTCCTATGGCAAACGCTTTTTCAGCTGCTATGGTTTTATATCCTGTGATAGTGCTGATTGAAAGCTTCCGTTGCTGCTTTAGCAGTAGATTTTTGTATTTTTTGGTATTAATACCATTTATCCAGAAGACACCACCAGAAGACTGGTGCTCCATATAGGACGATTGAATTCGCCACCGCACCAATTGTTCTTCTTTTACATAGACTCGCCCCGTTTATTTTCGGTATTAGCTTCGTTAACGCTGAGATACTACTCCCAACCTTCCCTATTGTATATGTCACGTATCTCCTCATTTTACAGTTTCTGTCGAATATTAACCCTAAGTATTTCGTATGACTTTAATTGCAGCATCTGCGTCTTTGTCTGCGATCCATAACATGCTTTTTGCGATCTTTTTGTTAGATTCAGCATAATGTGCCTCGTAGCTTCTTCCTATATTCACCTGACCTAACCTCACCTAATCTTACCTTACCTAAACTAACCCATCCTACCCTAATCTAGCCTAGTCTAGTATTTTTTCTATAAAAAGGGAAAATCTTCTATACTTAGGCATACTAGGCACTAGTAGTTTCAGTGACACTACTCTTTATTTTACTTTTAAATATAATTATTATTTAAAAACTGTAGCCTAGCCTAATATAACCTAACATACCTTAACCTAATCTAAGCTATGCTAGCCTAGCCATTGGAGTACCAATCGAAGTTAGCCCTTACGTGCAACAATCTACACCTACCACAGAGGCTTATTAAATGTTCCTCCAAATAGCACCACTCCAATTAACCGCCATCTACCCATACCTAAAATTGTTAACACTACTTGCTCGTGCAACACTGATAGCCTTCTTCCACACCAACCAGAATCTGCTAGTTATCTACCACTTTCGCGACTAATTCCAACAAACACTTGCTTTGTAACAAGTGACGACTAACTAGATAAGATAAGGCTAGACTAACTTAACCTAAACTAACCTAACCTAAACTAATCTAACCTAAATAAATAAATAGCGTATGGGATTGTTACTGGGGGAGCCTACATTCCGAAGAATGCGGTATTGTTGGGATTGTATAGCCGGGAACATCCACCCAGCGTCTGACCCGAGCCAACGTAACTTAACTGCAAACACTGTTTGACCAGTACTCATAGCGCTAGGCTCTGCGACCGGTGACCTAACCTATCCTAACATAACCTAACCTAACCTAACCTAAGCTAAGCTAAGCTAACCTAACCTAACCTAACCTTGCCTTACCTAAACTAACCTATCCTATCCTAATCTAGCCTAGTCTACTATTTTTTCTATGTAAAGGAAAAATTTTGTATAGGCACGGGACATACTAGTTACCAATAGTTTCAATGACACTACTCTTTATTTTACTTTTAAATATAATTATTATTTAGAAACTGTCCTAGCCTAATCTAATCTAGCATACCTTAACCTAATCTAATCTAGCCTAGTCATTGGACTGCCCAGCGTAGCGAGAACCATCTCGATTATGGCTCTCGAGATGATACCGTTCTGGAGAGAACAGCTTTTTGTATTACCAATCGAAGTTAGCCCTTACGTGCAACAATCTACACCTACCAGAGAGGCTTATTAAATGTTCCTCCAAATATCACCATTAACCGCCATCAACCCATACCTAGAATTGTTAACACTACTTCAACTATTCACTACTATTCAACAAATTATTCAACCTTTATCTGAAGAGGCATTATACAATAGTGCTGTTGTCGCTTCTATAAATTTCTTGTGGATCCTTGTGGCCATTTGGGTTGGCAACATTTGACTCAGGCTATCGGTTATACAGAAGAATGTCTTATGTAGCAAGCAGCAAATTAACAGATGGACATAAATCGATGTATCTAGCTGAATTTCAAATCCAGACCAAAGTGCATTGCTGTAACAAACAGTAAACGATTCTTACTGGAAGCGCAGGAAGAACACAGAACTAGCAAGTGTACACCTTGTGATAGATACATCGGGAAAATGACATAGAGTTGAATTATGATGCTAATTAAGTATACAAGATATTTTTATTGTGTTTAGAAATTGAAAGCATATTTCAAATTAATTTTCTTTAGCTTCTTCCTACGTCTGTCTATATGAACTTCTGTGAAAATCAATTTGAATAAATAATCTATTGCAATTAAAACCGTGTAATAAAAGTCTGTCTAGATCAATTTTACAGACAATTAACGTTTAAAGAGCTTTCATTTAAATTTTTCCCACAATACATTCGTGTGAAATGTATGTTTATTTTGGTTTTGAAGTTTAGACTCCAACAGAACTGCCATTTAGTTTTTGCAATCTTTCAGAGGAGTCATAACTGCCTGGATGTATTGTATTTTAATTTGAGATTTCAATTTTCTGTACAGTCCTTGCTTTTGCACAAGCAAATAATAAGTTAGAGTGTACTATGAGGAACACGAAACTAAATCTGCCAAAAACAAGAAAATCAGTAAAGGAAGTACTAGAAGGGTTAAACGCAACACAGTACTTAAGTAGCATACTTTTAAGTAGGTATCTGAGTTTGTGGACACCCTGTAGACAAAACATACATAAGAATATTTAAAAATCACGTTTTTCCTTACGTAACGTTTTAAAATAATTTATCATAACAAAATTTATTTTTAGTGGGCAAAATTTATCTATTTCGTTCATCTCCGTTGTAAAAGGAAGCGTCTAATTGCGAAATTGTTTCGCTTGGTTTCCTTATGCATTTATACACTCTTATTGTTATCGCCACAATAATAAGTTATTTCAAGATTAATTTTAATGTTACTTTGTTCTGCAACTGGTACTACAGTTAAAAATAATAATAATAACGAACGCAATAATTACAAAAATTAAATAAAAATTAAAGTTTACTTCCTGTATTTATAACCGTTTTGTTAATATTGATCGAACTTTATGCTCTGATTAATTGTTTTATAATTTACGAAATAATTTAATTTTTTATTTGAGAAACTCTAGAGACAATTAATCCTCTTAAATTTGTAAATATAATATTTATTTTTAGATAATTCCGAATAAAATTCTAATTATTTAAACAATTTCAAGGTTTAACTGTCTCTTATCAAATTGAGTTCCTGGTTGTTAAAACGTAATATTTAAAGAGAGATAGATGTATACATATATGGAGGTAGACGACATACATCCATTCTTTAATTGAGTTTGTTAATTGGTTATGGTTGAATTTACTTGAATATAAGCATTGTCAAACAAGCATAAAAAATAAATAGAAATTTCAATTCCAGGGTTCTCCGTCATGAATACATGATATGCTTTATCTCATCCAATTAGTTTTATTGAGATGAGTGCGTTTTTATGCTATTTTTGATAACCATAGCAAATGAATTTTTTGAGGTCAAAGAAAATGTCACCATATACAGTAATTAGCATTGAAAACCAATCTTTATCTATATTTTTATATTTCACTAATAATACAACCCAATAGTCAATACAGTAAGCAGCCAACTTACAACTAATTTAAATGGATAACTATTTTCTAATTGGTACATTTGAAATTTTGCTCATAATTTTCCCATATTAGAGTATAAGATCTATAAATATAAACTAAAAGATACGTTAGGAAGAAGTTTTATGAACACAACAAATGTTTCAATTACTCTATAAATATACTCTTTGATGTTATTTCCTCATTTAAGGATTGCCTTCCCGATAGATCTTTTAATTAACCTTAGACCTCAAATTGACTTCTGTTAAAATTGTTCTGTAGCAGCACGTTCTTAAATCAGTAAAGTTTCTAATAACATGTAATTAGTTTGGAGAATTTGCCTCTTAATAATTGTACCTATTGTACTTTAACTGCTACGTAGTTCACTTTAAGTAAATTAGTAAATTTCACTTTAGTGTTTAACATAAAAATTTTCTTTTTGAAAGGCTTTTCCCCATTGTGATAATATCAGTTATGTCACTTCAAATATGGTTATGTTTGTGGGCACACATTTTTATTGGTTATTCCTTATTTGGTTACGTTTCTGTTCAGGTTTCCCGATTGAGAAATTCGGTTTTATCACTGTTTTCTAGAAACTTTTGATAAGATAACCGTTTTTCTCCTTTTGTAAACTTAGTTGTAAGTTATCTTGCTTAGTTAGTGTGTCTACTTATATATTTTATTGGGAGATTTTGTTAATTTCCCTCTTTAAGAGTTTCTTTGTAGATGAAGTACCTACATGATAATTCCTGGTGATTAGTTATTTTCACGAAGGTGACAGTTTAATGTCACAGGAGTCCAACTTGTTGGTCTTTAATCGCTTCCATGGTACGCTTCTTAACTAATTTATTAATAATGATTATCTCTAACAATTCTTTGTTTTGTAGAAATACCTTTCAACTATATATTTACTAGAGGTAATAATCTTCCCTCTGTGCTTCTATTGAGTTAATTGACGCAGAATTGCTTTCTAGATTCTTTCTTACCTGTAGCTACGTTTAGCCTTAGCAAAATATCTTCCAAAACGTTGGGTATTGTTATGCACCAACCAAGTTACTATTTGGAGCCGCAACTAAAAAGATTAGTTTATTACCTGCAATCAACCTGCAGAAAGAAGTCAAACACCATAACATTTTCTCTCTTCATTTTTTTAGGCTATGTAATAGAGTCACTTTATTATTCTTTTGTTGTTTCAAATATATTAGTGGCGCAGTTGCCGATTGTAATAAAAATTACCTTTTCTGTTAAGATCTTTAATTAATTTGTTTCTTTGACTAAGTGTATTATAGTATTTTAAGAACTGTATAAAAATCATTGATTTTGTCAAATTATTTATATTGATAGGGGTTATTTGCGAATTAATTTTTGTGTGATCTGTAATTTTGTTTGTTTTTGTCTTGAATATTGATTTTGATATTAATATTTACCGTTCAATATTTGTGTTCCTTTGAATAAATCTCTTTCTGTTTTTTTTGTATCCTGTGTCTTTTATTTATATTATTGTTTGTGCTGATTCAAACAGTGACTGTTATGTTAAAGCATACTCTTGCCGGACCCAAACATTAAGTGAGTTTCAGGTTTATGTTTTGTGTTATAAATTTTAATATAGCTAGACGTCTTATTAACACCACGAGCTAGCCGGTTAGGAGTTTCCCGTTATACAGTAGATGACAGGTACTTTAATTCGCTCACGTACTTTACTTCTGTGCCGGTGCTCTAATTGTCCTGGTTTAGCTTCTTCCATCAGCTCCTGAATCTTACTTTAACTCGAATCTTATCTCGATCAAGATAGAATTTTTGGTCAATTTCAAGGTCATTCGCGGTCTAGCGCGTGACTTCACCGCGATCGCGTTATACGCGGATACCACGTATACGGATCAAATCTACATATTACATTATGATTGATGCAGTCGTCTGAGATCGTAATGATTTTATAATGAAGACATCGCGACACTCTAGGGCTTCACCCCAGAAGGAAGGTCCCCTATACACGGTCCAGCATGCGATATTACCACGTATACTGATCAAATCTACATATTACATTATGATTGATGCAGTCGTCTGAGATCGTAGAGATTTTTATAATGAAGACATCACGGCATTCTAGGGCTTCACCCAGAACGAGGGCCCCATTGCAATCTAAAAATAATTATACTTCTACGCTCACATTTGACTATCCATGTGATCATAATATTCAAATCAAACTTTCTACGTTTTTTCATCTGCTAGCCAACGAGATCAAGAAATTTAAAGAAACCAACAATTATCAATTTATCAGCTAGGTTTGTAAGCTCGAATAACGGATATATCTATGTCGGTTACTACCCTTCGTAAAGGGCTTTCCACTCAAGTTGATACTTAAGAAAATAACATTATTGTAATATTACATAATTTCGTTAATGAATACTAATCGTATGCTGACGGCACCAACTACACGACTGTGCTTGTTATCTATTCTTACTCGACATCTAATACTCATATGTCTATACGTATATATTATTTAATAAAGAGCTGTAAATGAAACACACAAATATGGTTTATACACTTTTATTTTAGTTAACTATTGTACATTTCAAGCTAAATATATACTTATTCTAAAACTACCTATTAAGAAATATTAATTAACAAGACAGAGTAAGGACTTTTAGCAACATCTTACAGGAAAAGAATATTAAAGACAATCATTAACATAGAAACATCAAACTAAACATATTTGCATAATCATAATTAAAGTACAGAGTTATATGATTAACTTTATCTTATACTAAACTACATATTAGGAAATAATAATTATGAAGCATAAGGCATTTATAATTTCTTACAGGAAAAGAAGATTACATTCAATCAGGATCATAACATACATCATCAACTAGATATCATAATGAATATATTAAATATTAAAACATACATACAATATACACAAACATACTCACAGATTACATTAATATCTAACCTTACTGAATTTTACATTACATATAAGATTGTTCGGTGAGGACACACATCAGTCTAGATCCATTAGTTCTAATATCGAATAATGTCCTAAAGGTGTAGAGTTTCATAGGAGCCAGGTATGAGGTAACGTTTATCATCATATGGGATAAGAGCAATCTTTTGCTGAGTGATCGAATGAACATGATGTTTATCAGATCGGATTATATTTTGATGTACGCGTTTTTCTATATAGAGA
The DNA here is from genome assembly GCA_929113105.1 of Agrypnus murinus. Classification (NCBI taxonomy): domain Eukaryota; kingdom Metazoa; phylum Arthropoda; class Insecta; order Coleoptera; family Elateridae; genus Agrypnus; species Agrypnus murinus. The sequence goes on from OV816031.1 coordinate 32,384,055, forward strand.
CATTCTACATAGTCTTCAAAGGTAATTTTCGTATAAACAACAGATTTTTTCACACCTTTAGCCTTTTTCGTTACATCATAATTAGATATAACATCGGCGATTTCATCTACTTCATATTCTTCATCTTGTAAGCGATCTCTTAATACTTCTACTTCATTTTGCGAAATGAGAGTTCTTATTGTGTATAATTTTCATCGGAGTCCAACGTAATGAGTCATCGGTACCCCATTACATTCATCCTTCATTAGCCCAAGAACTTTTTTATTAACGCGCGGAATACCGTATACATTATTCACAGGGTAATCGCTCGTATCAAAATACTGAAGGCAATCACGCTTGATAGCTTCATAAGAATCCTGATTACGAATTTCATATATAAGAGAATCAGTATCAGAATATAACACAGAACACCTATCACCAAATGTACTCTTCATATATCCATAATGGAAATCGTAGATGGTAGTCTTAGCGAGATCCAGAATGCTCATACCGCCATAAATAGGTTTGTTCAGGTAGATTTCGGATTTTCTTAACTCGATTGCTACTAGATTCTCATTAAATATACTACTTTTAGTAGTATCGTTTTAAATTCAGGCTTAGAGATGTAAGATTCAGCTCCATATCTACCAGCCCATTTAGTTACAAAACGTATAGTTACCCGCTTCCGTAAATTTTCCATAGTCTTACCAAAGACCGCGTTATTCATAAGCTTATAGAGATTCTTCTCAAACTCATTTCTTGCATTTTGACTAACTTTGTGTTTAAGTCGATATATAACTTTAGCCACTCCGATTGTTTAAATTTAAGCACTCTATGAACTCGGGTAATCTTCAACCCATGCTGCATCACCTGTTTTAGAGCTCTATAATGGATAATATACTTTTCTTTATGATGAAGAGTAGCCATCAACTTAGCTTCCTGAGAAGAAGATGCGCAAGGTTTTTCAGTCTTCGGATTAACATGCTGCGATCAGAAAGGTAGATCTTTATGAGTATCATGCAGTTCCCTAGGGTATTCCAGATAAATCTCTAATATATAACCTTCAGGAGCATTATCAGGAATGGTTAGCACATCAATACTATCTGATTTGATCCATTCGAAACCTCCATATGGTAGGTACTGCGACATCGCCCAACCATACTGATTATTGACATCATAGTACATTAAATAATTTTCAGGACTAGTCGGATCATATGTTGGAATGTATTTATTGTTAGCTGTCGATCTCCTTTTAGAGCAAACTTGACTAAGACCACCTCGGATTCCGCGTTCAACAAAGAGAAATTGATCGAGATCGGTTAGGAGCTCTAACTCTTGTTTTGTATGCTTTAACATACTTTAACATACAATCCCAAGTGAAACCAGGAAGTGTAAAGTAATGAGCAGGGTCTAACACATAAGTTTTCAAACAACTATTTCTGAATTGCTCAAAAACGTCTGCTAGTAACAGGATACCAGTTTTCATATATAGATCGATTAACTCTCCCAAACTGCTACAATTGAATTTAGACCATACATCTTTAGCTCTCCTATACAATTTTCTTGAACACTTTTTATTTTCTAGTTTATTATAGAAAGCTTCAATAGGCGGTAAACAAGTTTCACTAAACTTGCCAATACAATGATATAATCATAGGGCATTACACCCTTTTTTGTTAACATACTGAAGAGATCATGAGATATATCAGAAAATTGAGATTTCAAATTAGGAAAACTATGTAGATATGAAGCTAACTTTTCTAGGGAGGACGCCATAAATCGGAATGAATCGATAAACCGGAACTGAACCAGAGAATCGTTTATATGTTTAGTAAAAGAGATATACTTTTCTTTAGTTATAGGAAGTAAATCAACAACACCTTGAATTCTAGACGCTATATCGTCAATTATAAAATGAGCATCATAACCGCTTAGATTATGAAAGACAACAGGAATAACTCTTGCATCTTTGTAGTTGATATTACATTCTTCATGGGCAGATCCTCGATAATTATTTTCAGAGATTAGAGGGCCCCCGCCCGGTCCAAAAGGTTTTTCACAAATATGACAATGAGTAGATTTTCTAAATTCTGCTTCCTGTTCAGGTGTTATATCAATATCGTAAGGACAAAGAAATACTGTTTCCAAATCCTCTGCCAACTGCTGAATCTCATCGGCAAACCATTCCATACAATCCAAACCTCGATGGGAACGGTAAAAAGATAATGAGTCATCATATGAACATTTGACATAATAACCTACTGCAGCGGGAATGTGTTCTTGATACATATTTTTATTATTACACGGTTTCAGGATACTCTCCAAATCGGCATATACAACGAAAGGAGCCTTCTCCTTATTTTTAAAATTCTTAAATTTTAACAGGTTCTCGCCTACTTTAGGCATTTTGATAGCGCAATCGTTGACCTGCTGACAGTCTTCAATATGCTTATTTAACTTTTCTTGTGATCTAAAGTAATGCAAGCATCGATCGCAGAAATATTTTCTACCATCACATCTGCTAAGTTGAGAGGACAACAGCCGGCTTAGATTCTTTATCCAAACGAAATGATAACGAATAGGTGTAGTGTAGTTTTCTGTATTTTCATCATCATCAAAGTACTTATCTTGAACGAGAAGCAAATTCACATGTCGGTCTACTTTATTTTTAGTAAGATATGTCGGTAATGTCGCATAATAATCATTTTTCTTCTTCAGGGAATAAACATTAATGGATATATTATTCTGTTTTTCAAATCTGAGGATCTGCTTGATTGTCATAGGAAACTGGATACCCGTCAAATTTAAAACCTTAGTGTAGTGCGGATAGCTGCTAACCCTTTTAGCTATGTCATTACGTGCGGTATGTAAAGCGCTGACTACAGCCCATGCAAAGCACGCCTCGTCATCATTCTTCACTTTGATACAAGCTTCTTTCAACTTTATTTGCTCGGGAAGATCGATGTATGATGACCCAAGCTGAGGTGTATATTTATTAATATTAACCTGAAGGTTAATAATCGATTTCAGCGTCCAACCACTCTCGCGCTCTTGGAATTCTTCCAGCTCAGTTAATATTGGCTTTGTTACTTTATCATCAAACCAAGAATGTAGATCTGTATCTCTATATATCGGAGAGTTCGAGGTTGTAAAATGTTTGTTTTCATTTAGAAGCAGATCACCTCTCTTGCATTCAAATTCTCCCATGAAAATGACATTAACTTTTACTGCTTCATACTCTTTCAGGATATTAGGAATTCTTCGTTTGAAAAGAGTCTTACAATCTGTGAAGAACTCTTTAGGATCCTTATGCTTAAGGTTGCTGATCACCTCACTTCGAATTCTATTATCAAAAGCTGATATAGAATCATCCCAGCGAACTCGATGTTTAGCGGTTTCTATAGTTTCCTTCTTCGATCCAGCACCACTTTTCTGAAGCGTTTTGAATTGAGATTGACAGATTCTGATAATTCAATAACACGACTCATTAGAATCAAAATAAAATTGAGAGCAACGCGTTAAAGGTAGAGAACACATTAGATCCTACTAAAGATTACTTCATTTGCTCTGTTTATAAATAAATGTAAAAATCTATGCTATGTGTCCTTATGATGCAAACTTTAGACAATAGTAATTACTCTAGTTTTGTAAATAAATAATCTGCGTAATAATAAACTAATTTACTTCTAATCAATACACTATTTAAATATAATGCAATCAATTAAAAAGAAGGTAAATAAAAATAAGTAATTTATAAATAAAAACTTAAAAAAATGCATATTGCGTGCTCATCCTTAGGTATGTGTTATTGTGTGTGCAAATCGGTTGAATGTATTTTAAGTTCAATGATTTACGGTGATAATAGGTTGTAAATCGCACCCAATTTTAAGGGTCTGCATTTAAAGATTCTTTTATAGACTACAAGCAAACATATTATTAAATAATAACGTTACTTTTGAATTTTTAAATACGAACACCATTTTTATGAAAACATTAATCAAAATAATATATACGAAACAATAACACTTAGCAGTGATTATCCAAACGAAATCTGGAAAACTAAAGGAAGTATTTCCCAAAGTATCTACATAGCCTTTAGACTGCACAGCGTATCGCAAAATTCATTTATTACGGGGCCACTAAACAACGCAAGACTAAAGTTATACGTCTCTGTCGAAATCATCATGTATTCACTGCGGATGCTATACACAACTGCTGTTGCGTAGTCTCGAAGCAGTCTGGGAATAAATCAAGGCCACACTCATTGGCTGAAAATATTAGAGTGAGTGCATCTGCTTGACTTGAAGAATTATAAGATAAAATAAAGGCCATTTTGTCGGCTGATCTAGCGGTGAAGATGTCCGCCAGTTTTACTTTCATGTTTACTGAGCAAAACCTTCCCACGCCCGACATGAGTTCAAGCATAGATCCAGAAAAGACCTTTTGCTTGTTCCAATATCGAAGTCCTAGACCATATGACCTGAGATGTCGGAACCCGTAAAGAAATAAAAAAGACAATTGCAGACGTCGTGGTTGACATTTAATAAACCTTTAGGAAAAAAAGATATAAATCATTTGAATATAATCATCATATCACATGCTTTTTTGATATATGTGCATTCAAATCTACTACGTAGAAATGTGAGTAGTGTGTTGGCTATAACTTAGTAAATATTCCCCAGACTTCAAAGTCTGTGACTATAAGTTGACCCGGGAAATTCTCGAGACACAAGTCTGCTCGATTTTTTGTTGCCTCTCCGGAAAAATAATTCGTGATATGGGCTTTTGTATGCAAGGTATTCAATTAAAGTCATTACTTTAGAATTAAGATTTTAGTTTCTTAAACAGTTTTTTAGATACCACTAAATCGCCATTTCGAATGCATACAAAATGATTTACACCTTGTCGATAAATAATTAAAGGGGATTAGTTTCAGAAAGAAACTACCGTTCGATACGATACCCACATTTATTAAGTAAACTTGTACTTTCTATTCAATTATATTCAAAAAGGGTTTTTATTTGAAATTTCCTATCTTATTTATAAAGATGTAGTAGTCTTCCTAAAGACCTAAACAGAATGCTTTTACTTAAAGATTCATATTATATAAGTATGGGCTTGATTACGTTAACATGCGGTGTTTTCAAGAAGTAAAGGATTCCAAGAAAGTTTCGATAGTTTTAGTAAAGACAATGGTGTGCTTTTATAATTGTTTATAGCACATAGCGTATTATTACTACATTTTTCAATTTGTTTCATTTGATTTAAATAGCACTTAATAAACCAGAAATAATAAAAAGTGTGTATGCAATATCAGGTATTCTTTTCTAGGAAATAGGAAAGTGGAAGACAAGGATGAATGCATTTAAAACTTTGTATATTTTGAAATTTCAGAGGATTTTTTAATTTGTAATTAATACTTTTTCGCTGAATTCTCTTATTTAGGAAAGATGTTTTGCAAAAACTATGAATGACTTGAAATTTTTTATAAATACAATAGTGTGCTTTTATAATTGTTTATACCGCATCGTGTATCCTTACTACATTTTTAATTTGTTTCATTTGCTCAATATACCTGAAATAATAAAAAATATGGGTGCAATACCAGGTATTTGCATTGGATATTTCACCGCTTTTCATCCTAATTCAAATTCAATTTTGCAAGCTTAAATTTGGAAAATAATTGATTTCTTTGTTAAAGACAAATGTGGAACACAGTGTGTTCCAGTATTTCTTCCAGCTGAAATATACCTCAGAATAAATTTGATCTAAACCGTTAAATCTCTAAACACAATTAACCAACACAGCTTTTCCCATATTCATGAAAAACATTCAACGACCAATACTGTTTTATCAAATTGTCAATCAATCCTGTTTTGAAATACGCAAAAATTAATATGTCTTTTAAGTTAATATCTAACCAAATGGAACCAATAAAGCTTTAATATTTTTATTATTTTGTTGTAACAAGAACGTCAATTTTGCAAATTGGTCCAATACCCACCATCTAGATTACCCACTTTTAAAACCAAGATTCCAATATGCGATTAATGAAGTTGTTCATATAAAATACTCTCCAATTCTAAACAAATAACATTCAGAACTTGCGACATGCAAAGAATCTTTTGGTGGGAAGAATGTTGATATCATCCACTGATATGGTTGATATGATATTCGGTCTCAAAAGAAATTCCTTTAGTTGCAATGCGATGCGTGGATTCAGGTCATGAATTAAAGAATGTAAACACTTAATGGTACATTCAAATGAAAAAATACCAATAATTAAATTAATTTAGAGCATAAGGAATAGTATGGCCAATACTTGACCACTTCTAATACCAATGAAGACACAGTAATGGCAATTTTTTTGATCAGGCATAAGATTTAACTCGATTGTATCTGCTATTAGGTTAGTATTATACAATTACTGTATTAATAGTGTTAGCTGATTTCAGTTTTGAGATGGTTTAGGTTTAGTTGAGATAGTTTTCTTTGTCAATAGATGTGTCCAGCTCCTGAAGCACTCCTGGAAACTGACAGCATACCAATAAAATTTCAACCTTTTAGTGTTATTTTACGGTGCTGAAACGCTCAATGATATTAATAATGCTTTCATTAATTCAGTAATAAATTAGTGGATTGTAGAATTAATAAAGTTACTGTATGGCTGACTGTAAAATCAAATCAATTGACATCATAAAGTCAATTATGTTAGTATTATGGTATTATTTATATAGGCTACGATTAATACAGTTAGTTAATTGAAGATTTACAAATATGTCAGTGATTTACTATTTGAAGAAAAAAAATATACAATTTTTAAACGTACTGAAACAAATGGTATTGAAGGGGTTTGTAAGAATCTGAAATATGATGACGTTGCAAATTGGTTACATAGATTCCAAGAGTGTTTTACGTGAATCACCTGTCATGTCATTAGACCTAATCTCCACGTTCCTTCCAAGAGGAACTAATTGAGATACGCTCAATCAGCGCACATATGCTTAGCGCATGCTCCCAGTTACTCATTGGTCGGAACGAGGTTGCCTATCCACCTTCTACTAACTCTCCAGGTTAGTGCCGGAGCGATTAACTTAATACGTGCTCACCCGCCGGAACCCTCCCGTCCTCTTACATGCGGGGTCAAGTCCCTCGTCCAGCATTAGGACTATTCTCTAACCTAGGTTCAGTACATCGGAACCCCCCAGAGGGTTCTTTCCCCAAGCCTTAGTTGGGGCCACTGCCCGATCGAATCCAACCTCAGAAGTGGCGGAACTTCGTTTTTAAACGGTTTTGCCATCCCGATCTACCAGTTATAGGCCTGGTGTGTCCCTGGCAGAGCTTCGTTTCGAGGTTACTTTATAGGGCACATCAAAGTAGCATCCCGGTGTGTACCAGTTAAGGCGAAGTTGTCTTGGACGTGAGAGGCTATGTATCTCAGTATCAACGTCTTTAGACGATTTCTGGGAATTCGACGGCTGGAACTGCACAGTCAAAGCCGGATCCCCGTACTGTCATCTCCGAAACGGTACCTGGTGGCATGCAGTTTCCCGTAGGTCAGAGAGCATACTATCTGAAGGAGATAAACTTTACTAGATTCTCCTCCATTCTAACCACCTACACCGGACCATCTTGTTAACTTGGAGCTCTACGAGCTCCTCTGCAACGTTTTAGAGGCATCGTCGGGAAACACTTGCGTGTAACTCGACCAGACATTTCCTTCTGATTGCGTCATCCGTTAACCAGACAGGCCTGGAATTGGGTAGACAACGACCAGTTCTAAGAGTGAACGCCGTGTTGTCTGCCCACAAGCTAGTCTCGGATGCTAGTGCTCACCGACACCTCTGTCGACTGCCCACGCTCCGTCTTCGGGCTAGTCTCGAATACTAGTGAAGTGCGACACCTCGAGCAACTGCTTGTCCGTTCATCCTGCAAAATGGTTATGGTGGATACTATTAGTTGGAGCTATTACTGTGGAAGTAATGATATCTGTTTACTGTATACACAATGACATTAATAGAGGGCTTTTCCTACTGTGATATGATTATTCTACTAATGCAGTTCTTGAATTAATGGTATTGGTATTGCTATGGCTTTACTCAGTACTCGATTTTAAAACAGTACCCATTTTAAAACAGAATTTAAATTAATTTATCTTTCCCCTCAACACATTGAACAGTACATTGAAATACTCTTGTCAACTTGTAATGTTCATAGATTCACTACTGAATTCTGTCTGTGATTAAACTTTTTGCTATAAATGAATATCTTTTAAAGCCTTGGTTCTGACTGGATTTGGCTACTCCAAGCTTAATACGTCACAATCTTCATATAAACTAACTAAATATAACTTTAATAAATGCCTCAAAGGTTCTATCTTGGTGATGAATTAACGATCAAAATCTATGGGTGATTCTGACAAGATGTACAGTACCAAAAACACATTTGCTTCATAGACTTTCTAAATAGTCTCTTATCGATAAATATGATTTGCTGTAAAATTAAGAAGCTACGAATTTTCTTCAACTACTTCAAATGTCTCCGAAGAAACATGTTAACAAAAACAAGTAAACTTCTGTTGTTATTTAATTTAGTTAAAACTCAATTTGTCCGATGGATCTTCTACAAGACAGCATATTGTGCTATTATTTTGATTGATTGATTGAACATCTTTCTGAATGCATCAAACAGAATGCTCAAGCCAATACAGTCCATTGTTTGCGTGAATGTTGAATAACTGTAAAGTAATAGTAACTTATTACAACCAAATATTTACGAAACCGTCAATGTAAGTCAAAATACAGCCATGATTCTATAACAGTATTATGCCCATTTAAACAGAAACTCTCAAACATATTGAAAACTCATAAACCAAGACTTGTTTAGAACATAAACCATAAATTTCATTTCTTTTCTAATTCATTCTTGCTGATAAAAAGAAAACAACATAAAATATTTTTGACAAGAAAACTATTATGTAGGTAAGTTTCACTTGGTGGGCGTTGTTGCGATAAGCCCAAACGACTCAATAAATTTAAAACGATTGCATCAACAGTACAACATTTAATTTAATTTAGTTTTTCACATTATTTAATGATGGTAATTAATTATTATTTACAAATTAAGATTTTTAAATCTAAATCCATATCTACAATAAATGACGAGCCCATAATTTCGCATCCATGTATTAACATACTTCAAAAGACTTGAACATAATTCACGCCCATTCAAAAAAACATCGTTCCATGATATTGTTTAACCTCCTACATCATCACTGTGCATAAGAATTATTGGATATATGAGATAATGTATAGTTTTAAACAATGTATGTAGGTATATAATAATAAATTCAAAAGTTGCACACGAGTACCAACCATGACCTCTCTCAGTAGTGCAGTGCGGCTTTAACAAATCAGATTATTAGCGATTTCCAGTTGAAGGATTTTGAGCAAGGCTAAAAACTTCTACACCATATAAATGATGCCTGTTATATAAAATTGATTTTTTACTGTTTAAGTATTAAAATCCATGACATACTAGTTCAGCCCACGTAATGTCTACCTACGTAGAAATTATATTATCTATGTCAGTGTTTCGTGAGATTTGTTTTTCTTTCAGCTAAGTAAATAGAAGATTGCAACATTGGATTGAAACTTGCTGATTTTTCTTTTCTATTGCATATCATTACGTAAAAGTGCACATTTAGCATTTGCTTTTAATTAAATTTTATTAGAAAAAATGTATTATTGATGATTATTGCCTTTTTATTGGAGCAAACCTTTTTTTATGTAAATTTTTTTAGAAGACCTTCATTACGTTTGTCATGATTCAACCAAACAAGAGATATTCTGTATAATTTTGTCATTATCATTTCCCTTATTATTATTATCTATGTAAATCGCCAATCTGTAATAAATAACCCAATACAATTTGTAGCATAAAGTAAATTCAACATGTTGTAAGCTCTAAAATTCTGAATAAGCAAGATATGACGTAAATTAAACACAGAATGTCCTTCTTTTAAAATATATCGGAAGGAAGAGAAAGAGTGAAAATCATCATTAGAGTACATAATCATTAATCATATTAGAAATCATAAAAATCAGGTTTACTTATTTTAATTTTAATCTACTATGGCGAACCACGATTTAGGGCGTATCAATGCACGCCTAAGAGCGAGAAGTATTTCACCCATCAAAAATCTGTCCACCATTGCCGATTTTGAGCAATCATTGTTTGATTGCTAGTTATCACTGCCCTTACTCTTCCTTCATTGCTACAACAATAGCTCAACCGCAGCGAATGAGCGAATATTGTTCTCATTGCCGAATCAATATTCTTTGTCAACTCAGTACCTTTATTACCAACAACACTACCTTCACTGCCGCGAATATTGCCGTCAATATTATGAGTAGGTTAAACCATCATTTCTTTCTTGTGTTTTAAGATACCCCGAATGAATTCCAATGGTATATGAAAGTTACAAGTTTCGCTTATTAACAGAAAAACTCCGTATCCATTACACTGTTATAGCCAGTGGTCGGATATGGGCAAAAAATTCTGTAGATATTCTGGAAATTTTTATTGGAATTGTCCATCCACTTTTGTATTCAAGATTTTAAAGATAACGATATATTACATGCTATTAACAGAGAAACGATTTCAAATTTACTGTCTCCAGGAATAACGGAAATAGCAGATGGCCCAGACGAATTGCAGGCACGACCCATATATGCAGACCAGTATGTTCTTGTAGTTGTGAGCTAATTGCGAAATCCGGGCACATGCAATTGCAAAAATGAAGAAAAGGCAGATGAGAAGCTACTACGCAGCGCTAAAGCAACCAACAAAAATATCTTTTGCTAGTGAAAATCGGAGAGAAGTTTCCCACTTCACTGCCCTCATTGATCAATTAAACTGCTGTCATTGGTCACTTAAATGCCTTTCCCACTCCATTGCCTAAATTATTGCCTTATTTGCCCTGCTCAATGCTGTGCTGCCTGAGGCCAGTAATATTTTTAAATTTCCGTAAGTAAGAAAAAGCCTTCTTGAATAATGTATCAGTACCCATAAATAGTCGACCTATATGTAGAATCGACGTAGAACCAGAATTGGAAATGCCGCTGGAAAATGCAAGGTAGTGGTTGGTCAAGATCAAATATATATTCCTGGATGATCTTTTGCATTCTCTTGTTTATAGCTCTTTCTTAAAAGATCTTTTGCAGGTAGAATTGAAAATTGGATATTTCAAAATATTTAGGAGTTATCTTAGACTTCAAACTTACCTGGATTCGACCAATTAAAAAAAATTATCAGAACATCGGAGACCACTTTAGCTGCGGTCAGATGAATATATGACAAGTCTTATGGTCTTAAACCAAGAATGGTATACCGGCAGTATACTAGAATGGTCAGATCAGCTATAACCTACGCGGCTTTGGTCTGGTGGTCCAAAGTCAAGTAAAAAAACACCAAACTAACACTAAACAAGATTCAAAGGCTTTCATGTCTAGGTATTACAGGGGCTATGAGAACAATACCCACTGCTTCAATTCAGATACTTCTGGACCTCCCCTCTCTTCACTTAGTGATATAAGGAGAGGGTTTGAATATTGAGACTACATAGACCGCAGAACTCACCGTACTATCCTCGGATGGGCACCGAACACACAAGCTTGACTAGCTGCCCTGGGGGTCCTTTACTGAAGATGAGGACGGAAAATATGACGCCTAGATTTTTGAGAACCTACTCTTTGAAGTGATCATACGGGATCGTCCAAAGTGAATGAAATCTAGCCAGAACATTCCTCCTGGAAGTCTAGTATGGTACACGGACGGCTGTAAAACCGAGACGCGTGCTAGATCGGGCCTATATGACGAAAATCTAAGACCAGAGTTTTGCTTTTCTCTTGGACGTATTTTCTTTGGTTTTCAGTGTGCGCGTGAAAATATCAAGAAGTCTTACAAAAATAAGCGAATCTATATAATATCAGACAGCCAAGCAGCTCTAAAAACCTCTTTCAAGTTCTAGGATAAATTCTAGACTGGTATGGGAATGTTTTATGGAACTCAAAGACCAGAACACTGACAAACTGCTTTAAGCGCCAGTGAAAAAGCCGGTACGAATTAGCCAGGCAGGGCTTTGCCGAGGTTCTTAGAGCAGAACCTGTCTTGGAAGTACCAAGAAGTGAAGTCCGGGATTATGCCAATGATTAGTCCTGCATTCAGCATAGTATCTACTAGAATAATCGACCAGAACATAACCATAGCAAGGAATTCATTGACAAATCTTGCCAGAAAAGAGTTACAAAACTTTTTATCTTAAGTAGGTTGCAACTCAAGGTCATTACTGGCTTCTTAACAGGGCATGCTTCCGTTAAAGAACACCTGTATAAGATCATACGCTGAGTAATAAAAGCCAGCGCATTTTCAGGCAACCAAGGTACAGGTTTTGTTCTATGGAACAAAACCTGTATCTATTGTTACAGGAAACTACAATTACAAACTGGTTGATGTACTTATTGTTTAATACTTGTAGACACACTGAAGAAGAAATAAAGTAATTTCGAAAGCTTGGTTAACAGAACAAAGAGATTTAATTAATTGTAGACCGATATCCCGATAACCTATAACACTTAACATAATTACGGTCGTTACTTCCTTACAACTTTTTATATATATATATATATATATATATATATATATATATATATATATATATATATATATATATATATATATATATATATATATATATATATATATATATATATATATATATATATATATATATATATATATATATATATATATATATTGCAGTGATCTTTGAAAATAAAATACAATATTTCCCCCATTCCAAATATAAACATAAATTATATACGGTGGATTGAAATGAGGATACACCGCAGATATTTTTCTTTATTCCTCTCAGCTAGCTCAGGTTTGCTCAGTAAATCATAAATTATTTGAATTACGAGACTCTTATTTACTTTTATGCCTGGAAAGGAAGAAAAACTTATATCGTAAGCACTAAAACTCCTGCAGGCTGGACAACTGCTACTAAACTTTGAATTCAAAAGAAAAGAACGCTGGTTGTATTAATGCTTGTATTAACATCAATTAAACACATATGTAAAATTGAAAACACAAACTTTATTTCACGAACAAAATAAAAAAATCCGAATGGAAAGTCAAAGTAAAAAAAATGTTATTCAAAATAATACAATTGATAATTGAGAAACAATTCTCAGGTTTGCTCAAACGTTAGAAATAGTTGTACTGACCTGAAATATAACCTCAAATTTGCCCCAGCTTATATAGTTTATGCCAGAACAAACGAAAACTATGACACTTTTTCAAAACAATGAAACATCGAGTAAGCTCGTGACGTCACGAATCCAGCACAGCTGTTATTTTTTATCACTAATCCTAATTCTATTACTACAGAATTGTAGCCCTTGAAACGAAGATCAAAAAAGTATCATACATTCATTGTCCCAAAATGTATCGTAACGAAGATATTCAAGAAAAACGATTGACAATGTACATATCTCGTTACGATCTAATTACATATAAAGTTCAACAAATCAAGGTTCATCCTTTATAGACTAGTTACATGAATACATGACACAGGTAATACAAATAATTTCTCCATAGAAACATCTTTACAATTTACTATAAACATAATTTTTTTCAGAGTACGAACACCAATTAATGCATATACAAGTGCCAGCTTAAATATTAAGTCAATGTTTATCAATTTATGCTCAAAATGTCCAGCATACAATGCTCTAAGCACTTACATCAAAACAATGGTGAGGAAAAACAGGATAAGAGTCTATAAGAGTCATATCAACACGAACGACAGGATTTAATACCTTCATTAATTGAAGTGATTAGAAATCTTATAAACAAATTCAAAAATTAATTGTATTGTATAAGTCACAACAAGATTGACCTAATTAATCTATTTTCAGCTAATTAGCAACATAAACTTGAGCTTGCCTCCTGGAAAATAGAAAAATTTATTTAACGCTAAACATCGTAATCTGTAAATTTAAATTACTTCCTCCTAATAAGTGGGAAACCGTCCCAAAGTGTAACTTGGGTTGCATAAACATGATTATGATCAAGCAATTTAACTAAAGGATATCCTTTTTCTAAAATGAAACCTATTTATTTATGCATAAGTAAGTTAGGTTATGTTTGCATGAAATTTTTATTCTTAGTTTTTAATTTAAGTATTAATGAACCTAACTATGGTCCTATATATAGCCTTTATATTAATTATGCCCCATGACATAGCATGTCCTTCTTTTAATTTAAATCTGATATAAAAATATTTGTGTTAACGTTTCCGTTCCGTTGTTGATAAAATTTTCAATACGGTGATTTGATATCACCGTAACGAATTTCTGGGTGATATTTTGCATCGTTTTGTTTACAGCCCGCTCTGAAATGATCTTTCGCAGGTAGAATTGAAAATTGGTTTTAGATAACTAAAGATTTATAACTAGTTTCTCTGCTGTACACCTAAGAGATTCAGTTTGCGACGCTGTACATTGTAAGTCAAAAGCTGTAACTTGGAAATGACAGTCGGTCGAAGACTTTATTCAATAAGTAGCAATAGGGTACCACATAATCATAATTATAATGGTCAATCTTGATTTTACATATATTTTCTATATAGAAAATTCTATGACGCCCTATTTTAGTCGATAGTTTAACAACTGGCTACAACCTCTACTACTCTACGAAGTCAAAGAATATTAAAGATAAAATACCGGAATAGATACGATTGCCTTATTCAAGAAGAAGGCCTGAAAATCATAAAGTTCTAGCCAGTTTTGCACATTTATAATACTTTTTTTGACCCGTGCCAGTCTTTAGTTGTTGAGAATACAGACTGTTATAGTTATATCCTACAAATTGCTTTTCTGTGTTCCTGTAAGAACTATAAAAATAAAAATTACGTTGCAAAATTTCGCAAAAACAAAAACACGATGAAGTAACGTGCCTTGTAAACCTCAAAACCTATTTTTTGATGGCTCTCTGACAAGTTGCTTTCAAAAAGTGGTTTTCCAATTACAGCATTACACAACCACTTAATTGTTTAAAATTAGAACTTTCACAACTCGACTTAAGTTCATATCTTAGAGTAACATCCAAACCATTTTGGAACTGTAATGGAAGTATAACTGATCAAATTTCATGAGTCGTAAGGACAAAAGGTAGGAGTCAAAAGGTTGAGAAACATTGTTATAGAGGACGTCTCATGTCTCTCATTTTTGTTTCCATTACATAGGCATGTAGGATGGTAGGATAGTAGAACGCTTATAGAAACTTTGGAACAATCAGTTTTCTAGCATTATTAATCAACAACAAATAAGCTCGGAGTAAATTAAAAACCAAAACTCTACGAAACTACGAAAGAATGCTTCGGTTCGCGCACGCCGCGCCGTTCTCATCGTTAGGATACTCTGGATAGTAACATAGCGTAATAAGGAAAGACACGACTGATAAAACACTCCATTTCAGCTTACTCCTACTGAATTTTATGGGTTACTTTACGCAGGCTTCGTTGTTATTTTAATTGTTGCAATATTCTCATAATTCTACTTCAAAACAATATTGTCGATTGCTTTTCTCATATCATTGAACTTATAGCCTATTATTGCAACTTGTAGCAACTTTGCGATTGGAAAACAACCACAATGTATTACTAATTTAGAACATTCGAAAATTAGTAGTTACAATTCTACGTCATTTTTTTAACGTTTTTGTTAACGTCACTAATGTCGTTAACAGTGTTGTCAGATGGGCAGAAATTCCTGTTTAGCAGGATTTTTTTAATGTTGAAATCGGAAAAATTGATTTGATTTGTAATCCCCAGAATTTAATTTATATTTTTTGAAAATCGTCCTGCCTTTTCTAATGAACAGACAAAGGGATCCATATAGTTGGAAATATTATAAATGAAAATTATTATTAATTATTAAATGTTTCTTATCATAGCAATTAGAGCTAATAAATATATCTGACAACATCTCTCTATGTTTACAGTTTTTTTGCTTTAGTTGCAAAAATTTTCAACAATTCAGATTTTTGTATAGAGTTTTATTTTGAAGTTGTAAGCTCTCAAAACTCCTGATCCATATCGCGTGTGCAGGATTTTTTATATGGGGGAGGGATTTACTTTTTCCAATTATCTCGAAAACTATCAGATTTTCGGAAAAACTGGTTATAATGAAAATTGTACCACTTTTTCTAAAACCTGATAGTTTTTGAGACAATTGAGAAGGAGAGATTGAGTGAGAAATAATGGATTTTCCCCCTTCCCTCCTTACAAAAAATGTTTTGCAAAATGTGTTACAACCTCAAAATAAAGCTGCATACAAAAATCGGGCTTGTTCATGTGTCAAGTCTAATTTTCCTAGCCTGGGGTATAGAAGGTCTGTTTGAAATTACTGAAATTGTTTGAGATAATGACAGTCAGATTCCTATATGTCCTTTGCAGCGGTCGTAGCAGAGTTAATTGGAAAAAAATATGTAAATAGTGACTAAATCTTCTTAAAATATGTACTTTTTAGCGACATTTTTTTAAATATGTACCAAATATGTATGTAGTTTATAAAAAAAATAGTATATTATTCAACAAGCATATAATGATGGCTATTAATCACTAGGGCGAGGTTTATGAGAAGTTTAAGCTTATTAGAATCGGCTGAGCGAATACTCGCCATTATATGCGAGTCGAATACTATACTTTGTCCACAACTGTTCCATTCAATTTTAATTCGATTTTTTTATTCCATATATGTTTACGAACTGTTTAAAAGCCTTTGTAGCTCAGTGGGTTAGCAATCGAGTTTGTGACGCAGAAGACTTGAGTTCAAATCCCGCGGTTACGAAGATAATGCATTTTTGTATTCACGGTTGAAGTTTATCAGGCAATATCATATACCCTTCTCAATAGTACATTCTAAATTGCTAATAGCGCGCTACGCTAAACAATAATGGTTCTTATTACCTGCACGACAAGGCGGAATTTGCATTTATTTTCTTACGAAGTTTTGTCCAAAATGGCTTGCGTTTTACAATCGCGGTTGTAAAATAGTAGAATTTAAAGCTTGCTAACAAAATACGTACTTTTAGTGACTAAATGCTAAAAATATGTACTTTTATGCACTAGGGTAAAAAATATGTACTTTTATGTAAAATAGTGACCGAATACGACCGCTGCCTTTGCAAGCATAGATCGGCCGTTGATATTCCTAGTACTTACTACATATATTAAGTCAAAACGTGCCGACGATTGCTATATATTACTTTACACCAATGGAAGAGATTTAGAGAACCACACCCTCAATTCTCTTTGGATATTTAGTGAGTTTAGTGTTTTAAGAAACTGGCGTTCAGTCCTCTTAATGTTCTTGACATATCTTAATACCATAAATTATTCCTCTTAAGACTACCTCAACAATAAGTTAAGAAGTGGTCCCAAGCAGCATCTAAGTAGCGGTAACTGAGATCGGAACTTTGATTGAGTAGCTGAGATTGATTGAGAACGGTATTGCTACTTAGTATAATTACTTTAATGTTGTTGCAACTTCAAGTGATATTATGATTGTAGACTTGACCGAAGCTACTTTAAAGTTTTTAAAACTTTAAAGTAGCACCGAAAGTTCTTGCCACCGGTCTCAAATCATTGCTTAACCTTTAAAGTAACTGAACTATATAGTAGTATTGAAAGTAAAACTTACGTTTATGCTACCCAGGAGAATCACTTGAAAGTAATTTTCACTACTTATTTTGCATCAGAATTACTAGAAAGTTACAGTTACTATTAAGAAATTACAATGAAATGACAGTAACTTCTAAAGAGGCATATCTCCTGTAGGTTAGTTTGGAATTTGGAGGTTAATTGTGTTTTTGCAGTGATAGTGGTTTTGCAAGTTTTTAATATAAATGTCATGTAAAGGCAAATGCAATAAGAAAAAAAAAGAATTTTAGATATACGTCCACCTTTTATAGAAAATTAAAACAGCAGTTAGCTGAAATCAATGGAAACAAAATCAACTGTTTACAATACAAAATAGAAAAAAATAGGAATGAGATCACTGGTAAACCATCATGTAGTAAACAAGGGTGAAATATATTCCCCTTTTTTCTTTCGCCGCTACAACTTTAAAATAAGCCATAATTAAATAATAATTGTTATTAAGTAGCAATCAGTATAAAAATATTGATTGTTTATTTACGATTGATGTTTAAATTTGAGGTTAACTTCCAATGGGAATTTTGCAGTGACATTAGGAGCTAGAAAGTAGCTACGGAAACGTTGACGTCGTTTCGTAAGAGTCACTTGAAAGTTCCAGAATTTTTTAACTTATTTTATACTTCGTGGCAACAACAACCTAGAAGTAGAATTTGTCTAGTTCCCGTTACTGTTTATAAAGTGACAAACTTTAGACACACATTTTACAGTTAATACTACTTTAAGGTGACTTAAGTAGTACTCAAAACTACTCCATATTTACTTGTAAAATGTTGAAGGCTATTAATCAATTTGCAATTTGTTGCAATTGTTAAAAAGTGTTGTACTATAACTCTCAATAAAGATAACAAATCGATGCCAAATTGTGCCTTAGGAATAAAATAAAATGGTTTCTATCATGTTTATCAATTTATAAGTATTTTTGTCATATTTCATTCAAGACATTTTTTATTAAAAAATATATTTAAAAAAGGCGCGTTGTTATTTTTCGATCAATCAACAGAAAAGTTGCGATGGTTTATAATTTTGGTATGCTAGATTGACCAAATAACGAAACATTTCATCTCATTATGTATTATGTACGTATTACAAATAAAATAGTAATCCATTTTGAGACACAACCGTAGCATTAGTAGAGAAAGCGAAGGAATATTTGTTAAGTTGCAAGAGTAAGAGAGAGCAACACGCGACACGATGTGTCAAAGAAAAAAAAAGTTCCACGAAAGTAGCAATTACTACACTGCACCGTTCCCGCTACGTAGCCTAAAGGTAGCTGGACAAGTTCCGGAGAGGTTACTGCAACGTATCTGCTACCCGAGAATTGTTCCCCATTTTGGTTCCAGGCACGTAGCAATACCGCAGCAATTACGTTCTTGTGACTAACGGCAAAAACTTTATAGTTCCACCTGTGGTTGCTGGTACGTAGCGGTGACTAAAAATGCTGCTTGGGGTGGGTCCTAAGTTGGTTTTTACTACGAGAATTGTAGGAAGGCTACTATAATTCTAATCAGGCAGACTGTTCTTTGAATATGGTTAAGATGATATCTAACTCTAATACGTAAATGATTTCGACCTCCGGCCAGAACTGTTAATCTAAAAATAGTAGTGTCGAAATCAATACGCCACTTTTGAAAGTCAAGTAATGCCAAACACATCTACAGATTTTTTTCTTGTGTACATTAATGTTTGATACAAAACATGATTATTGCGACAGCCTCGTTGTTATATGAGCTGACAATGACACTAGGCGTTGTTGTTATTACATTTTATTTTATTCTTTTTATTTTGTTTTTATTTACGATTCTTTTGTGTTTCATAATTAAAAGTTGCAAAACAAAACATTAAAAATAAATAAAAACAAACAATTAGTAATTGTAAGGCCCGATTGGAATAATACCCATGTACCTACTTTATGATCATTTTTTCTGTGTGCGAAGTACTGTTTTGAGTTTAGAAATCATTCATGCAACAATTGTGATCGTAATCTCCACCAAAACAAGCCATCTTCTAGATCAGCGATTCTCAATACAAGGGTCGCGACTCACTGCTGAGTCGTGAAAAATTTAAAGTGGGTCGCGAAAAGAAATTATTTTTTTATGTTTATGATCATTGCGAAAGCAGATAACTCGCAGAGTCCCTGATTGGAATCGAGTAGGCGCAGTTTACATACAATGAGTATTCCTATATCTGACCACTGAATACAACTCAGGTGATTAATAAATAATTAATTATCTTGATTACAAGAAAAAATATTATTTTATCCATTAAAGCTAGAAACACAGTAGTTGCGGTTTTAATTTTATAACGAATAATAAAAGTTGTACTTGCGATTACAATAGTCATAAATTTGTAATTAAATCTTCCACATTACGCCTTCTTTTCGACTTATTACAGCTTCGATACATATAGGCACAGCATTTATTAACATAAGTTTTGATAAATGAATTTAAAATTTCCTGGAGGCGGGATCATAAGTTTGAAGACTTTTTTTAAACTTTTTTTAGCAAAAGCCCAGGGATGTTATATTTTATACCTATCGACGACAGAGCTGGATGACCATTTTAAAAGAGAAATATTATTCTCTATAAATCAATTTTACATTTTTTTTACCTCTATGACATGCAGCACCATTTTGTTGTAATATAACATGAAATCCGACTGGGTTATTTATTTACATGTTATTGACATAATCCGCATTCGGAATATTAGAATTTATAACTGACAGCTACTACACAATCTAGTCAATATTATTTTAAATCCACGCACTTTTCGCCAATAAGTGCTATTTAATTTTATGATATCAAACGTGAGCCTGCACGTGTAAAATAATTTCTATAACCAAAAATGAAAATATAAACAACAGATATAAAATTTGTTCGTAATATATCTGTAACAGAATTTCCAATTTTTGTGTAATGGACCAACTTCACTGAGTCGGTGCAGGGTCAATATATGAAGCCAGCGCCAAAATTACGCGAACCCATCTTTTCATCTAAACACGAAGCGCAAGGTACATAAGGTTGAGATATACCGTTCTAAATGATTCATCCCAATGCATGATTGTTAGTAAACATCGAAAACATTCCAAAATAATTTTAACTACTATTAGAAGATTAGACATTTGGTAAACAATTCAAAACAACCTTTTATTATAAAAAACTTTTTGCGAATTGTTGTTTACTTTCCCAAAAGCAATTCAATTAAATTAAAGAAATGAATCACATGTTTGTTTAGCCTTGAGTATGGATGTATTATACAAAGTTGTTGTCTATTCTTTTGTCTTTTATATTCATAGTATGTTAAATTGTAAAACAAATCACGTTTAAGGATCTTTAAAACACATATGGCACTAATATGATTATCCCTGATGTTACCAAATTTGGATATTACATCATTGTTAATTTAAATTAAAGTAGTGCCAATTTTAATTTCAAATTTGGCCTTAGATTATTTATAGTGTATGCATACACGCAGAGAGAAGAATAAATAGAAAATCATTTTGAACGGGGAAAGAGAACATTTGATCGATTAATTAGGTGTGTACTTAGGGGGGCGATAAGTAACAATTTCAGACACCCTTGCAATATATTCCCCGTCCAATATACATCAATTAGAGGTTATTTAGAGAGTGGAGTTTATAGGTGTGTGTTGTTTTTATTAGGGTGACGTAATCTTCGTTAGTTTCCAAATCTCCCCACTTTAGTTAATTTCCAAAAATGTCTTATTAGCCTCATTAGTATTACCATGATCCCAATGCGTCTGTCAAAATTTCTCAAACGTCTTTATAATAGCGTTAAAAGTTTTTCAATAGGCTAATAATTGGATCTTACATAATTAATTATGTCTGCTTTTTCCATCTGCATACAAGTAGATTCTAATAGACTTCCTTTATAATTATAGTACCTTCTTTCATTTACGGTAAGGTTTATGCAGCAACTTTTTCAGTGAGAAAGTTAAGTGAATTCTGAGCACGTATAGACCTACTTCTCTATATTCTAGCTGTAATAATTCTACTTATGTTAGAGATAATTATGCTTTTTGTTCATTTACGTATATGATACACTTATACTTTTTTTTGTAGATTAAAATCTGAGTAAGGGTGAAGTATTTTTATTTATAGTAAGATATGGCATTAGGGAAATCGGGTTTTAAGTTATGGATCAGGAAGTTTACCAATGATCAAAGTATGTGAAGATTCATTACATACCTTCTCCTCATTAAGCAAAATTAGTTACGAATAATCCATATGCCTACCTAGATGGTGGGTTCAAACATGGACACCCAGTTATCCAAATAAATATACAGTAGGCACTGTACCCCAGTCTAACCAGCCTACTTCTCACGGATTTCTGCAAATACCTCTGTTCGTACGGAACTCCCGTCTGCCATCTGTTATGTAAACCAGAATTCTACTTCTTTTTACTCTCTGTAGCTATATTTGAGATTAAAAAGCAAAACACAGAATAGTGGTAACATTATTTTGTATTAATTTGCGTTTGCATTAATTACATTTGTAGGAAGAGACGAAATTGTTTTATATTTCTAAGCCTGGTAGAAATTCGAAATCGATCAGCGAACATTCTTAGATTCGCTATTTTCTGACAGTCTGCGGTGGAAAGAACTATAAACCAATTATTGCTACATATTTCTTCTTTTGGGAATTACCTCAGTCCTAATTAAATCAGGTATGTTTTTCTTCTTAGAAGAATAAGAGCAATACATTGAATACTGTATTGTGATGTGGATGTTATGAAAGCCCAATCTACATTTGATCGGAACAGAACGAAGTTGTCGGAATCGGAACCTTTACGAACGGAAACGAGTTTTCTTCACACATTAGGCCATAAATGGCAATCGGAATTTATGTCAGTGGGAAAACATCAGCCAGAGAGAGTAAATTGTTGTATCGACAGCATGAACAGAATTTGTAAATCTTTAGAAGCGTTAGCACTTGGATCTAAATCTTTAAAATACTGAAGCTCTGAAACTTTATAGTTTTACTATTTTGTTATTTGTGGTCAGTTCACTTTCATTTGTACAGTATTGTACTGACATCTTCAAGACGTTGCATAAATCTATGAAATACAAAGAAGTACAGACTGCCAATTCTGTCACTAGATAAGATACACTCATTATACCTGTTCCGATATTCAATTTAAGACTAATTTTCCGGTCATTTACTAGGTACATGATAAGCTTTTGATCCAATTCTATCAAATAGAAATCTCACGTGTGGCTCTTTAAGCTGAGGAGGATGATTATTATTAATAGGGTGTTTCTTAAAATACTCCATTATTGAATGTATTAAGAAAGATGCAGTTACATCAGGAATAAATTTTGAATCATAAATCACAAAAGAGACAATCTAGATAGATTCAATTTTGCATTAAGAAAGATTCAGTTACTTCGGGAATAAATATTGAATCATAAATAACAAAAGAGACAATCTAGATAGATTCAATTTTACATTAAGAACGATTCAGTTACATCTTGAATAAATTTTGAATCATAAATAACGAAAGAGACAATCTAGATAGATTCAATTTTACATTAAGAACGATTCAGTTACATCGGAAATAAATCTTGAATCATAAATCACAAAAGAGACAATCTAGATAGATTCAATTTTGCATTAAGAAAGATTTAGTTACTTCGGGAATAAATTTTAAATCATAAATAACAAACGAGACAATCTAGATAGATTCAATTTTGCATTAAGAAAGATTTAGTCACTTCAAGAATAAACTTTGAATCATAAATAACAAAAGAGACAATCTAGATAGATTCAATTTTACATTAAGAACGATTCAGTTACATCTTGAATAAATTTTGAATCATAAATAACGAAAGAGACAATCTAGATAGATTCAATTTTACATTAAGAACGATTCAGTTACATCGGGAATAAATCTTGAATCATAAATCACAAAAGAGACAATCTAGATAGATTCAATTTTGCATTAAGAAAGATTTAGTCACTTCAAGAATAAACTTTGAATCATAAATAACAAAAGAGACAATCTAGATAGATTCAATTTTGCATTAAGAAAGATTTAGTGACTTCAAGAATAAACTTTGAATCATAAATAACAAAAGAGACAATATAGATAGATTCAATTTTGCATTAAAAAACATTCAGATACTTCAAGAATAAATTTTGAATCATAAATAACAAAAGAGACCATCTAAATAGATTCAGTTTTGCATTAAGAAAGATTCAGTTACTTCGAGAATAGATTTTTTGAATCATAAATGACGAAAGAGACAATCTAGATAGATTCAATTTTGCATTAAGAAAGATTCAGTTACTTCGGGAATAAATATTGAATCATAAATAACAAAAGAGACAATCTAGATAGATTCAATTTTACATTAAGAACGATTCAGCTACATCTTGAATAAATTTTGAATCATAAATAACGAAAGAGACAATCTAGATAGATTCAATTTTACATTAAGAACGATTCAGTTACATCGGGAATAAATCTTGAATCATAAATCACAAAAGAGACAATCTAGATAGATTCAATTTTGCATTAAGAAAGATTTAGTGACTTCAAGAATAAATTTTGAATCATAAATAACAAAAGAGACAATATAGATAGATTCAATTTTGCATTAAAAAACATTCAGATACTTCAAGAATAAATTTTGAATCATAAATAACAAAAGAGACCATCTAAATAGATTCAGTTTTGCATTAAGAAAGATTCAGTTACTTCGAGAATAGATTTTTTGAATCATAAATGACGAAAGAGACAATCTAGATAGATGCAATTTTGCATTAAGAAAAATTTAGTTACTTCAAAAATAAATTTTGAATCATAAACAACAAAAGAGACAATCTAGATAGATTCAATTTTACATTAAGACAGATTCAGTTACTTTGGGAATAAATAAATCATAAATAACAATAGCGACAATCTATATAGATTCAATTTTATATTAAGACAGATTCAGTTACTTTGGGAATAAGTTTTAAATCATAAATAACAAAAGAGACAATATAGATAGATTCAATTTTGCATTAAAAAACATTCAGATACTTAAAGAATAAATTTTGAATCATAAATAACAAAAGAGACCATCTAAATAGATTCAATTTTACATTAAGAACGATTCAGTTACGTCGGGAATAAATCTTGAATCATAAATAACGAAAGAAACAATATAGATAAATTCAATTTTATATTAAGACAGATTCAGTTACTTCGGGAATAAGTTTTTCATCATAAATAACGAAAGAGGCAATCTAGATAGATTCAATTTTACATTAAGAACGATTCAGTTACGTCGGGAATAAATTTTGAATCATAAATAACGAAAGAGACAATCTAGATATTTTCAATTTTGCATTAAGAAAGATTCAGTTACTTTGGGAATAAGTTTTGAATCAAAAATAACAAAAGAGACAATCTAGATAGATTAAATTTTGCATTAAGAAGGATTCAGTTACTTTGGGAATAAATTTTGAATTATAAATAACAAAAAAGACAATCTAGATAGATTCAGTTACTTCAGGAATAAATTTAGAATCATAAATCACAAAAGAGATAATCTAGCTAGGTAGATTCAATTTTGTATTAAGAAAGATTCAGTTACTTTGAGTATAAATTTTGAATCATGAATAACAAAAGAGACCATCTAGATAGATTCATTTTTGCATTAAGAAAGATTCAGTCACTTCGGGAATCAATTTTGAATCATAAATAACCAAAGAGACAATCCAGATAGATACAATTTTGCATTAAGAATGATTCAGTTACTTCGGGAATAAATTTTGAATAACAAATAACAAAAGAGACAATCTAGATAGATTCAAATTTGCATTAAGAAAGATTCAGTTACTTCGGAAATAAATTTTGAATCATAAATAACGAAAGAGACAATCTAGATATTTTCAATTTTGCATTAAGAAAGATTCAGTTACTTTGAGTATAAATCTTGAATCATAAATAACAAAAGAGACAATCTAGATAGATTCAGTTTTGCATTAAGAAAGATTAAGTTATTTCAGGAATAAATTTTGAATTATAAATAACAAAAAAGACAATCTACATAGATTCAGTTACTTCAGGAATAAATTTAGAATCATAAATCACAAAAGAGATAATCTAGCTAGGTAGATTCAATTTTGTATTAAGAAAGATTCAGTTACTTTGAGTATAAATTTTGAATCATAAATAACAAAAGAGACCATCTAGATAAATTCAATTTTGCATTATGAAAGATTCAGTTACTTCGGAAAGAAACTTTGAATCATATATAACGAAAGAGGCAATCTAGATAGATTAAATTTTGCATTAAAAGAAATTTAGTTACTTCGGAAATAAATTTTGGATCATAAATAACAAAAGAGACAATGTAGATAGATACAATTTTGCATTAAGAAAAATTCAGTTACTTCGGGAATAAATATTTGGAAGGTAGTAAGAGATCATTTCCTCGCGCTAATTTTATAAATTGTTACTCAAATTTTCGGAAGGCTGCTTATTATTTGTTATAGAGGTCCTTCATTGTTCTCATAATGACACGATCCAAACTCGGAAGTCGTTTTTTGTCCACTGAATCAAGTCGTGGAACTCTTCCTATTTATTTCTTATTAAACCGAAATTGATTAGTCTGCTTAAATCTTCACAGGTTGATAGTAAGCACTATGAATGGTGTTTATGAATGTTAACAAATTTTACGATTGCTCTTACAGAAACAGTAGAAGACATCTTAGGACTGAACATAGGAAACTGCAGTTACAGTCTTTATACTGTACGTGGTATAGCTTCACAAATTTCAGATTTAGTTTCACACGCCGAAGGTGTTTGAGAAAAACAATACCATCGGTATTGGTAAAATGCAATGTCGCTAATTTTAAAAGTAAATGTAAAAGTTAAGACAATATAATTACAATTAATTATATGTAAATATAATATATATTATAATACATAACGGAAATATACTATTTTCTGATTTTGATGAACATTATGCTTATAAACAAAACTTTTTGAATTCAAAAGATTCTCGGACATTCAACAACCTTAATTATACTGTAGTAGTGAAATTTTTGCGTTCATATACCCTGAGCTCATCTTCCTCGTCTTGATAATTACATTACCGTTCCTTAGATCGTTAAAAGCTTCTCATATAGAATTTTCCAAACGGGAACATTGGCACCGCTATTGCTAATATTGGCAACCAATATTGGTGCAGTGTCGAAATTATAACACTGGTAAATACTTGGGCCACATACATAACCAATATTGACCAAATATTTTAATTTCGGTATGTTCTAGGTGGCTTCAGACACCATGTAGAAAAAGAATCCAGGACCTTCTGCTTTCGGGCGGGTACTCTACCTCTGAACTACCTGAGGTGATTACAATCAGACTGACAACTTTTCCATACGAACTAGATAATTGTAAACATACAAAGGGTACTAGATATATTTTGCTTCATTCAATTAATTGATCGACAATTTGACAACAAAAAAGCGGAAAGTCCTTGGTTGGATTTCCAGTCACGGTGATAATTTTTTTATATGGATTGCATTCATAATATATGATTTAACGTAAAACATTAATTAAAAAATTACCTTTTACCTTAAATTATAAAATTAATTTCTTTATTATAGGATTATTCAAACAAATCTAGATTAGCTTTGATATTTGATTTGTCGATTTGGCGAATTCTCGACAGTAGACAAAAACTTGGTAATGAACTTATCTTTGGGGATGTTAACTTCACACAGTTGTATTTTTAATCGTATTTAACATACCTTAAGCAATAACACATTGCATAACTAATTAACTATACATTTCAATACCAACACACTATAACACTCGCTTTCATGGCTGACACCAATAGCAAGCTAAAACTATTTCAAAAAGGTCAACACCCAGAACTAATAAAATTTATGTTGTGGCAGTCAGTTTTTAAAAGTGTTTACAGAACAAACTACAAACTTATATAAATAAAAAAGCACAAAAAAGATCTTTGATGCTAGATGACATAATATATGCTTGGGGATGAACATTGATATATCACAAACATGTGGCGCCAGTCTACTTAACTTTTCTCTATCACTTCTTGATCATGGTTGTTCGACATGGATTTTTGTGTGTTATTACACAAATTTAATTCGCACTGAAAAAAAAAGATTAATATTTTTTGCATTCCACGCGAGTACATAATTATACATTTAAATATTTGCAACATAGGTATATCTTTCTGGCCGAATTACCATAAAATGTTAATTTTTATGTTTCATATCATAGAAAACCGCCTGGGAATCTACAATTTCCATAATTTCTTACAAAACCGACAAAATTCCCATTAAATCACTAACTTAAAATTAAAACAAACATTTAAAATCCCAAAATAATCCACATCTGTTGTACTGTTGGTATAGTAACATTCAGCATGAGCAATATTTATGCGAAAATACTTTGAATATTCCAGTCTGAAAATATATTTTTAAGTCGTCCCAATTTATAGAACCAGTATTTCGATGAAATGCTATCTCTTTTTATTTTTTATTTTGCTGTCTTTGAACTCTCTGTTAAAAATTGTTTATTGTATAAAGCTATAAAGGTATTTTAAATTCTGGTTGGATCGTTCACAAAAAAAAAGTTTATCGAACCATCTTGATGCAACCATTTGAATTCAATCTGTGAGAAACTATTATAAATATTTATTATGGATGGCCAAAGCTCAAAGAATAGCAAAAGGTATTCTATTAACTTAAACGGGTATTATTTTTAAAAATGAAGAATGGTATTTTAAATTACAGCCTCGGGATATACAGCCAGACAGACATACATAGATAATTTAGTATGTACCGAAAAGGAACTTTTAACACTGTTTTTTAATTAAAATTGTAGGCAGAGTCGGATTCATTTAAATTAAATTTACATTTATTCAGATTAAATTTCAGTTAGCACATTCAAAATTCACATTTGAATTAATCAGAAGATTATAGTCTAGTCAAATGGTAGAAAATAGGGGAAAGTTTTGGAGTAGTTTTGATATTTTGGTATTCTTATGTTTTTGGGCTGTCAAATTGGATATTGTGTAATTTATGAGTAAGTTCTGTATAACGAACATGATTGACACTTTAATTAAACAAAAAGATTATAGGTTAGCTATCAAAAGAATATATCCCATTGACAATCAAACAGAAGACACAAATTACATATCTATACCATATTTTGGCAAAATATCAGAAAAAATTGCACATATACTAAGAAAAACCAACAATTATAAAATAACATTTAAAACCAACACTAACACTTTTTCATTTTTATTTAATGCTAAAGACAGAACACATGATATCATGAAATCGGGCATTTACCGTTTAAATTGTTCTTTTTGTAGTTCGGTATATATTGGACAAACACTTCGAAATTTTGACATAAGATATAAAGAACACGTACGTCATTACAAAAATAAACATCCTGAAAAATCGAATTACGCCAAACACCTTTTAGAACAAAATCACACAATGACTCCTCAAAATAATATTAAATTCCTACATTTTTGTAATAACAAACGCAAATTAGACATTTTAGAAGCCTTTGAGATATACAAACACAAACTCAGGGTACCTTTAATGAATGAACAACTTGAGCTCAGTAATTCTCCGTTACTGGAAGTATTAGATGTTTAATTATGATTTTTATTATTAATTTTTATTATTATTATTATTATTTTATCTAGTTACCTATTTTGTATCTACCTTAGCGACGTGTTTGTTTATAATTATATTACCTTTGATAATGACAGCATAGCTGTCGAAACAATATTGTCAGGTATATTTTAATAAAACTGTGAAACTTTTAATAATCTTTATTTATTTCATGATTATGGAGTTCCACAAAATAAGGCTGGAAACAATAAACAATATTTATTTAATTATTTATTTATTTATTTATTTATTTATTTATTTATTTATTTATTTATTTATTTATTTATTTATTTATTTATTTATTTATTTATTTATTTAATACTGCAGGCCAACAGCAATATTGCCAATTATAGGCATATTTTAATACAATCACCTAAATAAACAATACTTTTGAGCTTATATGCAAGTATAAAACATAATAATAATAACAATAATAATAACAATAGATTACCATAATGAATCGATTGCCAAATAAACAAAATTTATACAAAAAATTAATATGTAGAATATAACATAACAATATGACAAGATGCTAGTAATAAACGTTTAAATCTAGGATGAAAAGTAACAGAAATAATGAAAATAAAAATAATGAATAACAAAAATAATAAACACTTCTATTGATTCCATTCTGTATTTTCCAAAAAGAAGATACAAAAGATATATACAAAAACCTTATAATCGGTCTCTAACAATATTTTTTTTTTAATTTTTTTTAAAGGAAGAAAAGGAGACAAAGAAAAAGCACAATGCTAACATGATAGTACTTATTAATTATTTTTTTTTATTACTGAAGAATAATAGCTGTGTTACTTTAAAGCTAACTGACACTGTTTCTTAAATATTTTAAGGCTTGGGTGAAATAAACCTACATTTTCAACGATTTTATTGACAGCACCGCAGGCTACATGCAAGGGAGAACGAGCCAATAAGTTTGTTCTTGACATGGGCAAGTAGAAAACTGTTGAATATCTAGATGTTGTTTTAGGCACTAGAAAATTAAGTTTTTCTAGCAAAATGGAACACGATTGAACCTGACTATGGATTATTCTGTATAAAAATACCAGCAGAGCCAATATACGCCTATTTTCTAAAGACGGAACGCCATATCGATCAAGCAGCCAGTGATAAGATTCGAAAACTGGATATGAACCTGTAACTTTAAAGTGAAAAAATCTAATAAACATTTTTTGCACTTTTTCTACTTGATCAACATGACATCTATAAAAGGGCATCCAAATTACAGAAGCATATTCCACCTTCGCTCTAACATAAGCATTATACAATGTAGCGATTGTGATACAATTTCTAAAATAATAAGCATTTCTGATAATAAATCCTAAACTCTGTAAGGCTTTGTTTACAGTTTTTTCTACGTGATCACGAAAAGATAAAGTATTATTAAAAGTAACGCCCAGATCGTTTATTATGTTTTTGCAGTTAATTACATCTTGGTTCATTTTATATTGAAATGTAATCGGTTTGACTTTCTTTGAAAATGACACAACTGCGCACTTACTGATATTAAAATACAATGAATTTTCCATACTCCACTCATACATAGCATCTATATCGCATTGCAGTTTATGACAGGAGTCGACGGATTCTATAACTTTCCACAACTTAAAATCGTCTGCAAATAAAGCACACGCCGAATTCCTCGCTCTTTCAGGGAGATCATTTATAAATAGAAGAAATAATAGGGGCCCAAGATGTGATCCTTGCGGAACACCCGAAATTTTTCTGGACACACTACCATTATACACGACTTGTTGCCACCTATTACTCAAGTAAGACTCCAGAAATTTTATTAGAGGTTTGGAAAAACCGAACTTAACTAATTTACTGAGCAATATTTTGTGATCGACTCTATCAAAAGCCTTGGCGAAATCAGTGTGAATTACATCTATTTGTTGATTCTTATCCAATGCTTCTGATAGGTCTTGTGTTATAACCATTAAATTAGTTATTGTCGATCTGTTTGTCATAAACCCGTGTTGTACCTCTGTAATAGCCAGTTTCACAAAGCGGAATATCCTCTTATATTAAAAACACTTCAAACACTTTTGAAATAGTTTGCAGTAATGATATTGGACGATAATTCACAATGTTATTTCTTTCCCCTGACTTGTATATTGGACATACTTTAGATATCTTCCAGATATCGGGATACTGGTTTTTAGACAAACAAAGATTAAAAAGAGTTGTTAAGGGTTCTGCGAGAAATTCAGAGCATGCTTTATAAACATAAACCGGAATTTGATCAAAACCAACGGATCGTTTTGCTTTACATGATTTTAACGCTACCTTGACCTCATCCACGGTTACATTATTTATGGAAAGTACAGACTCTACTGATACCGTGCATTAGTCAAGATCTTCTCTCCTGTATTCCTGAAACACACCACAGTTTTTTTTTCTTCGTGATTATAAACAGTATGTCTTCTCCATATTTTTGTAAAAGTTGAGCCTTCACGGTTTTCACTTCAGGTTTATAATTTCCTGTAAACTGCTCCATTAACTGTTCCATGCTGAACTGACATTCGTCATCACTATTTTCAAGGAAATCGTAAATATGTTGCATTCCTCTGTCAATTTCTTTGGCAAATGGGCATGTCTCTTCTGTTCTTGGACCTTTGGTCGACTGTACAGCTGTTTATAACATAATTAATGTGGTACTGTGCATCCGCTGGTACCAAGTCTGTTATCGACACAATTCGATAATTGATAGCCCGCCCAAAATCATCATTACGAGCTGCAGCTGTCTTCAGCACTGTGTCTCTCAGTCCAATGTGTCTGACACTATAAACAGTATTACGTTCACCTGCTGGATACCTTGACTGAGTTGCAATGAAATTGGCAGTAATGCTCAATCCGCACAAAAAAAACAATGATTTTTGAAATCGAACGCGGGAAGTGATGACGGTAACATTTCTCATCATCCGGTCATTGACGTATGCTTTTCTACACTTTTCGTGTACATTTACTGACGTTTTACCCGTTAAAAAAGATACTTTACCGTCTTTTCGTTTTCTACTAGCCTCTTCAAACGAAGCAATACCTCGACTTTTAATCGTTGATCCCATCATTCAATGCACAATCACATATAAAACACTGCGGCATTTCGTTTCACTGTCGCGATCACTTCTTTCAATAAATATTTAAAGTAACTCAATAATATAAAAAAAGTAAAGTAAAATAACAGCAAAAAAACAATCTCACAAACAACAATTCTGAAAACAGACAAAGTCGCCCGAGAGTGCTGAATAGCTAGACTGACTGACTAGGTAAAAAAAAGAAGTCAGGTGTCTCAACACAGTCCTATCCCTCCCACCCCTATAAACCCTATTGTAATAGTCAACCCTCTTATACAGGGCTTGTGGAGGGGGAACACCATATTCACATTCCACAGGGCAGCCACGGACAGCTGCAGCCCCACTGTACTGATCAACACTAGAAGAAATCTAATAAAAAGTACATCTACTTGGTATAGTTTATCAAATATGTAGGTACATGCTTGATGAACTACAATGAGATATCTTTTTCTTTGTAGGTACATATCTGTATTTGTATATGTCTTCTTCTGTAGGTATATCTGTTTTAACTTATTTTATTATACGATACTGATATATGGTAAACTATTACAAAAATGACTGATTTTTTGGCTATAATTTACAAAAATTGAAAAAACACGTTTTTTTGTTTTATAACCTCCGATTTCGCGTCAGCTTGACGGCTATACCGTTAATCGTAAAAATAACTTCCTAAGACATAAAATGTAGGAAATTTTATTTTCTTTAATTTCATATAGAATAACAAAGAGTGAGAAATGTATAGTTTTCAAGTTATTTTACAAAAACTAACAAAAAACCGTTTTTTGCCCGTTTTTGTAAAAAAAACGGGTTTCCAGGCAAAATTCTTGTTGGCAAACCTGAAATTCGTGATCAGCAGCCCAAAGAACCAAAATATCAAAACTACACCAAAACTAGACTAGACGATTAGTAACTGAACTATAAATGTGCATTAATTGGTCATCCAGTGTATACATGAACTGACAGCTACATAAATTCTTTCATTTTAGCGTACAGAGCATGTAATTACATTTAAGCACACAGCACAACTAAGCATTAGACATATGTACGAGTGGATTTCATGCACATATACATACATAGGGAGAGGGTACCAAGTTACAAATAATCCTCGAGGTCGCGGTGTGTACATTTAATTAAAATATTTTTAGCTATTTACATTATTATTAATTATTTTTCTTACATGGTATACAATAACAATTTCTACTGTCTTTCATGTAAGATAAAAATCGTGTTTGCTTCAAATTTAAAAATATCTAAAATAGTAAGCAGCAATAGACTACAACAAGTGTACAGAAATATCAGCAACAATGTGTCTGAGAGAGATAGAGATATCCGAGTAAGTCGCAATGTTGCGCGTACCCTACGATCAGCATCAGCCCCCCCCCCAGGGAGGGATAGTCAACCAAATGAGAAGTGGGGGTACCCTCTCTGTATACACGCGCAGGAAGTCCATTCGTTCATATATTTAATACTAATATATTTAGTTGTGCTGTATAGCCTGGTGGATGGTCTACAGTGATGATTAGCAGATACAAAACATCACACTTGAATATTAGTTAGATATTTCTGCAATTTTATCGATTTCTCAATCATTTATAGTCTTGACGAGCTGAGTAAGAGTAACGAGTATGGGAAGATTAACTCATCAGGTGAATCATACCACAGGTAAAATTAATCGGTATTTATTGTTTTTTCTAGAGATCTCAGAGTCCTATACCATTATTTTCCTTTTTTGTAGTCTGAAGTGACTAAAACTGGCTGGTTGCAATATGGTTATGATACATATTTTTCTCTTTTAGATTTTTTAAGCTCATTTTCAGTTTCTTCACATCCTTATTCATTACTTTCTCTAATAATACTCCTTACGAATAGTGTCAAATGATCTTGAACTTTTTGAAAATTTCTTTATTTCTACACAAAAGCATTAGATCTAGAAGTTTGAGAATAGTGCAGGCTATCATCTGCGTCTAGCAATGCATTTAATGAACACTAGTAGCCGTTCAGAACATAAAACATAGGCATCTTAATTTAACTCTTTGTACAAAAAGAATTAATGGTTTCAAAGTCTCTTATCTTTTGACAACACTGACATAGTTTGCCAACAGTGTTTTTGTAATGTTCATTTAATATTAGCTAAGGTATTAAGTACTAATGTCAAAATAAAGATCTTAACTAGGACTCCCGAGAAAAAAATAATATATAAAACTGTATTTCAAAATATTAAGGCCTACATGGTCCTTATCTCCAAAAGGCATGCTAATTTTCTTCCTTTTTTGGATCAACATAATAAGCTATTATACTAAAAGGCTAGCACGGCAACTGCACATTCTTTACATCTAGACTGTCATGAGATGACAAGGAGACCTCAAAAACCTCCCAGACAGCAATGGTACGTAAAGATAACGTAAAGAATTGATCACTGAGCAACATAAATGTTGGAAGACGTAAAGTGAGAATGACCTCTTAATGTGTCAGAGCAATGACATGCTAGACTTCAATTTTACCTCTTATGCTACTCGGTTATTTAAAGTCTTTTTCATGTTATACAGGGTGTTTAACAGTCTACACTCAATCATTCGGACAAGCTTCTGGTTATAGCAATGCAATTAAAAGAGCTTTATATATTTCGACCTCTACTTTAGAAATCAGTATTAGAACCCATTTTAGAACATGTGCTGGTACCGAACATGACGTCATCAGGTTTTTCTTAACGCAACCATTGGGTTTTAAGTATGAAGGTCAATAGCAAGTGTGATTCTAAATAAAAAAATATTTAGAGTATCACAGAGCTAAAATGCATAATAACGGAGCCAGAACCAATTAACCGGTTCTGTTCCGTTTAACAGTCTACACTCAATCATTCCAACAATCTCCTGGCATTAGCAGTGAATCCAAAAGAACATGCATATTTCAACTTTTACTTGCAAAATAAGTATTAGAACCCATTTTAGAACTTGTACTGGTACCGCACATGACGTCATCGGGATTTTTTAAATGGAACCATAAGGTTTTATATATGAAGATCGATAGCAAGTGTGCGGTACTAGCACATGTTCTAAAATGGGTTCTAATACTGATTTCTTAAACTAAAAGTCGAAATACACAAAGTTCTTTTAATTCCATTGCTATACTGCCGTGCTTAGCAAGAAAGCAGTATCTGCACAAACTGCATATATCTCGAAATATACTATGTGGAATTGTAATGAATGCTAATAAAAAATATGGTATATTTCTTAAGTTGCTGTTGTGGAGATACTGCTTTCTTGCTAAGCACGGTAGTATAGCCAGAAGCTTGTCGAAATGTTTGGGCATAGACTGTTAAACGAGACAGATCCCGTTATTTGGTTCTAGTCCAGTTATTATGCTCAATACACCTGTAGTATCTTAATACATTTTTATTCAGAATCATACTTGCTATCGATTTTTATGCCTAAGAGCTTATAGTTTCATTTAAAGTATACTGATGACGGCATATGTGGTACCAACAAAAGTTCTAAAATGATTTCCTAAACTACAGGTTGATATACTCGTACACATTTTTATCCCATCAACCCGTCAATTGATTCTAGCTATTAGTTGTTATGTACTTTCGACCTGTAGTACCTTAATACCTTTTTATTGAGAATCACGCTTCACACAAGACCTAATAATACTATTTAAAAAATCCCGATGACGCCATGTGCGGTACCAGCACTTGTTCTAAAATGGGTTCAAATACCGATTTCGTAAAGTAGATATTGGAATAAACAAAGTTGTTTTAATTTCATTACTATAACCAGAAGGTTGTCCGAATAATTG
Organism: Agrypnus murinus; assembly: GCA_929113105.1. Lineage (NCBI taxonomy): Eukaryota > Metazoa > Arthropoda > Insecta > Coleoptera > Elateridae > Agrypnus > Agrypnus murinus. The sequence goes on from OV816031.1 coordinate 32,420,380, forward strand.
AATATAGGATGTTAAGCAGGACACCCTTTATTTAGTAACTTTCCCAAAATCCCTTATTCGAACACGTATACTTTTATGGGAATTGTAACAGGAACTGAGAAAATAAAATAATAATTCGAAATAATAGCGTAAATGTTACTTACGATTAAAAAATGTTGTTTCGTAACATTCAATTTTTGACTTTGAAAATCCGTAAAATATAAGTAAATCTAACACTGAAAAGAGACGACGAAAGACGTGATATGTGGCACGTCATTTACTGGCCGTCATTGTGTCGGTGATTATCATCAGATCTTAACGACATCAAGGAGTATCTTTACTACCTACGGCTACTCCTGCTGTACATTATTAGCCCAAATATTACACATCCTGTCAGCATGTCTAAATTTTTTGAACGAAAAGCTTTGACACACTTTTTTTGTACATTATGCGGTGTATTAATCATTCTTTTTTCTTTACAGACATTTTATTATTTGCTTAGAGAGTTACTTGAAAAGAGAGATTTCAAAATCCGCTGAAGACTCAAAGTCAGTGTTTCTCAACCTTTGTTCTGTCCAAAAAAAGACTCTGTCTCCAATAGTATTCTAAAACAGAAAAAAAGGTTAAGAGACATTGCTATAACTGGTAACACAGTTTATCAATCATTTTTAATAAAACAGTCAATCAAATTTTACTTATTTTACTATTATTATTTTTTAACCTTCAGCTCATAGTAACCTCAAAGCCGATCCTGTTTATAAATAATCCTGTTCATTTAAAGAATTTATCGAATTGTTGACATTAAAAGTTAAAAATTGAGGTTAGTAAGTTACGTAACCTCAAACTTTCATTTACTATCATTATCGATTATGAATTATTTTGCACAACTTGTTTGTGAAGAAAAAACTAGGGAAAAGTTCAATAAATTCATTATTTATGGTTACTAACAACAACGTAAAGTGCAGTTAAAACAACAAAAAGTCCTGTTTAATTAAATGCAAACTAATTCACAACTATGTGTGCGTTTTAATAAATAAAACATTCGATACGGTTATTGTTCTGTCTGCTAACACGAAAGAAATAATTAAAACAATTATTGTTACAAAACTTTCAAGCGTAGACAGTTATTTGAATAATAGTATAGTAAAGGCGTTGAGTTGTTGAAGCACCGTTTTTGTTATAGTTTAACTTGGGAAACTACGGTTTTTGTCCTAGAAAAAAATTAGTACATCTGAGAGAATAACGTTAACGTTTTAACGTTTGTCTAAACCTTCATGTTGTTGTTTAACCTTGAAGCTTGAATAATGTATTTTATATGTGACGTCCAGTGACCACGTCTAATATATGCTGATTACTTGTTCAACAAAACCATCTTAAACTTATTGCTTTACAATATTGAAATACGATATGCTTTAAAGGAATTCCCATTAACAGTTGACCTATTCTACCAGAGTCATTCGAAAAGTACACAGTACGCGCGCACTTTAAAGATTTTTGCATCACCAAATCAACATTAGTGACCTTACCTACTTTCAAATCAAACAGTTATAGATAGCAAGTGAAGGTTATAATCATAATAAACTTCATGACTTGACTTTTTTCGTTATGTTTTATGAATGAGAATTATATTGTTTATCATTCATTCATAAATGTTTTAAGAAATTCGATTAATTTCAATCACAATTCAATCAGAGCAATTTTAACTTGTAATGAGAGAAGGAGGATAAGAAATGAGAAATCCAGGAAATATACAAGAAATTGTAGGAAATTTACCAAGAATTTTAATATTTTTGAGGAGTTCCAAAATATCGATTGGTCTTGAACTTGAACTATAACGTTTAGTTTAGTTTAAAAGGAATAACACAACAAGCTGGTTTTTCTTCACTTTCGATATCCGATTTTCTTCTAATGTATGCAATTGCTTCTATCTATTCTATCAATTTCATTTATTCTATAAATTGTACCCATTTCATCAATTCTATTCATTATAGTCATTCTATCTATTTTATCTGTTCTATTAATTTTATCCATTCTATCCATTCTATTTATCCTTCGTTTTTTTTAATCTTCTGATATAAGAGTGAAGTGATTCACTTCTTAGGAAAAATCAAGTTGAAATACAATAGGAATCTGGAAACAGGAAAAACAGAAAAGTAATTGTCTTTCATTCATAACCACCTCCTATTGAAATAAAAGAATATTTTTATGAGCAATGAATAAAACAAAAGTTTATTTCTAGAACAAGCGACACTTGGCACTCCAGACAGTAACAAAATTACAAGAAATGCAGAGACAAAAAGTGAATGAGATAGTATACAGAAATACTTATATTATGTAAATAATTATATCCGCTATTACTTGGCCAACATTCTTGGAGTTAGAAAGGGATGTGGTAAATGTTATAGTCTTTTGATTACGGTTTATCAACTATTTTGAATATATCGCTAAGATATGCCCAATTAGAATTTTTGAGAAGAGTTAGAATTTAGTAAGTTCAGATTTAGGAGGGGGTTGTAACTGAAGGTTGGGTAAGTTGGGGGTGTTTGTCAAGTTACTGCGTTCAGGTCTGCGTACTGGTTGATTTCGCTGTCTTGTCGCTGAAAATTTCAAACAGTACCTTTTATCGACTGTTTTATATCTCTTTCATGTGATCAAAATATCACATACGGCTCTTTCCGCCATAAGACAAACACAAGAAAGTCGGGAAAATTGAGTGTAGCAAGAGTCTTTAAATATCGTAACTGATTATTGCAGGCCTATTTCCAAACTTTATTGTTCTGTTTGTTTTCCAGTTGCGATATCCGGAAGTTAAAGTGGAGATAATTTTGAGGTTGAAGGTGCAATTAATCGATGATTAATTCATGGTGCTTACAACATTTCATTATGAACCATCTTTAAGGTATAACTTGTTCTAGTTTATTAATTGGCTTGTAAATAACTGAGAAAACAATTTGTTAGTTTTTTGTTTATTGAATAACAACACATTTGTTTGCATCACATCAGGGTATTGGATTAAATAATTTTATCAGCTTAAAACACTCTACTATAGGTTGTCGGGTGAAACGCAATTTTACTTTACTTGGAGGTATCCAAATGTGATTTTTATTTTCTGTACAACTTTTCCTCTTGTAACATTCTATCCAAAGTACGAGCAAGGGAAAATAGATGACGAAAGTACTATTAAAGACCATACACTTCCGATGGACTAATCGTGAACGTATTATACGTATTATATTTAGAACCTGTATGGCTTCATTTTCGGTCCCTTAGCTCAAACCGGAAGTAGAATAACTGTAAAAAGAGCCATCGAGGACCAAGCACATCCATTTCGGCCTCCTAGCTTACGTACATCATGTTATAACTCTGCTTTTCAGTTGTCTATTTTGAGGGCGTCTTAGTAACGACCAATCAACACTTTCTTGAGCCTGCTGGTTACCATTCCATTTCTGACAAGCTGACGAAATGAGAATGAGATCCTTCCGAGCAGTTTGACAAAATTGGGATCCTTTGTGTCTTAGATACTCGACACTGCAGATACGTGTGCACTACCGGGTTTTATACCCATACCACAGTATAATATTATACTGTGCCCATACTGTGATGGTTAAGATTGGTTACCTTCTTAGCTTTGACTGATCCTATCAGGATCTTGTCAGGACCGCCTGATTCCATCATCAGAATGCTTCCTTCTTTGACTTCGCCATTCAGTAGAATGATTCGTATAGTACGATTCGCATAAAATGATTCGGGTTAATAGTATCATTCGAAAGGACTACGGGGGATGCTATATCTTCTTTCTATAGCACTTCGATTCTAGATTGAAACAATATAAAAAACAAAGAGGGAGAGTCGGAAATGGCGTAACAGGTAGGGGACTTCATGAGGATCCTAAATACGCTCGCAGTTGGGCAACCGAAAGTACTTGCTCCCTGACGCGAACGGTCTTTGGTCCTCCATTTAGTATGTCCCTACATGAAAATGCTTGTAATACGGAAATGCTGAAATTACGTCGTCAAAGTATACCTTGTGTTCAAAACGGGATAGGAATGTATTGCTAGTGACTGATTAAAATTGATTATTTCCTTTTACGTCGGTTAACGCTTTTATTTGGAAAGCTATTTAGAAGATAACAACATATTCTTAGTTAAACTTTCTCTTGTTTGCATTGCTTCCACATTAAATGCTTATTCTAACGTTTCAGCATCAGTAACCTCAAAATTTTATATAGGGAGCTGATATTTTTTTACTTATTTCGAAAGGGAATCTCATTCTACTTATACTCTTCTATTTTTGCTGTTTAGTGTCCTAATTTCTTCATTTTTGTATTTTGGCCTTTATAAATTTCCCATGCCTTATTTTTTATAATTTGTCAATCAGATTAGTCAGATTCTATTTAGTAATGCTTGGAGATTTTCTGGTTGGTCAAATTGATCTTATTTCATTCTTTATACTCTATACAACTACAAGGAAAGTTTAGAGCCTACCTGAGCGAAAACTTGTAGCGTCGGCATTATCGAAAGTTAGGTTTGCACTTAGACGCTATCCGACAGGGATATGATTTTCATATTTAAATCTTTTCTTCTGGTTCCTTTATAATAAATAAATAATGTTACTTTGAGAAAAAACGTGTTGGATTTAATGGAATGTAGGTCCGTCTAGGTTAGGTTACGTTAAGTTAGGTTAGGTTAGGTTAGGTTGTATTAGATTATGTTAGGTTAGGTTAAGTTAGATTAGGTTATGTTAGGTTAAGTAAGGTTCAGTTGATTTTATTTTGTCCTATTATAATCTGAATTTATCATTCTCCATAGACTGCACATGTAAATTTTGAAAATTCATACATGGATGGTCTGCGGATATTGACCCTATAGATTTCTCAGTTCAGCTTCTAACCACCTAAGTAAGTAAGTAAGTTCAAGTCTAACCACCTTTAACGGTGTCCCCTATGTGCTATACGCTAAAGTAAAGTCTTACCCTCAAAAAGTCACGCCTCCTCAAATGCGTGATCCGGTGCTGCGTCTGCGGGCACACCAGCCGCTTGTCCCGATGTTGCTAATGACGCTATTCAAAATTCTGAAGTAAACATTTGTTCACAGTTCTAGCATTGGGCAGTAATCTTGCTGATACTACATTTTGTTTAGATTATCTACAATAATTGCTCTTATTTCAGGTAATTACATTTCCCACGTATATATCTCCCATCAAATTGTAATTATAGAATATTGGTCGGTTAATTTGATTGCCTGAAAAGATTATTTCTTTTAACAAAATTTCACTAAGGTATGCTATTATACCACAACAATCATTGATTCAAAAACATTGCTTAAAACTTGTTCTCTTAAACTGTTATTTTTTTCTAATACTGTTGGTTAGGTGGATTAAACAGTCTACAAATTGTAAACCTTGCTTCATCTGTTCATATTATTTTCAAGTTAAAACAAACATCTGCTTGACACTGTTGCTCATACCATCTACAAAATCTAAGTCTTCTTGGGTGGTCCTCCTCATTGAGGCCTTGAACAACTCTAGGTTTGTAATTTAAGGCTGAAGTGTACTGTACTTTTTGAGATTCCAGTTTCTCTTCTAAATAGATACCAACGGATTCTGATTTGCTGCTTGTAACCATAGTGTTATTCCTCAATCGTTCAATAAATTTAACTATAGTCTGCGAAATATTTTTATATTTAGTTGGCGCATTTTCGAGGAATTTTTGAAATATGAATTTAGAGCTTTTACAGAATTCTGATGTACTCGAATGTAGATATACTTTGTAAGAATTATGATTTATACAGGGGATGTAGGGCTCTTGGCTGGGCGTTGGAAGACTTTTTAGGGTGGTTGGTTCGGGGGTGTCTCGGTTAGCATCGTAGAGGGTATGTCCACTTTTGCTTTTCCGGGCATTACGCGACCCTAACATCTAAGTCTTGTGTTTCTTCACTACCCTATACTATTCCTATCCGTGATTATACTTTTTTGTGTATCTGTTGTTTCAGTGTATGTGAATGTTCTCTCTTCGCTTCTTGACTTTTCCGCTTTTCTATCCTCTATTTTCTACTCCTCACCTTACTTGTGCTTTTTACATACTTTTCAGTAATATCTAGCCGATGTTAGTTGGCGAGATAGTGCAACTTCTAGATATTCTGTTATTTTTGGGTTTTTTGTAATCGGCAACTTTCGGGTTGTCGCGTGGTGGGATGCACCTCGTTAAAAGGTTGGTTCCTTGCTGATGAAGAACAGCCATTGGGTCTTCTTTCGAAGCAAGAGGAGTTACACTTCTTTCTACTAACCTCCGATGCTTCTACTTCTCGTCTGACACGTTTTGTAGAGGGTTACCGTCTTCCCTCTTTCTTTGGGTTTTTTGGGAATCCCACCGCCGGTTGCCAAAAAGACCTGTCCTGGTCTTTTGTGTTATATTTGTCCCCTCAGTGAGCCAAAACAGCCATAGGGATTGGATTCCTTTTCTTGTCTAATTGTTATTGTATTAGATTAGCTCCCTATTATATTTAGGGAGCTTTTTTTTCCTTGCGGACATTGGAATAAGAATCTAATGGGCCAGAACTTAGATGGGAAAAAGTTGCTCTAAGAATATGTTGTTATGTTTAAAATAGCTTTCCAACTAAAAGCACTGTGTAAAAGATTATAGTCAATTATAGTTTTTTTTTTGTTTTTGAATTTTTTACAGAGTTACCACAAAGTCAGTTTTTTAACCGGATATAGCTGGCCACGAAAATTATTATAACACTGCTAATTTAATCAACTTATTCTCATTCAGTTTTGGACATTCTGTAAACGCTTTAATGTACAACAATACATTTCGCTCAATAGAGCTCAATTGAAATCCTGTGGCCAGCTACCTGCTAGTTAGGGTTGGTCAAAATTGAGGAAGTTTAGAAAAGCATTGGCGTACTAAGCAATTTTGTAAATATTTCTGTTCTTTATGTTAAAATATTTTAAAACGCCCACGCCAGCTAAACTTTTCCCTGTTAATGACCCTTAATCTTTTTCAGATTGTCAATCATCGAGCAAGTAGCTCGCCACAGCATGTCAATCTAACTATACATGATATTTCCAGGCAATACGTCCACTATATTTGTATTTGAGGCAATAATTCTAATTTTATTCGCTGCAAAGCTCATTGGTTTTTCTTAAGTTACCGTATGTAATAGATCTGTAACACTATCATTATTATTGATTATTCCTATATTCCCATTGAAAAAGTATTGGCTTTCAAATTACAATTGAATTAGAAAATATGGTTTATTTTATGTCAAAACCATAAAGGATTTTCTGCTCTTCTGCAATTGACAACTTTGCATTCGTTTATGCAATGTTATTAACTTAATAACATGGAGCCTGGTTTCCAGGTTATGGGTTGTAGCAATTATTAACGTATGCAACATTTTAAATTGTAGCTCAACATCAAGAAATGCATAAAATAATATGATTTATTCTATGCTATTTGCCATGCATCAAGATAGTATGTCATTAAAAACCAAAACAACATGGCATGCATTAGTCTTGTTATCCTAATAATAGTAATAGTCAGGAAAAATTGCAGCTCACTCTTTTCTGCAGTTTAATCGAAAGTATATTTAACGTAGAACTAAATATTATACCGTTCTATAGCCAGGTACTATTATTAGAACTGATGTGATGTTTATGTTCTAACTCAACATGTTTGTTTATACTCCAAGAATACGAAATGCTAAAAATTTCATTTCGATCTCCAATTTTGTGTTATTTATAGACCAATCTTTCGAAACTATTATAGAATCGAATTCAGGCTTATCTATCAATAATCCTCTTAAATTCGACTTAAAATAAATAACAAAAAAAACATTTTCAATCAAAGTAAGCAAAAAAAGAGGAGGGAAAAAAGATTTTTAAAATACTACACGCAAACCGGGTCGGCAGGTTCCTGAACCTAAAAATAATTAAACCGTTTAATGTCGCTGTGCCACAAATGAGGAATAAAATAGAAATGAGTAGTAGCAACAAGCAAAACACCAATTACAAAATTAAAGCTTCGTGGGCGAGGCTTCAATTTCCGGAAAGACATTGAATAATCGTGCAATCACACATTACATGTATAAAAGTTTCTGATGTTGTGATGCATTATCTCCTAATAAACACCCATTTAATGTTGGTGTGAACAAAGGAATTAATATAGGAGATACAAATGAAAAAATAACGAAATAGCGTGACTAAACTCAATATACTACTTTTTTCTTACTACATAGTTTTTAATTTTGTAATTAAGCAAGATTAAATATAATATAGAGTTATTAATGAAAAAGTTGCAAGGTTATGGATGTTGTTAAATTTTTAATTGAAGAATTGCTTCTTTCAAGGAGATATATATAAAAAAGTCTCATTTAATAATATAATAAAGAACTATCAAATAAGCGCCGAAAAGGTAATTAAAAACCAAGTTCATTCTAACACATCCCGATCATTAAGTATATAGGAAAACATAATGCAAATTTAATTTCTTCTTCATTTTGACCACAAGGTCAGCTAATCTATAAAATAGGACCAAATATTGGAATTATAAGTTTACGAAACTTCCGTTGGATATACAGACAAAGAAACAAATCATGCGCCGACTCCTATTTAACATGCAACACATTCAAATAAATGTAATGTATCTTTTACCATCCCGATTTATTACAATCTATTCAGAACGACAATAAGTAATACTAATCACATCAGAATTATCTGTGACTATTGGGACTTTGAATAAACAGCCGGTTCCTATTTAGCATGCAACACGCCTTACATATTCAAATCAAAAGGAGTATAACTTTCTAAATGTATTATTTTTTACCATGCCATTATTTATTACAATCTATTCAGAACAACATTAAGTAATACTAATCACATCAGAATTATTTGTGACTATTGTGACTTTGAGCAAACAGCCGACTCCTATTTAGCATGCAATACGCCTTACATATTCAAATCAAAAGGAATATAACTTTCTAAATATATGTGTTTTTACATCCAATTATTTATTACACTCTATCCAGAAGGGCAGTAAGTAATTCTAATCACATCAGAATTATTTATGACTATTGGGACTTGGAGCAAACAGCCGACTCCTATTTAGCATGCAATACGCCTTACATATTCAAATCAAAAGGAATATAACTTTCTAAATGTATGTATTTTTACATCCCATTATTTATTACAATCTATCCAGAAGGACATTAAGTAATCACATCAGAATTATTTGTGACTATTGGGACTTTGAGTAAACAGCCGACTCCTATCTTAGCATGCAACACGCCTTACATATTCAAATAGAAAGGAATATAACTTTCTAAATGTATGTATTTTTTACCATCGCATTATTTATTACAATCTATTCAGACCAACATTAAGTAATACCAATCACATCAGAATTATCTGTGACTATTGGGACTTTGAATAAACAGCCGGGTCCTATTTAGCATGCAACACGCCTTACATATTCAAATCAAAAGGAGTATAACTTTCTAAATGTATTATTTTTTACCATGCCATTATTTATTACAATCTATTCAGAACAACATTAAGTAATACTAATCACATCAGAATTATTTGCGACTATTGTGACTTAGAGCAAACAGCCGACTCCTATTTAGCATGCAATACGCCTTACATATTCAAATCAAAAGGAATATAACTTTCTAAATGCATGTATTTTACATCCCATTATTTATTACAATCTATCCAGAAGGACATTAAGTAATCACATCAGAATTATTTGTGACTATTGGGACTTTGAGTAAACAGCCGACTCCTATCTTAGCATGCAACACGCCTTACATATTCAAATAGAAAGGAATATAACTTTCTAAATGTATGTATTTTTTACCATCGCATTATTTATTACAATCTATTCAGACCAACATTAAGTAATACCAATCACATCAGAATTATCTGTGACTATTGGGACTTTGAATAAACAGCCGGGTCCTATTTAGCATGCAACACGCCTTACATATTCAAATCAAAAGGAGTATAACTTTCTAAATGTATTATTTTTTACCATGCCATTATTTATTACAATCTATTCAGAACAACATTAAGTAATACTAATCACATCAGAATTATTTGCGACTATTGTGACTTAGAGCAAACAGCCGACTCCTATTTAGCATGCAATACGCCTTACATATTCAAATCAAAAGGAATATAACTTTCTAAATGTATGTATTTTTACATCCCATTATTTATTACAATCTATCCAGAAGGACATTAAGTAATCACATCAGAATTATTTGTGACTATTGGGACTTTGAGAAAACAGCCGACGCCTATTTAGCATGCAACACGCCTTACATATTCAAATTAAAAGGAATATAACTTTCTAAATATATGTATTTTTACATCCAATTATTTATTACACTCTATCCAGAAGGGCAGTAAGTAATTCTAATCACATCAGAATTATTTGTGACTATTGGGACTTGGAGCAAACAGCCGACTCCTATTTAGCATGCCTTACATATTCAAATCAAAAAGAATATAACTTTCTAAATGTATGTATTTTTACATCCCACCATTTATTACAATCTATCCAGAAGGACATTAAGTAATCAGATCAGAATTATTTGTGACTATTGGGACTTTGAGAAAACAGCCGACGCCTATCTTAACATGCAACACGCCTTACATATTCAAATAGAAAGGAATATAACTTTCTAAATGTATGTATTTTTTACCATCGCATTATTTATTACAATCTATTCAGACCAACATTAAGTAATACTAATCACATCATAATTATTTGTGACTATTGGGACTTTGAGTAAACAGCCGACTCCTATCTTAGCATGCAACACGCCTTACATATTCAAATAGAAAGGAATATAACTTTCTAAATGTATGTATTTTTTACCATCGCATTATTTATTACAATCTATTCAGACCAACATTAAGTAATACTAATCACATCAGAATTATCTGTGACTATTGGGACTTTGAATAAACAGCCGGCTCCTATTTAGCATGCAACACGCCTTACATATTCAAATCAAAAGGAGTATAACTTTCTAAATGTATTATTTTTTACCATGCCATTATTTATTACAATCTTTTCAGAACAACATTAAGTAATACTAATCACATCAGAATTATTTGTGACTATTGTGACTTTGAGCAAACAGCCGACTCCTATTTAGCATGCAATACGCCTTACATATTCAAATCAAAAGGAATATAACTTTCTAAATGTATGTATTTTTACATCCAATTATTTATTACAATCTATCCAGAAGGGCAGTAAGTAATCACATCAGAATTATTTGTGACTATTGGGACTTTGAGAAAACAGCCGACTCCTATTTAGCATGCACCACGCCTTACATATTCAAATCAAAAAGAATATAACTTTCTAAATGTATGTATTTTTACATCTCATCATTTATTACAATCTATCCAGAAGGACATTAAGTAATACTAATCACATCAGAATTATTTGTGACTATTGGAACTTTGAGCAAACAGCCGACTCCTATTTAGCATGTATCACATCAGAGTTTTTTGTGACTATTGGGACTTTGAGTAAACAGCCGACTCCTATTTAGCATACAACACGCCTTACGTATTCAAATCAAAAGGAATATAACTTTCTAAATGTGTGTATTTTTACATCCCATTATTTATTACAATCCATTCAGAAGGACATTAAGTAATACTAATCACATCAGCATTATTTGTGACTATTGGGGCATTGAGTATACAGCCGACTCCTATATTTACCATGCAACACGCCATTTAAGCTCTAGTTTCATCAGCGGCATTGTGACGATATAGTAACGATACGATGACAGTGTAGGTAGCTGCCTTGCGATGACGATAACTTACATCAGCGATACTGCAAAGGTAGCGACACGCTATAATTTTGATCGTGGCTTTCAGTTGAAAAGAGTCGTGCTCATTGTAAAGCACGTAGTACATTTTGAGTGGAATTTCATAAACCTACTTTTTTCAGAATTGCAGCCAAACGGGTCTAATTTTCTTTTAGTCAGTTTTATTAATAATTATTATTGATTGTCTTGAGCGTCTGCGCTGTGGGCAAAACGTTTTCGAGAGCACATTAGCGCTCACTACATTACGATACGATGACGCTACGGTAAAAATTGCTTTGAGAGTATTGTAGTGAAAGCGAGGCTGTCCGTGATTGTATCGAAGTCGAAGCGACATCGTTGATGTAAACGAGAGCATTTTAAAAAATATTAGCATAGCTTATCGCATCGTAACTGTACCGTTATGCTATCGTAAGAGTATCGATGATGTAAATACACGCTAAGTAATACTCAAATCAAAATATTGTTTTATGAAGGATGCCCCAGTGAAACATTTTTTCTATCTTCTATCTAAGCTAATAACATCAGAATTTGTTTATGACTATTAGGACTTGGAGTAAACAGTATTCACTTTCACTAAGTCACTAAATCAGCACACGATATGAGGATTTTCCATCCAGTTTACCAGTGGGGCGATTCATGGGTGGCAAGGGACCCCCCCCCCGAGGTTGGGACAACTAAGAACAATGTTTGCTTTATCATTGGATATTTAAATTATATTTGCCCCTCCCCCACCCAATAACAGACCTGAAGTCCCGCCACTGTAGTTTACTACGAGTTCATTCGGATGCACCTTTAGTCTGTCTTTGGATCTTCTTGTAGTATGTTTGATTTCTTCCTTGATTCCCGGCTCTTTCAGGTCACGCTGGTTAACTTTGTTGGTGGTTCATGCACAACCAAAATTTTTTAGAATTCTCTATTGCTGCTAGCCATTGTAAACCTCAGTAGCAATAATTCTTAGGACTTTTGACTGGTATCTTTGTACTACTTCAACGTTGAAATTTGAGACACTTTCTCATAATTCTTCATTATTATAATTTTAAAAACCAAAAGTTTATTTTCAATGGACAATTGAGACTTTAGACCAACGAGCCTGTATTTTGTTGGTGTAATTTGTTTAACTTATATCCTAGCTTTTTTTGTGAATATTGGCTTTTCGAGGTTAAAGCAAAACTTAAGTAACATCTCGTTTACAAAATTACATGTAACAGACCGGCAATCTCACGGTAATGACGGAGTCGTGGAAATAAAATGCCTTTTTTCAACACGAGAGATATAGCTCGATGATGTCATATTTGATAATCTGATCACGGGACCTGATTTTATTGCTTTCGTCAAAAATCTCTAGTTAAGCTTCCCCTTAAACCTTCTGTTCAGGGACATACCCAAATATTTGATCTCGTCAGCTTGCGGAATGTTGGTTATCTGGCATTACTGGTGGACATGTCTCTTTACCAGCAGAGAATACTGTGTACTGACTTGCTTGCGTTGATTTTAATTTTTCATTTCTCCGTTTTAGCCATTGTTGGACTTACTTCAGATTCTTTTATAGCTGTTTGGAAGCGACGATTGAATCCTTATTCGAGACAAATATTGTGTTCTTATCGGCAAATGTTGCAACGGTAATTCCAGAAGCTGTAGGTGAGCTACTATGTATAATAAGTAGAAGATCGAAACCAGAACACTTCCTTCGGGTAATTCAGCTTTGATTGGTCATCGATCTGTATATCTACTGGGAAATTTTACTCTATAAAGTGTCTGTCTGCCGAATATGATTTTAAAACCGTAGTACTGGCACCATACGCTTGAGTATGCCAAGCTTTGCCAAATGCCTGCCCAACATCGAGGAAGGTTGCAGAACAATATCTCTATTTTTTCAGAACTTTTGGACAGTTTGTTACACATTACTCAGTGCACTGAGTTTAGTGGTAGCGTGCTGTTGTTTAAAACCAAACTGATGCGATGGTTTGGGATTAGTGTCCGCTCTTCTATAACTGGTCACAGTTTCAGCACTTAGTTGAATAATTGATTAAGAAATGCAATTGCTTTCTCTGGCAAGTCACCTAGATGACCTCATGATTAGATCATATCCATGGCATTTTATGCATTGATTTTGTATTTGATACTCTTACTTCAGTTTTAGTGGATTTCTTAATGGGTACCTCCAATTGCGCTTCATTTAATACTTTCTCGTCGTATGTCTTTTTCATCTTTGGATATTGATTCCACTGGATTGGATATAAAGATTTCAGTTAGATATTTTGCAACTGTACATGCCTCTTTGTTTTTTATTGTGGTTCTTTTGTCAACCCCCCCCCCCCCCGACTGATGGTTCAGGATTAGTCTCCAGTCTTCCATAACTGTCATAGTCTTTGCAGCAATAGCTTCTTGTTCATTTTTGATGCAAACGGTAATTGGACGGTGGATTCTACATCTTTTGAATTCTTTCCTCATTTGGAGATAAGTGTGATTTGAGCCTCTTCCAAACTGGCAAATACAAGCTGGTACTTAAGCACTTTTCAATAATTGATTCAGTCGAATAATTGATTCAGAAATACAATTACTTTCTCTAGCAACTCATGTAGATGCCCTCTCCCAATGATTAGATCATATCCAGGGGCATTTTAAGCATTGGTTTCGTATTTGATACTCATAATTTAGTTTTAGTGGGTTTTTTAATGGGTACCTCCAATTGATGGGTTTCATTCTGGAATTTAATACTTTGTCCGTGTATTTCTCCTTCATCTTCGGATGTTGATTCCATTAGATTAGATATAAAGACTTCAGTCAGATATTTTGCAAAGGTCCGTGCCTTTTCGTTTACGTGGCCCATTTGCCTTAATCTGATGCTCCAGTAGAATCGAGCTTCTGCAAGTATTCTCAAAAGTATTATTTTCCTACGTTATCATCATCATCATCATCTATTAATTCCTTCGTTGCTTTATTTAATTTGGTTTCAATAAAGATAATCTGGTTTGGTGCTACTTTCTTCTGACTTTATCATTTTGAGCTAGTTTATCTCGTATGGAAGCTGGGAATTATTCGTTTTGCGGGTTAGTGGTGTTTAGGGGTATACATCAATTGAAGTATTCTACAGCCTGCGTTGTATCTTTTTCGGACTTTAATGGAATTCTTAGGTCAAGTAAATTGCCTGATTACTGCCTTAAGATGCTCCCAGTCAATTATTTTGCTGCTTAACACACAAGGTTTTTCAATACTGGCAATTCCGGCACTTAAGGTTATAATTATCAGTGAGTGGTCAGATGGCAATTCAAGACAGGATTCTTCGTTCAGATATCTTTTGTTCAATTATTTTATCGCACATCCGAAAATTCTCCTCTCTTTTTCCCTTTCGCCATTTCTATACAAAAAATACTTCTATAAGTAGTCCAATAGGTTGGACCTCCTGAGGACACTGGTTCTAAGTGTTTCTATTGTACGATAAAGCTCGCGCCCCTTTATTGTGATTGTTAGCATTGGAGTCACATCCATAGATGAATCGACCTCCCCAACGTACCTAATAAACTTTCAAATTGATCCTTTGATGGTGTGCCGAGGTGGACCATCCTCTTCTTGGTAGTAAACTATTTCGTGGTTCTGTAATAATTATAGTAGATACATTTTACATTTTCAGATCTATCTTTTGATTAGCATTTGATGCATTGAACTAGTTCCATTGCTTTTCTTTCATTATTTTTCAATTTTTCACGTTATATGCATATTTTTGTTGCATAATGAATGTAGGGCAATCTACTCTAAAAGGTTTATCTCGTTTCTTTCAGTATTCGTGGTATTCAGCTTTTTAACATCTAGAGTTTTTACAAAACCATCAAATGTAGTACATTTCTACATATATTTATATATAACCACTTTGAAATAAAAATATCTATAATCTATCAAAGTTAATATTGTGCAAGTATGCCATCATCAAAGCTCAACACAACCCACTCATTCTGAAAGTCCTGACTAGATCCACTATGTTGAAGAATAACTTATGAACTACCATGACTCAATTACGATTGCTCAATTCAACTATAATTTTTAATTAATTTTGCAGAAATAAAAACTTAGCGAGTTCTTATAATTATGATCTGATAAATACGTTAACCTGACCCAAGAATATTCGAAGAGCACTTCTTGTAAAATATCTTTGATCTGAAACGTCGTCAGACTTAAAACGTGCTATCATACGGGCAGCCTAGTCAAGTTTGACCGGTACGGAACCCACTAGACCTAAAATAATTAGAGACTAGTCAGTCTGTCGAGTCTAGACTGACCCGAAAAGCTTTTTTAGATGTAGAAAGAGAGATTTAACGTTAGTTATACAATAACCATGTATATAAAGACACAAAAATAAATAATAGAGGATATCGAGTCATATAGGCCCAGAGACCTACGTCTACGTGAGTTTTATGCTCTAGGCAAATATGGAATCCGAACCTTCAAGCTCAGTGATCAGCTAATCTCTTGGTTAATTACCAGATTTTCCTAGTATTCCCAATAATAAGGACTAAAAATGAGCTTACTGGGATTCAGATAAATATAGAAGACCCGAAAAAGTTTTGGGACACCGATAAATAATGAAACCATAGAAATGTATTTACAAACATATGGAACATACTTTCCAATATTCTTTATATCGAATGTATTCTGTTTCTCTAATATTACATTCTATCAACTATTGATTCAATACTGATTTGCAAAATGTTTAGGTGTTGTTTATTTGAATAATCCCTAATAGATTCTATAGAAAGAAGTTTACTAAAAGTTTTATTTATATTATTTTAGTATTATTATTTTTCTTATTGTTTCAGTGTGGTGATTGGCTTCAACTCAAAATTTTGGAAGTCATACCGGAATTAACTGCCCTTGGAGACAATTTAGCGGAAGCTTTAGAATTACAGAGAGCACACGATGAAGTTCTTCGTCAATTACAGGTAAACCCCACGCAATCAATTGTTATAACGGCTTTTATTAATATTTTAAAATACAGCAATAATTTGTGATCTAGAACATACGTTAGAATGCATACAATTTTTGCATCCTTCAATAGCTTTAAATCTTAAGACTAATTATTTATTATTTTCAAAACATTAGTAATATTTAACATCTAATGTTAGGATATCGTGTTTATAGACGCAGTGCAAATGCCACTGGGCTTAGATATCGCCGAGCCCAAATGTTCCAATTTTAGGAAGCTTTTTTGTTTACCTGCTAGTTAAATTTTGATTCTGAATATTACCTCTATAAAACAGTTTCTTTATGTGCGGTTTCTAATATTAAGTGTTTTTGTTTATTATTATTACTTATACGTGATACAGACAACAATTACCAGGCACCAGCGTATATCGTACAATCGTTGTTATTGCATACTTTTAATTATGTCTTTTATTATTAAAAATAAATGATTACTATTATGTCTAACTTAAACGTAACTTTAATTATTTTTGTTATAATATTCTTACAGTAGTGTTTATAAAATAAAATGTAACTAACTTTGTACAATGTATATGCTATACAGATGCAGCTTTTCAACTTTGCAACAAGTTGATTCATAAAACTATTTTCTCATCTCACAAGCAGTCAGTCATAATTTATAAAAAATCTAAACATTTAAAAATAGTGTGGGTGACTTTGGTTAAATTTAAAAGGATTTTAATATTAGTGCGTAGGGTTAATAAAACATCAACAATAAAATCCAATCAGTAAAAACTAAAAATGGACGCCATTAAAGTTTTAATGTTTGGAAAGTAAAGTTTTCAAAATAACATTTTAAACAGTACACTACAGTGGAATTATTTAGTGTATTATATTGGCCAGAAATAACTTCTGGTGTTGTATTTCAAACATCTTCTTGGGAAGCTACATTTATAGTTAGTTGACTTCATTGAGTTACGGTTAATTTATTAACAAGGTTGTGTACAAACATAAATAATTAAATTAAAAATATTTTCGGTTACCTGCACACCTGTATGATAGAGACTTTATTAAATAGTTTTCGTATAGTTGTATGTTTAACATATAGGAGGCATTTTCAAAGCATATGATACTTACTTAGCACTTACTATATTCGCAAATTATCATTTTTAATATTTTTTAACCTTCAATGTTATTTTGCAAACTGTTCAAATGTCAATAGTGTAACCTCGAGTTAAAATAATCTGCAGTGTCAGATAAGAAGATCCATTCTCAAAAAGACCATTCCAAAGATTCCAATGATCTAAATGGACCCAATTCCTGAAAAATTGATGAGATAATAATTTTATTTTTCAATATTGCATTCTACAAATTTAACAAATTAAACAAAGCTATATAACTGCAAAAATTCAATTAACCCAAGCTTGAAACTTATTGTTTATTGCAATACCAGTCAGATATTCTCTCGACACGTTTAAAAGTCTCTCATTCAAATCCCTGTATTTCTAACTCCTTTGTTAATCCAATTGCTTCCCAGTCATTAATTGAGTGAAGCTCATTTTAGTAAGGCTTTGTTCTTCTTTTAACTTCTCAACGAATATCCAGATAAACTTACCTCCGTTGAGTGTGCTTTCGTACCAATGTCATGCATCAAAAGACTACAAAGTAACTCGTCTTCTTCCTCTCTGTTGCCATCATACGCATACATCTTCAAAATAGTGACGAAGGATGAAGTAGTCTATGCAATTGGCGTGAAAGCAAGTGTCTCAAGTTACGTAGATACGTAAGAACCCAAGCAGTATTTTTAGTCATCGTACGTACCAGTATTGGAACTATTAAGTTTTTGCCACTAGTAAGTAAGTTTTTTGAGTAGCAGATACGTTGTAGTGACTTCTCCGGAACTTGTCCAGCTACGTTTCGGTTACGTTTAGGCTACGTAGCGGGAACGTGGCGGCGTAGTAATTGGAACTTCTTTTCTCTTTGACACATCATGTCGCGTGGTCGCTCTCGCTTTTTTTGCAACTTAAAGACTATTCTACTACTTAAGTACTTAATAATACAAAGAGAGATAAAATGTTTGATTATTTTGTCATTCCAATATAACAAAATTATAAACCATTGCAACTTTTCTGTTAAATGTGATGCTAATAGATCGAAAAATAACAGCTCGCCTTCTTTAAATATATTTTTTAATAAAAAATGTCTTTAATAAAATATGACAAAAATACTTTTTGAAACCATTTTTAAGTTATTCCTAAGGCACAATTTTGCATCAATTTGTTATTTTTATTGTGAAGGTTATAGTAAAACATCTATTAACAATTATAACAAATTGCAAATTAATTAATAGCCTTTTTCAAGTAAACATATATAGTAGTTTTTTAAAATCACCATAAAGTAGTATCCGCTGTAAAATGCGTGTCTAAAGTTTGTGTCACTTACCAATGTCAATTACCAGGAACGGGAACTAAACAACTGCTACTTCAAGGTTGATGTTACCACGAAGTATAAAATAAGTATAGCATAAAATTTAGAACTTACAAGTGACTCTTACTATAAAACGACGTCAACGTTTTCGTAATCACTTTCCAGTTCCTAATGTCACTGCAAAGTTCCCATTGGAACTTCAACAACGTTTAAGATTAACCTCGCATTTAACACTGAACTTGAACATTATATTTTTTATAGTGCTACATAATTATTAGATATGGCATATTTTAAGGTTGTGGCTACCAAAAGAGAATATACTGCATCCTTGTTCCCTGCAAATGGGAGCAAAATAAGATTTTGTATTGTCTCCAATTACTACCAGTGCAAAACCACCTCCACAACCTCTATTATTCTCCAAATTCCAAACTACATGCCTCTATTAGACAATCCAATTTGCAACCAAATGCTGTTTTAGTGGCGCCGACAGGAATGTTTGCCCACAGCAATCATATTGGTTTGGATTGCCTAATAGAAGTTACTGTCACTTCATGGTAAATTTTAATAGTAACTGGAACTTTTAGTAATTCCGATGTAAAGCAAGTAGTAAAAATCATTTTAAATTGATTCTCCTGTTTAACAAAAAACTAAAGTTTTACTTACAATAATACTGTAAGGTACCCTTACTTTAAAGGTAAAGCAATGGTTTCAGACAGCTGACAGGAACTTTGAAGTACTACTATAAAATTTTAAAAACTCTAAAGTAGCTTCGGGCTAGTTACTGCTACAATCATAATACCACTTGGAAATTGAAACAGCTTTAAAGTAATTGTACTAAGGCACAATGCCGTTCCACATACTTCAAAAGCTACTTAGAACTAATAGAACTATATAATGTAGTTTCAATAAATAGTAGGAAACAACTACATAATTACTAAAATATTTCAAACTTTAGTATTTAAAACTATAAAGGCATAAATTTAGTTGTAGTTACGTAACAACTACTCAATCAAAGTTCCAATCTCAATTACTGCTACTTATGTAGATGCTGCTTGGGATATCTGGGAATTTTTAAACTTTTTGCCAAGGTAAAAGCTAGTGGTAAAAAATGTTCCGTTTTTTACACTATGACGACAAAGGTTGAGTAAATAAGTTAAGACGAGATCTGAATGTACTATTAGTGTGTCATAGTCCGTTGAAAGTCGCCAGGATAGACAAATTCAAGTAGATTCATTGAGTGTGCAAGTTCTTGACTGGTTTTTGACCTGATATTAGTGGTCCTCGTATTAACTTAAACTGTTTTACTTTAGCTAAGAATCTGTGAGGATTGATTAATAACTCATGAGCTTTCATCCTTAACCTTCGAGTAAAATCTTAAGCTTTCCCAGGAAACACTACATGCATCCTTGTCACCTGCAATTCAATTCAGAAGAAGTGTTAAAACCTTACTATCAATAGTTTATATTCTAAACATCGCCAATACCTGACTCCTTTGGCCATAAAGACTGCTTTAAATACACAAAAAGCATTGTAAAACAAACCTTTTCTCATAACTGTACAGAAATTCTAAAGGCATTTTTTAACTAATTCAAAAGACTAGCAACAACTGTCATGTTTGAATCAAAAATAAATTTAAACAAAAAACAAATAATATCCTTGTGATACGCTGTCGACGCACCGCAGAAGAATCTGCATTGCCGTCTGATTATGCATTTCGCGTGTTGAATGATTAAAACTTACATCTCAAAGCTTCGTATTCCAGAAATCTATTTTTCAAAACCTGAACCTTTAGGCCATTGGTCTTTTTGTACCATTGTACCCTTTGTGCTATTGGATTATTTGGTATTGGATACTTTGGAATTAGTTTCTACGGAAATGCACCTTTGATGAAGGATGATTTTATGGCATAGAGCCAAATTGGTCCTAATTCATTCAAAACACACATTACTTTTAAAGGACCTTTAAAAAACTGCTTTTTTCGATAATATGCTAGCAACAGAATTTTGTTGTTGGTTGTTAAGAACAAAGTTAACACCTGAAGCTTTTTTTCAATGGACAATCCAAGTTCCATGTTATTTAATTAATTATTGTCTTTAACTATTCACTTCTTTTGGATATCGATTTTTTATTCATTGAATCTTTAGCCCCTTTTATTTCGGACCTCTATCCAATGAATTGAATTAAGGTTTAGGGAACCTTGGCACCTTAAGATCAATTTTTACAATGGAAGGTATAAAGGCAGTCCTAGAAAAGTCATATTTTCTGTCGTTATATAATTTTTCACAATATTGTGAAGAACAAACATGTAGATAGAATAAAAACTTATGGGGGGGGACTCACAGGGATATTTCAACCCCCTAGGGTTGAATCTGTCTAGTTACTTCCTTCCAGTCACTTATCTGACGAATAATTTCTCAATCTTCTAGTTGATCAATTCTGTTCACTCTAACTTAATCTAGGTGAATAGAATCTTCATTCGTTATTTGTTTTAATATCAAGTGCCATAGATCAGCCAATTCAGATGGAAGAAGAGGACTCATTGAACCACTTCTATACTAAGAAAATGTAGGAACAAAAAAAATCAAAATTTTCAGAGTAACATCAAGCCGAATTGCCCTACGAAATCAGTAATCAAAAAATCCAAGCTTTTTCATGTTTCTGCCTTTCTGACAGCCATATAAAAACTACCATCAATCACTCAATGGTAAATTTGTCTAGTAGAAAGATTCAGCATTTGTCACATGTTCTTGTTGTCATCGCACGACAAATATCGATAATTTTAACGTAGTACTTTGAGTGAAGTATCACATCAGGGAGAAGAGGATAGCTATGGTATCTTTAGTAAGTCTCTCCTTTATTGATTGTGAGGTTTCATGAGCATTCTAGATCCAGTGCATATATTAAAGATCTACGAATTTTCATCACAAGAAGCACATTGCCGAACAGGCAACACTGGACTAAATCACATTTTCTGGATCAACAATTTCTCAGCCCTTCTTTGCATTTGAGTACGGGTTGTAACCTATAGAAACACAAAGTCTATTTTTATATAAATAAATACTTAACCTACCAAAATGTAGCTGTGCTGGAAGTATCAGCTTGATCCAAATAACACTGCTTTAGTTTTTGCCGGCTAACCCCCAATAAGTCGGAGAGGGGCGGGGTAATACAAGATATAAAAGATAAAAAAACAAGCGCCACTTCGTTTAAAACCAATGCTTATTACTAAAGCTTCAAGCTTATCAGACAAACGAAGAAATAGATCTTCTACTAAAATATGGGCAACTTCCACAATTTTGGTCGTATCGTACATATATACTTACAAATGACTAGCTGGAAAGCAATATTAAAATCATACAAATAAATAAATAATAAATAAATAAAACACACGTAGTGAAATGTAAACTTTCTAAGTAGGGCTTTATTTTAATTGTAACTATTGTCTATTGTGCAGATCAAAAATTTTAATGTTTAATAAAAAAAACGGTGAATGGTGATTTGTATCACAGTTGGTTTAAAACTACCCTAAGACAATTTCACTACTCGAGATCTCGTGTTGTTCTTAAAATTAACATGCATGAATACATTGTACACACATTTAATAAATATATATATAAACATAAATAAAATAACGCAGAATACATACAAGTTTAGACAAACATCCCACCATTGGAAGACCCACGGCTGTTTTATTTAAAGCCTTGCTTAGGGGTTTTCGCTTCACCCTTCGATATTTGGTTGTTTTGTTCCGACCCGGTACATGTATAGATGTAGGTACGGACCCAAAGGGGAAGGACCTTCTAAATGAACCCACGATCAGAGAGGCAGGAACAAGAATAAACGACAACAAACAACAAAACCCAAAACAAAAAGACCTACAAAGAAATCACCCTGTATATTGTATTAATTTTAAATATTTGAAGATTTTTTACCTTTCTATAAACTGAAAGGTCTTTTACAAATACAATTCCCTCAAGGTGACGGCTAGGAAAATAATATTACCTAAAATAAAAAGACATTTTGTAAGATTTAGCGCATGGAAATGAAACGAAAAGAATTTACCTAAATAGTTGGCACCAGAACGTAATCCGTCTAATTTGACGATTGATCGCATATAACCAATCAAGCGATCATTCTGTTGAATGCGAGATTTTCTCCGCTAAAGCGAATTATATCCAAAATCAATTTTCTGACATATCTCGAACATTGAACTTCTACTGCCAGACAGCCATTTTGCTACTTCAACTCTACTATTGAGAAGGAAGCTTAACCGCGCAGGAGCGACTTCACGATAAACAGAGGGAAAGGGGAAAACCAGTGACAACCAAACAACGGAGAAGCTTGGTTTTAAACAGTGACAATCAAACAAACAATGAGTTGTGAATTTCAACGTTATAGGGTATCAGTTACCAGTAGTACATAATATGCGCAGCATCTGTTAGAATATCGCCAAGTTCATTAGGGTTAAAATATAAAGAATTCTTCAGTCCGTAACATTTCGCTGCACTCTTACTCATTTGCGTTAAAGAGAAAATTAATACATACTTGCTATAGCTGCTCGAAAGTTCATTGCGAATAGATCCAACAATTACAGTGTTCATCCCTTCAGGAGCTACCAGTAATCAAATCTGTAGTAGTGGTACCAACTTGGAAAATTATTTGTGGCATCAATAATGGAAATGCACAATTATTCTGATCAGAGAGACAATATTTTTGTAAACTTAAGCCTAGTAATTAGTAATAGAAGTTTTCTAGATAATTCAACTATGGAACATCATTCTTCTAGTCAAGTATGTGCCTCTATTCTAGTATCACGTAGTTACTTCACTCTCTTTGTGACAGATATGTTTTTTCAGATACCATATACCAAAAAACATATCTGTCACAAAGAGAGTGAAGTAACTACGTGATATTGTAGTACTGTTGGATCAATTAATCCATGATTTCGCTGCAGTGATTTTGTAGAAGGGCTCTATTTATCGAACTAAATGTATCAATATATACAAAGATACTTTAATTGCTTTCTGAAGAATGTTTGTCGGAAGCTGTCATTAATCTAGAATCGAATATTGTGCCTCCATATTAGCTTCTGATTCTTATCTGAATTGTTTGCGTGTTTCACTTTCTGTGTGGTGTAATTACTGTAGGACCCTGTTAATGTAAGATAAGTTTTTATGCCTTGTTCTAGTGGCTGGTGCTTTTGTTCTCACGCACACGTTATGTCTGTTTGAAAAGTCTTGTTTGTCTGGTATCTGGTGATTAAGATACCCCGTCGTTCTAAGATTGGCTTCTGTACAGCCATTCTAAGATATTTTGCTCACATTGTACTATGGCATCCATTAATCTATGCTTGAGTGCTTCGTTTTATGAGTGGTGAGTTTGTCGAGACGCTCTATTATTCTGAATATGATTCTGTCAGATCGTGAAGCTTCATTAATTTAGAACGAATACTGGGCCTCCATTCTAGCTTCGGATATTGTTTTCGGTTTGTTACGCAATTCAATCTTTGTGCGATGCAATTATTGTAGACTCCTGTTAATATGTAAGATAGGTTTATGTGTCCTTGTGCTAGTGATGAATGTTTCTGTTTTCACTTACACATTGTAAGGTATATACGTTCGAAGAGTTTCACTTATCTAGTACTGAGTGCTTCCCAATCGTGAATGAGTGAGTTGGTCATGGTTTCTATTGATTTGCTTCCCAAGCAAGCATCAAGTTCTTCGGTTCAGGGTGATTTCAAATCATAACGCATCGTCTTAAAAGCCCATTAACTGCATGCGAATTAAGTTTTGAAAATTGATCAATATGTTTGTATGTTCCGTAATATGGACCAGGTTTGCCTCTACCAGTAGTTTAGAAACAGGTGTATATTTATTCAAAGAGAAAAAAATTACACGTCACTGGCTTTTTAGATTTTGATACAATTTTTAATCCCCACCTTGGGCTCAAATGCCCAATTAAATAATATTATTTTAAAACCTTGCATCTTGATGAGAAAACATTTGCGGTCTCATGTTAATACTATAAACATTTGTTCTTATTTTCATGAGAAGATGAGCCCTTAAGAGAATGAGGTACAATTTGAATCACCCTGTATTATTCTACGTGTCACCACTTCCTAGACTTACCACTTTGATTGACTATGTTCAGGCGCATAGATTGTGAACGATATCTGCTTAATATGAACATTCCGCAACATACACCATCCACATTTCCGCGCTGTCGGAGTGCATACGGTCGATCCCGGCAGTCACCTATGTAACCACACCTACCTGTGGTTACATTAAGATTAACACTTCGTCATATACCACGCAAAAGATGTATATCATACTTCTGTGGTAATGCAATATTAATTATACCTGATTAACATTAATATAATAAAACATCGTAACATTTATAATTGGCTCGAAAATCAGATTCGAGTTGATTGCTAATGAAATTTACGTCGTTGAGTAGGCACACTAAATGAATTTTCATACATTGAAGATTACACTTAATCTCCTACAAAACCAAATGCAATTTCTTAGTAGCAACAGTTTCTTTCAATAGCTAAACTAGTCACATTGGGCACTGTTTTCGCCACCTTATGTTAGATCAGTTTGATTCGAAATGAACACATTTGAATTTTTTCCCGTGTCTGCCACGATTCTCGCCATTTTGAGATTTTTTATTAGAAGGAAAACGATATTGAAGCAGTACTTTGGGCTTCCTCATGCCTCAACACATTTGCTAATTTCCGAACATAATCTGAGAGAAAGATACTTATAGTGATTTTAGAATTTTTTGTTTTTTTTTCTCCTGTGTCAGATAACGATCATCGGTTAGATATTGTAATCAGGCTTAGAAGCCCCATTGAAATTTGCCTAGGGCGGCAGAATTATAGGGCGGTAAAGTTGTAAATGAGGTAGTACGAGTAGCACTTACTAAAAAAAAGTTTGTTTAAGTCTCAAAGATACTTAGTAATACTGTACTTGCTTAAGTATTAAAAATCTTCTTTAATAACCGAATGTGCTTATATGATTGGCTAGAATAACTTTGTAGAATTGCAGCACAGGAAATATAAATTTATCCATGAAAATATTAAATCGATTTCTAAAGTTATTCTAGTTGCATAACCTAAAAGCCCATCTATTTATCACCAGATGCTAAACATGAGCTAACATTAATACTTGAGTTCTAAAATTAAGTTAACCGATTTGCTACGGCTATTTCTTTCTTAAACAAATTCATTTCCTATGTACACACACCAGTTAGAACCATAGAATAACTTCCTTTAATAAAAACGATCATTTACATTTAAATAGTACACGAGCAAATAAATAAAAACCTCTTTTCTAGTAATATATTAGCAGGAAACATTAAATCATTGATTAACATAATGAAACCTTTTTATGTACTAAAAATATCCATTTCTTTGTTAATTTTACAATTTGTATTTTTTTTTTCAGAACAAACAAAGTCCAGTTGAAGAACTCCTTCGGCAGGCCGATCAGTTAATTTCAACACAAAAACCCAGAGCGGAAGTTTACGCAGCAATGGCAGAATCTCTTGGACGAGCTTGGAAGGACATAAATTTACACCTAGAACTCAGAAAACAAATCCTAGATTTAAACGTTCTATATCACACGAAAGCTCAAGAATTCTTCGAAAGACTGGACGCTTTAGAAGCTGCATGCGCTGATACGGTGGTACCGATAGAAGTGGAATCCATCAAAAGATTTCTTACTAACATTCACGATCTCAGAAGATCTTTATTAGAATCACTAATGAGCGCTTTACAAGCAGGCAATTCGATTTTAGGTAAATTACGTGAATTAGGAGCCGAGGGCACACTCGATTCGAGACCCGATCGAATACGATGTTCAGTAAATCGAGGTAGGTAAACTGATGCTTGTAATGTGGTATTGAAAGGAGAATATTTTAATAAATATGGGTTAAACTTGCTTTATAGCAATTTCGCAAGTCCAAGGTTGGCTGGATCAACTGCATGCCAGAAGACAAGTTCTAGAGGTTACCTTTACTAGAAGGAAAACGCAACTAGAGCAGTGTTTAGCGTTGGCTATGTTAGCATCGGATTTAAAAGAACTGGAAAATGCATTGAAACAAGGAAGAGAATTATTGAGAAATACCGATCAATTAGGTAAATAATCATTAGTTGTTAAATAAAGATAAAACAGTTAAAAGAAGACTTTAGAAACATTAACAAGTTTGAAATTGATGAGACGACATTCGTTTTTTCTATAAAGCAGCGTATCTTTTTAAATCGATTATGGATTGAGTAGTTCTTCCCTGAAGAGATACCGAGGTATATTCAGAATTTTTTCATAATTACTTGATAGTTTTTGAAATCCATTTTGTCAATCTCGACAGTTCAGTATATTTTTTCAGGAAAAGAAATAAGTTGAAAGTGAGGTTGAAATTAGGTTTTACTTATTGTCTCATCATCAATAACAGTAAACTTAGTTATAGGAAACACTTTAGAAGCATTTACCATTACGTGACGTAGTCAGAGCTTTCCAGATCTGAGAAATTAATCACAAAGAAGATAACTAAACATATTTTCGTTCAGTGAAAAATGGAAAATGGCAGTCTAAACTCTTTCGACAAAGAGAAGACTTATTACTTCTAGACCTTTATCTCTCTTAGAATTAGTGGAAAATCTAAGATGATAATATAGTTAGGTCTTAGGCCTTGCTTCAGAAAATCCAAGAAATCTTCTTATCCAAGAAACAATTGCCCATGTACTGAACCAAGTACAACTTTAGTTGTTGAATGAATTTTGAGTCAATGTGATATCGTTGGAAGGTTTGGATCTGAAATTTACAATAGTGTCAAAGTTAAGTGAAGCAACCATCGAGTTAATAGTTTTGAGGGCAAAAGAAATCTCGTTTTGAACCATTCGCTTTGCAGCGAATATTTCTTGGTCTCATCACTTTTTTAATTTGCGTAAAAATTATAAAATAATTCATAATAATTAAACTGAAGTAAATAACCTAAGGTAGCTTAACCTAACCTACCTAATCAAACATAACCTAACGTAACCAAACCAAACCTACCTAATCTGGCCTAACTTAAATTAACCTTACATTACGACGATCCATATTGACTGACACGGTGACTATGAAACTGTAGGCAAGACAGCAGATTTTGATCGAGCAAATTATGAGCGCATAATTTGCAATTAATGCATTTATTGCAACGGGGCCGTTTATCTACTTAGAGTTTGTCAGGTTTTTCGCGACAAGATGGGGCGAAGGACATTTCCGCACAATCGCTTTAATTAACACTGCAAATGGTTTTCTTGTTTTTTGGCCTATCGATGCCAATGTTACTCGACCAGTTTGTCGGCGAAATGAAGGCGAATGAGTTTAAGATCATGCGGAAATCGATACAAATTTAGAAAATAAATCAAATAAATTATATTGTAGTAAATAAAAAGTAATTTTATGACATATTTACGGCATTGACTACATTTAACCTAACCTAACCTACTTAATCAAACCTAACCTAACTATACCAATCTTATTGGTATAGTTATACCTAACTTACTCTTACATAACTATTAACAACGATCTTTATTAACTGACATGCTGACTATAAAACTGCCAAGACTATCATAATTGATTTAGGGCGATTATGAATAGATTTCAATGCATTTAAATAGTTGTAAAAGGGTCGTTATATCTTGAAGAGCTACAATATAATGATCTATTACCCGTATCTAACCTAATCTAACCTACCTCATCTACCTAACCTATACTGACTTATCTAACCGAACTAGTCTAACTTAAGCTATCCTAGTTTAACCTAACCTAGCCTTCCCTTACATAACTATTAACAACGATCTACATATATTAACTGACATGGTGACAATACAACTGTTACCAAGACTATCATAATTGATTTAGGGCGATTATGAATAGATTTCAATGCATTTAAATATTTGCAAAAGGGTCGTTCATCTTCGCCAGGGCTTTTGCGACGTGGTGCGGTGAACAGATCGCTTTAAGGTCGGAAACGGTTCCTTTCTGTCCTCTGGCCCCAAATTCTAAGTCTATGACTTTTAAGTCAGGCAATCACCTAAATGTTATACCATTGGACTCATCAGTCCTAAGCATTCCTACCATATAACATTTGACCTCAAACTCATGTTTCGGTAAATTAAACTCTAGCCCTTAATCATTGTCTTTCTTTGAGTGTTCACGGCAGTGGTTTTTAACAGTTGTTCCGCAGAACATGCCAGACAGAACACACATCCTAGTCACTTCGAATACTTTTGGAGATTGTCTTTCTTAATATTCTTAGAGACATTATCTACAGTAGGGACGTTTGGTATTTGTCGCTTTGATATACGGCAGTCTTAGATTAGGCGTTTGGTTTTGGTAATTTGATATTACACACTTTGAGGTTTCGTTATTTGATATTTGGCATTCCTTGATTCGAGACATGTATTTGACACAATATTCAGTTGAAAGTGTTATGACTGTACATCTTGAAGCGCTACAATATGATGATATATTACCCCTATCTAACCTAACCTAATCTACATCATCTACCTCGCTTTTTCTAACTTACCTAACCTAACTTAGTATAATCTAACCTAAGATATCTTAGCCTACTTAGTCTAACCTAACCTAGCCTAGTTAAACCTAACCTAACGTAGCCTAACCTTACCTACTTTTACGTAACTATTAACAACGATCTATATTTAACTGACATGGTGACTGTAAAGCTGTTGCCAAGACTATCATAATTGATTTAGGGCGATTAGGAATGGATTCAATGCATTTAGATATTTGCAAAAGGGTATTTCATCTTCGTCGGAGCTTTTGCGACGTGATGCGGTGAACACATCGCTTTAATTAACGCCGGAATGGTCCGTTTCTGTCCTCTGGTCCCAAATTCTACGCCCTCTTCACGCCATTTTTCCGAAGCCATTGGCAACCACATCTGCAATTTTCATTGCAAATGTAGCAATGCCGCCCCAGAATGTACACTTTTACTCCCTAACCGTACCATATTTTGCTTCCATCTCTCCCTTTACTCTTTAATTCAATATTCATGATTCCAAATAAAAGGGAAGAAAAAGAACAGGGAAACATGTTGCCTTCTATTGTTCTGCTAAGTTTCTGGCACTATGTGTCCACAAACAACCTGGTAATAGAAACATTTAAACCACTCTCTTGTCCTAAAGTACTAAATTTTAGGATTATGATGCAGAACGACAATTTCAGTTGAGGAATGTTATGTTACACACGCTGATAACGATAATTACAGATGGTGTCGCATTTCATCCAGGAAGGATTAGTTTAGGACAGTCAAGTATTCAAAAATGACTTGTGATAATTTCCCAGCGCGTAAATGTGTTGCATATTCTTCCGAAAGAACCGTGAAACTGTTGTCGAACCATTATTATTAATGACAATACTCAAACCGCAGACTTTATAAGCGGGACGCTCTTTATCATACAGTTGAAGTAATGTTTAGTACCGTCGATTACAGATTCCATATCTCTGAGTAAAATATTTATTTGACAAAGAACTGGCCAAAGAAATTATCGCAGGTTCTTTTCAAAGTATTCTGCAGACGAAAATTACCAAAAAGTCATTTTGAGCAATTTGAGCAGAATTTTGAAAACCTGAACGTTTGCTATGTTATGAAACTTCAAAGTTCGAGCTATTTGTCACCAATAATTTTCCCAAATTTGTAAATTTACAGTAACGCCTAACAAAGTATGTCGCGATCAGTGCAGTTCGTGTAGAATTCGAACCAAGGGTAGTGAGCCTATAAGTAGTCAAAGTCTAATAGTTTGTATATGTTGGGATTTTTTTTCTATTCTTATACCTACATGTGTTTGTTTGGAAATCAAGATCATCTTTGGTTTATAGCTTTGTGGGATCGAGGATACACAGTTTACAGTAGTCACAGATAAATCACGTACTTAGATGGCTAACTATTTCGATATATTAGGAACATAAATGATAACACCACGAAGTGTTAAAGATGCATAATACTCGTTTTTCTGATACAGAACTGCAGAGGATCGTTTTTTCGCACCAAATTCTAACTTATACGTACTCTGCCCTACATACGGTATTCCCTAAATACAACTCAAAAGAACTCTTCTTTCTAGCGGCTAAAAATTAAGGGAAAGAAGGCCGCAAAATCGGAAGAGATTGAATAGGGAAGTATAAGTTTTTTAATAATCACTAGGATTTGAATCTTTTGTACCATTTCTGATAATTATGTCAAAGACTATATTGAAAAAGTAATTTTGAGTGTCATTATCTTTAAGTCTGCCATGGTAGCTCATCAACAAAATTTTATTTTGATTTCTTGCAAAAATCACCACCCCACAATCCCTTACGTATATGATTAAAAACATGACAAAACCGTCTCAATGGAAATTACAATACTTTAAGTTTTCCAACTTCTTTCTTTAGTCGTTTGGTGTCCAGTACCCAACTTAGGAACAGTTGTCCATACATCATCCTGACGTAGATAGGAATTTACCTAAATGAATTTACCTCAATTGAAACGTTTGCTTTAGACATGTTTTCTGAAAAAACGGGTCTGTAGTAGCACTAGCAGGCACTTTAGTAGGGTAATGTTAATAGGCATAGTATATTTAGGTTTCAAGTGTTACATTTGGCTTGTATGTTTTGGCACCAGTACAACTAGCAACACCAACTCATATCGTGATGGCCACAGAGTCTATTCAACTTCAAACGTGCTTATTTAGAGCTTTCCAATAAATTATACTATGACTTAGGCATTCTTCAATGCTGAGATCTTTTTGGATTGAAGCTAAGCCCTACGTACAGTTATTCTAAAATTGTAAACTGTATACGAGTTT
Source organism: Agrypnus murinus (assembly GCA_929113105.1). Lineage (NCBI taxonomy): Eukaryota > Metazoa > Arthropoda > Insecta > Coleoptera > Elateridae > Agrypnus > Agrypnus murinus. The sequence goes on from OV816031.1 coordinate 32,452,411, forward strand.
ATAATTTTAAACGATTTTGGCTAGAATCCCACCTTCTTCTGCTCTTGACAAAACATCAAGAGACTTTTTGATTAGAGGCATTTATCTTTTTGCACCAGTTTGCTAAACGATGTCTTGACTGGAAATATTTAAAGCGTGGGATAATGATTGACAACACCCAGGTATCGTTTTTTAGAAGCCCTATGGGAATTTACAGTTATAGAATGCAAAAAATGATTAAATTAATTTATAAATATTATAAATAACAGCCTGAAGAACGGAAACCTATCATTATGTACAATTAAACGACTTTTTACATGTTTATCGTGATAAAACGACAATCTCGTTCACATAATAACCCTGTACTGAACTACAGACCAATTTTTTCCCGTCTCATATAGTAGATACAATCTTGCATAACAAATAGACTTATGCATAACAAAGTAGACCTATACTTTTTACATGAGAGATTTTTAACGAGACAAACGTGTATTTCAGGCGATTCCTCATCGAGTGCAGAATTATTGCACCACGAGCACAAGAAGTTATTGCCGGAAGCAAAACAATTACAGGAACGAGCTCTGAAAATAACAAAAGCAACCGAACAATTGGTTGCCTCTGGTTGCTTTGCCGGAGAGAAAGCAACAGAACAAGCGTATACAGTCCTATCTGAAACTTCAGACTATCTCGCAGAAATAGAACATCGAAGTTCATTGTTAGAGCGAGTTATTGCTTTCTTCAGGTCCGCCCAGACGGTAATAAAATTTATTTAATAATAATAGAACTTATTATTTTACGGGGAAATTTTATCAATTTCAGGCGTTAACGAAATTAGATCAACTCGAGGTTCAAGTAACAACATCGGAATTACCATCTACATCACCACAGCTTGCCCAATTACACGGCCAATGTGCTAAGGCTATAGAAGAAATCACATCCAGCCCGATTGCTGAGGGGCATTCAATTCTCGATGCGTCAGGTCGTGGTACAACCGGAACCGAAGGTGTTAAGAGAATGGTTGAGGAATTAGAAAATAGAAAGATTCATCTTGATGGATTATGCACTGCACATCGCGAGGAGAAATTAAGGATAAATCAAGCACTTAATTCCTTCTTGGAAACACAGAACGAGTTGTATTCATGGTTGGTCAGTGCTGCGGAGGCGTTCCTTCAAGGTCATCAAGATATGGGAAGCGATCTTCCTATGGCAAAAGACTTCTGGGACTTGCACAATCGATTGCTTAATGATTTACAAGTATGAGTGTTAATTGTTAAAATTTAACTTTAATGTTTAACACTGATTTATTTTTTAGACGAAAGGAAACGAAATAAATGCGCTTTTGTTAACTCTTCCTCCAGTTCTTGAATATTTGGAAGATAACCAGCGCCGTGACGTAGATGCAAAAGTTGAAGATCTTCATCACTTATGGCTGAAATTGAAAAATGCGCTGGAAGCGCGTTTGGATCTTTCAGCCATTTATGTTAAATTCCATACAGAAGCTGATTATGTCAATAAAGAAATGGATAAATTAGAGGAAATTTTACGTCATGCTCCTAAAGATCTAGATGATGACACAATTGAGAAATTAGAAGAAAGATGGGAGTCGTTAGTTCCTCTGTATCAATCAGCTAAAAATACAGGGCTTACGTTTATTAATGCTGCCAATAAGGTAAATGTAACGGTCGCTTTTGCGGCATCTATACGTTCTTAGTAAATTAAACTAATAAAACACTGTCATTCGAAACTCTTAAAAGTCTAACGAGTTATTTTTATCAGGTTTCTGAGCCGTATCTCGACACTAAACGTGCGTGTGTTTGTGTGGAATCGGTTCTGGAGAAGTTGTCAGGAAGACAGTTAGTTGTTACGCGCAACTGGCAGAGTTTCCAGACTAACGTTGTCGAGAGACGTGAACTCCTGGTGCAATTAGAGATCAACATGGTGGAAAGCACGAAGGTAAGAGTTAAATTAGTTACGCAAATTCCGTTATTTTATAATTAAAAAAATTGTTGAGGAAAATTCAAGAGGGGGGGATTTTTCATCTATTTTTCATGAATGGCAACTCCAAACTGAAAAGACAGGAAAAGATTGGTTTAAACAGACAATAAATTTATAAATCTAAAGGGAGAATAACAAAAAAGCACTTTTTTGGATTTTTCTGATTGTAGCCCAATTTACAGAAAACTGTAAAAATTCAAATGTAAACTTTTAAATTAAATCACACAATAGCGCACACAAAACTTATTTTTAGTCCTCTTCGCCCAATGTCTGCAACTAATTTAAAAAGTCCTGTATCCACAAATCATTGTAGTCTATAAATTTCAAACTTACAACTAAGTGGGTTGGACATCCTCAGAGAACCCAAAAAATTATAAACTAATCCTTACGCATGCTTATTTCTGTAACTTAATTATGTACGAAGATGTTTTCTTAAGATTTCCCTGTCTTGAAATGATATTTTTAGAAGTGCATTCGGAATGTATTGCTATATAGCTAAGAATCCTACACGTGCACTTACTCCTTTCTACAACTTTTTCTCTCTCTTTTTTTCTTGGATTGTAAAGCGCGGAACTTTTAACATGCTTTCAACACTATTTTATAAAAGATTTATATTTAAACTTTTTCCTTTTAGACTATAAACTGGATTTCAAAGTTGGATTCCCAATTATATCCAGTAATCACAACAAACGCCATAAATCCTAAAGATATATCTTCGCATATAGAACAGAAATTAGAAACGGTACTTCCAGAAATAAAGAGAGCGCAAAGCGAAGTGGAGCAACGCATAAAAACCGCGGAATCTCTAATTGCAAAAACTCCTTCAGTTGATGAACAAACATTAAACGTTAAGAACAAATTACTCGAACTCAACCAAAAACTTATCGAAATCACAACCGATTATCAAATCCTACTACAAATATTAATCGGATACTTCAATAACATCACAGAATTAGATAAAACAATCGACAATTTAAATAACCAATTCAGTAAAGCAAACCTTCCTAGAGAAATCTCTAATGTAGAACTTCTAATTCGAGAACATGACGCATCCAAACAAGCAATCTTAGAAATGTTCAGATTTACCCAAAATGAATGTGAGAAGATAACCTCAAGAATCAACAGTCAGGTAATCAATCCGAATCAAACTTAATCTTTTTATTTGCATTTTTTAATGAAAATCTCTGATTTTAGGAACCTAGCGCAGCCGCTGAACACGACATCGAAAAGCTCCAACACATCCTAGAAATCCGCCGAGATAGATGGGAATCAGAATGGCGTAACAGAAGAGAACTTTTAGAATCCCACATGCAACTATCACAATTCGATTCTGATCTCAATCAAATGAACGAGACCATGGACGACTTAAGTCGACAAGTTGCAGAAGTAAAAGGTCAATACGGAGAATCCCTTGCTGCCGCTAAAGCGACCTCACAAGCGTTCGGATACTTCGAGAAAACCGTAGAGGTAGGTGAGAGTTTATTGCCTTTTGGTAGCCGTCGCGGAACGATGAGTGCACACAACCAACAATACCAGCATTAATTCCGTTATACATCCATATCTGAATTTAATATTGAGTTTATCATCATTTTTTTAGATGTTGGGGCAGCGAATTGAAACATTCGTGAACGGGGCGGCCAAGCTTTTGGCAGATCGACATGTTCAATCGCCGCATATCGAATTTCAAGTGAAAAGGTTAAAAGACAGGTGGAATTTGTTGAAGCAACAAGTGAAAGACGCAAGACGGTTGATTGATCTTAGCATACAATACTTCCAGCTCGTAGAAGAGGTAAGATATTGTAATAGTTAATAATGTAATGATTGGAATAGAAACGCTTTGTTTTTGCACGATTTAGCAATTGTTATTACATGCATTCAGTTATTTACATGTTTTTACGACCAATACAAATACCATTATACCAAGAATATAACACCCCTAATGAACAATAAGAGAAATATAAGGACAAAGAATCTGAATCTTCCCTGTTTTGCCAAAATTTTTCCAAATACCACTAATTAGGAAGAAGGCAAAGAAAGAAGTTGCACCTCTGAAGACTTAGGATCAGATGTTCAATTTCGCGCTTTTTAAATTCAATTTTTCCGTTTCCGGTCGGATCTCGGTTATTTATTCTATTTTAAGGTAGTAATGAACATGCGTGTTGCAAATTTACATGACACACCTGCCTTTAAGATTAACTGCAACACCGCCCTTCTTGGATGATGAAGTGAGATGCGCTCAATTAGTGCGTCACTTATGTGACGCGCCCCCCTACTAGTTCTCCAGGCTAGTACCGAAGCTATTACGTGCCCACCCGTGGGGATACACCTTCCCATGAATTTTTTACACTTCCTCTCCCAGGGGTTCCAATCCAACCTAAGTGGGGTTTGGACAATTTGTCCACCCTGATGTACCAGTTAAGATCGGGAGAGCTACTTATAATTTTATTTATTATTTTAGGGGTAGTGTGAGGATATTGAGATCTATGTTCAGACAAAAGTTGGTTAGACTTTGCCAGCGGGTGAAATTTGACCTTCACATCTCCCTTATCATTTAAAAGATGTAACTTTTTGCTTTGCTATTCTTCAAAGTTTCGTTCGAGAGATAACCAGCATAGAAAGTTTCGATTTCTATTGTTGTTTTTTCTAATCTCTCAGACCTATGAAGTAGAATACTATGATTCGTATTGACATCACAAAACATAAACAACTCTTAACTTTTTAGGTTACCCTTGGTATATCCTTATAGAAGAATGAGAGCATAATTATATCTTGACGCCACTTGATGTATTATAACTATAGATTTTAAATACATATGAATACAAGATATGTTACCGTTTCCCGTGGAAAAATCGTTCATTCTTAAATATTAATACAGGGTGTATGATGACGGTATCCAGTGCACATGGTTTATGAAAAGCAAGTTTGGGGGGTAAACCTTGGATAAACTTCATTCTGCATGCATTCTCGTGCATTCTCAGTCAATTATTTTACAACTTAAAGGTAATTCGGCAGGCGTTGGGTATATCTGCACTATGACTGGACTGGTCTTAAGATTAACAAGGCTGGATTCTAATATGAGAAAGATCTAACAAGGTTTATCCCGGCAGTGACCCCCCCCCCTGATCACTGTTCTTGTGGAAACCGTATCGGTAGGTGCTTCACGCTGGTATAGTCAAATACTGTGGATCAGACACAGTAGAGGAAATTCTTGCTATGGATCGGTGACTTGAGTTTACTCAGAATTACAGGTATGGGTGAGCCCAGGAAGACTACTCTGGGAATCACCTTATTTATAAGAGGAGTTGAAGCGATAACAAAGCAAATACGACTACTAGCCTCTCACCCTAAGGCAAATCTACCTCCGCCTTGGTATAGGCCGGGTCTCTACTTTTAGATAGAGCCGGACGGGGTTCTGTCGGGGCGCGTTTATTATGGCAGGCCGGTGGCCCATTATGGTGGCTAAACCCTAGAATATTCTAGGCAGGCCTAGGAACCAAGTACCAGCCACAATTGGCCGGGCGCGCATGTTGGACTGGGATGATAAGACCCGCGGAGCACGTTTATAGCTACGGCACTAGCCTGGAAAGCTAGTAGAGAGTGGATAGGCAACCTCACTTTCATCTGTGTGTGCTGGTAACACTTACATAAGTAAGTAATAACAACAACGTCGTTTCGCAGTGGCGAACTAGAGATTTTCGCATTCGTTTATGGCTCCTCAGTCCCGTATTCTGAATATTTCTAGAAAATAATTAGGGGTTATTTTAGCCGTTTTTATTTTACCTTATCAGCCGTTTTTATGCAGTTTTCTGGTAGCAATTAAATCGAAGAGAGTATTTTCGAGTATTCTAGAGTTGGTAGTACTTAGTAGAACACATTTTAGTGTGTTGTGCTGGAGCAGTTAATTATTCTACCACACCTATTCCAGTCCCACTGTTTAACTACATATGACGGCTTTATCCGCCGTTTCTCTGCAGCTTTCTGGTAGCAATTAAATCAGAGAGTGTATTTTCGAGTATTCTAGAGTTGGTAGTATTTGGTAGAATATATTTTAGTGTGTTGTGCTGGAGCAATTAATTATTCTACCGCTCCTATGCCAGTTGCACTGTTCAATCTTATATAACGGCCTTATCAGCCGTTTTTATGCAGTTTTCTGGTAGCAATTAAATCGAAGAGAGTATTTTCGAGTATTCTAGAGTTGGTAGTACTTAGTAGAACACATTTTAGCGTGTTGTGCTGGAACAATTAATTATTCTACCGCACCTATTCCAGTCCCACTGTTTAACCATATATGACGGCTTTATCCGCCGTTTCTCTGCAGTTCTCTGGTAGCAATTAAATCAGAGAGTGTATTTTATAGTATTCTAGAGTTGGTAGTATTTGGCAGAATACATTTTAGTGTGTTGTGCTGGAGCAATTAATTATTCTACCGCTCCTATGCCAGTCGCACTGTTCAATCTTATATAACGGCCTTATCCGCCGCTTTTATGCAGTTTTCTGGTAGCAATTAAATCGAAGAGTGTATTTTTAAGTATTCTAGAGTTGGTAGTACTTGGTAGAATACATTTTAATATGTTGTGCTGGAGCAATTAATTATTCTATCGCACCTATTCCAGTCCCACTGTTTAACCATATATGACGGCCTTATCCGCCGTTTTTATGCAGTTTAATAAGAGCTATGCATTTTTATTTAGCGCAATTAATTTGCAATTAATTAGCAATTAATTCCTACTAAATCAAAAAATATGTATTTCCTTTTATTTTCGATTGAGCCAGCATATGGTTTTTGCCAGCTCAGCCATGATTTTCTTTAAATAAGAGCTATACATTTTTATTTAGCGCAATTAATTAGCACTAAATCATTATATATTTCTTTTTGTGTTGTGCTATTTTGGCTGAGCCAGCTTAAGAGACCTCGGCACAGGCACACTTCGACAAAAAGATAGTTCGGGGCATGTTAATTTTCCCGCGGCAAATTGGTGTAATCTTGGGAGATTACGTTTTTTGGACCATTCGTCTAATTTTTTATCAGAATATGCCTTGTTGTATCAGAATAACTGTTATGTTATCAGAATAAGCCTTTTTTATTTTTATATACACACATACATCTTCTTAATTCCAGAATTTCGCTTCGATTGGTTAAATTGCGTTATTCCAGCGCTGTTTGTCTTTAAGCACTAAACATCACACTCAACATCAGCACTATCCATTTATAAGTGTTACCTACTGAGATAAAGTACATGAAGTGGAACACGAATTTATCAGTGCTACAATATTGTCACGTGGGGTTTTCGTGACTAGGGAACGTAGTCAGAGGTAGAGAGAAATTAAACACAAGTTGTAGAAAACAACTATATACTAAAGACAATAGACAGAGTACAAAAGGTTAACATACATATTGACATATTGATACATATCGTGAGGACGTATATGTCCTCCTAAACTAATACAATACAGGGGAGGTTGGAAGCAACCCTGTTCTAGCACTAAATCTACTAACTAAGCGTAGGAGCTTAGACTCCTGGTAATTATAACTAAGCCGGGTAGCCTGGTCACAACCACCCACAATTTCGCATAGAGTAGGCGATTAAGCGCCGCCTACTCAACTAAGCAAACTAAGCCATAATTAATCAAAAGAGCACTTACCCGCTTGTTCTTGATGAGGCTTCTAGTGAGTCTTGGCACAGACTGATTTGAAGCCAAAACAAGCGGGTTTATATATTGCTGAAGGCGGAAACGTTACTGAATTAATTGAATACATTAAGTGGAATACGAAGAACACATGAATACTTAATAAGATCCAAACTGTATAAATTATTCTAATGAGATACAATCTGTATATTTTATTCTAATGAGATTCAATCTGTATATTTTATTCTAATGAGATTCAATCTGTATAAATTATTCTCAAGGCTTATGCAGATTGTGTACCGCGCGTGGCGGCGCGTGGGCGAGTATCGCACTACTCTTGATACTAAATGAATGCAAGTTGAAATGTTACAAAAAGGATTTCATTTAAAATAATTCCGTTTGTGACACTTTCCCCCTCTTTGATGGAAGAGTGGTGGGCAAGGTGTCGTGGAAGGTGTGACCAAGTTGATAAAAAATTCAGAGAATACAACAGGTGTAACTAATAGCTAAGTAAAAGTACGTTAAAAGAATAATGCAGACAACAAAAGGTCGAAAGCACAAAGAAAAATAAATATTATGAAAAATAAAAAGTGAATATCGTGAAAAATAATGTTACTGACTGTTTCGAAAGATGTTTCCAGGGTTGAAGATGAGATGTTGAAGTTGAAGATGAGAACTGCTTGGCTTGGAATTGTCTGAAGTGTCCCTCGGAAACGGATCCCGACTGGTGAGCACGTTAACGCAAGCACGCAGTGTGAACTGGTAACTTTTACAAATTAAATAATGCGCTAATTGAGCGTATCTCATTTTGTTGACCCCTTGAGGGACGTGGTCATAAAGCTTAAAGCAGATGAGCCAGGTTAAACAAATCTTGGTATTCTAGTATTCTTGAAATGTAAATATTATTTCGAAGCCCACAATTCCTACACTGTCTCATTGAGGTGTCTCAGTTAAGAAGTGGTATAGTTCAGGCATTCAGGATTTCCAAGGACTCAAACTTTTTAGCCCCAGAGAAACGTAAATTGTAAAACTCTAGTAATTTCTAGATTCAAGGGTCATTAAACAATTAAGACTCATTAATTTTCCTTATATGAAGTTTTAGTTAATTGTAACGAAGGTTTCTAAGGTGTCTAAGAGATTCAGCTATTTAGGAATCAGAGATCAGATTTGTAAATTATCATAGTGCCAGTATTTCGAAACTTTAATGTATAAAATGTTCGAGTATGTAAGATTTTATATTCTCATAATTTCAGCGCTCCAAAATTACAAAATTTTATAGTTTCTAGATGGATATTAAACATTGATACGGATATGAAAGGACAGTAGCCTTGAACATTAAATGGTTGAAAGGGTTATCTCTAAAACCCAGCTCGAGCCAACTTTTAAGGCCACACTCAGCTTAAGTCATCTAAAAACATAATGTAACAAAAAAATTTAATAAATTCTCGGCAACACTTAATTAACCAAAAAAATCCGGCTGAGAAGCTTGGCAGATATGAAAAGTACTGTGCGACTGAAAGTCCCATTCTTGAGGCATAGGATCGACTCGAAAAGCTCAACCTATATGAAGCCTAATTAAGGTTATCAATACTACCTGGTACAGTACAAAAGGTTTGATCGTCCAGAAAACGTAGACATAAGCCTAACCATCCCGACAATAGCTCAATCGGCTTAAAAAGCACATTAGTTTGAAATTGAATAGTCCTTTTACGCTAATTGTAAGTAAGAGATCATACCAATAACGAATATGCCAAAATATAACCAAATACCAAGTATAGAATGCTTAAACAAACGATAAGTAGAACTGCGACTATAGCATTTTACTGGTAACATAGTGGTGTGGTTTGAAACCCAATCGATGCAGATTCTATAGTTTCTCTTCGTCTTTATCCGAAGACATTTGCTGTAGCTAGACTTTTAGAAAGTACAAAAGAAAGTTAGGATAAAAAAGATAACATTTTATAACAGCGAAGTCAGCTTCAGAAATAAATGGTGGGGTAGATCAATTTCAAAATCTGAAGATAATGATTGTTAGCTAATTCATGGAAACCTTAAAGTTCTATGATTTCCTACGTATTCTATACCTATTGCTTTCTACCTAGAGAGAACCCATAGAGCTCTCCACGGTCGAGTTTTCAAGTCAACCATGCCTGTTCTGGTCATAATCTCGGAGTCAGATCCACTTCCTAAGTTTGAAAGTTTAGAAATTACGGATTCTCAGCTAATGATAAAGCACCCATAGAGTTCTCCACGTTTGAGTTTTCAAGTCGGCCATGTCTGTTCTGGTTATTATTTCGCAGTCTACTTCCTAAAATAAATTTCAAAATCTGGAGATTAATGATTCTTAGCTGATTCATGGAATCCATCTAAGGTTCCTAAGGTTCTAAGATTCCGTTGCAATATATTGTTTTCTACCTAGAGAGGTTCTCCATAAGGTTCTCCACGGTTGAATTTTCAAGTAGGCCATGTTCTGGTCATAATCTCGGAATAGGGTCTACTTCCTAGCCTTCTACTTAAAATACTTTGAACTTTCGAGTTTATTCAACTTTTCGGGTATGACTAGAGGCGTTTATGAACCAAGATTCTAAAGTCTAATCAACCCTAAAAGATCATATACCTTAGTTGCAAAAAATTCAGGTCGAATAATGTTAAATGTTTGGTCTTAGCTTGAAAGATCAGAAACGTCCGAAGAACCAGATAGGTCTAAGTTCAGTTAGCGATAGAAAATCCGTCAAACAATCTGTAAAGTCTAAAAGGTTCGAATAATTAAAAATTAAACCCCAACCAACCAGCAAAATTAAAAGTAGAACATTCGATAGATGTTCTACTGATTGAGCACAAACAGGTCCCAAACATGACAACTAGGCCAGGCCATGGAGAAAACCCCGAATGAACACAGATATGTCCTAAACATGACAGTTGGACCGGGTCATGTAGAAAACCAACTTTAAGTCAAAACCAAAATTAAAAGTACAGCATCCGATCGATCTTAGAACGTTTCAAACATGACAGTTGGCCGAGCTATGTAGAAAGCCAACTTGACAACTCATAAACTCTATACCTTAAGAGAAACGCTCGAGTTAAAAAGGAATTCGTAGGTGTTTACCATGTTATGTTGGGAACAGGGCCATAAAAGAGCTCTAACTTATTCTCTAGTCGAAGTTATTGTTCTCAATATTCTACAGTTCAAATCCGGGAGTCATTGTTTGTTCTTTAACTCAGACTGTGAGTGTTTTTGTGTTTGTTTATCCAAATTAAACATGGAGATTTTTTTGGAAATTGAAATTGATTGCTTTTATTAAAGCATTTCAATTAATAGATATCTACCTCCAACTGCTTTACGACGAATCTTCCTACCCGTTGCCACTCCCATCTTTCCAGACCCAAAAAACGTCACCTAATACCTAGTGCTATCTAAACAATAATTATCTATATGGTATCGACGCTTTTTTCAAACTTTATAGAAAAACGCTTAGTACTGCTAAAATTTACAGTGACACTTTGATAGCGGTTTTACAGGAAGCACTATTTTCTACAGCTCAAAACTGACTCTGTCATTTTAATAATAGTTGTTACTACTACCGTTGAGCATTGTAATCATAAAATAAACTTTGCATTTTAAAATATCGTCTAACTACTTAGTAACTAGTTTGAAAGTGGCTGAGTTTCAGGCACAATGGAACTTTCGTAGCACCGACTGATACGTATTACTTAGCATCTAGTGTCGTTACAGACATTGCTCAAAACTATCTAAGCAACTTTTTTGCACTATCGGCGTATTGTTTTTTGTTTCTCAATTTATCAACTGACATAATAAGCTTAAATTATCGAAATGCAAAATAACAGAACTTGTATTGTTCCTACGGTGCGGCGTCTAAGTGCTGTTATGGGAAAATACTGACCGACTATGACTTTTTATACAAATGCATTTTTATTTTTAAATAGTGTCGGCGCAAAAATACACGATACTTAACATTAAGTGCTTACAACAAATCTCAAAAATTGAAACACTTCCAGCCTTCGAGTCTCATTTTTCCAACTTTATCTCGACCTGTTATAAGGCACTGATATCGTAACGTAATATACCATTACGTATTACTCTGTTCTGATAACTAGCTTTTGTGTTTTAGTTATTGTAAAACTGTTCCTATCTATTGATATTAACATTAAAATTCTGTTACAGGCTGATGACTGGTTCAAACATGGTAGCCATCTCCTAGTAAATATCGCAAAACGTTCAACTTCAGTCAAAACACCTGCAGAAGCACAACTCCTTCTCAACGAAATAGAACAGTTCCTCAAACCAGAAGAAATCAAACAAGATGAAAGAATCCATAAGATAACTACCCTAGCAAACGAACTCTATGGACCACAACTATCATTTAAATCTTCACAAATAGTATCTGACAATCGGGAGATGGTAGAGTCCTTTACTTCAATAACCAATGAATTAAGATCGTTAGCATTGAATTTGAAGGCTGCAGAAGAGGAGCGCGAAAGGATAAAAAGAGAACAAGCAGAATCTGACGCGAGATTGGCAGCTGCGCAAGCTGAAGCAGAAGCAGCACGCGCCGCCGCGTTAGCTGCTGAGCAAGCGAAGAGAGCTGCAGAAGCCGAAGCTGCGCGTATCGCTGCACTAGCAGCCGAAGAAGCTAGAAGAGTTGCTGAAGAAGCTAGAAGGGCTGCTGAGGCAGAAGCTGCTCGGAAAGCTGAAGAAGCTAGAAGAGCGGCTGAAGCGGAAGCTGCCCGAAAAGCTGAAGAAACTAGGAGAGCGGCTGAAGCGGAAGCGGCTCGTAGAGCTATTGAAGAAGCAGAAAAAGCGAGAAAGTTTGCAGAATTTGAAGCTATTAGGCGAGCTGAAGAACTTAAAAGAAGTGAGGAAACTATTAGGCAAACTGTGGATACAGTTACGGTTACTCAATTGCAACAAGAAGCACCTACACTTACTAAAACAGTGCATGAAGAACAGCTTCAAATTACAACATACCAATCTCCTATCTTTATAACTCCTTTAAGTGATGCTGTTATACAAGAAGGTATAATTTCTTGATAATGAAATTTTAATGATATCTGATATACATAATTCTGCTTGTAGGTTCAAGATTCAGTTTTATTTGCCAAGTAAGTGGAGAACCCACTCCAACAGTTGTTTGGTACAAAGATGGAATTTCAATTCAGAATAATCCTGACTACCAGACTACGTTTGAGAATGGTTTGTGTACATTAACAATTGAAGAGACCTTTGCTGAAGATTCTGCAAGATATATCTGTAAGGCAACGAATAAGGTTGGTTCAGCAGAAACCGGAGCTTTCCTAACTGTTAAAGAAACGCAACCAGAAGAACAGTTAATTCCACCCAATTTCGTGAAACTCTTGGAACCAGCAATTGTTAAACAAGGACAAACATTTCAGTTCCAGTGTAAAGTGGAGGGAAACCCTTTGCCAACAGTACAGTGGTTTAAAAACAATGATTGTATCGATAATTCTCCTGATTATGTTATCACTTATAATAATGGAGATGCTATATTGAAATTTGAAGAAGTCCTTCCAGAAGATAAAGCTAACTATACTTGTAAGGCAAGTAATCAAGTTGGAATTGCCCAAACTACTGCAAATTTGTGCGTGGAACCGTCGAAACCCACTGAAACACCAACATTCATAATCCCTCTCTCCAATGTGATGGCTAGAGCAGGACAGAAAATAAAATTGGAATGTGAAGTTTCAGGATTGCCCACTCCTAGTCTAACGTGGTCGCACAACGGGAAACCAGTGAAAGAAACGCGAGATCTTAAGGTAGGTTAAAACATACTTATTTTTAACTAAAAAAATTTTGAAAACTCAAAAAATCCAATTGCATTCATTTTTTCTTGTAATCGGTAGTTTCTCACAATTGGAAAAATAAATTGAGAAGTAAGGTTTTGTAATAAGAATAATTTCAGTTCATTCACTTAGTCCAGTTTCGTTGAAAAAATGGAGTGCGCCAATTTTGTTCTCTGAGACTTAATTTTTGCTACGCCCACGTTTGTGAATTCAATATGTAATTTGGCAGGAATCCCAAAAAATACATTTTTATTCTACATTCCTACACTTTAAAGTATTTGCTTTGAATATTTTTGGCATGTTGCTAACTCTAATAATTTTAAAAGTCGCATCTGAGAACAAAATAATAAAAATTATTTAAATGAAATATAAAATTTCCCCGGCGGCACGGCGGTTGTCGCCGATGCAAATTTAAAACAAGCATCCCAAGTGCGAACTCATTTTAAAATTGTCACAAATGCAGTACATTGCTACGTACAAGTCTGTATCTAAATATAATTCATTTTCAGCTCCAAAGCGACGATAAAAGAGCCACTCTAGTCATATCTGAAGCTTTCCCTAAAGATGCAGGAACTTACGTCGTAACAGCCACTAATTCGGCAGGAGAAGCAACCAGTGCATGTAATGTAACCGTTAAGGGTCGCTTGCCCACAGAAACCTCAGATTCTGAATTAGCAAGTGACATGGAACCCGTAAAACCGTCCATTCAAGTAGCCCTTAAAGACTTATCAGTGTTCGAAGGTAAAAAAGTTTGTCTCGATTGTGTTATAATCGGGCAACCAGAACCGGAAGTAATTTGGTATCACGACGAAAGACCAGTTAAAGAATCCCCAGATTTCCAACTTTTATTCCAAGGTGATCGTTGCTCACTAGTGATAAAAGAAGCTTTCTCCGAGGATGCTGGAGATTATAAGGTGGTCGCGTTAAATTCAGCAGGTGAAGCCTCTAGTAAATGTACATTAACTGTAACTCCATTAACTGAAACAGAAGCAACACCTAAACCCCCACAAGAAGAGGTAAAATCAACTGGATCTCCGCCAAAGTTCAGCAAACTCTTGTCTGACGTTTTAGTTTCAGAAGGGGACAAAGTTATTTTTGAAGCCACCGTAACGGGCGAACCACGTCCCGAAATCAAGTGGCTACTGAATAATCAAGATGTTCAGTCCGGTGATCGCATAAAACTTAGTCACGATGATGAAGGAAATGTTAAATTAGAAATGGATAATGTTACACCTGAAGATAAAGGTGTCTATACTGTCAAGGCTACTAATTCTAGCGGAGATGCCAAATGTTTCTCTCAACTTATTGTTAAGTCATTTAAACCTGCTGAAGTACAAAAAGAATTCGAGGAAGTTAAGACAGCACCTGCTTTCAAAGAAACTTTCTCAGATCGTACGGCATTTGAAGACACCGCTACGAAATTCGAGTGTATAGTCACGGGTAAACCCACGCCGAAAATAAAATGGCTCTTTAATGACGAACCGGTGTCCGGTAAAGACTTTTTGATTTCGGTATCTGGCGACTGGCAGGTGTTGTCTGTGCCACAAATTGCGAAAGGACACGCTGGAAAAGTTACATGTGTTGCTGAAAATGACGCTGGAAAAGCTACATGCTCCGCAGTTCTTACAGTACAACCCGTTTCCGCGATTTCATTACCAGAAGCAACAAAACCATCTCAGGAACTTCAAAAGAGTGATGACGTATCGAGTTTCACTTCTAAACGCGAAGTGTTTGTGCAATCTTCAACTTCATCAACCAGTAAAATGGTTACTAGTTCGATAGCATCTGAACCTGAAATACAAGTTCATGGTTTTGTGTCGAAAGATTCTCAAACAATCAAACAAGTTGATCAACAACCACCTGAGATCAGGGAATCTCATATTAAAGAAGAATTCCATAAAGTAGGAAAGGAACCACCTGTGGTTCAAGAAAAATCGATTTCGCAACTTGCTATTGGAGGAGATAGTAAAACTTCAGATATTACTACAACGACCACTGAACAAACCTCCGTGCAAAAGATTGTAATAAAGTCAAGGCCACCTAAGTTTACAAGCCCTATTATGGGCAAAATTGTAGATCAAGGTGTTGATGTTACTTTGGAAGGCATTCTTGATGGATCCCCTACACCAACCGTTACTTGGGCGAAGAATGGTTCAGAAATACAAAGTGGTGGCAATATTGAAATATCCTTTGACAATAATCGCCTGAGACTTACAGTGAAAAATGTGACTACTAATGATTCTGGACGTTACACTTGTACTGCAGTAAACGAGGCGGGTTCGGCTATTAGTACCTCTGATTTAATTGTGAGAAGTGAGTATTGTTTTTATAGTTCCAAACAAAACCTAAACCCATACCATTTTATTTATAGAAACTATCTTCCCACCGGTCTTCGGCCGTCGTTTACAAGCGCAAGTAGTAAAAAAGGGTGACCGTGTACATATGGAAGTTGAAGTTACTGGCACACCGACACCTACAGTAACTTGGTTCAAAGACGACAAACCTCTTAAGGAAGTTCTTAAAGATGGCTTCAAAATTAATACCCAAGGAAATTCACATACGCTAATCATAGAAAAAGGTAGTTTTCACTTACTGAATTGCTCTCTTTCAAAATACGTTAATTAATTGAAAAACAAACATTTTCAGCTGATTTTAGTCACACTGGAAAATATATGGCTAGGGCTGTGAATGAAGGAGGAGAAGCACAAAGCATAGCAGACTTTGCTGTTTTTGAACCAACTCCTGACACTATGGTAGAAGTTGTCAAAACGGTAGTGTTTGAAGATGTCCAAAAGCATGAAACTTTGGTAAGTAAAATTTTTAATTTAATAAATAAAAATCCTTCATTTAATTATTTTCTTCAATCATAAAGGCTCAAGCTGCTGATCAGACTAAGGCAACGTTCACTTCTCCAATTTCTTTTGAAGTTTCTAAACCCCCACCCGTACCTATTATTATTCCTTCTGAACCTAAAACCTTTGTAAAGTCATCAGAAAGTCAAGTTTCTAAATCCATGTCTTCTAATGCAGAATTCTCGACCGTGACTGAAACCAAGATCTCTCAAGAATCGAAAGTCATAAAGATGGAATCTAGTAGTACATCTGATTTTTCGATTAAACCTAAATTACCTATTGCACTTCCACCTGCTGCGACTGAAATACCAATTATCATCGAAAAAAAAACTTCGTCAGATTTTAGCCAGCAGAAACTGATTGACACTACACCCATACCCGTACCCATTATCCAACAAGAACAAACTGAAGATACGGGTATTCAAACAAGTTCCATCACAAAGCAGGCTTCATTAGACTATTTCGTACAAAAATTGAAAGAAAATGAAGAACCACCGAAGCCAAAGGAAATCCCGAAAGGTATTCCATTGCAACCAGCAATCTATACAAAATTTGAAGACGTATCGAAGCAAACGGAATCGACTTATAAACTAGAGCCCGAGAAAATAGCCGAGCTTATTACATTACCAGAATATCAACCACCTATCATGGAGGTCAAATTACCTACATATCAACCACCACCTGTAGTGGAGCAACAAAGTTTCTACCAAGAAACTAAACGCTTTGAAGAAAAACAAGGTCCAGTACCAGAAATAATCAAATTGCCTGAATATCAGCAACCGTTCATGCCAACTTATCAACCACCACTACCACCTGTTGCGCCTCAAAAGAGCTTTACCCAATCAAAGCAATTCGAACAGAAGCAATTTCGTACGTTTTCATCAAGCCAACAGTCATATTCCCATGAACTTGAGTTAAAACCAGAACCACCACCAGAAATATGCTATGCAGAACCAACTAGAAAAGTAATATCCAAGGTGCAAAAAATTGAAGAAGCTCACAAAGACTTACCACCACCTAAGCCATTTCAACCTCCCCAACCAAGGGTTACAATTTCAGAGAAGGTCAATCAGTCATATTTAAAAGTTGAAACACCTCAAGCTAGACCAGTTTCTCCTAAACCTTCACAAGAAGGTCTGGAAATGGAAAGATTATGGGTCCCACACAAAGAACCAGATGTAAGACCTATATCCGTTGCATCATCTTATTCGACGACAGAAAAACATTCTCGTCCAATTTCTGCACTATCAGAGCCATCTAACGAAGGAATTGCAATGGAAAGATCATGGGCTCATAAGTTTTCTGAATCACATCTAGATTCTTCTTGGCCACCACCTGCGACCACAAAAGAAGTAAAAGAAACAAAATCTTGGTCGGCACAAACAACGTTAGAGAAAAAATGGGCACCAGTTCAAACAAGAACAGAAACCCATTATACTGAATCGAGAATAATCAATGAGCCAGCACCAGCACCAATAATCCATTATATTGCAAAAGTAACCGATTTACATGAAACTGAATATCCTCGAACACAAGTGGAAACGCGTAAAGAAGAATTAATTGAGGAATATAGTACCAAAGCTTCTGAAATAATAAAATCCTGGCCACCCGCCCCTCCAGTAGAAGAACCTAAACCTGTATACAAACCTGTTGTGCCTTCAATACACTCTCTTTCGATACGACCTGCCTCTGTTCAAGATATTACTGACGAAGTTTATTTAGAACCTGGACCTCCAGCAGAAATTGTTTACGCTCCTCCTCCTCCAGAACCTAAGCCAGTGTATACTGCACCAATATACCGTAAACAAACTCCTAAAGCTCCACCGATGGTACGTAGTGTAGCACCTCCACTCCCACCAAAACAAGAAAAACCTCTAGCTCCACCCGTTCCTGCACGGCCAGTCAAACACATTGAACCCCCGAAGAAAATCATTCGCGTTCAGTCAAAGCCTTTCGAGAAATTTCCCGAATTAGAACCTTTCCCCTTCAAACCAGATCCAGAACGACCTAGACATGGAAAGATTCCACCTCCGCCTACACCTTCTAAATTCATTAAAGGAAGGTTTGCGGATAGCGATTACGAAAGCGATTTCGAATCGGTTAGAATTCCAGCAAAATGGAAACCATGCTCTAGTGACACAGAAGAACCCAGCTACCGAAGAGTACGCGCTCCAAAACCTGTACATCCTTTAAGATCAAGATCAGTTGAACCCGAGCCATTACCACCATCGAGATTCGAAACACCCATACATATACACGGACCTTTAAGACCAGTTATCACAGCAGAAGATAAAGAACTACTGAAGAAACAACGACAATCTACTCAAGTTAAGAAACAGATAAGACATTACCAAAGAGCTGATCCTGTAAGAAAACCACCATCACCGCCTGAATTAAAACCAGGAACCCCTCCTGAATTTGTAGTAGCACAGCAGCCGAAACCCGAATCACCAAAGTTCAAACCCAAACATGTTATAGATGGATACATGGCTGATACAGATGAGCCATTCACTTTACGCAAGAAAGCAACCAAATCAGAATATAGACATGAGGAAAGTTCAAAACACGAGTATCACTCGACAAGTTCTATGACTTCCGAGAGTTCTCAACAGAAAGTTACTTTTGAATCCCATTCCATTCCCAAACCTGCTCCTCCAAAAGTGTATAGAAAGCATGTTTCATCGACAGCGACATCAAAGAAGGTTCGCCCTTTTGTGTGTAAATGTTTGGTTTATACTAACCTCACTTTTGTTGTATTTTTTAGTACTCGATTCGTATTTATTAACTATATGAATTTATTATTTTATTATTAGTTATTTTTGCATGAATATTATGTTTGGAAAGGTTAAAAAAATAGACAAACTAATTAAATTGTACTTACTTTTTTAGGAATTGGTCACAACGCCTATCATTACAAGCGTTTCCACTACAAGCGAACAAATTGTGCGTCACGACAATCGAGATTCAAATTTAGAACAGTTTCCATACAAAGCAGAACCGACGAGACCTAAACGTCCAAAAGGTCCCCCACCACCAAGTCCTTCCAAATTCGTAAAAGGCGAATTTCGTGAAAGCGATTATGAAAGTGACTACGAAGGACGAATTCCTCCAGTGTGGCGATCAGACGCTGATCCACATTACAAACCAGTAAGACCTATTCTAACGCCCAGTGGAAGACAGTCTCAAGCAAGCGGGAGAACACCGACTCCCCCTACAGAATTCGATCATCCTCCGCAATTCAGTGGACCACCAAGACCAAAATTCGAACCGATCGAAAAACCTATAGCTGCAATAAAGATAAACGAAGTTCTTAGCGAAAAAACTACTAAAACTCAAGTCGTCCATAAACCCAAACCGGTTACTCCAAAAGTAGCGCCGGTTATGGATGTGATTATAGCTACGCCAGCTGTTCCTGAGAAACAAATTGTTATACAACCTGGTACCCCACCTGAAATCGCTTATGCTCCTGGACCTCAAGTAACGAAATACTATCGTTCCACAACTAGCGCTCCTTATCAGAATGCGGTACAAACAGAGACATCAAATGTTATGCACTTTAAAGAGTCCTCAGAACACAGTCATCGCACTGTAAGTGTACAACAAACAAGAAAAGTAATCACATTTGGAAGTCAGCAACAACAAAAACAAGAGACTACTACTAGTACATTAGAACCCTTCCCATACAAATCAGAACCCGAACGACCACGTCATACTGCCACACAGCCACCTCCAACACCAAAGAAGTTTATTAGAGGAGAATTTAGGGAAAGTGATTATGACAGTGAAGTTGAAAGTACTAGGATTAGATCTCTTTGGACTCCTGCTGAGAGTGATACTGACGAGCCAAGATATCGTAAAGTGAGAGCTCCACATGGTACACGTTCGCACAGTGTACCCGCTCCTAAAGAGAGAGTCATTTCTCCTATGGAGTTTGACACTCAACCACCTGTTATAACAAAAACTACAGACACTGTTGACAAATCTTATACACAGGTTTCAGGAATGAAGAAAAGATTTGAAGAGACAAAGTCTAGTCAAATTGCAAGATATACAAAACCTTCTGAACCTGCATTGAAACCCGGTACTCCTCCAGAATATGCCTATGCACCAACTAAACAAGCTAGTGCTGCTACAAATGTAGCTTCAAAACATATGGAAAATATGACCCATACATTTAAGTCAAAAGCGCAACAATTTGTTAGTGATATTATGACTGATGTAAATAAGAAATCTACAGAAAAGCCAATAGTTAAGAAAAGTGCCAATGGAGACGCTCAAGTTTATAGGGAAGAATCAAGGGCTGCACAATATGGTAAGTAATGATCTTGTTCATATTTCTTGCTTGTTACTTTATTGTTTCTTTTGTACCATCATATAGGAACAAAGCATGTTGACCCTGATACTGGTTTAATATACTTTAAATATGATTTCGGTTACGAATTCGGTATCATTCTTCCGGGTCAAGGTAAAGGGGGTGAGATTCCAGTACCCAAGAAAACTATAATCGAGCCCCCAAAACGAACGACTGATATTGAAATGCCCGTTTATCACGAGACTACTAAACCTAAGCAAAATTCATATCCATCCTTTCGCCCAACAAAAATCACTGTCCCTAAAACAGTAAAATGGGAAGCGCCGACCTCCGAAAGCGAAATGTCAGAATATGAAGACGGAAGAAAAAAAGTTCATTTGTATAGTCCCCATTGGGAGCAATCTTCAGTAAGCCCTGTATCACTTTCTCCCAGTCTGCCCAGTACTTCTCCTGCGTTTAATACAGCAGGTACTTTAGATGTGGCATCATTTGTTTGATGGTTGATGTTGAGTTTTGTCGTGTGTGAAATCTAAACTTTTGCAGTTAGTGCATGTGTATTTACTAACTTGTTTTGTAAAATATAGAGATGGAAGATCTACTAATCATCAGAGTGCTACGACTTATTTTATGTGACACTACATTAGCATAATGCTAAATTGTTCAAAAGCCAGTACATTAACTGGTGGCTGTATTATCAGCTAGAACGTGATAGTAATTACAATGCATTAAGACCAAGAAATGTGTTAACTCATCTCTACTAAATGACTTGTGTTCTAGTAGTTTTTTTAATGTGTGCAAGCTTAATCGATTTGCTGTCAATTTAATGTGCAAGATTAATTGATTTGCTGTAAATTATAGGTCCAAGAGGTGTAGAAACTCCAACAAGTACACCAAGTACGCCAGGTAGTATCGGGCAAAGATCTTCAGATCAGCCAAAACGGCCACCACTGTTTATTACAGTAAGTTCACTGTTTAAATTGGTAAATAAAAGAAAGTCTTAATTTGTTGTATTTACTTGCAGCCATTAAGAGATATTGCTGTAGTGAGTGGACAAACTGCTAGGTTTGAATGTATTGTTCAATCAGAACCACCACCTACAGTCTTATGGTCTAAAAATGGACGAATAATTGAAGATTCAAATGATCAGCAAATCTTCTTTAGAAATGGCGTTTGCCGATTAACGATACCTCAAGCTTTCCCAGGTATAAATAGTTTTTATATTGTTATTGTATTATGTCACTGATGGTTGTATTTCACTATTTGGGCAATCGAACATGGTATGAAATTTAACAGAATTTCACCATTTCTTAGTTGCTGGTCCTTTTCGGCGATTACGGTTACGGGTTAAAAACGATCGGTATCAACGGCGATTACTACGTTCGACTTCCCATTTTGGAATTTCTGTTAGCGAACGGTAAGCATATTAACCGGGTGTTTCGCGGATATTTACACGGATACAACGTTTGCCGCTTGCTAACAGAACATTTAAAAGGTATTCATATTCACATTTAAAATGATCCAGAAGAGTGACAAGTCATATGTATCAATTGCATATTCGGTTCAGCTCAATCCGCGTTTTAAACTGACGATTCGTTTTCATCAGCAAATTTTGACCCGAGGGTCGATTTTTAGGAAAATTAATTGGTTTTAATGACATTAATCACGTGGCCGACATTCATTTCAATGGAACTGGGTAAAATTAATAATTTAACGTTTTGTGAAATTATGCACGAGGATAAATCGGTAGATTTACAAAGTCGTGTAGTCGAGTAGTAGGAAAATTGATACACATAATGAGGTTAAAGTCATATATGGACGTTACTGAAATTTGATCTTCTAATTAATTTTTAGGTGACTACGCAAATTAAGGTGGTGTGGGCAAAATTAAGTAGAAATGTATGCGAAGTCATGCAATCAATAACTTCGAGAGTTGATACGCATTAAAGTTGATGTCACTTATCATTGGACAACATTGTAGCCAACTTTGCACATAACCTAGGCAAATATGTTGCCTAAGTATGTGTTGTTAGTAGTTCTTGACAAAGATTAAGGATTGAATCTAAAAAAACTGAAGAATAAAGATTAGGTTTGGATTTTTTAATATTTCTTGGTATTAGGGATTGAGGATGGAATCTTTCTTTAAGATTATACAGGGTCCGGCAGAGAGGTATGATGTTTTTGAAATGACTGATACGCGCGCTTGGGTGGTCACATGTTTTCGGAATGGTTGATATCTACTTGTAAACAGATGCCATCAGAGTTGTTATGTCTATTACAATTGTAACAAATCTATTACATTAGCAAAGCATCTATTACTCTATTACAATGAATTCTAAATCTATTACATTTTTATTAATTCGTATTTTCTCTCTTTTCCTACTTATTTATTGTTTATTAAAACGTTTCAAAGCAAAATATATTAGGCGACTGTAAATTAATACCGTAAAAAGAGAGATTCGGCAATTCTCAACAATGCACGCGTCACGATATCATTTACTAGAAACTGAGAAACTAAATACGGAAGGACGTTTGTTAACAACACTGATTTTGATTCATGTTGTTTATACATAGCTTTTATTTTTTTCTATATTTTATGCATTCATCTCTATTATTTGCTATTATTATATTGCATGCTATGTAACAATATAATAATCATAGGCGCCCGCAGAAATTTGTACAGGGGGGGTAAGCCTAGAATGAACGGCATGCTAGGGGGGCAAGCCTAAAATAAACTACATGCTAGGGGGGGCAAGCCTAGAAAAAACGGCATATTATATAAAATTTTCAATAAAATCCAAATTGTTCATTCATGGGGGGGCAAGTGCCCCTCCTTGCCCCCCCTTCCGGGCGCCTATGATAATAATTTGTTTTCTATTTAGATCTTTATAATTCATTTATATTTTTATTTTATTTTTTAATAAATAAATTAAATAAAGATTTGTTCTAACAATTTCCACTTGTCTTTTTTGTCCCTAATTTTAATATTACATGAATCTATTACAATTTTAAAGAAACTGTTACATTTTTAACCTTAAAATTAGTACGAAAAGCTACCGCTCCATAACATCACTGGATGACATTTTAGGAACAATTGAGCCTTAGTCTGTAGCACATAGTGTGTTTATTTACAACACCTTCATTGAAACGTGTCGTTCTGTGGTGCTCACACAGCGACGATTTCGAAACTATTTTAATGTTAGTCGTGTTCCACAACGGAATACCATTATGAAGTGGGTGAATAGTTTTGAAAGAACAGGATCTTTGAAATCGGGGACCGCACGGGGACGTTATCGAACTGTACGGACCTCGGAAAACATTGAAAGAGTGCGACAAGCGATGGAAGCCACCCCTCGTCGTTCGGCGGTACGTCACGCCCGCGCTCTTCAGATGTCAGACAGGTCAGTTCGCAGAATCTTACACTTGGACCTTCATTTCCATCCGTATAAGATTATGATTGTTCAGAAACTGCTGCAAAACGACTTCATAAGACAACACAGGTTCGCAGAAGCGATGTTGGAATTGCTGACGGACGATATCATTTTGATCACGAGTGACGAGACCCACTTTCATTTATCGGGGATGGTAAACAAACAGAATTTTCAGTACTGGTCAGCTGACACCCGCAACAACTGCATCAGAAGCCTCTGCACAGTGAGACCGTAACTGTGTGGCGTATCTCGAACCTGCATTATTGGGCCCTATTTTTATCGTGAAAACGGATGAACAGTGACTGTTAACACAGATCGCTACGTTACCATGTTGCGTGATTATCTCCTGCTAGAATTAAGAAGACGACGCATCAACCTCAACAGAGTTTGGTTTCAACAAGATGGGGCAACTTGCCATACATCAAGAGAAACAATGGCTTTTTTAAGACAGCATTTCCCAGGACGCCTGATTTCATTGCGTGGGGATATCGAGTGGCCATTTCGTCACCGGACTTGTCACCTTGTGACTACCTTTTATGGGACTACCTAAAAGCTCAAGTTTACATTAACAAACCACGTACACTTGAAGAGCTTTCCGAAAACATAACGCGAGAAATTCAAAGCATTCCACGTGCCATGCTTGAAAGGACTATGGACAATTTCGCCACCCGTCTACAAGAATACCTCGACAAAAATGGACGCCACCTAAATGAGGTGATTTTTCAAAGTTGATTATTTCTTCAAAAATAAATTATGTATTTTTTGTAAATGACAATGTACCAGTTATGTATAAAACAATAAATTTTGAAATTGGTTCGAAATTAAATGTGTGACAGTCATTTCAAAAACATCATACCTGTCTGCCGGACCCTGTAGCTTGATAATTCGGTTTTTTGAATTAGGGACTGGGGATTGGAATTTTTCAAAATACTTTTAGGATTAGGGATTGGGGTTTTTCAAGTATTTTTTGGAATTGGGGATTTAATTGTTAAAAATATTTTTGGGGATAAAGATAAATAATAAAGGCTTAGAAAAGGCTTAGGAACTATAAGCAATAATGGATTTTTCAAAATATTTCTTGGAATTGAATTTTTGAAAATATTTTTTGGTGTTAAAAATAAAGTATAGTTTTTCAAAATATTTTTAGGATTAGGAATTGAAAATTAAATTTTTCTAAATATTTTATATGATGAGATTTTGAATTTTTAAAAATATTTTTTAGGATTTGGGAACGGGGATTATATTTTTTCAAAATACTTTTTGCGATTAGGGATTGGGGTTAGATTTTTAAATGTTTTTTATAGTTAAGGATTGGGTATTGAATTTTTAAGGATTTGGGAATAAGGATTACATTTTTTTCAAAATACCTTTTAAGATTAGGGATTGGGGTTAGATTTTTAAATGTTTTTTTATGGTTAGGGATTGGTGATTGAATTTTAAATAAATATTTTTTAGGATTTGGGAATAAGGATTATACATTTTTTCAAAATACTTTTTGTGATTAGAGATTGGGGTTAGGTTTTTAAATGTTCGACGAACAAAAAGTTCGTCTCTGAATTCGTGAAGTCTCTCTGTCTGTCGGTCTGTCGCCTTTTTTCATGTTGACTTTTTTGATTTTTTTTTTGGAATCTTATTCATCAAATTCTAAGAAATTATTGGTTGAAACATTTTTTTGTATCTCTTCGGGAAAGTGGTCAAAATGACCACCGAAGATTTCGGTAAATTTTTAAAAATTTACGAAGAAATAAACATTTTTAGCAACTTTTTTTTTCAACGAAAAATTTTAGGACTTAGAATTTTAGTTTTTATGACAACTAATGTGTTACGTCAACATTAGTTTTCAAAAATAAATTAGTTTATTAAGTATACAGTTGTTTTTGTTCGTCATGGCAATGCTAGCTCTGCGCATTCTCACTAGTTTTTTATCATTAGGGATTGGGGATTGAATTCTTAATACTATTTTTTAGGATTTGGGAATAAGGATTACATTTTTTCAAAATACTTTTTTGTGATTAGGGACTGGGGTTAGACTTTTAAATGTTTTTTATGATTATGGATTGGGGATTAGGTTTTTAAAAATATTTGCTTTGGATTGGTAAACTCACGTCATTTAAACAATTTCGAGCTAAAATATTAATTTTCGTAATCGGATACCCTTAATATCCCCAAGGCGGGGTACAAACATGAATTAATCGAGATCGCGCAACAACACGTTGTAACGCGTCCAACGGCATATCACACGCCCAAAACCGTGAGCTAGAACGCACGAGCGTGAATACGTGTCATGATACTATCATGATTGATGGATATTATTAATGGAAACCAAGAGAACATCTCCACTGCTTAATTGACTTTTTAACATAACTTCTTTTGCCTATATAGTAAAATCTAAGCAATATAGCAAAATTAATAGTAAAGTCTAATTAAATATGAGGTTCATTTCGTTAACGTAATAATAGAAACAGCATTTACTTTTTACTATCAAATGACATATCCTAATAGAGTTTGTGATCTGATTTTCCAATTAAAAATATGTCATATTATTTCTAATATACGAGGGTGGTTCAAATATAAACCGGAATTTTGCTGTAAAAATTTTTACTATTAAGTTACAGAGCTGAAATGTTTTACAGTTTTTCTAGATAGTCTCCGTCACACTCTACACACTTTTGCCATCTCTCCGGAAGCTTTAGGATGACTTTTTCGTAAAAATCTTTCGGCTTGTCACGTAACCATTCGCGCACGAAAGATTCTACCTCCGCATTGCTTTTGAATCGCTGTCCGCCAAGTGCCTCTTTCAATGGACCGAATAAATAATAGTCGCATGGCGACAAATCGGGACTATAAGGAGGGTGTTCCAGTGTTTCCCAACCCAATTCGTGCAATGTTTCCATCGTAAGCCGAGCTGTATGCGGTCTGGCGTTGTCTTGCAGCAATATCGCAGTTCGGATTGGAATCTCGCATCTGTAGGCAGGTTTCACCGTGTGTTTTAGAAGGTTACTATAATACTGCGCGTTCACAGTTCGTTGTTCAGTGAGAAAATCGACCGCAATTACTCCTCTCATGTCCCAAAACACGGTACACAACACCTTTCCCGCTGACAGTGTAACCTTCGCTTTAACTGGCGCGCCTTCCTCTTGCTTCCTCCACTCTATAGACGCGCGTTTACTCTCCGGAGTATAGTAGTGCACCCAAGTCTCGTCTGTGGTGAATATGCGCTGCAATAAATTGTCTCCTTCGTCTGCATATCGCTGCAGGAGACGCGTACAAACTTCCCAGCGTGTGAATTTCTGGTCAAAATTCAAAAGTCTTGGCACCCATCTGGCTGATATTTTGCGGTAACCGAGCCGTTCATGAATTATTTGCTCAATACTGCCTATGCTGATGCCCACTTGTGCAGCCATATCGCGTACAGTAATGCGTCGGTCTCCCAAAATGAGTTTTTCTACAGCGCGGACGTTCTCATCGGTAACGCTTGTTTTGGGGCGCCGCGCATGTGGCAAGTTTCCCACCACTTCTCGGCCATTTCGAAAAGCGGAACACCAATCATACACTTGAGTCTTGGAGAGGCACTCATTCCCGAACTGCTCGAGCAATTTCCGATAAATTTCCGCGGTTTTTACATTATCTTTGACCAAAAAACGAATAATAATGCGTTGCGCAACAGACACTGGTACGTCCTTCTCACTCATGGCTACAACTACACTGACAAGCGAAATTACGCGGTCCCAGCTGTTCTCTACGCTTTGTAACAGACCAATCTAACATCCAGTACAGCCACTTTAACGACACTAACTTCTTCGCGCGTTTATTCAAAAATTCCGGTTTATATTTGAACCACCCTTGTAGTATTGTAGCTTTAAACCTATGATAAAGAAAAACAACATTTTAATTTAGTAAAGTTTAATAGTTTCACAGTTTGGATATTTTATAGTATTGCAGGTATTGCAACATATGAAAATCCATTCAAAGAATCAGAAAACTTACTTTTAAAATTTAATGTTTTAAAGTCTGTTTATCGTTGAACTTGGAGTGATGAACGAGCGGAGAATACGCGACGTGTTTGTATTAATACAAGTACAAAAAACGAGAATATTCACTACACAATAAATATAAATTCAAAGATAGTAATCTGTAGCAGATTATCCGCCTCTCGTAGGTAAATATATTTTTAATGGATTATTCTTACCTGTCCCTTCATCACTTACTATGGAGTGAAGTCCAACAAAGGGAAAACTGACAACCGATTGATATTATGTTTACTTTTTCCTGGACGTTGACAAGTATGACAAAATGATTAGATAAAATCCTCAAGGGATTTCCAAGCAAAGTAAAATATAATAGCATAAATCCATGGTGAATATTTTGATATAGATTATGCCGTTTATTATCAGCTTAAAGAAGATGCATGAACGAACTGAATAACTGATAGTTGACTGTGAACAATTCTTTGTGGATTATCCGCCATGTAGGTACATCGGCAGACGAACTAAACATATTTAGTTTATATTGCAAGTTACTGATATACTTTGCTTAGGCTTCTAACCCTTAGGCTACTAACAAACAGGAAGACGGGTAATTCACAACGGATTATCCGTAGCAGAATTGTATTGATTCAGTTTATACGGGAAACCCGTCGCAGTCTATCCAGTGGTTTGTCAGCAATCGTCAATATTATCAATACGAAGCATACGATAAGTTGAAAATATACACTGAATTCTCCACAGCACACTATCTATTAGAATTCAATATCTACTTTATATTTAAAGTTGGTAAGTCTGGAAAGCTAACAGATAATCCGTAACAAGCTTCCAGTGCTATTTACCGTTAGACACAATCCAAGAAATGACTGAAACCGGATTCCGAGATTTCGGTCGCTTTGTTATTAGGCGTGGGTTTTAGATCATTTTGAATTAGGGGTCAGCAGCCTGCAGCCAGTCGGGTGGTATTATGCGAGCTGCCTAGTGATTTAGTGAATTAGAACTAATTACTGTCACAAAACTGAAGCAGACTCGCGAATAAGTACACGAGTGCGCAGCTTCATAAATATGGCGGTACGTCTTAACCAGGAATGAAAATCTTCACGAATATTCAAAATTTTCCGAAGATAGGAATTCGACCTCAAAAACTTCTTTGATTAAATTTTTCATGAAATATTAAATCGTCCTCAAGGATAGTGCGATTTTCGATGGGGAAGTTACCATTAATCGTTTATTCGTAGAGTTACCTTAAATTCACTAAATTTTTAAAACATTTTCTGTCAGTGCTACTTGGTGCTCAGGAAGCTTTTATCCCTGATTTTTTCCATTTTTGCCGCGCACGGTTCTGCAGGATGGGTTGTCTTTTCTTATGGTCATTGCAAAACATGACCGACCCCGATCGGACCAAATTGGATCTTAAAAAGATCAGTTTGTCAAATTCAATTAAAAAAGTTCATACAGAAATTTTGAAGAAAAATCCTTTATAGCCCAAATGTACTTTATTTTGTGATAAGAGTTGCAACATTAACTTCAGTGCAAGAAAGTGATAAGGCATCAGCAAATATGTGACCTCTACCATACTTAAATCCAAAATTGATCTAGACTTGATTGACCTTTTGTTGTAAAATCTGAAGATTACATACAAAACATAGCTATCTACTGTGTTTTTATTTCATCATAGCTCTCAGTAGTTGAATGTTCGAGATCATCCTAAATTTTGAATGGGTTGGTCCTAGAGAGGCAAATTAAACTGTCAAAGAGGTAGATACTTATAGGGGGGGCAACGATTTCAGTTGATATAGTAATGGTTATTCATACTACCAAATGATGAAGGTATTGTCTGTGTACTAAAATCCTGGCTTTATATGCTGGAAATTCTAAACCTATTGTCTCTAAAGATTCTGAAGATATTTTAACTGTATACTTAAAATAATTATTTGTTGAACATTCTTCTGATCATCTCATCCTTGTTTCTGTAACCTCATAGACTACATTGATGACAGATTATTTCACTGGATAATTCAGATCTTCAAGTATATTTGACATTATTGATTAAGTCTTTTTTCTAGATATCGTACATTGCGTTAAGATTTTTAGCATCACTTAGAGCCTTTAAACAATTTTTAGAACTTACTGACTTAAAGCAAACTGTACAAACACTGCACATTTCAGTATATTTCATGGTATATATTAGGTTTGCTGTTTATGACAATGCTCTTGAATTAGCCAGTGGTCCTTAAGGTAAACTGTTCAAACAAATATTATTTCTTCTGAGTTTAGCTTTGATGGTTATATCAAAAATTCAGATCACAAAATGTCTATTATGCAAATTATTGAAATGAAAAATCTTTTCTAATCAAAATGAATCTTTTGCAGAGGATGCTGGAACATATACATGCACAGCAACAAATCAAATAGGAGCAGTAGGAACGACAGCGACTCTTCAAGTTCCAGGTGAGCGGCGTTCTCAATACATAAAATAAAAAGGTGGAGGAATGCACAAACACACAACTTGTAACATTACCTATATAATCTAGTCTAAAGTGCTCGCACATCTATTGTAAGCTTTTCGCATAAAAAAAAGTATATCGAATGAAACTCTAATGTTACATACTATTATTACTATTATTTTCATTATCGTGTTTTTGTTCTGTTGAATTGAAAATATTAGAGTTTGATTTGATAAGAATGGTTCTCTTTAGCTGTAGTTCACTGCCATTTAATAATATAATTGGCTGTTAATAATATTACGATACACACCAGATGCTCTATCTATATTATACTCTTCTTCATTCTATTCTATTCTGGTTATTGTTCTTCATAAAAATAGCGACTTTCTTTATTAAAAATAAATGTGTATGATGATGTGCCTTACTTACTAGTCAAGTATTGAAGATACTGCGATATTTTAAAACCTCATCATCGGATGCTTTTAAATATTTGTATACTATCCCAGACGTGTAGTGTTAATCAAAATTATTAATGTATATCAACCATTTTTTTTACATTTGTTGTTATTTACATCCGATGTAATTTCATTTTAAAGTTATATTAATATTTAGGTTATCATTTTATTAATTTAATTTCTTGTGAAAAATGTTTTCAACTCAAGATTTTTTGCTTGTTCATAATGTTTGTTATCCTTTATTTATGATGATATTTATTGTGATTGTTCTGTTCACATATTAAACGCTTTTATGCCCGAATGTATTGTTTAATTTTAGTTATGGGGGAATTACTAAACACTAAAAGGGTTGAGATGATAAGAATAATATTATAACTAATAATATATTTTAAGTAAATCTTCTAGGTATCCTAAAATTCAAGTACCTACAGAAAGTTTTGAAAAAATTGTTCAGTCCATTGGTAATTATTTATCAGCAAAAAACATGTATGCAATCACTTGAATCTGATACTAATAGGCAACCAAACATCCAATTCTGAAAAATTACTGAATTTAGAAATTTTATTAGTATGAGTACAAATACTTGGTCTTATCTAATTTGAAGACTATTAACAAAACAGTATTTTTTTTTTGTTATTGCCAAAAATGTTGTTGATGACATCACCGTTTGTAAAATTTAAATTTAGCTCTTGGAATCTGTTGAAAATAATTTTTTCATCCTATTTGAAACTACCACCCATGAAATATAAGCAATAATTAGGTTTATTTGATAACTTGCCAAAACATGTTTTTATTGCATGAACAACTTTTATTAGATAGGTACTTATATGTTTTGGATTTTAGGATTCCCAGTTTGTATTAAAATAAAAGATCATATCAGTAGTCAGTAAGATCCTGATTACACACCAGTATACGCCTTTTTGCACTTTGTATGGGTTCACTTTACTAACATCCAGTTATATCCAACTAAAAAAACTATAAAATTGAAATGATTCGAAAGTATGACTAACTTGGCTTGGTAAAACAAATATTTTAGAAGTAGTGACATTAATGTGCTTTAAATAACCTTAAATTTGATTTCACTTACTTCCTGTTTATTCATGATGATGCTAAAAGTGATTTTGATTCTTTTTGCAACTTGGCCCAACTCTTTAAGAGTTCTTTATGTGAATACTGTGTCTGTAAGAGTTATTGCCAAATTAACGGGTAATTGCATCCTACAAGTTGTAAAACAAATTCTTGTTCAAAGCTTTAACGGTTTAAAGAAAAATACAATGGGAAGAATTTTTAACAAAATCTTAATGTAGCGTATATAGGTATATAAAGTGCGTCTGAAATAAGCTGTCGCAAGGCTTAAATAAACTTGAAGTTAACTGACCCTTGAATCTTCATTTACGATGATGCGCGTTTGCGTACCGAGTGCGCTTAACTCGCTCTTACGGCTTCAGCGTAACATGGAATGAAAAATGATACTGATGAAAATAAAAAGCACCACAATTAAATCAGACTCGCCACTCTCTATTTAAACATAACAAAGCTTAATTTAAAAGAGGTACTTGCCCTAAAAAAGGGCAATTACAAAATAGAATTGATTGCCTATACGTGCTTCCGCATGTGTACATAGGTAAAGTAGCTTAAGCCAAAGAGTAGTATATTATAAGAAGCGAAACTTCGCGCGGCGTCTTTGATCTCTCGTCATTAGTTTCAATGACCTTGGAAAGCTTGGCCCTTTAACTTGGATCACAGAAATGCGCGCCAAATTTACGCCTGAACTCAACCAGCTAACGTCCAGGGTTGTTAATTTCGTATGTATACTAGTTGGGCAGTATATAAGGGATGATTTTAATAAACCTATACACCAATTGTTGTCTTTATTCAATTTAATTCAAATGTTTATTGTATATAAAGTTTTACAAACATAAAAACCTTATTACAAGTGATTGGTAGATACATATATGGTATTCTCTCTCAACAATATAAAATATTTAATAATCAACTAATGATAACATTTCGCATGAATTGCAGTTCATTATAGAATGATATTTAGTATGTATTTAGTATACAAACTATAAATTACTTATTGAATGGTTTTTCACCAGTGTGAGTTAACATGTCTTTTAAACAGTAAACATTAGTAAACATTTATAATCACATAGATTACACTCAGATGATTCTCACCAACACATGTGTGTTTTAAGACTAACACTTTGAGTAACTTTTGAAAACATTTGTAGTCACACAAATTACACTCAAATGGTTTCTCGCCACTATGAGTTAACAGGTGTGTTTTAAGATTAGATTACATCTATTTTTGAGGTTAAAGAATTAAAAAAATAATCTTAAACTAATACGGTATAAATAACACAATACTTCGTCTTTTGGAAATCGAAAGAAGTGAATGTCGTTGTTATCTAAATAAAATGTATTCCTACAGTTCTTGTAAACATCCGTGGTGTTTACGTTTTTTTCCATTCATGTTTTGGTTCCACTATAAATGTTCAATTGTTTGTTTATTTAATTCTCATAATGACAATATGGTTTGTCGCAATATGGGTACACTTTCACGGAACACATACAGAATAACGAATTGACTTGGGTATAAAAGAATGAAAATAAGCATCCATCTTTGGCATTTCTGTGCTCCCGTCCAATGGCATCGCAACAAATTAAGAGTGAGCCGAAAGTAACCGAAAATCGGCGATGGGCCCTTTAAAGTGGTTTTGCTATTCTATCTCTCTCGGAATCGAGGTTTCTCTACCAACCTTCGCCTCTTATAATATCTACTCTTTGCTTAAGCGTTAAAGAGAAAACGTGCGCGCCGACCAATAGCATCGCTTATGGTTGTTTACGTCCTTGCGACAGCTTCCTACAGGCGCACTTTAGACATATTCCTAGATTTTGTAAGTATCTTCAACCAAACAAGATTTTCAGCAACACATACAGACACGAATATCATTACCTTGATCTAAAAAAGTGGGAAGAAATGCTAAATACTAGAGACATGTTGAACAGTCAGCATACATAAAGAACATAGATTGTCATCTTATGGAGATGATCAGGCTTTCTGTTTAGGAATAGTTCTTGATCCTAATAGTCATGCTGAGTAGAGCTTTCTTAAAATGCTTTTTTCCGGAAATTATGAAATGACAGCCACGGAATAATCAATCTGAAAACATAAAGCATGTGGTATTAATTGCACCATTGGTAACTTAAGATATTACTTGGTAAGATCTACACGATGAAGACAAATTTTAGAGATCATGTTTAATTAAATCAAATAATCTATAGTAATATCAGCTTAAACTTGATATAGCAGCGGTAGTATACACTTATCTAGTCTGCAGCTACTTTCCTATTAATTACCATTCAAGTATCCCAAAATATTTTTCTTTAGTTTTTAGTTTATTACCGACTATTTGGTATTTCAAATAAGCAAAGACTTTTTTAGTACTATAGAAGAAATATCTATCGATTCAAAACAAAAATCTCTTTGTTGGATTTTAGAAAAGAATTCGAATATCCCTATAGGTATATACTGCTCCCCATTTTATATTGGTTTTTCATTATAATAGCAAGGAACATGTCACAAATCTTATAGGAGGTAGTTTGCAATGGATATTCCTTTTTGGATATGTTGTAGAACTCTGCTAAAGAATCATAACTCATCATGCACCAAATGTGTGGGACCAACATTAAATATGATGTCAGTACAACATCCACTGGCCAGCATACCGGTGGTAGGGTCTCTTCGAGTGCGTTAAGAATATTAGCATATAATGGGTCTGAGTCCATTCCTGTGATCTGCGATTAGCTCACACCAAATGTCAGAAAATGAATCTATTATAATACCCACTGAGTAGCATTATTATGACATTTCAAAAGTCTGATCAAGTAGGTTAAAAAAATGCACAAAATGGGTCTGGTACCTCTATCCAGATCTCACTAAATATAAAAAAATATAGTCCTATTGGAACACCTAACAGTTGCATGACGTACAATGATCTCATGGATTAGAATAAGAAAATGCAACTTATGTTGGCTCTATAGACATGCCCGTGATTTCCAGATCACGTCAAGGTAAATATTACGGTTGGGTCGCAACACCCATCAAGTCGCATATCTCTAAAAGGACATCCTAGTTGACATACCAGGTTAGTAAAATCCAGAAGCTAAGTGTCATCAGTTTTGTAGGTACGCTACAATATGAAAACTATTTCACATCAGGACGACACGGAGATACTCGACGCAAGAAGTATCGAACAAACATATACTCTCATATACCAAATAATTGCTGGCACAGCCACATACGCATAGATTCTTTATGTGGTGCTCCCGCTTTAGACCGCTAGAGACGAACGCGTATAAGGTCTGCGTCTGAAACACAAAATCCTCTTCTGAATATCGGTTAACTGTGTCGTAAATGCAAAAAGGCGCAAATCAAACTTGACAAGTGCAAGAGCTTTGTCCAGTACGCACTAGATGAACAGTCGAGGAAATCCCGGTAAATGAAGTTGGTTCATTTCTAACCAGGGTCCTTTTTTGTTCTTCAGGCGTAGAGACTCTTATTCAACTCTTTTTTGCAGAACGTTAGGTCCACTGCAACCTCCTCCAGCACGTTCTGCTCAAGATCTCCTTTAGCTACTTGTATCTTTATGAGGTTATGGTATCGAAGCCCTTGAGAACTTGAACATGCTGTTATGATCGTGTCTAACTTAAACGATCTAACGGGTCTTTGTGACAAGATGGATTTACTACGTTGTCATCTGTTGTCAAATGCCAGCGTTTGTGTGATTTAAATGTAGACCTTCCAAGTTTTCTGCAGCATCCCCAGTGGCTCCGATCAATCAATCCGTGTCTGCATCGCGCAACTAATCTCAAAATCCATTACCTTTTCTTTGCATGTCGTGCACTAAGATGCATGTGTCGTTGTTTCTAGCGTCAGACTCGCATAGAACGTGCACGCCATGAACATATCCAATAAAATATAAGTATTTTTTACGCGTAGAATAAGACGCCCGGATACTCTGAAGTGTCTGCACTTGGAAGCAATTAATGTGCAATCAGATGACTACCTGGGTTCCAGATTTAATTATAGAATATGTAGGTGAACTCAGTGCTGTGCCATCAAACAAACCCACCCCTATCCAACATACGTCCACGTTATCGATAGTTCCAGCAAAGTTTACCCTCTGAAAGTGAGATAGATCAACACTTGACTGGGCCTGCCTGACAGCTTCTGTCTCATGTTAACGAGACAAGCAAAATGTCTTTCTTCGTAGGAGTTCTTTCAGTGCCGTATACGGCAGCTAGGACGTACTGTGTGAAGAGGTTTCTGGATTGATCTTGATGATGCAGCGTCAAAATAACATACTCTTCTTCTGTAAAGTTCCCTTCACTGTCATATCGATTGTGGGAGTTTCGAACTGCGCAAAGAACTTAAAACCGGTTTCTTTGTCACTCAATAGCATACCCTACCCAATGGCGGGATGACTTTTCTTCGGATGCTTTTAACTGATGAGACTTTTCCAACTACATGCTGCTCAGTAGATGTTGTTATGACGACATAGCGTTTGAAAGGTCAGCCTCCTACGTTTGGGAAAATTATGACTTGCTTCGTTAGTCGAATTGAAATATGTTTTTGTTGCTGCAGTGAAGTGCTGCCATGTACTGCAAGCAACTACTCCATGATATTCGCATTAGATATAAATGCAGGTCTTTTCCGGCAATGATAAGCTTGGACTAATTCGATAAATTCTAATAGCATACTTCGTATGAATACTTAAACAGATTCAGTGAGTAAGTGGAATTCTTTGTTTCTTTATCAATAAAGCATAGATTAGAGTCAGTGGTGACCTATGGGTAGTCGTCGGGGTGTGCACAAATGTTTAAGAACGTACAGGTGCTACTGGCTACGTTACTTTCATCCTTATAATCATCATATTGATTACACAGGCCCACAAAAGTTGTTTTGTAGTTAAAAGGAGAGGTACTCGTACCATATTGTATGTTTTTTGGTGTGCTGAAAACGAATCCGGGATCAGAATTGACCCATTACCCAACGATTTTTTTAGATGTATTTTTATAAATCTTTTGATGTGTTTTTTGAGGTTATGTCGAAATCATTGGGTGAGGGGTCAATTCTGACACGGATTCGTTTTTAGCACACCATAACACATACGGTATAGTACCTCATCTTTCAACTACAAAACTTCTGTTTTTGTGGGCCTGTGTTATCATTCATCCCCGAAGGACGTATGGCCTAATGTAGGCTCTTGCCTTTTCAGCCCTTGGTTAAATGGTTAGTTTGGTGATTGGGTTGAATCTATACCCTCGTAGTTCTTCTTGCTTGCGTCGTTTTCCCATTGATGGACGTGTGTAATGGCCATTATAACC
Source organism: Agrypnus murinus (assembly GCA_929113105.1). Taxonomy (NCBI): domain Eukaryota; kingdom Metazoa; phylum Arthropoda; class Insecta; order Coleoptera; family Elateridae; genus Agrypnus; species Agrypnus murinus. The sequence continues at coordinate 32,489,703 of OV816031.1, forward strand.
AACAGCATTGACATGTTATGGTGTTGATGATAATGGATAGACTCGTTAAAATAGTATTGTAGTTGGAATTGGAATGTTGATATTGGTTATCGTGGCGGGTATGGTTAGTGATAAGTTGAGTTGGTTGTTTGGAATCTTGAAAAAGGCGGCGAAGCTGCTGATCTTGTTGATTGATGGTTACTGTGGTAGTTTGGTTTGTTGTTAGTTGTTGATAGTGTTGTAGTAACAAAAAACAACTCTTGTCAGGACAACTCCCGAGATATGGCTCTCGAGGTGTCTTTAGGTAGCACTAAATAGATTCCGTTGTCATTCCATTCCACAGCTCCCTTTTGTTGGATATGATACGGTCACCTGGGATAGGAAAGAAGGTATAGGGACAATCAGTCGTTAACCGATAGCTCTCCCGAGCTCACAGACTCCAGAAACTTGGCAGAAGTTACCTCTTCAATGGCTAACTACTGCTGGGAAAGAAGGAGAGTGACGGTTCACGTGATAGCAGCCAAGTGATCACGCGCAAGCAGGAGTAATGGGCTTCGGAGCGGTGTGCACGAGGCTGGAGAAAGGAGCTGCTTCCTGGAACTAGAACTAGCTGCTTCACTGACTTAACAGTACCCAAACTGTCCGAGCCCAGCTTATCACCGCAAAGTGGCCATGGGAACGGCGCCTCTACTTGGAGTTCGCGGCATCCTTTCGAGGGATCGGTCGCACGTGTGGTTCACTTCACAGACACAAGCATCCAACTGTTTTCCATTCTTTCGTTACACTGGTATTATTTTCTGTTTTTCTTTGTAACCACTGCATTGTACTTTAAAATTTCAAAACCATAAGAAGTGAAGAGCCTATCCTACAACTTTTATATAAATAAATGTTTTGATCAAATGCTTGCCTTTCGATATAACGAGCTAAACATGAATTCATAAAATTCATAAATTTAACCGAGCAAGCGATTTAATTCATTTACTCGCTTACCCACAATGAGCTAATCTAATTGTAGATCCTTCTTCCTAATCGAATAATGAAAATCCTACCACGCGACAAACCGTTCACATCACCTGTTTTAGAGTTTCTCACACCCATTCCTTTTAACAGATAGCTTTTGCTGAAGATGTTTTGTGTACTTTGAGATGTCTAAACCTTAAGACGAGTTTATCGTTTAGATATTCACCATTCACATTAATCAATCACGTTATATAAAATCGGTTAATTATCACTTAATCAATTAGTTTAGTCAAGATTAAAAGGTTCCAGGTATCTTCACCGCTAGACCAACTAGGCAAGTTTTTTTGTTCTGTTTTGTCAAGATAGCGATATCTCGTTTAATATGAAAGCTTGGTTAAATATTTAAGTTGTGCGGGAATGACTGACGACCTAGATCTTTAAAATTAATTTTTTGGGCTCAATTTATTTTGAATTTACCTTTTTCTGTTTTTCATGTTTGTATTATCCATGACTCAGCTTGAGAAGCTGAGTCAAACTCGTACAAACAACCAATCGCTAGCTGAATGTTTGTTTTAACTAAAATGGCCATCGCACATTTTTAAAATTCGAAAACTGCATTTTGATGTTTTGAACACCATCTTGCGCCTAAGAAAATGTGGGAATGTATGAGGTACCTCTTTTAAGGATTTTAAATTATTGCGTGAAGCCTATCAAATATGCGAGAATATTTTTGTACAAGGAGATGCCGAAAGTTTTATACATGCCTTTAGCTTAGACAGTAAGAATAAATACCTACATAAATCTGTTACCTGGTGTAGATATTTCTATTAAAGTTAATTTAAAATTTGAAGCTATTTATAATAAATGAATAACAATTTCTAAATTAAGCCTAATTATAAACTTATGCAATATCACTTCTTCAAACAAGCCTAGGTTAATAGTAGCTAGATGGCTCTGACTGTATCAGTCCAATTTTTGGATGTGTTGTTAATAGTGCATCGAAAAGTTCTGAGTTTGAAATAAATAATGTTAATGTTAAAAAACTCATCGTAATCATTTTTTTGAGATTCTTCAGAAACCTTAACCTCATTGCCATTCAGAGTGACCTTTTGATCATGATTTCTATTTTCAAAAATAGAACCTCGTAACAATGTCCCTTGCATCTGATGTTTGTGAGAAATAAAAGAAGAATTTATACGGTTGGTAAAACAACAAATCACAGGAAAAACACTAACGACGAGTGAGTTTTACCACACCTGCCCACTTGTCAGTAATGTGTGTCACCTAACGATGCCAAAATCTGATTCAACTTTGCAGGTTACACACACTATTATTAAATTGTTATTTAGGAGAGAAGACTTAACAAATAACTTCTTACTCTAATGTTTATAAAAAAATAAGTAAATTTAACGTTGATTTAATATTGTTACTTTTAGATTGTGCAGTTGTGAGCATCATCAGAAAAAAAAACTGAAAACTCATCTGATGTTTGAATTCAAATTGCTTGGAATTAATCAAAAATTAAAGATGATGCATACCATAGGATTTAAATTAGGTATTTAATTATAGGGTCTAAAACAAAATTGTTTCCACTGCTGAAATTAGCAATTTATGGAAAATGGGGCCTTTGAATCTGAAAATCTAAAATTTGAAATTCTTCTTTAGATCGACGTAATATTACTATGAACTGATGATCTTTACCGCTTTTTGCAGAATTGGCTCTACGCCAACTCATCTGTTATTGATTTAATATCCACAGAATAAAATCGATATATTATATATGTATTTTAATCTGGAAGGCATAATATTTGAAAATTTGTTTCTTATACATGATCATTCGCCATAGAAAAATTAATCTTTGCAAAAATGAAAACTGGTTTTGATTTATATCAATAAGGCAGAACAACAAATCGGAGATTAACAAAATCAGAAAAAAGATCTGCTTATCATATTATTTGCCTGTTTTACTCATTGACAGTAGTGATATACAATTAGTACACCAGAATAAAGTTATACGCTATCCAATGATACTGTATACTGGTTCTAGTCCCGTTACTGACCTAGAGAAGAAAACGCATATTTCTTCATTATCCCAATCCTCAGCCAGTTTTTTATGGTTCTTCTGTATTCATTCGGTCGTAGAGTGGTGAGTACCACTGAGACTGTGGTCGGTAATCTTTAACCTATTTTACTAACGGTTAGAGAAGTGCACATGGTTTAAAAATATGAGACGTCCGCCTTTGTGTAGTAGATTTATTTGTACAAGCCTCTGTTCAGAAGTAGTGCCAAGATTGCTATTAGGGTGTTATCTACCTAATCCCAAAGAAATCTGACAGAAGCAGCTTGTCTTTGAATGGGTAACGTGCTATGTAGATTGGCAATACTGCGACACTAATATATTAACATCATATAGCCTATATCACTGAAACAGAAAATCTACCGATGCTTAAACCAATGCCACCATAGAAAGCAACCAGACTTAAAAAGTCTAATTTAGGTATCTTCAAATACAATGAACCTCTCCATTTCAATTTGTACCCTCCATGTCGAGCTTATAGAACAGTCAAGTTCAGCTGCTGTTTCGGGTAGTACTAGTTATGACAGTCAAAGCCGAAGATCGATATGTTAACGTGTGTGTCTAGTCAAGAAGCTGCTGTCCTTTTACCACTGAATTTCTGATTAGAGATCACTACACTCCAAATTAATTGGACCCATGTTCAGTTTATTAGGTTATCTAAAACTTTCATCCTGTCGGGTAATTACCCGATCTAGCTATCACTGGATGATGCTAAGAACTAAATATTAGTGATGGGAACTTGGGTGTCGAGTGTCATGATACTGTTCGTGGTCGTGACACTTGAATTGTCGCGACACTTCGTGTCGAACAGTATCGCTCTTATTAGAGTGTAATTCGAAGTTGCTTGATCATTCTTACAAAGAAGTTAAAGGCAGATTTGTTGAACTGGCCAACAATCATTGAATAAGACGTACATATAAAACTATTTTGTTGTAGATTTTTTTAGTTAAAATTATAAATTCATGAATTATTTGCAAAACATTAATTTAAAAGCCGAAACCTGAAAAGTTGACGTGAAGCCTCCGTGGTTCAATGCCAACGGTGGCTTGCTAAACTGCACGGGCTGGTGGAATGCAAGATCGAACCCCGTTACAAGCATAACTTTTTTTAAATTTTATTTGTCATTAATCTTTAATTTAATAACAATTTAAATAATTTGTTATTATTCTTTTATTCAAAAAACGTACAAGAAATAATAAATTAGAAATGAAAATTTTTACAATATTAGTTAATTAACACTCAAAATCCTGAAGATTTAAATACATTTAAAGTTTCAGTATTGACAAGTACTTATTTTACATTTTATTTATTTTAATTTGAAATAAATACGTAATGAGAATTCTTGAATTCATGTCTTATTAATTGGGTACCATTATTTTTTATTTGTAATGTATTATTTCTTGTACGTTTTTCGAATAAAAGAATAATAACAAATTATTTAAATTGTTATTAAATTAAAGATTAATGACAAATAAAATTTAAAAAAAAGTTATGCTTGTAACGGGGTTCGATCTTGCATTCCACCAGCCCGTGCAGTTTAGCAAGCCACCGTTGGCATTGAACCACGGAGGCTTCACCTCAACTTTTCAGGTTTCGGCTTTTAAATTAATGTTTTGCAAATAATTCATGAATTTATAATTTTTGAAGAATTGGGATTGTTATTAAGGGTAATATTTTTGGACAGTACGTTAGAATATCTTATCTATCGATTGCAACTATTAATTTCATCGACTTTTATTCGAGAACGAACTATTTGGCATATTTCAGATTTCCCATACTAATTTCCTTATAGCAAATGTTAGAACGAACACGGTGTATAAATAATTTAATGTCTTTTAATGTACTTAATGCATAAATATATAACCATAACAGAATTTACTCATATAATTGTTTTTTAATCCATAGTTTGCTTATGGTTTATGTAGCTATGAATCTTGACTGCTTCTCGTTTCAATTGGATTACATTTACACTAGCGCGTGTATGATGTAAAGGCGAAGTGTCGTTAAAGTATCATGAAGAGTCGACACTTCTGACGTCATAATGGTTTCGACTCTCAAGTGTCGTGATACGTGGGTGGTGTCGAGAACCCATGACTACTAAATATAGTTTTATCAGATTCAATTGATTACTAAAACAGGCTATTTTTTCTTTGTAGGTTTCATTCGATATAGAGATTTGAGGAAATGCTTTTCAAGAAATTGTATTCTGGGTTCAAATATTGGACTTGTTATATAGTTCTTTAACAATGTTGTTTTTGTGTTGACATATTAGTGGGTAATGAAGAACCTTGAAGCAAACACTCGTTTTTCGTAATAGAAAACTGAAATAATGTTGATGCAAACTTGATTTTATATTTTCCATTTCTGCTTTCTTCCAAATCTTCAAAAATATTTTTGGTAGAATTGCGGAATTTTAAATTTAACGATGTTCATCAAAGCGCGCTTTACATCTTTTTATATAAAAGAGAAGTATTTTGGAATGGTACTTTTCTAACCCTCGGTAGTATCTAAGAATAACTACTCTTTGAACCCTCCAAATCTTACATGTACTGTCTCCGCTCTTTGGTAACATTTTTATTTCTATTTTCTTTCAAATACCCAGAAAGATTTTTTAGTAGAATTATTTTCTGGAAAATTTGGAATTTCCTGGAAATCTCTACTTTATTGACAGTACTACACTCGAAAATGCACAAAAATACCGGAAGAGGTGCTATCTGTATGAGCACTTTATGTCTCACATTACATTATAATGTGGGAGACTGACACCCTAGAAAGAGCTACCATGAGCTCAGTAACATTTGGTAATCACTTCTCCACACCAAGTAGGCGGGTTTAATAAGGTGAGAACAACTCCATGAGTTTCTTTCGATTTCTCGGCGAACTTATGACAGAGCCGTCGCATCGAACCGCCGACTGCGGCTCTAACGTGGCTTACCATGGGAGTGGCCAACACACAGCAACCCAACATTCAATTACAATTATCCACAATATAATCAGGCATAAAATTAGGCATAACAAGGCATGCACAAAATTCCAACTTGTGAATAGAGTTAGGAAGTGGACATGTAGGTGTATTCTCATTTTTACCACAGGTATGCAAAATGTCAAGAAAATTGTCTGTGACAAGATTACCGAGTTTAATACATCACGTTCGATGTTTGTATAGATGGTTCGGTTAACGTTTAACCCTATCCCTATAGAAGCAATACAGTGACTAATTTGGAAGGTTACGAATTAAACGACTTTAGAAATGTAATTTATAATTTTCATCTTACTGAAAGATTTCGAGTAACTGCAGAACATCTAAATGGAAAGTTAAAAACAACTTTGAATGGAAAGGTTAGTCAAGGTCGTCACCTTGAACTAATTTTGAAAAAAAAGGGTTTAAGTGGATTACTACTCCTACAACAGAATACCGAGAAAATAAATCATGCTATTTCCGTTTTGCTTCCGCTACTTGGTTACACCGAAAGATTAGAAATGATTCTTTTTAGCACGAAATATGTATGAAAACATTCATATTTTAGACCGCATAAGTGTAATGAGTAGAAACTCATTACACTTACGTGGTCTAAAATATAAACGATTATAAAACAGCAGACGCGCAAGTTTATGTTTTTAATACCCTTTTGATCCCTTTTTCATCCAGACTGCCGGCGTATCTAGTTGACGTTGTCTCTTATTACGACTGTCCTGGTCTTAGTGTTCCCGTCCCTTAGTTTGGGGATGGCCCCAATGCTGTACTGCAGGACGGGAGAGTAACTAGCAAGGTCTATTCCGGCAGTGATCGCCTGATCACTGTTCTTGTGGAAACCGTGTCGCCAGTTGCTTTCCATGTTGTATTCGCTACTGTGAATTGGCAATATGTGGAGTTGCTCTGTACTTGACGGGCGAGAGCCATCCAGCTATTCCCAGTAAGTCTATCCCAAGGGATTACCTTTAAGGAACGTTGATGAGAATGTATGTCATAGAACACTTCGCCTCTCACAACCAAGAAAACTCTTCAATGTGCCATATGCCGGTACTCTACTTTAAGCAGAGTCGAACGGTGTCTTGATGAAAGCTTACCAAACCTTTATTATGATAGGCCGGGATGGTAAAATCCTAGGCAGACCTAGAACCGAGCCCAACTACACATGAGATTGGACTCGGCAGGGCAGTGGAAGTTCGCGTGCTAGACTAGGGATGAAGAGATTTCTTCGGAGCTGGTGAGCACGTTCATAGCTCCGATACTAGCATGGAGAGCTAGTAGAGGGCGGGTAGTAACCTTGCTCCCACCAATAATAACTGACAGCACTCGCATAAGCAAGCGACGCGCTTATTGAGCATATCTTAATTTCTGCCCAACTGTCCAATTTGAAATTTAATCCAACAGGGTTATAGGTTTAGGGTCATATACAGCTTTAAGTTTATGTTTGCAATCCCAGATTAGCATTCTTGTCCTAAATAAGGGCCATACATTTTTTGAGTATCATTGAAGACCTCATTAAAGGCCGATTCAATATTTTCACCCTTATTTGATAATTTTGAATCTAACATTTTGGTACTTTTAGTTTCCGATTTGCAATATTCCATCTATAATTTCCGTTTCCATTTTGTTTACGTTCCTTAGTTCAACACCGTTAACTCAGTTTATAGGTTAATTTTCAGTAATATTAGGAGGCAGAGAGGGCGATCTTTGATCCTGCCCCTTTGGTCCTGATCTTTTGCTCCCTCCATCTTTTGTGAAACTGGATATGCAGTAGTTCAGCTAGTTAACAATTCTCCGGATAAGCTTAAGTGCTATAGTAGTCGGGCATAGTGTCTCTAGGACACACCACTACAAAGAACAGTGAAAGTAATACGATCACTGCGAAATTCGGTGGGTCGGTAGATTAGTGTGGCCCGTCCTTAGTTTGGAGTTCATGTCACCTCCTCAGCGGAGGAGTGTTTACTAAATTTAAATTTTTTAAATTAAGTTTAATGTTGTTTAATTTGTGTCCAAATGTAAAATCGCCGCCGCTAGCTTGAATATGTGCGCAGCGTATAATGCTTTATGCAGAATATTGCTGAGAACCCAACGCGGCTACCATTTTTTGACCGCCATTTGTGTTGAAGACATTAGCTTGCGGATGGTTTCGGTTACTTCTCCAACCCCAGTTAAAATATCTTGTTCGAGTTTTCACGGTTGGGTAGCCCTATACATCAATTACACTCATAGGCGCCGACTATGTGGTGGCTCGAAGGCTGTGGCCCTCATTAAAATAATTTAGTGAGGGCTGAGCCATTATTAACATGATTAATGTATTTTAGACAATAAAGATTCTAAATTGAACATCCAAAGATAGGAGTCTACGAATTTATTCAACTGGGATACTTTTTTTTATCATTTTGTTTATTAGCTTAAACAGTACTCATATCCTGAAAATGACGAAAAAATTACATTTCGTCTCTTTTTTTAATTAAATAATAATCTAAATTAGTACAGCATGCTTTTAAAATAAGTGTGGCGTGTTCGAGCGTCGACATGATACCATAGCTTAGCCGGAGCGGAGTGATAATAGTCACTGTCGCCCCATGTTCTACCCCCCCCCCCCCCGAACTCAAACTGGCAGATTTAAAATTTATTATTTTTACAATAAATACAATTTAAAATGCTAACTTTATTTTTTGCAAATGTTTTTTGATAATCTTAATAAATTGCACAGTTATGTTTTTCGTTTATTTCTCTAGTTTTGATAAATGTTTTCTTTTACTGCTTATTACAATGTTTCGCATTTTCTGATACATTTTATTGGCCTGTTTAATTTGATAAGATAAATGCTCAAGTTATACAGTAATTGAATCAGGAATGCCCAAATGAACATTAACATAATTTTTGATATCCATAGAACGTGCGACTACTTTGCGTGTACATTCCGAGAAGAGCTCATCGGACATACTAAAGAAGTTGCACTAATTTAAAGGTTTTGTTGAACATCTAGTCTATAAAATTACAAATAATCTACAAAAAAATGCAAGAAATATTAATATCTAATATACTAAGGTTAGATACGCTTAGCATTATTGCTACTAAATTATTGTAACTAAGCAACACTAAACGTAGCACAAAAAAACTATTACCGAGAATAGCGTCCCGAGATCTGGTCACCCACCTCGCCTCTAGATCCAAGTTACGCCACTGTTGAAACTCTAGATGTACTTTACTCGTAAGTGTCTATTAATTTTCAATAATCCAAAGAAGAAGCCTAAAAATGAATTGGAGGATGTAAAAACTTCTTCGTTTTCCTTCACTTTAACCGAATCATGATATTTCAGATATTTCATGTAGAACTCTTGAGGTAGAGCGTTTAGAGTTTGAATTATGCTATATGAAGATGAGAATTATTAATATATTTTAATGCAGCTATGTTTCTACGTTCACAAAATTGAACAACGATCTTTTGCTAAGTTAAACTTTTTATAGCCAAGAAGAAGAATCTGAGAATGAAAAGAATGAATGAACAAGATCTCGTCAACAATTTGCCGGATTCTTGTTGTTTATAGTGCAACTAACTTTCTCAAACGTGTGTAACTGTCAAAATCGGTATTTCGAAAATCTACAGTTTAAGATAAATTGGCAATATTGTCACAGTACTTAAATCTAATCTATCCACCAGAATGAACTATTTTCATTGTTAGTCTTATTCAATGCATCTGCAAGTATACTTTTGATGGTTCTAACTTACACAATGGAAGGTTACACCTCTTGTACTCTTAAGATACAGCACCTTTTCAGATTTACAACTGTATATAAGTTACCTTTTGCAAAATATGCAAAATGAAAATTGTTTTTCAGGACGAACTACAATGTAAACAAAATATTCTGAAAATATATCATGCCGTCAAATAAAATTATCTATTATTTAATTTGATTGATTGATCCATGCTCAGCTTTCCATTTATTTCTTCTTTGTTGTTTTAAACAAATGAATATGTAAAATAAGAAGATAATAAGGATCTTAACAGTATTTTTTCCCAAACTCATGACCTCGGACTTGTCTGCAGTTTTGCCAAGTACAATATTCACCAACTGAAAATACTCGTTTAATTTATGAGATTAATCATAAACTATGACTTTGGTAAAATATTTTATTTAAAACTTCTAACAAATATTACTAGGAGACCATTTAGATTATATTAATAGCTAAAAAATGCTTATTATTTTAAACAATTCTAAGTGTAAGTGTGAATAATCTAACTACACCTGTTGTTTCTTTCTAGATCCAAAAATAAAATCTGAAGATTTTCCAAAAATTTTATTTCTAATGAAAAACAGGAAATTGTTGTGGAAATACAAAACATTTCAAGTCTTTATACTAACTACCAATAATAATGAATTTATTTTAGTTTGTTCTAATAATAACAATAGTCGAGATGTGTGGACGCAATTAGAATATTTTCAGGCAACACTCACATATGTGTCCTATTTTCAGAAATTAAAGTTTTGAAGTTAATTAAAATTTATATTAAATATTTGCAAGTATTACTGCAAGAATTTAATGTTGAGGAAAGGTGATAATTATTAATAATAGGGTAATACAATAAGATTTATGATGTGTAATAAACTGCTTCTAAGCATAAAATCACTGTTGTTTTCATATCCATTATTAGATTTGCATAGATCAATCTGGGTGTTGTTGCAAAAATGATAAATAGAGCGAAAAGATATAGAAATGAAGTTTTTCCTAAAGTATAAAAGACGGTATCGAATTGTCCATTTGCATCCATGAGCACGCCTACTTGGATGCCTTCGAGTATCGAGTCCAAGGCTAAGTCAGAGTACGCCAAAATGCAAGTTACCGTAGAAACAATAATAGGTTCTTGTAAACTGAATAAAGCTCATTGAGCTGATAATGGCATCTTCAGTATCTTCAGGTACGCAATCAGCGGTCATACCATTGCATTTATTTGCTATTGTCAAACAATGCAATTGACGCCTTTATGGCTTCACTTCCTTTTCCAAATGTAGATATACTTTTAACTATACTTGCCTGAAAGCGGATGCGAAACTACAACTCTTGACTTTACGAGTTATCAAACGTTGTGGAAAACATTGTTGAAGATGTTCATGCAAGTAATGTTATTCTGTTGAAACCAAAGCCGTTCCAACTCTTCATTCTGACTTGAAGAAGAAAAGCAGTTTTCAGCATAACGGTATATCTTTCAGAGACAACTGTTACAGTTGCACCGTTTTCTTAAAAAAACATGCATCAATAATTCTTGAAAACAAAACTGCGAACCACACTGTAACTTTTTGGAAAATGCAATAACTTTTCATGAATTTGACACAAACCTTCAGTTGTACAGTACTGACAGTTTTGTTTGTTAACTGTACGATTTAGAGATAAGTATGTTTAGTCCGTCATTATCAATCTTCAATAAGAATATGATTACCCCACTGTTCTAAGAATCTTTGCCAAAGATGGATGAAATTTTGCTTATTTTACTCTGCTAGTTTTTGCACAACGGAAATTTTGTACAAACGAAATTTCATTTTAGTCAACATCCAACAGGTATTAAGATCGAACAAATTTAATGATGGTGCCTACTCTGAGGTTTTGTAGATGACATGCAGAACGAGGTCAGTCGCTTGCTTATCGTTTATATGTATATAACGTGCGATGTCATACAGACAGTAGAAACTACCTGCGCAATGGCTTACTACGCAGAAGTCGCTTCTGCGTACATACAAGATCGCAGTCAAAGCATGGAACACTTCCACCGCAGTCGTGTAGTGCTTAAACGTAGAAGCGGTCAGAAGTCAAAACCTATTCAAGCAAGATAATAAATTTTGCTGTAAAGTTCCTCTGAAAGGAAATGCTCTCACAGCAAAGTGTTGGATAATACTAGTACTATACTTTGGGAGTTAAGTTTCTTTGTATAATATATTATTTGATAACGATTCTGTGGTTACTTAAACAATAGTGATGTCTTTCTTTAATACTTTAGGATGGCTGTTTAATTGTCGATGTCAAAAAGTAATTGAAACCCATTCTTTTGGACAAAACCATTTTATTTCTCAATATACTCTTCCTTTAACTCGATACTCTTGGTTCAACGCAGTTCAAGTTTTCCATCCCTTCCAGAAAGTACGATTTGTCCAACTATGTAAAATATTCAATCACGGCGTCTATTAATGCTGCATTCGATACAAATTTTTTTCTATCGAAACATGTTTTCAGGTTTGGAAAGAAAAAGTCGCAGAGCGCCAAGTCGGGAGAACTCGATGGCAACTGTTAGAAGATGCGTGAGTCGATGCGCTGTCCTGACGCGCTGAGAACGGCACCTTCTTCTTTGCCATATGCCATCGTTTTTTCTTGATTTTGTGCTGTAAACGTCTAATAACACTGCATAATATGCTCTTGTTATTGCTTCACCTGTTTCCAAGTGCTTAGACAACAAGGAGTCGTAATCGGAGTATGGCATATGTTCCTAGATACAGGGGTCGGAAAGTAATTTTAGGTGGGGTCCGGATACCTTTGAAAATTTTTACCAAGGTCCAAAAAAAACTCACATTCCTTACTAATTTTTTATTTTAATCTTCACTCACAAAATAATATAAAATACAATAGATAGGCATATTTATATTCAAAAATCAATGGGAGAAATTACATTTGCGGTCTTGATCCAGTTTTTTAAAGTTATGCGAAGAGTGTCTTCAAGGTGGGTGGTCGTTAATCTTGAGCGATATTTGTTCTTCAAAAACTTCATTTTTGAAAATGAAGTTTCACAAACATATGTGGTGCCAACATAGTAGCCAGGTAAATGGCTAATTTCTTGCAATTTTCATATTTTTCTGAGACATGTTTACTTCAAAATTCTTCAGCGGATGCAGTTTTATACGTTTGCAAGGAAATGTCTTCCTGCAAGTCTATTATCTCCATTTGGAGTAAAGGCTTTGAAAGGCGGAACAACTTCGCAGCCACATCTGTCCATTCTGCCGCTGGAGAAACTTCAAAAGGCGATTTTAATGATCGCGACAACTTCTCTATCTTTACAAAGTCTTGGAATCTTGCTGCAAAATGCTTCTTAAGATCTGACATAAAATTTGAAAATAAGGCAATGTCTATTTCAGAATTATTTTTACATTCAAAAATTGTTGAAAGTGAATAAATTCTTGCATTTTTCAAAGATATCTAGCTTGCGACGGAAAGAAGACACACTTTCATCAGATCACATATTAATTTCCCATTTTCTTGTAGCTCGGTATTGAGCACATTTAAATGTTTCAGAATGTCTTTCAGGAAAGCCACCCACAGCTAGCATATTGCGTTCGTTTGCTAGGAACTGCTAGGTTTCTTGCTTCTTGTTTATCCAAGTTTTCTAAGAAGGAGGTTACTTCTTATTTTATTTGCCAAAAACGTTCAATCACTTGACCTTTACTTAGCCAACGAACATTGTTTTATTGCAGTAAGTCAGAATGCGCCGAATCACACTCAGATAGAAACTCTTAGAACTGTCTGTGCTGAAGAGCAGAACAAGACCTCATAAAATTAATCAACTTGATCAAACTGTCCATTACTTCTTTCAGAGTGACACTATATTTTCCACAAAGGGCTGCCTGGTGAATTATGCACTGATAAAATAGTAGCCCAGCATTCTTATCCTTGATTCTCTTTACTAGTCCCTTTTCTTTGCGGATCATCGCTGGGACCCCGTCAGTTGAAGGAGACACGATTTTATCATAACTAATGTTTGATTTTGTCATGAAGTCATCAAAAGTCTCGAATAAATCTTCTCCGCGAGTCTTGCCTTTAAACGGCAATATTGCTAGCAATTCTTGCCTAAATGCTTTACTTTCAATATCCAAAAATCGCATTAAAGTAGACATTTGTTCTTCATCAACAATGTCACATGGTTTATCAAGTGCTATGGCGTAGCAAGGCGCCTTCTGCAGAAGTTCAAGCAAACTACTTTTATTGTCAGCAGCCAAAATTTCGGTTCTTCTTGTATTGCTTCTTGCCGACAATGGAACACCTTGAATTGCGGCAACAACATCATTTTTCTCTTCAAAAGTGCCGCGGCCACTTCCAACATACATTTTTTTTACTATCTCAGAGTCTAAAAATGGCTTCTGGTGTTTATTAAGCGTCCAACACACACGCAACGCTGCTTCTGCAGATTTTTCCGCCAAGGCCGTGCTTTTTTTTGCAAGAAGCTAGATATGCCTGGAGTTTTTCTTGACGAGCTTCACTACCCAGATGAAAATTTTTATGGAACTGCTGATGAGTTGTTTCGTAGTGTAGCTTTAAATTGGCACTTTTAACATAAGCGACAGTTCTGTTGCATATGAGGCAAACTAGAACAGCTCCAGGCCAATCAGGCAGCGTAAAACAATATTGTTCAGACCACTTAGTCAAAGACTTCCTATTTTCACTATCAACTTTACGCTTTTTAGAATCCATATCGATGCAAAAGAAGCGTTATAAGCCTCGATAATTACAAAACACTCCGTACGAGATCGCAACAACTACTGACAAAGTGACGATAAAAGTAGTGTACTTTAGTTAGATTCGTTCTTTATAAAACTACCTCCGCCGCCGCAGAGTATACCCGCCCGAAAGATAAGATTCATAAAGTGGCGTTAAGCTTTCGTTCGCGTTACCAGCACAAAAATTGTGTTTAAATGAATATGCCTGCTCCGATTAAAAGAGGCTTCAGAGGTTGTTATAGTCAGAGATCGATTTATAAAATTTTTCCTATTTCATTAAATAAAATTCTTGTGTTGCATTCAGGTGTACAGAGCTTTTATGTGGATCGACATAACATGCTGTGCCGGCCGGCCAGCTTTTGCACTTTCGCCCCCGCTCTCCTGCGCACTCTCCTGCGCTGCACAGCATAGCAACTATGTATTTAATCTAAATATAACTAACCATTAAGAACTCAAATCAGTCACGCAACTACTTGTAAAATACTAAAAAAAATGATAAGGGTGGTGCTCAAACGTATTGTTATCTACAGAAAAATACTTTTTAAGTAATTTGAGTAATTTATACTTTCAAAAAATATTTGGCGGTCCAGTTTTTGACTTTCCGCTGTCCGGAGCTGGACCTCGGTCCGCCAGTTGCTGATCGTTGTCCTAGAAGATTATTGACATGCGGACAATACCATCTTTGGCTTTTTCTGAGCACTTCCACCGGTCTCTGTCCATTGTTTTGATTGCTTTTTTGTTTCCAGCGTGAATCCTGAAGAATGCTTTTAATTGCGCTTCAATGTCGGCAAACGCTGCTTTAAAGAATCCATTCGAATGCATTTTTGGTCAACTGTGAGCAAACATCTTCTTCATATTCAAATGTTCGCGTAAAACTGAGATGTCCATAGTTTTAGCAATCTCACGTACTTTCACTCTGCGGTCTGTGTTTGTAATATCATTTGAGTGGCCAGGTTTCCATGGTTTTCAATCATGAAGTAGAATCACCATGAACTTCATCAGTCTCTGCTTTTCGTAGATGTTCGCAGCTGTTTTCTTCTTGAACAGAAAAGTTTAATCACGACCTAAAACTCGCATTTTCCATTTTTTTCAAAATGCGGCAGCATCTTAATTGAAATGGCCGGCACAGACACTACTACTTAATGGGAGCATTCTGGGACACTCAGCTGCTTAACTATGCATAGAATAAATACAGAATGGATGAAATCGGTGTTTTAAATGTTTTATTTAATGATGATGATGATTTAAATGTTTAGAATTCCATCAGTGCAGTAGTAGAAAAACAATGCAGTCACTAACGTTCCTTTACTCTTGATTTTTAAAAGTTCTGGCAAAGTAAGAGTAAATATGTTATGTTGACCGAAATAGTCAACAGCTCTTCAGCAATATATTGATTTAGGAGAATCGTCAACTTAGCATATCAACCGCTGCATTTTGACGGTATACGTCTGAAGGATGACAGCTGTGTTTCCATGTTGTTAACCGTGGTGCCACCTTAATTATCAAACAGCCCTCGTAGAACTGGTAACTTACTTTGAAAAACCTATTTAACCTATTCGTTTGATCTTCAATATATTATCTCTTAACGGTCTTTCCATTCTCAATTCAGCCTGTAGAAAAGATTTCTTCAACACAAAATCGAATTCGACTTCACTATTCATTTTCACATAGTGTTCCAAAAATTACTTTACAAGTAATATATATAAGATTGTCACTAAAAGTCAGCGTGACTAAAACAACATATTCGAAATTACAGCATGTCGAACGACAAGAGAGATTCTGTCCTGAGTAATCTGCACTCCGGATAGTAAAGATGGAGAAACAGTTTATCCTTACAATGGCGTGTAGAGCGGAGTGGCCTAGGCAGATATTAAGAGAGTTCCATTCCAATTCCAACTCCTACCATGTGCTAAAGAGATGAATAGCACCCGAAACGGTCACTAAAGAAAATGCGTTTTTAATATAGCACAGCTAAACGCTTCGCATTAGCAGCACTGGATGGATATAGTTGTTATAGAGATTAATTGTTTAATGTTTAGAGATGTTTAAACAGAACTCTTCTCATGGTTATAACCTACAGAAACACAAAGGCTATTTTTATATAGAGAAATACCTAACCTACCAAAATATAGCTGTGCTGGAAGTATCAGCTTGATCTAAATAACACTGCTTTAGTTTTTGCCGGCTAACCCCAAGAAGTCGGAGAGGGGCAGGGTAATACAAGATATAAAAGATTAAAAAACAAGCGCCACTTCGTTTAAAAACAATGCTTATTACTAAAGCTTCAAGCTTATCAGATAAACGAAGAAATAGATCTTCTACTAAAATATGGGCAACTTCCACAATTTTGGTTGTACAGTGCATATATACTTACAATTGACGAGCTGGAAAGCAATATTATAATCACACAAATAAATAAATATTAAATAAATAAAACACACATAGTGAAATGTAAACTTTCTAAGTAGGGCTTTATTGTAACTGTAATTATTATGCTGATCAAAAAATTTTTAATGTCTAATAAAAAAAATGAATGAATGGTGATTTGTATCACAGCTGGTTGTAACTTAAAAACTACCCTAAGACAATTTCACTACTGGAGATCTCGTGTTAACTAGTTCTTAAAATTAACATGCATGAATAAATTGTATACACGTTTAATAAATATATATATAAACATAAATAGAATGACATAGAATACATACAATTTTAGACAAACATCCCACCATTCGAAGACCCACGGCTGTTTTAGTATAATTTAAAGCCTTGCTTAGTGGTTTTCGCTTCACCCTTCAATATTTTGTTGTTTTGTTACGACCCGGTAGATATATAGATGCAGGTACGGACCCAAAGGGGAAGGACCTTCTAATTAAACCCACGGTCAAAGGGGCAGGAACAGGAATAAAAGACAACGAGCAACAAAACCCAAAAGAAAAGACCTACAAAGAAATCACCCTGTATATTGTATTAATTTTAAATATTTGAAGAATTTTACCTTTCTATAAACTGAAAGGTCTTTTACAATACAATTCCCTCAAGGTAACTGATAGGGAAATATTACCTAAAATAGAAAAAGACTTTATCAGATTTTAGCACATTGGAGAAAACAAAAAGAATTTACCTAAATGGTTTGCACTAGAACGTAATTCGTCTAATTTGACGATTGATCGCATATATATAATCAAGCGATCATTCTGTTGAATGCGAGATTTTCTCCGCTGAAGCGAATTATATCCAAAACCAATTTCCTAATATATCTCGCACATTCAACTTCTAATGCCAGACAGCCATTTTGTTACTCAACTCTACTATTGAGAAGGAGCTTAACCGCGCAGGTATGACTTTACGATAAACAGAAAGAAAGGGAAACCCAGTGACAACCAAACTAACGAAGAAGCTTGGTTTTAAACAGTGACCGTCAAACAATCAACGAGTTGTAAATTTCAATGTTATATGGTACATTACTTTTTTTTTGTTAGAATTTTGCTCTAAAGCTGCTGCTGCTTTGGAAAGGCCGTCACATTCAAAGATTTGATCATCTGGTGGAGTTGTAGATTTCTTCAGTTCCTGCGGTCCTGAATCTTCTACAGACTTAAGTATTTAAAACTGAAGATGTTTCTCAGGTTTTCAAGAAAGTGAAACCCTATCGAACAAGTGAAAAGCTAATACACTGAGATTTTCAGTAAAAAGCAATTTTTATAATGTATCATTATATCTGTCATGTTTATTAAAAGCAAAATACATTAACTGTAGAAGAACGTGAAAAACTGCAATAAAGAGTTTTTTAAACCCTCTGTTAAAGTGAGTTACAGTCAGCAAACTTGTCTCGTTAACCAACCTTTTCAACGAGTTATATAATTTAATATAACTATCAACTACAAATCAAAGTTGGATATTTTTAAGCTAAACGTTGTTAAGATTTGGCATACTTATCGAATTACGAAAGGCAACTACCTACGATAAGATATGATAAAAATAAAGTAATGATTATTGGCTAG
This sequence comes from Agrypnus murinus, assembly GCA_929113105.1. Classification (NCBI taxonomy): domain Eukaryota; kingdom Metazoa; phylum Arthropoda; class Insecta; order Coleoptera; family Elateridae; genus Agrypnus; species Agrypnus murinus. Next base: position 32,508,169 of record OV816031.1, read on the forward strand.
TTTGAAAAGCACGTTTTGAATTGGCAATAGCATTCTGTTATGATTTTTTATAATCGAACAATCGGGTGTTTTTTACTATTAATGATAGTATTAAGGAATTAATTTGTATATACTTTGGATGGTTCGGTTGAAGCCATATTAGCATTTTAGTTTTTTTTTTTTAGGAATACTGACGTCATTGGTTTAGCTGTTTTATAGAAAGCTCTAATTTTGATGGTTATTATGGAATTATTCAATTTCCAATTTGGAACTGTATTTATTAACATTTACGTTTTTTTTATTTGATCGCTCGCAGCGAGGGGTCGTGGAAGTTTGCCCAAGGAGTTTCTTAAAATACACTTTAAGGTATTTTATCCGTGTGAGGTCTTATTTTGTTAGACAATATTATTTTTATTTTCTTTCTCTTTCTAGATCATTAATCCACAAGTTTATTCAATTCGTCTAAGTATTTTAAATAAATGTAACTCTTAGGGTAAAATGTAAATAACATAATAAAAAAGGGGTTGAGCCAAAATTTGATCTCTAGAATGAAAATTAATTTTTTTTACACTTCGGTAGAACTAGAAAAAATAAATGTTAACGATTTACCTTGAGATCAGCAGGAATGATATATTATTGGATGTGCGTAAAACAAAAAGCTTACATGAAATATTTTTATCTGAAGGTCTCAAATCTTTTCAAGCCACATTAACATTAACAAAGTTGTCATTGTATTAAAAATCATCTTTAACTTGACCGATTTTATCATTTGTAATTGTGCTCTTCATTAATATTTAGTGCAATTCATCCATTAATAACCAAAACACCCCTATTGTTTCGTCCTTCCCATGGACTCATTTTTGGCGGAGGTGTTTTTTAAAATCCTGCAACTCTGATCAGGTGAGAAGTCCTGTAGTGTCTTTTAGATATGCGGTGCGAGATTTCTTTAAACAGCACCTTTCCTACTGATGAGTCCAAAAAAGGACGAAACATACAAAATTTCAAACAAAACACCCCTAGATAATTGTATGCGTTTTGTTTGAAATTTTGTATCTGTTAAGCTTAATTATTATAGGTGTGTTTTCTATCTATTTTTAATAATTCTATATCAAAGATAAAAATCTTCCCTAAGTAATATGATAGAAAACATGAATTAAAGAAATTATGTTTTGAAAATCAAAACTGTAACATATTTCTGAACATGTATGTTTTTAAAAGTCACATATATAATTGTTGCTACTGACTCACCTTATGACTCCAATCCAGGAATAGCAAATTGTTCTCAATTTCAAGATTCTATAAATATAGGGTGTTACATATACAGATTTTTTTATACTTAAAAATGCACATGTGCATGCATATGTAAGCTAGTTGACTTTTTTCTTAACGCAAAAACTTACCTACCGTTCTAAAAATAAATCAAATCGAAATATTAAGAAAAATCTTGATACTAGATTCTGTTAGTAACAAAAATATTATACCTGGCCTGAAAATAACGCATTAGACATTGCATGAATACGAACACCAAGATCCAAATTTATGTTTGGCTCGAAATTATTTTCAGATTTTGCGCATTATATCGCCAAGAAGAAATAAACATAATAAAATGTAAGTTAGGAAATAAACATATATTAATATATTTCAAAATCTGTAAGACAGCATGTCTAAATGGCCAACTAGATCAAAAAACTGAAGAATCATTATTTTATCTTGGAATAACTTTAAAAGAGATAGTTATGAAAATAATTAATTCCCCAAAAGCAATAAATTGTTTTGGTCGATTTTTCTTTTTGGAATAATAAATGTTTCTGAAAAAAGTTTCGAAAGGATTTCTAAGTTTTTTTTTTTTTTGAAAAATTGTCGTTGGATAAATAGCCCTTTATCAGGTCACTAATCTATTATGTAAACGCCCGAACGTCTACTAAATCATTTTGAAAATTTGAAAACTGCAGCTTCAATACGAGTGCCAAACAGTTTCGAGAAAAAGTCATAGAAGGTCAAATCTATCCGTTGATGGATATTTAGAGAGTTAATGGAATTCTCTTACAAGAGAGTACAATGGTCAAAATATTATTGTTTCAAAGGCATTACTAATAGATGAAAGATATACACAGACTAAATATTAGCTTAAGTAATTAGAAAAACGATGAGAATCAGATTTCAAAAAAAATTCTACGCACGTTATTTTAAGTAGCCTTTCCAAGGTGTCAATTAAAAATTGACATCGTTCTGATACAAGCTTTCTGATAGGGTACACAAATTATTATTAATAATTATTATCAGAAGAACCGTGCAACTTAAATCAAAGAAACTAACAATTTATGTTGAAGTGTAGTTTTCACAATTTTTCATTTTGATTCCAGATTCCATTTTGTTGGTGGTCATAACGTCACGTACTTGTGAAGCTGTGTGGTTGACAGCTTCAGGTTGAGGTTTTTCAGGTTTTGGTTTATTTTATAATGACTGCTCTGTATATGCCTCCGTTGCTGCAGTCGGCCTGCACCCTCCATGATGCTTCAGATTTGTGATGTCTACTGCTAATAAAGTCTATGACGAATTCTGAAACAGTGACCGGTGTAAGACACTCGACCAGACAATTTCAAAACACACCCTATTTATGTATTTTTCATTCTCGTTTCTCAAGAATAATCTCCATGTCGTCATGGTGATAGATGGAGAACCACTTATTTACACTAAAAGCTTCAGTAACAAGCTGTTCTGCACCGTTAGACACAATAAATGTACGCTGAGGTCCAACTTAATATTGGGGATTTTCACTATTAGACTGTCCCGTAGTCTTCTCTGTCGTCAATCGTCATTTTATTGAGCTCGTCACCACGGCAATCAACATCAAGTAATATTTATCGGGAACATCTAACAAGAATCTAATCTCTTCTCTTCGCAGAATCTTTTTGGATGTATAATCTTTGAATTGCTTTATAGAACACACTGTTGATGGTTTTTCGCCTTAGAGACTCTGACACATTCGCAAATAAAACACCTAATTAGGGTGATCCAACTTTATTCTTCGCGCCATTCAACGAACTGTGATTATTCTCTCTCATGATTATTCTTCGACTTTTCAGGTTCTACATTCAATATCTTTGATTAGAGAATGGAGCTATTTAACCTTGTTTAAATTCATTATTAAACCGGGCGTAGAAAAAATAGTATGTGTGTTTTGACCATAAAGTAACTTTTGTACTCGGAGAACAAGTAACAGCAAACTGTTTTGTTTCATGCTGTTCAAGATCTAACATACTTCAGAACCCTTTCGTTAGAACAAGATTCAACGACTTTTTGAGAATTTTGCCAAACATCTGCAATCAAGAGCATTTCTTCTTCAAGTGCCTTGCTTTCCGATAACGTTGACAACATTATCTGCACTATATGAACTACCTTCCGGAAAAGAAATATTGTGCGTAACTCAAACCATTGACGTAAGCTTGGCTCATTACTCAACCAAAGAGTTCTTCAGCATTTCGATCCACGTCCCCCTTAATTTTACCTTAAATGATAAGTTGTAGCAATTCGTACTTGCTATTTCTTATGACTCGAGTTTTCGTCTTTTAATTTCATTAAGAACGTCAGTCTGTTTATTCATTTTCCTGAGACCCTCGACATTGGTGGTTCTTCAGTATCCTACGATGTAATTATTATTATTTTATCTAGTTACCTATTTTGTATCTACCTTAGCGACGTGTTTGTTTATAATTATATTACCTTTGATAATGACAGCATAGCTGTCGAAACAATATTGTCAGGTTAATAAAACTGTGAAACTTTTACTAATCTTTATTTATTTCATATGTATTGGATTTCTTTTGTTTTATCTCAATTTTTATTTAAGTAATATCCAACATAATTATAAGATGATGAAGCTGATACTATTTGCACAATCTTATTACCGATTTACAGTTGTTTGTTAACTAGAAGTCTTTTTGTTTTTTTCAACGTTTAGTTTAAAACCCATTGCCTCACTGCTTTGCGATACCCATGTTAACAGTTCTTGTAAATCATCCAATGAATTACCTAGAAGTACAGTATCATCTACATTCATCATCTCAAATTATTTATTAATAATATTTGTATCTTTGTGTTTTATCTTGCAGTGAGTAGAGAATATAGATATGTATTCTTTCGGATGTACTAACTAATTTATTGAAAAGAATTATCAAGAGAGTAAATCCCTGCCTCCAAAATTGCAGAATTGTTCATTTTATGGACCAAAACAGCGCTTTGATTCCAACATAGACTAGCAATAAGCCGTACGTCGCACTCCTCTAACCACAGCTCGCCCAGCATGGAAACAAGTTATCGTGTTGTACGTGTCGAAGGCCTTTTCATAGTCTAGAAAGCATACATACACATCGACACCCATATCTCGGTATCTTTGGGTTAATAATTGGACATTGAACAGCACACCTTGAGTGCCAAAGTCGTTCCTAAAACCAAATTGTGTTACTCTTCTTACTTTACTATCTCCTGGCGAATTATTTTTATCGAAGCAGTTTCAGCACAAGACTTATCAAGCTAATTGTCCTCAATTCACAGCATCTTTTTGCATTAGCTTTTTGGCCTTATCTTACTTGGCCATAGGTTTTTTATGCTGATCCCACAAATTGTTTTTATAAATACCAGCAGTTGGCTTTAACTTTTTGTACATGTTGAACGAGTCATTCTTCATACTTATCTAGTTCTTCTAAGTTATGGCATTCACTAGCTAACCATTCCTCTTGCGCTCTCGTGAACTTATTTCTTATCTCAGGTTGCGCGTTTAGATTATCTTCAATGTCCTTGTTCTTAAACGTTCTTCTGGTGTCCATTAGACTCAATATTTCAACGGCATAACCATTGCCATCTAAATATCTAGATGGCATTGGCATAACTCGGTCTGAAATGGATATAAAGTTCTTAACAGCCACATCTCCGCTGATAATATCTCGAACTCCAAATGATTACGTACCTTATGTTCATCATTTACAGAACAATAGTATATCTAGTAATTGTTCACTTCACATTGTCTAATACCTGGTCATCGCATCCGCCTCACGCCAAGGATTCGATTCTTTTAATTTCTCTAATTTTGTATGAGTTTTCTCTTATGAGATTTCAGGTGGAATTGAAAAAAATTTAAATGTAACTTCTCGAACTGCGATAGGCAGTAAATAGAGTGCAATCATAAAAGTTAGCTCATAATCATAGACAGAGACACGCTCATCTGCTGGAAATCTGCTTGTCACTTGTTCGACATTTGAATGTCAAACGACCTAGTACGAACGTTTGGTTTTTGTATACGCACCGCCCATTACTTCAGGTGTCGCCCACTCGCTCGAATCGAAGATCTGTGATTTCTATATGAACCTTTTTTTATTCAGTTCAACAAACATTTTGAGATCAAGCTGGAACTGATGGGCTCCAGTCATGTCTTATGGTGCCCGAAAGGGAAAAACCCAAGTCTGCTGAACTAGGCAGCGAGGAAAATGCATCGTCACACTTATTTTTCTGCGCATCATCGGCTGCGCGTGCGGCTGTAATAAGTTAAAATCACTTTGTGGGTTACAGGCCGACCCCTGCGTTAAGGCATAACTCTTCAAAAATTAGGTTTCAGCTGGATCAAGGGAACTGCTTCACTTTTTACTGATACTTGGTAATGGGTTTAAAAGACATTAAAAATTAAAGATATGCATTTCATAACCCCTAAATCAAGTTGTGTGTTATGTTTTATGTTAATGTTTCTTGTAGACCTTGTTTGATTAAGTTGGGAAATTTAAGTAAAATAATAAATAGTAAATAAAGTTGACTGTTGAATAGTTTTCGTTCCTTTTGCTAAATATTTTATTTATGATATGGCAAAATGTATAGTAATGTAAGTAGTAGGTTAGGTTAGGTTCGGTTCGGTTTGGTTTGGTTTGGTTAGGTTAGGTTTGGTTAGGTTTGGTTTGGTTAGGTTAGGTTAGGTTAGGTTAGGTTAGGTTAGGTTAGGTTAGGTTAGGTTAGGTTAGGTTAGGTTTGGTTAGGTTAGGTTAGGTTAGGTTAGGTTAGGTTAGGTTAGGTTAGGTTAGGTTATGTTAGGTTAGGTTAGGTTAGGTTAGGTTAGGTTAAGTTAGGTTTTTAATATTCCATTTTTTAACTGCTACAATTTTCTCTTATGAGAATGGTTTTTTTATTGGTTTTTCGTTGTAATAATTTTTTAGCTTTTCTTAAAACCGATTCTCATTAATAACTTCAAATGCAGATTGCAGAATCCTCGTTCCTTTTGCTAAATATTTTATTTATGATATGGCAAAATGTATAGTAATATAAGTAGTAGGTTAGTTAGGTTAGGTTAGGTTAGATTTGATTTGGTTGGGTTGGGTTGGGTTGGGTTGGGTTTGGTTGGGTTTGGTTTGGTTTGGTTAGGTTTGGTTAGGTTTAGTTTGGTTTGGTTAGGTTAGATTAGGTTAAGTTAGGTTAGGTTAGGTTTTTAATATTCCATTTTTTAACTGTTACAATTTTCTCCTATGAGAATAATTTCCTTATTGGTTTTTCGTTATAATAATTTTGTACTTTTTCATAAAACCGATTCTCATTAATAACCTCGGGTGCAGATTGCAGAATCCCCAGTCTCCATTTTTGAGGTTATGTATTAAGATATTCCTCGTGCACACAAAACATTAAGTACCTAAGTTAAAACAGTCACTTTGTGTAACAGTTTATCAACAATCTTAAACGAAATTTGCATTTCATTCAGAATTTAGCTTGCGCCCGTTTTTTGAAGAACTAATGCATTTTTCCTTTGTAAAAGCTCTTCTCACTTTGATTTATCACGTTCACAAGCCACAAGTATGGGCATTTTAGTTTTGGGGGGGGGGTGTATTTAGTTTTTCCCTCCGAGGGCATAAGTTTTCCAGTGCAATAAATATGGATAAATGTGGATTATGGAGTAAGAAAAGATAGATCTTTGATCTTGATTTTTGAACGACCTATGTCGAATTTGGACTTGAGATTAATATCTTGCTTACTTATCTATAAAATATCAATAAAATGTCAAATCTGAGCATGGATTTGAACTTCAGGGTGGATTACCTTTAATACCATTATCTATGTGCATATTACTAAGTGAGATGTGGACTTGACCTTAGACCTGTGTCAAAGGTTTAGTCGCATATTAAATCTGATTTCAAAATTGAATTTTCTGTGGTCGATTACCCCTAGTCACTATCAGTATTCATGCTTATTGGAAAAAACCTAGATTAGTCGCAGGCCAAATATTTTGCCATCTAAGCAACTCAGGATCAGATGTTTCAACTTCTGTATAAAAGATGTGTTGTCAGAGACGCGTGGCATTGTTGAATCACCTCAATTAATACCTTGAATGATTGTTAATGGAATATAGCAAATACATAAAGGAATATGTCTATTATTGTTTGCCGTGAACACTTATTATTGAGCATTCGAACATTCGTAGCGCTCCAATAATTCAGTATTAGATATTATAATATAGATAAGTTGTACTTCTGACTTACATATATGCTCACCCCCTTCCCTTTTATTGTACTGTAATGTTTATTTTGAGTATTTGGATTGGAAGCTACCCTTATAGGAGTTCATGTGCATGGGATCTAGTTTCAGAGTGGTACTGTGACGATATTCTTAAATCGAGTTCTTCAGAATTGTTCATAATTACGGATAGTCACTCAATTAAATTAATCTAGGGTCCATTACTCCTTTATATAAGATACTTTCGCTGCTCATCCAGTACGTGCAAAACATTACTAACTTAAATCTGGCACACGCCTGTCCATGAGAATGATGATGCATTTCACTTAATCCCATGCTCTGTTTTACTAATATAAAAAGAGTTTAGCTGCCTGGAAGCTAACTTTTGAGTCTCTAGTTTCTAGATTCCTATAGACCCATTAGAACTATTTTTCTGGGAATTCTATTACATTGGCACTTTTATATCCGGCGCATTATGGTCAGAGGACATTACCTTGAAGTCACTTAAAACACTTTTTCGAATTGCTACTAGAAATAACGAAACTCGAACTTCTAGATTCAAAACGCACAGAAGAATATGTCAGCGAAGTTAAATGTCAACGGTAATTATTTATTAGTAGTATATAATAACATTATAATATAAAAACCTTATTATTCTATTAAACAATTACATTTGGGATGAGTCAAAGGTAAAAATGATTTTCGATTCCTAGCGTGCCGTGGACAAAAATATCATTGGTAGTTGGTAAGAGGAACCCATAGCAACAATTATCGATTTCCCAAGGTTTTGAGTTTTCGTTAGTTGGAGGGGGGGTACTGCATCAGAAGGAAGAGGCCCTTAAAGTTAAGAACTTGAGAAATTAAAGTCGCAACAATTCTACCAAATTTCAAGAAAAATAAAAACATGAAGAAGACAACCTTTAATTATTTCAGGATAGTTTACTAAGTATTTTTCATAATTATTTCCTCCGCTACTAATTTCAAAGGGTAACTGAAAACCATTACGGAAATATCTAGCAATGCACAAATCAAAGTAAACGTTTTCCAACTCCAAGAATAAACGTTTTAGTGCGCTTTATTACTTAGACTGAAAGAATTGCATATGTGGGTGTCTGAAAAACATGAGATGAGTATTTTCAATTATTCGGGTTTTCCGGCTTTTTCTACGTCAATGAAATATTAAAAAACGTCATCAACTTCCAAAAAGTAAAACATGCTATTTTTTCTTCTTTTTTAAAACGACAGTTTTAAAAACTTTTGGGCAAAATTAAATTTATGCATGGACAAAACAAAAGCTTTTAAATTTTGGTCTTTTTTATTTTGACATTCTATTGCTGCTGTTCGTTTAGAAAAAATTTATTTTTAGCACAAGCCGTGAGTTATTTCGTTTTGGCATTTGGCTTAGTTATGAATCGCTACGGTGAGTTGGCAATCACAAAAAATCTTAACATTTAAAGTGACGTGGTAAATTATTACCAGAGAATGGATATATGATTTTTGATTAGCAACTTACGAATTTTCTAGAGATTTAATTATTTTTTAAGATGCTATTGAAGAGAGGGTATTGAACTGTTATTTTTTTAAGAATTATAGATTAACTGCATGAAGTGACAAGGTTTCTTCTTTCTATCTTCTACTACTGAAGCTTTAGATTTCTATCGCTTATTACTCTTTTATTCTATTAATTCAATAAATGTTTTTTAAATGTCTTAATTAATTAAATTAGGAGTACCCTCCCATATGTACGGCACGTATCGACAATTTCGTACTGGAAGTCGGAGCATTACACCAGAACTTCCTCCATATGAGCGACCTAAATCTCCAACATCTTTAAATTTAACCTATAATGGGGGTAAGTCGAACACGGCCTAAAAGTGACTAATGAATACAAAAAAAAATGTAAATAGACATTAACATGTTGTTATTTTAATTAATTGTATTGCTTACTGTTGTTATGCATATTTTGTATCTTATATTTACAATATAAAAAATTAATAACATATTTATAGAATTATGTTCCTTCAATGACAAATCGGAAGATCTTAAGAGACTAAAGAAAAAATCTAAAATTCAAGTGTTATCGTGGTATTTATGTATTTTTATATTATGTTGTAAGTATATTAGAAATAAATTATTGTGTTTTTATGCACATTTGAGTAAAGAAACAGAAGAAATATTTTATTTGATTTGACTGAAGTGTTTTTTAATATCAAATAATACTGAATTAACAACATTGGTATGTTTCTATTGCTTTTTTTCTATGTTGAATCACTAAATCATTATTCAATCATAGCTCTTCTCATACCTGATATATCACTTTTACCATAGTTGAAGCACTAGAAAGAACTATATGTCACAAATTAATCTAGATATATTATTTTGAGGTATAAAACTTGCCCAGAAAATTGCCTAAGACATTTATCATGGCATAGAGTATGACGCATTTTCAAATAACTATACCATGTACAACGTTGGTTACAGTTGTATTCTGGTTTTCTGTCAGTGGATTAAAAAAAACGTAAACAAAATCTAAAGGTTGTAAAGATATGGCCGCAATATAGTACACGTGTAAAATGATAAAATGAAACTTGGCGAACTTGCTACTGCAGGTTTTGTGCATTTGATAAACTTTAGCCCCCCCCCCTTTGAAAAGTTCTGCATCCCCGCTACGTGTAGTAATTGGGTACGTTCCCGTTTTAAGTTGCAATAAGTATGGATAAGATACCACAAGTTAAGAGAGGTAGCTCGACTCCTGCATGCACCTTGCAGGGCGAGTTATCTGGCCTGCACCTTAGCACTGCTGTAACTCGCATTCCTTAAAACTCCTTTAACGCGTACTTACCTACAAGGCTGTATTCTTTTGTATCTTATTATTATGTCTTGCTTACTCATCGTAAGTTATATGAACAGAATATGACAGCTAGAATTTTGAATTTCAATGCAGGAGTTGTGTTCGACACTGATTCTAGCTATAATAAATTTCTCATTAATTATAATCAAACATAGAATAATAGCCAGTTTCGATGTACGATGTCCAACAAAAATATCTCGAAAACTAGAAGACTTAGTAAGCTGAAATTTTACAAGCAGGTGGCCCTTACACCAAAGGGGTGCCTGACTATATTTTTAATCCTAAAAACTCAAGGAGGTCGCATGGTGAGGCACTTCTTAAAAATCATTATGGCTATATATCTCTTGAATGATGGAAGCTACAATCTTCAAATTTTCACATTATACTTGAAGCAATTCTAAAGGTACTAAAATACATAAATTACCGGTGTTTTATCCAGGGGGAGGGGTAAGACAACATTCCAGGGGGAAAAGTTTTCCGAAAAAATAATTATTCAAGAAACCTTGATTGTGAATAATCTGTAAGAGATACATATATGCCACCCTGAACTCTTTTGTAGATCTTATTGAGACCTACAATTCGTTCGCTTACAGTCTACCTTTATCTGTTACTGTTTTCGTTGTTTTGTTAATTTTATTGATTATTTCTTTTACATTTTGCTCGTTATTCGACTCTCGAAAGACTTCTTGAACAATCTTTATATAACTAATATTCTCCAAGAAACAAGCTATTGAATGGTGAAAACGGCATTAAAATCTTTTCAGTGATTCTTGAAATTGTACAGCTTTTACGGAGACATAAATTATTTGAGTGTGCGTGCACCTATAGATGATGCAGGGTATATGGTATGCACGCAGATTGCCGGCGGCGGCGGCGTTACCAACAGCTCAACATTTGCAAAGCGATCTTTTTCTTACTACATTGATAGCTAAAGCGACCATAGACGGGTCCGTTGATTTTTCAACGGGAGTTATGACAGTCTTTTTAGAATTTCCAAAACGTAGTGCACCGACAAATTACCCTAACAATCTCATATGACTGAGCCGATGAAAGCTTCAATTGTTGGGACTATCCGTAGACTAGCTAACACAAGGTTAATGCTTAGCCCGATGATGTGTAACAAGGATGAGTGAGAGGGTCTGGTAATATATAACGTCGCATTACACTTACATGCGATTGTGCAATTTGGTGTAATATAAAAATAATAATATTCGAAAGGGGAATTCATAAGATTTAAGTGTGACATGGGGGGGGGTCAAAATGGACAAGATTAGCGATATATGAAGTTCATGGGCAGTTCCTTTGATTTGGGTATTATTGCAATGACAACGGTACTTCTATAGTGATTTGATTCAAGCAATAACCAATTCATAAGGAATCAAAGAAACGATCGATACGTAATACTCCGTGACTCATGTACCCAGATTTAGACCGATCGGTATCACACCACATTGATCAACTGGTGATCAAATGTGGCGTGATAGCAATAATTTGAAATCAGTACCTAGCTTATTTTTTCAAAGCTATTCTCATAGTTTTATATGCATTAATGGATTATATGCATAGCTCAATGCCTTGCTTCGCTGCCCGAGATTGATTTTGCTCCATGGTAAGATCAAGAATAAAACCTGCCCCATCGACTATTCAAAAAAACCGAACCAATTCCTCCTTTATGTCTTCATAATCAGTCCCTCAATAAGAAAAAGTTCCCTATAGAATTCCAATTTTACTATCTACATGTACCGAAGAAAAACCAAATGCTAATAGACGTACCGTGCTTTTGGAAATTCTTGGAATTGAAAATAAACCAGGTTTGAGTCGATCCAAGAGTATAATCAGAAGCTACATTTAGCCTGGAGACGTACCAGTGAAGAATAATTATTTTATTATATACACTTTTTCTAACAAAGATCTGGAAAAGATTAAAAGAAAATTAAGGTTTGGGTCGGTCCAAGTTCCAATCGAGCAGGACCTACATTTGGACTGGACACGTACTAGTAATGAAGAAACTTTTCATTGTGTCGACTTTTCTGGATACCAATACTCTACTATCCCAGGACCAGCAGTTCTAGACCAACACCGCCCCTATATTTTTTCATCAGTATTGCCACTTCTACTATTGTGTTTCTTCCATTCTAGTGACGAAAGGCAATAAACTTATCAAAATACGGACGAGAAAATAAAATTCTTGGTAGGAGGCTATAGAAACGATCTTCCGGCGAAAATCTTTATTTCTGAACATTCTAATACAGGATATTATGTAAATCTACCAGGAAGAGCTACCAATGCAAATTCTAATACGAGTTCAGATGTTTAACAATATATGTATATCTATTTGATGATCAGACTCCAGCCAGCACACTGACGTCATAATGTCGCCGTTTTTTCGGCAGTAACGACGTCAAATTGTTGTAAAACTGACATCATTATGTCACAGCCCAAAGACGTCATTAAAACGTCCTATACTAGGTCTAAGACAGGAATTATAAATAAATAGTTGAATATTGGAAATAACATTTATTATATGCTACAGTCAAAACATCTCTATATTGTGACCACCTGCTTAATATGACCAGTATTCCTTGGCCCCTGCTAAAATAATATATTTTTAATGAAACTTGTACGTATTGTTTTGTACGTCCAAAAGACGTCGTTTGCAAGACGTCTACGTAGTCTCATTATATGACGTCTTATGGACATCATTTATTAGTCACATGACATCGTCGACCAATAATGACTTAAAAATAACGTCATTATAATCTCAGTGTGCTGGCTGGGACCAAGCTTATTGTTAGACCGTATAGTGTGCTGAATATTTAACCTTTATTTTTTTTATTCTCAACGGTTTCTTACTGTATAAATAACATTTCGCAATCGGATTACCACTTTTGCATATTACTTATTACTTATTATCGCTCAAGTGACCGCTCATGATCTAATTTCACTAGATAAGTAAGGAAAGGAAAAAGTTGAGACAGTGCCTTTTAAGGCACTTGACAAGTACTGCAGATATATAAAATCAATGAGTAAGGATGATCAGCAAAATCTGGATTTAATATTTTCATTAACTGCTTGAGCGTAAGCTGTGATTTTACTAATACAGCAGTCAGTAGAGTTATTTCTTTGACACCACCTATTAATCTAACATACCATGATATCAGATGCGATTCTTCGCAGAATCATTCTGTCAAAACCTTTGTTTTTGTGTTATGGACTTGATTAATACGTTTGATTCGTTACGAATGGGAAAACCCGCCACAGTCATCATCAGGTGGTTTCTTCTGAAAAAGGCAAAGTTAAGTTTCCTGCTGATAAGCAGTTGTGCTATTTTTTAAACTTCACATTTGACTTCTTAGATAGCAGTAGATAACAGTAGACAAATGTAAATATTTGATGTATTTCATGTTTATTGATTTCTTCTTAACATTTTTCGTCAAAAGTAGTAAAGTCCAATTTTATATCTAGAATACTGTAATGAAGGAGTTCGGATGGCAAGTACGAAAAGTAACGGGCTGACCCTGATGTATTGTTCTTTGTGGTGTTTATTCTTTTCGTTTTAGACACTAACTTAGACAAACAATAGGTGCTTATTCGAATAAGATTGGTTTATTAGCTAGTAGATGGGTATTTGTTCTGGTAATGCTATATAAACGTCAGAATAGTAGAAATAATCGATCGAATTGTTTTTAGACCTTGGTTTATACAAAGGACATCCAACGGTTCTTTTGGAGACCCGTCGGAGGCATTTTTTGTTAAGGCACTTTTGTCAGCAAAGCGTCATTTAACCTTTAGAGCTTGCAAAGGTCACCAAGGTAACCTCGTTAATCATTCTGAGTGTCATGCGAGAGCTTGTTGACCCAGCATTTACAAAAAACTTTATGGTATGACCATGGAGGTCACCAGAGACACTCCTGTGACCTTAACGTTTCAGTTATTTGATTAGAAGCTAATATATAACATGTGTATGCAACTGTAAGATCTCGGTTCAGCAGGATGCAGCGTACACCTACACTTTACACTTTACAACCAGTTTCGTGAGGCTCTAATGATTTTGACCTAGCATGTGCATTCAGCTCTTCCAACGTCCTTTTCAGATTACTTAAAAGTCTTCTTGACAATCAGTTGCGTATTGGTTAAAGTGGATGCTACTGCAACAATGTGCATTAGTTTCCACCTCTTAAACCTCAACTTTTTAATGGTACTGAGAATGACCGAAACTATTAAGACCCATGGATTGACATCGGTGACCTCCAGAGGTTACCCAAACAGATTTTTGTGTAAAAGTTGCAGAATACTAAAACGAGGAGTCTCAAGGAACATCCAACATTACCTCAGAGGTCAAGCTTTACCGACAAAAGAGTCTTAAATTGTTCTCAGCCCTTTCCTTTACAGCTTCACGAACCAGATTTCATTAGAATCCGGACCCTGTAATGTCCTTTGTGTACAAAGGTATTTTATTATATATTATATACTCTCTCAGTTCCTCGTATATTTGAAAGTAGACTCTTTCAATTGTCATAGGAAATTCCAATTTTTTCTGATGGACAAGCATAATCGTCATTTTTCGTTTGCTTCAATCGCAACGCACGGAAGTCTTTCTCGTTTGCTGAAAACAAACAACATGGTAATTTTTATTATTTTACCAAGGACGTAGGCTTGAAAATTTTTTATTTATTTAATATTCTTGCTGTCGTAGAAGAAATCCTGTGTGTATTTCTAGCACAACTTATCTTTGTCGCTCTTGAGATATAGGAACGCTTCGCTTCCCTTTGTGCGTTTCTCTTTCGATCGACAATCTACTTTGCAATCAATCCAACTTTGTGCTTCTAATGCACAAAAAGATATTATAAATAAATAATGATTGTTCTTTTATAACGCTTTTCTTAGGGGTAGCGAGAGGCAGTTTCCTAAAGTAACTCGATTGAGTTTCGAAAGTGAAAATCTTTTGGTCTAGAAACTCTGAGAATTACACGCTCCTAATACTAGTCCAAGGAAAACTTCAAGTTTTTAATAATATATCATTGCAATAGTTGCTTAATAAAGTCTTCAAACATGACCAAATTCATGTAGACTCTTTCAATTGTCATAGAAAATTCTTTTTTTTTCTGTCGGACAAGCAAAATCGTCATTTTTCGTATGCTTCAATCGCAATGCGCGGAAGTCTTTCCCGTTTGCTCAAAACAAACAACATGGTAATTTTTATTGTTTTATCAAGGACGTAGGCTTGAAAATGTTTTATTTATTTAATATTCTTGCTGTCATAGAATAAATCCTGTATGTATTTCTAGCACAAGTTATCTTCGTCGCTCTTGAGATATAGGTACGATTCGCACGTCAACTTTCTCTCTCGATCGGCAATATACTTTGCAATCAATCTGGCTTTGCGCTTCTAATGCACAAAATAGATATTATAAATAAATAAGGATTATTGTTTGCTTTGCTTAGGGATAGCAAGAGGCTGTTTCCCAAAGCAACACGATTGAGTTTCGAAAGTGAAAATCCTTTGGTCTAGGAATTGTGAAAATTACACGCTCCTATTTAATACTAGTCCAAGGAAAACTTCAGATTTTTAACAATATATAATAAAAATAATTGCTTAATAAAGAAAAGTCTTCAAACACGACCAAATTCATCTTTTAATCGCTCGCAATTATTACGATAAATCAGTGGCGTAGTCAGACGTCAGACGGGCTCTTGCTTATGCAAGCGAGATCAAATCATTTTGGTGTTAATAGGCCTGGTTAGACCTGCAGGATAGCCCTGCTGATTTAAGCCCACTGAAGAGTAAAAACTAACCATGGTTAGTTTTTACTATGGGGTTCATAGGTATTTAATGACCGGCGGGTCTAAGGGTAGTCGATATTATCCTGACAATTTGGGCTTGTTGGAATCCAATAACAAGTTAAAAGACAAACTGCTTTTAAATTTAAATGTAAAAATTATCTCTTCTTCAACGACAAACAAAATATTAGGGGTTCCTTGGTATACACCACTGGGTATAATTGCTTACATTAAACTCTTTTATTGGGCAATTAAAGACTTAATTGCCACGTTCTATTACCGCAATCATCAATTATAAAATCATCACATATCATCTGCTTACATTCAATTTTACCTTTAATAGCCATCTTTTAATAAATTAATACTAAATGGAATTTAAGCCTTTTCCGGTACGGTCTTTCTATAACAAGCATAAAATGGTACTTCTTTTCCCTTTTTAACATCACGAGATCATTCTAAATATAAATCCATAATAATACATAAAAATAAATTGTTCTCTTTACTGCAATATTTTTAATGTTTGAGGGTCGTCATATATCCATGGCACCGATTACTAATTTACTTCCATTGAGCTCATCTTTAATTCGTCGCTGAATTTGCTTAGAACTTTCGGCAAAAAAAGCGACGTTGCAAACTTTTCGCTTTAACTTCAGCAGTGGCTACTGAAATCCTGAAAACTATTTAAATCTACATGAAAATATTATATAAGACAGTATATGTTGTTTTAAATAGATGTTTGTTGCTTATTGTAAAGTTTATAAAATAAAAAAATTCTTCAAATGTGATCTAATAATTTTTTACAACATTAAGGGTAAGATTTTGTGAATGTAAAACAGTAAAAATGTCTAGTGGTGTTGAAAAGCAACAGCATCCACTCCTGTATCATATAGCAGGCATCTTAAAATAGATTATAAGTCGGTGTTCGTCGGTCGTGAGGGCCCCTCCAACGGGCGTAAGCTGCAGGTCCCGCTGTGGGAGATACGGACATTCTTCGCTCGCAATTCGCTAACGACCGACGTCTTGGTAAATATCGGGGATGATAACTTGACTTCTGCTAAATGAAGCCGTGGAAGGCAATTAATAGTAACGTCGTGAAAAAGGACTTTCATAGTATTTTTTATCTCTACGAACTCTTTTCTTTCGTGTTTGTGTAGTGTTTTTGTGCTATTTTTTCTATTATTATTTATTTTTTGCTTCTGTGAGCTTTTTGTGGTGAAAAAATGAATCGACAGCAACAACAGAGTCAACAAACGACTCAACAGAGTCAACAGACTCGACAGAGCCAACAGAGTCAGGTTCAACAGACTCAACAAAGCCAGCAGCAAAGGGTGAGCCGTACAGAGACCCGACAATTCTCCACACACCAGACAGGTTAGCATTTTCAGTGTTCATTTTTCAGTTTTTCATTTTTCGAATTTATTATTCGCTGTTGCCAGCAAGCTTTTTAGCTAAGATCATTCATTCAGGATCGTTCAAAAATTAATCTCTTTCTGCTTGATATCCTTACAGTAAATGGTTTTGGAAAATCGCTCGCTTC
This sequence comes from Agrypnus murinus, assembly GCA_929113105.1. Taxonomy (NCBI): domain Eukaryota; kingdom Metazoa; phylum Arthropoda; class Insecta; order Coleoptera; family Elateridae; genus Agrypnus; species Agrypnus murinus. Next base: position 32,525,799 of record OV816031.1, read on the forward strand.
ATTTTTAAGAGAGCTTTTTGCGCTCAGATCGCATGGCTATTTGCTTTTCGTTTTATTCAAAAATCACATCTGCATGATTTGGACGTAAAAATAGTTTTAAAGTATTTATAATTCATCAATCAACATCGTTGATAGTAGTTGTTTTGAGTAGGAGCCCATTACATTTTAAGAGGGCGTTTGAAATAATACCGTAACGCTACGGATTATATTAAATGAATTGTATGCAAAAATTTATTTGCATTAGAAAACTGAAATGCCATTGTAATAGATTTAAAATTTTAGAATTAATTCGATACGCCATCTTAAATTGAAAATGGCGCCGAATCCTTAAAAGGAAATCATTGAAAGGACACTCTCCTGAAAGAAGTGTGTGTGTGTGTGTGTGTACCACACTCGAGTATGAACTAATGATTATAAGAATGTGTACGACTCGCTGATGTGTACAGTATTCAGGCTATTTTCAGTTTTTCAGTGGTATATCTAAAATTACTACACACACCTCTATTTTTACAATTCGTGGTTAGAAACATTGCGCGCATGTTATATTTTGTAAAGATGGATAAATGACTTTTAAATTTATGCCACTCGGTCAATGATTCGAACAAATTATCGTGATTATTTTTTATCTTTTTCTTGGTTTGATGGTTTTTGAAACACACGCAATGATTGTCTGCATAATTGAAGGGGTTTAACGCAATTTGATATGTATGAGCGCGTAATAGGAAATTGTAATGTAAATTGTTTTGTATTAGAAGAAAAAAATGTGTAGATACATTTTTTAACTAATGTAAGACATTTAGAGCAAATAATAGATCGAGAGTAGTGATTGAATAATATAATAATGAATAGATGAAGACTTAAATTGCATTAGATTTTACACAGAGTTGGCTTAATTCTGTAAGATGGAGTTCAATCAACTGATTTGGAATATTATTATCTTGGTAAAGATTCTTGGTTTTACACCGGTCACGTAAAAATGTGTCATTAAAAGGCACCAATATAGTCTTGAGCCGATCATTCATCATAAGTCAGTTCAAAGAGTGAAGATAAACAAACCAATAAGCTCAATAGCATTTGTCCATTTTTTTCCTGTTGGTTAAACATTAACATACGATCAAATACAAAACTGAGGAGTTACTTTACGAAATTGTCCATTTTAAGTATCTTTCTACAATACATCTAAAGATATTTAGTACAATACAGCAACTATTTTTTTGGTTAAGATTCTAATCACAAAAAGCCGTCGATTCTCGCCATTTGGGCATAACTGATAATAAGAAATAAGTCTTCTGTTTCATATCTTAATGATTCGCTGCATTTTTCGAAGGAATTGACGATTGCAGAAGAATTGTCTTACCTGATCATAATGACTCATGGGTCTAACTATGTCCAAGTAGGAGTGGGAGAAAAAGCGTGGGTGAGCTATTCTATGTAATCTATGGCTATAGTTAACAATCCCAAAATACATATTAAAGAAAAAGCGGATTTTCTGAAATTCCGAAAACATTATGATTAATGGATAAAAATGTTAAGTGTCATAAATAAAAATAATGGTGTTGCCAATAAGATAACATTCTTGTAGTATGTTTGAAACGCCCATATCCTACTTAAAAACATCTATTTTTTATTTATATGTTTTTTTTGTTTGTCCATTAAATCAGCTTGTCAATTGCCTGTAACAGTTGTTTCATTCCAAAGTCGTATTTATTCAAAACGATTAATCTTTAGGAAAATCCAACTCTTCAAACATGCTTTTGAATAGAAGCATCTATGGAAATTTTTTTGGCAAAGACATGTAAGATTCAGATAGACCTGCTTTATGAAGCAGGATGCTTCAACTACCCATCTTCTTGATATTGAGTTTTTACGATCAAATACGTGGCTCAAACCCCTTCTGAAAAACTAGACACTTCCCTGAATTTTCGATTTCTTCTCTTTTGTTAGTATGAATTGAGAAGATTGGAAGTAGATTGTAATGAGTTTGGATTCTTTAACACCCAATTCAAGTGAATCATGCATGTATTTAATAGAGTGTGAAGAAGCCATTGCAGTCTTCTATTCAGATTGTCTATTAATGAGGAAAACGATCCATTCTTTGTAGAAAGAGCGTTTTTGTCTAGGAAAAAGGCAAGGTTCTGCTCATCTTTTATATATAAATTAGAATTTTTGTCGTTTTGGGCTCAAGATTGCCTATACTGATTGAAGTTACTGAAACTTGCAGAAGACTCTCTTCAAGCCCAGAAATAGATGATAGGATTTTGCTGTAATAGAGAGGATTCATTTTTAGATTGTTCTAAACATTCTACAATAGCTTTTGACTTTATTAGATGTCCGCTGGTTTTTTCTATCTTATCTTCTAGTCTATAGTAGAGAGCATTGTTTAACCATACCATAACTTCTTTCTCTTATCGTCCTTACTTTCAGTAGAAGTCAGTTTCAGAACTGAATTACAGATATTACACCTAAGGTCATCAATTTAGTTGAAGTATTGAAAAGAATAACATTTAACAAATTAATACGAATTAGGCGGGCTATTCACGACAGCTAGATGCATTAATCTCCATGCATGCCCCTCCAATTAATTTCCCCTGTTGTCATATTGTAAATTTTGCAGAAGATTTTGGTAATAGTTCCAAGAAGAGGCAAAGACTTAATTACTTAAGAAAACTGTACAATATTAACCCCCATTAGTGATTAATGGACAAGTTTATTTGAATAGTAAAACAATAATCAGTCGTATAATCAGGTGACTAACAGCTAGTAAACAGAAAACCAAGCAGCAGCAACAACAATAATTAAGATAACAGTAATAATTATTGTTTAGAAATAGGAAGTTTTAAATACAAACCACTTTCTAATTAAACATAAAGACGTTATAAAGTCGAACACAACAAACACTCAAGGATAAAAAAATCCAGAAAATGAATCACCGTAAATAGATATTCGATCAATGAGCTAGAATAACCGTAATCGATATTAAATCATTTGAAAGAAGGCCAAAACGGTGGGCAATGCATGTTTTGAACAAACAAGTCCAGAAGAAAAATGAAAAAAAGGGAAAAACAAGTCTAGACATCAAATAAATCTTCAAAAAGCATTACCAAAGAAAATCCATTTAACGTGTAAATAACCCCAAGGAGAGAGAGACACCCATGTTTAAAATTAGAGCCGAGATGTTTATTCTGGTTTTAAAATTTTACCGCTTTCAGGAAGAAAAACATTTGAATATGTCAAGTACAAAACAAAATTGTTTTGCGCCAGCAGGAAAATTCTTCCCAATTTAAATTCATTGTCCTGAAAAAACTGAATAATAAAATTTTTAATTTATATTATTGGGGGCATTGACACTCCTAACCTCTTTTCTTTTAAATTAGTGCAGACTTAAACCTAGTCTTGATAGAGTCCTTGACTTTAATTTAGGGCCTTTTTTAAGAAAAAGTCTTATCTGTCATCAGGTTATCACATTGTATTATGCCACTGCAGCAATAATAAATTCAACTTCTAAAGATCTTTAACTTAGTTAACTTCGTAATTGAATTATTTGTAGGGTTAGGGTTTAATCTGTTATTACTGCTCTTATTATGCAGCATGTTTCAGAGGTAATGACCTTTCTGAAGGTTTCTTCCTGGTGTGTTTTATTAAAATGAATACTGCATCTAATAAGATCTAATAATGTATAAAAAATACCCTAAAATGTGATGCACCTGACTTTTTGGCATTTACAACGAATGTAATTATAGGCAGGAAATCGAGATCATAAAAATTTGATACAATGCCAGCCTTGTGTTTCTTTTATAACACAACTTCAATTAAGATTAGTTTTAATGTATTGTGTGTAGTCTTTTAAGATTATTCAACAACGGGCCAATTGGAGTTACTGAAGAGAAGTTAGGTTATAAATCCATCAAGTATTTTAATGGGCGGATACGTCTTTAGAAGTTACGCGAGTTGCACGCTAATAAACAGAAACACTTGAGGGAGTTATACCGAACGTTCCTGTTTTAAGATTTTCTAACTTTTTCAAAAATAAAGCATTGGTTGGACAATTCTTGATTATCTTCATTATGAGATTTTTTTAGTGTTTTCGCCCCAATCCATGTCATCTTAATAAACTTTTTAAAAATTTTATAAGGTGATACATCTTTGGATCCTATCATATCCTTGACCCATTGGGCTATGGCTGTATTGAGAAGTTTCCTGTTTGAATCTAGTTAGAATATGTAAATTAATGTATAGGATGGCCATATAACAGGATCACCCTGTATAATTCCCCATGGTGACTTGAAAGATTATTGAAGAAAAATGTTAAATTTCTTTCTACGCTGTCTTAGAATTGATTTGCAATTTCTAGCAGCTGTTATCATCCCTTTCTTCTTGGTATATCAACCGTTGTACTCCCTTTTGATATATATGTCGTCGAAGAAAATACGTTTTTTAGATTTAGAACGTTTTGATAGAGGGAACTGCTGCGTTTCAATGTAAATCACTAGAACACTAGAAAATGGACATCCCTTTGTATACTATATTTGTAACATATTTATTACAGTAAGATCTCGATTTTTCCACGTAGCAGGTATTGCAACCTTTACAAGCACTTCCCAACTTTCAAACCTAGAGCTTTCACAGCCAAAAATACATTCATTTTGATTGTTTCCTACAATCGTTGACAATTCTGCCAGAAAGTTGTCCTAAATTTGGCAACCTGCAGCCTTTCATACCATACAACCATTGATGGTAAAATAGTTGAGCTCCTAGAGATAATTCCATTTATCATTTCGTTTTTTACCCAAAGTTCCACCTTCTGCTACGGTTGTGGAGCTAGAAAACCTGACAGAAAATTACTGAAGATATAAGATTTTGTTCAAATTAGTGCCATAATTATCTATGTATTTGTATTTTAGTCAGCCCTTCTACTTTAATGGAATTGTATGATCTTGACTTTGCTAGGGGACCTTATCTTTGAAAGAGATTCTTTTATAATTACACACTTTCTAAACTCATCCAGAAAACGCATGGTATATCCTACTATGTCTAAATATTACTCAAATATAAAATAGATTGCTTTTAGGATTTGTTTTTTTACAGCAAGATGAAGGAAATTCCTGCAAGGGTATTTTTATCATTAGAAAATGTTATTTTGCATGAAGCAATCGAAGGCTGATTGCCAGACCATATAATGACAGCTTCAAGAAAACAATATCGACTAAATAAATCGGCTGCATACCACAAATTCCAACTTCATGCCAAAATCGATTTTGTTTCCTTTTTCATCGACCCATTCGCAATCTGAAGCTCCCCTGAAAACCCTTTTCATCAATTAACTCCACTTATATAATTTAATTATGAGTTGAAAAGAAATTTTTTCAGCTGAAAATTAAGCGTTCCGTGAAAACTTTTAATTCCCACACCTGCCAAAGCGGCGGCGCTGTGGTGCATGAAGTCCGTGATCTCATTGGCAGAGTAAAGATAGCTGCTCCTAAAATGGGTGGTTGAAATACGATCTACGATCACAAATAGACTCGGCGCTGGGCCCCCATACCGATCTTGCACTGTCAACAAAAATATGTTGAATGCCTACCTACATTACTCCCCATCATCAAATTTTTGGAATTGTTTTGGTGTAATTATTATTAACTCTAAACTTTGATTAAAGTTCAATTGTTTTTAATGACAGCCAAATAAGCTGTTACATTTTCAGATAGATCAAAAATAGGATTTAAAATTTTTCCACGTGATTCTGAATCTATAAATAATCTTCAGATCAAAGAGAAAACAAGCGAATTATTCTATTTCTAAAAAGAATTTCTACAGAAAAAAAAGTTGAAAGTAAGCATTGACGACCAATAAAATTTTTTATTGGATGATAGAAAATTATTTTTTGTTCTACTTTAGTAGAATAATTAGAACAGATAACAATAGATATTAGAAGTCACAAATTTGAGAGAATTCTAGTACATGTTTCTCTGAAATGACCAAAACTTCAACAATTAAAACAACTGGTTCATAGCAAATTTTGATGCATAGGGAGCTGACGAATTGTTCCATTTTATAACAACCACGAATCAATAAGAAAAAGCTTGTCAAAAAAATAAATCTATCAAGTTAAGAAACAAGCAGATTCTATTGCAGATATAAAAAGCATAAAAATAAGCTATCTAGATTTTGGTTTTATCGACTTTTCAACATATCCAGATATGAACCACTAAACGATCGAAATAGAATAGCTTCCAATTAATTAGTCATAAATAAACCATAAAGAACAAACATGAATTAACAAAATTTAGACTTTTGCCAACTAACTGGCAAGCTTCAATCTGCAATAAGCCTAAAAATAATACCTGATTCATCTAAAATAATGTTAATGCATGCTTCACCATCGAATTTGTTATAAATATTCTTTTTCTGTCCAAGAATGCACTAAACAAATTCCTCTTTTTTTCTTTTACAGTACAAGAAGGGCACGTACAAGTGGCCGGACAAGTACAACAATCTGGAATGCAACAAATTAGCGGGTTTCCACCAAATGCGGCTCCGCCCATATTCGAAAAAGTTTTCCAAAACGCTCGCTTCGCTCAAGGAGGTAACGCAATCTTCAACGGTCGCGTAACCGGTAAACCACAACCAGACGTTGTCTGGACTCGAAAAGGCGCTCCGTTAAGAGACTCGCCGAAAAATCGAATTAATTGTAACGAACAAACGGGTGACATTACATTAGCCATCTATCAGATTGGACCTGGAGATGAAGGTGAATACACATGTACAGCCAGAAATCAGTATGGCGAAGCAGTATGTTCCGTCTTTATCCAACCTGAAGGCTTTCAAATGCCGCCTCAGCAACAATCTTTCCAGAAAACGCAAACATTCAAAACTTCTGAACAAAAAACCTCTAGTAGTACAGGAGGATCGACTTATCAACGACATGAAGAAAGTTCTACTTCTTTTGCTAATGGTTATGAACAAGAATTCAAAATCGACACATTCGAATACAGACTTATTCGAGAGGTATCATTCAGAGAATCGATAACTAGACGATTTGCAAACGAAACAGACACTCAGATCTCAACCGTTGTAGAGAGATCATTAGGACCAGCTGCACAACCTCAAATTGCACAGAAACCAAGGAACTCAAAGCTTCTAGAAGGATCTGATGCAGTATTCACAGCTAAAGTATCAGCAAATCCACGACCACGTCTCACTTGGTTCCATAATGGTAAAAGAGTTACTCAATCTCAAAAATGTGAAACTAGTTATTCCAATAATCAAGCCACACTACGAATCAAACAAGCCAAAGGTGAAGATTCTGGTCATTATACATTACTTGCAGAAAATCCACAAGGTTGTGTTGTATCTTCTGCATTCTTAGCAATAGAACCAGTTACTACTCAAGAAGGTTTAATTCAGGAACCCGTCCTAAAAGTTCAGCAAATTGAAGAACAATCGGATGCAGCAAAAACTATTGCACCCAACTTTGTTCGAGTATGTGGTGACCGAGATGTTACAGAAGGAAAAATGACCCGTTTTGATTGCCGCGTTACCGGCCGTCCTTATCCAGATGTATCCTGGCATATCAATGGTCGTCTAGTAACTGACGATCACAACCACAAAATTTTAGTAAACGAATCTGGTAATCATGCTCTAATGATTACAACAGTAAGCAGAAACGACTCTGGCGTAGTCACGTGTGTAGCACGTAATAAGACTGGAGAAACTTCATTCCAGTGCAACTTGAACGTTATTGAAAAGGAACAAGTTGTCGCTCCCAAATTCGTAGAACGATTTACCACAACGAATGTTAGAGAAGGAGAACCGATACAGTTACATGCAAGAGCTGTCGGAACTCCAATACCACGAATCACTTGGCAGAAGGATGGTGCGCCAGTTACGCCTAGCCCCGAAGTGCGTATTACAACTGATGGTGGAGCCTCTACATTAGATATCTCGCGAGCCAAGGCGTCGGATGCGGCTTGGTATCAATGTACCGCCCAAAATGTCGCAGGCTCCACTGCAACAAGAGCCCGTCTTTTCGTTGAAGTACCCCAAGGCCCTCAATCAGAACCATGGCGCCTCCACCTTCCCCGACCGACTAAAGTCATCGAACCAGAGTAAGTTATTAGGTTTACATTCATTTTATATTATGCTTACATCTATTTAACCTTTAGACCCGAACCTGGCCCTGAAGTTATTTATTTGAAACACGTTGAACCAGCTCAGCCATATCTTCCTAGGGCAGAAGAGGATCGCATATATCCTCCTCCACAATTTATTATACCTTTACATGATATTACACAATTCGAAGGAGCTAAAGTTCACTTCGAGGCCAGGATCGAACCAGTTGGTGATCCCACAATGCGTGTGGAATGGTTCGTTAATGGAAAATCTCTCGAAGCAAGTAAGTACTTATTTAGAAAAATCATCTCTTAAGTACTAAATAACTAAACTGTAAATTACCCTTCTTAGGCTCCCGTGCAACAACCATCTTCCGTTTCGGATTTATTGCTTTGGACTTGTTAAGTATTACAATGCGTGACAGCGGCGAATACGTATGCCGCGTAACAAGTGCCACTGGATGTGTCGAATCCCGTGCTATCTTAAGCGTAAACGCTCGTGCTTCCATAGAACGTTCTAGTCAACATCCAGACAGTCTCCAATATATTCAGCAATTAGAAGATTATTCAAAATATCAACGAACTGATAGCTTAGATGAAACTTCTTCCCAGAAACCCCATTTCATCCGTCCACTCCAAGATCTTGGGGAGCTACAGGAAGGACGAAATGCTCATTTTGAAGCGCAACTTACACCTGTTAGTGATCCCACAATGAAGGTGGAATGGTACAAGGATGGAAAACCAATTACAGCTAGTTCACGTATATCAACTATCTTCAACTTCGGTTACGTCTCCCTTAATATAATGCACCTACGTGCCGAAGATGCAGGAACATATACTGTGAGAGCTGTAAATCGTATGGGAGAAGCTATTAGCCGCGCAAACATACGAGTATTTGTTCGACAGACTGTTACTGGAGATCTAGGTATTCCAGAACAGCAAAGACATATTGAAAAAGTAGCTGAACTGGAAGCATATCAACAAATGCAACATCAACAGAAATATGTACAAGAGACACCTGAAAGCTTATATCCTCCAGAATTCAAAAGTCCAATTAAAGATCAGCACGGAGTTCGTGAAAGTGGCTTTGCTCACTTTGAAGCTCGTTTAGAGCCCACTGGAGATTCCACTCTTAGAGTAGAGTGGTTTAAGGATGGAAGACCAGTAGAAGCAAGTTCAAGAATCACAACATTCTTTAACTTTGGTTATGTTGCCTTAACAATCAAGGCAGTCACAATTCATGATGTCGGCAACTACACATGCAGAGCATACAATGCTCTAGGTGAAGCGACCACCACCGCTCAATTAAGTGTAGTTAGCAAAAAAGATATAGTTATGGACTCCCAACACCCTGGAGGCTTAGAAAAGATTCAACACCTGGAAGACGCAACTCGCATTAGCCGTAAAATGGAAGAAGAAGTACAAGTTAGACAGAAACCAAGGTTTTTGGGACCATTAAAAGGAACTAACAAAATTGTAGAAGGGCAGCGTGCTCATTTCGAAGCCCGCGTAGAACCACAAAATGACTCGACTATGAAACTTGAATGGTATCATAATGGAAAATTAATAGAAAGCGCAAACAGAATTCAAACATATCACGATTTTGGATACGTAGCCCTTGATATTCTTAGTGTCAGGGGTGAAGACAGTGGAACTTACACTGTCGTCGCAAGAAATGCATTGGGCGAAGCCCAACTTTCTGCAAGCATGGTAGTTGAAAGTAAGTTATCTATTTAAAAGCATTTAAGATGTTTCGATTAAATGTGCTTCTTTTTTCAGCCCGAGCAAGTATTGATACAAGAAGTATGCACCGTACAGCTCATGAAAAGACTCAACGTTTGGAGAAACCTCCACACGTGGAACCCCAATATGAAATTGAAGAATTATGTAAATCCAAACCAATATTCGTAGTACCCTTATCAGACCCACAACCCGTAAATGAGGGCAGAAATATTCATCTTGAATGCCGCCTTGAACCAATGGGCGATCCCACCATGAGAGTAGAATGGTTCTGCAACGGAAGACCAGTTACTGTTGGTTCACGATTCAGAACCTATCATGATTTTGGATTTGTAGCTTTAGATATAATCCATACCACAGCTTTGGATTCTGGCGAATACACTGTTAGAGCAACAAATCAACTTGGTTCAGCTCATACATCTGCCTGTGTACGAGTAATTGATCGTTCTGGCATCGTCACAGAAACTCAACATGAACAATCTTTAGAACAAATCCAAATGCTAGAAGATGCTTCTAGATACCGCAAACACGCCCAAGAAGAAGTTACAATCATGCAAGCTCCTCAATTTACCCGACCTCTTCATAATATTGAAACAATAGAGGGTACAAATGTCCACATGGAATGTCGCCTTCAACCAGTAGGTGATTCCACGATGAAAGTTCAATGGTTTGTAAATGGCCGTCCTATTAAGACTGGACATCGTTTCCGTCCCGCTTACGAATTCGATTATGTAGCTTTAGATTTACTGAGCGTATACCCTGAAGATTCTGGAGTGTACACTTGCCAAGCCAGAAATCAATTGGGAGAAGCCGTTACATCTTGCGCTGTTAAAGTTTTAGCCAAGAAAGCTCTCCTTTTGGAAACCCAACATCCAAGTGGCTTAGAAAAAATTCAATATTTAGAAGATGCTTCCCGTTACAAGCGTAGTGAACATGTAGATGAAGTAATCAGCGTAAAACCATCATTCATTACCAAGCCAAAAAACCTTGAAAATATGCGCGAAGGACAACACGCGCATTTTGAATGTAAACTTGAACCCGTAACTGATTCAAACTTAAAAGTTGAATGGTATAAAAACGGGAGGCCAATTATAATTGGACATAGATTCAGACCTATCCATGACTTTGGGTACGTTGCTTTAGATATAATCGATTTAATCGCTGAAGATTCTGGAACTTACACCTGCCGAGCCGTAAATCTTGTGGGTTCTGACGATGTAAGCTGCTCACTTGAGTGTCGGAGTTCTCGTCAAATAGTTACTGAGACTCAGCATGAAACAGGATTAGAAAAGATTCATCATTTGGAAGATCGCACCAAATATCACCGCCGTGAAGATGTGGAAGAAATTACTACTCAAGCACCGGTTTTTACCACGTCGTTAAAAAACGTGGAGATTAAAGAGGGTCAAAGGGCCCATTTAGAGTGCCGCTTGATTCCTGTTTCTGATTCTACCATGAGAGTTGAGTGGTTCCACAACAATAAACCATTGAAATCTGGCTCAAGATTTACTGAGACAAACAATTTTGGTTTTGTTGCCTTAGATATCTTATATACTTATCCAGAAGATTCAGGTACTTACACATGTAGAGCAATTAATGCCGTGGGTGAAGCTGTAACTTCCAGTCTTTGCGTTGTGCATTCAAGGAAATCTATGTACTTGGAATCTATGAATGAGCAAGCTCTAGAACGTATTCATGAACTTGAAGATCACTCTCGTTACCAAAGAAAAACAGCTACTGAAGAATACGTATCTCAAGCTCCAGTATTTACACAACCAATTAAAGACTTGAGAGTAGCAGAAAACCAAGCTGCTCACTTTGAGGCTCGATTGATTCCTGTTGGTGATTCAAGACTTAAAGTTGAATGGTTGAGAAATGGCGTACCCATTCAAGCCTGTAAGTACTTTACCTTTTTGAAATCTTGTCAGCATCGATTAATTTATTGATTTTTTCTAGCTAACCGTATCGCAACCATGCATGATTTCGGTTATGTGGCCCTTAATTTGAAGTATGTAAATCCAGAAGATTCTGGTACTTACACTTGCAGAGCTGTAAATGATTTGGGTGAAGCTGTTACTTCAGCCACCATGGCCGTACAATGTATGTTTGTATAAATCTGTCTTTATGATCAGTGTACTAAATCTCAATTTATCATTTTAGCCAAAGCTGCTCTTCAACTTGAGACACAACATGAAGCAGCTCTTCAGAAATTGCGTCAACTTGAAGATTCAAGCAAATATCAACGTCGTGAAGAAGAGGAAGTTCTTGTAACCCAGGCACCCCACTTCACCACCCAATTGAATGGACCAACAGAATTAGTTGAAGGCCAAAGTGCTCACTATGAATGTAGAATAGAACCATATCCAGATTCTTCACTTAAAGTTGAATGGTTCCACAATGGCAAACCATTGACTACTGGCCACAGATTCCGTACTGCTTATGACTTCGGTTTTGCAAGTTTGGATGTTCTTACTGTTTATGGAGAAGACGCTGGTGAATATACCTGTCGCGCTACAAACCGTTTAGGTCAAGCACAATCGTCAATCATTACAAAAGTTACAAGTAAGAAACCCACTATTAGGACTTCAATATAAATTTTTAATAAACGACATTTTCAGCTAAAGCGAATATTATTCGTGACACTCAACATGAAGGAGCCCTGGAAAAAATCCATTACCTTGAGGATGAATCCCGTTACAAGAAAGCTACTGTTGAAGATGCCATCGTACTTGAGAAACCACAATTTGGTAAAAGTCTTAAGAGCATTGAAAACCTACCTGAAGGTCTTAGTGCTCACCTAGAGGCAACACTTACACCAGTCAATGATCCAACAATGAAAGTAGAATGGTTCCACAATGGAAAACCAATTCAGACTGGTCATCGTTTCAAGACCACCTATGACTTCGGTTATGTTGCTTTAGACATCTTATATGCTTATGCTGAAGACTCTGGCACATACATGTGCAGAGCCAGAAATGCAGTTGGAGAGGCTGTTACCACAGCAGCAGTTTCTGTAGTTGGTAAGTTATCCACTATTTAATGCATTAAGTAAACACTCTCACATATTAATTACCTTACAGCTAAATCGGGTCTTCATCTTGAAACCTTAGACGAACAACGTCTCAAGAAAATCCGTGAACTCGAAAACTATGAACGTCCTCAACGTGAGGAAGTAGAAGCTGCACCACAAAAACCTGTATTTTTGACTCCCTTAACAAGTCTTGATAACCTCAAAGAAGGTGAACATGCTCACCTTGAATGCCGCGTAGAACCAATCAATGATGCCAACTTGAGAATTGAATGGTATGTCAATGGTGTTAAACTGAAGACTGGTCACAGATTTAGGACTACCCATGACTTCGGTTATGTTGCACTTGATATCTTGTACGCTTATCCTGAAGATAGCGGAACTTACATCTGTAAAGCAATTAATCTTGTTGGTGAAGCAGTCAACACTTGCACCATTAAGGTTGGAAGCCATAAGAGTATTCTACTGGATACTCACCATCCTGAAGGTTTACAAAAGATTCGAGAACTTGAAGCTCAAGGACATCCAACACGCCTTGAAGTTGAAGAACCCATACCTACACCTCCAAGGTTGGTCACCGAATTGAGAGGCACAACACATGTGTATGAAGGCCAAACGGCCCACTTTGAGGCACAAGTTGAACCCATTCACGATCCTAATTTGCGTATTGAATTTTACCATAATGGCAAACCGTTGCCTTCTGCATCTAGATTCCACATTACTTTCGACTTTGGTTATATTGCATTGGATATTACTCATTGCGTTCCTGAAGATGCTGGTGAATATTCTGTTAAAGCTATCAATAACCTTGGTGAATGTAAATCTAGCATTAACTTGAAGGTTACAGCTAGAGATAGCATTATCCTGGATTCACAACGTCCAGAAGGTTTAGAGAAGATTAAACAACTTGAAGAACATGCCCCATACAAGAGACCAGAAATTGAAGAACCACAAACACGTCAAAGACCTGTATTTACTCAACCATTACAGAATATTGACAGTATTGCAGAAGGTCAAACTGCTCACTTCGAATGCCGTTTGATTCCAGTTGGTGATCCAACCTTGAAGGTTGAATGGTTTAGAAATGAAAAACCAATTGAAGACAGTTCTCGTATTACTAAAGTTCACGATTTTGGTTTCGTTTCCTTGGATATTACGCACGTAAGAGATGAAGACCAAGGTGTTTACATGTGCAGAGCTTCCAATCCTCTTGGAGAAGCTGTTACTACTGCTTCCATGAAGATCAGAAGTAAGTTACCTAATGAATTCTTAAAAGAAAGGTGTAAACTAATAACCTATTTTTTTCTATAGCCAAAGCCAGCATCCAACTCGAAACTCAACATGAAGAAAGTTTGAAGAGAATTCAACAACTTGAACAACCAACTGCACCCCGACCTGAAGAACCAGACCGTATTTTTGAAAAACCAATCTTTACACAATTGCTTACTGGACCATCAGAACTTTGGGAAGGTCAACACGCTCACTTTGAAGCACGTGTTGTACCTGTAGGCGATCCCGATTTACGATTCCAATGGTACATTAATGGAATAGAACTAAAACTTGGATCACGTTTACGTGTAACCAATGACTTTGGATTTGTAACACTTGATATTATGTCTACCGTACCTGAGGATTCAGGAGTATACAGCTGTAAAGCATTCAACAAGTCTGGTGAAGCTGTATCATCTATTTCTATGAAAGTTAAATCTAGATCACATATAATGAGAGATGCACTACAGCCAGATGCTTGGGAAAAAATCCAATTGAAAGAAGCAGAAATGAACAGAGTGCCAGAAAAGTTCGTTGACACTGCACCTCAACAGCCACCAGTATTTACCACCCATTTGCAGAGCTATGACAAACTTGTTGAAGGGCAGCATGTGTTCCTCGAAGCTCAAGTTGAGCCAAGAGCTGATCCAAATCTTAGAATTGAATGGTTCAAGAATGGAATTTCTCTTACCACTGGTACTAGACTGAAAAGCACTTTCGATTTTGGCCATGTTACTATGTCTATTAACAGCGTCCGAGGGGACGATTCTGCTGTATACACTTGCAAAGCAACTAATCTATTAGGCGAAGCCATTTCCACTTGCACCCTCAAGGTAGAAGATAAACACTGGTTATTAGGTCACTCTCTTCATCCTGATGCTATTCCCAAGTTGGAAGCTCTCGAACACCCACCAGAAGTTACCCGTGAAACTGCCGAACCAACTTATGACGGCCCAATGTTTCTTTCTCATTTGAATAACGTTGAATGCGCAGAAGGTGACAACGTCCACTTCCAATGCCAAGTAGAACCTTCCAAAGATCCTACCATGAAAATCGAGTGGTTCATTAATGGAAAACCATTACCAAGTGGATCAAGATACAAGTCTACCTATGATTTTGGTCTTATTGCTCTTGATATTAGTCACGCTTATGAAGAAGATTCTGGAGTATACTCTTGTAAGGCCACAAATAGCAAAGGTTCTGCTAGCACATCAGGTTCTTTGCGTTGCACAGGAAAAGAAAGCATATTCCGCGACACACAGCATCCTCAAGGAAAAGCAGGTTTTGATAAAGTTCAAGAAGTTGAAGATGAACTTGCCAACAGATATCAGCGCCAAGCTTCAGGTCCTGAAAGCCAATATGGCAAACCGATTTGGACCATACCATTAAATCCAGAATTCAAATTAATGGAAGGTCAACCTCTCCATTTAGAAGGTACCGTTGAACCGAAAGACGATCCAAACCTCAAGATAGAATGGTTCGTAAACGGTAAATCTCTTGACCATGGCTCCAGATTCAAGTTAACCAGCGACTTTGGATTTGTAACTCTTGATCTCACAGACATTTATGAACGCGATCAGGGCATCTATACTTGCAAAGCATACAATAAAGCAGGTGAAGCTTTTACATCTACAACCATTTATTGCACAAGCAAATCCAACTTGATTGAACGTACCCAACATCCAAAAGGCAAAGAAGGTCTGGAAAGAATCCAAGATCTTGAAGATTCACTCAAACGTGGTGAAGCACCAAAGATAGAAAGTGACGAAGGACATGCTCCAGTATTTACCTCAGAATTCACTCATCTCGTTAATCTTAGCGAGGGAGAAATCGCTCATTTTGAAGCGGGACTTACACCAATCGGCGATCAAACTATGAACGTTGAATGGTTCTATAACGGCAAGACCATAGCTGCAAGCCATAGAATGCGAACCGTGCACGCGTTTGGCATGGTCGTTTTGGAAGTTTTAGGAACCAAAATCGAAGATTCAGGCACATACACCTGCCGTGCAACTAACAAGTGGGGAAAAGCTGAACAGAGCGTTACCCTACAATGCGTAGACAAATACAAAGGACAGAAACCCAAATTTACTACACACCTCAAGGATATTGTGGGTCTTAAAGATGGCCAATCTGCCCACTTTGAATGTACTGTCGTACCAACAAACGATCCTCTTCTTAAGATCGAATGGTTCCATAACGGAGAAGCCATTCTGCAGTCATCTCGTATTAAGACAGTATCCGATTTTGGTTTCGTAGTCATGGATATCTCATATATCCAGAATCACGATTCTGGTGAATACGTCTGCAGAGCCAGCAACAAATTTGGTGAAGACTTTACCCGTGCTACTATTTCAGCTTCTGGAAGAGGCGGTGTATTTTCAGAGAGCTTGCAACCTGACTCTCTTGCTAAAATCCGCGAACTTGAAAGTTTACAGGGACAACAACAACAAGCTCCAGCAACTCCTGTTACAGAACCACCTAAATTTATCACACAAATCGCCGATATCGCAAGATTAGTTGAAGGACAAAGTGCACATTTCGAAGCACGCTTAACACCCGTAACTGATCCTGATTTGGTGGTTGAATGGTATTATAATGGAAAGAAATTGCCACATGGACACAGATACCGCACTTTCCACGACTTCGGCATAGTAATTCTAGATATTCTCTATTGTTATGAAGAAAACTCTGGCACATACGAGTGCAGAGCTTACAATAAATACGGTGAAGATTCTACAAAAGCAACAATGAAGTGTGTCTCGAAGGCTAACTTAATCCTGGACTCGCAACTGCCGCGGGTAAATATTTTTAACGAAATATAAGATTTAACAAGTATTAACTTGTCGGTACTTTTCAGGGCATGGAAGGAGGATTGGAGAAAATCCAAACTCTAGAAGACTCACTTGTAAGGATACGAGATGAGACTACCATTGAAGAAAAAGGTAAAGCTCCCGTATTTACCGTTCCACTCTCGAACATCGACAACTTAAGGGAAGGCGAAAGCGCTCATTTTGAAGCCCGTTTGATTCCAACTGATGATCCAAAACTAAAGGTGAGTTAAATCTATTGCATTTTAGCATAAAGAATACACTCACGCATTATCTCAATTTCTTAGGTCGAATGGTTCTGGAACGGAAAGCCTTTGAGAACTGGTTCAAGATTCCGCACATTCCACGATTTCGGTTTTGTTATCTTAGAAATATCGCCTGTATATCCAGAAGACTCTGGTGAATACTCATGCAGAGCATCAAATGATTACGGTCAAGCCGTCACAACATCCACAATGAAAGCACAGGGCAAACGAAGCATCATTTTGGAATCACAACTTCCTAAAGGAATGGAAGGCACTATTGACAAAATTGCGGAACTTGAAGGATTGGGGGCTGCCCCGACCCCAATGACCCCTGAAGAAGATAGTGGTAAACCACCAGAATTTATTACCACTCCTTCAGATCTTACTTTGAATGAAAACTCATTGGCCCACTTTGAATGCCGCTTAATTCCAATTAATGACCCCAGTATGAGAGTCGAATGGTTCCACAATGGAAAAGCTCTATGGGCCGGATCTAGAATTAAAACTATTAATGACTTTGGATTTGTTATTTTGGAAGTAGCTGGAGTATACCAACGTGATTCTGGCCTTTACACTTGCAAGGCCACTAACCGTCATGGTGAAGCTACAGTATCATGCAAATTACAAGTTCGCGGAAGACAAGGTATTATTATGGAACCTCAACTTCCAGCTGATTTCCGCAGCGGTACGGAAAGCATTCAAAAACTTGAAGAAATCTTACATAAAAAAGATGAAATTTTGCCAGAAGAAGAAACGCCGAATCCACCACGATTTATCGTCGAAATTAAAGATAACATTGATGTACCAGAAGGTGGCCCTATTCACTTTGATTGTAGAGTCGAGCCAGCTAATGATCCAACTATGCGTATCGATTGGTTCCATAATGGAAAACCATTCGCTACTGGTTCTCGCGTACACACAGTAAACGACTTTGGATTTATTGCAATGGACATGGATTATTCTTATTCTCGCGATGCTGGAGAATACATTTGCAGAGCTACAAATAAGTGGGGTTCTTGCATTACAAAAGCTGTCGTTACATGCACAACTAAGACCAATATTGACACTGAATCACAATTGCCTTCAGGCATGAGTGCTGAAAAACTCAAAGAACTCGAAAAGGGTGGACCAGTTTCTGCTCCTCCAAAAGAAGATGAGCCCATGGGACCACCAAAATTCATTACTCAAATCGAATCTGTAACCGTTGAAGAATCCGAATCTATTCATTTCGAATGCCGGGTAGAACCAAAACAGGATCCTAAATTGAGGATCGAATGGTACAGAAACGGCAAACCTCTTCCCATGGGACATCGTTTCAGAAATGTATTCGATATGGGCTTCGTTTCTCTGGATATTTTGTATGTATATGCTGAAGATTCCGGAGAATACGTATGCCGTGCTGTAAACGATTATGGTGAAGATTTCACTAAAGCCAGCGTTTCTTGCAAACAACTACCAAATATTATCCTACAAAATCAAGTGCCAAAGGGAATGAAGAGATCAGAAACCCTTATGCAGATGGAGGCTGCAATTAAGAAATACACTTCAGAAATTCATTTAACCGAGGATGACTTATACGATGCAGATAAGAAACAACCACCACGTTTTGTAACACAAATTTTAGATCAAACTGAGTTGGTTGAAATGCAAACTACTAAGTTTGAATGCCAGCTTGCTCCTGTTGGTGATCCAAATATGAAAGTAGAATGGTTCCTTAATGGAAAACCCCTACCTCATAGTAAGTCTACAGTATTGAGCTAATAATGGTGTGATGCTCATTTGTTTTTCTTTTTCAGAAAATCGTTTTACACCTATTTATGACTTTGGCTACGTAGCCATGAACTTCGGCTGGGTTTATCCAGAAGACAGCGGTGAATATGTATGTCGTGCTACCAACTTGTACGGCATGGACGAAACTAGAGCAGTTATCAAAACCGCTGGAAAACCTGGAATCATCTATGATTCTCAGCTGCCTAAAGGAATGAAGAGTATCGAAAAGATCCGTGAATTAGAAGCCGCATGGCAAATGTAAGTCTTATCAAACGTTCAAATTATTTTTTTCGAAATTAATTTTGATTTATTATCGACAGTGTTCCTGAAGAACCAGAAGAAGAAAGCAAACCAAAATCTGCCCCAGTGTTTGTAAGTAAACCTGAAGTATGCACTGTTGAGGAAGGAGAATGGGCCAGATTCTGCTGTCGCGTAACTGGCCATCCTCGTCCTCGAGTGATGTGGTTAATTAACGAAAGTACCGTCGTTAACGGTTCACGTTACAAACTTACTTACGACGGAATGTACCATATGGATATACCAAAAACCCGCCAATACGATACCGGAAGAGTAAAAGTTATTGCCAGGAGTTCTGTGGGAGAAGCCGTTGCTGAAACGGAACTTAAAATAATAGCTAGACATGACGACTACAGGGGAGTTTTGAAAAACGCGCCCAGGCGTAAGTTTTATTTTACACTTTACATGTAATAAAGAACCGTGCTTAGTATGTATAAAAAAGGTTCTTTATTACACATTAACTTGCAAATATACAAGAATTTAAGCTTTCTCGCACAATACACAACCGTTACATTAGCCATGCACAAGCAGATTTTATATTCGTAAGCACAGCCTAGCATAATTAATACAAAAACTATAATATAAACTTACAATCACTCACTTACTATACTCCTACTCCTCATCCTCTCCAAGACGCTTGGAAGCCAGTTGCAGAATTTTTTCACGCTTACCAACGTCGAAGGACCTGCAAGAAAATACAATAATCTAAATGCGTACGTATTAGCGTCCCCATTACCAAAATGTTGTGTTTATCGTACGTGCATGTTCTGTTCTTGTGTATTGTGCCTCTATAATTGTTGTTGAAAGCCCTTTAGATCAAACCTTAACCACACATTTATGTTTAGCTTGGTATGATATTGAATCTGCCGAATACCAAAAAGAGCGTGAAAATACCGAACTCGAACGAGTTTTCGATGAACGTAACGCGACCTTCCAAGAATCAGGTCGCCAACATACAGTGCATATACAGCCGAAAGTTTACAAAGAACCCGATGCTGACTGGCAACATTCAGTACGGCAGATGAAGCACAGTGAAGACTATGCCAATAAGTTACACGAACTCGAATATGACCAAGTCACCAAGGAAGTTAAGCTTAGAGAATCTACTCATCAATTCGCTATCCCTGGTGAAAAGGTCATGCAAGGTTCAATGGCCAAAGGCATGGCTCAGAAATATCAAGAAAACTTGTAAGTGCTTCTTTGTGATTAAATCAAACATTTACTTTAACTGCGGTAAATTTGTTACAGGGAACAGACAGATGTGATCCCACATGCTCAACAAGTACAGCTAAGAAAAACCGAAAAAGGCAAAGAAATATTACAACACACTACTGAGGTAGAAATTGATTCTAAGAAAGGAGCGTACCCTCCACAACCAACAGAATCTGCAGTACACGGCAGAGAAGTACATGTGACGAAACAGAAACAAACCCAGAAAGAAAAGAAGGGCGACACTGAAGTAACACGACACATTACTGCAACCGAAACAACAGATGTAGAGCATAAAGGTAAAACACAAGAACGTGTCGTACAAGGGCAAGTTCTTCCTTCTACACCTCCAGTATTCACCAAGAAAGTTCAGCCATGCCGTGCGTTCGAACATGAACAAGCACGCTTCGAAGTAGAATTTGATGGCGATCCATTACCTACCATTAAATGGTTCCGAGAAGACTTCCCAATTAAGAGCTCTCCTGATTTCAAGATCTACACTTTCAGTACCAAATCCATCCTAGTTATCCGACAAGTATTCATTGAAGATTCCGCAGTATTTACAGTAGTAGCTGAAAATCGCGGAGGATCTGCTAAATGCAGCGCTAATTTAGTAGTAGAAGAACGTAGACCACAAGCAAAGGGAGGAGTTATTCCACCGAGCTTTACAACAACTCTACAGAATGCAAAAGCAACCACTGGACAATTAGTGAGATTCGATGCTAGAATTAGTGGAACCAGACCCATTGATGTGTATTGGTTAAAACGTGGAAAGAAGATCATGCCTGATATACGACATAAGGCGCTAGAAGAAGATGGAGTGTACACCCTCTTGATAATTGAGGTTGTACCAGAAGATTCTGGTAAATATGAATGTGTTGCTATGAATCGTGCTGGTGAAGCTAGGTGTGAAGCAGAATGCACTGTTGAGACCCCAAAAGGTCCTAAACAACCAGCCAAACCTACCACACCAGGTGCTGAAAAAGCTCCAACAGTCATTGAGCCCTTAAAGGATCAAACTATTCGTGAAGGTCAATCTGTGGCTTTCCGTTGTAAGATCTCAGCTAAACCTGCCCCACAAATCAAATGGCAGAAAGGAGAGAAAGTAATTAAGCCATCAAAATACTTCCAAATGTTAAAGGATGTAGAGAATTACACCTTGAAGGTCTCAGAAGCCTTCCCAGAAGATGAAGGTGTTTACAAGTGTGTCGCATCTAACCCTGCTGGAACTGTTACGTCACAAGCCAACTTGAGGGTATTAGCTCCAGACAGCCAAGATGTTCTGCCATCTTTGACGCCCTTGAAAGATGTTATTGTACCAGAAGGTACGCCAGCTCAATTCAAGACTTCCGTTTCTGGAAAGCCCAAACCTACAATTCAGTGGTTGAGAGAAGGTTTCCTTATACCGGAATCTCCAGATTTTCAGGTATGTAAAAATGTTTATGATGCTTTTAAAATTTATGAGGTTGCACTGAATAGTGAGTAGAAAAAAAATAAGGAGACTTGGCTAACGATCCTTAGAAATTAAGCCAAAATTATACTTGTCACTGTCATAAATGACACAGCGGCATAACAGTAATGAAGTACAGGTGGAATAACGTCTGTGGTAACTAAATTATATGAGATGTCTTGCATGTGTGTAACTTGCTATTCTTAGAAAGCTCTTATAAACTATTATAGGTTTTTGTATGCCAAGTGAAATAAACTTTGTTCCAGTTATTTTAAACAAACAAAGTTTATGATATAAAATGTTTAACATTTTGCAAATCAAAATGGCCATTATGAAAGAGCACATTGTTGTATTATTCAAGGTCGATTCATGTGTTAGTCGTTAAGCTTGAATAGTTTGGAAATTTTCCCAATAGTCGTGTAGAATGAAACGGACGCCCCCACAATAATTTTGATTTGAGTATACTGAAGAAATTTATTGAGGCATTTTGTAATTCTAAGAGATATTTGCTCGACAAATTTGCAAGTTCTTTTTTTTTGCCAGATGAATGGTGTTAGGAGAATTAAAACATGAAGAGATCTATCAACGCGGAAGATAAATTAGTTTTTATTTTTAAATTTTCTCTTACTTTTTTTTTAAATTAGTCAAGTTGCCTAGAGTTACAGTAGATAAATTATGACTTACTGAAATAAGAACAGGCTTATTTTTTTTGTTTTTTCTTTCTGGAAGTAGGACTTGGCTTCAGTCGATGTTCTAGATAACCATACCTGCACATTTTGAATTTCTTTAAAACATTTTTAGTTTTTTGGGGAAGGATTGGGTAAATGAAATGGAAAAGGTGTACAGAGATGAAAGTGCAGTCAAAGTAGAGGTATTAATGCATTAATTTTGCCACTGTATGAGTTATTTTTGGCTTCACTTTAGAAAATCAACAGATTCTAAATTGGTCTTTAAAAGAGATTTAGAATGATTAGTGGATAACTGTTTTCAACACAGCTGTTTTAAGGATAGATCCATAATATCTATGGTTCAATAAATATAGATCTATCAGATTCTTAATTTTTCTTAAAAGAAGCTTTTAAAAAATCAAAATAAAATTAAATATCAAATGCTTATAGTTGGATAACTGTGTATGCAACTTACAAAATACTTATTTTTAATAAAACGGTCATTTATCTACAAAAACACTATTTGTTACTTTTGAAAATAGAAAAGCCTTGGGAACGATTTATGATATGTCTGCACAATTTATGATGGCATATGTTAAGCAAATAAATTTAAGTCTTGATCTAAACGATAAGCTTTTATCACAGAACAGATATTTTGTATGGTTATTTAAATTTTAAAAATAAAATAGTGGACATGCCAAAAAATATTAGATGTAAAACAAGTTAGACTAATGGGCCCTTAATTTGAGAAAAATAATTACATTATTTTTTTTCCATAATTTAAAAGTTCATTTTTATTAAGTCGGAAAGCAAGAATCAAATTTTTTGTTAACCGTTATGATTGTTCAATTATTGAATAAAGAATTATTACTAAAAGATATTTAATACAAGTCGATTGTTCGTGATGTAGATACTTACCTTAAGAGACCGATTTCTCTAATTTAAATCTGCAAATGTACTTACATGTACACGTAATATATTTATATTTTCTAGTAAAAGCTTTATTAAATATTTTTATTAACACCAAAGAGTGATATGTAGAGCTGAGAAAGATGGAACGATAAGGATTCATATTATCTTAGAGTGTCAATCATATTTAAAGAATAATAATTTAATATAACTATTTGATTGTTTTATTACATTAATTAATGAATATAAACAAGTGCTTAATGAAGAACACGTTTATTAGTTTGTGAATCAAATAAATGCCATCAATATTTGATGCTGATAAATGCAAAACATACTGCTTAAGTAATAAATAAATTGCTTTGCATATTTTTATTAAGCCGTGTAGTCTGAAGCTTTCATATTTTATAAACTGTTTGCAACTATTTGCAATGTGTATTAAGGGATGTTGCTGATTTGTTGAATGACATCTACATGCACAGAGGCATTATGTAGATTATCATTTGAATTGCCAAATTAAAGCATAATAAAAGCAGAAGGAGCTTAAAAGCTAAACATTCTTTTTCGGTGGTTGAATAGTTTATTTCATCTTCTCACTTTTAAAGTGAATGGGAAGTTGGTGTCTATAAATTTTTGATGCTCAATACAAATCTGAAATCTGCACAGTTGGATGCTGAATATGTCCTCAAATTCCCCATAAGACATATATTTTTGAAAATATTGATTTTGTAAGATATAATGTCAAAAAGTTAATTATTGCTGACGGTACATTAAGGAGATAATATATCAGCTACATTACTTTCTGTTTTAATCGTAATAAATGATATTTAATATTTAATAAAATTATCTTTTCAAATTCATTAAAATACAAAATTTTAAATAAATAACAATGACTAATTGTTATTATCCATCACAAAATCTACATAAAAGGATATACCAACCATTAATGGTATTTGTTATTAGAAATTCTAAAATTATCTTTTAATGAGCAATATCCTCATTTGTTTATTAAACTCAATCATCAACAAAGAAAAGCATTTGGCTGGATCTTATCAATCAACAAATTAAATTTATCTGACCCTGAATACACATAAATTTTGCTTCCTATTAGATTTCACTAAAACAAAATTAATGAACTTGAAAATTAGTGACGGTTTATTTTTTCTTCACCGTTCAGTGCTTTCCTCCATAAACTTGCAATAATTGAAAACATTACACTATTCAAACCTTCTAGTTTGTTTCAAACCATTGATCTGAAGCAATTGTAGAAATAATAAATTTTCTTACTATTTACTCTGTTAGTTGTTATAAATGTTTAACAGTGAATTAACATAGATGTGTTTTATTTCTTTACAGATGATCCATGAAGGAAATAATGCTATTCTTTTAATCTCCAATACCTATGAAGAAGATACTGGAACATTCACTGTTCGAGCAACAACGTCTGCCGGACAAGTAGAGCGCACTGCTAGGTTGATCGTCAAAAGTAAGAAATAATTTCTTTGATCTATAAATTTATGATAAAAATTTGTAAATTATGGCTGTACTTAAATTTTTAAATTCCAACAGAAATCCACCAAAATTCAATTATTTAGTAATGTCACCCAATTTTATGTAAAACTTTCTTGTTATGTTTATATATAATTTAGTGATGCAATTAATTTAATTTCGCCTCAGTAGTTATGTATTTTATTAATTTATTTTATTTATTACAACAAGAGGATAATACTTATTTTTCACTTGAAATTTTTGCATATAGTATTCCATTCAGGAATCGGGTGGTTTTTGATTCTGTTGAAGTTCCAAGTGATGATGTCTTTTTTTTATAAGATATAGGAATGAACTTTCGGCTTTGCACTAATCTGTTAAAAGCTGTGCTTGTGTAATTATTATTATTTATTATTATATTGTCAAATGTATCGTTAAACGCATTATTAAAATAAAAGGCTGTTATCATGACTATATATGAGTTTTCAAGTATATTGATGTTACCTTAATCATGAATAGGGATGCCACCTTATGGGGGTGATTTCTTAAGTTCACATTCACATTAACTGAATCATTCAGAAGGAGCATGTATCTATTGAAACTGTAATAAGTCAAGGATGCAGGGGGCGCGTTAATCTAAATAGGGGAAGTCCCGTATTATATACGCGACGTGTGGCAACCCTACTCATGAACATTAATAAAAAAAAAACAACAACTCTGTATACTATGATTTATTAAGAGCATCATGTGTGTTACATATGTTACAACATACATAAAGACGATATAAATAGAAAGTGAAATTAGTGAAAATATAGTGTGCATTGTGAAAATAAGCGGCGGAAGTATAATACAAATAGTACTACTCATAAAACCAATTATAACATAAATAGTGTTAAAATGCAAATGGGTACAACAGAATCTATTTTAAAACAAAAATATCGTGTTGCTTAAAGCAATGTTTTAAAATTCTCAGCTATAAGAACCAACCGTGGGGTCGTGTGCAGCATGACACACACACACACGCCGAGAGAACTATTTTCAACTTGACGTGTATTACATTACCGATCTAAATTAGGAGACCCTAGAGCAACTTCAATATTGTACCTTGCCAGAACTTTGCTTATTACAAATTCTTTTAATCATCATTAGATAAATAATCTAAAAAAATCACCATTAGTAAGTATACACTACATACTTAAACCTATGGAGCAATCCTTTATTGATCCAAGATGTGGTAGCAAAATTCTCGGAAATGTAATTAGCCTAAAATTATGACTATTTATAATGACTCTGAAAATAAAATATTGGAAGCAATGACACTTTAGGGGGTTCATTTTTAAATAAATCGGTTATGACCTAGTCTCTCTCGTGACACACCTTTGTAGAAAATATTTGGTCTGCACCCATCGATGAATCTATATTATGACGAAAATCACCTGAGTCACAGAAATTTAGTAGACTGAGCTGGATCGTTTCCAAAACTCTGTCAACTGCTTGATCGAAAGTTGGCAAAAACGATCTCGCAGACAGTAATTGTTATCTTTAAATCAAATTTAAAAAAATAGGAGTTAAAAGAAGAGAAAATTGATTTCGCTATGATGATTGTTGGAAAGTGCCGAAAATACTCTTTTTCTTATCTCTCTCTCTCTCTTTTGAAGATTAAGCGCGAATTAACTATAGTATCGACGCACGAGTCTATAGTCAAGGTGCCTATTAATCAATCAACATTTTAATGCACTTTAATGATATGGGCGAAAAACTGATTTAATAATTTTTATTATTATGGATTTGTCTAAAAATAAAATCTGACTCTCAAGTGAGTCTTCTTAAGTGAATATTTAAATTTATAATTGGTTTTATGATTATAGTCTGATTAAAAGGCGCGCAAATAAATAATGCGACACAATAGAAAAGAATGAGCTATTACTATTACCATGAGTAACTATGAGCTAAGAAGTTAAAAATGGACAACTGAAGATGAAAAGATAGTTTCTGTTTATTTTAAAAAAGCTATTTGTACTATTCTATATTTGTACCTGAAAAATAATGACTCAAGTTTACAACAATAAGGACAACTACTTAACAACAGCTGTACATTATTATGTCATAGTTTAAACTATTAATACTTTATTATTTACACAAGCAAGTCTTTGTTATTAAAACAGCAGGAAAATAAAATGTATGTTACTATTATACTAGTATAACTAATTATATTATCACTTGGAAACTTTACAAAGAATAACTTTTAACCTAAATGACTATACAGCGTATCCATTCAACCGGTTCAAATAGTGGCCGTGTAAAATAATAATTAAAAAGCAAATAGATTGGAAAACATAAATATTAATTATTTCATAAAACAACCTCACTGTCTTAATTAATTTTACACGGCCCTAAAATATTACAACAATGTCTTTAAAAACTACAATATCTAAGCTTTTCTCAGTTCGTTCTAACTTTACACACCACATATACACTTTTATTCAAAATTTACCACACTTTACACAACTTGCACCGCGAAACCGATTTTCACAAATATCCATACATTCGCTCGCGCCAAAAGCTCGACTGTTGTAAACCGTTTGGAGTCGCTATCCACAGAAAGTTGTACGTTCGTAGAGTTTAAATTCTCCCACCACAACACTCACACACGTATTTTCACGCACATTTTCAAAGAATGCGTTGCTGCGTGCAAGGACCAATGCGATGATTCATGAGACTACTACTAGTAGATTAACACAAAATTATACAAACCTTTAAAAATAGAAAGCGTTACCAACGGTGTGACTATTCCCTACTACGTGCACACGTTTTAATGATGCTTATTATATACTTACTTGCTTACTCTTTACCTCCTACCTTCTTTAATTTATCAAAATTTTATTTTTAGGAACAAACCTTTTTAAAACTTTCAACGTGTTTTAAAATATTTAGACAATTTAAATAAATTTATTACAGGACGTCCGGGAAGATTTATACGCGTTCCAGTTACTGACCAGAAAGGAAAACCTTCAGTAACAAAAACTCAACAACCTGGATCCACTCAAGTTGGGCCAGGTAAAACAAAATTCGTCGACGGTGTTGGTGATTCACGTGATGGCCAACCTGTTGATGCGGAAGAATTACCCGAGGGAGATGAGAGTTTACCATGGAGACGTGGTAAACCTGGAGTGCGACCTAGAGATAGGTCAGTCGAACAAAAAGTTAAAGATCAACAATTACCAAGCGCGCAGCAGGCTCAACCATGGACCCAAGAAGAAGTCAAATTGAAAAGAACCCCAAGAGAACCAAAAGAGATACCCAAAGAAACATTGGAAGAGGTTCAATTAAAACCAGCGAAACATATTAAA
Source organism: Agrypnus murinus (assembly GCA_929113105.1). Lineage (NCBI taxonomy): Eukaryota > Metazoa > Arthropoda > Insecta > Coleoptera > Elateridae > Agrypnus > Agrypnus murinus. Next base: position 32,554,155 of record OV816031.1, read on the forward strand.
GAAACAACAACGGAAGAAATGGAAAAGGTACAACTTAAAGGCTTTAAAAAGCCAACACAACTGGATGCTCAAAAATCACAAATTGACCAAATAAAAGATAAATCTTCTCTAGCACAGTTAAGCGAAGTTGAAGATATTACTTTACTTGATGTTAAAACAACTGAAAAGCAAACTGCAATTCAGCAGGCACAACCAAAAGACTGGAGAAAACCCCGACAAGGAAAATTAACAACAACGGACGTTGAAGATTCTAAATTACTTGACGTTAAAACAACTGAACAAGAGACATCTGTTCAACAAGCCCAAACTAAAGATTGGCGAAAGCCTAGAAAAGAACAAATAAGAAAAGAAGAGGATATTTCAACTTTAGATGTAACACAAACAACTGAAGAACAAATAAAACATAAACCAAAACCCAGAGATCGCAGCGTCGAACAAGCTAGACAAGAACCTGTACCGTGGACTCAAGAGGAAATAAAACTTAAAAGAACTGCCGTAGAAAAGAAAGAATTACCACGTGAAGCAATTGAAGAAGTTCAACTAAAACCTGGCAGAGCAAAGAAAACAGATGTGGAAGATACTACAGTTCTTGAGATAGATGAAACAATAAAGCAAACAACCGTGAAAGATGCTAAACCTAAAGACTTGAGAAAACCAAAGGAAGAGACCCTTGAAGAAGATCAAAACGAAACCAAGGAATGGCGCAAACCAAGACAGCCTCAGGAACAAAAACCATCGACAGTACAAATAGTTGCTAGGGATGATATGAGAACTACTGAGATTAAGCAAGACACTCAAACTTCTCAAATGTTAAAAGTTGAAGAGAAAGTTGAAAAAACAGCTGAGTTGAGAAAAACTACAAAACCAGGAGAGACTGTAACTGAAGAAGTCTCCGAACAAAAAGTTGAGGTTAAAGGTTGGAGAATCCCCCGTAAACCAGAGAAAGAAGTACAATCAGAAACAGAAGAAACTAAACCAATTGAAGAGGAAGCAGTACCGAAGAAACCTTACGCCAAAGTTCAACCAAAAGAAGAGCCGGTACCTTGGACGAAACAAGTACCACAATTAAAGAGAACCCATGTAGATAAAAAGGAAGTTGAAAAAGAAACGATAGAAGAAGTAACTTTAAAACCTACAACTAAACAAGAAGTTTCAGGAATAAAAGCTACTGAACAGGTTGATCAGGTTGCAGAGACCAAGACTTGGAGAAAACCACAAAAGCCAGACAAGATTACTACAGCCGAACAGGTTACTGAAGTAACTAAAGAGGAGAAAATTACCGAAATTACGGAAGAACAACGCAAACCAAAGAAACCTACTGAAAAGGAGCAGCCAAAGCAAGAGGAACCGGTCCCATGGACCGAACAAGTACAACAGCTAAAGAAGACTCGCCACGAAAAGAAAGAAATAGAAAAAGAGAAAGTAGAAGAAGTTGTTCTTAAACCTTTCGAAAAGGATGATAAAATAACTCCTGAAGAGAAACCAAAGAAACCTATACACAAAGTGGAAAAGAAAGAGGAAGTGCAAACTGAAGAAACTGCAGAAACGAAATCTTGGAGAAAACCTCGCACACCAGAGAAACCTCAGGTAGGCGAGCAGGTTAGTGAAGTCACTAAAGAGGAACAAGTTACTGAAATTGCTGAGGAACAAACTAAGCCGAAAAAATCTACAGAAAAGGAAGAACCTAAGCGTGAGGAGCCTGTACCATGGACAGAACAAGTTGCACAATTGAAGAAAACTCGCAAAGAAAAGAAGGAAATAGAAAAAGAAAAAATAGAAGAAGTTACTCTAAAACCCATTGAAAAAGAAGAAGTTAGTCCTGATATAAAGCCAAAGACTACTTTAAAGAAAGTAGAGAAGCAGGAAGATGTTCGTGTCGAGGAAACAGTTGAAACAAAGGGTTGGAGAAAGCCACGGAAGCCAGAGAAACCAGAGGTATCTGAACAAGTCACTGAAGAAAAACAAGTTACAGAAATGGCCGAGGAAAAGCTGAAACCAAAGAAACCAACAGAAAAAGAACAGCCAAAATCAGAAGAACCTGTTCCATGGACAGAACAAGTTGCACAATTGAAGAAGACTCGTAAAGAGAGGAAGGAGATTGAGAAAGAAAAAGTAGAAGAGGTTACTCTAAAACCAATTGAAAAGAAAGAAGAGGTTACTCCAGAAGAAAAGCCTAAGGCTCCAATAAAAAAAGTTGAAACGAAAGAAGACGTTCAAATCGAAGAAACAGTTGAAACAAAGGGATGGAGAAAGCCTCGAAAACCGGAGAAGCCAGAAGTATCTGAACAAGTCACTGAAGAAGAAAAAGTTACCGAAATCGTGGAAGAGAAACCGAAACCAAAGAAACCAACAGAGAAAGAACAGCCAAAACCAGAAGAACCTGTTCCATGGACAGAACAAGTTGCACAATTGAAGAAAACTCGCAAAGAAAAAAAGGAGGTTGAAACAGAAAATGTAGAAGAAGTTTCTTTGAAACCCATTGAAAAGAAAGAAGAAGTTACTCCTGAAGAAAAGCCTAAGGCTCAAATAAAGAAAGTTGAAAAGAAAGAAGAAGTTCACATCGAAGAAACTGTTGAAACGAAGGGGTGGAGAAAGCCACGAAAACCCGAAAAACCAGAAGTGTCCGAACAAATCACTGAAGAAGAACAAGTTACCGAAATCGTGGAGGAGAAACCGAAACCAAAGAAACCAACAGAGAGAGAACAGCCAAAACCGGAAGAACCTGTTCCATGGACAGAACAAGTTGCACAATTGAAGAAAACTCGCAAAGAGAAGAAGGAGGTTGAAAAGGAAAAGGTGGAAGAAGTCACTCTGAAACCCATTGAAAAGAAAATGGAAGTTACTCCTGAAGAAAAGCCAAAGGCATTAAAGAAAATTGAAACAAAAGAAGAAGTTCACATCGAAGAAACAGTTGAAACAAAAGGTTGGAGAAAGCCTCGCAAGCCGGAGAAACCAGAAGTGTCTGAACTAGTCACTGAAGAAGAACAAGTTACCGAAATCGTTGAGGAGAAACCGAAACCAAAGAAACCAACAGAGAGAGAACAGCCAAAACCGGATGAACCTGTTCCATGGACGGAACAAGTTGCACAATTGAAGAAAACTCGCAAAGAGAAGAAAGAGATTGAAAAGGAAAAGGAGGAAGAAGTTACTCTGAAACCCGTTGAAAAGAAAGAGGAAGTTACTCCTGAAGAAAAACCTAAGGCTCCAATAAAGAAAGTTGAAAAGAAAGAGGAAATTCACATCGAAGAAACTGTTGAAACGAAGGGGTGGAGAAAGCCACGGAAACTCGAAAAACCAGAAGTGTCCGAACAAATCACTGAAGAAGAACAAGTTACCGAAATCGTGGAGGAAAAACCGAAACCAAAGAAACCAACAGAGAGAGAACAGCCAAAATCGGAAGAACCTGTTCCATGGACAGAACAAGTTGCCCAATTAAAGAAAACTCGTAAAGAGAAGAAGGAAGTTGAAAAGGAAAAGGTGGAAGAAGTTACTCTGAAACCCATTGAAAAGAAAGAGGAAGTTACTCCTGAAGAAAAGCCAAAGGCATTAAAGAAAATTGAAAAGAAAGAAGAAGTTCACATCGAAGAAACAGTTGAAACAAAAGGTTGGAGAAAGCCTCGCAAGCCGGAGAAACCAGAAGTGTCTGAACTAGTCACTGAAGAAGAACAAGTTACCGAAATCGTGGAAGAGAAACCGAAACCAAAGAAACCAACAGAGAAAGAACAGCCAAAACCGGAAGAACCTGTTCCATGGACAGAACAAGTTGCACAATTGAAGAAAACTCGTAAAGAGAAAAAGGAGATTGAAAAGGAAAAGGTAGAAGAAGTTTCTTTGAAACCCATTGAAAAGAAAGAAGTTACTCCTGAAGAACAGCCTAAGGCTCAAATAAAGAAAATTGAAAAGAAAGAAGAAGTTCACATTGAAGAAATTGTCGAAACAAAGGGGTGGAGAAAGCCACGAAAACCGGAAAAACCAGAAGTGTCTGAACAAGTCACTGAAGAAGAACAAGTTACCGAAATCGTGGAAGAGAAACCGAAACCAAAGAAACCAACAGAGAAAGAACAACCAAAACCGGAAGAACCTATTCCATGGACAGAACAATTGAAGAAAACTCGTAAAGAGAAAAAGGAGATTGAAAAGGAAAAGGTAGAAGAAGTTTCTTTGAAACCCATTGAAAAGAAAGAAGAAGTTACTCCTGAAGAAAAGCCTAAGGCTCAACTAAAGAAAGTTGAAAAGAAGGAAGAAGTTCACATCGAAGAAACAGTTGAAACAAAGGGGTGGAGAAAGCCACGAAAACCGGAAAAACCAGAAGTGTCTGAACAAGTCACTGAAGAAGAACAAGTTACCGAAGTCGTGGAGGAGAAACCGAAACCAAAGAAACCAACAGAGAAAGAACAACCAAAACCGGAAGAACCTATTCCATGGACAGAACAATTGAAGAAAACTCGTAAAGAGAAAAAGGAGATTGAAAAGGAAAAGGTAGAAGAAGTTTCTTTGAAACCCATTGAAAAGAAAGAAGAAGTTGCTCCTGAAGAAAAGCCTAAGGCTCAAATAAAGAAAGTTGAAAAGAAAGAAGAAGTTCACATTGAAGAAACTGTCGAAACAAAGGGGTGGAGAAAGCCACGAAAACCGGAAAAACCAGAAGTGTCTGAACAAGTCACTGAAGAAGAACAAGTTACCGAAGTCGTGGAGGAGAAACCGAAACCAAAGAAACCAACAGAGAAAGAACAACCAAAACCGGAAGAACCTATTCCATGGACAGAACAATTGAAGAAAACTCGTAAAGAGAAAAAGGAGATTGAAAAGGAAAAGGTAGAAGAAGTTTCTTTGAAACCCATTGAAAAGAAAGAAGAAGTTGCTCCTGAAGAAAAGCCTAAGGCTCAAATAAAGAAAGTTGAAAAGAAAGAAGAAGTTCACATTGAAGAAACTGTCGAAACAAAGGGGTGGAGAAAGCCACGAAAACCGGAAAAACCAGAAGTGTCTGAACAAGTCACTGAAGAAGAACAAGTTACCGAAGTCGTGGAGGAGAAACCGAAACCAAAGAAACCAACAGAGAAAGAACAACCAAAACCGGAAGAACCTATTCCATGGACAGAACAATTGAAGAAAACTCGTAAAGAGAAAAAGGAGATTGAAAAGGAAAAGGTAGAAGAAGTTTCTTTGAAACCCATTGAAAAGAAAGAAGAAGTTACTCCTGAAGAAAAGCCTAAGGCTCAAATAAAGAAAGTTGAAAAGAAGGAAGAAGTTCACATCGAAGAAACAGTTGAAACAAAGGGGTGGAGAAAGCCACGAAAACCAGAGAAACCAGAAGTATCTGAACAAGTCACTCAAGAAGAACAAGTTACCGAAATTATCGAGAAAAAATCAAAACAAGAGAAACCAGAAGAACAAGAACAACCTAAATTGGAAGAACAGGTATCACGATTGAAAAAGACACGCAAGGAGAAAAAAGAAATAGAAAAAGAGAAAATAGAAGAAGTTACTTTGAAACCAGTAACTAAGGAGGAAGAAGTTACTCCTGAGGAGAAACCAGAAGCTCCTAAAAAGAAAATCGAAAAGAAGGACGAAGTGCCTATCGAGGAAACGGTAGAAACTAAATCCTGGAGAAAACCACGCAAGCCAGAGAAACCAGAAATCCAGGAAGTAACGAAAGAAGAACACGTAACTGAAATTATTGAAGAAAAACCGAAACCTAAGAAGCCAACAGTCGAAAAGACGGAAGAAGTACAAGTTGAGGAGACTGTAGAAACGAAATCGTGGAGAAGACCACGTAAACCTGAGAAACCTGAAGTAACCGAACAAGTTACGCAAGAGGAACAAGTGACTGAAATTACAGACCAGAAACCGAAACCAGAGAAACCAGAAGAAAAAGAACAACCTAGATTGGAAGAGCCTGTGCCATGGACAGAACAGGTATCACGATTGAAAAAGACACGTAAAGAGAAGAAGGAGGCCGAGAAGGAAAAAATAGAGGAAGTTACTCTGAAGCCAGTAACTAAGGAGGAAGAGGTTACTCCCGAAGAAAAACAGAAAGTTCCTAAGAAGAAGGTTGAAAAGAAGGAGGAGGTAAAAATCGAGGAGACTGTAGAAACAAAGACATGGAGGAAACCACGTAAGCCAGGAATTGAGGAAGTAACTAAAGAGGAACAAGTAACTGAAGTTATTGAAGAGAAACCGAAGTCAACAGTTGAAAAGAAAGAAGAACAAGTCGAGGAGACTGTAGAAACAAAATCATGGCGAAAGACACGTAAGGCAAAGAAGCCAGATGTAACTGAACAAGTTACACAAGACGAATACGCCTTTGAGATTATTGAGGAGAAACCGAAACCAGAGAAACCAGAGGAAAAAGAACAACCGAAACTGGAAGAACCTGTTCCATGGACAGAACAAGTATCACGATTGAAAAAGACACGTAAAGAAAAGAAGGAACTGGAGAAGGAAAAAATAGAGGAAGTTACTTTAAAACCAGTAACTAAGGAGGAAGAAGTCACCCCTGAAGAGAAACCAGAAACTCCTAAAAAGAAAGTAGAAAAGAAAGAGGAAGTACATGTAGAGGAAACTGAAGAAACAAAGACCTGGCGGAAACCTCACAAGCCACAGAAACCAGATATAGAGGAAGTGACTAAAGAGGAAGTAACTGAAATCATTGAAGAAAAACGGAAACCAACAGTTGAAAAGAAGGAAGAAGTACAAATCGAGGAAACTGTAGAGAAGGTATCCTGGAGGAAACCACGTAAACCAGAGGAAACTGAACAAGTTATTGAAGAACAACAAGTAACTGAGATTACAGAGGAGAAACCGAAACCAGAGAAACCAGAAGAAAAAGAACAACCTAAATTGGAAGAGCCTGTTCCATGGACAGAACAGGTATCACGATTGAAGAAGGCACGTAAAGAGAGGAAGGATATTGAAAAGGAGAAAATAGAAGAAGTAACCTTGAAACCAGTAACTAAGGAGGAAGAAGTGACCCCTGAAGAAAAACAGAAAGTTCCGAAAAAGAAAGTTGAAAAGAAAGAAGAGGTGCAGGTCGAGGAAACTGTGGAAACAAAGACGTGGAGGAAAGCACGTAAGCCAGAGAAACCAGAAATTGAGGAAATTACTAAAGAGGAAGAAGTAACAGAAATAATTGAAGAAAAGCCAAAACCAGCGAAGCCAACAGTTGAAAAGGAAGACGTGCAGGTCGAGGAAACAGTAGAAACAAAGACCTGGAGGAAACCACGGAAACCAAAGAAACCAGAAGTTACTGAACAAGTTGTACAAGAAGAAGTAACACAAGTTACTGAAATTGTTGAAGAGAAGCCAAAACCAGAGGAGAAAGAACAACCGAAACTAGAAGAACCTATCCCATGGACGGAACAAGTATCACGACTGAAAAAGGCGCGTAAAGAGAAGAAGGAGATTGAAAAAGAGAAAATAGAACAGGTTACTCTGAAACCAGTAACTAAGGAAGAAGAGGTTGCTCCTGAAGAGAAACCAGAAGCTCCAGTTGACAAAGTTAAAGAGAAAGAAGAAGTGGGAGTTGAGGAGACTGTAGAAACTAGATCCTGGAGGAAACCAGGTAAGCCAAAGAAACCGGAAGTTAAAGAAATCCAGGATGAGGTTATACAACCTGAAAAGACTTATATTGTGGAAGAAACAGTTACAGAAGTCCAAGATACTATTGTTCTCAGAATTGACGATAAGAAACCCGAAGAACAGGTAACAGAAGAAACAGAAAAGAAACGTAGAAGGAGAATTAGAAAAGGTAGAAAACCTAAACCTGATGAAGCAATTGAAACTGAGGGCGAATTAAAGGAATTTGAAACTGAGGAAGTTGATGAAGTGGAGGATGAATTAGTAGAAGAGATTGATACAGAACTTGTGGAGGATACTGTAGAAGAAAAACAAGTACAACCTAAAAAGATAAAGAAGAGAATAGAAAAAGTTGTCCAAGAAGAAAAGATACAAGATGTGGTTTTGAAACCAGTAAAGAAAGCACAAAAGCCTATAGAGGAAGTGACTATGGAAACAATTACCCTGAAACCAATTCCAAAGTCAGAAATAGAGACCCAAGAAAAGAAATTAGAAGAACCTCAACGACCAGAAATCAAAAAGGAAGAAATCCCAGAAATACCTGATGACCTAGAAAAATATACTCCAGAAAAAGTGGAAGAGTATAAAGAACCTGAAAAAATAAAGAAAGAAGAAGAACCCAAACCATCTGCCCCATGGCGTCGTCAACCTAAACCTAAACCTGAAGAAGTACCTGAGGAAGTAATACAACTTAAAATTGGCAAAGGAAAGATTCCCAAGGAGGAAGAAATAAAGGAAGAAGTGCATTTGAAGCCAATTCCTAAAAAAGCTAAAGAACCAGAAGAAAAAGAAGCTAAACCTGACACTCTTAAAAAACCAAAAGGTATTCCTACAGGAGAAGGGGAAACTGAGATAGTTATGGAACCATTTAAACCTAGTGATATTGAAAGACCTGAAGAGAAGGAAGAGAAAGCACCATGGAGAAAGCCAAAGAAAGAAAAACCTCAAGAAGAGGAGAAGATTGAAGAAGTACCTGAAGTAGTTCTCAAACCTATCAAACAACTAGCTAAGCCAGAAGAAGAGAAGCCTGAAGAAGTACAATTGAAACCTACTCCAAAGAAAATTGAAGAAGAGCAAGTTGAAATCAAGAAACGTAAAGTTAGAAGGAGACGCCGACGGGTAGGAGACATTAGTTTTGACGAAGAAGAAGCAGAGGAAGAGGAATATGTCAAACCTCTGAAACCTGAATTAATTCCAACAAAATTAGAGGAACCTAAAGAGGTAGAGGTTGAGCCATTGCCAACTGTTAAATCAGATGCTCAAATAATACTAATTGAAAAAGAAAAAGTGGTTAAAGAAGAAGTAAAAGAAGAAGTTGTTGAAAAGACACCAGAACAAGAGGAAGAACAAGTATACCAGAAGGAAATGAAAGTTGAAGTAATATCAAAGAAAGCTGTAAAAGATAAACGTCAAGTAACCTACTATGATGATAAAGATCGTCCATTACCTGAATTAGAAATTATTACTCAAAAGAGAACAACCGAAGGAGTTGATAAGCTTCCTGAAGAACCAGTTGTTGAAGATGTTGAAGTAAGAGAAGATAGACGTACAGTAAGGAGATCTCTTGTACAAAAGAGCGCAGCCGAAATACCAGTATCTAAACCGAAACCAAAACCACCAAGGTTTATTAAGAGAGTTGAGCCTGTTGTTGCTGAAAAGGATAAACCTGCTCGCTTGGTATGTAAAGTTGAAGGAACTCCATTCCCTGAGATTACGTGGTATAGAAACGAAGCACTGTTCAAACCTAATGAACGTGTTCAAATGACTGTTACTGAAGATATTGTCACACTGGAGTTTGCAAGCATTCAACCACAAGATGTTGCAGTCTACTCCTGCAGAGCAACAAATCCTGCTGGTGTTGCAACTTCTACATCAAATCTAGTTATTTTAGGTACACCTGCATTTGTGTGTGCTCTGCTGATTATTTTTTATTTATAGCTTTGTATTTTAGTTTTAATTCTTTAATATTTTAATTTTTTTTTGCCTTTTATGTCATTTAGGGCATCGACTATTGCAGTTGTTAGCCCGCAATGCATTTTGCTGTTGGTTGTGTTATTATTTTTATCGTTTTTTTCTAAACTTATGTACATAAGTAATGATAGCGTGGTAATAAATACATATACTTTTTTATAGAAAAAGAAGAAAGTGGAATAGCACCACACTTCGAAAAACCACTGAAGCCCCATCTGGTTGAAGAAAACAAAACAGCAATATTGGAATGTGTTGTATTTGGAACACCAACACCCACGGTGAAATGGTACCGAAATGAAAAGGAAGTCAAGCCTGATAAAGCTCGCAAAATATCTTACAACCCAGAAACAGGTCTTGCCACCTTGGAGATACTAAAACCTACCCCAGAAGATGAAACTATATTTACTGTACGTGCCGATAACAAATTTGGCAAAGCTCAATGCCGAGCAAATCTAATCATCTCAAAGGCTGTAACTGTTACTCAGCCAGTCGTTATGCATGCACCAAAGATTACAAAACCATTACCAGCTAAAGTTGTCAAGCCTGAAGAAGATATAGTACTAGAAGCAGAATTCGAAGGAACACCTGTTCCTGAAGTTACTTGGCTTAAAGAAGGCAAAGAAATCAAACCATCGAAAGCTGTTAAGATTACAACTACAGAAAAGAAGACAACATTGATTATCTCAAAGAAGAGTCCACAAAAAGCAGGCAAATATGAAGTGCGTGCTGTTAATCCAAAGGGTGAAGCTTGCACTTCTGGTTCTGTAACAGTTACAGAAAATAAAGAAATGCTAGAAGCCATAGCTCCAAGATTCGTTCAACCAATCAAATCACAAGTTGTTACGCCAGGAGAAACAGTAATAATGGAAGCGGTAGTAGAAGCTCAACCTATGGCTTCATTCCAATGGTATTTAGGACCTGTTCCATTGGTGTCATCCTCGGAAGTACGAATTACTACTTTAGATAATCGATCTGTTTTACTTATTAATGAAGTAACAACTAAAACTGCTGGCCCAATAACGTGCAGAGCTGAAAATGCAATTGGTTCTGTTACTAGCACGGCAACTATTGAAATTATTGAAGAGACCGAATGGGAAGAAACCACTGAACTGATTTATCCAAGATTTGTTAAACGACTGTCTCCAATAACTGTTATGGATGGAGAAAAGGTTACATTTACTTGTCAAGTCACTGGAAAGCCCATTCCTAAAGTTCAGTGGTTCTTCAACGATCAACCAGTACACGAAGCGAAAGATGTGACAATTTCTCAAGATTCTGAAGGCGTGTGCATGCTTGCTATATCAGAAGTATTTCCTGAAAATGCAGGAGAATACACTTGCCATGCTGTTAGTAAGATTGGAGAAGCTATATGTAAAACTACACTAATCGTTGAAGGTATGTTCTTTTTTGTATTTATAGTGTTTTTGGCTCACGTCTGTATTTTTCAGCATTTGAATACGTCGCTGATTCTGAGATTGGTATAATGACTGGTCCAAGTGGATCAGAGGATGATCTTCTAGATAAGGTATTTAACTGGTAATTAACTTTGTATGTATGCAGAAATAATGATATTTGTTTGGTTTTAGACATTGAGCGACTTAGAAATGCAATCAGATAGTGAAGTTGAATGCGCTCCAAAGATAATACGAAAATTACCAGAAGTCATAACTACAAAAGACGGAGACGTCACAAGGTATGAGAAAGTTTCAGTTGTGTATTTATTCTTCGTATGCTTACCTTGATTTTAATACTTCAGATTGGAAGTTAAAGCTGTTGGTAAACCAAAGCCTGAAGGTAAATGGCTTAAACAAGGAGAAGAGATCATTCCATCGAAAGAGTTTACCATTGAGAACTTTGAAGATGGTACATCTGTACTTACCATATCAGAAGTCTATCCAGATGACACGGGAGAAATAGTGTTTGAAGCTCATAATCCATTGGGAGTTGCTATCACAACTACCGAATTAACAGTTGAAAGTAAGTTGTGTACGACCATTTATTTGCTATCGATTATTTTGGTAATTTTATATACTAAAGTGATGATTTTGTTTTCCAGTCTTTTTATTTCCAGCAAATTCTTCACATACATTGTATACACCAACAAATCTAAACTCTTCACATTTTTTTCACACTTATTTTCTAATCCTTTTGTATGCACAAGTCAAAATAATAACTTGCGCACGCAATATGGATAAATGGACTGCGTCTATTAAAAGAATCTCTTCTTTCAGGTATTGTGGGAACCAAAGAATATAGAAAGCCCAAATGGGTTACACATATGGAAGAACTACAAGAAGCACTGCAAGGTAATCAAAATTTTCCTGGTTTAGTATGCATGCTGCGTTCCAGTAGATCTCATGACCTATCCACTGATAGTTTGGAAGTATCCAGTTTTGGATCATCAAAGCCAGGTAAAAATCGTTGCGCTTCGCTGGACTGCTCAGATTCAGCTTCTATATTTAAAACATTATCAAATACATCATCGGAAGAACACCATCATAAAACTAATCACTTATCAGATGGGCAATCTGTTACATCTGTTTGTAGTGAACCAATAAGTAGCCAAAAGACAAAATTGGGATTCATTCAGTCTGCTATGACAGACTATTTGAATTCACATAGACATTCTTTGAGTTCTGTTATGGAACTTATAGATGCAAGTGAAAGACAAAGACAATCAGAGCAATCAATGAATATTAGTTTGGAAATGACTAAATCTTATGAATGCGAACCAAAGATATCAGTGTGCGAAACAGAAAAACAAGCAGAAATGGTTTACTTACCAGATGTTGAAGATATAGATGATTATAACAGTAGAAAATATGCCCATGAAGGTTCTAGTTTTTATATTTTATCTCCAATAGAGGAAAATACAGAACCATCAACAGAAAGTGGTAGTTTCAGAGGGAGTAATGGTCTAGACAGAAGAAAACATAATTTTCGTACTTCTAGAATCATTTCTAGCTCCTGTGATCCTATACCATCAGAATTAATGGATTCTGCTCCAGTTAGTGAGAAATATCAAACATTTCCTAGATCAAAAAGTTCAATATCTCATCGTCAAAAGTATGAATATTACCAAGAGAATACAATGTACCCTTTGGAGCCTAGAGAATTAGATCCTTCCGCTTTCTTCCAGTTACATACAGCTGATAGTCAGGAAGAATTGCAGGAATTCTTGCTGTTGGAGAGTGAATGCATGAGTGATGGTAAAGGGCGAGGTTTAGCTGCAGCTTTTGCGCTTTCAGATGATCAAATATCTATTCCAGATGATGCTACTGATAAACCAAATAATGGGTCAGGTAAACTAACACTGTTAACTAATTTGTTCCATAAAAATGGGAAATATATTTATACTTTCAACTTAATTTAAACTAGTCCCTGGGCAAAGCACTTTTTGGAAATACTTGAAGTGCAAGACATCAAGTATGAAATTACGGAGTCAAATTTTACAGAAGATCTACTTGCCAATAAAAATCCATTCGTCATCTATTCTTTCAAAAATTGAGGAATAAGAGAATTTTTCTTAAAAAAAGGTTTTAAATATAAATGAATATTGGCACACTACGTATTGGTGATCGACCAAAGACCAATAGTATGTGATGTACAAGCAGTGGGTCACAATCAGCATTATTGACACCCCTGTGCTATAGTCTTATTTTCTCACTGAGGATTAACCTGCTCTGGATATACTACAACAGCAGATGCATTTATTATTCGCTAGAACACACATGTTTACAAGTATTTCCAAATACCTTTAACAAGTACTAAATTTTGTCCATCAATCAAAAAAGTGGAAAGCACTGAATTTAATCTTCAGTACTAAATAGTACTTTTTTTTGGTATCTTTTTCTGAAATAGTGTCCACTTCTACTTGCTATGAAAATATTTCCTATAAATTTGGAACAATCTTTTTGCGTGTTGTGTGTAGCTTTCTTTAATCTGCATGCGTGTTTTTTCTTATGTTTTTGTAGATTACTGATTTTATCAAGAACAAAGCGAGTAATCTAGTCAGCAAAGGTTGGTGTATTTTATCATAAAAGAATCTTTTAAATTCTGTCTTTCTAACCTCCTACTTGATAATTTGCAGCTGCTCGAAGCGTTCCCACATTCGTTCAAGAAGTTAAAGACATCCGAACAACCGAATTAGAGACAGTCACCTTTGAGTGCATGTTCTCTGGAACACCAACACCAGGTACAATTATATTCTGTGTATATTATTGTTTCTAACATTCACTAAATCAACAAAATAAAATGTTTCAGATATTCTATGGTATCACAACAGCAAAGTGATACGCAACAATGACAAAGTCAAGATAATAATTCAAGACAACAAGACCACATGCACAATTAAAGATGTATCAAAAGAGAACATAGGAACGTATACCTGCAAAGCAGTTAGCGATGTAGGTGTAACAACAACAAAAGCAAAATTACACGTTCAAGACATTCCAGAAGACAAGAAGAGAGAACTTGAAATCAAGAAGGCGCAGGAAGAACAAGAAAGGATTAAGAAAGAAAGGGTAACAATTGAGAAGAAGATAATCAAACGAAAGAAAGGAGTACCTACAACAGAAGAAGAAACCAAACCAATCGATGTGCAAGAAGTTCAGGCTATCGAAGTTACTGAAGAAATCAAAGAAGTTACAGATGAAAAAGCAAAGGCTAAACCAATCATTCCCATACAAGAATATCTATCAACAGAAGCAACTGCAGCTTGCAAGAAAATTGATGATGAAGAAGAAACATACGAAATATTACAAAGAAAGGCTGAGAAGAAATTATCACCTCAAGAACCTCTTTCAATTTCTGATATATTACCAGAAGATGTTTTGGGACAAATAAAGGATCTCTTACCGGAAATGGGTAGGGCTTCCACTGAAATTAAACCAACTGTTACTGAACGTGCTACCGTTACTGAAGTTAAATTAGAAGATATTATAGAAAGGGTAGAAAAGATAATTGTTCAAGAAGAACTTAAAATGGCCAAAGAAGTAACTGAAATACTTAATCTTGTCAAAGCAAAAGAATTTGGTCCGGGTGAACATCCACTTAGGGAACTTGCTGAAATTGGCTATCTTATAAAAACAGGCATCACTGTTAATGAAATTACAGTGTTATACAATGAAAATAAATTCCCCTCATTAAAAACACCTCAAGCACAATCTGCTTTGGTCAATGTAGTTGAAAGAAAAGGACACAGTCCTTTAATATCAGAAGTCTTAACTGAAGAAACTACCAGTGATGAAGGACGTCTAGCTGCAACCGTGGGCTTCAAAGCGTTCATGAAGATGATTGAGTTGAAACATGCTACGGTAGAAGAGGTTATTACCCACTTCTCTCCGGATGATTTTGTTCAGAGAGCTTGGGAAGCCACGGAAGTTAAGGAGGTAATAGATACCTTTTTCGAATTTTGATTTGTCATTTTATTAACTTTTGTTTTGTTTTTGTCTAGGATATCACAAAATTGAAGGCTACTGAAACTGTCACAATCACTGAAAAGACCGAAGTTCATATTGGTGAGTGTCCTTGTATGTGTGGCTTTAATATGTGTGTGCCATATAAGACTGATAAGCTCCGACTACTTTGCATTGTTATTATTTATAGTATTATTAATTTATTTTATGTATATGAGTATTGTTATTTTATAAATAAAAGTCTGACCCAAACTAATGCCTCTGTTGTTTTGTTTTTACATAGTAACTAATATTTAAAGTGCAGTTTAATAAACTAATCTGTTGTTACGCTGTAACCTTTCAGTGTAAGAGTCATGATGGATGCCAATGACGTTTTGATTAGAGAAAGAATAATCTCTACAGTAGAAGCTATGCTCCAGGCTTGCGTATTCTAAATAATGATGGCTGTTTTAGTTTTTGATTTATTGCTAAATGTACTGTGCATGCTATTAGAAGCAATGCAGTTTTATGGAATATCTTAGATGCAAAACCTTTCTACCATTTACCCCCCCTATTCAATTTAGTTTTCAGTTTTGCTGGTGTATATTTATTGTTCGGTAATTGCTGATATTGGTGAGCTCTTAGAGTCAAAAGTAGTACAGCAGGATCTTCTAATTAGCTTTTCTTTAAACTCTTGCTTTTATAAATTTGAATCTTAGGCCTGTCTAGACTTTAATAGACACAACTTCTACTAAGACAAAAAGAAAACAAATCTTACTGTTTATATAATACACAAACATCAGTATGATGAGACTTTAAAAAAATTCATAAGAGATACATGACTTTAGGTTATCTTGGAAGTAGTCCATGCACATAGGATCCGACAGATGTAGACATTTTCAAACTCGAAAGAGGTTTTAAGAGCAATTACAGAACAAGATAATAGTAGAAGAAAAATTGAAAACTTTAAATAGAAATATCAATCTGCCACTGTCCGTGTCCTGGGAGGGTAGGTATGGTATTTCCATTCCATAGTCTGGGGGGGGGTAATCAAGATTCCACAGAACTATTCATGTTTCTAACAATCTGTACAGTACTGTATATTTAATTCTTATACTCTTATTATATGGTATGCATTCTTTTTCTGCAGATGATAGAACAGAAGTAACAACAAAAACCAAAATAATAAAAGAAGGAGAAGAAGAAGGTAAGTTCAAGTGTGCTACATGTAGTTTGTCAATTAAAAGTTTAAATTTAATATATCAAGCTCAAGGGATTCTAGGAATATATATACAAGGGACGTCACAAATGTATTTTTGGGGATAGAACTGAAATTGTCAGATTTATTTTTTATTTAATTAAATATTGCAATTAACATTCCAATGTTAGCTCGGAGATTTTCGTTCTATGATCTGACATTTCCAAGTTAATTCTATGCCTTTCCGAACAATGCATTCCATTTTTTGGAATTTAGATTAAGATTTTTATCAGATTTTTAGTATATAAGTATTTATAATAATTATTTCTTTTTCTTTTTTTAGTTTTGTGGTAAGTTATATGCCAATTATTTTATATTTTTTTAAGATAAATATTTTTTAAACTTGACGTCCCTTCGCAAAAAGATTAGCTAGTTTTAGGATAGTTAGCGCAATTTTTATTTTTAGAAACTTAGTGTTTTTAAATGATTTTAACCCAATGTGCCAATTAAAATCGAAGGTGTCAAAATGTTCAGCAAAGATAAACACAATAGTAGTGATGCCTTGAAGTACGCATATATTGATGATCATGTGCTTCAATGAGACAGCAATCATTGAAGTGTTCGGATTAAAGATTCTAATTCAATAAAAAAATCCTGCATGAAGAAAGTATTCTATTTTACCAGTTTTATTACGAAAAACAAACAGACACATCATAATACATGGTAGCAAAATGTATCTATGGTTTCTATTAAAAAATATTTAGCGTTTAAATACAATAGTCTAGTTTTGCAATATGGTAGCTGTTACCATTTCTTAAACTTTTAGTATTTTTCATCAACAATTAAAAATGTGTGATATATACTATCTATATATCTTTATATAACAGAAGATTAAGAAAACTGCTCCATATGACAGGTGGTAGAATTTGTAGCCTATAGAGCGTTCATAGACCGTCTAATCTAGTTCTGTAGTATGCAGATCTAATGATCAAAAAAAAATAAATAAATTGTATGATTGATTCATCATACTTCAAAAATTATTCATGAAATCCACCATATAGTTTACCTACATTATGCTCCATCATGTTGAAACTTGCAATCTCTGCAGAATCCATAAAAATTAAAGAATATGTTCTAAAATGAACTAAAACATATTTAAACAAATCTTTATTTATAGCAATAAACATATGAACTTACTTCAAAGCATTATTCTTCCTTTCTTGTGCTTCTGAGAACTGAAGACACCAATCCCTATTTTTCTAGAACTCTATTAGTTATTAACAAATGCACATACTATCATCTATATTTTTCTTCTAATTTTCTCATTAACCCGTAACCATCTTTTTTTTATTATTTTAATTGGCAACTTTGGGTATAACTTATTGAAGATCATTATTCATACCATCATTATTCACTCAATCCTTATAGACATCTGCAAAAAGGAAAGATTAGGAAAACACAATCTAGAGGATATTTAAAAACACTTGGTTTATATTATAATAGTCGCTTTAAATACTTTATGCGTAAATACTGCCGCAACGCAAAAACTTCTCTTGTATGGCGAGCTTTTCTATTGCTGCTGCTATCGGCCGATCTAATAGTGAATTTAAAACGTAACGTCTTTTTGCATAGTAATAAATAATTCGACACGTTTCTTCCGTGAAAATGTGTTGTATATAGGCATGGCTTACTGTGATAATGTTCGCTTTGGCTCGTGCTTCTTTTGCATCTAGTATGTAGGTGAGTGAGTTATTTCTCTTTTTATTATAAACTATTTCTTCTATAAAATATGTAACACATGCACTTCTACACTTACGAACACTTTCTCTCTCTCTCTTTAACGCTTCCGTTGAGCAGTCTAATAATTACACTTCAAGCTTATGAGCTCCTTCTCTCTAGTGGAGGATATAGAATGTAAATATATAACTATCTATAAAAATATTTTTATTACGACACTTATGAGTATGACACAAAACATTGCGACACTTTCACAGAAATCCTTGAAGTTGAGGAACGGATAGAACGCACACAACCTACACGAACAGAACGCCTGCAGATCACCGAGTTGCCCGTTGATGATGAGACAGTAACAACAACTACAGAGTCTTTCGGTATCGTAACACTTCCCACTGAAGAAAAGGTAAAAGAAGTAAAGAAAGAAGAAGAAGAAGTTATTGTTATAGAAAAGACTAAGAAAGGAAAAATCAAAAAGGTGCCCAAAAAGAAAGAAGAAATTGAAGAAGAAGTTGAGGTGGAAGTAGAAGTAATAAAGGAGGGTAAAAAACGATTGATAAAGAAAAAGATTACCGCTCACACTCCAGACGTAGTTGAAGAAATAATAGAAGAAGAAGACACTGGAGTGGTGAAACCATTCACGACTTCGCCCGAAAAACGATTACCACTTGAGACGCCGTCTACTTTATCAGAAACTACACCCACAGGGCAAGTAGCAGAGATTATAATAGAAAAGGTAGATGGGCAGTCAGTTGATGTTAATTTAATTTTACATTCGGCTGTAGCAAAAGAGGAAGTAACTGCACAAGATAAAGAAGATGTCAGTAAAGAATTTGATAAAACAACATACTCTGCAACTAGAACAATAGACACTGTAGAACCATATGAAGTAACAGAACAGGATGTACAAACAGTTCCTGGAGTATTCGAAGATAAGATGAAGCCTCAAACGGCTGAAGCTAATCTTCGTTTTACTCAAAATGAAAGTTTAGCTGTGAGCGAAGTTCAGGAAGGTCATGGTGTTACTAGCATGCAAGAGGAAAAGCCTGTAGATACTAAAGCAACATTATCCCTTTTATTGCAAGAAGCAACAGGAGTTGCCGAAACGGAGACAGCTCAGAGGGAAGAAGACTTCGAAGCTGGAAAATTACCCGGAACAGCTCAAGCAAGCAGAATCTTTACAACAAAAGAGGGTATCTCAGTAATGGAGGTTCAAGAAGGAATGTCAGAGGATAAATTTGATGGTACTCTTAAAACTATCGCTGTAAAACCTAATGTCGATGTAAGTGTAACAGAATCTCTCATTGTAAGCGAGGTTATATCTGAGGTAAAACCTGGTAAACATCTGCCAGAAGCATTTGTACCAACAGAAACGGCGAATACAAACGTCATTCCCCAAAGACAACTTATTTCTTCAGAAACAGTTGCACCTGAGTTTGAAGGTGAATACATTCCAGAAAAATTACCACCAAGCCAAACAGCAGGTATTGGTGTTACCACTGGTGAAAGCATTGTAGTAGAACAAACACAAGTTCAGGATAAAGAAAGCACATTTGAAAAAGGCAAGCAACCAAACGAAACAACCGCTTCAGAACAAATTGTGCTATCTGAAAGTATTATAGTGTCTGGAATCGATACGCAACAGCCACAAGGACATATTGTAACTGAACAACCGGAAGAACAGGTAGCAGATGTTGAATATCTAACAAAGGAAACTTTTGTGACATCCACAAATGTCCCAATTGAATGTGAAAAGGACTATTCACCAGAAGATCAACCAGAAATAAAGATGGCCGATACAAGTATCTCTTGTTTACAAACAACTGATGTATCTGAAGTGTCAATTCAAGAATCTGAAGGCGTTTTGGCGGCAGATAGCAAACCAAGTCAGGTTGTTGCTGAATCGACGATAAGACCTACGGAGTCACTTAGCATATCAGAAATTCAAACTGCTGATATTCCATCAGACTTTACTGATTTTCCAAAATATAAGACTGAAGAAGCTTCTACTGATATGGAAACTCAAGAAGCCAAAGAAATAACAGTAACTCATGTAAGTGAGAAAGAAGGCGATTATACTCTAGAAGCACCTACAACATTAAATGTAGAAACATCGTATACAAGAACCCAGCAAGAAATAGAAATTATTCAACAGGAAACTATGGAATTCGAAGGAAAGTTAAAGTTAGATGAGCTTCCTGAAAGTCAAACAGGTAAAGAAGTATCCACTCACATGTTACCAACAAGCATTGTTGAGGAAATCAATGCTGAAAGTAGAACCAGAGATATAACCGAGGAGGGGCCTCAAACAGGTACTGCTGTTTCAAGTCAGACTACCCTCACAGAGACAGTTGTAGCAGAAGCTGTTTTAGATGAATCGCTAAATAAATACAGTTCAGAACAAGTAGAAGGCAAACAAGCAGAATTGATTATATCCCCTGAAGAAGGTATAACAGTTACCGAAGTGTATACCAAAGATAAAGAAAAAGAATATGTTCCTGGAGAAGCCCCGGTAACATATCAAGCTACTCCTGATATTAGTGGACAAACAGTGGCTAGTACCACCGAAGTTCAAGCAAACTTCCAGGCTGAAGAAATCGTTGAAGAGAAACTTTCAATAGGCCAAGCGAAACCTGAACAAGACATCTTCGAAGGTGTTCAGATCATTCAATTACAAACAGGTGAAAAAGAAGGAGAACATTTCAAAGATGTTGCTCCTGAAATGAAACAAGCGGCAGTAGATATTGAGGAAGAAAATATACAATTAAGCGTCTCGCAGGTAGTAACTCATGAGAAAGAGGACGAATATACTGTTGGAGAAACACCATTAGGAATTTCAGCTACATCCAATATAACCAGTCAAGAGGTAATCGTGCAGTCACAAATCGAAACAGTAGTACATGCTGATGAATTAGAAAAAGAAGAACCTGTAACTGGTAAGGCAAAGAAGTATGCCAGACCAAACACGGAATTAATTGTTACAGAATCTAATGTAACTGATGTTGAAAAAAATTTGCCTGCGGATGTATTTCCAGATAAAAAGAAAGCAGGAGTTGATGTCATTCCAGAACAAGAACTAGCTGTAACAGAAATTGTTACCGACGACAAAGAAACGTCATTAGAAGGATACACCCAGCCTTCCGGAAAACAAGCTACATTGAATATCCTAGAAAAAGAAGTTGCTATCAAAGAACAAATAGTAGCAGGATCACAAGTTGGGCAGTTTAGAAAAGAATCTCCGGAAAAAGAAATAGCTCAGCCACAACAAGATGTATCTCATCACATTACTCAGTGGCAATCGACACCTGGGGAATTAGAAGGCTACCATACAGATGAGATTAAACCAGATCAAAAACAAGTTGATGTCAACTTTGAAGAAGGCACAAGCGTTAGTGTCACCCAGGTACAACCTCAAGATAAAGAAAAGCCATTAGAAGAAATGGTTTTGCCTGAAGAAGTTTTCGGTAAACCAGAACTAACATCGCATGCTGTTGCAATGAAATCAGAAATTCAAACTGATGACTCAACTGGAAAAGTACCTGATTCTGAGGTTACAACAGCGACAGCTGCACCTCAGCAATCATCAGTAGAAGGATTAATATTAAGCGAAAACATAACTGGCGAAAAAGAAAGTATCTTTTCAGAAGTAAAACCTGATCAACAACTTGCGACCTCTGATCTTGAATTAGG
This sequence comes from Agrypnus murinus, assembly GCA_929113105.1. NCBI lineage: Eukaryota > Metazoa > Arthropoda > Insecta > Coleoptera > Elateridae > Agrypnus > Agrypnus murinus. The sequence goes on from OV816031.1 coordinate 32,575,716, forward strand.
TGAGAGTGTAAGCGTAACTGCTGTTGTAGTAGGAGATACAGAAAGTAAACTTGCCGAACAAGAAAAACCAGAATATCAACAGGCTGAGGCAGATATTACTGCACAGGATGTAGCCCAGAAAACAGAAGTATGTTCTGGTGAAACATTTGATGATTTGGATAGTCAAGTCCCTTCAAAGGTGACTGCTACTGTAGGCCACTTAGAACAAGAAAGTATAATACAAACAGAAGCAACTTTAGGTGAAAGCGAAACCATTTTAGGAAAAGACGCAGCACCTGAATCTAAAGTAGCTACCGTTGAATTCACAGAAAAGGTTATTCCTTCTGTTGGGGAAGTTACAGCTATAGAAAAAGAAGGTCAATACGATCAACCTGAACAAGTAGAAGGTAAACATGCAACCTCAGATATTATAGCAGGCCAGAAAGTGGCACAAACCACTGAAGTAATTCCTGAAAGTACAACAGGTGAAGCTCCTGTAGATGAATCCACTCAGGTACAAGCTAATGTTGAACAAACTACACTTGAAGGCGTCATTCAAACTGAATGTGCAGTTAGAGAAGCCGGTAGAACATTTGATGAATTACCAACAGAATCGAAACAAGCCGATGTCGAGTTTATTGAAAGTACAGGAGTTATAGTAACAGAAGTTACTAGAGGAGATACAGAATCTCTTCAACAACCCACGTTTGCTCCTGAAGAACAAGTAGCCGTACCTGAAATTGACAGTTATGAAATTGCTGAAAAATCTGAAGTAACAACAAGTGATACTGTTAAAGATGTTGAGATTGAAAAACCGGCAACTGCATCAGCTCAATCTGAGCATGCGCCATTTACTAGCTTACAACAAACTGAGACTGTTGTAACAGAAACTGAAAGTACATTCGTTGAAGGACTACAGCCAGATTCTAAAACAGCTTCTGTTACGGTTGATGAAGGTCAAAGTATAATTGTAACAACTGTGGTTACAGATAGTAAAGAAACCGAATTAGCACCCGGAGAAGTACCTCAATCAACACAAGCCGAATTGGAAATTACAACTGAAAAACCACTGCCTACCACTTTGTCAGTTGTTGCACAAACAGCAGAAAGTACTTTAGAAACAGACGTAAGAGAAGAAGCGACAGCATTTGAAGAAACGATTCTCATAGAAGGTGTACAACGAACTGAAGCTGTAGTAGCAGAAAGTGAATCTGTATTGCCTGAAGATGAAAAACCAAGCACTAGAATTGCAGATTTCGGAATGGAATCACGAAAAGGTGCTGTATCTTCTGTTATTACTTTAGGAGAAACTGAAGAAGGTTACAAACCAGAAGTACTTCCTTTCACTAAAAATGCACAAGTCGATATCGACAGTGCACACGTTGTCGTCCAACAACAAGTAACAGAGACAACTGATAATACTGGCGATCTTAAAGAACTAAAACCAGCAAAAGCTAGTGCTGAAGAGAAAAGAGATACCATTGAATGTATTATTGTATCTGAAAATAGAATTCAAGAAAAAGAGAAATATTTTGAAGAAGAATTTAAACCAGAAATGTTAAACGTCGATGTGAATATTGAACAAGGTAAGATTGCACAAAATATTACTGAAATAGTCACCGATTACAAAGAAGGCCAACTAGATAAAATAGAAATTCCCCAAGATAAAAAGGCTAGCGCAAATATTGATACCTATGAGGTTGCTGAAAAATTAGAAATTCAAGCTGCAGGGGTTGCGTCTGAATTGACTGAAGAAGGTGTAACTAAATCAACAGCTAGTGTTAAGCAGACGCCTCTCGAGGGATTAATCCAGACAGAGGCAGATATAAAAGAAAAAGAAGATGTATTTACTACAGAATTAAAAATGGTATCTAAAACAGCCGAATATTCAGTAGATGAAGTAAAAGGTGTTAGTGTACAAGAAGTGATGCCTTCAGAAAAAGAAGATATCTTAGTAACAGAACAACAACCTGATAGTTCTATTGCTCAGTTGGAGATTTTAGGTAAAGAAGTAGCTTCTAAAATGGAAGTTTTACCTGAAGCAACAGTATCCGATTTCAAAGAAGAAGCAGCCGGTACTCTGACTGCTGATATTAAACAGACTACCTTAGAAAGCATAATACAAACACAAGCTAACGTCCAAGAAAAAGAAGACACATTTACAGAAGAAGTTAGACTTGTTACAAAACAAGCAGATATGATTTTGGAACAGGCTAAATCTATAACAACATCCGAGGTGATTGCACGTGAAAAAGAAGACACTTTACAAGTGTCTCGTCAACCTGAAAGTGTTAGCGCTCAACTTGATATTACCGGTAGTGAAATAGCTGAAAAGACTGAGATAATTCCTGAAAGTACCACTGGTACTTTTATAAAAGAAGAACTCGATACCACTACCGCTAATGTAAAACAAATACCAATGGAAGGTATAATTCAATCTCAACCTACAATACGTGACAGCGAAGCACCATTTACGGACGAGTTCAAAACTGTTACGAAAACAGTTGATTTCTCAATAGAGCATGAGAAAGGAGTTATTGTTTCAGAAGTAGTTTCGAACGAAAAAGAAAATGTATTCGAAGTGGCACCTCAACCAGACCAAAGTATAGCACAAGTAGATATAACTGCTAAAGATGCAGCAGCAACAACCGAAATCTTTGCACAAATCGCACCTTCCGATTTTACTGAACAAGCGGTTAGTAAATCTTCAGCAGAAGTAAAACAAACGCCTCTTGAAAGTATAGTCCAATCTGAAGTTACTATACAAGAAAAAGAAAGTCCGTACGATGAACAACTCAAAACCCTTCCTAAAACGGCAGACTTTTCAGTCGAACACGAGAAGAGCTTGACCGTTTCCGAGATAATGCCAAGTGAAAAAGAGAACATCTTAGATGTTCTTCAAGCCCCAGATAGCAGTGTGGCTAACGTAGACATTATTGGTAAAGAAGTTGCAGAACAAATAGAGGTGTTGGCTCAAGCAAGCGTGTCCGATTTTACTGACGATGCAGTTAGTAAGGCAACGGCTGAAACGAAACAAACAACTGTGGAAGGCGTTATCCAGTCGGAAGCAAATGTTCAGGATAGTGAAGATATATTTACTTCAGATTTGAAGATAATTACCAAAACTGCAGATGTACTATTAGATGAAGAAAAAAGTGTTACAGTTTCCCAAGTTGTCTCTTCAGAAAAAGAAAATCTTCTGGAGACAGCTCAACAACCGGATAGCAGTCTAGCAGTGCTAGATATTTCTAGCAGAGAAGTTGCATCAAAAACAGAGATATTAACGGAAACAGCAATATCCGACTTAAAAGAGGATACTATATCTAAGACTACCGCCAACATAAAACAAACTCCTATAGAGGGAGTTATACAATCACAAGTTGATATTCAAGATAGCGAAGCACCGTTTACAGAAGAATTCAAAGCCGCTTCTAAAACAGCCGATATTCTGATTAGTGAAACCGAAGGTGTAACCATTTCAGAGATCTTACTAACAGAAAAAGAAAAAATATTGGAAGAGCAACAGAAGCCTGAAAGCACCACAGCCAGCTTAGATATTACAAGCAGAAAAGTAGCAGAAAAATTACAAGTGCTAAGCGAATCAACTGTTTCTGATTTCTCCACAGAGGACATTAAGCACTCGACTGCCGATGTAAAACAGACAGCCGTAGAAGGAATTGTACAAACAGAAGTACAAGTACAAGATAAAGAGGAAACATTTACTCCAACACTCAAGGGAGATACCATGCATGCAGATGTTTCCATCCAAGATACAAAATCAGTTAAAGTTTCTGAAACAGTACCAACAGAAAAAGAAGAACACTTGGAAGCGCCTAAAGCACCTGAAACTAAAACGGCTGAGTTAGATATTGAAGGGCGAGAAGCAGCAGAGACTTCTCATCCTATCTTCAACCTATCAATCCAGGAGATTATTCCAGAAAAACCAGAAGAAGCATCAGCTGTGCCAACACAAACTCCTTTGGAAACTTTAACTCGAACTGAGCCAACAATTGCAGAATCAGAATCGTTGTTTGAAGATAAATTTGAACCAACAACCAAAACTGCGGAAAGAGGTATTGAAGAAAGTAGCAGCGTTCATATTTCAGAAACAGTAGCTGCTTATAAGGAAGACACTTACAGACCTGATGATTTAATAACTCATATAGCAGAAGAAGATATTACACCTATAGAAGCCCTACAACAATCACAAGTCCAGATACAAGAGGGTATTAAAGACATCCTACTGGATAAACCAGATGTTAACTTTGTAAATATTGATCAAGGTGTTTTAGAGGGTATTACCTTAACGGAGAGAATTGTACATGAATGTGAAGATAAACTTGATAAGATGCCAGAAGTTGACAAAAAAGAAGCTACTACAAATATAGAAGAAACGCAGTCGGTACATATTACCGAAACTGTAATTCACGAAAAGGAAAGTACGTTAGAAGAGACAAAACCCGAGGAAAGACAAGCTCAGCCAGAAGTTCTTATTCAAGAATCTATTCAAACATCACAAATACAGATTCAAAGCTCCACAGAAGACTTCTCCAGAAAATCTCCAGAAACTAGCACTGCTGAGCGGTCTCAAGTAGATCTTGAATCGGTAATCGTCGGCGAAGAACTTGTACATGAGCGGGAAAATATATTTACTGAAACGCCAACCGATACAAAAATTGCTGACATCACATTTTTACCCGAAGAGCATGTCTCAGTTACCAAAACTACCGTTCAAGATAAAGAAGATATATTTGAAGCCACTCCTCTACCTCAAGGTACAACAGCAGAAACTGAATTCTCTACGCAAGAAGTTGTACAAACATCATTAGTTTCTTCAGAATACGACGTTTCAAACTTGGAAACTCCAGAACTTCCTAAGGCACAAGCAGATGCTGAACATACCCTTATGGAAACGGTTACCATCACACAATTAACATCTGCTGATAAGGAAGAACTTCTTCAAGAAGAATTTAAACCTATAACTACGACAGCAAGTGTTAATGTTGAGACTACAGAAAAGATTATTACCGTGTCAGAGGTGACAACCGATCAAAAAGAAGAGGAACTAATACAGCCAGTTCCAAGAACTGATACTGCAAGTTTAAAATTCTTAGAACAGATTACTGCTGAGCAATCGCGAGTTGACATTCTGGATGACACTTACACAATACCTGAAAGTAAGGCACCTAAAACTTCACACGCGATTAAAAAGCATGAACCGTATGAAAGCTTGATTCAGACAGAAACGGAAGTAAGTGAAAAGGAAACACTATACGAATCTGAAAAATATACGCCTGGACAGGCAAAACTAGATATAATTTGTCAAGAAGGACTGGACGTTACTGAAGTTTCAGTCGTAGAACAAGAAAGTGAAAAAGTGCAAGAAGGTTTAGCAACAGAAAAGGTTGCTCAAAAAGAAATACCTCAAAAGCAAATAGCACTAAATGAAGAAATAATAACTATGCAAGCATCGGGTGAATTCGTACCAGAGCATTTAAAAGAACTAACAGCAAGACAAATACCTGTAGAGAGCTATGGTCTCATAGTAACAGAACAAAAATCAACGGGCGAACTCGAATCTGTACTACCAGAAATGGAAAAACCCACTTCAAAAACGGTCCGAGTGACCATAGAGGACCACGCTACCAACCTTCTCATAAGTGAAGTACTTCCACATGACAGTGAAGGTAAGTAAGACGTTCCACAAAAATACAAATACTGAACCAACAAAAAAAATTCGACCAACTTGCGGAAAATCGGGCACAACCCAACACACAAACACTACACATTACAAAACATATTTAAAACACTAAGTGATCACATACTAAAACTTTCACATTACAGGACAACTGGCCGATACTCTACCACACAGCACCCGGGCAAGAACCACACAATCAACTACAGACCAACCCTACGTCACAGAACAACTCATACCAGACGTTAGGCAAGATACAGACACCACCACACCAAAATCCGATACCGAAGAAACGCACGAGATAATAACAAAGTTCAAAAGCACACCGGGTTCACAAGAAAACACAACAGTAATCACAAAACGCACTGTAATTAAACAGAAAAAGAAAACACACCCAGACACTGGTGATATTGTAATTGAAGAAGTGTTAGACGAAATACAAAGTGGGGAAACAAAAGTTCCCGAACAAGTTGGCCCGGTAATAGAAGAAGTAACCGACGAAACAGAAGCTAAAGAAGAAACGCAAGTACTAGTTGAAGAAGTTCCAGAAGAAGATACAGCTACACACACAGTAAAGAAGATTCGAAAGAAGGTTATTATTAAAGAGAAAGTACCTGAAGATACCACAGAAGAAGAAACATCTGTGACAGTAAAACTTAAAGAAAAACCGAAGAAAGTTATTACCGAGGAACTACCAGAAGAAGAAGAGGTAACTCACGTTACTACAACTGAAGGAAAGAAAACAAAACGGGTTATCAAAAAACGTAAAATTATTACAAAAGAAGATGGTAAGCAGAAAACAACGGACATTGTTACAATTAAAGATGAAGGAGAAGCTCCACAAACTACTGTGACAGTAAAAGAGACAGAGTTGCCGGAAGATATACCAGAACATATAACAGAATTACCAGAAGAAGAAGAAGTCACACAAATCATTACACCTGAAGGAAAGAAAAAGAAACGAATTATTAAGAAACGTAAAATCATCACCCGCGAAGATGGTAAAGAAAAGACTACTGATATAGTTACTGTAGAAGACGAGGGGCAAGCACCAGAAACAACTGTGACTGTAAAAGAAATTGAGATTCCTGAAGAGAAGACTGTCGTTGAAGAATTACCAGAAGAAGAAGAAGTAACTGACATTGTTACTCCTGAAGGAAAGAAGACGAAACGTATCATACGAAGACGCAAAATTATAAAGCGTGAGGGTGGAAAAGAGAAGACCACAGATATTGTCACAGTCGAAGACGAAGGACAAGCGCCAGAAACTACTGTAACCCTTAAGGAAGAAGAAATACCCGAAGAAAAATCCAAAAAGCCAAAGAAACCTAAAAAACCAATTGTCGAGGAACTTCCAGAAGAAGAAGAGGTGAGTCAGATTGTAACACCTGAAGGTAAAAAGAAGAAACGTATTATTCGTAAACGTAAAATTATTACAATTGAAGACGGCAAAGAAAAGACAACCGACATTGTTACAGTCGAAGATGAAGGACAAGCTCCTGAAACAACTGTGACTGTAAAGGAAGTTGAAATTCCGGAAGAGAAACCTGTAGTAGAAGAACTACCTGAAGAAGAAGAAGTAACACAGATTATTACATCTGACGGAAAGAAGAAAAAGCGTATCATTAGAAAGCGCAAGATTATTACCCGTGAAGATGGAAAAGAAAAAACTACTGATATTGTTACAGTGGAAGATGAAGGTCAAGCACCAGAAACTACTGTAACTGTAAAAGAAGTAGAGATTCCTGAAGAAGAAAAACCCAGAAAACCAAAGAAACCTAAGAAGAAACCTGTCGTCGAAGAACTTCCTGAAGAAGAAGAAGTAACTCAAATCATCACTCCTGAAGGCAAGAGGAAGAAACGCATTATTAGAAAGCGAAAAATTATCACAATCGAGGATGGTAAAGAAAAGACAACCGACATTGTTACCGTCGAAGATGAAGGACAAGCTCCAGAAACAACGGTGATTGTTAAAGAAATTGAAGTTCCTGAAGATAAACCTCAAGTGGAAGAGTTACCAGAAGAAGAGGAAATAACACAGATTATTACACCTGAAGGAAAGAAGAAGAAACGGATCATAAGGAAGCGTAAAATTATAACTCGAGGAGATGATAAGGAGAAGATTACGGACATTGTTACAGTCGAGGATGAAGGACAAGCTCCAGAGACTACTGTGACTGTAAAAGAAGTAGAGATTCCTGAAGAAGAAAAACCCAGAAAACCAAAGAAACCTAAAAAGAAACCTGTAGTTGAAGAACTTCCTGAAGAAGAAGAAGTTACTCAAATCGTCACTCCTGAAGGCAAGAGAAAGAAACGCATTATTAGAAAGCGCAAGATTATCACAATCGAGGATGGCAAAGAAAAGACAACCGACATTGTTACCGTCGAAGATGAAGGACAAGCTCCAGAAACAACGGTTACTGTTAAAGAAATTGAAATTCCCGAAGAAAAACCTGAAGTGGAAGAGTTACCTGAAGAAGAAGAAGTAACACAGATTATTACACCTGAAGGAAAACGGAAGAAACGAATCATAAGAAAGCGTAAAATTATAACTCGAGGAGATGATAAGGAGAAAATTACGGACATTGTAACTGTTGAAGATGAAGGTCAAGCTCCAGAGACTACTGTGACTGTAAAAGAAGTGGTGATTCCCGAAGAAGAAAAACCCAGAAAACCACAGAAACCTAAAAAGAAACCTGTCGTTGAAGAACTTCCTGAAGAAGAAGAAGTAACTCAAATCGTCACTCCTGAAGGCAAGAGGAAGAAACGTATTATTAGAAAGCGAAAGATTATCACAATCGAGGATGGTAAAGAAAAGACAACCGACATTGTTACCGTCGAAGATGAAGGACAAGCTCCAGAAACAACGGTGACTGTTAAAGAAATTGAAATTCCCGAAGAAAAACCTCAGGTGGAAGAGTTACCAGAAGAAGAAGAAGTAACACAGATTATTACACCTGAAGGAAAGAAGAAGAAACGGATCATAAGAAAGCGTAAAATTATAACTCGAGGAGATGATAAGGAAAAGATTACGGATATCGTAACAGTCGAAGATGAAGGTGAAGCTCCAGAGACTACTGTGACGGTAAAAGAGAAACAGATTCCGGAAGAAGAAAAACCCAGAAAGTCAAAGAAACCTAAGAAGAAACCTGTCGTTGAAGAACTTCCTGAAGAAGAGGAAGTAACTCAAATCGTCACTCCTGAAGGCAAGAGGAAGAAACGCATTATTAGAAAGCGCAAGATTATCACAATCGAGGATGGTAAGGAAAGAACTACCGATATCATCACTGTAGAAGATGAAGGACAGGCTCCTGAAACAACTGTAACTGTCAAGGAAGTTGAGGTTCCAGAAGAGAAACCTGCCATTGAAGAATTGTCAGAAGAAGAGGAGGTAACGCAGATTATTACACCCGAGGGCAAAAAGAAGAAACGAATTATCAGAAAACGTAAAATCATTACTCGTGAAGATGGAAAAGAAAAGACTACTGACATTGTGACTGTAGAAGATGAGGGTCAAGCGCCAGAAACTACTGTTACTGTTAAAGAAGTAGAGATTCCTGAAGAAAAGAAACCCAGAAAGCCAAAGAAACCTAAGAAGAAACCTGTCGTTGAAGAACTTCCCGAAGAAGAAGAAGTAACACAAATCGTCACTCCTGAAGGCAAGAGAAAGAAACGCATTATTAGAAAACGCAAGATTATCACAATCGAGGATGGCAAAGAAAAGACAACTGACATTGTTACCGTTGAAGATGAAGGACAAGCTCCAGAAACAACAGTAACTGTAAAAGAAGTTAAACTTCCTGAAGAAAAACCTGAAGTGGAAGAGTTACCCGAAGAAGAAGAAGTAACCCAAATTATTACGCCTGAAGGAAAAAGAAAGAAACGAATTATTAGAAAACGTAAGATTATTACTCGCGAAGATGGAAAAGAAAAAACTACTGACATAGTTACAGTAGAAGACGAAGGTCAAGCACCAGAAACCACAGTGACAGTAAAGGAAATAGAAATACCCGAGGAAGAAAAACCTAGAAAACCGAAGAAACCTAAGAAGAAACCTGTCGTTGAAGAACTTCCTGAAGAAGAGGAAGTAACTCAAATCGTCACTCCTGATGGCAAGAGGAAGAAACGCATTATTAGAAAGCGCAAGATTATCACAATTGAAGACGGTAAGGAAAAGACAACAGACATTGTTACCGTCGAAGATGAAGGACAAGCTCCAGAAACAACAGTGACTGTTAAAGAAATTAAAGTACCCGAAGATAAACCTCAAGTGGAAGAGTTACCAGAAGAAGAGGAAGTAACACAGATTATTACTCCCGAAGGAAAGAAGAAGAAACGGATTATAAGAAAACGTAAAATTATAACTCGAGGAGATGATAAGGAAAAGATTACTGACATCGTTACAGTCGAAGATGAAGGTGAAGCTCCAGAAACTACTGTGACTGTAAAAGAGGTAGAAATCCCCGAAGAAGAAAAACCCAGAAGGCCAAAGAAACCCAAGAAGAAACCTGTCATTGAAGAACTTCCTGAAGAAGAGGAAGTAACTCAAATCGTCACTCCTGAAGGCAAGAGGAAGAAACGCATTATTAGAAAGCGCAAGATTATCACAATCGAAGATGGTAAAGAAAAGACAACCGACATTGTTACCGTCGAAGATGAAGGACAAGCTCCAGAAACAACTGTGACTGTCAAGGAAGTTGAGGTTCCTGAAGAGAAACCTGCTGTTGAAGAATTGTCAGAAGAAGAGGAGGTAACGCAGATTATCACACCCGAGGGCAAAAAGAAGAAACGGATTATCAGGAAACGTAAAATCATTACTCGTGAAGATGGAAAAGAAAAGACTACCGACATTGTGACTGTAGAAGATGAGGGACAAGCGCCAGAAACTACTGTGACTGTTAAGGAAATAGAAATCCCTGAAGAAAAGAAACCCAGAAGGCCAAAGAAACCTATTGTTGAAGAACTTCCCGAAGAAGAAGAAGTAACTCAAATTGTGACACCAGAAGGAAAGAAGAAGAAACGTATTATTAGGAAACGCAAGATTATCACAATTGAGGATGGTAAAGAAAAGACAACCGACATTGTTACCGTCGAAGATGAAGGACAAGCCCCAGAAACAACAGTAACTGTAAAAGAAGTTAAGCTTCCTGAAGAAAGACCTGAAGTGGAAGAGCTACCTGAAGAAGAAGAGGTAACCCAAATTATTACACCTGAAGGAAAGCGAAAGAAACGAATTATTAGAAAACGCAAAATCATTACTCGCGAAGATGGAAAAGAAAAAACTACTGACATAGTTACAGTAGAAGACGAAGGTCAAGCACCAGAAACCACAGTGACTGTAAAGGAAATAGAAATACCTGAGGAAGAAAAACCTAGAAAACCAAAGAAACCTAAGAAGAAACCTGTCGTTGAAGAACTACCTGAAGAAGAAGTGACTCAAGTTGTTACTACTGAAGGTAAAAAGAAGAAACGCATTATTCGTAAACGTAGGATTATTACAATTGAAGACGGTAAAGAAAAAACTACCGATATTGTTACCGTTGAAGACGAAGGGCAAGCTCCAGAAACCACTGTGACTGTAAAAGAAGTTGAACTTCCAGAAGAAAAACCTACTGTGGAAGAGTTGCCAGAAGAAGAGGAAGTAACTCAGATCATAACCGCTGAAGGCAAAAAGAAAAAACGAATTATTAGGAAACGCAAAATTATTACTCGGGGAGATGACACGGAAAAGATTACTGACATTGTCACGGTCGAAGACGAAGGTCAAGCTCCAGAGACTACCGTAACTGTAAAAGAGGTGGAAATTCCTGAAGAGCAGAAACCTAGAAAACCAAAGAAGCCTAAGAAAAAACCTGTAATCGAAGAACTTCCTGAAATAGAGGAAGTAACCCAAATAGTAACACCTGAAGGCAAGAAAAAGAAGCGTATTATTAGAAAGCGCAAGATTATTACAGTTGAGGATGGTAAAGAAAAGACAACCGATATCGTGACTATAGAAGATGAAGGACAAGCTCCTGAAACAACTGTGACTGTAAAGGAAGTTGATATTCCTGAAGAAAAACCTGTTGTAGAAGAGTTACCAGAAGAAGAAGAAGTGATGCACATCATTACATCCGAAGGAAAGAAAAAGAAACGAATCATAAGAAAGCGCAAAATTATTACACGAGGAGATGATAAGGAGAAAATTACTGACATTGTCACGGTCGAAGATGAAGGACAAGCGCCAGAGACTACTGTGACTGTAAAAGAAGTACAAATTCCAGAAGAAGAGAAACCTAGAAAACCAAAGAAACCTAAGAAGAAACCTGTCGTTGAAGAACTTCCAGAAGAAGAAGAAGTAACTCAGATCGTCACCCCAGAAGGCAAAAAGAAGAAACGTATTATAAGAAAACGCAAAATTATAACAATAGAGGACGGTAAGGAAAAGACAACAGACATTGTTACCGTAGAAGATGAAGGACAAGCACCTGAAACAACTGTGACTGTAAAAGAAGTTGAGCTTCCAGAAGAAAAACCTGTTGTGGAAGAGTTACCAGAAGAAGAGGAAGTAACTCAGATCATAACCGCCGAAGGAAAGAGGAAAAAACGAATTATCCGTAAACGTAAAATTATTACACGAGGAGACGACAAGGAAAAGATTACTGACATTGTCACAATCGAAGATGAAGGACAAGCTCCAGAGACTACTGTGACTGTAAAAGAAGTAGAAGTCCCAGAAGAAGAGAAACCTAGAAAACCAAAGAAACCTAAGAAAAAACCTGTCGTTGAAGAACTTCCTGAAGAAGAAGAAGTGACTCAAATTGTTACACCAGAAGGCAAGAAGAAGAAACGTATTATAAGGAAGCGCAAAATTATCACAATCGAGGACGGTAAGGAAAAGACAACCGACATTGTTACCGTCGAAGATGAAGGTCAAGCACCTGAAACAACTGTGACTGTAAAAGAAGTTGAACTTCCAGAAGAAAAAACTGTTACTGAAGAATTGCCAGAGGAAGAAGAAGTTTCGGTTATCATTACTCCAGAGGGAAAAAGAAAGAAGCGAGTTATCAGGAAACGCAAAATTATTACTCGGGAGGGTGGTAAGGAAAAGACCACGGATATTGTTACAGTAGAAGACGAAGGCCAAGCAGCAGAAACTACTGTAACTGTAAAAGAAGTAGAGATTTCGGAAGAAAAGAAACCTAAAAAGCCCAAGAAAGCGAAGAAGCCTGTTGTGGAAGAACTTCCTGTAGAAGAAGAAGTGACTCAGATCGTCACCCCTGAAGGCAAGAAAAAGACGCGAATTATTAGAAAGCGTAAGATTATAACACGCGATGATGGCAAAGAAAAGACGACGGATATTGTGACTGTAGAGGATGAAGGACAAGCTCCAGAGACAACTGTTACTGTAAAAGAAATTGAAGTTCCAGAAGAAGGGCCTGTTGTAGAAGAGTTGCCGGAAGAAGAAGAAGTTACTCATATTATCACAGCTGAAGGCAAAAGAAAGAAACGTATTATCAAAAAACGTAAGATTATTACTCGGGGCGACGGTAAAGAAAAGACCACAGACATTGTTACCGTAGAGGATGAAGGCAAAGCGCCAGAAACTACTGTAACTGTAAAGGAAATAGAAATACCCGAAGATGAAAAACCTAGAAAGCCAAAGAAACCTAAGAAAAAACCTGTTGTGGAAGAACTTCCTGAAGAAGAGGAAGTGACTCAAATCGTTACGCCTGAAGGAAAGAGGAAGAAACGTATTATTAGAAAGCGCAAGATTATTACAACTGAAGACGGTAAAGAAAAGACTACGGATATTGTGACTGTTGAAGATGAAGGACAGGCTCCGCAAACTACCGTCACTACACGGGAAATCGAAATTCCAGAAGAAAAACCTACTATAGAGGAGCTACCAGAAGAGGAGGAAATAACTCAAGTAATTACACCTGAAGGCAAGAAAAAGAAACGAATTATTAAAAAGCGCAGAATTATTTCTCGCGAGGATGGGAAAGAGAAAACAACCGATATTGTTACTATTGAAGATGAAGGAAAAGCGCCAGAAACTACTGTAACCGTAGAAGAAAGAAAAGTTCCAGATGAAAAGAAACGTCCTAAACAAAAAGAAAGCATTATAACGGAATTACCTGAAACTGAAGAAGTTTCTTTCATTACTGAAGAAGGTAAGAAAAAGAAGCGGGTAGTTAAATCCCGAAAGATTATTAAAGAAGACGATGGTAAGAAAACTACCACCGAAATAATAACTACTGAGGACGAGGGTAAGAAGCCGGATACTATAATTGCTGTCAGTGAGGAGACTAAACCCAAAAAGATTCGCAAGAAGAGAACCAAGAAGGAGGCAGTAATTGAAGAGCTTCCTGAAACAGTAGAAATTATTGAAGTTATTACTGATAGAGGTTTGAAGAGAAAACAAACAAAGAAAGTTCGAAGGATAATAAGAGAAGAAGATGGAAAGCCAAAGGTCACTGAAATAGTGACTATTGAAGATGGAGGAAAGGTCCGAGAAAGAACAATACAGGAAGTAGATATACCTCAGAATGAAATACAAGAGTTGCGTAAAACTCAACCAACTGATGCTGTCAAGGAATTGCCAGAAGTTACTGAAGTAACAGAAATTGTTGATAGAGGTAAAAGGAAACGACGAGTTATAAAGAAACGAAAGTTGATTAAGGAAAAAGACGGTGTTCTTCAAACAACTGAAATAGTGACGGTTCAAGATGAAGGTGAAGAACCACAAACCAGTATTACTGTACAGGAAGCCAAACCTGAGAGAGCTGTGTTTGTGCTTAAGCCTGAACATATTGAAGATGAACAAGGAATTTTAGAAGCAGTTAAGTTTATATTAGTTGCGAAAGCTTTAGAACTTGAACTTCCTGAAACCATAGAAATGCCTGAAGAAGTCGATGTTCAAGAAGTCATCACAGACGGAGTAAAACGCAAGAGAACTACTAAGAAACGTAAAATATTAAAACACGATGGACTTAAACAAACAACAACTGAAATAACAACAGTGGAAGACGAAGGAAAACAACCAGATGTCACAATAACAGTGGAAGAAATAAAATTAACACCGGACGAAGCTAAAGATGCACGAAAGAAGAAACCAAAGGATTCAATCACACTCAAGGAATTACCAGAAGTAGTCGATGTTAAACAAGTTATTGATGATAAAGGAAAATCGGTTAAGCAAGTAACAAAAACACGAAAGATTATAAAAGAAAAAGATGGAACAAAAACAGTTACCGAAATTGTTACTGTAGAAGGAGAAGGCAAAGAACCAGAAACTACAGTGACAACACAAGAAACTACTATGCCCCTTGAAGAAGCAAGGAAGCCACGTAAGAAGAAGGCTAAACCTGCTCCTGTCACACAGGAATTGCCTGAAGTATGTGAAGTAAAAGATATCGTCACTGATGAGGGTACACTTAAAAAGAGGATAGTAAAGAAACGAAAGATAATCAAAAAAGACGACGACAAACAAACAACTACCGAAATAGTTACTGTGCAAGATGAAGGTGAATTACCAGAAACTACTGTAACTGTACAGGAAATTACTGAAGAAGAAGCTGAGAAGTTAATTCAAGAAGAACCTGAAAAAGCAATTCAAGTAGAAGAATTGCCAGAAACATTTGAAGTTAAAGAAATTGTAACCGATGAAGGAATGAAGAAGAAACGAACAGTTAGAAGGAGAAAAATCATAAAAGATGTGGATGGTAAACAGACAACTACAGAGATTGTAACGGTTGAAGATGAAGGTAAAAAACCAGAAACCACTGTTACTGTTGAAGAAACAGAAGAACCTGAAGACAAAATTGTTGCGCTCGTGGAAGAGAAACACGAATTAGTAGAGGAATTGCCAGAAGAGGTTAAAGAAACCAGAATAATCGATGAACGTGGCATCCCAAGAAAAAGAGTAACGAAGAAACGAATCCTTAGAAAACCTAAGGGTCATAAACATGAAATTACGGAAATAGTTACTATTCAAGACGATGGAAAACAACCAAAAACTAAAGTTACCACGAAAGAAATTGACAGAGTTGAGGATGAATCTGTTCCTGTTACATTAGTTGAGGAATTACCCGAAGAACGTCAAATTATAGAAATAGATACAACCGGTGATGTACCAAAGAAGCGCATTACTAAAAAGCGAACCATTGTTAAGGATGTTGGGCCTAAAACAGAGACTACAGACATAGTTACGGTTATCGAAGACGGTAAAGAACCAGAAACGACTGTTACGGTTACTGTAACAGAGAAACCTGATAAAAAACCAAAGAAGAAGAAGAAGAAACCTACAGAAGAAAAGTACTTACATATACCTAGTCTTGAAGACCTCAAAGACGAACATGAAGTTATAGATGCTGTGAAACTTGTATTAATACAAAAAGCTCTTCACAAGCCAGATGGGGAAGCTGCACCGTCAGAAGAAACAGAAGTTCCAACCGTTTGCAAGGAATATCCAGAAGAGGTCAAAATAGTAGGCAAAAAGGTAATAAGAAAAAGAAAAATTACCAAACCAAAAGGAGATAAACAGGAAACCACTATCATCACAACTGTGGAGGAAGATGATAAACCTACAGAAACCACCATAGCAGTAACTGAAGAAAAACCAGAAGATGTAGAAAAAGAGGAAATACCGGACACGATTAATGTTACGGAACTACCTGAAGAAATACGTGTAATTGAAACGGTTGACGATAAAGGCAAACGTAAGAAGAAAATTATCAAAAAGAGAGTACTTAAGAAGCCTGTAGGTGATAAAGAACAAATCACAGAAGTGATTACTACTTTTGAAGATAACAAAACTCCAGAAACAACTATAAATGTAACTGTGAAAGATAAACTTAAGCCAAAAACTAAGAAACGTAAGTCAAAAGTACCACATGCAGATAAGGAAGGAACTTCAGAGGAAGTAACTCTAAAACCAATCGCTATCGAACGTGTAGAAGTAAAGCCTACAAAACTAAAGATTGTGAATAAGGATGAAATTCCTCCAGGTTTTGGAGTGGTTAAATTAAAGAAACCAAAGATTCCATCCAGAAAAGAACCGAAGGGTGTCAAATTGCCTAAATTTAGACTAAAGACTCCCATTCGTATTATTAGATTCCCGTCCGAAAAAGAAAGCGAACAAATTCCTATAGTTACAGAATTGAAACCTGTAGTCAAAGATAATGGAGTGCTGTCAAGAAATATGAAAGAAGCGGAAGAAGTTCTAAGGACAAGACGTAGAAAACTTCGAGCTAAGGGCAAAGATTTAACTGATTTAGAGCTACTTGATTTGGAATTCGATGAAGAAGAAAAACCCGAATTAGAAAAAGTAGATGAACAGTTCAAGTATCAAAGAAAACCTAAAAAAGAGAAAGAACAACCAGAAGTTCCCGAGAAACTAAAAATTGGAAAGGGTAAGGTTCCTGAAAAAGTTGAAGAAGTTCCTGAGGATATAAAATTGAAAAAGATTCCAGAGAAAGTTCCAAAGCAAGACAAAGAAAAAGAGCCTAAACCTAAAGAAGAGGAACTAAAACCAAAGAAACGCAAAGAAAAACCAGAAGAGGAAGGTCCTAAACTGGAACCATTCGAGCCATATGATATTGAAAGACCTGAACGAGAAGTGGAAGAGCTTGAAAAGATACCTGATGAAGAGAAAGAAAAACCAGTTCCTGAAGAGGAAAAGAAGAAAAGGCTAAAACAGAAGAAGAAAAAGCCTGAAGATGAAACAGAACAAATACCTTTGATAAAAGGCAAACCAAAAGTGCCAGCAGAAGAGGAGGTACCTGAACGTAAACTTAAATATAAGCAGAAAGATAAACCGGAAGAAGAACCTGAGCGTATTAAACTAAAACCATTTGTAAAACCTACAGATGACGAGGAATCCAAAGACAAGGAAGATGGCATAGGAAAACCAGTACCATTCCCGCGTAAAGATGAAGAAGAGGAATTACATCCAAAAATATTTGATATCGACGATGAAGAAAAGCCTAAACGCAAAATTAAAAAGATCAAGAAGAAACCTGAAATATCTGAAGAAACAACAGAAATCATTGAGATTCCAGAGGTTGTTAAAGTAGAAGAAATAAAAACAGATGAAGGTAAAAAGAAGAAACGCGTAACAAAAATACGTAAATTAATCAAGGAAGAAGATGGAAAGCAAATGATCACAGAGATAGTAACAGTTGAAGATGAAGGAGAGAAACCTCAAACTACAGTCACAGAAGAAGAAACCGAAATTACAGAAGAAATTAGGAGATTGCGCAGAAGGAAACATAAGAAGCCTAAAGTAGAGGAACTGCCAGAGATAGTTGAAGAAACAAAGATTATCACCGAAGAAGGTCTGAAAAAACGTACTACGCGACGACGAAAGATAGTTAAAGAAGAAGGAGGTGTCCAAGAAACCACAGAGATTATTACTATACAAGATGAAGGAGAACGGCCGCGAACTACAGTCACTGTTGAAGAAATAGAACTACCCGAAGAAAAAATTGAAGAAATTTCTAAGCCCGATGAAGTGATTCCTATTGAGGAACTTCCAGAGGAAGTAGAAATTACGGAAGTTATCAAAGAAGGTAAGCCTAAAAAGCGAGTTAAGAAAGTTCGTAAACTAATTAAAGAAGAAGATGGAATACAAAAGACCACAGAAATAGTAACTGTGCAAGATGAAGGAGAACAGCCACAAACCACAGTCACAGAAGAAGAAACCGAAATTACAGAAGAAATTAGGAGATTGCGCAGAAGGAAGCATAAGAAGCCTAAAGTAGAGGAACTGCCAGAGATAGTTGAAGAAACAAAGATTATCACCGAAGAAGGTCCGAAAAAACGTACTACGCGACGACGAAAGATAGTTAAAGAAGAAGGAGGTGTCCAAGAAACCACAGAGATTATTACTATACAAGATGAAGGAGAACGGCCGCGAACTACAGTCACTGTTGAAGAAATAGAACTACCCGAAGAAATTGAAGAAATTTCTAAGCCCGATGAAGTGATTCCTATTGAGGAACTTCCAGAGGAAGTAGAAATTACGGAAGTTATCAAAGAAGGTAAGCCTAAAAAGCGAGTTAAGAAAGTTCGTAAACTAATTAAAGAAGAAGATGGAATACAAAAGACCACAGAAATAGTAACTGTGCAAGATGAAGGAGAACAGCCGCAAGTAACAGTCACAGAAGAAGAAACTGAAATTACAGAAACCAGAAAAATACGTAGAAGGAAACCTAAGAAACCAATTGTAGAAGAACTACCGGAAATAGTTGAAGAAACAAAAGTTATTACAGAAGATGGTAAACCAAAGAAAAGAACTACGCGCCGACGAAAAATAATCAAAGAAGAAGATGGTGTGCAAGAAACAACCGAAATCGTCACGGTACAAGATGAAGGCGAGCAACCGCAAACCACAGTCACAGTTCAGGAAATAGAATTACCCGAAGAAGAAATTGATGAAGTACCTAAGAAGAGGCTTGAGGAAGCCGTTCCTGTAGAGGAACTTCCAGAAGTCGTGGAAGTTACGCAAGTCATCACAGAAGAAGGCAAACGTAAGAAGAGAGTTAAGAAAATACGTAAGATAGTTAAAGAAGAAGATGGAATACAAAAGACCACAGAAATAGTAACCGTGCAAGATGAAGGAGAACAACCTCAAGTAACAGTCACAGAAGAAGAAACTGAAATTACAGAAACCAGAAAAATACGCAAAAGGAAACCTAAGAAACCAATTGTGGAAGAACTACCGGAAATAGTTGAAGAAACAAAAGTTATTACAGAAGATGGTAAACCAAAGAAAAGAACTACGCGCCGACGAAAAATAATCAAAGAAGAAGATGGTGTGCAAGAAACAACCGAAATCGTCACGGTACAAGATGAAGGCGAGCAACCGCAAACCACAGTCACAGTTCAGGAAATAGAATTACCCGAAGAAGAAATTGATGAAGTACCTAAGAAGAGGCTTGAGGAAGCCGTTCCTGTAGAGGAACTTCCAGAAGTCGTGGAAGTTACGCAAGTCATCACAGAAGAAGGCAAACGTAAGAAGAGAGTTAAGAAAATACGTAAGATAGTTAAAGAAGAAGATGGAATACAAAAGACCACAGAAATAGTAACCGTGCAAGATGAAGGAGAACAACCTCAAGTAACAGTCACAGAAGAAGAAACTGAAATTACAGAAACCAGAAAAATACGCAAAAGGAAACCTAAGAAACCAATTGTGGAAGAACTACCGGAAATAGTTGAAGAAACAAAGGTTATTGCAGAAGATGGTAAACCAAAGAAAAGAACTACGCGACGACGAAAAATAGTCAAAGAAGAAGATGGTGTGCAAGAAACCACCGAAATCGTCACCGTACAAGATGAAGGCGAACAACCACAAACCACAGTCACAGTTCAAGAAATAGAGCTACCCGACGAAGAAATCGATGAGATTCCTAAGAAGAGACTTGAGGAGGCCGTTCCTGTAGAGGAACTTCCAGAAGTCGTCGAAGTAACGCAAGTCATCACAGAAGAAGGCAAACGTAAGAAGAGAGTTAAGAAAATACGTAAGATAGTTAAAGAAGAAGATGGAATACAAAAGACCACAGAAATAGTAACCGTGCAAGATGAAGGAGAACAACCTCAAGTAACAGTCACAGAAGAAGAAACTGAAATTACAGAAACCAGAAAAATACGCAAAAGGAAACCTAAGAAACCAATTGTGGAAGAACTACCGGAAATAGTTGAAGAAACAAAGGTTATTGCAGAAGATGGTAAACCAAAGAAAAGAACTACGCGACGACGAAAAATAGTCAAAGAAGAAGATGGTGTGCAAGAAACCACCGAAATCGTCACCGTACAAGATGAAGGCGAACAACCACAAACCACAGTCACAGTTCAAGAAATAGAGCTACCCGACGAAGAAATCGATGAGATTCCTAAGAAGAGACTTGAGGAGGCCGTTCCTGTAGAGGAACTTCCAGAAGTCGTCGAAGTAACGCAAGTCATCACAGAAGAAGGCAAACGTAAGAAGAGAGTTAAGAAAATACGTAAGATAGTTAAAGAAGAAGATGGAATACAAAAGACCACAGAAATAGTAACCGTGCAAGATGAAGGAGAACAACCTCAAGTAACAGTCACAGAAGAAGAAACTGAAATTACAGAAACCAGAAAAATACGCAAAAGGAAACCTAAGAAACCAATTGTGGAAGAACTACCGGAAATAGTTGAAGAAACAAAGGTTATTGCAGAAGATGGTAAACCAAAGAAAAGAACTACGCGACGACGAAAAATAGTCAAAGAAGAAGATGGTGTGCAAGAAACCACCGAAATCGTCACCGTACAAGATGAAGGCGAACAACCACAAACCACAGTCACAGTTCAAGAAATAGAGCTACCCGACGAAGAAATCGATGAGATTCCTAAGAAGAGACTTGAGGAGGCCGTTCCTGTAGAGGAACTTCCAGAAGTCGTCGAAGTAACGCAAGTCATCACAGAAGAAGGCAAACGTAAGAAGAGGGTTAAGAAAATACGTAAGATAGTTAAAGAAGAAGATGGAATACAAAAGACCACAGAAATAGTAACTGTGCAAGATGAAGGAGAACAACCACAAGTAACAGTCACAGAAGAAGAAACTGAAATTACAGAAACCAGAAAAATACGTAGAAGGAAACCCAAGAAACCAATTGTGGAAGAATTGCCGGAGATAATTGAAGAAACAAAGATTATCACTGAAGACGGTAAGCCAAAGAAACGAACTACCAGAAGAAGAAAGATAGTAAAAGAAGAAGATGGTGTTCAAGAAACCACAGAAATTGTCATTGTACAAGATGAGGGAGAACAACCACAAACAACAGTCACAATTCAAGAAATTGAGCTACCTGAAGAAGAAATCAAAGAAATTCCTAAAAAGAGACCGCAAGAAGTTATTCCTGTAGAAGAACTCCCAGAGGTAATAGAGGTTACACAGGTTATTACAGAAGAAGGTAAACGCAAAAAGAGAACCAAAAAAGTGAGAAAGCTAGTTAAAGAAGAAGATGGAAAAGAAAAAACTACAGAAATAATAACTGTACAGGACGAAGGTGAACAACCACAAACAACAGTCACAGAAACAGTAACTGAAATTACAGAAGAAACTAAAAAACTGAGGAAGAAGAAACCAAAGAAACCAATTGAAGAGATCCCTGAAGATGAAGGTAAACAACTCGAATCGACTGTCACAGTAGAAGAAATCGAGGAAGAAAAGAAACCTAAACTAAAGAAGAAACCAAAGAAAATTGCTCCTATTGTTTTAGAAGAATTGCCAGAAGTAGTGGAAATAATTGAAGTGGTTGACAAACGTGGAATTCCCAAAAAGAAAACCAAAAAGGTTCGAAAGATCGTTAAAGAAGGAGATGATATTCAAGAAACTACAGAGATCGTTACCATAGAAGCTGAAGGAGAGAAACCCGAAACAATTGTCACAGTAATCGAAGAAGAAGTAACATCAGAAATTCGAAAACGGCGTAAGAAGAAACCAAAAGATACTGCAGAAGTTAAGGAACTTCCAGAAGTAGTCGAGGTCACAGATATTATTACCGATAAAGGAGAGAAGAAGAAAAGAATTATCACAAAGAGAAAACTAGTAAAGGACAAAGATGGTGAGAAAGAAGTAACCGAGATAACAACAGTTCAAGATGAAGGTGAGAAACCGGAAGTTACTGTCGAAGTTAAGAAAGCTGAGCCCGATAAAGTTCTATTTGTGCCTAGTCTTGCAGATATAAAAGATGAACAAGGTGTTTTAGATGCTATGAAACTTGTTATTCTGCAAAAGATTTCCGAATTAGCACCTCGACCTACGGAGGAAATTGAAGAAGAAGATGAAGAAGAAGCACCAAAAGAAAAACCCAAGAAACGTATCAAAAAGATAAAGAAAGAAGCTGCCCCTATAGAAGAAGAAGAAATAATAGAAACAACAGAGATCATTATAAAAGAAGGAAAGCCGAAAAAGAGAACTAAGAAAGTCCGTCAACTAATTAAGGAAGAAGATGATAAGGAAAAGATTACAGAAATAGTTACGATAGAAGATGAAGGTGAGCAGCCACAAATTACTGTCACAGAGAAAGTAACAGAAATTACTGAAGAAAGAAGGAGAAGAAAGCCCAAGAAAAAACCTACTACAGCTGTAATAGAGGAATTACCAGAAGTAGTTGAAATTACAGAAGTATTAAAAGATGGAACTCCAAAGCAACGAACGACTAAGCGACGTAAAATAGTAAAAGAAGATGAAGGTGTCCAACAAGTAACTGAAATAACAACCATAGAAGATGAAGGTGAAAAACCAGAGACCACCGTCACGATAGAGGAAATAATCGTTCCAGAAAAAGAACGCAAACGGCCTAAAAAGAAGAAGACAACTGTTCCAGTAGAAGAACTTCCAGAGGTAGTAGAAGAATTGGAAGTAACAAAGGAAGGTAAGCGTATAAAACGAACTAAAAAGGTACGTAAGATTGTAAAAGAAGAAGATGGTAGACAAAAAATAACAGAAATAGTAACGACTCAAGATGAAGGAGAAATACCACAAGTAACTGTCACAGAAAAAGAAACAACGATTACAGAAGAGATTGACATGTCTAAAGAACCTACAAAATACACAGTTGAAGAGTTGCCAGAGATAACTGAAATTTCTGAGACAATAGAAAAAGGGCGACCTAAAAAACGAATAACAAAACGAAGAAAGATATTAAAAGTAAAAGAAGACACAGGGGTACAAGAAATTACAGAAATAATTACTGTTCAAGATGAAGGTAAAAAACCTGAAACAACTGTCACAATCACAGAGGTTGAACTACCAGAAGAGGTAGCGGAAGAAGTAGAATATCCTATTTCGATAATTGAACTTCCTGAAACTATAGAAACGACGCAGGTAATCACAAAAGAGGGTAAGTATAAAAAGCGTATCAAAAAGGTACGCAAAATAGTAAAAGAACAAGATGGTAAGCAAAAAACAACGGAAATAGTTACGGTTCAAGATGAAGATGAAAAACCACAAATAACTGTCACAGAAAAACATACCGAAATACCAACAGAAGAATTAGAAAGTATTCCTCAAAAAGCTATTATTGAGGAATTACCGGAGGTAATTGAAGAAACTAAAGTAATTACAAAAACAGGAAAACCTGTAAAGCGCATTGTACGTAAACGCACGATAGTAAAAGAAGACGATGGTGTACAACAAAAAACTGAAATTGTCACAATTCAGGAGGAAGGTAAGAAACCTGAAACTATTGTAACGGTAGAAGATGTAGAAATTCCAGAAGATAAGCCAAAAGAAAAGAAAGTAGAGAAAAAACCTAAAAAGAAAAAGCCTAAACAACCTGTACAAATACTAGAAATTCCTGAAACTACTGAGATTATCGAAACTGTTTCAGACGAAGGAAAAACGATGAGAAAGGTTAAAAAAGTAAGGAAGTTAATAAAAACAGATGATGATAAAGTAGAAGCTACAGAGATTGTAACTATACAAGAAGATGGAGAAGAGCCTCAAACTACAGTTATTGTATCTGAAGTAACTTCGCCTGAAGAAATACAACAAATAACGGAAACAGAAGTAGTTACTGAGTTACCCGAAGAAATTGTAGAAGAAGCAATTCCTATAGAAGGTAAGCTTAAAAAGCGAACCAAGAAAGTGAGAAAGATAATAAAAGAAAAAGACGGCATTAAAGAAACTACTGAAATCGTAACTCTTCAAGATGACGACAAGAAACCAGAAACTACAGTAAAAGTAGATAAAGTTCTTGTTGTGCCTTCACTACAAGAAGTTAAAGAAGAACCTCGTAAACGTAGAAAGAAAGAAAAGCCACTGTTTCCAGAAGTTCCTACTACGAAAGAACTTCCTGAAACTGTTGAGACTGAAATTATTACAGAAAAGGGAAAACCAAAGAAACGAACTACAAAGACAAGAAAGATTATAAAAGAAGCAGACGGTGTTCAGGAAATCACTGAAATCACTACAGTTCATGATGAAGGAGAGAAACCAATGACTACAGTTAAGATTGAAGAAGTGGAAATTCCCGAAAGTCCAACAGAAGAATTGGAGGAGATTATAGAAAAGGCAGTACCTGTTGAAATTGTTCCTGAGACCATTGAAGAATTGGTAATAACAACTAAAGATGGCAAAATTAAAAAGAGAACGAAAAAAGTCAAAAAGATTATAAAAGAAAAAGATGGAAAGAAAGCTATTACGGAAGTAATAACTATACAAGATGAAGGAGAACAACCAGAAACTTCTGTTATAGTTGAAGAAATAGAAGAAATAAAAACAACTGAGGAACCCATGGTTATAATAGAAGTACCTGAAACAATTGAGATAACGCAAATTAAAGATGATAAAGGAAAACCTAAGAAGAGAGTTGAAAAAGTACGTAAATTAATTAAGGAAGAAGGAGGAGTACAAGAAACAACCAAAATTGTAACTATAGAAGAAGAAGGAAAAACACCAGAAACTATAGTTACTGTGGAAGTAAGTACTACACCAATTGAAGAACCAACGAACACGATTTCTGTTACTGAACTACCAGAGGAAGTTCAAATAATACAAGTTGTGGAAGACGACGACAAACCCAAGAAGAAGACTAAAAAATCAAGAAAGATTATTAAAGAAAAAGATGGTGTTCAGGAAATTACTACCATAACAACAATTCAGGAAGAAAGTAAACCACCAGAAACTACTGTAACTGTAGAGAGAGTTTTACAACCCCCATCTCTTGAAGATGAGAAACCAAAACCCAAAAAACAAAAAGTTAAGAAACCCAAAGATGAACAACCTATAATGAAAGAATATCCAGAAACCGTGGAAATTACCGAAGTACCTACCGATGAAGGAAAATCTACAAAACGAACAACAAAAAAACGAAGAATAGTAAAGGAAAAAGACGGAGTAAGAGAAGTGACTGAAATTGTAATAGTGGAAGATGAGGGTAAGAAACCGGAAACTACAGTTGAAGTTATAGAAACTGTTGTTCCTGAAGAAGAAGCCGAGATTCAACCTGTAGAAACAGTACCCGTGGAGATTCTTCCAGAAACAGTTCAAGTTGTGGAAACTGTAACTGATGAAGGCAAGCCAAAGCGAATAACTAAGAGAGTTCGTAGGATAATTAAAGAGGTAGATGGTAAGCAACAAACCACTGAAATAGTAACAATAGAGGATGAAGATAAAAAACCTAAAACAACGGTAATTGTCGAAGAAAAGGAAATTCCAGAAAAGAAGAAAACTAAACCAAGGAAACCTAAAAAGCCAACAGCGATAAAAGAGATACCAGAGACTACTGAAATAATTGAAACAATTTCAGAGGAGGGATTACCGAAAAAGAAAATTAAAAAGGTACGTAAGCTAATTAAGGAGAAAGATGGCGTGCAAGAGACTACGGAAATAGTGACTATACAAGAAGAAGGAAAACAACCAGAAACTACTGTTACGGTGCAAGAGACACTTCCTTCTGAAGATATAATAGAGCCTGAAGAAGTAATTGTAGTAGAAGAATTACCAGAAGAAACAGAAAAGATAAAATATGTTACCGATGAAGGTAAAACTAAAACACGAACTAAAAAGAAGAGAAAGATAATAAAGCAAAAAGATAATTTACTACAAACCACTGAAATAACGACCGTAGAAGATGAAGGTGAGCAACCAAAAACCACAGTAACGGTTACCGAGGAAAAGGTTTTGTCGGTGCCAGGAATTGAACAAATAAAGGATGAACAAGGCGTTTTAGACACAGTTAAAATTTTATTTTTACAAAAAGCATTAGGATTGCCACAAGTTCCGAAACCAGAGGAAGATGAGGAAATTACCGAAGATGTAGAAGATAAGAAACGGCCCACTAAAAAAGTAAAAAAGATTAAGAAAAAGCCTAAACATACTGAAACAACCGAAGAAGTACTTGAAGAGACGGTTACAGAAAAATTACCAAAGAAAGAGAAACCTAAACAAGTGAAAGTAATAGAAGAACTTCCTGAAATAGTGGAAATCACAGAAATTACAACAAGAGAAGGTAAATCAAAGAAACGCACCAAGAAGGTACGTAAATTTATTGAAAAAGATGATGATATACAAAAAGTAACTGAGATTGTAACTTTGGAAACAGAAGGTGAAAAACCGGAAACAATTGTGACCGTTCATGAAATACCTGAAGAAGAATTCGAAATAAAACCTATAGATACTACAGAGGTAAAAGAACTTCCAGAAACAACTGAAGTAACCGAAATTGTCACAGACCGTGGAAAGATAAAACGACGGGTTATTAAGAAACGTAGAATAGTCAAAGAAAAAGATGGTGTGATAGAAGCTACTGTAATACAAACAGTACAAGATGAGGATGAACAACCAACAACTACAGTATCCATTGAAGAACTAAAGCCAGAAGAAGTTGAACATATTACAAAACTGGAAGTCACTGAAAAGGCAGTTACTAAGAAACCTCGTAAAAAGAAGCCCAAACAAACCACTATAGTGGAGGAACTACCCGAAATTGTAGAAATAACGGAAATCATCACTATTGAAGGAAAACCAAAGAAACGCACCAAAAAGGTGCGTAAACTTCTACAAGAAGGTGATGATACAGACAAAACAACAGAAATCGTAACCATAGAAGATGAAGGAGAAGAACCCCAAACAACTGTAACTGTTTATGAACAACCTAAATCTGAAACGAAGGAAAAGAGAAAAGATACAGTGAAAGTAACTGAACTGCCAGAAATTACCGAAGAAGAAATTATAATAGAGAAAGGTAAACCAAAAAAGAGAATTACGAAAAAGAGAAAGATAATCAAAGAAAAGGATGGAGTAATAGAAACTACCGAAATAAAAACAATTCAGGAAGATGATAAGAAACCCGAAACAGTAGTTACAATCGAAGAACTTAAACCAGAAGAAGCAGTTGAAGTTAAAATAGCGGAGGTATTAGACGATACGGTTACCAAGAAACCACGCAAAAAGAAACCTAAGCAAACAACTGTAGTGGAGGAACTGCCGGAAGTTATAGAAATAACAGAAATCATCACTATTGACGGAAAACCAAAGAAGCGCACTAGGAAGGTGCGCAAACTCATACAAGAAGGTAATGATACAGACAAAACAACAGAAATCGTAACCATAGAAGATGAAGGACAACAACCCCAAACAACTGTAACTGTTTATGAAGAACCTAAATCTGAAACGAAGGAAAAGCCAAAAGATACAGTGACAGTAACTGAACTGCCAGAAATTACCGAAGAGGAAATTATAATAGAAAAAGGTAAACCAAAAAAGAGAATTACGAAAAAGAGAAAGATAATCAAAGAAAAGGATGGAGTAATAGAAACTACCGAAATAAAAACAATTCAGGAAGATGATAAGAAACCCGAAACAGTAGTTACAATCGAAGAACTTAAACCAGAAGAAGCAGTTGAAGTTAAAATAGCGGAGGTATTAGACGATACGGTTACCAAGAAACCACGCAAAAAGAAACCTAAGCAAACAACTGTAGTGGAGGAACTGCCGGAAGTTATAGAAATAAAAGAAATCATCACTATTGAAGGAAAACCAAAGAAACGCACTAGGAAGGTGCGCAAACTCATACAAGAAGGTGATGATACAGATAAAACAACAGAAATCGTAACCATAGAAGATGAAGGAGAACAACCACAGACCACTGTAACTGTATATGAAGCACCTAAATCAGAAACAAAGAAAAAACCAAAGGACACCGTGAAAGTTACTGAACTTCCAGAAATTACCGAAGAGGAAATTATAACAGAGAAAGGTAAACCCAAGAAAAGAATTACTAGAAAGAGAAAGATAATCAAAGAAAAAGATGGCGTAATAGAAACTACCGAAATAAAAACAATCGAGGATGAAGGTCAACAGCCCGAAACAGTAGTAACAGTTGAAGAACTTAAACCAGAAACGGTTGAAATTAAAACACCCAAAACAGCAGAAGAAATAGTCACTAAAAAGCCCCGTAAGAAAAGGCCAAAGAAAGAAACCATAATAGAAGAGCTTCCTGAAATCATAGAGATAACAGAAGTTATCATGAAGGAAGGAAAACCAAAGAAGCGTACTAAAAAGGTACGTAAACTTATCCAGGAAGAAGGTGATGTAGAAAAAGTTACGGAAATAACAACAGTAGAAGAAGAAGGAGAAAAACCACAAACCACTGTAAAAACGTATGAAGCTCCTAAAGATAAATTTGAAGAAAAGCCAAAAGACGTAACCCTAGTAAAGGAATTACCAGAAGTAGTCGAAGTAACAGAAATCGTTACAATAGAAGGTAAACCAAAACGAAGAACTACGAAAAAGAGGAAGATAATTAAAGAAAAAGACGGGGTAATACAAACTACAGAAATTGCTACAATTCAGGACGATGACGAACAACCTGAAACGGTAGTTACCGTACAGGAAGCAAAACCAGAATTAGCGGAAATCATCATTCAACCAGAAGATATTAAAGACGAGCAGGGCATTTTAGACGCTGTCAAACTACTTCTGGTTGAAAAGGTACTAAAGGCGCCAAAAGAAACGAAAGAGAAGAAGCCACGAAAAAAGAAACTCAAAAAGACAACTGTAGTGGAGGAACTTCCTGAAGTTGTAGAAATAACAGAAATCATTACTATTGAAGGAAAACCAAAGAAACGCACTAAAAAGGTGCGCAAACTCATACAAGAAGGAGATGATACAGACAAAACAACAGAAATCGTAACCATAGAAGATGAAGGAGAACAACCACAGACCACCGTAACTGTATATGAAGCACCTAAACCAGAAACAAAGGAAAAACCAAAGGACACCGTGAAAGTTACTGAACTTCCAGAAATCACCGAAGAGGAAATTATAACAGATAAAGGTAAACCCAAGAAAAGAATTACTAAAAAGAGAAAGATAATCAAAGAAAAAGATGGCGTAATAGAGACTACCGAAATAAAAACAATCGAGGACGAAGGTAAACAACCCGAAACAGTAGTAACAATTGAAGAGCTTAAACCGGAAACAGTTGAAATTAAAACACCCGAAACAGCAGAAGAAATAGTCACTAAAAAGCCGCGTAAGAAAAAACCGAAGAAAGAAACCATAATAGAAGAGCTTCCTGAAATCATAGAGATAACAGAAATTATCAAAGAGGAAGGAAAACCAAAGAAGCGTACTAAAAAGATACGTAAACTTATCCAGGAAGAAGGCGATGTAGAAAAAGTTACGGAAATAACAACTGTAGAAGAAGAAGGAGAAAAACCACAAACCACTGTAAAGACGTATGAAGCTCCTAAAGATAAATTTGAAGAAAAGCCAAAAGACGTAACCCTCGTAAAGGAATTGCCAGAAGTAGTCGAAGTAACAGAAATCGTTACAATAGAAGGTAAACCAAAACGAAGAACTACGAAAAAGAGGAAGATAATTAAAGAAAAAGACGGGGTAATACAAACTACAGAAATTGCTACAATTCAGGACGATGACGAACAACCTGAAACGGTAGTTACCGTACAGGAAGCAAAACCAGAATTAGCGGAAATCGTAATTCAACCAGAAGATATTAAAGACGAGCAGGGCATTTTAGACGCTGTCAAACTACTTCTGGTTGAAAAGGTACTAAAGGCGCCAAAGGAAACGAAAGAGAAGAAGCCAAGGAAAAAGAAACCCAAACAGACAACAGTAGTAGAGGAACTTCCTGAAGTTGTAGAAATAACAGAAATCATTACTATTGAAGGAAAACCAAAGAAACGCACTAAGAAGGTGCGCAAACTCATACAAGAAGGAGATGATACAGACAAAACAACAGAAATCGTTACCATACAAGATGAAGGAGAACAACCACAGACCACGGTAACTGTATATGAAGCACCTAAATCAGAAACAGAGGTAAAGCCAAAGGACACCGTAAAAGTTACTGAACTTCCAGAAATCACCGAAGAGGAAATTATAACAGAGAAAGGTAAACCCAAGAAAAGAATTACTAAAAAGAGAAGGATAATCAAAGAAAAAGATGGGGTAATAGAAACTACCGAAATAAAAACAATCGAGGACGAAGGTAAACAGCCCGAAACAGTAGTAACAGTTGAAGAGCTTAAACCTGACTTAAAGGTTCTACCAGAAGGTGTTACTTTAATGAAGATCGAACGCAAAGAAGTTAAACCACAAAGACTTCTGATAGGTAAACCTGGAGAGGTTGTGCAATTATCAGATGTAAAATTACGTAAGCCCAAGGTACCCGAGAAAAAGGACAGCAGGAAGTCCAAGCTACCTAAGTTCATGCTAAAAAGTAGAATAAGATTCATAGATTTCCCATCTCAAAAAGAAGTCGAACAGAAGCCAATAATTAAAGAATTAGTACCAGTTGTCAAAGATAATGGTGTTGTGTCCAGAAACATGGAAGACGCAGAGGAGGTACTCAGAATTAGAAGACGAATACTTAAGAAGCTTAAAAAAGACAAAGATGAACTTGAGCAATTGTTACTGGATGAAGAAGATATTGAAAAACCGGAACTGGAAACTGTAGATGAACAATTCAAATATCAAAGAAAACCAAAGAAGGAAAAAGAAGAAGAAAAAGAAGAACCTAAGAAGTTGAAAATTGGAAAAGGTAAAATACCACAGGTGGAAGATGAGATAGAAAGTATTAAACTTAAGAAGATCCCTCAAAAAGAACCAGAGACAATTGAGGAGAAAGAAGTAAAAGCCAAACCAGAAAAATCAGAAGAAACCAGGAAACCTAAAAGACCTAAGAAAGAAGCACCCGAACTTGATAAGTTTGAACCTTACGATATAGAAAGAGAAGATATAGAAAAAGAAGAGTATGAAAAACCTGAATTTGAAAAAGAAGAGAAAGATAAACCAGACGTTGAAAAAGTTAAGAAACGTAAACCAAAACCAAAGAAACCGGACCAGGAAACAGAAGAAATTACAATTAAGAAGGGTGTTCCAAAACCGGAACAACCAGAAGAAGATACCGATATAAAATTCAGGAAATCTCAAAAAGACAAACCAGAAGAACAACCGGAACAAATAAAATTAAAACCGTTCGTACGAACTACTTCAGAAGAGGGAGAGAAACCAATTCCAGAACAAGAGCTTGGAAAACTCAAACCGATACCAACCACAGAACCAGAAGAAATAACTCAGGAATTACCATCCAAAGAAGTTACCAAAGTTAAAAAGATAAGGAAAATAAAACGTACCAAAAAGGGAGACGATAAAGTGGAAGAAGAAGAATTCATTGATGAGGTGCCTTATGCGGAGGGTGAAGATGAAGTACCCACAGTAGAGGAAGAGAAAATAAAGAAGCCACGGAAAAAGAAACTTAAAAAGACAACTGTAGTGGAAGAACTTCCCGAAATTGTAGAAATAACAGAAATCATTACTATTGAAGGAAAACCAAAGAAACGCACTAAGAAGGTGCGCAAACTCATACAAGAAGGAGATGATACAGACAAAACAACAGAAATCGTAACCATAGAAGATGAAGGAGAACAACCACAGACCACGGTAACTGTATATGAAGCACCTAAATCAGAAACAGAGGAAAAACTTAAGGACACCGTGAAAGTTACTGAACTTCCAGAAATCACCGAAGAGGAAATTATAACAGAGGAAGGTAAACCCAAGAAAAGAATTACTAAAAAGAGAAAGATAATCAAAGAAAAAGATGGCGTAATAGAAACTACAGAAATAAAAACAATCGAGGACGAAGGTCAACAGCCCGAAACAGTAGTAACAGTTGAAGAGCTTAAACCAGAAACGATTGAAATTAAAACATCCGAAAAAGCAGAAGAAGTAGTCACTAAAAGGCCGCGTAAGAAAAAGCCAAAGAAGGAAACCATAATAGAAGAGCTTCCTGAAATCATAGAGATAACAGAAGTTATCATGAAGGAAGGAAAACCAAAGAAACGCACTAAAAAGGTACGTAAACTTATTCAGGAAGAAGGTGATGTAGAAAAAGTTACGGAAATAACAACAGTAGAAGAAGAAGGAGAAAAACCACAAACCACTGTAAAGACCTATGAAACTCCTAAAGATAAATTTGAAGAAAAACCAAAAGAGATAACTCTCGTAAAGGAATTACCAGAAGTCATCGAAGTAACAGAAATCGTTACAATAGAAGGTAAACCAAAACGAAGAACTACGAAAAAGAGGAAGATAATTAAAGAAAAAGACGGGGTAATACAAACTACAGAAATTGCTACAATTCAGGACGATGACGAACAACCTGAAACGGTAGTTACCGTGCAGGAAGCAAAACCAGAATTAGCGGAAATCGTAATTCAACCAGAAGATATTATTGATGAACAAAGTGTTCTAGATGCTGTAAAGTTAGTTCTTGTAGGAAAGGCACTTGGTGGACCAAAAGTGCCTGATGTTGTAGAAGAACAGCCGGAAGAAATTACAAAACGAATTTCGAAAAAGAAATATAAGAAACCTAAACCAGTCAAGGAGTTGCCTGAAGATGTTGAGATAACAGAAATAATAACAGAAGAAGGTACGCCTAAGAAAAGAGTTACGAAGCGTCGCAAAATAATTAAAGATACAGGACCTGATGTTCAAGAGATTACAGAAATAGTAACTACACAAGATGAAGGTGAACAACCACAAGTGACAGTTAGTATTACCGAGGAGATAGTTCCAGAAGAAAAGAAGGAACAAGTTCCAGAAAGCGAAGTAACTATTGAAGAACTTCCGGAAACAATAGAAGTGACAGAGATAATTAGTTATACAGGTAAACCAAAGAAAAGAACTAAAAAAGTGCGCAAAATTATAAAAGATGATGGTGATGTGGAAGAAACAACTGAGATTACAATTATTCAAGATGAAAATGAACAGCCGCAAATAACTGTGACAGTTCAAGAAGAAATAAAAGAACCGACAGATTATGTTGTAGTAGAAGAAACCCCTGAAATAACTGAAATATCAGAAATAATAACGGATGCAGGTAAAAAGAAGAAAAGAACTAAAAAGGTACGTACAATAACAAAAGATGATGGTGATGTTAGAGAAATTACAGAAATAGTTAGTATACAAGACGAAGGAGAACATCCTCAAACAACTGTGACAGTTCAAGAAGAAATAATACCTCATACTGAACAGAAGCATCGCAAAAAGAAACCAAAAGAAGCAATTCTTGTTAAAGAATTGCCTGAAATAACAGAAATAAGTGAAGTAACTACAGACGAAGGTAAGCCTCAAAAAAGAACCACAAAACGAAGAAAATTAATAAAAGAAGGTGACGATGAAAAAGAAATTACCGAAATAATAACTGTTGAAGATGAAGGTGAGACACCTCAAACTACTGTAAGTGTTACAGTAGAACCAATTACAGAAATACACAGAAAAGTTAAACGTCGCGGTAAGAAACCTCTCAAAACACCTACAGCTGGAGTTAGTTTAGATGAGTTTGAACAAGCACACCCACTTGAAACATTAAACACTGCCACACAAGAAATAACTACTTCAATTACACCCACTACAAGCAGCACAATTGTCACAGAAGTACACACACATGAACACGCCATACAGCCACTAGGTAAGCACACATTTCTTACTACTTATTTCAATACACATTCTCACTTGCTATCAACCTTATTCAACATCAACATTTTCAACTATCAACATTATCACTTTAAAACACACTATCTAGAAATATCATAACTGGCTAGTTTATACATAAGCATATATTTTCAGGTGACATGAAGGAAATTGTTCCTTCAAAGGATAAAGCGGAACCAAAAGATATTCCAGAACTTCCACGAGCAGAAGAAGCCGAAGAAGATGTTATTGAACCTGTTGCCGATAAAGAAAAGAAGAAAATCAAGATCATAAAGAAGAAGAAGAAGCCCGAAGGAGTCGAAGAAGAAGAAAAAGAGGAAAAGATACCCGAAGAAGAAAAAGAAGAGAAACCCGAAGAAATTAAAAAAGTAAAAGTCAAGAAGGTTAAACCTACTAAGGAGAAGATTCTACCAGAAGGTGTTACTTTAATGAAGATAGAACGCAAAGAAGTTAAACCACAAAGACTTCTGATAGGTAAACCTGGAGAGGTTGTGCAATTAGCAGATGTAAAATTACGTAAGCCAAAAATACCCGAGAAAAAGGACAGAAGGAAGTCCAAGCTACCTAAGTTCATGCTAAAAAGTAGAATAAGATTTATAGATTTCCCATCTCAAAAAGAAGTCGAACAGAAGCCAATAATTAAAGAATTATTACCAGTTGTCAAAGATAATGGTGTCGTGTCTAGAAACATGGAAGACGCAGAGGAGGTACTCAAGATTAGAAGACGAAAACTTAAGAAGCTTAAGAAAGAAAAAGATGAACTTGAGAAATTGTTACTGGATGAAGAAGATATTGAAAAACCGGAACTGGAAACTGTAGATGAACAATTCAAATATCAAAGAAAACCAAAGAAGGAAAAAGAAGAAGAAAAAGAAGAACCTAAGAAATTAAAAATTGGAAAAGGTAAAATACCACAGGTAGAAGATGAGATAGAAAGCATTAAACTTAAGAAGATCCCTCAAAAAGAACCAGAGACAATTGAGGAGAAAGAAGTAAAACCCAAACCAGAAAAACCAGAAGAAACCAAGAAACCTAAAAAACCTAAGAAAGAAGCACCCGAACTTGGTAAGTTTGAACCTTACGATATAGAAAGAGAAGACATAGAAAAAGAAGAGTATGAAAAACCTGAATTTGAAAAGGAAGAAAAAGATAAACCAGACGTTGAAAAAGTTAAGAAACGTAAACCAAAACCAAAGAAACCGGACCAGGAAACAGAAGAAATTACAATTAAAAAGGGTGTTCCAAAGCCGGAACAACCAGAAGAAGATACTGATATAAAATTCAGGAAATCTCAAAAAGACAAACCAGAAGAACAACTGGAGCAAATAAAATTAAAACCGTTCGTACGGACTACTTCAGAAGAGGGAGAAAAACCAATTCCAGAACAAGAGCTTGGAACACTCAAACCAATACCAACTACAGAACCAGAAGAAATAACTCAGGAATTACCATCCAAAGAAGTTACCAAAGTTAAAAAGATAAGGAAAATAAAACGTACCAAGAAAGGAGGCGATAAAGTGGAAGAAGAAGAATTCTTTGATGAGGTGCCTTATGCGGAGGGTGAAGATGAAGTACCCACAGTAGAGGAAGAAAAACCCGAAGAAGTAGAAGAAATCATAGAAGAAGTTATTACTGAAGAACAACCTACAGATCAAGAAGGTAAAAAGAAAAGGATAGTAAAAATAATCAAGAAGAGAAAGAAGGAAAAGATTGAGGGAGAAGAAAAACCTGAAGAAATAAAACCTGACGAAGTACCAAAAGTGAAAGGAAAGAAGCCGAAACCACAATTAATGAAGATGGAGACAATTGAAGTCAAACCTCAAAAACTCACAATTGTAGTGAGGGAAGATGAACCAATAAAATGGGAAGAAATCAAATTAAGAAAGCCAAAGGCTCCCAAAAAGAAGAAAGAGATCAAATCAGTGAAATTGCCCAAGTTCATGCTGAAGTCTACAATTAAGTTTATCGAGTTTCCACCTTTATTAGAAAAAGAACAAACGCCGTTAGTAAGAGAACTTTCGCCTCTAATAAAAGATAATGGTGTATTATCTAGAACCATAGAAGAAGCAGAAGACGAATTAGAAAAGCAGAAGAAAAAACGTAAAATAAAACTAAAGAAGTTGAAACAACTTGATAAGGAATTAGAAGATCTCAAACATGATTTAGAAAAAGTTGATGATCAGTATAAATATCAGAAGAAGCCTAAAGCAGAGAAGAAACCAGTAAAAATGAAGATTGAGAGATGGGAAATTATACCTCAAAAACCAAAAATAACCGCACCCGAACAACCGATCAATTTAAGCGACATTAAATTAAAGACGCCAAAGGTTGCTAAACCAAAGGCAATTAAAGGCGTAAGATTACCGAAATTCATGCTAAAAAGCAGAATTGAATACATTGAATATCCTCCACTACTACAACAACCAAAGATTACTGAACTTACAACAATTAGAGATAATGGAGAACTATCTAGAAACGTTGAGGAAGCAATCGAGATTATAAAAATAAAAAGACGAAAACTAAGAAAGATTAAAAAAGACACTGAGGAACTAGAAAAACCAGATCTCGAATATGAAGACGTTGAAAAGGAGGAACCGAAGAAAGAAGAGGAAGAAAAGAAATATCAACGAAAACCAAAGAAAACTCCTGAGGTAGAAGAAGAAGAAATTAAGCGCCTTAAGATTGGAAAAGGTAAAATACCGGTTGTAGAAGATGAAAGGGAAATAGTAAAACTTAAAAAGATACCAGAAAAAGAACCGGAAGTTGTTGAAGACGCTGCAACTAAACCAAAGAAAGAAGAAACCGAAGAAGTCATAACGCGCAAAAAAGTGAAAAAGGAGAAGCCTGAACGTATTTCATTTGAACCTTATGATATCGAAAGGGAAGAACCCGAGGAACTAGAATACAAAAGACCAGAAGATGAAGAAGAAGATAAAGAGGTTCCTGAAAAGAAAGTTCCCAAAAAACCTAAAGTCAAGAAGGAAAAACCAAAACCAGAAACCGAAGAAATTGCTATCATTAAAGGAGTACCTAAGAAGCCCGAACCAGAAGAAGAACAGGATGTTAAATTCAGAATTCCACATAAAGACAAACCCGAAGAAGAAAAGGAGCAAATTAAACTTAAACCCTTCACTAAGGAAGTTTCAGATGAAGGCAAGAAAGTACCTCCGGAATTAGATTTAGGAAAGCCAGAAGGTATACCTTCAGAAATTACTGATGACAAGCCTGAAGATGAAGTTCCTGAGGAACAAGAAAAGAAAAAGAAGATTAAGAAGATCATTAAGAAAAAGAAAGACAAAGAAAAGGTAGACGTTACCGAGGAAGAGGCTGAAGTACCTACTGTCGAGGGAGAAGATATGGTTCCAGAAGCTGAAGAAGAAGAAAAGCCTGAGATACCGGAAAGGGTCGAAAAAGAAGAACTTCCCGAAGAGGCTGCAGAAAAAGAAAAGAAGAAGAGAAAGATAATAATTAAGAGAAAAAAACAGACAGGCGTGGACGAAGTAGAAGACAAGGAGCAAGTTGAAGAAGAAGAAGAAAAGCCACAAGAAATCGAAGCTGTAGAAGAAAAAGAGGAGGTTCCCGAAGAAGAGAAACAGAAAGGAAAGAGAAGAGTAATTATTAAAAAGAAAAAGAAGAAGGGTATTGACGAAGTTGAAGCTGAAGATGAGATACAAGAAACGGTAGAAGAGAAGCCTGAAGAAGTTAAACCGATCGAAGAAGAGGAAGCACCAGAAGTAACAGAAGACGAAAAGAAAAAGAAAAAGAGAATCATTAAGATTAAGAAGAAGAAAGATGGCGTGCCCGAAGAGGTTGCTGAAGAGGAAAAGGAAGTACCCGAAGAGGAACTACCGAAAGTAGAAGAAAAAGAAAAGAAACCTAAACTAATGAAGATCAAAAAAGTTGAAGTTAAACCACAACCGGTTAAGGTAGTGGATGCTAAAGATGCTCCAGCAGAACTTGCAGCGATTAAATTAAAACCACGAAAAGTACCAGAACAGAAGAAGGTGAAGGGAGCAAAATTCCCTAAGCTCAGGCTGAAAAGCAGAATGCAAATTATTGAATATCCTCCTGCACTTCTTATACCTAAAATCACCGAATTTACGACGATTAAAGACAACGGAGTTATTTCTAGAAACCTCGAAGAAGCTTACGAAATTATTAAGATCAGACGCCGTAAGGTAAGGAAGCCCAAAAAAGATACTGATGAATTAGAGGTATTGGATTTAGAATACGACGAACTCAAAAAGGATAAACCGGAAAAGGTAGACGAAGAATTTAAATACCAAAGAAAACCAAAGAAGGTTCCTGAAGAAAAAGGAGAAGAAGGTAAACCCCTAAAGATAGGAAAAGGTAAGATTCCTGAAGTAGATGAAGAAGGAGAGACTGTCAAACTTAAAAAGATTCCTGAGAAAAAATCAGAGGTTGTTGAAGACGCCGAGTCTAAACCAAAGAAAGAGGAACCTGAAGAAGTCACAACACGCAAGAAGAGGAAGAAAGAAAAGCCCGAACGTATTCCATTTGAACCTTACGATATCGAAAGAGAAGAACCCGAGGAGTTAGAATATAAAAAACCAGAAGAGGAAGAAGAAGACAAAGAGGTTCCCGAAAAGAAAGTTCCCAAGAAACCCAAAACCAAGAAGGAAAAACCAAAACCAGAAACTGAAGAGATTACCATTGTCAAAGGGGTTCCTAAAAAGCCGGAACCAGAAGAAGACAAGGACGTTAAATTCAGAATTCCGCATAAAGATAAACCCGATGAAGAAAAGGAAGAAGTTAAGCTCAAACCTTTCACTAAACAAGTTTCAGACGAGGGCAAGAAAGTACCTCCGGAATTAGATTTAGGAAAACCAGAAGGTATACCTTCAGAAATTACTGATGACAAGCCTGAAGATGAAGTTCCTGAGGAACAAGAAAAGAAAAAGAAGATTAAGAAGATCATCAAGAAAAAGAAAGACAAAGAAAAGGTAGACGTTACCGAGGAAGAGGCTGAAGTACCTACTGTCGAGGGAGAAGATATGGTTCCAGAATCTGAAGAAGAAGAAAAGCCTGAGATACCGGAAAGGGTCGAAAAAGAAGAACTTCCCGAAGAGG
Organism: Agrypnus murinus; assembly: GCA_929113105.1. Taxonomy (NCBI): domain Eukaryota; kingdom Metazoa; phylum Arthropoda; class Insecta; order Coleoptera; family Elateridae; genus Agrypnus; species Agrypnus murinus. Next base: position 32,614,964 of record OV816031.1, read on the forward strand.
CTGCAGAAAAAGAAAAGAAGAAGAGAAAGATAATAATTAAGAGAAAAAAACAAACAGGCGTGGACCAAGTAGAAGACAAGGAGCAAGTTGAAGAAGAAGAAGAAAAGCCACAAGAAATCGAAGCTGTAGAAGAAAAAGAGGAGGTTCCCGAAGAAGAGAAACAGAAAGGAAAGAGAAGAGTAATTATTAAAAAGAAAAAGAAGAAGGGTATTGACGAAGTTGAAGCTGAAGATGAGATACAAGAAACGGTAGAAGAGAAGCCTGAAGAAGTTAAACCGATCGAAGAAGAGGAAGCACTAGAAGTAACAGAAGACGAAAAGAAAAAGAAAAAGAGAATCATTAAGATTAAGAAGAAGAAAGATGGCGTGGCCGAAGAGGTTGCTGAAGAGGAACAGGAAGTACCCGAAGAGGAACTACCGAAAGTAGAAGAAAAAGAAAAGAAACCTAAACTAACGAAGATCAAAAAAGTTGAAGTTAAACCACAACCGGTTAAGGTAGTGGATGCTAAAGATGCTCCAGCAGAACTTGCAGCGATTAAATTAAAACCACGAAAAGTACCAGAACAGAAGAAGGTGAAGGGAGCGAAATTCCCTAAGCTCAGGCTGAAAAGCAGAATGCAAATTATTGAATATCCTCCTGCACTTCTTATACCTAAAATCACCGAATTTACGACGATTAAAGACAACGGAGTTATTTCTAGAAACCTCGAAGAAGCTTACGAAATTATTAAGATCAGACGCCGTAAGGTAAGGAAGCCCAAAAAAGATACTGATGAATTAGAGGTATTGGATTTAGAATACGACGAACTCAAAAAGGATAAACCGGAAAAGGTAGACGAAGAATTTAAATACCAAAGAAAACCAAAGAAGGTTCCTGAAGAAAAAGGAGAAGAAGGTAAACCCCTAAAGATAGGAAAAGGTAAGATTCCTGAAGTAGATGAAGAAGGAGAGACTGTCAAACTTAAAAAGATTCCTGAGAAAAAACCAGAGGTTGTTGAAGACGCCGAGTCTAAACCAAAGAAAGAGGAACCTGAAGAAGTCACAACACGCAAGAAGAGGAAGAAAGAAAAGCCCGAACGTATTCCATTTGAACCTTACGATATCGAAAGAGAAGAACCCGAGGAGCTAGAATATAAAAAACCAGAAGAGGAAGAAGAAGACAAAGAGGTTCCCGAAAAGAAAGTTCCCAAGAAACCCAAAACCAAGAAGGAAAAACCAAAACCAGAAACTGAAGAGATTACCATTGTCAAAGGGGTTCCTAAAAAGCCGGAACCAGAAGAAGACAAGGACGTTAAATTCAGAATTCCGCATAAAGATAAACCCGATGAAGAAAAGGAAGAAGTTAAGCTCAAACCTTTCACTAAACAAGTTTCAGACGAGGGCAAAAAAGTACCTCCGGAATTAGATTTAGGAAAACCAGAAGGTATACCTTCAGAAATTACTGATGACAAGCCTGAAGATGAAGTTCCTGAGGAACAAGAAAAGAAAAAGAAGATTAAGAAGATCATCAAGAAAAAGAAAGACAAAGAAAAGGTAGACGTTACCGAGGAAGAGGCTGAAGTACCTACTGTCGAGGGAGAAGATATGGTTCCAGAAGCTGAAGAAGAAGAAAAGCCTGAGATACCGGAAACGGTCGAAAAAGAAGAACTTCCCGAAGAGGCTGCAGAAAAAGAAAAGAAGAAGAGAAAGATAATAATTAAGAGAAAAAAACAGACAGGCGTGGACCAAGTAGAAGACAAGGAGCAAGTTGAAGAAGAAGAAGAAAAGCCACAAGAAATCGAAGCTGTAGAAGAAAAAGAGGAGGTTCCCGAAGAAGAGAAACAGAAAGGAAAGAGAAGAGTAATTATTAAAAAGAAAAAGAAGAAGGGTATTGACGAAGTTGAAACTGAAGATGAGATACAAGAATCGGTAGAAGAGAAGCCTGAAGAAGTTGAACTGATCGAAGAAGAGGAAACACCAGAGGCAACAGAAGACGAAAAGAAGAAGAAAAAGAGGATCATTAAGATTAAGAAGAAGAAAGATGGCGTGGCCGAAGAAGTAGCTGAAGAGGAAAAGGAAGTACCCGAAGATGAAATCCCGAAAGTAGAAGGAAAAGAAAAGAAACCTAAGCTAATAAAGATCAAAAAAGTTGAAGTTAAACCACAACCGGTTAAGGTAGTAGATGCTAAAGATGCTCCGGCAGAACTTGCAGCGATTAAATTGAAACCACGAAAAGTACCAGAACAGAAGAAGGTAAAGGGAGCGAAGTTCCCTAAACTGAAGTTGAAAAGTAGAATGCAAATTATTGAATATCCTCCTGCACTTCTTATACCAAAAATCACCGATCTTATGACAATTAGAGACAATGGCGTTATTTCTAGAAACGTAGAGGAAGCATATGAAATAATTAAGATAAAGCGTCGTAAAATAAGAAAGCCTAAGAAAGATACTGAGGAATTAGAAGTATTGGATACCGAATATGAAGAACTCAAAAAGGATAAACCCGAAGTAGTAGATGAAGAATTTAAATATCAAAGAAAACCAAAGAAAGTACCTGAAGAAAAGGGAGAAGAAGGTAAGCCACTAAAAATAGGAAAAGGTAAGGTTCCACAGGTAGACGAAGAACCAGAGATCGTAAAACTGAAAAAGATACCCGAAAAGGAGCCGGAAACCGTAGAAGACGCCGAGAAGAAACCTAAGAAAGAAAAGGAGGAAGAAGTTAAGAAGCCTAAAAAGGTTCCGAAAGAAGCACCAGAACTTACACCTTTTGAGCCATACGATATTGAAAGGGAAGAGCCAGAAAAACTGGAATATGAAAAGCCTGAACTGGAAGTTACAAATAAAGAAGAACCGAAACCGAAACCAACTAAAAAGATAAAAGTCAAAAAGGAAAAGCCGGTACCCGAAACTGAAGAAGTTCCTCTTAAAAAGGGACCTCCTAAGGAGGTTAAACCAGAAGAAGAGAATGAGGTTAAATTTAGAAAGCCAGGTAAGGACACACCTGAAGACAAACATGAACAAACTACACTTAAACCATTCATAACACCCATTTCTGATGAAGAAAACAAAGATACTCCACAATTTGAAATAGGTAAACCAGAGCCATTACCCGAAACGAAGACAGAAGAAGAAGAAGAACCATTAAAAACTGACGAAAAAGATAAGGTACCAAAGAAAGTTAAAAAGATTATACGTAAAAAGAAAATTGGAGATAAGATAGACACCGAAGAAAAGGAAGATGAAATACCGACTGTAGAAGCAGAGGATGAAGTTATACCTGTTGAGGAAAAGGAAGAAGATGAAATTCCGCAGAAAGAAGATGCACTTGTTCTAGAAACAGTAACTGACGAAGAGAAGAAGCCAAAGAAAGTTATTATAAAAAAGAAAAAGAAGAAGGATGTAGACGAGGTTCAACAAGAAGACAAGATTGATATTGTCGAAGAAGAAGTTCCAGAGGAAGAAAAACCAATGGAAGAAGAGCAACTGCCAGACGTTGAAGATGAGGAAAAACGAAAGAAGAAAAAGATCATCAAACTTAAGAAAAAGAAAGATGATGTGGAAGAAGTAAAAGCCGAAGAAGTAAAGGAAATACCGGTAGTAGAAGATGTTCCGAAGGCAGAAGAAGAAGAAACGCCGATACTCATGAAAATAATTAGAAAGAAGATAAAACCAGAAAAAGTTAAGGTTGTAGAAGCCAAAGATGCCCCGGCTGAACTTGCTGCCATTAAATTGAAGAAACCAAAGGTACCTCAACGAAAAGATGAGAAGAAAGTCAAATTACCGAAATTCCTCTTAAAGAGTAGAATAAGATTCATTGACTTCCCACCGCTCTCTGAAATACTAAAGGCACCGATAATCACCAAGCTTACGACAATTAAAGATAATGGAGTTCTTTCGAGAAACCTAGAAGATGCAATTAAAGTTATCAAGACAAAGAGGCGTAAACTAAAGGACATAGAAAAAGGAATCGAGAGTCTTGATAAGATAGACGCTGAATTTGAAGAACTTAAGAAAAAGGAACCAGAAAAGGTTGATGATGAATACAAGTATGAAAAGAAACCTAAACAGGTGCCAGAAGAAAAAGCCGAAGAACCAAAACCGATAAAGATTGGAAAAGGAAAAGTACCAGCTAAGGACGAAGAACAAGAAACCGTTAAACTCAAAAAAGTCCGTCCAAAAGAACCAGAAACTGTCGAAGACAAGAAAGAAAAGCCCAAAAAGGAAGAAATAATAGAGACTAAAGCACCCGAAGAGGTTCCTGAAGAAACTGTAGAATTGAAACCATTTGAACCTTATGATATAGAAAGAGATAAACCAGAACTAGAAGAATATGAAAAACCAGAATTAGAAGAGGAAGATAAAGAGAAGCCTAAAACTAAGGTGATAAAGAAAGTTAAAGTTAAAACGGATAAACCCCCTACAGAAGAAGAATTGATTTCATTAGAAAAAGGAGTTCCTAAAAAGGAGGTGCCTGAGGAAACAGTTGAAACTCAACGTAAACGTCCACGCAAAGAAAAACCGAAAGAAGATGAAGAAAAAGTAAAGTTAAAACCAATACCTAAACCAACCACCGAAGAAGAAGATAAAGTTAGCCCCGAATTAGAACTGAAGAAACCAGAACCTATACCAGCAACTGAAGGTGAAATTGAAGAAGAACAACCAGTACCAGGGGTAGTGGAAGATAAAGAAAAGGTACCTAAAAAGGTCAAAAAAATAATTCGCAAAAAGAAAGATAAGATTGATACTGAAGAACAAGCGGAGGCTGTACCTCAAAAAGAAGACGAAGCAGTTCCTGCACCTGAACAAGTTCAGCCGGAAGAACAAATAGAAAAAGTGGAAGATGAAGAGGAAAAAGAGGAAGAGAAGCCAACACCAGTAAGCAAAGAAGAATCTCCAGAAATTGTAGAAGACAAAAAGGGTAAAAAGATAATTAAAAAGAAAGTGAAGAAAGAAAAGGTTCCTGAAGATAAAGTAGAAGAAGTGGAAGAAGTACAGGAAGAGAAAGTTCCAAAAGAAACGCCGGAAGAAACTGAAAAACCTAAATTAATGCATATTAAACGAACAGAAGTAAAACCAGAAAAAGTTAAAGTAGTTCCTGTTGAAGAAGCACCTGCAGAATTGGCAGCAATTAAATTAAAGAAACGGGTTACTACTCCAGTTAAGAAAGATGATAAGAAAGTGAAAACGCCGAAATTCCGATTAAAGAGTAGAATGACTTTGGTTGAATTCCCACCTGCATTGCAGTTACCTAAAGTAACGCGACTAAAAACAATAAGAGATAATGGAGAATTATCGCGAAATGTGGAAGATGCGGAAATTGTTCTCAAGACTAAGAAACGTAAAATGAAGGCACTTAAGAAACAATTGGAAGAATTAGAAAAGCTGGAAGATAGCGACGAATACAAACGTCCAGAGCTTGAAAAAGTTGATGACCAATTTAAATTCGAGAAAAAGCCTAAGACAGTTCCAGAAGACAAGGGTGAAGAAGCTAAACCACTACAGATTGGTAAAGGCAAACTTCCTCCTGCAGAAGAAGAACCAGAAACTGTAAAACTTAAGAAGGTTCCAGAAAAGGAACCCGAGAAAGTTGAAGATGCAGAAGAAAAGCCTAAAAAATTAAAGAAAGATGAAGTTAAGAAACCTAAGAAATTAAAAGATGAAAAGCCTGAACTGGAAGGATTTAAACCATATGATATTGACAGGGAAGAACCTGGAAAATTAGAATACGAAAAGCCTGAATGGCCAGTTGAAGATGAAGAAGCTCCAGAAAAGAAGGTACCTAAGAAACCAAAGTCTGAAGAGGAAAAGCCTGTTCCAGTAGAGGAAGAAGCTAAACCTAAAAAGGATGTTGTGAAAGATGAGAAGCCTCAGGAAGAAACAGAAGTTAAACGTAAGGTAAAACGTAAAGAAAAACCAAAGGATAAAGAAGAGGAAGTTAAACTAAAACCATTTACTAAAGAAGTATCTGAGGAGGATAAAAAGGATGAACCGGAGATCGTGCTCGGAAAACCTGAACCATTGCCTGCGAGTGAAGAAAAGGATGAGCCAGAACAAGAACAAGAAGTTGCAGAAGATAAAGCTAAACCTAAAAAGACAAAGAAAATTGTACGTAAGAAGAAAGGTGAAGACAAAGTTGATGAAGTAGAACAAGTCGAAATTACTCCTACAGTAGAAGAAGAAAAAACTGTACCTGAAGAAGATAAACCTGAAGAAGAAAAAGTTGACGAAATTCCGGAAGTTGTGGAAGAAGATAAGAAAGAAAAACCAAAGAAAGTCATTAAGAAGAAGAAAGAAAAGGTAGAAGAAGAACAAAAGGCAGTTGAGGTAGTAGAAGATAAGAAAGAAAAGCCAAAGAAATTAAAGATAGAGAGACATAAGATTAAAATTCATAAGGTAAAGATAATTACAGTCACAGAAGCTATTCAGATGGCTCAGCTTAAAGAAGTGAAAGAAAAGAAACCTAAAATTATTCCAAAGAAAACAGAAAAAGTTAAACTACCCAAATTAAAGAGTAGGATGAAGTTGGTCGATTTCCCAACTCATTCAGAAAGAGAACAAAAACCGCTCATAAAGGAACTTACATCTGTTGTCAAAGACAATGGTATATTATCGCGAAACATAAAAGAAGCAGAAAAAGTAATAAAGAAACGACCAAAGGTAAAAGATGAATTAAAGAAACTAGATGAGCTTGACCAAGAATTAGACGAGCTTAAAAAGAAGGAACTCGAAAAGGTTGATGAAGGATTCAAATTCAAAAAACCAAAACCTAAAAAGGAAGCTCCAGTAAAGATGAAAATTGAAAGATGGGAAGTCAAACCACAAAAACCAAAGATCACTGAGATCACAGAACAACCGATTAATCTAAGCGACATTAAACTTAAGAAGAAGAAGGTTCCAGAAAAGAAAGAAGTCGAACCTGTGAAATTGCCTAAATTCAAGTTAAAGGCTCGAATTAATTATGTAGATTTCCCTCCGATTACTGAAATTTTAAAACAACCGATTATTACAGATCTTAATGCTGTAAGAGATCAAGGAATAATTTCAAGGAATATGGAAGAAGCTAAGAAAATTAAGAAGAAGAAGATACCCAAAATCAAGGATGTCGATGACGAATTGGCAAAACTTGAAAAACTCGACCGAGAAATGGAAGAATTGAAAAAGAAAGAACTCGAGAAGGTCGATGATCAGTTTAAATACGAAAAACCACCAAAGAAGACTCCAGAAGAGAAGCCGGATGAAACTGTGACTGTAAAAATTGGAAAAGGAAAAGTACCGAAACCGGATGATACGGAGCCAGAAGCTATCAAACTTAGGAAAATACCAGAAAAACCAGTCGAAGCAGTAGAGGAAATTAAAGAGAAACCTAAAAAGAAAGAAGAAGAAGAAGTTCCTGAAAAGCCAACCAAAGAACCACGAGAATTACCCAAAGTTACTCCTTTCGAGCCATATGACATAGATAGAGAAGACACGGAAAGAGAAGAGCTAGAGAAGCCTGAACTCGAAAAAGAAGAAAAAGAAAAACCAGAAAAGAAGGTTGTTAAGAAACCTAAATCGAAAAAAGATAAACCTGTGCCAGAAACTATAGAGATTCCTTTGGAAAAAGGACCTTCCAAAGAAGAAAAACCAGAAGAAGAAACGGAAGTTAAATTTAGAATTCCTAAAAAGGAAAAAGAAGACGATAAACCGGAAGAAGTAACGCTTAAACAGGTTGTAAAACCCCAACCAGAAGTAGAGGATGAAGCTAAGCCCGTACCAAAAGATGAAGCACCAGAAACAGTCGATGCGGAAGATAAAGAAGAGATTGAGATAATTAAACGAAAGATTCCGAAGGTCAAAAAGAAGACAAAGATTCCTGAAGTAGAAGAAGAAAAGAAACTTGAACCAGAACCAACAGAAGATAAGATTCCTCCAAAAGAAGATGTAGAACAAGTTGAGGATGCAAAAGAAATTCCTAAAGATAAGGACGAAGAAGAAAAGGTGCCAGAGAAACCGCAAGAAGTCCCTGAAACACCAGAAACTGTAGTTACTATAAAACGAAAGCCAAAGATACCTAAGCAAGAAGTTGAAGAGGCACCTGAGGTAGTAGTAATACAAAAGGAAGAGCCTCCTAAAGAAAAGGAAGCTACTGAAGAAATTGTCCAAAAGATAATTATCAAAAAGAAGAAACCCAAGAAAACCGAAGAGGAAGCTCCAACCGAACTAACTATTAAACCTGTACAACCTGAACAACAAGAAGAAGAAGTTATTGAAACGGTAGAAGAAATTATTGTAATTAAAAAACCAGAGGAGGTTCCAGAAGAAGTTAAAGAGGAGGAACCGAAGGTAATAGAAGAAGAAATAGTCGTTATTAAAAAGAAGACTAAAAAGCCAAAAGAAGTTGCGCCAGAAGAAGTTAAGGATGAAATACCAAAAGAAGAAAAACCAGTAATTCCTGAAGAGGAAAAAGAAGTTCCAAAAGAAAAAGAACAAGAGGTAACAGAAGAAACTACTGAAACAGTAGAAATTACTGTTAGTAAGAAACCAGAAGAGGTTCCGGAAGAAGTTAAGAAAGAGGAACCAAAACCAGTTAAAAAGAAAACTAAGAAGACAAAAGAAGTTGTTCCAGAAGAACTGAAGGATGAGAAACCAACGGAAGAAGTTCAAGAAGAAAAGCCGAAGGAAGAAGTTAAAGAAGAAGAGCCAATAAAACATATTGAAGAAGAAAAACCTAAAGAAGAAAAACCAAAAGAAGAAATTATAGAAGAAAAACCAAAAGAGGAGGAAATACTCAAAGTTGAAGAAAAAGTAGAGGAGGTCCCGAAACCAGAAGAAAAAGTAGAAGAAGTTCCTGAAACTGTAGTTGTGAAAAAACGCAAAGAGAAAAAGCCCAAGGAAAAGAAGCCAGAAGAAGTTACTATTGTGAAAGAACCCGAAAAGGAGGAAGTAACAGAGATTTCTGAAACAACAGTTGTTGTTAAAGAAAAGCCTGCAGAAAAACCTAAAGAAAAACTGCCAATCGTTGAAGCAGTCGAAGAAAAACCAAAAGAACCTACTGAATCAGTAGAAGAATTAAAGGTACCAGAAAAACCCGCAGAGGTAGTACCAGAAGTAACAGAAGAAAAAGAAGAATTAGAAAAGCCTGAAGAGGTAAAACAAGCAGTTTTCAAAATACCTAAAAAGAAGACAAAAATAACTACTACTAAAGAGGAAGATATTGATGAAGAAGTTACTGTTACGAAAGTAATACCAAAGCCAACAGAAGAAGAAGCACCAGCAGCAGAAGTAACAATTAAAAAGAAACCTAAAGAAGTTCCAGAAATTACTGCTGTAACAGAGGAAGTAACTGTTACGATAGAAAAAACACCAGAAGTAGTTGCTGAAGAACCAGAAGCAGAGCTCGTAGTTAAACCGAAACCTAAACCAAAAGAAGATGAAGGTGCTGACGAGATTTCTATTAAGAAAGTAGAAATTATTAAACCCGAGGCTGAAGAGATTGAAATACCCACTACTGAAGTTACAGAACCGGTTAAACCAAAAGACGAAGAAATAAAACCTAAAGAAGAAGTTAAAGAAGAAAAACCAAAAGAAGAGATTAAAGTGCAAAAGCCAAAAGAAGAGGTTAAAGTAGAAAAACCTAAAGAAGAGGTAATAGAAGAAAAACCGAAAGAAGAAGTTATACAAGAAAAGCCAAAAGAGGAAGTGATAGAAGAGAAACCAAAAGAAGAGGTTATAGTAGAAAAACCAAAAGAAGAAGTTAAAAAGAAAAAACCAAAAGAAGAAGAAAAGAAGCCTGAAGAGATAAAACCTAAAGTTGAAGTACTTGAAGAAAAACCAAAAGAAGAAGAAAAGAAACCGGATGAAATAAAGCCTAAAGAGGAAGTACCTGAAGAACCTGTAGCTGAAGTAACTATTACACCCAAACCAAAACCAATTGAAGACGAGGGTAAGTCACAATACAAAATTTACTTCACTAATCCCTGCAGCTAATTAACACACAACAAAGAAACACAACCGCTACTTACGCCAAGATAAATAACTTACGGTCATGTTCGATTAATAAAATATTAATGCAAATTTGTTATTAGGTGCTGAAGACGTAACAATAACGAAGGTTGATATAATCAAACCGAAGAAAGAAGAGAAGCCTGAAGAACCTGCAGCAGAAGTTACTCTTAAACCTAAACCGAAACCAGTTGAAGATGAAGGAGCTGACGAGGTTACGATTAAAAAAGTAGAAGTTATTAAACCCAAGGACGAGGAAACTGAAGAACCTGTGGCAACTATCACGCTTAAACCAAAGCCCAAACCTGTCGAAGATGTAGGAGCTGATGAAGTTACAATTAAGAAAGTTGAAGTCATTAAGCCCGAAGAAAAACCGGAAGAACCTGAAGCTGAAGTAACAATTAAGCCAAAGCCTAAACCAGTTGAAGATGAAGGAGCCGACGAAGTTACAATTAAGAAAATCGAAGTTATAGAACCTGAAGAAAAGCCTGAAGAGCCGGCAGCTGAAGTAATAATTAAACCTAAACTTAAACCAGTTGAAGATGGAGGAGCCGACGAAGTTACAATTAAGAAAGTCGAAGTTATAAAACCTGAAGAACCGACAGCTGAAGTTACAATTAAACCTAAACCTAAACCAGTTGAAGATGAGGGAGCTGACGAGGTAACAATAAAGAAGATAGAAGTCATCGAACCCGAAGACAAGCCTGAAGAGCCAGCAGCAGAGGTGACTATAAAGCCTAAACCTAAACCAACCGAGGATGAAGGAGCAGATGAAGTTACTATCAAGAAAATTGAAGTTATTAAACCAAAAGAAGAAGAGGCTGAAGAACCAGCGGCTACAATTAAACTCAAAAAGAAACCTAAGCCAGTCTCAGACGAAGGTGCTGATGAAGTCACCATTAAGAAAATTGAGGTTATCAAACCAAAAGAGGCAGAAGCAGAAGAGCCGGCTGCTGAATTTACTATTAAGCCTAAACCTAAACCCATAGAAGATGAAGGTGCTGATGAGCTTACAGTCAAAAAGATTGAAGTTATTGAACCAGAAGAGCCTGCAGCAGAAATTACCATTCCACGTAAAAAACATGTTGAAGAAGAGGCACCAGCTGAAGATGTTGAGGCAAAGATAACAGTTAAAAAACCAAAGCCTGCGGAAGATGTAGAACAAGAGGCGGTTATAAAGAAGAAGCCTAAACCTAAACCCATAGAAGATGAAGGTGCTGATGAGCTTACAGTCAAAAAGATTGAAGTTATTGAACCAGAAGAGCCTGCAGCAGAAATTACCATTCCACGTAAAAAACCTGTTGAAGAAGAGGCACCAGCTGAAGATGTTGAGGCAAAGATAACAGTTAAAAAACCAAAGCCTGCGGAAGATGTAGAACAAGAGGCGGTTATAAAGAAGAAACCGTCCTCGCGAAAGGGTTCCGCAGAGGAATATGCAGAAGACTTGACTGTACAGAGATTACGTCCAATGCGTAAATCTTCTAAACCAGAAGTTGAGGAAGTACCAACCGTAACATTCAAACCTAAATCAACTACGCAAAAAGAAGAAGTTGAACAAGAATTTAAAATTCAAATGGATTCATATGCTGAGGAAGAAATATCGATGTCTGGTAAAATAAAACTGAAACGGCGACCCACTTATGGTGAAGAAATGGCCGAAGATACAATTAAGGTTATTAAAGAAATTGAAGAACAAGGTCCCACAATAGAAGAGATTATTGATGAAGGTAGTGATGCAGAAGAACTTCCATATGATGAAGATGAAGAAGAAAGTTACAATGTACCTTTGAAGAGAAAACGTAAACGCAAGCCTTATAAAGTTCGAGAAGAAACTGAAGAAGAAGTCAAAATTGTCAAGAAGCCTTGGCAACAAGATTCCATTGATTTTGAAGAAGAATCAATTTCGATATCTCTGAAGAGGAAACCTTCTGTACAAACATTTGATCAAGGTTATTGTAATTACTTGTCTTATGCCATAGCTAGCGCAATAAAGATGCTTTTAAAAATATTAAATGTTGGCCTGCTTTGTCCTGTATATATATATTATTTCAGCCTTTTATACTTTGCTATAAACATACAATAATTATTGAATATTAAGTCAAATTGTTTACAGAAGCGGTATTGCGTATTACTCGCGAAATATCAGTACCATTCGACGAAGAAGAAAAGAAAGTCCTTGAAGAAGGAGATGTATTCTATTCCATCACCCTATATACCGCAGAAGCTGATCAAGCTATGGATCTTGTTGAAGGTGAACGGGTATACATCTTAGAAAATGATAATCCAGACTGGTGGTTTGTTAAAAAACATTTAACGGAAGAAAAAGGATGGGTGCCAGCACATTATCTAATGGATGAAGCTAGTTATGCAATTTACCTGCAAAAGAGATTAAATGAGAAGATTGATAAACTGCCCGTCTTTGAAAGTGAGCTATTGATATGATAACTAATAAATGGTAAGTTTGTGATTCTAATAACAGTATGTTAATTTTTCAGAACCTAAAGCAGGAGATAAAAATGTAGCGCCTCGGTTCATAGAAAAACTTCAACCACGACATGCTCGTGATGGTTACACTGTACAATTTGAATGTCAAGTAGAAGGTTTTCCTAGACCTCAAATTACTTGGTTTAGGCAAACACAAATTATTAAACCATCTCAAGACTTCCAAATGTTCTATGATGAAGACAACGTAGCAACATTGATTATAAGAGAAGTATTCCCAGAAGATGCTGGTACCTTCACTTGTGTCGCTAAGAATTCTGCTGGTTTTGCATCAAGCACTACGGAACTAATTGTTGAACTTCCACTTTCTGATCATGGCTCAGATACTAAGAGTCTTTCTCGTAAGAGTTTGTCTAGAGAATCTTCTGTAACTGATATTTTAGAAGGAATCATACCAACATTCTCTAAAAAACCATCAGCCCAATGCGTTGACGAAGGTACTGATGTTGTTCTTGAATGTCGCCTGGTAGCAGTGCCAGAACCAGACATAACTTGGTATTTTAATGGCAAACCATTAATCGCCAAAGGTAATACAACTATGGCTACTGATTCTGATATGCACATGTACAGTACAACAGTTAAGATCAAGAAGGTAAAGAAATCACAAGAAGGGTTGTACGAAGTTAAAGCCAAAAACAGAGAAGGTGAAGCTTCTGTGCAAGTAATACTAAAAGTCAGAACAGGTGAAGAAGAAGCGCCTCAAATTCTTGAACCATTAAAGAACTTCACAGTCAGAAATGGCGAAACGGTTATTCTCAGTACTCATGTCGTAGGTAATCCAACGCCTACAGTTACATGGTACAAGAATAACAAAGAGATTACAAAGCCAAAGCCAAAGAAGACAGGTGATATATATTCAATTACAATAACTGAAGCAACCACAGAAGACACTGCAGAATACACTGTTAAAGCAACAAATCCATTAGGTACCGCCGAAACAACAGGAAACCTTACTGTTGAAGGTAATTATTTAAAAAGACTAATTAACAGCAATCAAAATCGAAGCTGTAACTTTATTTTAACTTGCTTGTTATCATTATAGCACTGGAGTGTAATGCTTCTGCTGAGCTTCTAACCAAAGATATTTGCAATAAACTCACGCTTATGGAAATATTTTCTTCTTCAGAAATGCAAACAGGTTACTTGTATTCTTGTATTATTTCTTTTATAAATATATTAGTGCTTTTGAAAATTGGTATTATTATTTGCTAAATCATTTTCATGCATTCGTTATTTATCATCAATTAATATTTACATTTTTAACATCCCTTAATATCTAACATCTCTTATTATTTCTTGCAGAGTACTTGAGCCACAAACCAGAACCTCCAATGTTCATAGAACGATTCCACGGTTTGACTGTTACAGAAAAGGGCACAATTAGATTATTCGCCAGAGTCACTGGCAATCCAGTACCAGAAGTCTATTGGTTAAGAAATAATGAACCCTTGAAACCAGATTCAAAAACAAAGTTATCTTACGATGGTGAAAATATCGAACTTATCATAACCAACGCAGATTCTGAAGTTGATTCAGGCGATTACAAATGCGTTGCTAGCAATCCAAGTGGTAAAGCATCACATGGAGCTAAAGTAACAGTCGACGTTGAAACTGTTAAGTTCACCAAGAAACTCAAGAAGAACATTGAAATATATGAAAGACAAATGTTAGTGCTCGAATGCGAGACATCCCATACTGTTTCCACAAAATGGTTCCATAAGAACAAAGAACTTAGTGGAATGGATCATCGCGTCATAAGTCAGGATGGAAAGAAACACAAATTAGTCATAAAGAAATCAACCCTTACTGATGAAGGATCATACAAATGTACAGTTAAGAATCAAAAGACTGAAACGAATGTTATTGTAAAAGAGACCAAACCAGAATTTATCAAGAAATTGCAAGATTATGAAGCAACTGAACGCGAAAGTGCTATTTTGGAGGTCGAATTGTCTTCAGATGCAGCAGATGTTGTATGGAAAAAAGATGGACAACCTATTGCAACCACCGATGAGAAGTTCAAGTTAGTAAAAGATGGTGGAATTAGGAAACTTATCATTCGCAGTACTTCTATTCATGATGAAGGCGAATATTCATGCGCCTTACCAGATGATCAATGTTCTGCTGAAGTTACAGTTGTTGAATTGCCTCCAGAAATAATCACAAAGATGGTCGATCAAACAGTAACCAAAGGGGAGAAAGCTCAGTTTGACATAGAATTAACCAAAGGTGATGCTTTGGTGAAATGGTTTAAAGATGGTAAAGAATTACAGTTCTCTGAACACATTCAGTTGTCTATTGATGGAAAACGGCAGAAATTAAAAATATATAATTCAGAAATGGAAGATGCAGGCGTTTATTCCTGCGAGGTCGGTGATCAAAAATCTTCAGCCAAATTGAAAGTGAAACAACCACCAGTGAAGTTCATTAAACAACTACCAGATCCAACTATAGTTCCTATGGATACCGATGCAGTCTTTGTCGTAGAATTAAATCGATCAGATGTAGAAGTAGAATGGCTTAGAAGAGGAAGAATAATTGAAGATTCTCCGAAATATACAATTCTATCTGATAAGACTGTGAAGAAATTGATTGTACGCAATGCAAAACGTGAAGACGAAGTTGAATATTCTTGTAGAGTTGAAGATCTTATAACAACCTCCCAACTTAAAGTTGAAGGTAAAGGTGCTAAATTATTTAACCAAATATAATTTTTATAATGCTTTGTTTATGTTATAGTGGTTGAAACGCCGCCAAAATTGTTCATCGATGATGATAAGAAAGTTTACAAGGTTCGAAAGGGCGAAAATGTTACATTCACTGTTAAATATACAGGAACACCTACACCTCAACAGCTATGGTATGTAAATGAAACAATGGTACTTCCAAATAGGACACATCAACCAACAATAGATGAAGAGAATGTCACCCTTACTATAAGAAGAGTTGAAGAAGAAGACGAAGGTACATGGACTATTAAACTCAGAAATAATGCTGGTGAAGCATCAGCTAGTCTCACTCTTATTCTTCTTGGTAAGAATATTTGATTTGTATTAGTTATTCAAGTTTTAATTAATTAAAAATATTTTTAGATGTACCTTCTAAACCGGGCACTCCTGAACTAGTAGAAGTTACCGATACTTCCATAACCTTGCACTGGAAAGCACCTCAATCTGATGGAAATTGTTCCATCACTAACTACATTATAGAATATCGTGAGAGAGACACGTTAAGATGGGTAAAGGTAACAGAAAAAGTTACTACTACAACTCACAAAATAACAACCGTGGAAACCAATAAAGAATATACATTCCGTGTTACTGCTGTAAATGATATAGGCGAAAGTGAACCATCAGATAGTAGCGATTACTTCTTGATTATCACTCCAACTGCAAAAGAAGCTCCTACAATCCTAGAACCACTCAAGAATGTCAGCATAGGATTGAATAAAGAACTTGTGTTGTCTTGTGTTATTAGTGGCAATCCTAAACCAGAAATAACTTGGTTCAAAGATGGAAAAGTAATCAAGTCAAGAACGGTAACTTATGAAAATCATGTTGCCAAATATGTAATAATAGAAACAACAGATACAACATCCGGTATCTATACTGTGAAAGCTCACAATCTAATGGGTACCGCTGAAACCTCTTGTGAAGTAATAGTACAAGAAGCTCCTACACTTCGTATGGATGAATCTTTAGTTGACCAAATGCTGCAAGTAAACGAACAATGGAAGATCGTTTTGAAAGTTACCGGTTATCCTCAACCGGATATAACATGGAAAAAGAATGGTAAATTGCTAACATCTACCAAACACACTTATCATTATTCTGATGAGACTTCAACAACGATTGTAATATACACGTTAGAACGTGGAGATTCAGCTACGTATACTGTTATAGCAGAGAATTCAGCAGGTTCTGCAGAGAAAGAATTAAAACTACGTGTTGTTGGTAAGACTTTATTAAAAATTATTATTTACAGCATGCCTAAATAGCTATTATATGGTATATACTTAATGCTTTGCTTGTTGCTTGCATATAGATGATTCCATTCCTAAGGAAAATATTGCAAAAGAAGGAACTGCTTTTGGTAATGCATAAACTTCGCATTTTGCTTTAAGTAAATCCTATAATCTCATATTTAACAACTGAAAATGTGTTGTAGATAAACCCTCGCCTCCAGAAGGACCAATGATAATTAAGGATATCGATGAATCATCAGCTACAATTTCATGGAATCCTCCTCTAGATGATGGCGGTTTAGAAATTACCAAATACTTGGTTGAAAGATATGAAATAGCATCCATGACATGGACGAGAGTTGCTGATGTTGAAACATCTGTTACTTCATATACGGTTCAAGGCTTACAAACTAATGCTGAATATATGTTTAGAGTTTATGCACAAAATGCAATTGGAAAATCTGAACCTCTCGAAAGCAAGACTGTATCAATAAAATCTACTCTAAGTAAGAAAAAAATTATTTCGTTAATTTTGAAACATGATTGAATTAACCAATGATTTGTATTATAGAAGTACCATCTCCACCTCGAGGACCTCTAGAAGTTTCAGGCATGACTGCCACATCATATACCATCAAATGGCAACCATCATATTCAGATGGTGGCAGTCGAATTATAGAATATATAGTCGAGATGAGAGAAGCTAGCAAACGGGTTTATAGAAAATTAGGTTCTACTAAAGGTGCGGTTACTAACTTTGCAGTTAATTATCTTGAAACAGGACAGGGATACAACTTCAAAATTACGGCAAAGAATGCAGTAGGTCTGAGCGAGCCATTCATTCCAGAAGATACCATAACTGCAGGCTCTAGACTTAGTAAGTTGTTACCCTCTTTTATAATTTTATTTAGAAACTTCTCTACTAATGCTTTTCTTTTTAACTTTGCTTTTCTGCTTGATGCTTTAGGAATCAAATATGAATTTTCTATAAATGATGAAACTTTATATTGCTTACTTGGCATATTTCCACCTACTAAATTACATACTCCCAGTAAGTATCGCTTTTTCGCTCATGCTTGCTCAAACTTATTTAATTGAAACTGCACAAATTTTTAATTTTATAAGTTTCATTATTATTTACACATTCTGATGTAAACTTTGTAATAACACAATTCTCATGCAGCTCCTCCTTCATGTCCATTAAATCTACGAGTAACTGAAACAACAAGCAGAAGCGCAACGATTGTTTGGGAACCTCCAGAAAGCACAGGTGGTGCTGATATTACTGGTTATGTTATTGAAAAGAAATTAGAATACATGCCAAGTTGGGAAAAAGTAGCGACATTAGATTCTTCTACCTTACAATATACATTCGAGCATCTTAAAGATAAGACTGAATATGTCTTTAGGGTATTTGCTGAAAACAGTATAGGTCTTAGCCCACCGGCTACTACTAACACTGTTCATTTAAGAAGGCATGCAAGTAAGTGCAATATTATAAAAACAAATATATTAATATATTAATTAATAATTTCTATAGCTGTTCCATCACCACCTACAGCCCCATTAGAAATAAGAACTATTGGTCCAAATGCCGTTGTAATAGCATGGGGTATACCAGAAAGTGATGGTGGAGCTCCTCTAGAAGGTTATAATATTGCAATTAAGGATACCAAGAAAACCATGTGGATGGAAGTTGGTAAAGTTGCAGTACCTATACAGAAATTCACTCTTCGCGATCTTCAGGAAGGTCACGAATATTTGATTAGAATATTTGCAAGAAATGAAATAGGGCTTAGCGATCCTCTAGAATCTGATGAGCCATTTAAGGTTTTACCATCCACAGGTAATCTAATTAATCTTGCTAGTAATCAAGTGTTCAAATAAATAATTTTTTTAAACCAACAGATGCAGATGCTGAAGAGTTCAAAGAAGCAACAGATCGTGAGCCAACATCCTATAGCACAGAAACAACAACGTCATGGCTAAGAGACAACAATATGGATGCAGACATATATACATATGCCAGAGGAAAACTATTACAAAGAAATGAATACTTCTTTAAGATCTGGTGCTATGCAGATGAACTCTTTAAATAAACATTCTCTATTTTTAGATAATTAGAAAAACCAAAGGACTGACCAATTTTTCACAAGACTTTGACATATTTTAGATAATTAAGTTTTTAAAAAATAATTATGTGTATATATTGTACTTGAAAAACATTTAGATTTGATTCTGAATTATCTAGATTTAATGTTAATTACTTGATTATGACAAACAAAACTATTAGCAATATTGATATTCAAAATTTAATCTAAATATTTCTAACGAGTAGTTTGAAACATTGAACTGTTATTTTGGCAAATATAAGACTGAATTAGTTTTATATTTCCCTAAAATTATTAAGTAATGCGAATTGCGAAGCGAGCGATTTTAATGTTTCAAATTCACCGTTACAATGAAGATTATTTTCAATACTGTGATAAAAAAAATATTAAATGAATCTGACTTCTCTAATTTGAGTTGCATATAGTAGGAAAACAATATTACGATTTATCGAATAATTTACATAGTGTACATATGTAATGAAGCCACAAAAATAATGCATATATTATATATAAAGGTTTTTGCTTGAGCGATTGTACTTACATAACAATGTATACGAATTTTTTTCCTCACAGTTTTATATTGTTTTTGTTAAATTTAAAGCAAAGCTTTCCATATTACCATGTTATAAGTAAAGCCATAAAAAAAATATATTGTTGAGTTACTAAATTCTTATATTCGACAAATTCTAAATTCCAGGAGAAAATATAGGTGCATAAAAGAATTTAAGATCAATCAGGAGTTTAGAATATGTTAACTGTAAGGTTTACTTTGTATTTTAATCTGTTATTTCAATAAAATTTCAAATTTATAATTTAAATTTCATTCTGAATACCTACCTTCTTTTTCCCTTATATTTAGTAAGTAAATCTCTTAAGGTGAAGTGAAGATATATATATATATATATATATATATATATATATATATATATATATATATATATATATATATATATATATATTTTTTTTTTTTTTTTGCTGTAATATTGGATAATTAAAAATAAAAATTATTTTTAAAAAAAAATTATAATATATTTTAAAACTGTGAATAATTGTCGTTCGATCGTAGATAATTACTTTATAATTAAATTGATTTTTTTAAAATGACTGTGAACTTTGGAAATGCTTCTCAACTTCCCTCTTTTATAAATTCTAATATGATTTGAAATTACCTTTTAATAGATTTAATAATGCAATGGTTATATAAAATTAATGTTACGTTAGTTCTTGATTAACTCAAGTTTACGTAAGAGAGTTGGGCGCCAGTTAAATAACTTAAATTAACAGAATTATATTTAATAAAGACTCATCTCAGGGTGAATGTGGTTTCTTGTGGTATTAAAAATATACAAATTGAAATTTGAAATCACTTTTAAAATTGAAATCTTAATTAATTTTAACTATTACTAAATTGTTCAAATCACTTTACTACACTTTACAAACGATAGTCTTTTCTTCAGCAAATGCCAATACAAAAAGGAAATAACTTCCTACCTCTTTATAATACTTCTTTTTTCCTTTTAGTATAGATGTCCTCTTTCCCAAACCATTGGCAGAGTAGATCACTTTATGTTGACCCAGGGCTGGTTTCCAATTCAGGGTTGACTGTCTTCCTTTTGGATGGATTTTCCATATATCATCCAGACACTTGATTTTGGAACTCACTTTTGTTTATTAACTGCGGGTACAATTTCCCTTTTTCGTAGGATACTTATAGTTGTTTTTGTGTTTAATTAAATAAAACACCCGTTTATGGTTTTAACGTTGATTTATTATCTTGCTTAACTTTAGCAAGTAATTTATCTTAAAGGTGGTTCTTTATAATCATATACACTTTTACAATTTATACATTTTACACCTTCGCCGTATTCAAATCACCAACTAACTTGTCTATTTATTTCTAGACTATTTACAATTTTATAATATTATCAACCACGACTTTACTCTGTCGCTTTATATTGGTAAGTGTCTATTTACATTTTACTATTGTCTTTATCACGACTTTACTCTGTCGCTTTCTATCAGTAAGTGTTCCACAAATTATTATTTTCTAAGCTTATATACTATTGACTATTTACATAATTATATTACACAATTTGACGTCACCTTACAAACTAATACAAACTGTACACTCATATAATACATAATAGCAGATTAATATTCTTATAAAAGTGACACATCTATTACAGATTAATTACCCAATACTTTTACGCAATAATAACGATCTATTTACATTAATAAAAACCTTTAAAAATCACATAACCCGTCGATATACACATTTGGGATTATACATAATTGAATTACATCATAACAATAACTTGCGCACAACTGGATGTTACGTATACTTAAGTAATCGGTGAGTAAGCTGTTTGATAATAAATAAAGAAACATGTATTATTTAACCTTATTAAAAAGTATACACATTGATTTATATTTATTTATTTATTTATTATATATATATTATTTATATATATATATATATATATATATATATATATATATATATATATATATATATATATATATATATATTGGTTTAATCGACGTTGTCGGACCCGCTATATGGTAGGGTCGTTAGTAGACCCGCATTTTTTTATTTTTAAAATGTATATATTTTACATAATATTGATCTATTTCTGATAAGCAATATTTAAGATCCTTGAGGGGTAAAAATATATGAAAAAAATATTGGTGATATTTGACAGTCGTTCTTGAACCCGATACATATTACAGTGTTTACAGACCCATTTGTATAATTTTAAGCAAGCCTACCTAACCTACCGAACCCAGCAACGTTGCCGAATCTATCAGAGATAAGATTACGATTGACGTAATGATTTCGGGATGCTAAGCACATAAGTGATCTTTATTTTTGTTGATTTGTTCGTAAATTCCATAAATAACCTTAAACGCAGAAAAATTAACGTTTTCCGTAAAACGATGTAACTCTGAAAATTATTATTAATATGAGAAAATAGCATTGAGCCTCTTTTGTTCTAAAATACATAAGGTTTATGCAAATAATTGTTTTTTAATAATTTGTTTTTAAATCATGTATATGTGTTTTGAAAAAATAAATGTTATAGCCAAATCTTTTGACCCCCTGAACATTTTACTGTTATGTTTTTAGCACAAATGAACAGTTTCTAAGATATGTATATTTTAATGCCACGGTAACAGTTCAGTCAAATTAGTAAAAATAGAGGGGAATTGAGGTAGATCCTTGGATTTTTGATAGGCCTTCTTTGTGATATGTTAAATAACCCAATGGTGAATCAGAGAAGCTGACGAGGGTAAGCCATGCCCCCAGATGATTTTTACTGTTTTTTCAGAAACTATTAGGTTTATCAAAATGGAGCCAGTTAGGTAAAATAGGATTTTATTTAACTTTCATACCAAAAAGCTAAGAAAACTTTGTGCATGTTGTCTTGTTTCTGTGTAATCTAAAAACGATCATATGTCACACAGACAAATAATTTGTATCGGTACATATTATACGAGAAGCTTCGAGCATAACTTTGTGTGATTTGATGTTCATCATGAAATAGCTATGGAAATCTCGTTGAGCATCGAACGCGATCCTGGTTCAGTCTTCTTCTATCTCAGCATCTCCAGCAAAATCTACGAGGCGATATTATCATTATTATTGGGGCTAGTCATATGGTAATTCTCGTATTGGCAAGATACATTTTAGGGGTATACCCTGTACTAATCAATCTTTTTAGTGAACCTAAAACGTACAGGGTACTTCAGGGTTTTTGGATCTCTCTTACTTCGTTCTTTATATTGATATTCGTATCGAGTAATTTTTTCTTGAATGGTTTTTGTTTTGGAATTCTAAGTTCAGGACTTAATTCCACGCCTGCTTTAAAATGTAGCTAGATATTTAACATTAAATGGGACTTCACCCATTTTACATGCAAGATATCTCGAGCAGACGATGCCAATTTCAGAGGGTCAATGCCTTTGATCAAAATAGGCCATTAAGCACAACATATATATGTTCAAAAATGAAATGTTACAAAGCTATAGACCTTCAAAATAAAAAAGTCAAAAATGCAATTTGGATAAAATTTTGTGTTCAAGGACAGTTGTTATTAGAACATACATTAGTGTTATTTTGTGCTTGTGGTAGCTGTAGCGTACCCGCTACCGCTAGATACGGAATTCTGTGCTAGTGATATGTTTAATGAATACACCATTGAATGCACAATTTAATTCTTCACAAAACAGGTATACTTGACCCAAGTCGAATAGTGACAAGTCAAATAATGCTCTATAAAATGCAGAAAGCAAATAAAGGTAAAACGGCATGCAGTATGACGTACAAACGAAGTAAGAAAGATTTCAAAACAAGGTGAAATGCCCTATACATTTGGGTTTCTATAAAATAATTGTCCAGTACAGGGTCTTCTCCTAAAGATATTCTTTTTACTGCAAAATTATCATAATACTACAACCAACAATAACAACAACATCGCTTCATGAATTTTGCAGAAGTGATGCTAAGGTTGCACTGCGAACTCAACATTTTTTTTCTTAGCTAAGTACTTGATGACGAATACAAGATCGCAATAAGTTATGTTCTAAAGTTGCTCCGTCAAATGTATTGGTAGAAATTGTTGGTCTACATACAGGGTGTGTTACTCAACTTTCATATAAATTGCATGTGTGATATTATTCATCAATAGGAACAAAAAACTCTTTTTGTTTTTACGCAAATCAACAAAAATTTGCTAAAAATGTCAACTTTTGGGAACTGCTGGAAATTATCACACACACACATCCCTAGAAGCAGCTGCATCAATGTATCAGATAGGCGCATCCAGCTCCAAGTGTGATTCTTAGACCAGTGACCTGCTACCCACTTTTCAAAAACCATTCTTTTTTCGGTTATTATGAAAGATAGACACTAATGATTTTCAGCTTTTTTGTTGCATTTTACACATATGTATTTTATATATATATATATTTACATCAGTCTAACAAATGGACGTCCTTTCATATCTAAGTAATTGGACGTCCACCACAACTAATAACGTTAGAAAAGATTTAGTTCGTGTATATCCACTATCTCACATAGTAGTGTTACGTGTGCGAGTTAGATTTTGAATAAAATCAAAAACAAAGAAGTTAATATACACCGCCATTCGACGTCCGCACATAATACAGTCTTACAACGTCCACTGTATATCCATATAAGTATTTCCGACTAAAGGACGTCCCAGAGATATACACTAATGTGGAATTCGGTATTTTGACGTCCTGCAGCGTTGTCGCTATAAAAGAAACATCTGGCTCTTTCTTCCTCTGTTGTACTGTATGTTATCTTATTCTTTTTCGCTGATATTGAATTTAAGGCGAAACGAATCGTTAGACATATTTATGACGCTTTAAAAATCTGGTGTTCGTAATATTGTTATGGAAGTAGGGAAGAATCGTGAGAATTCCTTTCTTATCTTATTATATTTCAAGTTAACCCTGAGAAAGTTTGATTCTTAATAATTCATTTATTTCGTTTGTAAAAAATCATTGTAAAATAAAAGTGTAAACTTTTTGATTGATACATTATTAAGAAAGAAATATTAACTTACCTGAAATTTAAATCACTTAGAGAACTTAAAAACATTTTTACTTTATCATTTTACAAACAATACACAAGAATACAAGAACACAATGTATTTTTTTTAAATTATAATATTGCACGCCTGTATTATTAACTACATGTATAAGAAGTACTTATTAAATATAAGTAGATACATGTATCAATCTGAAGTATTGATATCCAATTAAATTAAATAGAATATGTTGCAGCCAAAATCACTCATTCAACAAAATAATTTTTTTATTTCTCTTACGCCAATTTCAAACAAATTTTTTTTTCGTAATTTCTAATATTATGTATATTTCATCTCTGCGGTAGGTAATTATAAAAGTATAGGAGTGAGATAAGTATAAGTTCTTTGTCCTCCGGATTTAGTTAATAATGGAGTCTTAAAAGTAAATAGTTTTGTTCTAGTTTCATAGTTATGATCAATTATAATCAAGTTTTGTTTATTTTGATATGTATATAAGACTACTATTAAAAAATATATCTGACGAGAATGTAGTATTTTAGCTTCTTGGTAAAAACATTCTCATGAGCAAGTGGGTTCTTTATTTAAAATAATACGTACAAATTTTTTTGAATGATTTGAAATTGTTTTACGTAATTATTAACCCAAAATAATCAATCCTGGAATAATTAATTAATCCAGTAATTCCGTAAGATAGTCGAGTTTCTACTAGTGCGAAATAAACCCTTCTTAGATCTGAAAATTGTAATATACCTTTCAATTCTCAAAACCGGAATAAAATACTTCCGAGATTATGAACCGGGTTAATAATGTGTTTATCTCAACGTAAATGCCTGTCCATGATGACACCCAGATATCTTATTGTTTCTGATTCCTCAATATTGGTTTAAAAGTCAATTAATAGTTTATTATAGTGTGGATATTTATGTTTATAATTAATAATATTATAGTTGTCATGTCTTGTTCTGCCTCTGCTTTTAATGTCGACGACGTAGTACTCTGATAAAAGATAGCAGTATTCAATTTAAGTAAATCATTGATATAAATACTAAAAAGCAGATGACCTATTACCGTTCCCGGTGGTACTTCAAACTCAATTACACTTTCAGAACTTTTTGTAGAATAAATTTCAACAATTTGTTTTCTGTTTGACAAATAGCTTTTTAATAAGTTGAGTGCAACTCCTCTAAAACCTATATCTTCCAGAGACTATAACAACTGCAAGTTGCATAATGAAGGTTTGCTAAATTCTAGTGATTTATTAATTAGGAAACTTAGATATGCTATAGCATCTTGTATGCTACTAAATATTTTCCTTAAATCCAAACTGTCTATGTGATATAATTTTAAAATTCATTAAATAATTATTTATTCTTTCATTCAGTATCTTCTCAAAAATTTTTGTAAAATTTGTTATTACCGATATAGGCCTATAGTTTGTTGTAGCAGCTCGATCCCCTTTTTAAATATCAGTTTAACCACTGCAAACTTGAATATCTCTAGAACAAAACCGGTTTCTAATATTTTGTTAATTATTATAGCAATTCGTTTCACTATGTCCTCGGTAACGGTTTTTAAGAACGCTGCTGTAATATTATCAATACCTGGAGAAACATTATTTTATTAATGAAGTGATAATATTTGCAACTTGATTCTTATTACTGGGTGAAAGATAAATGGAGGATGGTAATGAAGATCTAGGTGGTGCCATGGAAGATACAGTAATTTTACTAGCTAACTCTTTACCAACGTTAATAAAATAATTATTAAAAGTATGAATTATTTCAGATAAATCTAATGTTAATATTCCGCTTTCCGATTTAATTTCTTTTATATGAACATTTTTACTTTTTTGTGAATTTGTAATTTAGTTGACAGTATTTCGTAAAGCTTTGCTATCATTTCTATCAATTTGTTGAACTTTTGAGGCAAGATAATTTATCTTTGTTGTTTTGATTAAATTGTTCTTCGTATTTCGATATACCTTAAATTCATTTCCTAAATTAATGTTATAAGGATGTTTTAGAAGATATTATATTGCCAAATGGATTCATTCAGTGATTAGATAATTTATTTATGTTCAATGTAATCGTCAAATGAGGGCAAATTCTTCTTTCAACATGTAACATGGGTGTTTCTTTTATATAGGATAATAAATATTTATTTTTTGATAAAAGAGATTACATATATAAGGTATGCTCCATTTGAATCTAAAATTATATTAGTAATTGTTTTGAGAAACAACCATTATATAATTAAGTTAGATTGTTTGGCATTCATTTGTATATGCAATACTTAAATTAAACCTTCCATACCACCAAAATGAGACTCAAGAATAATTATGTATTGTACAAATTAAACAACATACTGTACATTATCTTATAACATACGATGAAATGAGGAATTAGTAGTAATAATAATGTTAATAATATTTATATTAACTGACGTACAATTTGTAAAAAAAAGAAACAGTTCACGTAGTGGGTGTATTGATGTATATATTTAATAAGTACTGTATATTTCAAATCTTGTACTAGTAATATATTTTGTTGAAAACAAGTTTCAAAAAAGGGAAAATACAACAGATGTTCCATAAAATCTTCTATGTAGTTTTAGTTTAACTGAGCACATTGATAAGTGACAGAAAACATAATTTATGAAAATACAGCCTAAAGAAACCAAGAAATTTTCAAAAGCATACGGAACCAGCAATTTCTTTAAATGACAAAAATCTTTCAGCTGGTCAAGGAAGAATAAAAGGGGACCGGAGCAGTCGGATTTCGTCATGGTATGTTAAAAAAAGAATTGTAAAAAGGAAGGGTCAGAGATGCTGTAAAAGTCTAGCAAATATAGGTAACATGAATTATTATCTTCAAAACTTTATAAATTTAGGTTCGTGACTTTTGTTAATATCGAGGGTCTATCCCTTTTATCTATCTTAAGATAATTCCACTTAAGTATAATCACAATGAATACTCTAAATTCAATAAGTAATTCAACGTTAAAGCAATTAGAATTAATAACATTTAAATTAATATAGGGATAATTTATGTCGCAACAAACAAGAATTTTTACAGCTACATCTTATAAAAAAAAGTATAAATTTTAAAAATTTATTAAACATTCAAAACACAACATAGATAAGAATGGATTCAAATGAAAATATGTGCCTACTTGAACTCTCGTTTATAGCTGGTCATAACTGGTCAAAATGTTGTCACCGTGGTGCAATGTGCAAAACTGAGTTCTTAACTTCTATAGGCGAGATCATACCTTAACTAGAATCGTATATTAAAGCGCTCAATCCTTTATGGTTCTAAATAAAAAAGAACAAATTTTAACAGCTTTGATTTTTTTTCACCCCACGTTAGGGTTTTATAAGATTTCTCCAGGTCAACTATACATATATAAAGGTTTTTACAACTTTAGACTTCATTTGTTCTTTGAGTGTATGAAGCGTGCACTTGAACTAACATATTTCTTTTGGACATTTGAGATTTTATTAATTGTTGTTGATTCTTATAATTACTATTATTGGTTTGAGTGATTTTGAAAAATGGAAGTATTTTCCAGAAAAGGGAAAAATAAATTTCACAATAACGGTTACTATTATGTTTTCGATAGAATTAGTGCCTGCGAAACAAAAGAATTTTGGCGATGTGAGCAAAAGAACAATGGCTGCAAAAGTCGTATTCATACATCGGGTGGTATCATAGTCAAGGAAATCCATAATCATGCCCACGACAGTAATGCGACAAAAGTGGAAGCTGACATAGTTTGTAAGAAAATGAAAATCCGTGCTGGTGAAACTATGGAGCAAACGTCTCAAATTATTAATGCATGCCTTAATGGGTCAAACTTATCACAGGCTGCCCAAGCAGCTTTACCCAAAAATCCGTCTTTGAAAAAAATGATTAGAAGGAAACGAAATGAAACAAATGCTGCACCCCCAGCTCCGATACGAATAGAAGATTTAATAATTCCCGAAGAAATCAGAACTTATGTAGCAAATGGAATGGCGGAGAACTTTTTAATAGCAGATAGCGGACAGAATTTTAATATTTGGTCGAGAAAGAAACGTTCATGAGGCTAGTATTTTTAAATTTTCTTTACATTATTCTTTTTAATTTGATATTAATTCGAGTCAATTGATTAAATAAATTGTCCAATTTCCATTTAAGTATTATGGAAATATAATAAAACAAATAAACCAGATTAATTAACCAAATCTATATTTTAAAACCAACCAATAACTAACCTATATTACAAAAGTAATAATTCTGTAGTCGCAATAAAACTAAAAGTATCTACATGGAAGGTTCTAAATATCTTAAATTGAATTTGGACTAATTTAACATAAGCCATTACATTTACATTATTTTCTTGTTTTTTAGATTTTACTGGAATCACAGCATTGGTTCGTTGACGGAACGTTCTCTATGGCACCACAATTCTTTTACCAAATATGCGTGATAATGGCCGAAAAGTTCGGCGGTGTTCATCCTATGCCTTACGCTCTCTTGCCAAATAAGCAATCTGACACCTACACAAGAATGATTGGTTTGCTTAAGAACATTGAACCTAATTTAAATCCAAGAAAAATCTCTTGTGAATTTGAATTAGCCGCTATCAACGCCTTTAAGGGTGCCTTTCCAAATGCTGACATCTTGGGATGCTTGTTTCACCTCACAAAAAACATGAGAAAACATTTGGGCGAACTTCACTTAATGGGGCGGTACAATAATGATGCTGATTTTGCATTACAAGCGCGTATAGTAACCTCGTTAGCGTTTGTACCTATAGAAGACTTAGATAACGCAATTGATGAATTATCTAATGCGTTGCCTCCAGAACTGGAACCGTTGCTGCAGTGGTTTGAAGATTCGTATGTAGGACGTCCTAATCGTCGTGGAAATGGAAGACGACCTACGATTTTTGGTCCAAAGCTGTGGTCAGTTTATAATCGT
Source organism: Agrypnus murinus (assembly GCA_929113105.1). Classification (NCBI taxonomy): domain Eukaryota; kingdom Metazoa; phylum Arthropoda; class Insecta; order Coleoptera; family Elateridae; genus Agrypnus; species Agrypnus murinus. Next base: position 32,644,040 of record OV816031.1, read on the forward strand.
GTATTAACTAATACAGACAGAACGAACAATCATGCCGAAGCGGCACATAGGCGCTATCAGACGGAACTTTCTATGAACCATCCTACAATTTGGAAACTGATAATAAGCTTAAAGAAAATTCAACGGGGCAGAGACGTTTTTTATGAACAATTAATTGCTGGCAACGATCCGCGAATCCATCGAAGAAAAAAAATATATACAAGCCGATACACGAAGAAAAAGTCTTGTAGAAGATTACCAAAATAGAAATGACATCGAATTTCTACGCGGAATTTCTCATAATTATGAAATGAACGCATGATTTTACATATTATGTATATATATTTTTTAATTTATAGTAAAATAATTTAGTACAGTGCTGTTTGTATTTTATTCGTATTGACCACCATGTATTTTTTACATGCCAATAATATTTTTAATAATATTTTGAATTTCTTGGTTATTAGGTTCTGAAATAATTTTAAATTAAAATTATTAAATTATTATGAGAGAGATAATATTTTTATATAAAGTTTTTTTTAACTTTAATAATGATTGATTTTAATAATTTGTATTTACAATATAGTGCAGTCTCCTTAGATTATGACTTCGGACAAATTCCCCGCAAAGTAAACTCAATGGGATTTTCTTCTTAAACAAATCCGAAAAAAGTAAAGTTTTTATCTGTTAATAGTGAGCCTTTTTTTATTTACCAAAGTAACTGCGAAATTAATGTTTCTTGCAGATCAATTTTTAATTTAACATCTGTTTGAAAAATTAATGCCACCAATCTAATAATCTAAATAGTAGGAAATTTCAAGAAAAGCACAATTAAAGAATTGAGCTAGAGCGGCACGTGTCCTCGGCACAAATACGTTCCTTCTAACTAAAAGATATAAAAAAACAATCTATTTCGATAAAACTAACTAATAAGCTTGACATTTTTTGCAAAATATAAAGCTTCGAAAGTACGTAATTTTATTAAATCGTTTTTCTTTAATAAGTTCTTCAACTTTGACTTGGAATATTTTAGATTATAATAATCACGAAATACTTTTATAGGTATGTTTTTTGAAACCTAACATGTGTGCTTTAAGATGGTATTGTAATATTTTAGTGAAAATGAACATTAATAGGCTATATATGTCGATAATAGAAAAAAAAATTACGATCAAATTGTAAATAAATAAGGGTTTTAAGTAATAAGTCTTCCATTTTGTGTGCGCCATTTGCATTTTGAAAAAATATTATCAAATTCGTTTTCATCGACCCCAAAAACACAAAGATAAGCGTCTTCAGCGATTGATTTTGATAACTTCTCCAGATATTGATTTTTTACATAAAATTATCAAAAAACACTTTTTCTAAAATTTTTAAAATGCACACCTTTTTAATATATAAAGTTTGATTCTAACATACGTTACAAGATAATCCAAAAAGTTTCATTTCAATTCATGCTGTCGGTAATTATTCAGAAATAACTGATTCTAAAGGCACTCCACTAAATAGTGTTGTTTTTAAAATAAATAGTTTTTATTTATTGACTATGTATTGTGCATGCCATAATATTCTTGTATTAAATTTTTATACTTTACTAATGAATGGCTTCAATAGTTACTTGATTGATTGTTAAATTTCCTACTGTTTCGCGCCCTACTGTCCTCGCGCCCTAATGGCCTTGCGCCCTAACTACCGCACCCTAATAGCAGCGCCCTAATGTCCTAGACCGATTTTGGTTAGTAGTGTCAAACGCTTCTGTAAATGCTAAAAGAATAAGAAACACAGATTTATTTTTATCTAAACCATTAAAAAACATCAGTTGTTATTTTTTATAAAGTAGTTTCACAACGATAATGTTTACGAAACCCTGATTGAAATTCTCGAAAAACATTGTTTTTATTAATATTTTTCTGTGTATAACTGTGTAGTTATTCAAAATACACATGCGAATAATAATCTTTGCTTTTGTTTATCAACATAGTGTTAATTAAACTTCAGACTAAAAAGTAATTAATAGCAATGCAAGAAACAAATAAGCTGTATGGCTTGAAAATCGAAAAGCTATTGACTTCAGGATTTAAGATAATTCTTCGAAAACTCAAAAACAAAAATTAAATCTAAATTTGTAGTTCAGATATTTTCTGTATTTAGATAAAATTTACGTTTCTATTGCAATGTTACTTTCTACCTTTTCGTACTACGTTTAACGGCAAAGTAAATATTTCAAAACATGTGTTAACAGTTAGGTCACCAGTATTCTGTTACCGAGACAACGAGACGTCAAATGCACGAATAATGCCAAAGTTATCCTGAAATATACAAAAGCGATGTTGCCAGCAAGAATGTAAGTCTCGTGATGGACACGGACGTCTTATACACGTAGATCCTTCCGTTTACAATATACTTAGCTGTATATATTTGTCGAATTTAGCGCATCTAGCGGAATTCGCTCGAACTACGATATACACAATCTCCGGCAAAAATCAGTAATTTGACGTCTAAAACAAATTTTCACCAAACGATAGAGGATGCTTTAGTAATCCCAAAAAAATTCAAAGAACAGGTGATACAATCGGACGTCCGGTATACGGACGTCCAATTACAACGGACGTCCAACTGATGGTAAATGCGTAATGTACGGACGTCCATTTGTTAGAATGATGTAAATATATATATATATATATATATATATATATATATATATATATATATATATATACATATACATATACATATACATATACATATACATATACACATACACATACACATACACATACACATACACATACACATACACATACACATACACATACACATACACATACACATACACATACACATACACATACACATACACATACACATACACATACACATACACATACACATACACATACACATACACATACACATACACATACACATACACATACACATACACATACACATACACATACACATACACATACACATACACATACACATACACATACACATACACATACACATACACATACACATACACATACACATACACATACACATACACATACACATACACATACACATACACATACACATACACATACACATACACATACACATACACATACACATACACATACACATACACATACACATACACATACACATACACATACACATACACATACACATACACATACACATACACATACACATACACATACACATACACATACACATACACATACACATACACATACACATACACATACACATACACATACACATACACATACACATACACATACACATACACATACACATACACATACACATACACATACACATACACATACACATACACATACACATACACATACACATACACATACACATACACATACACATACACATACACATACACATACACATACACATACACATACACATACACATACACATACACATACACATACACATACACATACACATACACATACACATACACATACACATACACATACACATACACATACACATACACATACACATACACATACACATACACATACACATACACATACACATACACATACACATACACATACACATACACATACACATACACATACACATACACATACACATACACATACACATACACATACACATACACATACACATACACATACACATACACATACACATACACATACACATACACATACACATACACATACACATACACATACACATACACATACACATACACATACACATACACATACACATACACATACACATACACATACACATACACATACACATACACATACACATACACATACACATACACATACACATACACATACACATACACATACACATACACATACACATACACATACACATACACATACACATACACATACACATACACATACACATACACATACACATACACATACACATACACATACACATACACATACACATACACATACACATACACATACACATACACATACACATACACATACACATACACATACACATACACATACACATACACATACACATACACATACACATACACATACACATACACATACACATACACATACACATACACATACACATACACATACACATACACATACACATACACATACACATACACATACACATACACATACACATACACATACACATACACATACACATACACATACACATACACATACACATACACATACACATACACATACACATACACATACACATACACATACACATACACATACACATACACATACACATACACATACACATACACATACACATACACATACACATACACATACACATACACATACACATACACATACACATACACATACACATACACATACACATACACATACACATACACATACACATACACATACACATACACATACACATACACATACACATACACATACACATACACATACACATACACATACACATACACATACACATACACATACACATACACATACACATACACATACACATACACATACACATACACATACACATACACATACACATACACATACACATACACATACACATACACATACACATACACATACACATACACATACACATACACATACACATACACATACACATACACATACACATACACATACACATACACATACACATACACATACACATACACATACACATACACATACACATACACATACACATACACATACACATACACATACACATACACATACACATACACATACACATACACATACACATACACATACACATACACATACACATACACATACACATACACATACACATACACATACACATACACATACACATACACATACACATACACATACACATACACATACACATACACATACACATACACATACACATACACATACACATACACATACACATACACATACACATACACATACACATACACATACACATACACATACACATACACATACACATACACATACACATACACATACACATACACATACACATACACATACACATACACATACACATACACATACACATACACATACACATACACATACACATACACATACACATACACATACACATACACATACACATACACATACACATACACATACACATACACATACACATACACATACACATACACATACACATACACATACACATACACATACACATACACATACACATACACATACACATACACATACACATACACATACACATACACATACACATACACATACACATACACATACACATACACATACACATACACATACACATACACATACACATACACATACACATACACATACACATACACATACACATACACATACACATACACATACACATACACATACACATACACATACACATACACATACACATACACATACACA